>OY757249.1:7500000-8750000 GCA_963583935.1 Diaperis boleti | reverse complement strand
TCTCTTCAAGTATTTTCCTGATCGCTCCAAGACCCTTCAAGTATTTCCCAGACATTTCAAGTCTTTTCAAGTCGCTTCCAGTCCCTTCAAGATATATCAAATCTTCCCAGGTCGCTTCAAGACTCTTCAAGTCTATTCAAGTCGCTTCCAGTCCCTTCAAAAAAATATTTGAAGTCTTCCTAGGTCGCTTTAAGATTCTTCAAGACATTCCAAGTCATTTCAAGTCTCTTCAAAACATTTCATGTCGTTTCAATTTGCTATAAATCTTTTCAAGTCACTTTTCCCAGATCGTTCCAAGACTCTACAAATATTTCTTCAAACATTTCAAGTCGCCTCAAGTCCATTGAAAACTTTTCATGTCGTTTCAAGTCGCTTCAAGTCTTTCAAGTAGTTTTAAAATATTTCAAGTTCCTTCATTTCTTTTCAAGTTTCCGCAAGTTGCTTCAGGACATTTTAAGTTTTCTCAAGTCGCTTCCAGTCCCTTGAAGATATTTGAAGTCTTCATAGGTTGCTTCAAGTCTTTTCAAGTCGCTTCCAATGCTTCCAATCCCTTCAAGATATTTCAAATCTTCCCAGGTCGCTTCAAAACTCTTCAAGACATTTCAAGTTGCTTCAAAGTTCTTTCAAGTCGTTTCAAGTTTCTTCAAAATATTGGCAAGTCATTTCAAGTCTTTTCAATTGCTTTCAAAACATTTCAATTGCCTCAAGTCCCTTGAAACTACATGAAATGTTTTAAAGTCGCCTCAAGCCTTTGAAGTTTCAAGGCATTCCAAGTCTTTTCAAAGCCGATTCATTTTTCTTCAATTCTCTTTAAGTTTCTTCAAGTCGCTTCAAAACATTTCAAGTGCTTTCAAATTGCTTCAAGTCCCTCTTCTCCGAATAGAACATGCTATTTTTTCTTCAAACGCCGAAAATCTCCCACAAAATACAAATATGACAGTTTACTAACCTCAATGTACACATGAATTTCTGTCTAAAACTGAACATCTCACTAACTTCTCTAACTTTTACACTGTTTCTTGCGGGAAAAAAATTACGCGATTTTTGGTGCTCAAATACGTCATACTATAAAGCGTCATGTTTTGATATTATTTACGAGATACTATAATAATTCACGTCCTCCACTGCCGGACACTTTGTATGGTGAAAAGGGCCCCCGCCAAACATTGAAGGTCAGCTGTAGGTACGAGCGCAAAGGAAAGGCAAATGTGTTTAAAACCGAGTACGAATGCGACAGTTAGGTTTAACAGATAATAATTCATTTATGTAGGAATATTTATAGATTAAAGATAGATTTTGAAATAATTTCTTCGGCAGAATTTTTTTTTGTTTTTTTTTTTTTTTTGTTTTTGGTAAAAATTTATTGAAATTTGGACAGGACACAGGGTCTCGAAAAAATCGAAGAATTTTTTTGTGTGTGCTTGATGGTTTAGATGCACAATTGGACCCGGTCATTAATACATATACAGCCTCAGATGTCAACGAAGCTTTAGACTTTAGAGCTAAAAAAAATACGGAGTTTCGATGCTAGCAAAACCGAGTTGTTACAGCACTTTCTGTTAGCAAATTATATATCCAGTTTTTGAAATAATGCTCATTAATGCCCAAAACCATAACGAACATAACGGAAAAAGCATTACGCTTATCAATCGTTCGAATCGTGAGTTAAGGTTTTGAATTCGTACAAAAATCTCATAGAAAAAGGACTTTCAGGTATTATTTTCCAATTTTACTTTTGAATTACCCACTTGTGTTTAATAATGAAAGTTAATAAATGTTCAGTTTCTGTTAGAGTTGGTATTAAATTTTGTAACTCACTGTTTTGTGAAATCATGCTTCGATTTTATGATCTTTTAAATCATTTATTGTTAAAAATACACCAGAACGATCCTGAAATTTGTCCACCCAAAATATCAAGTGCGTTCTATAGCCGAGACGAAAACCGATTTAATTTCCGTAAATTTCGTGGGAAACTTCATTTCAGTTTTCGCTTTACCCCATCTTACGGATATCCACAAACTACCAAAGTCACGTGATGGGGATCGCGGATATTTTTTTATGCTTAATTGTTAGTGGTTTCTTTACTAAACATCACGGATCCCAAAACTAAAAATTTTGAAAAAATTAAAATATTTAGAAACTTAAAAAATATTGCTTAGAAGTGAGAACAGAAGTAAAATAATTTTTGGCTTTCCCCTATCGTCTACTGTGCAATCGTAAGAGTGATACATAAATCTGTTTGTCGTGGTCGATTTGGGTCAAGATAACTTCATTGTTAAAAAAGATTAACAACCCGTCTCTAACGTCATCGTTCCGCTATAATTACCCAACTGGCTAATGTGTCTCGATATATCTCCACGCAGTAGCACTTAAAGAACAGGTTTACCCGAATCATATTAATTCACAGAACGACCCCTCTATTTTTAGGTTGTAATTTTTACCTTTTTGACGTGACTAGCCTTGGGGGAGTTTACGAGGGGTGGAATCAACAAACCGGATGCCAATTGATGTTCATTGTTTACCTGCCATCGAGCATTGTGTAATTTTAGAACCACCCCAATGAAGACACTTTCTCACAGACACCCCCAAGCGCATCCAAACCCCATGCGTGTGACAAATTGCCCCTGAGAACCGGTGCAATATTTTTTATCATTTCTAGGCTTTTAGCTAAAAGCAGACATGCTAATTTCGGCCATATCATTTGTCATTTAGATAGCCACCAAGCAGTAAACAGCGTTTTTATGACCGAAACCATTCGGACCACAATCTCATATCGCACCTCCCATTATCATTTTTTACAAAAAATGAGGCACAGTCCGAACAATGTCCCCGGTGTAACAACATACCAGCAGAACTGGTATTGTTCAAATACGCACATCTATAAACAAGAACAACACATGTGCAACCGGCTAATTTAAGCAGCTGCTTAGAGCGATCGGTTCCTTGTAAGTCCATGGCCGTGAGATTACGCAAAAAGTGAAAAAAATGGGGTAATTGATTGAAATGACCGGTTTCTTGTAAACGTTGGGTTCATGTCAGAGCGTACATAATTGAACTCATTTTGAGTAATCGTAGAGGAACAGCTTACGTATTGAGAGTCTGATTATACCATTTGTAGTTTTATTGGAATGGTTTGCGATTTGAGGCGGCACGTGCGGCAACTGCAGCGTCAGAAGGAGAACAGGAATGTTTGCTCTACGAAGAGTTCGATAACACTACTAGAAAATATATTGCAAAACCAAACTGACCGAGCCGTATACGTATGAAGTTCCGAACACAATAAAAATTTATCTGACCAGGACCTCAACTTCTTGCATTTCGACGGTTTCCACCAAGGTGAAGGCCGCCCGCGGGTCATGAGAATTTGACCGCGGTACGCGGCGGAGGCGGTGCCATCCGTGGTACCCGCTAATTGATTAGATCCCCTTATCAAAACATTTTAATTAACACCTCGTGGTTCACGACAGCAATTGGGTAATCGGACGGAAGAACAAAAAGAGTCCGAGAAACTGTTTGATCTCCGTCGATGACGCGTGAAATCTTAATGATATTGGGATGAGGAACCAGTCAGTAAAGCCACCAATTATTCAAATTTCTTTCGGAGAAAATTATGGCGCGCTCGGGTAATAAATCGGTGTGGTGTTAGCGCACGCTTCACTTAGAAAGAAGGGATTAGATTTTATTGTTGGTGTGCGGAAAGGTGAGGCGAGGATCAAAATCTTAGAAATCGGTGGATTTGTGACCCGAAACTGGTTTGTAACGGAACAAAAAAGTTAGACAGAAACGAACAAAGCTTTGTAAGGTGTCTTTGAGTAAGTTTGCAGTGATGTGCTAATTTCAAGGAGTATTTGTCATAATAAGCGGGCTCCCACACACAATTTCACGCCCTTATAATTGCTTTGTCCACCTGACCTGCGTTCTGAAAGTACAGACTATTATACGGAACTAACTCAGGCGAATTTAGTAACTTTTCAATTGTGACGCTAGCTTTTTGACCTGGGACATCTCCTGGAGGCTGCAAGCCAGAATCTTCCGAGTTTCAGATCCTACTGTAGCAAGCCCAATGCAAACGGTGTTTTCAGTCACTACAAATCCATTTACATTTACATTTACACCATTTTGACATCTACCTAAATCATCCTGTCCCTTGTTCTTCAGTATCTCCAGCAGTTGCTGCAAAGCCTCACTCACAGACATGAATTTAGGTGGCATGTACTCCTTCTTCTTTGTTAAACTCTCTAATGTGGGCTGCTTGACCTTTATATCTGCAACATTTCCCTCCAGTACTCTGTCACAATACTGAACAGGCCTACCCAACAAACACAAAGTGTGCAACTTATTCCTTTAATTAGAAACAATCCTCTCATAAAAACTGCGTTCAAAATGGAGACATTGTGGACCACCCTCGTGTCAACCCCACGCTCTCTTGCCCTCAGCACCAGGTCCGTGTGGGTCGTGGTCCTAAACAGGTCTCCAACCACCAGCAAGGCAACGTCTGTAGTTTCAGTCCCTGAAAGGACGTCGTGAGCTCCTTGTTCTACCAAGTCCCGATGTGCTACCATGAGTTTTTCCACATAAATTATTATAACAAAATTTGTGGATTCCTGTATTACCGAGCTAAAGGTAAACATGTGGTAGAGAGGTTAAGTAGCGAAAAATAGAGAAATAGAAGGTGATATAAAGAAAAAATTAGAGAAGATATTGAGAAAAGCGAGAAGAGGTATTAGAGAAAGGTAGGAAGAAAGAATTGGGCAGGGAAGAGCAGATATAGTCAGGAAAAAGAATAAATCGGCGAAACCGGAAGATAACGACATCTAGGAGGCGTTACAGGAAGCGGATGAACAAAGACGATAGAAACCGCTCGCTCAGTCAGAGAAGCCTGGACTCTTACCTGGAGGAAAGGAAAAGAAAGAGAAAAGGGGAGGGTAGAACAGAAAAACAAGAAGAGGAGGAAAAGAAATTTTTTCAAAAAAGTAAAAAGACGGCGAGGTCTCCTGGAGTAAAAAAAAACACAGAAGACATCAGAGAAAGAGAAGGAAACGGACACAGAGATGGAGAAAAAAATATTGGAGCTGTTGCAAGAGTTGAAGGAGGAGATGAAAGAAATAAGACGAGAAAACAAGGAACTCAAGAGTGAGATAGAGAGGCAGAGAGAAGAATTTAAAGAGAAGGAGAAGGGAAGGAAAGAGAAACTGGTGGAAGGAGAGAGTGGATAAGCTAGAAAAGAGAATGGAAATCCAAGAGAGAAGAAAGAGGAAGAACAACATCGTGATAACAGGATGGGACGGGGAAAGAAAAAGTCATGTAAAAAAAGAGGATGTAGAGAAGTTTTTGAAGGATAATGTAGAGGATAGTAAAGTAAAAGATTGTTACAGGATTAACAAGGATCAAGTATTGATGGAGATGGAGGGATGGGGTGAGAAGGAAAGAATAATAAAGCCAAAAGGAAAATTGAGGGACAAGAGGGAAACAAGGGGGATATACATAGACAACGCCCTCACAAAGAAAGAAAGAGATTTACAGAAGAAACTAAGAAGTATGGCGAAGGAAAAAAGGGAAGAAGGGAAATAAGTAAGAGTGGGATACAGGAAATTAATAGTGGACGGAGAGCAATGGAGATGGAATGAAAAGAGAGAGAGAGCCTAGAGGTTTTCCAAGAAGATGAAGAAGGGGAGGAGGGAAAAAGGGGGACAACGGCAAAGTAAAAAGGACAATGAAACGGGAAAAAAGAAACAAAGAAGGAAGTAGGAGGCAAACTAAGGAAGGAAGGGAGAAATCAAAGAAGGTAACGAGAAAAACAGGGGTGAGGGCACTATTCTGGAATGTAGCGGGACTAGGAAAAAAAGAAGAAGATTTCTTGGACTATGTGAAGGAGTTCGATATTGTTGGATTAACAGAAACATGGTCAGAAAGCTGGGAAAAAATTGAAAAACTGTTACCAAAGGAGTTCAAGTGGGAATGGCAAGGGGCGAGAAAGGGAAAGAAAAAAGGAAGAGCAGCAGGGGGAATAATAACAGGGGTAAAAAAAGAAATAAAAGAGAATACTAAAAAGAAGGGAGAAGAGGAAGGTCACATGGTGAGAAACGTTAAAATAGACAGCAAATGGTGGAAAATAGTGACAGTGTACAGCAAAGAGATGAAAGAAACAATAAGCAAGATAGAAGAAACATTAAAAGACATCAGGGAAGAATGTCTACTTCTGGGAGGGGATTTTAACGGGAGAATTGGGGAAAGAGGAGCCAGGGATTGGGAAGAAGAGAGAGGAGAGGGAAAAAGAAAATCCAAAGACAAGAAAGAAAACGCGGAAGGGAAGAAATTGATGGAATGGATAGAAGAAAAAGGATGGGAAGTGCTGAAAGGAAATAAACAAGGGGACGAAGAAGGAGAATGGACCTACATAGGCGGTAGAGGAGAGACGGTGATAGACTACTGAATAGTAAACGAAGAAGCATGGGAAGAAGTCGAAGAATTCAGAATAGGGGAAAGAGTAGAGTCAGACCATCTGCCTATAGAGATAAATATAGGAAGGAGGAGAGAGAAGAGAGGAGAAGAAGAAAAAATAGAGGAAATGCGGAAGGTGATAATTAAAGTATGGGACGAGCAAGGGGTGGAAGAGTATAAGAGAAGACTGGAAAAAGCAAGATTTAAAGAACAAGAAGTAGGGAAAATGGAGAAAGAATTGGTAGAAATATTGGAAAAAGCAGCGACAAAAAGAGAAATAACAGTAAGAGGTGGAGGAACACAAAGAAAGAATAAATGGTGGGACAAAGAATGTGAGCAACGTAAAAAGGAAGCAATAAAAGAACTAAGAAAGTGGAGAAAGACTAAAGGGAACAGAAGTGGCTTTTTAGAAGCGAAAAGAAGATACAGAGAGACATGCAGGGAGAAGAAGAGGCAGAAGAAGGAGAGAGAGGAGGAAGAGATAAAAGCAATGAGAACAGAAAAGGAGGTATGGAACTATATTAATAGAGAGAGATAGAAGAAAGAAAATGGGAGCGAGGAGATAACGATGAATGAGTGGGAGGAGCACTACATGAGGCCGCTGGAGGGAGAAAAGGAAAAAAGAAAACGGAAATAGAGACGAAGAGAAACCGAGTAGAACCTGAAGGAGAAGAAATTACAATGGAAGAGGTGGACAGGCATGTGAAGAAACTGAGGAAAGGGAAGGCACCAGGGAGGGATAAAATACAGAATGAGTCGTGGATGTATGGGACGAGAAGAGTGCTAGAGAGGCTGGTGGAGGTAATGAATGGGGTGTGGAGAGGAGAAGGATTCCCGGTAGGGTGGAGAGAGGGGGTAATTTACCCCATTTACAAAAAAGGGGAGAAAAATAAAGTAGAAAATTACCGAGGGATAACTCTCCTAAACACAGGGTACAAGTTGTATGCATCAATTCTGAATGAAAGGATGAGCAGAGAGATAGAGGAAAAGGGAGCATTACCAGACAGCCAAGCAGGATTTAGAGAGGGGAGGGGAACTATGGATAATGTATACATCCTGGACCATTTGACGAAGAGTGAGTTAAAGAAGAAAGGGGGGAGGGTGTATGCATTATTCGTAGACTTCAAAGCGGCTTTTGACAAGGTGGACAGAGAGAGGATGTTTGAGTGGCTGAGGGAGAAAGGGGTAAATGAATGGCTGGTAAGAAAGGTGGAAGAGATATATGAGAAGACAAAAAGTAAAGTGAAGGTAGGGGAGAGGGAAAGTGAATGGTTTGTGACAACAAAGGGAGTGAGGCAAGGTTGCCCGCTCAGCCCCTTGTTGTTCACGATGTATGTGGCAAATATGGACGGAATGTTAGAGAGAGCACAAGCGGGGAGGGGTGTGTGGTAGGTAGAAAAAAAGTGTGGAGCCTGGCGTTTGCGAATGATGTGGTAATGGTGGCAAAGAGTGAAAGAGAAATGAGAAAGAGTTTAGGAAAATATGTGAAGAAGAAAAGACTAGAAGTGAATGTAGAGAAAACAAAAATGCTGGTGTTCAATAAGAGAAAGAGGAAGATCGAAAGAGTGATTGGAGGTGGGAGGGAGAAGTAATAGAACAAGTAAAAGAATTCAAATACTTGGGGTATGTGTTCAATGAAAGAGCCACAGATAAGGCACATATTAGAGAACTGGCAAGAAAAGCAAACAAGATGATAGGATGTGTATGGGGAATAGGAGAGAGAAGGTGGGGAGGCGATTTTAAGAGGAGAATGATGATGTTTGAAAGTTTTATTGAAAGCTTGTTGTACGGAGCAGAGATCTGGGGATGGAAAGAACAAGAGGAGATAGAGAGGGTGCAAGAAAAATATCTGAGGTGGGTGCTAGGGGTGGAGAGAGAAACGCCAGGGTACATAGTGAGAGAAGAATGCAAGAGGAATAGGCTGAGAGTGAAAGCGGGAAAAAGAGCGGTCAAGTTCGAAGACAGGATGGAAGGGAGGAAAGAATGTAGGATACTAAAGGAGTGCTGGAGAGAAAAAAAGAAGAATTCAGAGGAGTATGATAGGGAGAATTACTACAGGAGGAATGGGTATTCAAGCAAAGAAATAGGGAGACTGAGAAAAAGAGGCGTGTGGATGGTGAAAGAGATAAAGGTATGGATAGACAAGAGAGGAGAGAAAGAATTAGAGAATCAAGATACAACGGGAAGTACGGAAGATGCATGATCGAGGAAGTACCGAAGTATTTGGGGAGGGAGAGCGAGAAAGAAAGAAAGATGATGGCAAGATTTAGGTGCGGAAATGAAGAGAGGGAAAATATTGGGCAGAAGATGGAGGAAGAATGTGTAGAATGTGCTGTGAGGAAAGAGAGACGATTGAGCATATGTGGAACGAGTGTAGTGACATGAAACAAAGAGAGAGGAGAGCAAGAGAGGAAATACTGAATGTAGATGGAAGGGAAATTAAATGGATGAAAGAAGTATGGAAGAGGAGGGAGAAGGGAGAAGAGGAAAGGGGAGGGGAGAAGAAATAGAGAAGTTTATTTAGTTTTTTTTATTATTATAATTGTTAAGTTTACTTGTATATGTATAGGAATCAGAAAGCCCGTAGGGCAAATAGAGATTTATATATATATATAACAAAATTTGTATGTCTCTTTTGGAACTACGTCTTAAATGAATGGTTTTTATGAGCCAAAAGGGACGGAATTTTTAATAATATCTCCAAAAAGTGTGTTAAAATACTTTTTCTTTTGCCAGCATTACACATCTTGCAAAAATTTTGATTTAGCTTGTTCTGTACACTTCATTTGAAAGAAAAACTCTATTAGAAAATACCTAATTTACAAATGCAAAATAGAAATAAAAACATACTGCCCTGAAGTATTTGACAACTTTATCTCTCAGTCTCCAAGAACAAATTATGTATTGTTAAATGGACTATTTATGCAAAAGCCGGTACTTAGATGGTGAGTTAATATCACTTCTATGCTAATATCCTCATCAGAAGTGACATATTGATCTTTATTTATTCGGATTGAGCATCGGTCAGTTATTCGTTAGAATTTTTTATTGGTGCCAATTAACATAAAAAAATGGGACAACAAAGTGTTAATCACCGTCATTATAATTTCAGACATGTGACTCGTCTTCTTTAAAAAAAAAATCTATAGGAATCATACGTGCACTTGGAATATATAGAAAGGAACCTTTTTGGAACAATACAGAGCGATTTTATTGATTCAATAAATTGCTTTCATGAAACATCGTCCCCAGAAATTCTTTCAATAGAACGTTGATTCTTATCCAAATTCAGCTTTAACGAAATTCATATACATAAAGTGGAGAACAATGTGCCCTTAGATTTACAAATAAGTGTTATTTTATATTGAATACCATTTATTGGTTAAAGAGAAAAATATATTATTCTGTATAAAGTGATTTATAAAGTTTCCAATATCTGGTAATAAATTAGTCCATTTATCATCAATTATTATTTATCACGACTCATACAAGCAAACAATGATACAATCGGTTGAAATGCAAGAAATAACATCTATTGTAACAAAAAGCATAAGAAGTCTCGAGCAAATATACAGCCAGACACATCATGGACGAACACTGCCCTCAGCCAAACGGTCAGGGTTACTTCAAAACCATAAAGAAGACGAATAAATTTATCTAACGGCGTTATGATGTAAATATCAACTCTAAATGTTTTTTGTCGCTTAAAATGAATCCACGATCCCATGGCAGATTTTTAAAAAGTCACGTCAAAAAACTAATTTTGTAGTGATTGTGGACTGAAAATGGTAAGAATGGTGATAAATGCAAAAGAAAGTGGCTTAATTTTTATTTTTTAGTCATTGTGCTTACGAATGTACCACACCGTCGAATATTCTGGGATTGGCTGCGAAGGTTACAGACTCACTTACGGGGTAGAAGAATTAGAACTAATTGTACCGAATAATTCAACGTAGTGGTATTTTAGATATTAAACTGTGTTATGATTACAATAAAATACAGTTTCACAGGTCGAAAGCAATTATCAGGTACTTGTTCTGTACCACCTCGAGCCTCCATCTCTGGCTTGGTTACGGATACGCAGATACAGATACAAATACATTTATTAAAATTTTTTGGAGTGTAAATATTTCAAGATTACAGTGTGCACTGCTGAGGCTGATGGCCTTTTCAGTACTTTGGTTAGTTACATTGTTATGTATTGCAAGAAAAAAATTATTGTTAATGTTCTTCGGCTGTTTACCATAGATGGCTGCGGCCTCGAAAGTGATCACCACATTCGTGAGCGTGCCACTGGGAAACCGCAGAAAACCAGTGCCGGGACCGTCCTCTGGTTCTTGGATTTTCTCGGTTTCGTATGTTTTGAAGGGTTGTTTTTACGTCAACTTTTAGGGAGCTTGATTCCGAGGTATCAAACTTGTTAGGTTTTTGGTATGATTTGTTGGTGGAGTTGTAGGTTACAAGATTTATATTAGGCTAAAGAATGTGATTTGCTGGGATTTGGTGGTTAAGAATGAATCCATTAAAAGTATGAATGAAGGGTTTAATCTGATATCCATGAGTTTTTGTATGAGTCGGTCGTGCCAAACTTTGTCAAATGCACGTGCGATGTCTAGGAAGACCGAGACTGTGAATTCGTTGAAGTTGGCGTGTTTGTTCGTATCTTTCTGTAATTCAAGACTTGGGTCTATTGTGGATCTGTTGGGTGAAGTGGCTTGGTAACTCTCAACTCAAGTCAACTCAACTCAACTCAACTCAACTCAAATACATTTATTCAGAACCAGAAGAATGTCGATGAATCCAAGTGGAGTAAATTTCAATTAAAATTTAAATATATTTAAGTCGAACTCCACAAACTTTAATAAGCGCAAAGTTACAGTTGAATTCAAAATAACGTCATAATTTTTTAAGTATTCTTTAAGGGCTGATGATGGCAGTAGTGTTCTGCCAAAACATGTTCCAAATGTAACTTTGCGCTTATTAAAGTTTGTGGAGTTCGACTTAAATATATTTAAATTTTAACATTTATTCAGGTTTTGTTTGGTTATAGTTTGTTTGTTTGAGTTACAATTTTTACAAGTTTACAATGAGCACTGTTGTAGGCTGATGGCCTTTTCAGTGCTTGAATGTTTTATTTTGTTTGTTGTTGACCCCTATGGACGGCTGCGGCCTCGATGGTGATCCCACATTCGTGACTCGGCTCGAGGGAAACCGCAGAAAACCTGCGCCGGGATCATCGCCGTAGATGTTTTGCTCAATTTTCCCGTGCTTCCCTTGATGATTGATGATCCTTTTCCCTTGTTACGGTTAAGTGACAAGACTGTTTAGTCGTAGGGTTTAGTCGTGGACTGTGCGCATTCATTAAGGTTGGCGTCTGTCTGAATTTCTAGTATGGGGCTTATTGTGGATCTGTTTGGTAGGAAACGGAACTGTTCAGGTGGGAGGAGGTCCTTGTCCTGAATTAGGGGTTTTAATCTGTTGAGGAGGATTTTTTCTAAGATTTTGCCAGTGATGTCTAATAGTGATAGTCCTCTAGGAATTGGGGTTTGTCAGGTCTTTGTCTGGTTTTGGGATCATTATCGTGTCCTGGCTTGGTAACTTCTACATCAACCTGGGCTGAACTCGGACCGAAGACTGAACCTGGCTTCTGGGGTGGGGACAGACGTCTTCACTCGTTGAATGCTCGACACTACAAAATGCCTTCTGGAGCATTTTTAAGACAAGCGGCTAAAAATGCGTGAAAACGAGGTAGAATGAAAAAAAGTGTTAGTGAGAGCAAGAGAGACGAAGACTATAAAAGAAAAAGAGAAGAAGGACGAAAATCGGAAGATACGAAGGCGCTGAACGGACATGAAAAATAATTGAAAAAGTTTTTTTTCTGGCAATTGCGATAGGGGTTTTGTTGTCAAAATTAAAATATGAAATATTGTCCACATTGGAGTATGCGCGGAGCACCAATTTCAATAATCCACAGAGAAACAAATTTTTACAGACGGGAACTTTCGTGGATCACTGAAATTGGTCATAAAGGTCATGTACGTGAAACTCGAAATATGGAGAGTATCTCATATTTTATGAATGATAAACGAAAAAGCAAATTTTCGCAGACGGCAACTTCCCTGGATCACTGAAATTGAGGCCTCAAGTTTCACGTACAGGGAAATATGACCTTCTTGGACTATGTTTCTTTAATTGGTCGAGCGCGTAGCGCGAGGCACCAATTTCAATGATCCACAGAAAAATAAATTTTTACAAACGGTAACTTCCATGGATCACTGAAATTTGTGCTTCATGATATACGTTTGACACCTTAAAGAAACATACTTCAAGAATTTCATATTTTCTTGAACGTGAAAATAGAAATGTGGAGAGTATCTCCTATTTTTGGAATGATAAACGGAAAATCAAATTTTCACAGACGGCAACTTTCGTAGGTCACTGAAATTGATGCCTCGCGCTACGCGCTCGACCCCTTAAAGAAACAACTCCAAAAAGGTCATATTTCCCTCTACGTGAATCTCGAAATGTAGACAGTATTTCATCTGTCCATCGTCCTACCCCTGTTGCAATTGCCAGAAAAAAAAGTCAGAAAAAGTCGGAATTGCCATAAAAAAGTCGATGAGATGATGAGCCGGGAACTGGAACAATTGAAAATTATGATTCGTGAAAAGGAAGAAAAATGGGAAAGAGAAAAGATGGAACTAAAAGAAAAAATTGGAGGAGAAAATGGAAGAGCAGAAAAAAGGAGTGAGAAAAAAGAATATTTTCGTAACAAAACTGGACAAAGAGAAATGCGAGAACGAGAAGAAACTGGAAAGCTGGAAGGCTGAATTTGAGGTACAAGTGACGGTGAGAGAGATGTATAAAATAAATGGAGGAAAAATTATTCTGGCGGAACTTGGGAGCTGAGGGAAAAAGAGGAAAGTTATGGATAACAAAAGAAAACTAAGAGAAAAAAAGGAAACAGAGTAAGTATACATAGAAGATGATCTCACAAAGAAGGAAAGAAAAGCAAAAAAACAAAAAGGACAGCCGGTGAAAGTGGGTTATAAAAAGATATGGATAGAAGGAAAAGGGCTTAGGTGGGACGAAGAAAAGGGGGAGTTAGATACAGCAAATTTTTGAATAAGAGCACAAGAAAAAGGCGACAGGGCAGAAAAGGGAAAACGAATACGGAGAGGAATAAGGTACAAAAGGAGCAAATAAGAATAGTATTATGGAACGTAGCGGAAATAAAAAACAAAGGGAATGAGTTTTGGGAGTATTTGGGAGAATTTGACGTAGTGGGAATGGTAGAAACGTGGGTGGAAGAAAAATTTGAAAAGAGAATTCCGAAAGAGTTGAAGTGTCAATATGCAGAGAGGGAAAGCAAGAAAGGTGGGATAATAATGGGGGTGAAAGAGGGACCGGAAGAAGAAAATAGAACTGAAGCAAAGAAAAAAGAGGGATTATTTAAAGAACGGTAAAAAGTAAACAGAGAAAATGGAGAATTGTAACAGCGTATGAAGAAAACAAAGAGAATAATAGAAGAGCGAGTAAAAGAGCAAGAAGAAGGAACTTTATTGTGATTGGGGGATTTTAATGCAAGAATTGGGGGAAAAGGAAGACGAAGGGGGAGTACACATATGTGGAAGAACGAGTGGTGGGATAAAGAATGCAGGGAAGGGAAGCAGGAAGAAAGAAGGAAACTAAGAAATTGGAAAAAAGAAAAACCAACTAAGGGAGAGTACAAGAGGGCACACAAGAGGTACAAATTAGTATGCAAAGAGAAGAAGCAAAAGAAACGGTGGAAGAAGAACTAAAGTTGAATGGTATAAAAACGGAAGAAAAAGTATGGAGATACATAAATAGGGAAAGAAAGAAAAAGAGCGAGAGTGTGAGTGATGGAATGACTATCGAGACATGGAAAGGGTACTTCAGTGAGCTGCTGGGGGGGCGGGGTGATGTAAACAGACAATAACAGGAAAAGAGACAACAAAGAGTGAAAGAGATAACAATAGAAGAATTAGAGCAACAACTGAAAATGATGATTGTGGAAGAGAGACTGATGAAGGAATTGAATGAGCGGGGGCTGTTACCAGACGGGCAGGCGGGATTTAGGAAAGGTAGAGGGACCATGGATACATAAATGTATATATCTTGAATCACATAGTAGGAAATGAGTTGAGAATGCTTGAGAAAGAGTGGGATAAATGAGCATCTGGTAACAAAAATAGGAGATATATATGAAGACACGATAAGTAGAGTGAGAGTGGATGGAAGGGTGAGTGAATGTTTCAAGACTTATAAGGGAGTAAGACGGAATTCCTGTATTACCGAGCTAAAGGTAAACATGTGGTAGAGAGGTTAAGTAGCGAAAACTAGAGAAATAGAAGGTGATATAAAGAAAAAATTAGAGAAGATATTGAGAAAAGCGAGAAGAGGTATTAGAGAAAGGTAGGAAGAAAGAATTGGGCAGGGAAGAGGAGATATAGTCAGGAAAAAGAATAAATCGACGAAGCCGGAAGATAACGACATCTAGGAGGCGCCACAGGAAGCGGATGAACAAAGACGATAGAAACCGCTCGCTCAGTCAGAGAAGCCTGGACTCTTACCTGGAGGAAAGGGAAAAAAAAGAGAAAAGGGGAGGGTAGAACAGAAAAACAAGAAGAGGAGGAAAAGAAATTTTTTCAAAAAAGTAATAAGACGGCGAGGTCTCCTGGAGTAAAGAAAACACAGAAGACATCAGAGAAAGTGAAGGAAACGGACACAGAGATGGAGAAAAAAATATTGGAGCTGTTGCAAGAGTTGAAGGAGGAGATGAAAGAAATAAGACGAGAAAACAAGGAACTCAAGAGAAAGATAGAGAGGCAGAGAGAAGAATTTAAAGAGAAGAAGAAGAGATGGGAAGGAGAGAGTGGATAAGCTGGAAGAGAGAATGGAAATCGAAGAGAGAAGAAAGAGGAAGAACAACATCGTGATAACAGGATGGGACGGGGAAAGAAAAAGTCATGTAAAGAAGAGGATGTAGATAAGTTTTTGAAGGATAATGTAGAGAGATTGTAACAGGATTAACAAGGATCAAGTATTAGTGGAGATGGAGGGATGGGGTGAGAAGGAAAGAATAATGAAGCAAAAAGGAAAATTGAGGGAGAAGAGGGAAACAAGGGGGATATACATAGACAACGACCTCACAATGAAAGAAAGAGATTTACAGAAGAAACTAAGAAGTATGGCGAAGGAAAAAAGGGAAGAAGGAAAAGAAGTAAGAGTGGGATACAGGAAATTAATAGTGGACGGGGAGTAATGAAGATGAAATGAAAAGAGAGAGACTAGAGGTTTTCCAATAAGAAGAAGAAGGGGAGGAGGGAAAAAGGGGGACCACCGGCAAAGTAAAAAGGACAATGAAACGGGAAACAAGAAACAAAGAAGGAAGTAGGAGGGAAACTAAGGAAGGAAGGGGGAAATCAAAAAAAGGTAACGAGAAAAACAGGGGTGAGGGTACTATTTTGGAATGTAGTGGGACTAGAGAAAAAAGAAGAAGATTTTTGGGACTATGTGAAGGAGTTCGATATTGTTGGATTAACAGATACATGGTCAGAAAGCTGGGAAAAAAATAGAAAAACTGTTACCAAAGGAGTTCAAGTGGGAATGGCAAAGGGCGAGAAGGGGAAAGAAAAAAGGAAGAGCAGCAGGGGGAATAATAACAGGGGTAAAAAAAAAGAATAAAAGAGAATACTAAAAAGAAGGGAGAAGAGGAAGGTCACATGGTGAGAAACGTTAAAATAGACAGCAAATGGTGGAAAAAAGTGACAGTGTACAGCAAAGAGATGAAAGAAACAATAAGCAAGATAGAAGAAACATTAAAAGACAACAGGGAAGAATGTCTACTTCTGGGAGGGAATTTTAACGGGAGAATTGGGGAAAGAGGAGCCATTGATTGGGAAGAAAAGAGAGGAGAGGGAAAAAGAAAATCCAAAGACAAGAAAGAAAACGCGGAAGGGAAGAACTTGATGGAATGGATAGAAGAAAAAGGATGGGAAGTGCTGAATGGAAATAAACAAGGGGACGAAGAAGGAGAATGGACCTACATAGGCGGTAGAGGAGAGACGGTAATAGACTACGGAATAGTAAACGAAGAAGCATGGGAAGAAGTCGAAGAATTCAGAATAGGGGAAAGAGTAGAGTCAGACCATCTGCCTATAGAGATAAGTATAGTAAGGGGGAGAGAGAAGAGAGGAGAAGAAGAAAAGATAGAGGAAATGCGGAAGGTGATAATTAAAGTATGGGACGAGCAAGGGGTGGAAGAGTATAAGAGAAGACTGGAAAAAGCAAGATTTAAAGAACAAGAAGTAGGGAAAACGGAGAAAGAATTGGTAGAAATATTGGAAAAAGCAGCGACAAAAAGAGAAATAACAGTAAGAGGTGGAGGAACAAAAAGAAAGAATAAATGGTGGGACAAAGAATGTGAGCAACGTAAAACGGAAGCAATAAAAGAACTAAGAAAGTGGAGAAAGACTAAAGGGAACAGAAGTGGCTTCTTAGAAACGAAAAGAAGATACAGAGAGACATGCAGGGAGAAGAAGAGGCAGAAGGAGGAGAGAGAGGAGGAAGAGATAAAAGCAATAAGAACAGAGAAGGAGGTATGGAACTATATTAATAGAGAGAGAAAGAAAAAAGAAAATGGGAGCGAGGAGATAACGATGAATGAGTGGGAGGAGCACTACATGAGGCTGCTGGAGGGAGAAAAGGAAAAAAGAAAACGGAAATAGAGACGAAGAGAAACCGAGTAGAACATGAAGGAGAAGAAATTACAATGGAAGAGGTGGAGAGGCATGTGAAGAAACTGAGGAAAGGGAAGGCATCAGGGAGGGATAGAATACAGAATGAGTCGTGGATGTATGGGACGAGAAGAGTGCTAGAGAGGCTCTTTACAAAAAAGGGGAGAAAAATAAAGTAGAAAATTACCGAGGGATAACTCTACTAAAAACAGGGTACAAGTTGTATGCACCAATTCTGAATGAAAGGATGAGCAGAGAGATAGAGGAAAAGGGAGCATTACCAGACAGCCAAGCAGGATTTAGAGAGGGGAGGGGAACTATGGATAATGTATACATCCTGGACCATTTGACGAAGAGTGAGTTAAAGAAGAAAGGGGGGGAGGGTGTATGCATTATTCGTAGACTTCAAGGTGGACAGAGAGAGGATGTTTGAGTGCCTGAGGGAGAAAGGGGTAAATGAATGGCTGGTAAGAAAGGTGGAGGAGATATATGAGAAGACAAAAAGTCAAGTGAAGGTAGGGGAGAGGGAAAGTGAATGGTTTGTGACAACAAAGGGAGTGAGGCAAGGTTGCCCGCTAGGCCCCTTGTTGTTCACGATGTATGTGGCAGATATGGACGGAATGTTAGAGAGAGCACAAGCGGGGGGGTGTGTCGTAGGTAGAAAAAAAGTGTGGAGCCTGGCGTTTGCGGATGATGTGGTAATGGTGGCAAAGAGTGAAAGAGAAATGAAGGAAATGATAAAGAGTTTAGGAAAATATGTGAAGAAGAAAAGACTAGAAGTGAATGTAGAGAAAACAAAAATGCTGGTGTTCAATAAGAGAAAGAGGAAGAACGAAGAGAGTGATTAGAGGTGGGAGGGAGAAGTAATAGAACAAGTAAAAGAATTCAAATACTTGGGGTATGTCTTCAATGAAAGAGCCACAGATAAGGCACATATTAGAGAACTGGCAAGAAAAGCGAACAAGGTGATAGGATGTGTATGGGGAATAGGAGAGAGAAGGTGGGGAGGCGATTTTAAGAGGACAATGATGATGTTTGAAAGTCTTATTGACAGCGTGTTGTTGTACGGAGCAGAGATCTGGGGATGGAAAGAACAAGAGGAGATAGAGAGCGTGCAAGAGAAATATCTGAGGTGGGTGCTAGGGGTGGAGAGAGAAACGCCAGGGTACATAGTGAGAGAAGATTGCAAGAGGAATAGGTTGAGAGTGAAAGCGGGAAAATGAGCGGTCAAGTTCGAAGACAGGATGGAAGGGAGGAAAGAATGTAGGATACTAAAGGAGTGCTGGAGAGAAAAAAAAAAGAATTCAGAGGAGAATGATAGGGAGAATTACTACAGGAGGAATGGGTATGCAAGCAAAGAAATAGGGAGACTGAGAGAAAGAGGCGTGTGGATGAATGTAGAACTAAGTGAAAGAGAGGAGAGAAGGAATTAGAGAATCCAGATACAACGGGAAGTACGGAAGATGCATGATCGAGGAAGTATTTGGGGAGGGAGAGCGAGAAAGAAAGAAAGATGATGGCGAGGTTTAGGGGCGGAAATGAAGAGAGGGAAAATAGGTATTGGACAGAAGATGGAGGAAGAATGTCTAGAATGTGCTATGAGGAAAGAGAGATGATTGACCATATGAGATGAAACAAAGAGAGAGGAAAGAAAGAGAGGAAATACTGAATGTAGATGGAAGGGAAATTAAATGGATGAAAGAGGTATGAAAGAGGAGGGAGAAGGGAGAAGAGGAAAGGGGAGGGGAGAAGAAATAGAGAATTTTATTTAGTTTTTTTTATTATTATAATTGTTTACTTGTACAGGGTGTGTCAAAAGTCTCGGACAGGCTCTTAGGTGGTCATTCTATAACATGTTGAGAGTTCAAAAACCCAATTTATTTTTTTCTCTTAGCCTTCCTCTTGATGCTATCGCGTTCCAATGATGCAAAAGTAAGGTGGTTAAGATATTAGATTTATCGGTAATTATGCAAAAAAAATGGGATAACCCAACTGATAAAATAGTATTTTCAGAATTTTACTTTTCTAAATCAATGTAATAGCTAAAATAAGTACTTTCTTTAGTGTTAAATTACAAAAAAGAAAACAAGAAGAAAAGTGGCAACATTTGGTTGTTGTTATAGTAACTTAATTTCTTTCAACGATTGACAGTTTGTCAAAAAATTGGCGTATTTTTTGTTCTCGTGTCTTGGTGCAAAAATGAATTTCACAGCTAGGAAATACTGTGATATGCATTTAGTTCTTGGTGAAGCAAGAAATAATACAGCCATTGCTGCTCCAATTTATGCAGAAAGGTTCCGAGGACGACGACTTCCCAGCATTAACACCCTTCGGCGAGTAGATCAGTAGATCAAAGACAAAGGGAGAACAGATCACTACTACCGAGCCAAAAAGTGTGTTCCAGGAAAACCCGGAACCACTAGAACCCCAGCATTAGAAGAAGCCGTCCTTGAAATGGATAAGATTTCCCAGGTGGATACTTAATCGCGATGAGAATTTTCTTCGCCAGATATTGTGGAGCGACGAAGCTTTCACAAGAGATGGTATTTTTAATCGCCACAATTACCATATTTACGCCAGAGAAAATCCACAAGTGGTTTTCGAGACAGATTCCAGGTTAATATTTGGTGTGGAATAATATGGACATAATTTAATCGGCCCTCATGTTTTGCCAAATCGGCTAAGATGAGATAACTTTTTGGAGTTTTTGAGGAACGATTTCCATCAATTGTTGGATGATGTTCCATTGGCAATTTGAAGAGACATGTGGATACAAATGGATGGAGCTGGACCACATTATGCTCGACCAGTCCGAAGATGGCTCAACGAAAACTATCTACAAAGATGGATCGGACGCGAGGGTTCTGTTTCTTGGCCGGCCAGAAGTCCCGATTTAAATCCTTGTGGGGTCACATGAAAAATATTGTGTATGAACCTGCATTAGCCAAGACTGTTGAAGAATTACAAAATCGAATTTTTGCTGCTGCAGAGTAGTCAGAAGTTCTTCTTGAACGTATTCCAGCAAACGTACAGAAACGGACTGAAGCATGTTTATTGTCCAATGGAAGAGTGTTTGAACATTTACTGTAGTTAAAGGTTTTGTAAATAGTTTTTTGGTTATAAAAATTTTGACACATGTCACAAATTGTTGTTTTTTTTTATTAGAAAATTGCTATGGATATGAGACTACAATTAAGAAAGTCTTCTGATTGATAATTGTTCAACCAAAGCAATGTTGCCAGATTTATAAATGTGTAAACTCAATTATTTCAGAAAATAAGCTTCAAAAAGATTTTCTTTCTTCATATTTATAATTCGAATGTAGTCAGCAACTTAGGGTTTTGTGCCTGTCCGAGACTTTAGACACACCCTGTATATGTATAGGAATCAGAAAGCCCGTAGGGCAAATAAAGATTTATCTATAAGGGAGTAAGACAAGGTTGCCCACTAAGCCCCAGCTTTTATTGGAGATATAGAGGAGATGTTCAGGAAGGGGCAGGCAGGGGGGTTGTGGTGGGCAAAGAAAAAATGTGGTCTTTAGCATATGCGGATGATTTGGTGGTGCTAGCGAGAGAGGAGAAAGGTATGAAAGAAATGGTAGGAATCATGGAGATACATATGAGGAGGAAAAAGTTGACGGTGAAGGTACAGAAATCCAAGATGATGGTTTTTAGAAAAGGGGGTGGTAGGAGAAAAGTAGATGAGTGGAGATGTTAGAAAGAGAAAATTGAAAAAGTGAAAGAATTTAAGTATTTAGGTTATGTGAGGAATGAAAGAAACACATCAACAGCACATGTGAGACAGTTAGTGAAAAAAGCAAATAAGATAATAGGAGCAGTATGGGGAATAGGAGAGAGAAAATTTACACATGATTTTAGAAGGAGAGTAATGATGTTTGATAGTTTGGTGAAAAGCGTAATGATGTATGGAGCGGAAATATGGGGATGGAGACAGCAAGAAGGGTTGGAAGGAGTGCAATAAGATTTGAGGAGAGAGTGAACTTTGCAAGAGTGTTTGGAAGAAAAAAGCAAAGAAATAGAAAAGGGGGTATGGAAAGAGAAAGAGGCATATTTCGGGTATTCAGGCGCGGGGAAAGAATGCGAGAGACAGGCAGAGTAATGACAGATGAATTAGTGCAGAGAGACAGAGACGATAGAGCAGAGAATGAGAGAGATGAGAGTAGAGAAGAAATTTTGAATGAAGACGGAAGAGGGATCGAATGGATGAAGAAGGTTGGGTGGAGAAGAGGAACAATATGTGGGGAGAGATAAAAAAACAGCTAGTTATTGTGTTGAATTATTGATTTATTTATTATATTATATTTTATTTTATTGAGTTATGGGAAATGTTTTAATCGGATATTTTATAAACCTGTAAAGGTAATAAATATACATACTACTACTATAAGGTCCAGGCAACGGGTGATACTTCGATGTTGCGGTGGTACCGGGGCAGCGCCCTGCGAGGATATAAGAGGAGCGCGTCGTTACTACTTCCGTTACAATATTGTTTGACACTCTGAGGTATTGAAACGGGCAAGTTAAATACTATGATGTATGAAAATTGGTGGATGCGCAGGTTTTACGAACAGAACATTTACATTGAGGTACGCTATATTTAAATTTCATAATTTCTGTTCCATATTAATTTGTGGAAAGCTACGTTATTGCCTGTTGTTCAACATTGTTTTGCTTCAGCATTTTCATGCAACAAAACACGTGTATTAATTTTCTGCGCCTCATTATACGGTAGTGGTGTTAACAATGAGGCATCATGCTTTGCTAGTACCGTGTGTGTAACAATGGGCGCTCATCCATGAAACAATAAAAGATTTTTGTAGATCCGTAGATACCTCCATGGTATAACACGCAGTTATGCATTCAACAGCTTGTTGCGATTATTGTGCACGTAGAAGGAATCTCTGTTGGTTGTGTGTAGCAAAAAAACGTAGTAATAAGGAAGCAAAAAAGGGTATTGTGCTGGTCTGCATTTGAAAGCCCGTGTGTTGTAAATGTGAGATGGAAAAGCCATTGTTCGAAAGGTACAATACGCTTTCGTTCGTGGATGTACTTGTTTGTATACAATTTTTGCGATGTTGCTACATATTAGAAGGTTTATTACTTGGGGGGCATTCTGATATCCTCAGTGATTGATATAAAATTAGTATCTCAAGTTTCCAGAAAAACAGATCAGATTTACATATGTAGTACTTTCAGATTTCCGTAGCCTGAGAAGCAGATGAAGATATCATTTTTATAGGAGCCTTCGTTGAATTTTCTCAAGGGGCAAAGTTACGTGTCGAGATGTTATTCCCAGATACATACTATAACACGAAGAACCAGCACAAATTGCCATTCCTAGGTTCAAAGAAGTGAATCTGAGGCTCATCTGAAATAAAATGTACAGTGGCGTTAATGGTTTCATTATGAAAGAATTTCTATAATTAGCCAACTTTACACAGATACGACAAGCTTCCTGACCTTTGATAACATGGTAGGTAGTAATCCACGACACACATGCGGGCCGTAACGTTTGGTACAAAAATTCAGTCGATTATTTTGTATCGAATATTAAAAATGTTGTGTGGTTGCCGTATTCAGCATAGGAATGACTTTTCATTCCGGATAAATTATGCAAATTGATCTCTCAATCTTCCGTCTAGTTGATTTGGACTTTGTCCCAATCGGCTTCTTTTGAGATAATTTTTTTATAAATGCTTCTGCAAACCGAATCCCGTCAAGTAAATTATCCTTATGTCATAATAGTGTACTCAACTCGTGAAACTAAATCAAAAACTAGTAAATTACCGTCCCCGCTTATTAAACCGTTTTATCGCTGCACAATAAGTGAAAGAAAAAGCTCGAAATGAGTCAGAAACATTGAAGGGTGATAAAGCCGCAATAAACCTCTCTCACCGCCTCTCACTATATCACTTCGATCCTTTTTTATAGTCACTCCTTTTGATTTACAGCACGTCTTTCAATTCCTGAATCTCTATCTGAAACGCAAACGCCATTATCTCTCTCCCATATCGTCCTTCGACTTCGACCTCATTAGCAACCCAACACTTTCATCCAACATTGATACCATACTAACAAAGCACCACCGATCCGCAAAAAATTCGCGCACCAGCTGCTGGCCGTTAAATTATTATTACAGCCTTGAATCCGATTCCAATACACAAATGTCAGACGAAGATTAATTCACGCCCGACAGTGGTAATAATTTGTCGACAAGGCGCTAACCGAAATTCCCCCAAAACGTCGACCCGCAGAAGGAATGCCACAAATCTCCGCTTATCTCCGCTCATAATTGAAATTTATGTCTCCCATTTTCGGACAATGGTGAGCTCCGGAAGGGTGACTAGGAAAAAACTAACGAGATGGGATTACGGGACGTGCATTTAAACGAGCGCCGTAGAAAAGTGGATTGTAAATTTATGCAGAATCTGAAGCCCAAGGGAGACAAACCCGAGAAGTCGGACTAGGGACAAAGAACGCAGTTTAGCCACAGGTAAAAAGCGTTTTGTTTGTTTTGCACAGTCAACTCTTCCTCGTGCCAAAATGACAACTTGAGGGAGCGTCACGTATCAAACCTGTCAGCCCTGTCAGCTACCAGCGGCCTGCAATTATCGCTACATTGTATTGGCAACATTGTCTATGGGTTTGCGAAACCCCGCTTTTATTAGCTCTTATCGAAGAGTTCTTGCTGCGAAGTCGTTACGCTTCATTAGGGCGAAAGGCTTCTTTATATGCAAGTCTACAGGAGCGAAAAATATAAAATTTCAGCGGTTATTATTCAGCGACAATGTCCGCCATATGTTTCGTGTATAGTTTTACGACGGGTACTTCATGTTTTATAAAGTCTCTCGGTGCAATAAAAAATGAATTGATTGACGACTGGCGCCGAAAGACTTTGCAGCCATTCAAAGAGTTGCCAGGACTGAATGATAATAACGATAATTAAGGCTAGCGTGTAATGGAATCATTTAAGCTAATCGTTTAGGGCACTTTGGGTAATTTTATTACGGTCCCGTTTGTTGGTCCGGTAATGGTGTATCAATGGGACCGAGATGGTTGGGATCAAAGAACCAAAAAAAAAATATATTACGCCGCAGACGGATTCGTTCCAAAATAGCTCAGTGTTTCGTCTAACACTCCCACTTTTTAACCGACTTCAAAAAAGGAGGAGGTTATCAATTCGGTTTGTTTTTTTTGTTACATATCTCAGAACTCCGTCATTTATAAACCGATTTGTAAAATTCTTCTTTTATTTGAAAGAGCATACAGATTGGTCCCATTGTCACCAGGTCAGGACTGATGAGGGGATCCCATGGAAATCGAAAAAAATCCTCAAATTTTCGCTCCCTTCTATTAACCGATCTCTTCGTCAATTGAGGACCGATTTCGAAATTTTTTCTTATTTTTTCCCGCAAAAGCAATGTAAAATTGCGAGAAAGCCATTTCCATTTGTCCATTTCTCTGCCTAGACAGACAAAATATTTTGTCTGTCGCCCAATTGACCATACTTGCTGCCTAGGCAGACAATTGAAAAGTGACTGAAAGCAACTTGAAGAAACTTGAAACGACTTGAAAGGACTTTGAAGCGACTTGAAATGTCTTGGAGAGTTTTGAAGCAACCTGGGAAGACTTGAAATATTTTGAAAAGTCTTGAACCGACTTAAAGAAACTTGAAGCGTTTTAAAAGGTCTTGAAATGTCTTGAAGCGATGTGAAATATGTTAAAAGTGATTTGAAAAGATTTAGAGCGGATTGAAACGACATGAAATGCTTTGAAGAGACTTGGGGCGACTTGAAAAGCTTTGAAAGGAATTGAAGAGGCTTGAAAAGACTTGAAATGTCTTGAAGAATCTTAAAGCGACCTGGGAAGACTTCAAATATTTTGAAAGGACTGGAAGCGACTTGAAAACACTTGAAGAGTGTCTTGAAGCCACCTGGGAAGATTTGAAATGTTTTGGATGGAATTGAAGCGACTTAAAAAGACTTGAAATGTTTTGAAACGACTTGAAAGACTTGAACCGAATTGAAAAGACCTGAAATATTTTGAAGGGACTTGAGGCGATATGATATGAAATATTTTGAAAGGTTTTGAAGCGACTTGAAAAAACTTGAAGCAATTTAAAAGGTCTTGAAATGTCTTCAAGAGACGTGAAATATGTTAAAAGGACAGATTGAAACGACATGAAATGTCATGAAGAGACTTGGGGCGACTTGAAAAGTTTTGAAATAAATTGAAGAGGCTTGAAAAGACTTGAAATGTCTTGCAGAATCTTAAAGCGAGTTGGGAAGACTTCAAATAATATCTTGAAAGGACTGGCAGCCACTTGAAAAGACTTGAAATACCGTGAAGCGACTACAAAGAATTTAAAATTGGCTTGAAACGATTTGAAAGACTTGAGATGTTTTGAAAGGACTTCAGGTGACTTGAAATGTTTTGAAGGAGATAGAAGCGACTTAAAAAGTCTTGAAATATCTTGAAGGGTCTTGAAGCGACCTAGGAAGATTTGAAATATCTTGAAGAGATTGGAAGCGACTTGAAGCAGCCTGGGAGGACTTCACATATCTTGAAGGGAATGGAAGCGACTTGAAAAACCTTAAAATGTTCTGAAGCAACTTGAGGAAACTTGAAACGAAATGAAGGAACTTGGAATATTTTGAAACTACTTGAAAGACTTGAAGCGACTTGAAACGACATGAAAAGTTTGGAATGGACTTGTGGCGACTTGAAATGTCTGAAGAAATACTTGAAGAGCATTAGAGCGATCTGGGAAGATTTCAATTAATATCTTGAAAAGACTTGAAACACCTTGAAGCGACCTGAAAATAGTTCAAATGTCTTAAAACGAATTGAAAAGACTTGAGATGTTTTGAAAGGACTTCATTCAGGTGACTTGAAATGTTTTGAAGAGCAGAGAGATGAAGCGACTTTGAGAAACTTGAAACGACTGGAAAGGACTTGAAATGTTTTGAAACGACTTGAAAGACTTGAAGCGAATTGAAAAGACTTGAAATATTTTGAAGAGACTCGATGCGATATAAAATATTTTGAAAAGATTTAGAACGGATTGAAACGACATGAAATGTTTTGAAGGGACTTGGGGCGACTTGAAAAGTTTTGAAAGGAATTGAAGGGACTTGAAATGTGTTGAAGAATCTTAAAGTGAGCTGGGAAGACTTCAAATATTTCGAAGGGACTGGAAGCGACTTGAAAACACTCGAAGAGTTTTGAAGTCTTGAAGAATTAAAGCGACTTGAAAAGACTTGAAAGATGTTGAAGAGTCTTGAAGCGACCTGGGAAGATTTGATATATCTTGAAGTGATTGGCAGCGACTTGAAAAGACTTGAAAAGTCTGGAAAATACTTGCAGAGTCTTGGAGAGATCTGGGAACACTTCAAATAATATCTTGAAAGGACTGGCAGCCACTTGAAAAGACTTGTAATGTCTTGAAGAGTCTTGAAGCGACCTGGAAAGATTTCCAATATTTTGAAGGGACGGGAAGCTACTTGAAAAAATTGAAATGTCCTTTAGCGATTTAAAGAGAGATGAAGTGGCTTGAAATGTTTTGAAACGACTTGAAATACTTGAACCAAATTGAACAGAATTGAAATAATTTGAAGGAACTTGAGGCGACTTGAAATGTCTTGAATAATCTTAATGCGACCTGGGAAGTTCAAATATTTCGAAGGAAGTGGAAGCGACTTGAAGAGTCTTGAAGCCACCTGGGCAGATTGGAAATGGTTTGGGTGGAATTAAAGCGACTTGAAAAGACTTGAAATGTCTTGAAGAGTCTTGAAGCGACCCGGGGAAGATTTGATATCTCTTGAAGGGATTGGAAGTGACTTGAAAAGACTTGAAATGTCTGGAAGATACTTGAAGAGTCTTGGAGGGATCTGGGAACACAATAATATCGTGAAAGGACTATAAGCCACACTTGAAAAGACTTGAGATACCTTGAAGCGACTTGAAAGAATTTGAAATGTCTTGAAACGACTTAAAAAACTTGAAGCGAATTGAAATGTTTTGAAGGAAATTGAAGCGACTTGAAAAGTCTTAAAATGTCTTGAAGAGTCTTGAAACGACTTGAAGAGAGATAAAGCGACTTTGAGAAACTTGAAAGGACTTGAAATGTTTTGAAACTTGAAAGACTTGAAGCGAATTGAATCTGTTCGAAGTCGGTCTCAAGCCAAACAGGTAGTAGATAGATACGATGCCCGCTCCTGCCACATCGCAAGTCTCCCGGCGCACACACCGGAATGCGTGAGCGTGGGTAAGAGGCTCGTGCTGAGCAATACAGTTATACAGCATACAAGCATGACAATACAATTATGAATATTCAGTATCATTGTAAATTCAACATGACCACCGCCTCAAAATGGCGGATTACATTATGCTTTTTTAATTCTCTCAATATAGATATCAAATGAAAGGGATTTACACCATGAAAAAATTCAATATTCAAAATGGCCGCCACTACAAAATGTAGGATTACATATATATTTTTTCAATCCCTTGAACATGGGTATCAAATGAAAGGGCTTAACTGCTAGAATACAATACACCATGAAAAAATTCAAGAACCAATACAAAATGGCGGATTACAATTTTTTTTCAATCCTTTCAATATGGGTATCAAATGAAAGGGGTTAACTAGTAAAATACAGTACATCATAAAAAATCAAAATCCAAGATGGCCGCCGCTACAAAATGTCGGATTACATATTTTTTAGTTTCCAATCTTCTCAATATGGGTATCAAATAAAAGGGCTTCGCAAAGTGTTCAGATAATGTACTAAAAGCTAAAAAATAATTAGGTAGGTACCAGTCATCACACCACTCTCCTCATCAATTTTGAGTATTGAGCGTAACCTGAGTAAATAATGTACATGATTTTTGCATAAGTTGTCTATTGAGAAGATGCATCCAAAGCATACCTGTAATGGTATGAGCGGTTGACTATAGATAATAAAAATTAGACTCGCCCCACGATTTTTGATCAATACTCTAGATAGATTGAGGAGAGTGGTGTGATGACTGGTATCTGGTACCTACCTAATTATTTTTTAGCTTTTAGTAGGTACATTATCTGCATCATTATTATGTTTCTTTACAATATAAATCTGTTTAACTTAGAAAGGTTTTTTACTTATTTTATTCACTTTTTGAAGTCGGTTCTCTTTTTTTTTTAATTAATTTTTTATTTCATACTTGACCTCGTTCCACAACATACCTCCTTTGCTTTAAATATTGCTTCGTCAAAACTATTCCACATTACATATTTCTATATCTCTTGAAAATTTCTTTCTCTTCTATTCTATATTATATTCTTCTTTTATAAAGTTATGGCTTCTAAGAGTTAGGTATAAGTAGTGTTAATTTCTTCTGTGGGACCGTTACGTTACTACTTTTGCTACTTTTGAATTTTGCCTCTACATAATAGTGATCGCTTCCTATCTCATATCATTCTTTTCCATTAAGCATCAGGTCAATACTAGATTTTTCATTTTGACTTTTAACTTTTAGAACTTGGAAACACATACATATGTCAATAATGTTGGAATGGAAATTGAGATGCTTTTTATGTTTGTGAGCTTCCCTATTTTTCATGAAATTTAAATCAAACAACTACCTAAAGATTCAGAAAATGTTAAAATTCAATTTTGCTTAAGTTTAGGCAGATTCACCACCCGCGTGTATGCTAATATTATTTTCTTGGATTCTTGGAAATATCCGTTAAAAGCTTTTTTGTCTGAGCGACTTGAATCCCTTGAGTTCTTTGGAAACATTTCACGAGTGTATTATGATTCTTCCGTCTTCACTGGTTTTGACAGTATTTTCCAAAACCGCTTCAGCCGCTTCATTGTCCTCCGTTAAAAATAACAACAACTTGACATCCGACACACCCATTCTGCGATATCTTGTGTCAACCTCAAGACAGAAGAATTCTTGTGGTCTTTAAGTTCCAATTAGTCATCCCCACGCGCGCAATTATCAAAATAATTGAAGTGCAGAGCAACAAGATCGTGCCTTGTTCGTTCCAACGAGAAATCCGTGTGATATTTCAATGAAACGCCACGAGCCACGTCATCCCATTAGCTCCAATTAAAGCTCTCGCTATTTTCGCTCCAACAAATCACGAAACCATTCCAAACAGCGTAAAAAGACCAAACCCACACATGCATAAACCCATATTAACCCCCGAGCCATCGTGAAAAGCCCAACAAGTGGGAGGAGTCGTTCGGCGTCGCTCGGCAACCGTCGAGCTTTAGAACCACTTGTTGGTTCGCTTTTCGCGGCCAACCGAGATCAGTCGCCGCAAACCGTTCTCGTAGTATAGCCGTTCGTCAGCCTGCTTTGTGAAACAATCGTACTATGGATTCGAGTGTGCTGTGATGTGGTTTTTCGTGAAAATGTGGTGGCCTCGGACACTCCTGGTGGATTATACCATTCTGGTGGTACTTCTGGGATTTGCTGGCGGTGCGATCATGGGCGACGAGTGCGACTGGACGGGGAGGTAAGCCCATATGGGTCATTCGGCGAATCGCCGAATATATCACCCGAGCTTTTTTCGCGGCACATGTGCGATTTTCGCGTGAGAGCGACTTGTTTCTCACGAGGGTTCCGAGATTTTCGCGAATGCGACATGTGGTCCGTTTTCTTCGAGACGGTATAAACAAGTGAGCCGAGGAGAGTTGATGCGTGTTTGTCTCAGCACGAGCCGTGGGCTACGTAGCCAATGACATGTAAATTATATGAACCAGTCTTGGTGCTGTAATATGATGATTATTATTCGAGTGCATGCGGAGCGAGGCTGCGACCATTATCTGGGTGGAAAAAACAAAGAACCTGGGATGCCTGCACGTTTGGAAACGGACTTTTTCGCTGTCACGGTATGAGCTTTCGAACATCAAAAAAGTATCAGTTATTCAGAATTTCGTTTTAACAATAAAAATACCACCGAATGCATCTGAAGATAATTCAAACGAAAACGACAGTTAGGTGGATGTCCCAAAGCAGGTACCAAAAGCGCGGTAGAAGGTACAGGTGGTTTATTATTCGGGTGTTCCGGTGTAAACGGCCAATTCCAGTAGTACCGTTCGAACTAAATTTCAGACGTATTTGCGGTACCACTTACAATAATTAAAAAATAAGTGGTTTGCACAACACCGGGAGAACCAGATGTTGCAAAGACAATGCTTCTTTCAAAAAGTGCTTTATGGCGTGGATTTACTTCTTACTCGAACCGAAGTGGCACTTGCCGTCTTCAGAATAAAGTCGGAAGTGTTCAACAAATGAGTGCATACCTGCATGCGTACATGCTTATCTGAAGAGCATTTACATTTCCAGTTACTGAGGCTCGCGTCTAATATATTGGCAATTTCGTTTCAAATGTCAGGACAATTTTCCACTCCATAAAATGGCCAAGTGATACTACCCATCTGAAATGTTTTGGTTTCTTGATGTTTAACACAATTTTGTTCAGTACGACGTAAATATTGACAATAAGTTATTGCGTCTGTGGGGGTTTACAAATTACTGGCAAGATCTTTTTGCCCAGTTTTGACCATGTTCCCATGAGCAGCAACCATTAATTAAATTTATGTCTAAAATTACCACCTCCACAAAGGGCCTTTTAGTTTTAGTGGATAGCAACCATAACACCCTCCTTAATTATAGAGATTTTGTTTCTTGATATTACTTGGAACCTGGTTATCTCCCTCTTTGATCTTTTACACCTTTCATAAGAATTTTGCAGAAATATCATTTTTCCAATGCGTGATGAAACTCGTCTCCGTCCATTACATTTGAAAGTCAAAGATAATGACGATAATGTCGCTGCGCAAATTTGTCTTTCCTGTTAAAATGATAGCGGACTCGTGTCTCATCCTGGGCCTCCCATTCGCTTATCACGGAACTTTTCCTCGCGGTTAAACACATCTCCAACTATATCTATAATTAATATTGACACGAAAAGATAAACGCTCGCTTTTCGAGGGCGTGTGCCCCTCCGAGCCCGCTCTTTGACGAAAACGTGTCACGACTCCTCGGACGTGTCCCACGCACCGTCCTACGATAATAATCCATCGCTAAATTTTCTCTAATTATGTAAATGCGGACGTCCTTCGAGCGCAATTTTCTTGCTCGTGATTTCGGCCCCATTGACATCACCCCGTGCGGTGTATTTATTTTAATCGCACTTTATTTAAGTAGGGTGGACGTTGAACCAATGCGAGCCTCTTATTTATTACGGCACCGTCAGGTATTTTAGTCTGGCGTGTAGTGGAAAGGCCCCGGGGAAGAGTGGTTCTTTTGTGTGGGAAGCACCATCGACCCACGCCGATCTCACCGGCAACGCTCACCCCGTAGCGATTCACGCTGAAATTCGACGCTCCTCCATTAGGGTTACTAAGTGGTGGCCACGTGACGCGATTTGGCGTGGTGAAAAGTACCAAGTCCTCGACTTCGGTCCCAATACAATAATAGTTGTCGTTTAGTCTGAGGATTGTTTCGTCAGTACAATCCTGACATGGTACTGAAGTTCTGGATCTATCACAGTACCGTACTCATCTCATGTTTGAAATATGCGTCAGATGCTTTTTCTCTTTGGCATGTAGTTCGTGTGTAAATTGAGACTTCAATTAAATTGTTTTTGGAGCAACCAAAAGAAAATTTTCATCTCGTACCTCTTACCCAAAAGATATACGGCGCACAATTTCCAGAAAAAATCTGCTGACATCCTGTTCTTGGTTAAAAATGCCCAAAAACTTTACGCACTTTGTCTGCCTGTCAGTTTTTGTAAGAACAAATTGCTAGTTAGCTGTCCGTCGATTTCTGGTACCGCAACTCGAACGTTTTAGCAATTAATTTTGATTTAATGCGTGGTTTGGTGGAGCTGTTATTTTTACAAAACGTGAGAAAAACAGCCGATCACGCGTCATTACTCATAATCGTGAAATAAGAGAGGAGAACGTGATACTTTTCAACAAATACGCGTTGCGAAATTTCAGCGTAAATGCGATTGGATAAGCGGTTTTTATGCGAAGGAAATTATCGAGTTTGTGTTCTGGAGAACGTGCCTTTGCGTCACAGAAAGGTCCCAAAACAACGAAAAAGAGATCAACAGGAATCTTAACTTTTACCAGTGTAATTACTATTGCGTCATCATTAACAAGACTCTCTTCAAACAATGTCCTCTGAAAGCGCCTCCACATTTCGCGCCAGCTTTGTTTCGATTTCGGTGGTCAAACAATGAACCCGAGAATGTTAATACGGTACAGAAAGGCGTTAGCGTGTCGAAACGCCGATCGATGATTGTCCGCACACAAGAAGACGGTGACTTGCCGAAATCTGGGCCCGGATCATTTACTCCACGAATGGAACCGAATTACTCAGCAGAAACCGCGAAGGGCCACATCGAAAAAGTTAATCGATGTGGGTCCATCGGCGCACCTTCGTCGCCACTCCTTCCATTTTTGCGAAGACGGCGCACTTTTCTGGAACGCGCCCATATGGTAATTCGAATTGAATTTATTCAAGTTTGCACCCCACCCACCGCGAACCAGACGATTGTTATGGTTGTGCCGCAGAAAGCTGTGTCATTATGGGTGGAACTGTCTCTGCGTCCATCATTAATATCTCTTCGGGACCGATTGTTCTCGGGACCTTGACGAGAACTAGATTTTTTCGATTAGCATACATTATTGATCTGGAGGGCTAGAGGACAATGGTAACAATGCACGTGGGCCGGCGGAGCTCCGGGAGACATCGAGACACCCACATTTCTTGCGCATCGTCAAGAATTGACCCTTCGATCTTCCTCCGCTGATGGGTGTTATTACCATCACCGATATGTATCACAATAGCGTGTTGTCCGATAGTTCGACGACCACGGCCACCTAAAAGCTTTTTTATGGCGGCGGCAGGACCGGCTCCGAATTATTTCAAAGAACCCCTTTGTGTTTAAAACAATCATAACCTCCTAACTGATTTACACCATCGCCCCGGGCGGAAATAAATCATTCCACCTTGATTTTTATATCGTTACATGGCACCGCGTATTGGACTAATCTCGGAACCAATTTCGGCACGATTGCCAATTACAGGTTTTTTTCGGGGCAATTTGCATTCGTCAGTCGTTGCGTGACGGACGACAAATCCCCGACATCCATTTACATAAATATGATCGTTGTTTATACAGAGTGTTGTATTGTTGAACAAACTGCTCGTTTCCGTCGACATCTCGTCATCGGAATGCTATTGTCTTGGACCCCGTAGTATTGCCGTCTAATAAAACCTTGGATTATTCTACTACGTTTCCGATTTGAAAGGAGTAGCTCGTGCTTCGAAAGCAAACGCGGGACGTCAAAAAACGCCCGGCTCCGCTAATTAGGGCGCTTTGAAGAAATCGTCCGGGATGCCAAACTAGTTTTACATCCAGTACTACCTGATACAATGCGGAATGATTTACATTTCTGCACGGCAGGAAAAATCCAAATTCATACACTTGCCGATGCTTCAAGTATAGGTTGTTGAGCTTTCAAAACTAAAAGCTTGTCAAGCTAATTTACATGGTAATTCTAGACTATAGTTGTAATGAGTACTGACAGTTCCTTCGCCGAGGGCGCCGTTTGAAATCACGGACCCCACAAGTGTTCTAATTGTGAAATCAATATTTTGTTTGGTATTTGTGATCAAAATTGTCGCACAGATTTACATAATAAAATAATTAAACAGTCAGGAGATACCTATTACACTCTGATATATTCCCCACGATAAAGCGACCAAAACAGTCAAACCAATATTTACTATTCCCATTTGTTGCATATCAAACGGCTAAATACAGCAGCACAACTCGTTTATTTCCCCCCAAGAATGCAGCACAATTAGCGCAAGACCTCGGCCACAGTGACACAATCCACTTCCATAAATATTAATAATAAGCGCCCCATTTGCGATACCAGGCCCATCAATTTCCGACCATGTGGTCTGATTCGCAATTACTTAAAACTCAATCGTCGCCGCAACCGCTTTGCATACATTTTAAAGTCAAATCCGAGAAACGTTTGAAATCTACATACATCTCGAACGAGTGCATAACTCATACCGGAGTAATGGCTCCGGTTTGGAGATAAACTTATCTGAAACGGTCCACGTTCTGGGAAGACAACCGTAAAGCCCCGGCTCGCAATATGACACCGAAAAGGGTCCAAGTGGACTCGTGATGGACTTTTGATCGAATGGCTGAAATGGTGCTGCATTAGCATCGCTGGAACCGGATAGAATGTTAGGCGTGGCGGCTTTATCTCGTGCGGTGAAACTGGGCTACTTTTACTTTACGTGGGTCGCATTTTTAGTACTCGGGAAATTTCAGTGGTGGTTCTTCCGAGAAACGACGATTGCCCTGTGGAAATCTTCACCGACCGGTTGTCATTACACCTGCATACAGGTAAAAAGTGGAAACATTGACCCGGGGTTCAGCGTGATTTACGAGAGTGAAAGCACGAATTTTGAACCAGGAAGGTGATCTAACAAAGAGGGTAGATCGATCTTATCTGGTTATTGATCAATCTGCATGACATTTGCATTATGCTCCGGACCGGTCCCATTTTCGTAATCCATCTGTCTTTGGTGTCGTAAAACTAGTCTAATGGCGCTTGTTTGATGTCGCGGGCATAATAACAGATAAGATCCATCCATAAAGTTTTGAAATACAGATTAGCCCATTATGGTTTATGGTTCCGGAGAGATAACGGCAGGTCAAGAATTTCTTCTCGTAACTGGAGTAATAACAATACAAGTGACGGAGATGGGTTGAGAAGCCTGAAATAGAAACCAGTACATGCTCAGATCCAAATTTGAGACGTTTGCTAACCTACCTCGAAAAGAATCACTCGCTGGACATTTTCACTTCTTTGCTGCAAGAGAAAAAGGTTATTTCACCACACCCCAATATAGCACAAACTAAAATCCAACCCTTCAAACTTAAATTTTTTTTTATGGACACATTTTGTTCGGCGTCCATAGCAACGCAATGTACGGCCCCCTACAATTATTTTTTTGTGGAATTGTCAGCCTCCACCACTTTTGCTATCGACAATCTAACAATTACTGTTAATACATTGCCAACCTCCACACGAATCCCCCCGACCATCCACGCTTTTAAACTTTAAAAGCCCACACTTACATTTCCACCGATAAGGTTGAGATAATAACACATGTGCTGAACGGCAAGAACGCCACGATCACGAACCCATTAAGTCTTTTTCGATGGAGGTTTTAGCCGGCAAGAGCAGGAAGACAAAGGATGGGCTGCGGTCGTACCGTCATTAGCACTGACTTTCATTGTCGGATTATCCAGCATGTTTTGCAGTTTGTGGTCAGTTCTGGAGCAAAAGCAGTTAACATTGCTGCGGTTTCGCGAAGGAATCCGAGCCCCCAGACCAAAGTGCACCTTGAAAGCAAAAAAACGGGCCTTTTGTCGATCGGGTTACCGAAGTGATGAAAGCTGGAAAATTAAGAAGCGCCTGGAGATGACTGATGTCGTTCCAAAAAACGAGGCAGAGTTGCATTGACCCCTTTTTTTGGTTTGAAACATGCATTAATGTGGTTTGTGGTGGTCGTCCCACGCACTTATAAATTTTATCTCGCCCATCAAACAATCAGAGGCCATAAAGCCGTTACATCGATCGTGAAATACACAATGTAACAAAGAAGTGTTTATGTTAATTCTTTATGGTCCTGATTGATTTTATAGAAACTTACACGTTAACGACCATTTGCCCGCGAATGCGGCAGAAAATCCATGAACCGACGTGTAATTAATCAAGCGTTAAGACGGGTCCCCGGTGATTTACTTTTGGCGGGAGATAATCTTCTCAGGTTACGACAGTCTGCCACCCTCGAACACATGTGGCACCTGCAGCACCATAGACGATAAAATGGAAAATCGCAGAGCCTCGAGGCAGACGTGACCCGACTACAGCGGTACTTGTAATTCTACAGTTTTTGTCAGAGTTCACACTCCTTCCTTTGGGCGGTTGTAGAAACTCGGGGCTAAATTTACAGACAGACACATGTTGGATGGAGGAATTCCTGGTTCGGCGGGACCTAAATTGGGGTTGAAGGCGGGTTTGTAAACTCCGTAATTTGCCGGAAACAAGAAAATGCTTGGTGAAGCGTGGTGTTCTTGGAAGTCGCGTAAAAAGTTATTGATTTATGTAAAAAGCTCAAGAGAGATAACAAGGACGGGTTCGGGGTCGCTGACGTTTCTTTGGTTAGCTCATGGCAAATTATCAAGTTTTTTCGATTGAGAGGATTAATTAAATTGGTTCTTTTGCTGTCCGTTAGATTCACAATCTCGCTGGGTCCTTTTTTGTGATTTCCATTAATTTTTTCGTCTTGACATTGAACTACAAGTGCTTCGAAATTTGCAGAAGGGTACTGTAGGAAATTACCGTCTAATCTCCTCCAAAGAATTTTTTGCAGCAACATTTCTAGACAACTCCATCAATATTCATCAACTTTTTACCCAACCCGACCCCAAATTCCCATACCGGTCTCAAATTACCGGCCCCCCCCGCGCCCCCGGTATGCGATAATCGCCGTCGATTAGTCTGCCGACAATTTCCCCATTCCGAACCGATTTAATTGGATCTCTGCATTCAATCCCGAATGTTGTATTTATTAATGCAATTATTTTCGAAAGAAAGAGGCTCCGATGCAACCCAATTTCTTCGGCCATCCATCAGACTCAATTAGGGCCCATCACCTGAAATTTATGGCCTTTCGCGAATACCGTCCACGTTAATTACGTGTGAAAATGCTCGATTTATTCCAGTAATGGAACGGTAACTCGCATAAAAACGGCTGGCCCAGATTGCGATCTTATTAATCGCGGGCAGGGCTCGAAGGACCACTCTAACGGAACCGTGAACTCGATTATGCATATTAACGCGCCCGCTGCAATTTATTGATTCGAATTTCGCCGCGTGGGACGAAGTATTAACAAAACTTTTTTTACAGCGGTCTGAGCCCCTCCACTTCTGGCCGAGGCGTCACCCCCGTGTACCTGCGGTGTTCCGCGGGCCGCGTGACGTGGCTGTACCCCCGGGGAGCCCTCCGGGTGCTCCTGAGGCTCCCGGGCCAAGACCGGGAATTCCGCGCCTGCATCAAGATCCATCCCGATGACAAGAAAGAGCCGGCGGCCCGACTGTTCCTCGAAGGGCCCAGGTCGCTGTTGCCGCTATACTCGCACGCCGACGGTGGGAATAGAGCCATCAGGTTAGTGCCACCGACGACTCACGCGTTTTTCAGTTGATAACATCGCTTAATTACAGGTGTTTCAACAGTAAGAATGGCCAAGCAGCCATTTATGTGGAAGCAGCGGACGTGGACACGGTCACGAAGAGAGTGGCCGAAGTGGAGTACGACCTCCAGCCTCTGCCGAAGGGAGTGCGAGGGTTCGACCCCACGGAAGGTAGGTCTTCTGAACAAAAACGCACTTTCCACCGATTAAACCTTTTCTAAGATAAAACATCACCGCATTAATTAGACGATCAGATTGTCTTTGTGACGTTTTTTCTCAACAATCGCGCTCGTGAGACTAGTGCTCTAAACTAGTTTATCAGCCCCAGGCGCTGTGAAAGCGCACATTTCAATATCTCTATTTTTGCTAATTTACTCTGGTTTTTGCAGAATGTCGACCATGCAGTAGAGAGGAACTAGCGCATGCATTCTGCACCAGTGATCTCGGTAAGTACCCATTCCATCGAACGACCGCGAAAACTAGCCCCATCTCCATCAGCTCAAATCAATTCCACCCATCGATTTTCCCTTTGTCGCTACTTCTAACTCTTAATTCGATTAGTATAATAAGGCTCACTCTGAAATGATCGTACCGCAATCACGACCAATAAGGAAAACTGAAATGGTACCCGCATGTCTGGATTGCGTGGCAACGCACTAGGTAGATTCTTTCGTGTCAAACAGATGTGTAAAAAATGAGCGAAGAGACAAGCTACGAGCAGCTCCAGGACCTGCTGGCGATCGAGCAAGAAAGGGCAGAATTCGCTTCTCAAATCCACGAGTTCAGCGAGCTTTGTTGGGACAAGTGTGTGGAATCCGCTGGCAAAAAGCTCGACCACAAGACGGAAGTGTGTTTGACAAACTGCGTGAACCGCTTTATCGATGTATCGCTATTCATAACCAACCGTTTCGCACATTTACTGGAAAAGCGAGCTAGCATGTAATGAGGGAGTACCTGCAATAAATTATCCGTCAGAACTGGCAGAACCTGTCGACTCTTTTTGGTGCAAGAAATTAATCATAGGCGTCAGAAGACGTAACTGTAGTTCCTTTTTGGGCTCGACTGAAGAGCAAGCAAGATCTTCTAACCAACTACAAATTCATAAAGTAACTTATATTTGTTCCTTTCTGGGAGTGAGCTTCGAATCCGTTAAAAACAAAGTATTACCGACTGCGAGACATTTCGTCTTTTCGTACGGAATCTCATTCTCTCAAATTGGTAGGTACGTCACCGCAAAATCGAGCCGTATGCCAACCCCAACATAAAACCATGTTATTATGATTCTTTCTTTGGAACCATCTCCACCGCTTTTGTATGAAACGAACATAATTGCTAATAGCGCGGTGGTACCATTTCTACCAGAAAGTAATTCCATCCCGGCTGTTGGTGCAAGTTACATTTTAGTGAAAAGAACCCCAAAAGCCACTTCCTTGTAGCCACCTTTACCAAAAACGATCATGAAGTTGGGGCAAAAAGCAGGGCTCAGTTTGATCGCTGGGTGGTCCGCCCTAATTTCAATAGCTTTTTGTTTCGGCCACCGAATTCGGGCGCTTAATTGATTAGTGTGGAAAGTGAGCCGCAGGCCGCAGGTGTTAATTACCCACAAAACATAATGGAGTCTTGATCCAGCTGAAGTGACGCCTGCAGAACGCAAAAAGAAGAGACTGCAAGACCACCGCAGGCCGCGTTTTTACCGGTGGAGCCGCCCACCCGTCTCTCCGAGAACAATGGCTCGGCTAATCTCGCACTCGGAGCGCTTCCTAAATGGATTTCAATTCTTCAGCGACGTTATCGCACAGGTGACGGCGAGTGCAGGCCCATTATGAGCCCATATCCACCGTCACAAGTACATTAATCTAAATTAAACACGGACGTCGCTGAGTCAACACCGAGCGAGTATTTGCTTTGGCCTGGAGTGCCTTGCCCGAGAATAAAACCGTTTTTATCTCTTGTAAATATACTGTAATAACGTATCGTATCGGAAAGCAAATACCACGCCGTGACAGAAGTAATCCGAGTAACGTGCGCGCCATTAAACGCTAATGGAAAATGGAATCAATTATTCGGAAGAGATCCATTCGCAATCAAAACAATGAGCAATTAGAAGCGTTGTTGGATCGGGATCCGTGTCACCTCTGGCACCGCGAGATTAAAAGCCATTGTTCTTGGACGGTGGTAGGCGTCACGATTGATCTGCTTGGCCGTAAAAGAAATCAACTGGTTTGGACAACACAGCTGTTGCGCCAACGCAACTACAGAAATAGAATCGAGGATTTGTTGTCTCGCTCGCTTTAAACAATCGCGACATAAACACTATTCGAATTGACTAACTTTGAATTTTTCAACCTTCTGTTCCCCACCCTAATCGTTGTTTTTCTTTGCAGTAACTCGCGGCATCATCTACGGCGTGGAGAACCACGACGACCTGGAGGTCTCCCAGATGTCCGTGAAGGTGACGAAACTGATCCGTCACACCGTCGACGATGCCTACACCACCGACACCAACACCATCGCCGACGCCTCCGAGGACGCCCTCCAGGAAGTGACGCTCCACGTGGCGCAACACTGCGGGGTGTCGCACGGCTTGGGCGAGTTCGTCTTCATGGCTCGTCGCAAACTGGGGGATCTCACCCTCCAGTGTGCCCCCCGTCTCGAAGACTGGGCCCTGTTGGTCAACCAGCTTTCGGAAGAGGGCAAGGCCCACTGTGTGCTGAGGAGTTAGCCCAGGCCAAAGTAACTTAAGTGCGCTGTGATTTGTACATAAGTAGAGACTTGAATGCGACGGTGCTTATGGAGGTTGAACCGATTTCACTGCTGTGCAATAAGGGGGACCCAAGATTGAGTTTCGGGCCTCCGGTAGGCAACTGGAATGTTGGTGGTTGTATATATGTACGTTGCTCCATATTGGAGCTTGCCGTTCTTATTCTGTATAGAGCTTCCATAGAGTTATGGTTATTGAATTCTTGGTGCCAAAATAGAGCCGCTTTCACTGAGTGTACTAACCCGTTTCTATTGTACTTGTAACTCTTAATTTTGTACATAAGTTTTTGGATCTCACGTTGTAAGGAGCGAAACCTCGTTGTTCCTAGCAGTGAAAATCTGACCAGGTTTCGCTTCGTCGAATCTGTTGCTATGTTGCTACGGACACGCCATAATCGTCTTCTGTATGAACAGAAAGCTGTGATATGTAAAGTATATTTTTATTGAATTGTATTGTTTGCAAAGAAATATATGATTTAAATTATCGAGGTCGTCTTACTAATCCGACATGTGTTTTCTGCTCCAAGAACTCTTTGATCCAGCATCGACACATTATCTGTATCCTTTCACACGCGCTCGGAAGTTGGAGGACGCCAGAACCGGCAAAAAATTCTGCAATTGAAGCCACTATGTCTGTTTGGATGATCTCAATCCTTTCGCGGAAGCTGCTTTTTGTTATACCAGCAATAATAAACGAGTGGTTTTAAGAGACCAGGAACTATTTTTTATCGCTTTGTATGAATCACATATGTCGATCCATTACGTGGTGTGAACCGCTTGGTCGTTGGTATGTGTGTTCAGGAACATCTGTTTGGTGAGCTGGTCTACGACATGACCAGCGAATGTACTGATAAAACCAACTGACTTTAAATGTTTGGAATTATGATCACAAAACGATTCGAACTCCCTCTTGAGATTGTAGTAGGTGATGACCCAGTAGTTCCCCGAAATATCTGCTTACACATCTGTACTCATAGCAAATGGGCAGAGAACTATAGAACTCTACAATCTATTTTTGCGGGTTGATTGAGATTATTGATGACTGATGGTTTTAAAACATTTTTATCGACCAACACATTTGTAAGAGTTATGCCACCCAAAATACACCAAGTCAAGGACTTCTAATTTGTAGGTTGCACTGTAACTTTGAGAAGGCGCCACATTGTGCGTCATCCAGATAGATTCTCAACTTGTAGACATTAATTGTTTATTTTTTTATTTTAAAACTAATGCACTAAGTGAAGTATAATGATAATTATGACGCATTCCCGCTTTGAAAATACTGAAACGCCATTGGTTTAAAGTTACGTTGAGACTCCTTGACATCAGGTCTGCAAAGCATGTACATTTGGCTGCCGATCATGTAATTATGGGTCAACAAAGATCAAGTATTTTAATTAGGCCCATTAATCCTATTATTTGCTGCAACACAGAATATTAATAGTTATTTATGTACCAAGTCAATAAAGTGATTATGGCACGAGTCTCAGATTATGAGCCGAGCGAACAAGGCCAGCAAGGCGAGGAACAGGCGAGTTCCAAACTTTTATATTTATCATATTTTATTATGACAAAGTAAACAGACAGGAAATAACAGCTTTTTTACCTGTTGATACCTTTCTAGTTCTGGCGAAATTACTTGATTATTCCATTCAAGTTTGAAACCTGTGGCGCCATCTACCACCTGATAGCCACAACACACCAATATCTTTGCAGTGAAGAACAGATCATAATAGTCTTCTTCAGATTTCTACACCTTGGCCTGTCGATTAAAAAGGTTATCCATGATACAGATTCCTAGGTATATTGCCCAATCAGGTGGAGGGGGTCCAAAGGTGAGATCGCCGTCGAAATACGGGAATTCCTACAATTTTACATTATTTAGACTTGTACAAAATAACACATATGCATTGTTTTTTTTTATTATTGTAAAGCTTTTAAATAAATTACATCACGAGTAAACTATCAGGTTTTTATGTAAACATCAAGTTTATTTCTACCAATAATTAATCCAAGCGTTCCTCTCTTTAAAATTCCCACTTTGATATTTAAAATAATTATTGATAGGACTCCCCACAGTCAGTGTAGAACATGTGCAATATAAACACACCATTGTATTTATTTTTACGTTCGTTAGTAGTCTTTTAAAATCTTTTCTTACTTTTATCTTTTAGTTATTTTTCGGAGTTCAGTGTTCAGTTCCAGAGTGCGTCGTGAAGAAGGCAGCTGTCCAGAACAGTTACCTTTCGAACTGTAAGTTGATGAAATGCGGGTAACTCTTTCAACCTTGAAAAAAAAAATAGATGTTATTATGTTCAGTATGTAATTTAAAATTGTTGTATTGAGATAGATTAACATCCTCCTCAATTTGTGAGTGGTTTAACAATTATTTCTACTGAATATACCGTGATCAACTGAATATACCGATTTGAAAAAGATGTGCATCAAGGCCTCCTCCAAATATACTTTCAGTTGAACACCCGTTATAAAAATGTTTGGGAACCCAATTTGGTATTTACTTTCCACTTTATTTGGTGTTCTTATTGTTTTTATATCCGTGTCATACCCGAATGATTCTTCTCAAATTCTCATAAAACATTGAAACTAAAATATCATCACTGATGATTGGAAATTGAAATTTCACTATCCTCTATCGCTCTTATCTTATTCTGTATCTCTATTTCCTTCCTTGTTAAATCGTTTTTATGAAGATTTTGAAGATTTTTGATACTTCGTACTGCTTCTATTCGCATGTCTCCATTTTCTCTACTATCATGTCTTCTTCCTTTATAACATAGTCCTCTGCTTTCAACTCCCTTTCCACCCACTTCTCTAAATTTTTGCTTATTAAAAATTAAAATTTGGATATATTCAAGTCCAAAAACTTCAACAAACGAAAATTACAATTGGCACATATTTCGACAGAAAACTACTCCCATCTTCAGCCCTAATTTTACAAGAGATTAATGATACAATTGATTAATTACAGTGGGGCTCTTACCTTAAAGCATTGTCCGCGCCGATGGAATTGACAGTATTACAAAGTCGTTCCAATAGAGGTAAAATGGCCACCAGAGGGACTTGGATCGTAACTTAATGGAAACTGTAATAAAGAGGCATGAAACTCGAATAACTGTCAACCGTTGTCAAAATTGTCAAAATAACGTTAATAAAATAAGAACTTCGATCAAATTATCGGCTCTTGGATAAAACTAAATAATACTTGTGTTCTATATTTCCTCTGGGTGCTCTTTCCTTTCATCAGATGACATCTGGTTTTGAAAAAAATAAATCTCACTTTTAATGTTGAGATTGGAATTAATTTTTTACACGCCCTCCTAATTTTTCATTCCGTAAGACTATTACAGTTTCCTGTAATGCGCGAAGTGGTGACATCCAGCGATATTTTGTCTGTTTTCCAAACGCAAGGTCACCGGAGCGAGCAACGCATTATTAACACCTTAATTATGACGTTGTTTTGAAAGATTATTAAATTTCACTCTGATTCGTAAGAGCCTTTCAGGATATTACAAAACTCATCAGAACTTTTTGGCGCTATTCAGAATAAATTAGTTTGGGAGTTTCAAAACTCCTTAGGACCCTCCCTGACGTTTCGGGACTCTTCACAACGCTGCTTTATCCTTCAGGACTGAATGTTTTCGTAACACTTCATGATTTCTCAGGACCCTTCTAAATTTCAGTAGACAGAATGTATTAAGAGAAGTCCTCAATACTATTCAAATTCCTTTTGAATTTTCATGATTTTATCTTCAAAAATTTCAAAGAGCCTTTATAATTCTTCGACCCCCTAGGTTTCTCTAGATTTATCAAGAACCCTTGGGGATCCTTCAGAACTCTTTATGACTATTTTTCACTCTTTAAGAGCGTTCAGGGTAATTTAAAGACTTTCCGGGAGTTTTTAGAATTTCTCAGTTTTTCAAAATGCTTTACAGAATTTTAGGTTTACAGAATCAAGGCTTTTCAGAATCCTTCAGGAGTTCACAATACCTTTCTAGACTTCTTAGAGGTTTTCGGGATTCTTTAGAATTCGTAGAGATTATTCGGGTTACTTCAGGATTTCTCTTTTGACTCTATGATTCGTAAGAGCCTTTCAGGATATTACAAAACCCATCAGAACTTTTTGGCGCTATTCAGAGTAAATTTGTTTGGGAGTTTCAAATTTCTTTAGGGCTCTTCCTGACGTTTCGGGACTCTTCACAACGCTGCGTTATCCTTCAGGACTCTTTAAAGTTTTCAACACCTTTCAGTATTCTTTGGGCTTTTTCTGGACTTTTTAAGAATGCTCAGATACTTTTCATAGTGCTTTAGGAGTCCTTAGGACTGTTCAATACTTCCTCAAAATGTTTTCGTAACTCTTCATAATTTCTCAGGACCCTTCTAAATTTCAGTAGACAGAATGTATTAAGAGAAGTCCTCAATACTATTCAAATTCCTTTAGAACTTTTCAGGAGTTTTCATGATTTTATCTTCAAAAATTTCAAAGAGCCTTTGTGATTCTTCGACCCCCTAGGTTTCTCTAGATTTATCAAGAACCCTTGGGGATCCTTCAGAACTCTTGATGACTATTTTTCACTCTTCAAGACCGTTCAGGGTAATTTAAAGACTTTCCGGGAGCTTTTAGAATTCCTCAGTTTTTCAAAATGCTTTACAGAATTTTAGGTTTACAGAATCAAGGCTTTTCAGGATCCTTCAGGACTTCACAATACCTTTCTAGACTCCTTAGAGGTTTTCGGGATTCTTTGGAATTTGTTGAAATTATTCAGGTTACCTCAGGATTTCTCTTTTGATTCTATGATTCGTAAGAGCCTTTCAGGATATTACAAAACCCATCAGAACTTTTTGGCGCTATTCAGAGTAAATTTGTTTGGGAGTTTCAAATTTCTTTAGGGCTCTTCCTGACGTTTCGGGACTCTTCACAACGCTGCGTTATCCTTCAGGACTCTTTAAAGTTTTCAACACCTTTCAGTATTCTTTGGGCTTCTTTTGGATTTTTTTAAGAATGCACAGATACTTTTCATAGTACTTTAGGAGTCCTTAGGACTGTTCAATACTTCCTCAAAATGTTTTCGTAACTCTTCATAATTTCTCAGGACCCTTTTAAATTTCAGTAGACAGAGTGTATTAAGAGAAGTCCTCAATACTATTCAAATTCCTTTAGAACTTTTCAGGAGTTTTCATGATTTTATCTTCAAAAATTTCAAAGAGCCTTTATGATTCTTCGACCCCTAGGTTTCTCTAGATTTATCAAGAACCCTTGGGGATCCTTCAGAACTCTTTATGACTATTTTTCACTCTTTAAGACCGTTCAGGATAATTTAAGACTTTCCGGTAGTCTTCAGAATTTCTCAGTTTTCTAAAATATTTTACAGAATTTTAGGTTTACAGAATTAAGGCTTTTCAGAATCCTTCAGGACTTTACAATACCTTTCTAGACTCCTTAGAGGTTTTTGGGATTTTTTAGAATTCGTTGAAATTATTCAGGTTACCTCAGGATTTCTCTTTTGACTCTATGATTCGTAAGAGCCTTTCAGGATATTACAAAACCCATCAGAACTTTTTGGCGCTATTCAGAGTAAATTTGTTTGGGAGTTTCAAATTCCTTTAGGGCTCTTCTTCACGTTTCGGGACTCTGCACAACGCTGCGTTATCCTTCAGGACTCTTTAAAATTTTCAACACCTTTCAGTATTCTTTGGGCTCCTTCTGGATTTTTTTAAGAATGCACAGATACTTTTCATAGTATTTTAGGAGTCCTTAGGACTGTTCAATACTTCCTCAAAATGTTTTCGTAACTCTTCATAATTTCTCAGGACCCTTTTAAATTTCAGTAGACAGAGTGTATTAAGAGAAGTCCTCAATACTATTCAAATTCCTTTAGAACTTTTCAGGAGTTTTCATGATTTTATCTTCAAAAATTTCAAAGAGCCTTTATGATTCTTCGACCCCTAGGTTTCTCTAGATTTATCAAGAACCCTTGGGGATCCTTCAGAACTCTTTATGACTATTTTTCACTCTTTAAGACCGTTCAGGATAATTTAAGACTTTCCGGTAGTCTTCAGAATTCCTCAGTTTTCTAAAATATTTTACAGAATTTTAGGTTTACAGAATTAAGGCTTTTCAGAATTCTTCAGGACTTTACAATACCTTTCTAGACTCCTTAGAGGTTTTCGGGATTCTTTGGAATTTGTTGAAATTATTCAGGTTACCTCAGGATTTCTCTTTTGACTCTATGATTCGTAAGAGCCTTTCAGGATATTACAAAACCCATCAGAACTTTTTGGCGCTATTCAGAGTAAATTTGTTTGGGAGTTTCAAATTTCTTTAGGGCTCTTCCTGACGTTTCGGGACTCTTCACAACGCTGCTTTATCCTTCAGAACTCTTTAAAGTTTTAAACACCTTTCAGTATTCTTTGGGCTTCTTCTGGATTTTTTTAAGAATGCACAGATACTTTTCATAGTGCTTTAGGAGTCCTTAGGACTCTTCAATATTTCCTCAAAATGTTTTCGTAACTCTTCATAATTTCTCAGGACCCTTCTAAATTTCCGTAGACAAAATGTATCAAGAGAAGTCCTCAATACTATTCAAATTCCTTTAGAACTTTTTAGGAGTTTTCATGATTTTATCTTCAAAAATCTCAAAGAGCCTTTATGATTCTTCGACCCCCTAGGTTTCTCTAGATTTATCGAGAACCCTTGGGGATCCTTCAGAACTCTTTATGACTATTTTTCACTCTTCAAGACCGTTCAGGGTAATTTAAAGACTCTCCGGGAGTTTTCAGAAATTCTCAGTTTTTCAAAATGTTTTACAGAATTTTAGGTTTACAGAATCAAGGCTTTTCAGGATCCTTCAGGACTTCACAATACCTTTCTAGACTTCTTAGAGGTTTTCGGGATTCTTTAGAATTCGTAGAGATTATTCGGGTTACTTCAGGATTTCTCTTTTGACTCTATGATTCGTAAGAGCCTTTCAGGATATTACAAAACCCATCAGAAATTTTTGGGGCTATTCAGAGTAAATTTGTTTGGGAGTTTCAAATTTCTTTAGGGCTCTTCCTGACGTTTCGGGACTCTTCACAACGCTGCTTTATCCTTCAGAACTCTTTAAAGTTTTAAACACCTTTCAGTATTCTTTGGGCTTCTTCTGGATTTTTTTAAGAATGCACAGATACTTTTCATAGTGCTTTAGGAGTCCTTAGGACTCTTCAATATTTCCTCAAAATGTTTTCGTAACTCTTCATAATTTCTCAGGACCCTTCTAAATTTCCGTAGACAAAATGTATCAAGAGAAGTCCTCAATACTATTCAAATTCCTTTAGAACTTTTTAGGAGTTTTCATGATTTTATCTTCAAAAATCTCAAAGAGCCTTTATGATTCTTCGACCCCCTAGGTTTCTCTAGATTTATCGAGAACCCTTGGGGATCCTTCAGAACTCTTTATGACTATTTTTCACTCTTCAAGACCGTTCAGGGTAATTTAAAGACTCTCCGGGAGTTTTCAGAAATTCTCAGTTTTTCAAAATGTTTTACAGAATTTTAGGTTTACAGAATCAAGGCTTTTCAGGATCCTTCAGGACTTCACAATACCTTTCTAGACTTCTTAGAGGTTTTCGGGATTCTTTAGAATTCGTTGAAATTATTCAGGTTACTTCAGGATTTCTCTTTTGACTCTATGATTCGTAAGAGCCTTTCAGGATATTACAAAACCCATCAGAACTTTTTGGCGCTATTCAGAGTAAATTTGTTTGGGAGTTTCAAATTTCTTTAGGGCTCTTCCTGACGTTTCGGGAGTCTTCACAACGCTGCTTTATCCTTCAGAACTCTTTAAAGTTTTAAACACCTTTCAGTATTCTTTGGGCTTCTTCTGGATTTTTTTAAGAATGCACAGATACTTTTCATAGTACTTTAGGAGTCCTTAGAACTGTTCAATACTTCCTCAAAATGTTTTCTTAACTCTTCATAATTTCTCAGAACTCTTCTAAATTTCAGTAGACAGAATGGATTAAGAGAAGTCCTCAATACTATTCAAATTCCTTTTGAACTTTTCAGGAGTTTTCATGATTTTATCTTCAAAAATTTCAAAGATCCTTTATGATTCTTCGACCCCCTAGGTTTCTCTAGATTTATCAAGAACCCTTGGGGATCCTTCAGAACTCTTTATGACTATTTTTCACTCTTCAAGACTGTTCAGGGTAATTTAAAGACTTTCCGGGAGTTTTTAGAATATCTCAGTTTTTCAAAATGCTTTACAGAATTTTAGGTTTACAGAATCAAGGCTTTTCAGAATCCTTCAGGAGTTCACAATACCTTTCTAGACTCCTTAGAGGTTTTCGGGATTCTTTGGAATTTGTTGAAATTATTCAGGTTACCTCAGGATTTCTCTTTTGACTCTATGATTCGTAAGAGCCTTTCAGGATATTACAAAACCCATCAGAACTTTTTGGCGCTATTCAGAGTAAATTTGTTTGGGAGTTTCAAATTTCTTTAGGGCTCTTCCTGACGTTTCGGGACTCTTCACATCGCTGCGTTATCCTTCAGAACTCTTTAAAGTTTTAAACACCTTTCAGTATTCTTTGGGCTTCTTCTGGATTTTTTTAAGAATGCACAGATACTTTTCATAGTGCTTTAGGAGTCCTTAGGACTCTTCAATATTTCCTCAAAATGTTTTCGTAACTCTTCATAATTTCTCAGGACCCTTCTAAATTTCCCTAGACAAAATGTATCAAGAGAAGTCCTCAATACTATTCAAATTCCTTTAGAACTTTTCAGGAGTTTTCATGATTTTATCTTCAAAAATCTTTATGATTCTTCGACCCCCTAGGTTTCTCTAGATTTATCAAGAACCCTTGGGGATCCTTCAGAACTCTTTATGACTATTTTTCACTCTTCAAGACCGTTCAGGATAATTTAAGACTTTCCGGTAATCTTTAGAATTCCTCAGTTTTTCAAAATACTTAACAGAATTTTAGGTTTACAGAATTAAGGCTTTTCAGAATCCTTCAGGACTTTACAATACCTTTCTAGACTCTAGGTTTTCGGGATTCTTTAGAATTCGTTGAAATTATTCAGGTTACCTCAGGATTTCTATGATTCGTAAGAGCCTTTCAGGATATTACAAAAGCCATCAGAACTTTTTGGAGCTATTGCAAATAAATTGGTTTGGGAGTATAGTTCAAGGAAATTATTCGTGCTTCCTCAGATCACATTGAGGACCTTTTAGTACCTCAGACATTTTCAGGACTCCCTACCCTCTTTCAAGGTTGCAAAATTCTTAAAAAGTCTTCATAGTCTTCAAAACGATTTAGGTTTTCAAGGGCGTTTCAGAATCCTGCAAGCTCTATTATGACTTTATAGAAATCTCTAAGACTTCAGGATACAAGATTTTCATAATTTGGACTTGCAAGATTTTTCAGCATTGTTCAGGATACTTCGGATTGAAGACTACTGTTAAAAATTATAATCCTTAAAAAATTTTCATAATTTTTAGAACTCTTGAAACATTTGTAATAGTTTTCAGGTATTCAAGACTACTAATGATGTTTAATTCAACATCCTTCAGGACTCCTTACGACCGTTTAGGCTCCCCAGGATCTTTCAGTAGTTTTTTGAATTCTTCATGATTTTTCAGAAACGAGCTACATACTATTACAGCTCACTTTCAGTCCCGGCACGGTGATTGAAATCCGAGAATTCCTGCAGAAGGCTATGTAGAAAATTCGATCGGAAATACTGTAGAAATCACAGAAAAAAAAACATTTTCCATAACCATCACGAAAATTTTAAGAAGCGAGCGAAGCGAGCTACACTTAATTTAAAACCTGGAAATCGCAGAAAATTTTCTATTTAAAACAGAACTTTGTATAACTATTTGTGAAACAAAACGACCTATCGAATTCAATTCACGAGCGAAGCGAGCTATATTCACTATTAGACCCTCAATTTTAATCCAAACATGGTGGTTGGAAGCCAAGAGCGGTTGCAGAAAGCTATATAATATAAAGTTCGATCCACCGTTTTCTCTACACTGTGCCGTGTATTGTTGGTTGCATAAGGACATATTATTTTGGGGAGGCGGAAATATTATCGAATACAGAATATCGAACACAATTTGTCGAAAAACAAAATATCGAAAGTACAAAGTATCGAAAATACAGATTATCGAAAGTATAAATAATTGAAAAACACAATTTCAATGATCCACGGAAAAACAAATTTTTGCTCAATTTGTCCTGTCCACATTTCCAGTTTTACGCACAGGGAAAATTACCTTATTGGATTTTGATCCTTTACGGGTGCGAGCGCGAAGCACGAGGCACCAATTTCAATGATCCGCGGAAAAACAAATTTTTACTCGATCTCAATCAATTGTTAATTTCATGTTTTGCTATTTTGGTGTGTATTACACTAATTATATGATACGATAATATTAATTAATATCCGTTGGGTTATATTTTAGTATAGTTTTTCAACAATATTTTGTGATTTCGTTAATCTGATATTTCCATTATTTATTTAAGGCACAATTTTTTATATCGCTGTATGTCTTGTCAGTTGGGGAGAAAGGGTGTTTGCCATTTTCTTATTTTCCTTACAGTTTAAAATCCTCAAAATTATACTTACGTAATACTTGAAAGCCCCCTAACTGACAACTTGCTACTTACAATTCAATACATAGCTCAATTTAACAAAATCTAACAAACATTTTTTATGGTACAACGAGTGTATTTTCTAAAACACAAAATTGGGACCATTTTTATGCCATCACAAAACGTTTATGAAAATTTTAGTACTAAACATCCTCATCTTTTATACAAAATTATCAATGAAATAACGGCCCATCCGTTTGCAAAACATGGCAGTTCAACTATCAGACTTGGTTTCGTTGCTTAACAACACTCTATTTTTAATATATATTTTGAGACTATAACGAAACATTTGTTTTTTTTATTTCAAGGCCAAACTTCCAATGCAAAAACGGCGACTGCATCCCCGGACAACAAGAATGCGATGGCCAGATCAATTGTGAAGACGGTAGTGATGAAACCGACGATTGCAAACTCATAAAGTACGCAACGTCAATTGCTCCTCTTGAAAATCTAACCAAACTTGCTTAGGTGCTCTTCGCTGCTCTTTACCTGCAATTACGGCGCTTGCATAAAAAGAGAACTAGAATGTAATGGAAAATTCGACTGCAGAGACGGCTCGGACGAAAATTCACCCAGCTGTAAAGATGATGACCGTCACTGCAAGTAAGATCTTTACGATTTCACAACTAGGATCACTAAATCTTCATCAGTTCCGACGAGTTTAGGTGCAAATCGGGTCAGTGCATCGAAAGGAGATTCAAATGTGATGGTAAAGCTGAATGTGACGACCACTCTGATGAAACCAAGTCTTCTTGCTCTGATGTTGAATGTTCTGGTCTTCAGTACAAGTGTGACTACGGCGCTTGTGCTAAACTAAACGCTCCATGTAACGGAGTACTTGACTGCTTCGATGGAAGCGACGAAGATCCTAAAGTTTGCAACCCTCCAGCACCAACGACAGTTCCACCTCCTCCATCACTGGAGTAAGTGGCAGTACTAAACGAAATCACTTTTATTTGTCGATTCAAGGGGTGGATGTACCCTCCCACAGCAACCAGAATCTGGACAGTGGTCCATACACGGATTCGAGGGAAACTTTCTTCCAGGACAGTCTGTTTCGGTCGGAACAGTTTTACATATAACCTGTAATAAGAACCACAAACTGGAAGGTCCCAATGCGTTATTTTGCGAAGAAGGTGGAAAGTGGTCTTCCAACATCGGCTTCTGTTCTAGTAACATTGTCAGTTGCTATTTTTAAAAAGTAACTGTAATTTTGCAGAACTCTGCGCTCCAAGATTCAGTACAGAAACTATGGAAGTAACATGCATTTATAAAAGTCGAGAAACTCAAAATTGCACTGAAGCTGTCGATGGTACTCTTGCAAAATTTAAATGCGCACCGTTCTACGAAGACGAGACGATAAAAAAGAGGCCCGTGCATATTTGCAAGAATGGCGAGTGGGATCAGACGAGGCCTAATTGTGTACCAGGTGCGTGTCAGCTCCGACGCGCGACTGGAGTTTACTCTTTAAGTGCGATTGTAAATAAAATAAATACCGGGCGTTGTCGATTCTTAAGGAGTAAACTCCAAAAATTAGACACTCTGAAGCAATGAGTTTTTTTAAGTGTGTGGTCAAAAATCAGTAGATGCCACAACATTAATTGTCAATGGTACCAATGCTGTTAAAGGTGATTATCCCTGGCAAGTTGCTATCTACACCATTAATAATAAATACTTGATATGCGGGGGATCTCTCCTAACGCAAAGAACGATTTTGACAGGTAGGAACTCGACTTTCAAAAGACTGCTTTAACGCAATTATTTATAGCTGCTCACTGTGTTACCGACATCAAAGGGAAGCTGCTACCTAAAGAAAACTACTACGTGGCTGTCGGAAAGTACTACCGCACTTTCGAAGACAGTCGTGATAATGAATCGCAATATTCAGAGGTACAAACGTCAAAATTTGCCCGTATGATGTATCGTTGAATTTTCAGTTATCTAACATGTTAGTTCCGCGGCAGTACCGAGGATATAACCAAAACTACCTCGGCGACATCGCAATCCTAGTCACCGTCAAGACGTTTACACTTTCCAGAAAAGTCCAACCGGTCTGCTTGGACGCCGGTCAGAACTTTGTTGTTCCTGAAAATACCAACGGATACGTAAGTTTTGACCATTCAAACCACAGAAAACTGATCGAGCCCACAGGTGACGGGTTGGGGTTTTACCACTGAAAACAGAAAGCCTTCAGAGGTGCTAAAAGAACTGAAGGTCCCTTCCGTCAGTGTGGCTACCTGTAATAACTACTTGCCCGAAGACTACGAGATTTACCTCACCCACGATAAAATGTGTGCCGGATTTGTGCACAAAAGTGGAGTAACAAAACTTTTTGTGCCATTAATACGAACGCGTGGTTTTAGGTACTGCTGTGTGTAAGGGCGACAGTGGAGGCGCTCTAGTGTTCAAACACGGCGGCAGATATTACGTCACTGGGGTGGTCAGTCTTGCCCCGACTTCCCCCACGAAGATCGACGGGTGTGATAGCCAGCAGTTTGGGCTCTATACCAAGGTTTTGGAATACGTAAATGATTTTATTTTGCCAACGTTGGCGGATTACAAGACCTGAGCTATATTATACTTGTATTGTCATTTAAATAGATTTATTTTCCTTTACATACGCTAGGATATTCAAAACCATGAAGATATTTAACTATGAATACAGATATGACCGAGATATCTGGTGAATAGTCTAAAGAAAATTTTCAAAAGCTATTCAGTCATTAAAGTTCCACAACAACTGAAATACACTATAAGACAAGTGACAATCTGTATGACGTCCAGTTTATTTTCGGCAAACTACTTTACATATGTAAAATTTGTAATATGATTCTTGTACTTTTATATCGTCGGGAAAGACTTACAAAGTTCAAGCTAAGTATCAGCAACAACCCCGGTATTAGTAGGACGTTGCAAATCTGGGAGAACTCGGATCTCTAAAACGTATTTAGGAATGAACAAAGTAGAGCATGAAATAACATCTAAGGACAGCATGTTGCAAAAATTGGTTGGAGATAGCTTTTTATCTCCGGATTAGTGTTTTTTAGGACTTACTATGTTCTAATAGCTCAAACTACTTCTACTTGTCTAAATATTGATCGATTTAAATTCAAAAGCAGTAATTGGAACTAAAATAGCATCGGCGTGCCCAATAGGAAAGCTTTAAACAGTAATTTCCTGGAAAGGACGGAATGGCATTTAAACAACAATTATAATTATTTTGTGAAATGGAAAAAGAAGGTTAAGTGGTATTTAACAATTTATTTTGTAATTTGCGTCGCTTTAACTGATTATAATAATAGCATTTATTTCCAACAGTGACCCAATTACAGGAAATATTCCAACCTACACAAGTATACGATACAATAAATATAAAAAATAAAGATAAAATACAATGTCATAATATAAAACTTAGTTGCTACAGTTAATATAAGTATTATAAGTTTGATCTATAATGAAGTTTAAAGAGTCGTAGTATAAGTCACAACAGTGACTATAAAGCTATGGCGGGTACGTTTGTGACCGGACGCCACCAGCACATATGGACGGAACAAACGGTAAAATGGACTGAAAACAAATCGTTTTCAAATTACATTGATCTACTTACTCTAAATACTGAATTATGTATTCTATATATGTATTTTTTATATTGGCTTTGTGAAATACATATGGCAGAAAGTGTAAGTAAATATATAAATATATCACACTATAGGTATTCAATTTGACAATTGTAAAAGCGAACCTAAAAATTTGATGCCAATTCGTGTTTTTTCTCATTTTGTGTAAACGAATACAATTTTTGTACCAATATATTATATCTTCGTTTATATTTAGTATAATTCATTTTCAAAATGTATATTCTCTTTTGTTTTATTATCTTTTGTATTTGTTTTTAATTTATATACGCACTAACGCTGTTTTCATTTTCATAGAATTGTACATATCTTACCGATCTGAGTTGTTAAATATATTCTTTTGATTTTTCTCCACTTGTACTGAAGGTTAAGTAGAAGAGCCTTTGGCTAAATTTCGTCTGTGTTTTGTTTCTATGGAACTTAGTACTGGCAATAGATTTTGCAGAAAGAGGTCAACTGACTCAAACACGTGACACAGCGGGAACAGTAAATTCGTGGTGCGAATAAAATCGGATTTAACAGTTTTAAGAGACTGGCAATCCGAATTTCTCTTTTGTCAATTACACGTTCCGCACTTCAACGGCGAATTAAAATAAATTTGGTATTTCTCAGCATTTATACTTCGCCCCTGATTTATAATATGTCATATATCCAAATTTGCTTCTTTTTTTCTTTCTAGCTGTGATTTCCTTGTCGGACGGATTTTTAATTTAGCGATTTGTTAAAATTTCGAATTTGACGCTTCGGTGACATTGTTTTTTGACATTTCATGTTCAAAAAGTGGCGGGAAGCTTAGAAAAAATTATTGCCTACTTTTGCTATTTTATTACGTATCTTTTTTTTAGTTCTAATTTATCTTTCCTTGTGTCTACAGTTTTATTAATGTTTTATTGTCTATATAAGTTTTTTTTACTCATTGTACTTCTTTTGATTTCTTTTATTAGGTTCTTAGCTGTTTTTTTTTTACATTGCATTTCTCTTGTCTTTTTTTTTTTCAACATTATGGCAAATTTACAGCTGTCTTTGAAAGACTTATGTTTCTGCAAAAAATCGAACAAGAAGGTTCTGAGTGACGCGTCTGTTGTTTAAAATGGGAACATACAGCGTGATCAAGAAGGACTGTTTGAGTTGGTAATACTTAATTCAATTTTTAAATAGCAGAATTGTTAACTTCCGGTTGTTGACCTTCACAACTGAATTATTAATTAGACTGAATGAACAGCAGTTCAGACACCGACACCATTGCCAATTTAACTCTAAGTTTGTGTTCATCCGTTATGGGGAGGTGTGAGGTTTTCCAACTCAAAATTGGAACAGTTGTACGCCTATAGGTATCACGACGTGTAGACATATTCTATGATGCAAGTAACTAATCTTTATGTAAACAGTTTTTATATCCATTGATATTAAAATACATATAATCCTCTTTGAAATCCCACTTTACTCTTCAGTTTATTTATCACTTCTACATGCATTTTGAAGCTTTATCTGTAGACAGATTATCCTCAGTGACACAGATTCAGTTGTTGTCATCAAACAACAATGCAATCCTATATTACTATTATTTGTTATTTACAAGTGGTGTGGATACGACCCGAATTGGATTTTCTCAGACCTCTACCGAAGTTGAAGAGTGGCGACTATTTAAATAACACCAATAGTATTTAGTAACATTTTATTAGACAAAAAAGTATAATACATCTGGCAGACATGTTACCGATATTTACACTTGTGACATTGCCACCACTAAAATGTACATATTTACAAAATCTTCAACAACGAATAATTTAAGTAAATGGCAACAACAATAGTAACTCAGTCTCACTTAAAAGGTAAATTTCCATCACAGACATAAGGAAACCATGTAGTGTCAGCGCTCATATGCCAGCAAAAATTACAATTCTCCGGGAGTCGAATCTAAATTGTTGGATCGATTATTATGGAGCTTCTCGGAAGCAAAATTAACGAACTGAAGGGAATGTAAGACTTAGTGTTAGTGTTAAAATGCTCATGATGTTAATTCAGCCACACTCCCTTCACTCGTACTCTCATTATCATGCACACCTTGGGCGAGAGCCTGCTTTTTGACTTTCCATTCAACTAGAACAAAACAGGCCGTGCCGCAGATAGCAAAGACCAGCAGGATGGCCAGTTGTCCGTAGAGAATTAGGGCCGTCGAGTATCCGAAACAGACCGCGGCTGCAACAGACTGAAACAAAAAGTGTTACTGCAAATGCAAGAAAGAGTGGGGAAGTACCTGAGTAAACTTAAATATGGCGAAAGCGGAAGCGCTGTTTTCTGAGTACACTCCCCCGAGGATGGAATAGATTTGAGTATTGAAGCAGGCGTCTCCAAAACCCAGAAGAAATGAGCAGAAAATGGCGAGATATTTGTTGCTGGTGATGATCGCCTCGCTCATGGTCTCCCCAAAAGGGGACTCGTTGGGCAAGTTCAAGAAGATCAAGAAGAACGCGAGAACGTGTACGAGAAAGCCTGCGATGACGATTGGGTCCCGGCCCCATTTGATCGTCTTGGAACCCAAGATCCCGAAAGCTGCTCCTCCGAGAACTTCGCCCACGCCGATGAAAGTTCCAGAAAGTCCGACGAGTTCTTTGGCGTTTTCCAATTGCTGGGTGAAGCCGATACTGGCGCTGTATACTCCACTGAAGAAACCTAATTCGAGACCTGCAACCATAAAATGTAGTTTTGTTTAGTACTAAGTTTCTGAGCCAAACCTGTATAGAAGAAAGTGACAGTCAACAGCAACATGTCTCTTGTGAAGAACAACTTAACCGCTCCTTTGAGAGCCTCTATTGGTCCCGTGGGTTTCTCAACCGCAATATCAACATCTTCGTTCTTTTTGGGTCTTGGAAGCAGTATCATCACCACCAAACCGGCGATGGCGAGTCCAGACAACGTCCAAATCACCACCTTCCGGGTGCTCTCATCAATCTGGTCCAACCCTTGGAATTGGAAGTACACAAAGAGATTTCCGATAAACATGCTGCAACGACATTATCCTTGCATTGAGCGAAACGAGGAATAATAATTTCTGACCTCAGCTGCAACATCGCCCAGAAAATTCCGGAGTTCCTTGACACTGTCTCCTGGGTCGAATTCAAAGTGAGGTAGTTACCTTGCCCGGTCCATATAACCGCGGCCCCAGTTCCTATGATCACACTGGCAAGGTACAGAAGCCAAGTTCGTGGGATCAGGTAGCTCATGATAAACAATCTGAAGCGGAAGCAAAATAAGGTCATCGAACATTACTCTTTGAGGAAGGCGTACAGGTACGTGACTCCACCGAAGATCATGGCAAAGTTGGGGCCTATCACACTTATGACGGACGGGGCTGCCCAGTTCAGGATCGACATCACGGCGTAGATTATGGAAAGGCTGATGTAGCCGTCACCGTTGAAGTCCGGGTCGTCTTGATGGATGCTGTCGATTAGGGTTTTCTGCAATAGCAGTTAATGTAAATTTTTGGTCAATAGAGTATGCAGGGTTCATGGACACGAGTGTCCACCCCAGAAGTCAAGATTTTATTGTAATACAATTTCTGTCTTCGAATTTAAAAAATTGTGATTGTGAATGAAGAACATTTTAAGGAAAGCATATAATAATTATGTTTTTTTTACGTTTTTTGCAAATATTTCAAAAACTATTTGAGAAAAAAGTTCCTTAAAGAGCAGAAAATTTCCACCTCCCGGAATTGTCCCGGCAATATTTACAATTTTAATTTAGCGGCGAAAAAAGGCAAAAAATCTGGACATATCAGTAAACAATAATCCGTCGGTAAAAAAAATTACCTCAATTTTTCTCTTAACAATGCATTTGTTAATTACGGTAATTGTTCTTGTTAAAGGTTAACATACAAACCCTGATAATTGTTAAACTAAAATCCTGTAATTTTTCCCTTCTTGGAGGCGTTCCTTGAAGGGTTTAGAAAGGACCCCCGTTGGAAAAATAAGAAAAAATTGATTTTTCACTTTTTTATTAACAATCAAAGGCTTAACAAAATTAAAAACATAAATAAAATGATGAAAGTATTTTTTTCAATAATTGAAATTAGTTATCTCTACTAATATGTTTTGTTATTGCTGAAAGCAATAAGAAAATATATTTGTTTTAATTTTTAACTCCTATTGTTTAAAAATTGTTATAAACAAATCCATATAAACTAATCCGTAATGGAAATAATGTTTAAAAAAAATATATGGAAGAAAAAAACGCCTTTGTTAATTAACAATTTTTTTTGTTAAATTAATATTAAGAAACCGTTATAATTTATATTTCTCTGCAAGAGAGACAAAACATCGGAACATTACAGCGCAGCTACTCTTTAGATATGGATACAATTTGCGCGATGAAGTTTTTTTTAAAATTTTTGTTCCTAATAAAAATAATGTGAAATATCTTACTATTGAGGTAAAAATTCACAATTTCAAGGTTTACAAGTGAAAGCTGAGAAAATTTCATGAGGAACCCTTTTTTTATTTTTTACTTGGGGTAATATTTAGCCCACAACATTTTTTAACATTTTCGTTTGAAGATGACGATATCGACCATCCGCCGGTATTATTTGCAAACTGATAGCTAAAACAACTCATTCGTTGGATCATTTCGTTTTGACTCCTGGAAGTCATTCTTGAAGTGTTTTAGAAAATAGAAATTTTATTTATTTACTAAAATTTCTTATAGGGGTCATTCATTGAGCAAACATATTTTCTCGGCTCACGCCTCGGCCACAAAGAGCAGATGCGTCCAAAAAAGATAACATTTACGGCCTAGGTACACAAATGACTATTTTTGTAGCTAAAAAATTAATATTAAGAAACCGTTTTTTTTTTAATCATTATTTATATTTCTCTTCTATATTATGGAAGAAATTTTTACTATTTGTCTATTCAAAAAAAAGTGTTATAAATAAATTAATTTTTCGGTTATATTTTTTTCTTAATTCTTTGAGAAATACTGAAAACAACAATGCATCGTTTGTTATCGAAAAAAAATGTTTTCTATTTTTTATTTAATTTTTTAGAATTTCGTGCACTTTTGTTCTTACGGCGAAACTGTACGATTGATACCCTAGTGTGCAAGAGAGACAAAACATCAGAAAATTACATTACCGATTAAATGAAAACTATGACGATTTTAGATAATTTAAAAGCACAGCTATTCTTTAAATATGAATACAATTTGCGCGATGAAGTTTTTTTTAATTTTTGTTCATAATAAAAATAATGTGAAATATCTTACTATTGAGGTAGAAATTCACAATTTCAAGGTTTACAAGTGAAAGCTGAGAAAATTTCATGAGGAACCCTTTTTTTATTTTTTACTTGGGGTAATATTTAGCCCACAACATTTTTTAACATTTTCGTTTGAAGATGCCGAATCGACCATCCGCCGGTATTATTTGCAAACTGATAGCTAAAACAACTCATTCGTTGGATCATTTCGTTTTGACTCCTGGAAGTCATTCTTGAAGTGTTTTAGAAAATAGAAATTTTATTTATTTACTAAAATCTCTTATAGGGGTCATTCATTGAGCAAACATATTTTCTCGGTTCACGCCTCGGCCACAAAGAGCAGATGCGTCCAAAAAAAAAAAAAACTTTTACGGCCTAGGGACACAAATGACTATTTTTGTTGCTAAAAAATTAATATTAAGAAACTGTTTTTTTTTAATCATTATTTATTTCTCTTCTATATTATGGAAGAAATTTTTACTATTTGTTTATTTAAAAAAAATTGTTATAAATAAATGAATTTTTCGGTTATATTTTTTTCTTAATTCTTTGAGAAATACTGAAAACGACAATGGATCGTTTGTTATCGAAAAAAATTGTTTTCTATTTTTTATTTATTTTTTTAGAATTTCGTGCACTTTTGTTCTTAAGGCGAAACTGTACGAAATTGATACTCTAGTGTGCAAGAGGGACAAAACATCGGAAAATTACATTACCGATTAAATGAAAACTATGACGATTTTAGATAATTTAAAAGCGCAGCTATTCTTTAAATATGAATACAATTTGCGCGATGAAGTTTTTTTTAAATTTTTGTTCATAATAAAAATAATGTGAAATATCTTACTATTGAGGTAAAAATTCACAATTTCAAGGTATACAAGTGAAAGCTGAGAAAATTTCATGAGGAACCCTTTTTTTATTTTTTACTTGGGGTAATATTTAGCCCACAACATTTTTTAACATTTTCGTTTGAAGATGCCGATATCGACCATCCGCCGGTATTATTTGTAAACTGATAGCTAAAACAACTCATTCGTTGGATCATTTCGTTTTGACTCCTGGAAGTCATTCTTGAAGTGTTTTAGAAAATAGAAATTTTATTTATTTACTAAAATTTCTTATAGGGGTCATTCATTGAGCAAACATATTTTCTCGGCTCACGCCTCGGCCACAAAGAGCAGATGCGTCCAAAAAAGATAACTTTTACGGCCTAAGTACACAAATGACTATTTTTGTTGCTAAAAAATTAATATTAAGAAACCGTTTTTTTTTTAATCATTATTTATTTCTCTTCTATATTATGGAAGAAATTTTTACTATTTGTTTATTTTAAAAAAATTGTTATAAATAAATGAATTTTTCGGTAATATTTTTTTCTTAATTCTTTGAGAAATACTGAAAACGACAATGCATCGTTTGTTATGGAAAAAAATTGTTTTCTATTTTTTATTTAATTTTTTAGAATTTCGTGCACTTTTGTTCTTAAGGCGAAACTGTACGAAATTGATACCCTAGTGTGCAATAGAGACAAAACATCGGAAAATTACATTACCGATTAAATGAAAACTATGACGATTTTAGAAAATTTAAAAGCGCAGCTATTCTTTAAATATGAATACAATTTGCGCGATGAAGTTTTTTTTTAAATTTTTGTTCCTAATAAAAATAATGTGAAATATCTTACTATTGAGGTAAAAATTCACAATTTCAAGGTATACAAGTGAAAGCTGAGAAAATTTCATGAGGAACCCTTTTTTTATTTTTTACTTGGGGTAATATTTAGCCCACAACATTTTTTAACATTTTCGTTTGAAGATGACGATATCGACCATCCGCCGGTATTATTTGTAAACTGATAGCTAAAACAACTCATTCGTTGGATCATTTCGTTTTGACTCCTGGAAGTCATTCTTGAAGTGTTTTAGAAAACAGAAATTTTACTTATTTACTAAAATTTCTTATTGGGGTCATTCATTGAGCAAACATATTTTCTCGGCTCACGCCTCGGCCACAAAGAGCAGATGCGTCAAAAAAAAAATAACTTTTACGGCCTAGGTACACAAATGACTATTTTTGTTGCTAAAAAATTAATGTTAAGAAACCGTTTTTTTTAATCATTATTTATTTCTCTTCTATATTATGGAAGAAATGTTTACTATATGTTTATTTAAAAAAAAAATGTTATAAATTAATTAATTTTTCGGTTATATTTTTTTCTTCATTTGAAAAATACTGAAAACGACAATGCATCGTTTGTTATGGAAAAAAAATGTTTTCTATTTTTTATTTAATCTTTTAGAATTTCGTGCACTTTTGTTCTTAAGGCGAAACTGTACAATTGATACCCTACTGTGCAAGAGAGACAAAACATCGGAAAATTACATTACCGATTAAATGAAAACTATGACGATTTTAGATAATTTAAAAGCGCAGCTATTCTTTAAATATGAATACAATTTGCGCGATGAAATTTTTTTTTTAATTTTTGTTCATAATAAAAATAATGTAAAATATCTTACTATTGAGGTAAAAATTCACAATTTCAAGGTACATAAACAAGTGAAAGCTGAGAAAATTTCATGAGGAAACCTTTTTTTTATTTTTTACTTGGGGTAATATTTGGCCCACAACATTTTTTAACATTTTCGTTTGAAGATGACGATATCGACCATCCGCCGGTATTATTTGTAAACTGATAGCTAAAACAACTCATTCGTTGGATCATTTCGTTTTGACTCCTGGAAGTCATTCTTGAAGTGTTGTAGAAAATAGAAATTTTATTTATTTACTAAAATTTCTTATAGGGGTCATTCATTGAGCAAACATATTTTCTCGGCTCACGCCTCGGCCACAAAGAGCAGATGCGTCCAAAAAAGATAACTTTTACGGCCTAGGTACACAAATGACTATTTTTGTTGCTAAAAAATTAATATTAAGAAACCGTTTTTTTTAAATCATTATTTATATTTCTCTTCTATATTATGGAAGAAATTTTTACTATTTGTCTATTCAAAAAAAGTGTTATAAATAAATTAATTTTTCGGTTATATTTTTTTCTTAATTCTTTGAGAAATACTGAAAACGACAATGCATCGTTTGTTATCGAAAAAAATTGTTTTCTATTTTTTATTTAATTTTTTAGAATTTCGTGCACTTTTGTTCTTAAGGCGAAACTGTACGAAATTGATACTCTAGTGTGCAAGAGGGACAAAACATCGGAAAATTACATTACCGATTAAATAAAACTATGACAATTTTAGATAATTTAAAAGCGCAGCTATTCTTTAAATATGAATACAATTTGCGCGATGAAGTTTTTATTTAATTTTTGTTCATAATAAAAATAATGTGAAATATCTTACTATTGAGGTAAAAATTCACAATTTCAAGGTATACAAGTGAAAGCTGAGAAAATTTCATGAGGAACCCTTTTTTTATTTTTTACTTTGGGTAATATTTAGCCCACAACATTTTTTAACATTTTCGTTTGAAGATGACGATATCGACCATCCGCCGGTATTATTTGTAAACTGATAGCTAAAACAACTCATTCGTTGGATCATTTCGTTTTGACTCCTGGAAGTCATTCTTGAAGTAATTTAGAAAATAGAAATTTTACTTATTTACTAAAATTTCTTATTGGGGTCATTCATTGAGCAAACATATTTTCTCGGCTCACGTCTCGGCCACAAAGAGCAGATGCGTCCAAAATAGATAACTTTTACGGCCTAGGTACACAAATGACTATTTTTTTTTGCTAAAAAATTAATATTAAGAAACCGTTTTTTTTTAATCATTATTTATATTTTTCTTCTATATTATGGAAGAAATTTTTACTATTTGTCTATTCAAAAAAAAAAGTGTTATAAATAAATGAATTTTTCGGTTATATTTTTTTCTTAATTCTTTGAGAAATACTGAAAACGACAATGCATCGTTTGTTATGGAAAAAAATTGTTTTCTATTTTTTATTCAATTTTTTAGAATTTCGTGCACTTTTGTTCTTAAGGCGAAACTGTACGAAATTGATACCCTAATGTGCAATAGAGACAAAACATCGGAAAATTACATTACCGATTAAATGAAAACTATGACGATTTTAGAAAATTTAAAAGCGCAGCTATTCTTTAAATATGAATACAATTTGCGCGATGAAGTTTTTTTTTAAATTTTTGTTCCTTATAAAAATAATGTGAAATATCTTACTATTGAGGTAAAAATTCACAATTTCAAGGTATACAAGTGAAAGCTGAGAAAATTTCATGAGGAACCCTTTTTTTATTTTTTACTTGGGGTAATATTTAGCCCACAACATTTTTTAACATTTTCGTTTGAAGATGACGATATCGACCATCCGCCGGTATTATTTGTAAACTGATAGCTAAAACAACTCATTCGTTGGATCTTTTCGTTTTGACTCCTGGAAGTCATTCTTGAAGTGTTTTAGAAAATAGAAATTTTACTTATTTACTAAAATTTCTTATTGGGGTCATTCATTGAGCAAACATATTTTCTCGGCTCACGCCTCGGCCACAAACAGCAGATGCGTCCAAAAAAAAAAATAACTTTTACGACCTAGGGACACAAATGACTAGTTTTGTTGCTAAAAAATTATTATTAAGAAACCGTGTTTTTTAATCATTATTTATTTCTCTTCGATATTATGGAAGAAATTTTTACTATTTGTTTATTTTAAAAAAATTGTTATAAATAAATGAATTTTTCGGTTATATTTTTTTTCTTAATTCTTTGAGAAATACTGAAAACAACAATGCATCGTTTGTAATCGAAAAAAAATGTTTTCTATTTTTTATTTAATTTTTTAGAATTTCGTGCACTTTTGTTCTTAAGGCGAAACTGTACAATTGATACCCTAGTGTGCAAGAGAGACAAAACATCGGAAAATTACATTACCGATTAAATGAAAACTATGACAATTTTAGATAATTTAAAAGCGCAGCTATTCTTTAAATATGAATACAATTTGCGCGATGAAGTTTTTATTTAATTTTTGTTCATAATAAAAATAATGTGAAATATCTTACCATTGAGGTAAAAATTCAAAATTTCAAGGTATACAAGTGAAAGCTGAGAAAATTTCATGAGGAACCCTTTTTTTATTTTTTACTTGGGGTAATATTTAGCCCACAACATTTTTTAACATTTTCGTTTGAAGATGACGATATCGACCATCCGCCGGTATTATTTGCAAACTGATAGCTAAAACAACTCATTCGTTGGATCATTTCGTTTTGACTCCTGGAAGTCATTCTTGAAGTGTTTTAGAAATAGAAATTTTACTTATTTACTAAAATTTCTTATTGGGGTCATTCATTGAGCAAACATATTTTCTCGGCTCACGCCTCGGCAACAAACAGCAGATGCGTCCAAAAAAAAAAAACTTTTACGGCCTAGGGACACAAATGACTATTTTTGTTGCTAAAAAATTTAAAAAATTAATATTAAGAAACCGTTTTTTTTTTATCATTATTTATTTTCCTTCTATATTATGGAAGAAATTTTTACTATTTGTTTATTTTAAAAAAATTGTTATAAATAAATGAATTTTTCGGTTATATTTTTTTCTTAATTCTTTGAGAAATACTGAAAACGACAATGGATCGTTTGTTATCGAAAAAAATTGTTTTCTATTTTTTATTTAATTTTTTAGAATTTCGTGCACTTTTGTTCTTAAGGCGAAACTGTACGAAATTGATACTCTAGTGTGCAAGAGGGACAAAACATCGAAAAATTACATTACCGATTAAATGAAAACTATGACGATTTTAGATAATTTAAAAGCGCAGCTATTCTTTAAATATGAATACAATTTGCGCGATAAAGTTTTTTTTTAATTTTTGTTCATAATTAAAATAATGTGAATAATCTTACTAATGAGGTAAAAATTCACAATTTCAAGGTATACAAGTGAAAGCTGAGAAAATTTCATGAGGAACCCTTTTTTTATTTTTTACTTGGGGTAATATTTAGCCCACAACATTTTTTAACATTTTCGTTTGAAGATGCCGATATCGACCATCCGCCGGTATTATTTGTAAACTGATAGCTAAAACAACTCATTCGTTGGATCATTTCGTTTTGACTCCTGGAAGTCTTTCTTAAAGTGTTTTAGAAAATAGAAATTTTACTTATTTACTAAAATTTCTTATTGGGGTCATTCATTGAGCAAACATATTTTCTCGGCTCACGCCTCGGCCACAAAGAGCAGATGCGTCAAAAAAAAAACTTTTAAGGCCTAGGTACACAAATGACTATTTTTGTTGCTAAAAAATTAATATTAAGAAACCGTTTTTTTTTTTTTATTATTTTTTATTTTTCTTCTATATTATGGAAGAAATTTTTACTATTTGTTTATTTTAAAAAAATTGTTATAAATAAATGAATTTTTCGGTTATATTTTTTTCTTAATTCATTGAGAAATACTGAAAACGACAATGGATCGTTTGTTATCGAAAAAAATTGTTTTCTATTTTTTATTTAATTTTTTAGAATTTCGTGCACTTTTGTTCTTAAGGCGAAGCTGTACGAAATTGATACCCTAGTGTGCAAGAGAGACAAAACATCGGAAAATTACATTACCCATTAAATGAAAACTATTTTAGATAATTTAAAAGCGCAGCTACTCGTTAAATATGGATACAATTTGCGCGATGAAGTTTTTTTTTTATTTTTGTTCATAATTAAAATAATGTAAAATATATCTTACTATTGAGGTAAAAATTCACAATTTCAAGGTATACAAGTGAAAGCTGAGAAAATTTCATGAGGAACCCTTTTTTTATTTTTTACTTGGGGTAATATTTAGCCCACAACATTTTTTAACATTTTCGTTTGAAGATGCCGATATCGACCATCCGCCGGTATTATTTGTAAACTGATAGCTAAAACAACTCATTCGTTGGATCATTTCGTTTTGACTCCTGGAAGTCATTCTTGAAGTGTTTTAGAAAATAGAAATTTTACTTATTTACTAAAATTTCTTATTGGGGTCATTCATTGAGCAAACATATTTTCTCGGCTCACGCCTCGGCCACAAAGAGCAGATTCGTCCAAAAAAGATAACTTTTACGGCCTAGGTACACAAATGACTATTTTTGTTGCTAAAAAATTAATATTAAGAAACCGTTTTTTTTTTAATTATTTTTTATTTTTCTTCTATATTATGTAAGAAATTTTTACTATTTGTTTATTTTAAAAAAATTGTTATAAATAAATGAATTTTTCGGTTATATTTTTTTCTTAATTCATTGAGAAATACTGAAAACGACAATGGATCGTTTGTTATCGAAAAAAATTGTTTTCTATTTTTCATTTAATTTTTTAGAATTTCGTGCACTTTTGTTCTTAAGGCGAAGCTGTACGAAATTGATAGCCTAGTGTGCAAGAGAGACAAAACATCGGAAAATTACATTACCCATTAAATGAAAACTATTTTAGATAATTTAAAAGCGCAGCTACTCGTTAAATATGGATACAATTTGCGCGATGAAGTTTTTTTTTTATTTTTGTTCATAATTAAAATAATGTAAAATATATCTTACTATTGAGGTAAAAATTCACAATTTCAAGGTATACAAGTGAAAGCTGAGAAAATTTCATGAGGAACCCTTTTTTTATTTTTTACTTGGGGTAATACTTAGCCCACAACATTTTTTAACATTTTCGTTTGAAGATGCCGATATCGACCATCCGCCGGTATTATTTGCAAACTGATAGCTAAAACAACTCATTCGTTGGATCATTTCGTTTTGACTCCTGGAAGTCATTCTTGAAGTGTTTTAGAAATAGAAATTTTACTTATTTACTAAAATTTCTTATTGGGGTCCTTCATTGAGCAAACATATTTTCTCGGTTCACGCCTCGGCCACAAACAGCAGATGCGTCAAAAAAAAAATAACTTTTACGGCCTAGGTACACAAATGACTATTTTTGTTGCTAAAAAATTAATATTAGGAAACCGTTTTTTTTTAATCATTATTTATATTTCTCTTCTATATTATGGAAGAAATTTTTACTATTTGTCTATTTAAAAAAAAATTGTTTTAAATAAATGAATTTTTCGTTTATATTTTTTTCTTAATTCTTTGAAAAATACTGAAAACGACAATGCATCGTTTGTTATGGAAAAAAATTGTTTTCTATTTTTTATTTAATTTTTTAGAATTTCGTAAACTTTTGTTCTTAAGGCGAAACTGTACGAAATTGATACCCTACTGTGCAAGAGAGACAAAACATCGAAAAATTACATTACCGATTAAATGAAAACTATGACGATTTTAGATAATTTAAAAGCGCAGCTATTCTTTAAATATTAATACAATTTGCGCGATGAAATTTTTTTTTTTATTTTTGTTCATAATAAAAATAATGTAAAATATCTTACTATTGAGGTAAAAATTCACAATTTCAAGGTACATAAACAAGTGAAAGCTGAGAAAATTTTATGAGGAACCCTTTTTTATTTTTTACTGTGCGTAATATTTGGCCCACAACATTTTTTAACATTTTCGTTTGAAGATGCCGATATCGACCATCCGCCGGTATTGTTTGTAAACTGATAGCTAAAACAACTCATTCGTTGGATCATTTCGTTTTGATTCCTGGAAGTCATTCTTGAAGTGTTTTAGAAAATAGAAATTTTACTTATTGACTAAAATTTCTTATTAGGGTCATTCATTGAGCAAACATATTTTTCTCGGCTCACGCCTCGGCCACAAACAGCAGATGCGTCCAAAAAAAAAAAACTTTTACGGCCTAGGGACACAAATGACTATTTTTGTTGCTAAAAAATTAATATTAAGAAACCGTTTTTTTTTTAATCATTATTTATTTCTCTTCTATATTATGGAAGAAATTTTTACTATTTGTTTATTTTAAAAAAATTGTTATAAATAAATGAATTTTTCGGTTATATTTTTTTCTTAATTCTTTGAGAAATACTGAAAACGACAATGCATCGTTTGTTATGGAAAAAAATTGTTTTCTATTTTTTATTTAATTTTTTAGAATTTCGTGCACTTTTGTTCTTAAGGCGAAACTGTACAATTGATACCCTAGTGTGCAAGAGAGACAAAACATCAGAAAATTACATTACCGATTAAATGAAAACTATGACGATTTTAGATAATTTAAAAGCGCACCTACTCTTTAAATATGGATACAATTTGCGCGATAAAGTTTTTTTTTAATTTTTGTTCATAATTAAAATAATGTAAAATATATCTTACTATTGAGGTAAAAATTCACAATTTCAAGGTATTCAAGTGAAAGCTGAGAAAATTTTATGAGGAACCCTTTATTATTTTTTACTTTGGATAATATTTGGCCCACAACATTTTTTAACATTTTCGTTTGAAGATGCCGATATCGACCATCCGCCGGTATTGTTTGTAAACTGATAGCTAAAACAACTCATTCGTTTTGCCTCCGGGAAGTCTGCGGAGGTGACAGCCGGAAAATTTCAATTTCATTGATTATTATTTGCATTTTCTTTTCCGCGCACACCAGTCTAGACCTACAGTCACCGACTTGAACGAGCCTGAGTCTTTTTGAGTAAGAAGTTGGCGAGCTCTACAGCTTGGTTGCGCGGTAGATGTTCAGAGTGGAGGACAGAGCTCACTTTGTAGAATATTCTCGATTCGTATACATCGCTAAGGTGGTACTGCGCCGCACAGTAATAAATTGTTATAATTATTACCAAAACAACTTTACGGCGAATTCACAGAAAATTCTTCAGACAAACTGTTTGCGGCAAATCAAAAAATGGCCTAAACAAAATGGGACAATTGTCTCCATGGATGAAAGTTATTATATTAATTCGTCCCACACACATGAAAACCGATTGCACATATAATTTAGTTTGTCCTGACGGTTCTTGGAGAACGTTAGAGTGTCAGAAAACATCGACATTTAAGTAGACAAGTAAACATTTTTGTTCGTTTTTGTTCGATTCCTTTGTAACGTTGAATTATTCAGAAATCTTTTTATTTTGGGTTCCGGCTAACATCGATCTCTGTTCAAGGATTGCCAATAGTATTTTTTAATTTTACTTTATTCAATTCAATTACACTTTTTGGGCGCTTTAATTTATTTTTCTAACATTTGGTTACACTATTTAGATAAATACATATTCACATTTTCTTTTAAATTTTTACATTGTTTCGATTTCCAATCCAATGCATACCACTCGAATTTCGAGTGACGGGCGATCACTAAAAATTCTAAATCTGGGAATAACGAAATCACAAAATGGTTCTCCTATAATTTGTAACTGTCCTTGAATTTGCATATAATAGTTATGTTTATTTCATACTGGTATCTAAAGTGACATTATTCGGATCATTCATGATATCAAAAGTGAAACATTAACGTCCCAGAATTTTTAATACCTTGGATTTTCTTTTTGCTCTGTGTAAGAGATTTTTTTTTCTTAATAAGGGCTGTATTAAAAAAAAAGAGCTCGTAGAGTTTTGTATATACATTTCACTTTTCATATTTTCATTTTTCCCTATAAATGTCCAAAATATTAGTAATGTAATTTCAGCGCCATCTAAAATAACTTATAAACTATTGACGATACGACAAGGACACTTGAATCTTTTTTATTCTCCAATAATCAATAAACAAATTGAGCTTTAAACCAAAGCTCTAACTAAATTATTTATTATTCAATAAATCTGAAACAAAACAATTATTTACAACTTTTTTTTATTCTGCGTTAATCAACGAACAAAGTGAACCTTAAACCGAAGCTCAAACTCTGTTGTTTATTAACTTTTTGTCTATTATTTATGTATAGTACCAATGTGATCGTTTTCTGGAATTTTTGTTACTCATTATTTAGGTCTTGAATTATGAGAAAATCTAAAAAATTATACAAAAAATAGAAAACAATTTTTTTTCTCATAACAAACGGCATAGTTGTTTCCAGTATTTTTGAAAGAATGAAGAAAAAATATGACCGAAAAATGAATTTGTTTAGAACAATTTTTTTTAAATAAAAAATGTCCCATAATATAGAAGAGCAATATAAATAATGATTAAAAAACGATTTCTTAACAACAAAAAAAGATTGTTAATTAATAAAGGCGTTTTTTCCCAAAAGAATTTTTTTGAGAAACTTTTTCTTTAAATTATTGTCCATTACTGATTAAATTAAAAAAAAATGAAAATTATAAACAATGGATTTATTTATAAAAATTTTTTAAACAATAAGAGTTAAAAAAATATATTATTATAACGGGTGTTTTTTTTTAATTTGGCGTCATAGTTGGCGCTGACTATGAGTTTATGTGAACAGGCCACAATTTTTTGCCTGGTTTCATTTAGACGGTTATGTGGATGTGGATAGATTCAGATGTCAAATTAATAATTGAGTATTATTACACCTCATTCGCATATTAGACTGTAAATGTAACAAAAGGCAAAATGCCATATAAAGTCAAACTACTAGAGCTGCATTTCAATATATTCATTATACATTTCATTTTAATTACTTTCAAATTAATTTCTATCAGACATTCATTTGTCCCTGAATTTTTTGGATAAAGTTGTATACATAATTTAACGTTTGTGATAATTCCGTAGTATAAAATAATACTCTAAATTGAGCCTCCTTTGTAGGCGTGTTATAAATGTAGGAATTAGGCTTAAACCGTTTATCAATTAACAGGGATTATAAAAAAAAAACTTTGACAGATTGATAGACATCAAAAATTATAAACATCAAATTTACCGAATTGGTACAGAGAGAATGATAAGCAGTTTGATAACTTGCCTGTATCCAAGACAATAGATTTTGCAACAAAATCTAAAAATAATTATTCGTGATCATCAAAATTTCCCCTTAATCTTATAACAAGAATGTTTCTTGCTTGTTTCCACAACATTTTGGTGAAAGTTGAAATCATTAAAAGAGATAGTGACAGTCAATTTTATTATATCTAGAGTATGTACTTATGTAGACTTCGTTATGTAAGAAAACAACAGTTAGAAACAGCAATTCTTGTACACTTGCAAGTACATTAATGATACATTATCAGTAGTTGTTTGGGAACCCATTTTAGATATATAAATGCTGATGTGAAGACGAATCAGATTAAAAAAAAAATGTCTTATCTTGTGCCACACTCAGACTTCGAGTGCGCTCCAGTTGAATGGATTCTCGGAAGAAAAGACTCATATTCCCATATTCGGCCGTCCTGACGTACTGGCGACCCCGCGGAACCAATCCATGGTTACATTTTGTCGCAGCTGTTTGAGCTGTTCGTGCCTCTCGTTTAAATTCTTCAGGATGGAAATTGAGCTGATATTCTCGAGCAGCCTTTCTCTCTTATACTGCTGTTGGTTCCCGCTCTGCTAAATTTGCTTCCTGCGATTTGGCCACGCGTCGATACTATTTTCCTGTTAACTGTTCTTCAGTTAATCTATGTTTTAAATTTACTAAGGACTGTTTCTCTTTCAGCCCAAAGACTAATTTGGTATTTTTAGTCAAATCATGTAACTCAAGACGAGATTGTCTCTGATTGGGTCTCAAACTATCCAGATGGTAACAAAACTCGTGTATTTACACTCTGGTCTTCAATGGGTACATGAAAAAATCCATTGATAAATCAATGACTGAAACAAACTTTGCGTTTGCAAGTTTGTCAATCTGATCTTGTATAATCGGAAGTGAATATCGATCTCTTACTATCTTCTTATTTAGTTCCCGATAGTCTACACATATTCTAGTATCGCCATGTTTTTTCTTTGCGGGGACGGTTGGACTCGAAATGTCTGATGAGCTGGGTCTCGCAGTTCCAGCCCACTCGTCCAATACTGTGCAAATATTCTAGGTAGTGGATAAATAGGATTTTCTAAGTCAGACTTCGTCGTAGCTATCTTGACTCAGTAGTACAGAATTCACACCCATCAGCAACGCTTTCATCTGTGCCGTCTTGAGATACACGCCAACAAGTAAGAAAAATTTTGAAGCGTTCTTTATCAACTACAAGTGTATCCTTAAGTTCTCGTTTTGATATTATCAACAATACAACAGTACAGAGTATGTGAGATAAATCACATATTAAAGTATCAAAGATGTCCATACGGATAAAATTTGTTTCTAACTAACTGCAGTAAGTGGTAATAAGGTTTTGTACCTTATTTAAAACATATAGCACAAGGTATCCTAGATATTTGGAGTAGGCGCTGGATGACATTTTGTTTAACTGTGCTGTATACATATCAAAACGTTATCGTGAATGTCATTAGCCATCAATAATTAATACAATAATTAAAATATATCCACTTTTTTTTACTGACGTGCTTACAGTAAATAATTTGCTTTTATTTTAAATGTTGTTCTTTTATTTCTGCATCTCTTCCTTTCTTTCCTTCTACCTCGATTTCATGTTTAATTTCAAAAATTTGCGTACGTGCAAAAAGTGGTATAAAACTAAAAAGTAATAATAACGTCATTGTATTGTTATAGGTCTTACAACATTCCATTTGATTTTTTTCAGATATACTATTTGTTTTGACAGATTATATTAATCTCCCAATAATAATAAATTAATAACGGAATTATTATATCGCTGACACTAATTAAGATCATATCATATGTTGCAAAACACTTGTCGCACTATCTCTCGATTGACAATACCAGTGACGTAGGCGGCACACCTTTCTTGAAAATCAAAATCGCCCGATAAATTCTACAAGGTAGACAGACCAGTTGTGCTGACTTTGTGCCATTTAACCTTTGGGAACAACAGCATAAAACCGCATTTTTCAAATATCCAGCTACTCTCTTTCGGAATTTTTATGTCGGTTGTATCTTTCCACTTGCACTTTTTCACCCACGCTTTCATTTAAATATTGAGATTTAACAATCTAGATTTCGAAAAAATGCGGTACCAAAGGTTATCCAGATTCAGCATTTCGAACTGTGTCAAAGACTCTGATGTCCCACATGCCTAACCTGATTTTGGACATCGTAGCGAAATCCTTGCTGGGATCGATGTTTAATGTCAAAGTTCAAAAAAATATCTGCGGAAAAATATTTTCATTTTTCGGTTATCGTTAGATAGAGGTTTTGTTTTGGTCGAGTTGTTTGATTTTGATGTAGTTTTTGCAGTTGGAACGTTTCAGTCGTGTTAAAACGTCAAATTTTAAAAGTTCCATTATCAGTTGTCATGACACAATTAGTACTTACTTATTGTTCATAACATTGAACTTCTTACATATTGATGACAATGTGGGTGCATTTGCACATATATGTATGTTTAACATTATCATACCACCAGAGAACAAAATTTGTAGGTATTTAGCACGTAAATCATGAACTCACGTGAGACATGTGAAATTATTATGATGAAAACGACTCTCAAAGTGAAAGAATTACATTACCAGAAGCTTCGTAAATTTTTCACATTTTTTTTCTGAAATGACACATATTTCTTCACTTTTCTTGCTCGCACTTTTAGGACTCTTCAAACAACCCACGAAATAAAGAAATAACAATCCTAAAAAAGTAAGCGATTTTTCCAAATGGCGCATCCACCATTCCTTTCATTCCCGACAGTTTGTTATGCTAGCAGAAACTTTCTAATTTCGACCCATCTTTTCTCAACATTTTTGTACACTTCCTCGTCTATGTATGGAAATGGTATACAGTGTGTTTAAAAAACGGACTGAGCTGTATCCTTCTTATTCATGTATTTAATTTTAATGAAAAAAAAACAGATGCATTACGTAAGTGCTATTTCCTTATCATAATTATCAACATTTTGCTGTGAGAAGGAATAGAAAAAAACCTTTTGAAACCCCATACTATAAATACACTCGTGAATTAGTAAAAAAAAATACGCATTTAAAATTATACTTAAAACAACGAAAATTACTTAGAGTAGACTATCGATTGACCTCGGAATTCTTATCTACAAAAATGTCTTTGCAGCACAGTGTGTAGTCATTAAAAAACCGTGTCACCTGATTTTACTTCGTAAAAATCAAATAATAAAACACCCTGTTTATTGATAAGAATAGATAACTTTGAAAATGAACCTTCGGAAACCGGGGGGAATGTTTATATTATTTTATTCTCTCATTCTTCGTATTTTCTTCAGTTTTCCTTTTCTGTTTTGTTATGTTGCGCATCCACCAATCCACGAAATCGATAAATAACAAACATAGATTACTTTTTCATTATAGTATTGTTAGATATGACACATTTTTGATTAAATAAATTACGAACATTGCCAAATCACAACACATGCCGCAGCATTTTTTGATCACTTCAAAGTCATACATTAAAATTACCACTTATGGGAAAGAAACACCAACGGCATTCTTGAATTTGAACATACACTCACTCGGTCACGTCTAGCTTACAAATAAAGGATAAAAATATAGTTAAAAGCCACAGACTAAAATTTTGTGAATGCAGACATTCCCTAAACCCGAGAACAAAATAGGAAACCTAATTGTTAAAAGACAGTCCCGAAACCCGAGAATATTTGAGAGAACAACTAAGTAAAGGAAATAGTTATAGACGGTCTATAAACCAGAAAACAAATGAGGAAACGAAAAGACAGTCCCTAAACACGCAAACAAAGTAAAAAACTAAATAGTTAAAGTCTCTAGACTCGAGAACAAAATAGGACGCCAAATAGTTAAGAGACAGTCCTAAAACCAAAGAAGAATTGAGCAATCGAAATAGTTAAAGACAGCCCCTAAACACGCAAACAAAGTAAGAAACGAAATAGTTAAAGAGAGTCCTTAAACCCGAAAACAAAATAGGAAACTTAATAGTTAATAGACAGTCCCGAAACACGAGAAGATCTAAGGAAAGAAAGTAGTTAAAGGCAGTCCTTAAACCAGAGAACAATTAAGTAAAGGAAATAGTTGAAGACAGTTTTTAAATCCGAAAACAAATGAGGAAACGAAACAGCTAAAGACAGTCTCTAAACCAGAGAACAAAATAGAACGCAAAATAGTTAAGAGACAGTCCCTAAACCCGAACACAATTGAGGAAGCGAAATAGTTAAAGACAGTCCCTAAACACGCAAACAAAGAAAGAAACGAAATAGTTAAAAACAGTCCTTAAAACCGAAAACAAAATAAGAAACCTAATAGTTAAGAGACAGTCCCGAAACCCGAGAAAATCTGAGGAAACAAACTAGTTAAAGCCAGTCCTTAAACCAGAGAACAACTACGGAAAGGACATAGTTAAAGACAGTTCCTAAACCCGAAATCAACTAAGGGAACGAAATAGTTAAAGAGAGTCCCTAAACTCGAAAACAAATGAGGAAACGAAATAGTTAAAGACAGTCTTTAAACCCGAGAACAAAATAGGACGCAAAATAGTTAAGGGTCAGTCCCTAACCCGAGAGGAATTGAGGAAGCGAAATAGTTAAGAGACAGTTTCTAAACACGCAAACAAAGTAAAAAACGAAATAGTTAAGGACAGTCTCTAAACCCGAGAACATAATAAAACGTGAAATGGTTAAGAGACAGTCCCTAAACCCGCAAACAAAGTAAAAAACAAAATAGTTAAAGACAGTCCCTAAACCCGAGAAGAATAAAGGATGTGAAATGGTTAAAGACAGTCTCTAGACCCGAGAACAAAATAGGACGCGAAATAGTTAAAGACAGTCCCAAAATCCAATAACAAAATAGGAAACCTAATAGTTAAGAGACAGTCCCGAAACCCGAAGAGATCTAAGTAAACAAAGTAGTTAAAGACAGTCCTTAAATCAGAGAACACCTACGGAAAGGAAATAGTTAAAGACAGTTCTTAAATCCGAAATCAAATAAAGGAACCAAATAGTTAAAGACAGTCCCTAAACCCGAAAACAAATGATGAACCGAAATAGTTAAAGACAGAGAACAAAATAAAACGCGAAATAGTTAAAAGACCGTCCCTAAACCCGAGAGAAATTGAGGAAACGAAATAGTTAAGAGACAGTTTCAAAACACGCAAACAAAGTAAAAAACGAAATAATTAAAGGCAGTTCTAAAATCCGAAATCAACTAAGGGAACGAAATAGTAAAAGACAGTCTCTAGACTGAAGAATAAAATAGGACGCGAAATAGTTAAAGACAGTCCCTAAACCCGATAACAAAATAGGAAACCTAATAGTTAAGAGACAGTCCCAAAACCCGAAGAGATCTAAGGAAACAAAGTAGTTAAAGACAGTCCTTAAACCATAGAGCAACCAAGAAAAGAAAACAGTTAATGACAGTTCTTAAATCCGAAATCAACTAAGGGAACGAAATAGTTAAGGACAGTCCCTAACCCGAAAACAAGTGATGAACCAAAATAATTAAGGACAGTCTCTAAACCCGAGAACATAATAAAACGCGAAATAGTTAAGAGACAGTCCCAAAACCCGAAGAGACCTAAGAAAACAAAGTAGTTAAAGACAGTCCTTAAACCGGAAAACAAATGATGAACCGAAGTAGTTAAAGGCAGAGAACAAAATAAAACGCGAAATAGTTAAAAGACCGTCCCTAAACCCGAGAGAACTTGAGGAAACGAAATAGTTAAGAGACAGTTTCAAAACACGCAAACAAAGTAAAAAACGAAATAATTAAAGACAGTTCGAAAATCCGAAATCAACTAAGGGAACGAAATAGTTAAAGACAATCCCTAAACCCGAAAACAAATGAGGAAACGAAATAGTTAAAGACAGTCTCTAGACTGGAGAATAAAATAGGACGCGAAATAGTTAAAGACAGTCCCTAAACCCGATAACAAAATAGGAAACCTAATAGTTAAGAGACAGTCCCAAAACCCGAAGAGATCTAAGAAAACAAAGTAGTTAAAGACAGTCCTTAAACCATAGAGCAACCAAGAAAAGGAAATAGTTAATGACAGTTCTTAAATCCGAAATCAACTAAGGGAACGAAATAGTTAAGGACAGTCCCTAAACCCGCAAACAAAGTAAAAAAGAAAATAGTTAAAGACAGTCCCTAAACCCGAGAAGAATAAAGGATGTGAAATGGTTAAAGACAGTCTCTAGACCCGAGAACAAAATAGGACGCGCAATAGTTAAAGCCAGTCCCCAAACCCGATAACAAAATAGGAAACCAAATAGTTAGGAGACAGGCCCGAAACCCGAAAAGATCTAAGGAAACAAAGTAGCTAAAGACAGTCTCTACACTAGAGAACATAATAAGACGCGAAATAATTAAGAGACAGTTCCTAAACCCGAACAGAATTGAGGAAACAAACTAGTTAAAAACAGTCCTTAAACCAGAGAACAACTACGGAAACGAAATAGTTAAAGACAGTCCCTAAACCCGAAAACAAGTGATGAACCGAAATAGTTAAAGACAGTCTCTAAACTCGAGATCGTAATAAAACGCGAAATAGTTAAGAGACAGTCCATAAACACGCAAACAAAGTAAAAAACAAAATAGTTAAAGACAGTCCCTAAACCCGAGAAGAATAAAGGATGCGAAATAGTTAAAGACAGTCTCTAGACCCGAGAACAAAATAGGACGCGAAATAGTTAAAGACAGTCCCAAAATCCAATAACAAAATAGGAAACCTAATAGTTAAGAGACAGTCCCGAAACCCGAAGAGATCTAAGTAAACAAAGTAGTTAAAGACAGTCCTTAAATCAGAGAACACCTACGGAAAGGAAATAGTTAAAGACAGTTCTTAAATCCGAAATCAAATAAGGGAACCAAATAGTTAAAGACAGTCCCTAAACCCGAAAACAAATGATGAACCGAAATAGTTAAAGACAGAGAACAAAATAAAACGCGAAATAGTTAAAAGACCGTCCCTAAACCCGAGAGAAATTGAGGAAACGAAATAGTTAAGAGACAGTTTCAAAACACGCAAACAAAGTAAAAAACGAAATAATTAAAGGCAGTTCTAAAATCCGAAATCAACTAAGGGAACGAAATAGTAAAAGACAGTCTCTAGACTGAAGAATAAAATAGGACGCGAAATAGTTAAAGACAGTCCCTAAACCCGATAACAAAATAGGAAACCTAATAGTTAAGAGACAGTCCCAAAACCCGAAGAGATCTAAGGAAACAAAGTAGTTAAAGACAGTCCTTAAACCATAGAGCAACCAAGAAAAGAAAACAGTTAATGACAGTTCTTAAATCCGAAATCAACTAAGGGAACGAAATAGTTAAGGACAGTCCCTAACCCGAAAACAAGTGATGAACCAAAATAATTAAGGACAGTCTCTAAACCCGAGAACATAATAAAACGCGAAATAGTTAAGAGACACTCCCAAAACCCGAAGAGATCTAAGAAAACAAAGTAGTTAAAGACAGTCCTTAAACCGGAAAACAAATGATGAACCGAAGTAGTTAAAGGCAGAGAACAAAATAAAACGCGAAATAGTTAAAAGACCGTCCCTAAACCCGAGAGAACTTGAGGAAACGAAATAGTTAAGAGACAGTTTCAAAACACGCAAACAAAGTAAAAAACGAAATAATTAAAGACAGTTCGAAAATCCGAAATCAACTAAGGGAACGAAATAGTTAAAGACAATCCCTAAACCCGAAAACAAATGAGGAAACGAAATAGTTAAAGACAGTCTCTAGACTGGAGAATAAAATAGGACGCGAAATAGTTAAAGACAGTCCCTAAACCCGATAACAAAATAGGAAACCTAATAGTTAAGAGACAGTCCCAAAACCCGAAGAGATCTAAGGAAACAAAGTAGTTAAAGACAGTCCTTAAACCATAGAGCAACCAAGAAAAGAAAACAGTTAATGACAGTTCTTAAATCCGAAATCAACTAAGGGAACGAAATAGTTAAGGACAGTCCCTAACCCGAAAACAAGTGATGAACCAAAATAATTAAGGACAGTCTCTAAACCCGAGAACATAATAAAACGCGAAATAGTTAAGAGACACTCCCAAAACCCGAAGAGATCTAAGAAAACAAAGTAGTTAAAGACAGTCCTTAAACCGGAAAACAAATGATGAACCGAAGTAGTTAAAGGCAGAGAACAAAATAAAACGCGAAATAGTTAAAAGACCGTCCCTAAACCCGAGAGAACTTGAGGAAACGAAATAGTTAAGAGACAGTTTCAAAACACGCAAACAAAGTAAAAAACGAAATAATTAAAGACAGTTCGAAAATCCGAAATCAACTAAGGGAACGAAATAGTTAAAGACAATCCCTAAACCCGAAAACAAATGAGGAAACGAAATAGTTAAAGACAGTCTCTAGACTGGAGAATAAAATAGGACGCGAAATAGTTAAAGACAGTCCCTAAACCCGATAACAAAATAGGAAACCTAATAGTTAAGAGACAGTCCCAAAACCCGAAGAGATCTAAGAAAACAAAGTAGTTAAAGACAGTCCTTAAACCATAGAGCAACCAAGAAAAGGAAATAGTTAATGACAGTTCTTAAATCCGAAATCAACTAAGGGAACGAAATAGTTAAGAACAGTCCCTAAACCCGCAAACAAAGTAAAAAAGAAAATAGTTAAAGACAGTCCCTAAACCCGAGAAGAATAAAGGATGTGAAATGGTTAAAGACAGTCTCTAGACCCGAGAACAAAATAGGACGCGCAATAGTTAAAGACAGTCCCCAAACCCGATAACAAAATAGGAAACCAAATAGTTAGGAGACAGGCCCGAAACCCGAAAAGATCTAAGGAAACAAAGTAGCTAAAGACAGTCTCTACACTAGAGAACATAATAAGACGCGAAATAATTAAGAGACAGTTCCTAAACCCGAACAGAATTGAGGAAACAAACTAGTTAAAAACAGTCCTTAAACCAGAGAACAACTACGGAAACGAAATAGTTAAAGACAGTCCCTAAACCCGAAAACAAGTGATGAACCGAAATAGTTAAAGACAGTCTCTAAACTCGAGATCGTAATAAAACGCGAAATAGTTAAGAGACAGTCCATAAACACGCAAACAAAGTAAAAAACAAAATAGTTAAAGACAGTCCCTAAACCCGAGAAGAATAAAGGATGCGAAATAGTTAAAGACAGTCTCTAGACCCGAGAAGAAAATAGGACGCGAAATAGTTAAAAACAGTCCCAAAATCCAATAACAAAATAGGAAACCTAATAGTTAAGAGACAGTCCCGAAACCCGAAGAGATCTAAGGAAACAAAGTAGTTAAAGACAGTCCTTAAACCAGAGAACAACTACGGAAAGGAAATAGTTAAAGACAGTTCTTAAATCCGAAATCAAATAAGGGAACCAAATAGTTAAAGACAGTCCCTAAACCCGAAAACAAATGATGAACCGAAATATTTAAAGACAAAGAACAAAATAAAACGCGAAATAGTTAAAAGACCGTCCCTAAACCCGAGAGGAATTGAGGAAACGAAATAGTTAAGAGACAGTTTCAAAACACGCAAACAAAGTAAAAAAACGAAATAATTAAAGACAGTTCTAAAATCCGAAATCAACTAAGAGAACGAAATAGTTAAAGACAGTCTCTAGACTGAAGAATAAAATAGGACGCGAAATAGTTAAAGACAGTCCCTAAACCCGATAACAAAATAGGAAACCTAATAGTTAAGAGACAGTCCCAAAACCCGAAGAGATCTAAGGAAACAAAGTAGTTAAAGACAGTCCTAAAACCATAGAGCAACCAAGAAAAGGAAACAGTTAATGACAGTTCTTAAATCCGAAATCAACTAAGGGAACGAAATAGTTAAGGACAGTCCCTAACCCGAAAACAAGTGATGAACCAAAATAGTTAAGGACAGTCTCTAAACCCGAGAACATAATAAAACGCGAAATAGTTAAGAGACAGTCCCAAAACCCGAAGAGATCTAAGAAAACAAAGTAGTTAAAGACAGTCCTTAAACCGGAAAACAAATGATGAACCGAAGTAGTTAAAGGCAGAGAACAAAATAAAACGCGAAATAGTTAAAAGACCGTCCCTAAACCCGAGAGAAATTGAGGAAACGAAATAGTTAAGAGACAGTTTCAAAACACGCAAACAAAGTAAAAAACGAAATAATTAAAGACAGTTCTAAAATCCGAAATCAACTAAGGGAACGAAATAGTTAAAGACAATCCCTAAACCCGAAAACAAATGAGGAAACGAAATAGTTAAAGACAGTCTCTAGACTGGAGAATAAAATAGGACGCGAAATAGTTAAAGACAGTCCCTAAACCCGATAACAAAATAGGAAACCTAATAGTTAAGAGACAGTCCCAAAACCCGAAGAGATCTAAGAAAACAAAGTAGTTAAAGACAGTCCTTAAACCATAGAGCAACCAAGAAAAGGAAATAGTTAATGACAGATCTTAAATCCGAAATCAACTAAGGGAACGAAATAGTTAAGGACAGTCCCTAAACCTGCAAACAAAGTAAAAAAGAAAATAGTTAAAGACAGTCCCTAAACCCGAGAAGAATAAAGGATGTGAAATGGTTAAAGACAGTCTCTAGACCCGAGAACAAAATAGGACGCGCAATAGTTAAAGACAGTCCCCAAACCCGATAACAAAATAGGAAACCAAATAGTTAGGAGACAGGCCCGAAACCCGAAAAGATCTAAGGAAACAAAGTAGCTAAAGACAGTCTCTACACTAGAGAACATAATAGGACGCGAAATAATTAAGAGACAGTTCCTAAACCCGAACAGAATTGAGGAAACAAACTAGTTAAAAACAGTCCTTAAACCAGAGAACAACTACGGAAAGGAAATAGTTAAAGACAGTCCCTAAACCCGAAAACAAGTGATGAACCGAAATAGTTAAAGACAGTCTCTAAACTCGAGATCGTAATAGAACGCGAAATAGTTAAGAGACAGTCCATAAACACGCAAACAAAGTAAAAAACAAAATAGTTAAAGACAGTCCCTAAACCCGAGAAGAATAAAGGATGCGAAATAGTTAAAGACAGTTTCTAGACCCGAGAACAAAATAGGACGCGAAATAGTTAAAAACAGTCCCAAAATCCAATAACAAAATAGGAAACCTAATAGTTAAGAGACAGTCCCGAAACCCGAAGAGATCTAAGGAAACAAAGTAGTTAAAGACAGTCCTTAAATCAGAGAACAACTACGGAAAGGAAATAGTTAAAGACAGTTCTTAAATCCGAAATCAAATAAGGGAATCAAATAGTTAAAGACTGTCCGTAAACCCGAAAACAAATGATGAACCGAAATATTTAAAGACAAAGAACAAAATAAAACGCGAAATAGTTAAAAGACCGTCCCTAAACCCGAGAGGAATTGAGGAAACGAAATAGTTAAGAGACAGTTTCAAAACACGCAAACAAAGTAAAAAACGAAATAATTAAAGACAGTTCTAAAATCCGAAATCAACTAAGAGAACGAAATAGTTAAAGACAGTCTCTAGACTGAAGAATAAAATAGGACGCGAAATAGTTAAAGACAGTCCCTAAACCCGATAACAAAATAGGAAACCTAATAGTTAAGAGACAGTCCCAAAACCCGAAGAGATCTAAGGAAACAAAGTAGTTAAAGACAGTCCTAAAACCATAGAGCAACCAAGAAAAGGAAACAGTTAATGACAGTTCTTAAATCCGAAATCAACTAAGGGAACGAAATAGTTAAGGACAGTCCCTAACCCGAAAACAAGTGATGAACCAAAATAGTTAAGGACAGTCTCTAAACCCGAGAACATAATAAAACGCGAAATAGTTAAGAGACAGTCCCAAAACCCGAAGAGATCTAAGAAAACAAAGTAGTTAAAGACAGTCCTTAAACCGGAAAACAAATGATGAACCGAAGTAGTTAAAGGCAGAGAACAAAATAAAACGCGCAATAGTTAAAAGACCGTCCCTAAACCCGAGAGAAATTGAGGAAACGAAATAGTTAAGAGACAGTTTCAAAACACGCAAACAAAGTAAAAAACGAAATAATTAAAGACAGTTCTAAAATCCGAAATCAACTAAGGGAACGAAATAGTTAAAGACAATCCTTAAACCCGAAAACAAATGAGGAAACGAAATAGTTAAAGACAGTCTCTAGACTCGAGAATAAAATAGGACGCGAAATAGTTAAAGACAGTCCCTAAACCCGATAACAAAATAGGAAACCTAATAGTTAAGAGACAGTCCCAAAACCCGAAGAGATCTAAGGAAACAAAGTAGTTAAAGACAGTCCTAAAACCATAGAGCAACAAAGAAAAGGAAACAGTTAATGACAGTTCTTAAATCCGAAATCAACTAAGGGAACGAAATAGTTAAAGACAGTCCCTAAACCCGAGAAGAATTAAGGAAGCGTAATAGTTAAAGACAGTCCCTAAACACGCAAACAAAGTAAGAAACGAAATAGTTAGAAACAGGCCCTAAACCCGAGAACAAAATATGAAACCTAACAGTTAAAAGACAGTCCCGAAAGAAATCCGAAAAGATCTAAGGAAACAAACTAGTTAAATACAGTTCTTAAACATAAGAACAACTAGGGAAAGGAAATAGTTAAAGACAGTCTTAAACCCGAAATCAGCTAAGGGAACGAAATAGTTAAAGACAGTCCCTAAACCTGAAAACAAATGAGGAAACGAAATAGTTAAAGACAGTTCTTAAACTAGAGAACAACTAATAAGAAAACGAAATAGAAGAATTGAGGAAGTGAAATAGTTAAAAACACTTCCTAAACACGCAAACAAAGTAAGAAACGAAATAGTTAAAAACAGTCCCTAACCTGGAGAACAACTGAAGAAACGAAATCATTGAAGTAAGAAATCTTAAACCCGAGAACAAAATAGGAAACCAAAGAACTTTGCAAAATAGTAATTTATTAAGAACTGCTATAAAATCAAATCCTCTCCGGTAGCTTTCGTTCCAATTGCTTAACACTTCTTTAGGTATTGCAAAAGTTTGTTTATAAACAAAAAATATTACGATGTCTTGGTGTTCTGAGCAAGTGGATCAAACAAAATAAAGTAATCAACAAACCGAGCTCTCTCTTCGGATGAACCAAACAATTTATCTGTTGAAATCTATTTGTTCACGATAGTAAAAATTACAACACGGGTTGCATACAAAAAAATTTCTACGATCACTTTTCTGGATAATGTAATAAGCAATTTCATTACTGTTACTTAAACTATTTACAAACGAAACAGATATTATTTAACAACGAAATTGTGGTTTTTTGTACTAGTGCAATAATGTACTGCTCTTTATCCCCAAAAATGGTGCAAAATATTGACAAAATACATGCACTTCTCTAGACCATGAAAAAATTTGTGCCTCCTTATTGCATCGAGTAATGTGCCCAGAAATCTTTTGATCTTGACCCTGAATAAAGTAGGTATCTATTTCTTAGACGTAAAATTAGTCATTCCGTGAAAAGTCCGTAAAATCAAAATTTTCTTGAGATTACCTATATTGTTTGACCGAAATTTTTCACCATTTTATAGACAGACAGATTCTAGGAAAAAAAAAACTATTGTTTAAATGCCAATCGCTCAAGTGGCAAACGTGAACTCTGTGAATCAGACATCGCAAACTCGTATAATAACATACTATTAAATCATTACGTAATTTGTTTACAACCTGTCGTCATTTGTTGTTAATTCCGGAATAGAAATTTTTCTTAATTTATTTATAACCAATATTCCTTAAAGTAAATTTCCCAAATTGACTGGTAGTCATTTCATCTTATAAAAGTTCCATGGAATTTTAATGCAACCAAACAACATTTTCTTTATCTTCTAGCTTTGCTCATTAATTGCCTCCTACATGTATTCATATTCAAAGGGAAATGCTTCTTGTTGTTGCTGTTTTTTCCTCTTGGTTTCTGTTTTTGCTGATATTCTTTCTAAGTGACCTTACTATCTTTGTTTTTATTCCCCCATCATTCTATCGTATTGTATATTTCAAACAAACAACTCTTTGACTAATCATTTTGTTTCAGTCTTTGTCCTATTTAGATTATTCTCCGTTCAGTAATTCCTTCCGTCCTTTGGTCAGTGTTGCGAAGTCAAACTGAAACATTTTTCAGACTATGGCCTGAATTCTTTAAAGGAACAATTATAGATAGGTACACTGAACTTCGTGATTTTTTTTTCAGCACTGTAATTAAACAAGCAAAGACTATTTATTATCCAGTCTTCTATCAGTACCCACCCTGAATACACCAATTAAAAGAAAATGAATAAATAATTACTTAACTTCAGCAGTAATAGTATTAATTAAAAATGACTTCAAAATCGTAAAAAGGGAGGTTGCCGCTGCAACAAGACCAGTTCCCGATTTGTTCAACATGCCTCAATTCGACTGGCAAAAAACGATGTCGATCCATCTCGCGGTGTTAAGATTAGTGGGATTGTGGCCCAAAGGCGACGATTTTTACAAACGTGATGTTTACACTGTTTACGCGATATTGGCTGCTGTACTCTTCATCGTTAGTCACAATTTAACCCAAATCATCAACATTTTTTTGGTTTATTCCGACCTGCAGGCGTTGGCGAAAACCGTATTTGTCGAAACGACCAACCTTCTAGCCGGCATGAAAATGTATTTCTTCGTACGGTATTTAAAAATCATTAAACAGTTCTTCGTCGACCTAAGAAGAGATCAGTTTCAACCCAGAAGCCAGCGGCAAGTGGAGCTAGTAGAACCGACTTTGAAGAACTGGAGGACACTACACATCATTTGTAACATTTGTGGGACGTGTATTTTGTCGTTGTGGGCTATGACACCGTTCCTCACAGACGGAATTAAAGACCACAAATTGCCTTTTGAGGCCTGGTATCCTTTTGATGTGAAGACGTCGCCGAATTACCAAATCATTTACGCCTATCAAATGATTTGTATGTGGCCTTTGAGTATGGGTAACGCCCATTTGGATACTTTTATTGCTGCCGTGATGATGTATATTGGGATCCAGTGTGAGATACTTTGTGACGATTTGAGACACCTCAAAGGCGATGGAAATTTTAACGATAATCTGATAAGTTGTGTTAAACACCACAAAGAAATTCTATGGTGAGTGTATTTCGAATTATCGTGACGAACTAAATTCTTGCTTTAGTTTTGCAGAACAAAGCAACAACTTTTTCAGCTTGATAGCGCTTGGACAAATGGTTACAAGTACCATAGTATTAGCGTCAACTATGTTCCAGCTAGCTCTGGTGCGTGTGGTCCTTACAATTTAACCCAGTCTTAAATAAATTCAACAGATCGATCGTCTCAATGCCGATGCTATGGGGCTTTTACTTTACATCACTGGAATCTTAATCCAAATCACTATATATTGCTGGTATGGAAATCAAGTCGAGATCAAAGTTAGCAATACTTCTTGAAATATCTCGTAAACTTTTATATTTTTACCAGAGCAATGAAATCGTTCGCGCTTTGTACGAATCGGATTGGTTGGACCAGCCAGAACCAGTTAAGAGGAATCTTTTGATATTTTCTGTTCGTTGCCGAAGACCCATAAAGATGACGGCGATACATTTGTTTACACTTTCATTGGAGACTTTTGTTAAGGTGAGTTGTTAAAAGATATTGAATGAGTTTTAATACAGTTGTTTTAGATTCTTCGCACTGCTTGGTCGTATTTTGCTGTTTTGCGCAGTGTGAGTAATTAAAAGAGGCACCAGTCTGGTTTTTAAATTTAGTTTTCATGAAAAACACAGTTATGAAAATGTAGATACGTTATCTAGCTGATTTTTGAGATAAAATATAATTATGCACTTACTGAATGTATCTATCACTATTTTATTATCATCATCCCCTCGAAAAAGACGAGCAACTATATGTGGGTTACCAATAATATAATAATATAGACTGTTCTAGTATGTAAGCATGAGGTGATTCTACATCCAAAACTGTGAGAAAAAATTCGTGTCAAGAAAGGACTGAAAATGCTTCCTGTGACCTCTGAAACTTTTCAAAGACGGTACATGAAAGTCACTTTTTTTAAATAATCCCGTAACAGTCGGACTTTTCAGGATATCTTATTGTTAGTGCTTTCAGACATGCATCAGCTTCTTTTAGGGTCCCCCCTCAGTAGCCTTCAGAATATAACTATATTTATCAGATCATTTACAACCCTTCAGGAATTTATCAAACCTAACCAAAACCCTTCAGAACTCTTCAGATCATGAAACCTCAGAATCCCAGAGTATGATTAACTTTTTAGGACCATTCAAGACCATTCTTCATCTGTTCTCAGAATTTTTCAGAACCTCTCAGGACTCTTCTGAACTTATGTGGTTCCTTCGGAAGATTTCAAGACTCTCGAGGACACTTTAGTTCACTTAAGATCCTTCAGAATTGCTTAGAACTTTCTCGGGAATTTTAGAATTGTGAAAAACTTTTGGTACTTTTCAGGACTTCGCAAGACCTTTGCGGACTCATCTAGTTTTCTTCAGGATGTTTCAGGATCCTTAGAATTATTTAAAATTATTTAGGATTTTTCCGGAATACTTAGAATTCCTCTTAATTCGGTATCATTTTATAGCAGGACTTCAGGATCCCTGAATTATTCTCTAGGACTTGTTAGGTAAAAATTAATCTACCCCTTTATCTATATCTATTACAGACTGAAGCATTAATTAATTTTGAAATTAATCCCGAACAGTCGGCGTTATCAGGATATTTGCTTTCATACTTGCATCCGCTTCTTTTAGGGTCCTTCCAAGTTCATTATAACTCTTCAGGATTCCTCAGGAGCCTTCAAAATATAATTGAATTTCTCAGATCATTTACAACCCTTCAGAAATCTTCAGGATTTCTTAGAATTAATCAGCCTCAACAAAGCCCTTCAGAACCGTTTAGATCATGAAATCTCAGAATCCCTGAGAATGATTCACTTCTCTAGGGGCCTTTAAGATTTGTCAGGGCTCTTCAGCATTCTTCCCTGATCCCAAGAATCTCTCAGGACTCTTCTGAACTTATAGGGTTTCTTCAGGAGTTTTTAAGACTCTCGAGAACACTTTAGTTCACTAAAGATCCTTCAGAATTGCTTAGAACTTTCTTTATTAATGTTTGGGGTCTTTAGAAATTTTACAGAGCTCTTCAAAACTGTGCAAGAGCTTTTGAATGCATTTCAGGATCAATCTAGTATTCTTCAGGATGTTTCAGGATCCTTATAATTCTTTAAAATTGTTTAGGATTTTTCCAGAATATTTAGAACTCTTGTGAATTAGTTATAATCCGTTATCACTTTTTGGCACCGTCCAGGACTTCAGGATCCTTGAATTATTCTTTAGGACTCTGCTCTAGGATTTCTCAGTAGCGGTCACGATCCAACAGATCTTGTCAGAATTCTTCAATATCCTTTAGGACTCTACACATACTATCACGACTCTTTAGGATTTTCTATTTGGCACTCTTCTGGATTCTCCAGAACTCTTTAGAACTTAAAGGCAAAAATAAATCTACACTTTTATCCATATCTATTACCAACTGAAACATTAATTAATTTTGAAATTAATCCTGAACAGTCGGAGTTTTCAAGAGATTTGCTTTCAGACTTGCATCCGCTTCTTTCAGGGTCCTTCCAAGTTCATTATAACTCTTCAGGATTCCTCAGTAGCCTTCAAAATATAATTGAATTTCTCAGACCATTTACAACCCTTCAGGAATCTTCAGGATTTCTTAAAATTAATCAGCCTCAACAAGGCCCTTCAGAGCTGTTTAGATCATGAAACCTCAGAATCCCTGAGAATGATTCACTTCTCTAGGGGCCTTCAAGATTTGTCAGGGCTCTTCAGCATTCTTCCCTGATTCCCAGAATCTCTCAGGACTCTTTTGAACTTATAGGGTTTCTTCAAGAGTTTTTAGGACTCTCGAGGACACTTTAGTTCCCTAAAGATCCTTCAGAACTGCTTAGAACTTTCTTTATTAATGTTTGGGGTCTTTAGAAGTTTTACAGATCTCTTCAAAACTGTGCAAGAGCTTTTGAACGCATTTCAGGATTAATCTAGTATTCTTCAGGATGTTTCAGGATCCTTAGAATTCCTTAAAATTATTTAGGATTTTTCCAAAATATTTAGAACTCTTGTGAGTTAGTTATAATCCGTTATCACTTTTTGGCACCGTCCAGGACTTCAGGATCCTTTGAGGACACTTCTCGAGGATTTCTCAGTAGCGGTCACGATCCAACAGATCTTGTCAGAATTCTTCAATATCCTTTAGGACTCTACACATACTCTCACGACTCTTTAGGATTTTCTATTTGGTACTCTTCTGGATTCTCCAGAACTCTTTAGAACTTAAAGACAAAAATAATACTACACTTTTATCTATATCTATTACCAACTGAAACATTAATTAATTTTGAAATTAATCCTGAACAGTCGGAGTTTTCAGGAGATTTGCTTTCAGACTTGCATCCGCTTCTTTTAGGATCCCTCTAAGTTTATTATAATATAACTCTTCAGGATTCCTCAGTAGCGTTCAAAATATAATTGAATTTCTCAGACCATTTACAACCCTTCAGGAATCTTCAGGATTTCTTAGAATAAATCAGCCTCAACAAAGCCCTTCAGAACCGTTTAGATCATGAAATCTCAGAATCCCTGAGAATGATTCACTTCTCTAGGGGCCTTCAAGATTTGTCAGGGCCCTTCAGCATTCTTCCCTGATCCCAAGAATCTCTCAGGACTCTTCTGAACTTATAGGGTTTCTTCAGGAGTTTTTAGGACTCTCGAGAACACTTTAGTTCACTAGAGATCCTTCAGAATTGCTTAGCACTTTCTTTATTAATCTTTGGGGTCTTTAGAAGTTTTACAGATCTCTTCAAAACTGCGCAAGAGCTTTTGAATGCATTTCAGGATTAATCTAGTATTCTTCAGGATGTTTCAGGATCCTTAGAATTCCTTAAAATTATTTAGGATTTTTCCAGAATATTTACAACTCTTGTGAATTAGTTATAATCCGTTATCACTTTTTGGCACCGTCCAGGACTTCAGGATCCTTTCTCTTATTATCATGATTCTTCAAGATTTAGTAGGACTTTTCAGGATTTTAACACTTTTCAGAATTTCTCACTATGCTTCAACATCAACATTAGAGTAAGTAATTATTATTGGGACTTCTTTAGGTTTTTTGAAAGCTGTTGAGGTTTCGTTGCCACTTTTCGTAGTGTCTCATGATTCCTTAGGGCTCTACAGGGCTCCGGGATTCCCTTGCATACCACTATTCAGAAAATTTTAATGTTACATTAATATTATTATGAATTCAGCACTATTCAGAAAATGTATTTCGTTGATATCTTTATTTTAGTGACATTTTGAAAATTTTAAATTTGACGTCTGCCATCAGGTCTATTCATGGTCGAGTTGTTTGGTCTTCTCTTGAAAGTACTACTGAGTGATCAAAATTAAAAATTTGAGTTGGAAACAATACAATTTACATCAAGTAAGAGGAAAGGCACAACCCGCATGTGTGTCGATTTTAGAAATAAAATTACAAAACGTGATAATTATCCAATGTTAATTGGATGATCAAATAGAGTTACTACGAGATAAAAAATACTTTAGGAACTTAGATTTAAAACTTTGAAACACAGGCAGACCAGTACGAGTACTTGAAGATGTATTTTGACCTTAGCAACATTGCAGCCACCTTTATGAGATTTCTTAACAGCTTTTCAAGAATTATTACACAAGGGAAAAATAGCTACTTATATTGACGACATAGTTCCAAATTTTGTAATGTTGGCAAAACCGTTGTATTCTATACTTAAGAAATGTAGTGCTTCAATCGATTTTTATTTTGGAAAAGAGCACTTGGATGTTTCTGAGAAAATTAAACGTATTTTTTGCAAACCACCCGTTCTTTGTCTTTATTCAATTAAGCTAGAAGCTATAAGATTTTGGCAAATAATACCGACGTACCTACGAGCCGCCGCACCACCACCCTGGACCTACTCACACCCCATTGGTTTACAACCACCCCATCGAAGGATCACCCGTTATCCAAGCTGGACCCTATAAAAGGTCTAAGTAATGTAACAAGTGAATAAATTGAGCCGCCCCGACGGTTTCAGATTTGGTTTTACATAAAGTTGAACTTGCTCTCAATAAGCGTTTCATAAAAGCATTCCTACTATACAACTTTCAGTATTACTATAAGGTAACGTCAACGATCATTTACGGCAATATTTATCTGTTCAAAAAATAGAAGCCGGCTTGATAGTACAAATGTAGACACAACTGCAGGAGTAAACAAGCAGCTTATTCCAAAGTTTAAAGGTCCATAATTATGTTGTTACGAAAGTAGTATACCAAACGATCAATACCTTATCGAAGACGTACCAGGGTTCCAAATTACGCAAATGCCATGTAAAAGTGCTACTGAACCCTCACACATGAAGTTATGGTTAGGCAAAGAGTAACCAAAAGACTGTGAAATTACCTGTAGATTAGTCTATTGCATACATAATTGTTATCATATTGATTATACCTGAGTTATGTTATTATTTTATTATTACTGGATATGTTGGCCGTTATGCTGCGGTATAATTAGGATAGTTAATCTATTATGTTTCTTTATGAGTATTTATGTTTTATAGAAAGCCCATTATGATATTACCCATGTCAACCATTATAGTACTTTATGATTTCACCCAATTATATTTCGACATGATCGAGCGCGAACAAATGTCAGGATGGCCGAATTGTGAGAGATTTTGAAATTTGTGAATCAGGTCTTTTCATGCTAGAGATTGGCAGCCATGCGGTTTGGTCTTCTCTCGAAAAAGCAGCAGGAAGTAGGGCGTTAAGTTTTTTGGAAAATTAAAGTTAATATATTTATATCCCCGCCGGCCCTCACATTTTATATATTTGTTCTATTTGTCATTCTATAATTTTTTTTTTTGTTTTTCTGATGTTTTTACTTTCAGTATATAAGGAATGAAGATAAATGTGAAAGTAGAAACGGTACTAAAATAAAGCTATAAAAGTTGCAGAAAATAAAGTTTACAGTTTTTTTAAACAATGTGAATATATTTTTCTTAAATGCCTTTTAATTGATTCATAATTGCAACTGTTCTCGGTTAAAGATAACAAAAGGAAAAATATTACTCAAGAATCACACATTCAGATAATACAACACAACAATGACCTCGCTCCAATATTATACAACAAAAAAACATATATACAGTCGAATAGAGAACCTCCTCCTTTTTTGAAGTCGGTTAAAAAGATGCACTCCACACGTACGTAAATATTTTGAAAATTTTGATAACATCCGGATTAACTTAGAATTCTTTAACTACAATTACGAGGGCGATGTGGGCCGAAATATAACTCGTCCATTCTAATCGCCCACAATTAAATAATTTACGCATCTAAATTACGGCGGTAAAACGTTAATTATACGTCAATTTCGAAATTACCAGCAATCTGTATTGTTATCGTTATTGCTAAACCGTCTAAATTTATGTGACGTGCTTCGTGATGACCCGCCTCGATTTAACGCCGTTGAAAACGATAAAAAGTGGGTCTTATCGGTGGCAGTGATTTTCGATTGAAACAAAAATGCGCCGGGAATGATAACATTGTTGGGATAAACAAATACTCAACAAAGGGAACACAGATAGGGAAAGAAACAATAAAATCGCTCTTGACATGAATCGAGTCTATTTTATCGAATTGGTGGGAATCATGTAAGAGCAATGAAATCATGCTTTGATTTGGATGGCGATCGTTGTTGAGGGATTAGATAATCAAGTATTTTTTAAGTGGGTACAGATTTTTCCATCATAAAAACACGTTTGTTGTTTATTTTACAGTCTATGAGTTAGAATGGTTCAAAAAATGTAAATATTGTAAATATTGTACATTTAGGATAATTATTTATGTTAATTTTTATGACGTAAAATTTTTTCTCCTATTGAAATCAACACTGACGCCTAATTCGAGTCGTAGAAACATATGCTAATAAATCTAAAATGAGGCCTTTGACTAGCGCAAAAACCGCCGATTGCATAAATGTATACCAAATATGTTGCATATTTAGCAATGTACAGCCACGTTCTCAAAAATTGCATCACCTCAAATTTGAAATAACTGCTTTTGCTATTGTCTACTGTGTATTTCAAAAGTCTTATTGCATTTTTTTATTTTTCCCTACTTATACACTTTTACATCCTCATTTACGATTTCAAAGGTTTCCAATAGTTTATTGGGTCAACTGATTGCAACAAGCAGACTATTAATCAAAAAGCCGCCGGGACGTCACCGAAACCAAAACAGCCTCCAAATATTGGCGAATTTGACATTTATCTCTTGACTAAATGAAGTTGATTTAATGGTCTCGTGATCACTGATCGATCTCTTTTATCTTCACAAAACAACGAGTCACAGATTAATTACGGCTCGATCAACATTCTATCAATATCGATAGACCAACCCTACTAACAAAAAAAGCGCGACCACGTAACTATCACATTCCAACCACTTAGCGGAAGTCGAAACATTAGTCGGCCTCTGATAGTTCGTGATGTCAGCCCCGGCACAACACGGTCGCGTTTTATCAACAATATTAAATTTGCGTTAATTTGTTGTTGTCGCGAGTCCTGAACTTGGCAAATGCCAAGTTCAAGACCGCGCGACGAGCCTGCACTCTCGCCACTTTCTAATCGCATTTTTGGCGCTCGACCGCTCACCTGGATGTTGCCCATCGTCTGGAAGGCCGTGAACACCAACATGAAGCACACCCCGAGGAGGAGCACGTTGACGAACCGTCTGTCAAGTGCCATTTCTGTTTGTTGTAACACTCGACGAAATTGCAATTCTAACCATTCACTTTCGCTCGGATTGTTTATCTGGTTTGAAAATTCTGATTGTAAACGGTTTTATAACGCGGAAAGTGCTGCCGTCTCGTGGTGGTAGCCCTAGTGTCGAGTGATAATAAGACGGTGTGCGCTAACGGAAATTCAGGTAACGGAATCGTCGTGACAGTCGAGACTAAAGTGGCACACTCTTATTTTCTATTGTTTGTTTGTTGATCTTGTGAGAACGGGTAATGACACGTATTATAAATAATGGGGCGTTATTACATTAAAAAATAAGAGTGTGCCACTTTAGTCTCAACTGCCAGGGATTCCCCTTAACAATCAATCTTTGCAAAACTGTAACGGCCGCGTTACAACATAAAGAAAGAAATTACTGTCTATTAAAATATTTTCCAAATTGTCAAAACCGTCCCTTTAAAAATGCCAAAAAACTGTCAGTTTATGAGAGAAAGTTTTAAACTACTTATTATTAATCCTCAAGTTTACGTGTGTTTAACTGGATCAACAATTATGTAAGTCCTAAAACACTCATAATTGATATCTTTAATATTTAACATGGATTTATAATTAACTAAGAATAGGCTACCGTGTATACACCTATGTATTTTAAATTGCATGCTAACGATAAAGAATGAATATCGACATCGTTGATCACCTATACAAATAATTGATTGGTTGCCTACAACGCACAGAGGTTAATTTGGCAGCGACCCAGAGAGGGCGCTGTTACTAGGCGGAAAAGAGGGGAGATGTTGCCACCCCTTAGATTCGAGCAGCCCACGCGCCTCTTACCATTCCAACCACCGAAGCAACAAAATTTGTTTTAAATCTGATTTTATTTGCACTTGGTCATTTAAAGTTATGTGTTGTGATAACCCCCCTTCACTTTACCGCCACTTTTTGAATTTGAATATGAAATGAAATGTCACCAAACGTCAAATTTGAAAATTTGAAACAAACCGCCACCTTCAAAAAGTTGGCCAGTGATCGTCAAATAATGAAGGAAACTACGTTGTGTTTTTTTTTTTTTTTTTTTTTTTGAAAAGAAAGCAAAGCATTCAAACTTATCGAAACGAAACAAACCCTAGATTATTTGGATGCAACTGAACATTTACAATGATTGCAACAGTTTAACAATTTAGTTCTTGTTCGTTTTCTTTGGAAGCCATTTTGAAACGAGCGCGACGCGACGGTACCTAGCGGGCGCAAACGCAACGAGGCGCAACGAAACTACAAACATGCACAAAGCAAAAACACTAGATACCGAAATTTGGCTTCCCGGTGTCTAAACTAGCTAGATATCGTCCCATGCAAACAACGGTACGGAAATCGCAAAGGGGCGCAACATAGCATAAAAAGATAACACACATTTCAGAACTACAACATTAGGCGTGGCGCTTTGCCGCTATTTGCCCTTCTGTATTCAGTTCTTACTTAGTGTTGGTTAATTCAAGTCAGCAGTGACAAAATAGCTTTTAACTGACTCATATCGAAAGACAGGTAATTATTCAACGATTTATCTGAGTTGCAATCTAATTATGTTAAGTTAGGGAATCACTTTGTTTCAAATTATTCGCGGTGTCTGTGACTCGTGACTCATAATGTTGGGAATTCAGGTTACTGCAGTTTGTACGAAATTTCATGATACACGTGATTTACACGAAATGACCTATATTGCAATAGTGGATATTATTTAAAAAAGATCCGTCAAACAAAGGGGTGACTAATAGCTTTCCACAATAGCGGCCATTTTATTAGTGACGCTGACAAAGCATGCCCGGACAACGGTAAGATTAAAAAATTCAATAAAATGAAATAAAAAAAAATAGAATAAAAAGGTTACCTGTAAATACTTCGGGCGGCACGACACAACGCGATTTATAATTTAAATTCAACCGATCCTTCTGGTAACGTGAAATTTCGACAGTACAATGTAAACATAGAACACATTCAACTTTAAAAACTGGAGAACTCATAATGGAATGAAATCAGATAAAAAAAAATTAAGCGTCAGTTACAAAAAGACGACTGAATGCCTATGTAATGGTCGCCGGTCCTCCTTCCTCCCTCCAAAAGGGACGCCAACCCTTTTCTTAGCCACGGCCAACTAGCTTCAGCACATTGCCAACCACTACAGGATGTTGCTAACTTCAGAGTCGTTGCCCAACGAACCTTGCCGGGTAGGCAAGCCGAAGTTCTCCTGTGCATTACAGGTCTATTTAAGTGCTTTTATAGTGTTGTTATCACTGCAAACTAAAATTTCAAATTAAAGGTCAAAACCAACACAATTAGTTGGTAATTAATTACTCTGCTAATGCAATTAATTTAATATTAGCGGTACATTTATGTAGCAAAATGGAAGTACTTTCCTGTAAGTCATATTTTAGAACGAATTAAATAACAATACATATAATACAATTCGTTTTACTTTGAAAACCAATATTTTCTATATCTTTTCCTTTGAAAGGAATGGATTTTTAGATTACTGACCGACACGTGGAGAAAATTGACGAAAATAAAATAAACAAAACGCAGACAAGTGAACAGCGAAAAGGGGAAAACAAGCATAGAAGAAAGGGCCTGAGGAGTGGAGAAATATAGGGAGGAAGAAACGACGACAATTATTAAAAACACCGGTAACCAACTATACACGGCACAGTGTAGAGGGTTACGAACAGGAATCAGACAATGCGAAGCAAAATTCAAGAAGAAAATAAATACAATTGAAACCAGGAAAGAAATGAGATATCTGGCATTTTTTAGTGCTTAAATTTCCCTAAAACCCTCTTTTTTTGTAAAAGAGAAATTTAATATTTGTTAGATTTTATTAAATTGTATTAAACTGCAAGTGGTAAGTAAAATTGAGATCATCCATTCAAAATGGGCATAAAAGGGAGGATTCAAGTATAATTTTTAGAATTTGGAATCTTCAAACCCTTTGTAAGGAAAATAAGAAAATGGCAAACCCTGACATGACAGAAAATACAAAAATTTTAAATTAATTTAGTGATTAAAATATGGAGTGGAAATATGTAGCACAACGTAAAATTTATCAAACTAATGATGCATAAAAAATCTAATTAAAGAAATATCGGACTAACGAAACATCAAAATAAAATTAATTAATGAAATATCAGTTTCATTTTGACGAAATATTAAATCAAATCAAAGGAAATGATCTTTAACCTTTAATCAAAGGTTGTTGAAATAAAGACGTCGTTGAACACCGGCAACCAACAATACACGCAACAAAATGATAAGATCACTGGAGCACCAGAGCAAACAGAAGTAAAAGAAGATACAAGTTAAACCAAGAAAGAAATGAGTGAGCTGAAGAACGACAACAAACAGCTCAGGGAAGACATGGAAGAACTGAAGGCGCTGACAAAGCATGGCCGGACAACGGTAAGATTAAAAAATTCAATAAAATGAAATAAAAAAATTATAGAATAAAAAGGTTACCTGTAAATACTTCTGGCGGCACGACACAACGCGATTTTTAATTTAAATTCAACCGATCCTTCTGGTAACGTGAAATTTCGACAGTACAATGTAAACATAGAACACATTCAACTTTAAAAACCGGAGAACTCATAGTGGAATAAAATCAGATAAAAAAAAAATAAGCGTCAGTTAGAAAAAGACGACTGAATGCCTATGTAATGGTCGCCGGTCCTCCTTCCTCCCTCCAAAAGGGACGCCAACCCTTTTCTTAGCCACGGCCAACTAGCTTCAGCACATTGCCAACCACTGCAGGATGTTGCTAACTTCAGAGTCGTTGCCCAACGAACCTTGCCGGGTAGGCAAGTCGAAGTTCTCCTGTGCATTACAGGTCTATTTAAGTGCTTTTATAGAGTTGTTATCACTGCAAACTAAAATTTCAAATTAAAGGTCAAAACCAACACAATTAGTTGGTAATTAATTACTCTGCTAATGCAATTAATTTAATATTAGCGGTACATTTATGTAGCAAAATAGAAGTACTTTCCTGTAAGTCATATTTTAGAACGAATTAAATCACAATACATATAATACAATTCGTTTTACTTTGAAAACCAATATTTTCTATATCTTTTCCTTTGAAAGGAATGGATTTTTAGATTACTGACCGACGCGTGGAGAAAATTGACGAAAATAAAATAAACAAAACGCAGACAAGTGAACAGCGAAAAGGGGAAAACAAGCATAGAAGAAAGGGCCTGAGGAGTGGAGAAATATAGGGAGGAAGAAACGACGACAATTATTAAAGACACCGGTAACCAACTATACACGGCACAGTGTAGAGGGTTACGAACAGGAATCAGACAATGCGAAGCAAAATTCAAGAAGAAAATAAATACAATTGAAACCAGGAAAGAAATGAGATATCTGGCATTTTTTAGTGCTTAAATTTCCCTAAAACCCTCTTTTTTTGTAAAAGAGAAATTTAATATTTGTTAGATTTTATTAAATTGTATTAAACTGCAAGTGGTAAGTAAAATTGAGATCATCCATTCAAAATGGGCATAAAAGGGAGGATTCAAGTATAATTTTTAGAATTTGGAATCTTCAAACCCTTTGTAAGGAAAATAAGAAAATGGCAAACCCTGACATTACAGAAAATACAAAAATTTTAAATTAATTTAGTGATTAAAATATGGAGTGGAAATATGTAGCACAACGTAAAATTTATCAAACTAATGATGCATAAAAAATCTAATTAAAGAAATATCGGACTAACGAAACATCAAAATAAAATTAATTAATGAAATATCAGTTTCATTTTGACGAAATATTAAATCAAATCAAAGGAAATGATCTTTAACCTTTAATCAAAGGTTGTTGAAATAAAGACGTCGTTGAACACCGGCAACCAACAATACACGCAACAAAATGATAAGATCACTGGAGCACCAGAGCAAACAGAAGTAAAAGAAGATACAAGTTAAACCAAGAAAAAAATGAGTGAGCTGAAGAACGACAACAAACAGCTCAGGGAAGACATGGAAGAACTGAAGGCGCTGACAAAGCATGGCCGGACAACGGTAAGATTAAAAAATTCAATAAAATGAAATAAAAAAATTATAGAATAAAAAGGTTACCTGTAAATACTTCTGGCGGCACGACACAACGCGATTTTTAATTTAAATTCAACCGATCCTTCTGGTAACGTGAAATTTCGACAGTACAATGTAAACATAGAACACATTCAACTTTAAAAACCGGAGAACTCATAGTGGAATAAAATCAGATAAAAAAAAATTAAGCGTCAGTTAGAAAAAGATGACTGAATGCCTATGTAATGGTCGCCGGTCCTCCTTCCTCCCTCCAAAAGGGACGCCAACCTTTTCTTAGCCACGGCCAACTAGCTTCAGCACATTGCCAACCATTGCAGGATGTTGCTAACTTCAGAGTCGTTGCCCAACGAACCTTGCCGGGTAGGCAAGCCGAAGTTCTCCTGTGCATTACAGGTCTATTTAAGTGCTTTTATAGTGTTGTTATCACTGCAAACTAAAATTTCAAATTAAAGGTCAAAACCAACACAATTAGTTGGTAATTAATTACTCTGCTAATGCAATTAATTTAATATTAGCGGTACATTTATGTAGCAAAATGGAAGTACTTTCCTGTAAGTCATATTTTAGAACGAATTAAATAACAATACATATAATACAATTCGTTTTACTTTGAAAACCAATATTTTCTATATCTTTTCCTTTGAAAGGAATGGATTTTTAGATTACTGACCGACACGTGGAGAAAATTGACGAAAATAAAATAAACAAAACGCAGACAAGTGAACAGCGAAAAGGGGAAAACAAGCATAGAAGAAAGGGCCTGAGGAGTGGAGAAATATAGGGAGGAAGAAACGACGACAATTATTAAAAACACCGGTAACCAACTATACACGGCACAGTGTAGAGGGTTACGAACAGGAATCAGACAATGCGAAGCAAAATTCAAGAAGAAAATAAATACAATTGAAACCAGGAAAGAAATGAGATATCTGGCATTTTTTAGTGCTTAAATTTCCCTAAAACCCTCTTTTTTTGTAAAAGAGAAATTTAATATTTGTTAGATTTTATTAAATTGTATTAAACTGCAAGTGGTAAGTAAAATTGAGATCATCCATTCAAAATGGGCATAAAAGGGAGGATTCAAGTATAATTTTTAGAATTTGGAATCTTCAAACCCTTTGTAAGGAAAATAAGAAAATGGCAAACCCTGACATGACAGAAAATACAAAAATTTTAAATTAATTTAGTGATTAAAATATGGAGTGGAAATATGTAGCACAACGTAAAATTTATCAAACTAATGATGCATAAAAAATCTAATTAAAGAAATATCGGACTAACGAAACATCAAAATAAAATTAATTAATGAAATATCAGTTTCATTTTGACGAAATATTAAATCAAATCAAAGGAAATGATCTTTAACCTTTAATCAAAGGTTGTTGAAATAAAGACGTCGTTGAACACCGGCAACCAACAATACACGCAACAAAATGATAAGATCACTGGAGCACCAGAGCAAACAGAAGTAAAAGAAGATACAAGTTAAACCAAGAAAGAAATGAGTGAGCTGAAGAACGACAACAAACAGCTCAGGGAAGACATGGAAGAACTGAAGGCGCTGACAAAGCATGGCCGGACAACGGTAAGATTAAAAAATTCAATAAAATGAAATAAAAAAATTATAGAATAAAAAGGTTACCTGTAAATACTTCTGGCGGCACGACACAACGCGATTTTTAATTTAAATTCAACCGATCCTTCTGGTAACGTGAAATTTCGACAGTACAATGTAAACATAGAACACATTCAACTTTAAAAACCGGAGAACTCATAGTGGAATAAAATCAGATAAAAAAAAAATAAGCGTCAGTTAGAAAAAGACGACTGAATGCCTATGTAATGGTCGCCGGTCCTCCTTCCTCCCTCCAAAAGGGACGCCAACCCTTTTCTTAGCCACGGCCAACTAGCTTCAGCACATTGCCAACCACTGCAGGATGTTGCTAACTTCAGAGTCGTTGCCCAACGAACCTTGCCGGGTAGGCAAGTCGAAGTTCTCCTGTGCATTACAGGTCTATTTAAGTGCTTTTATAGAGTTGTTATCACTGCAAACTAAAATTTCAAATTAAAGGTCAAAACCAACACAATTAGTTGGTAATTAATTACTCTGCTAATGCAATTAATTTAATATTAGCGGTACATTTATGTAGCAAAATAGAAGTACTTTCCTGTAAGTCATATTTTAGAACGAATTAAATCACAATACATATAATACAATTCGTTTTACTTTGAAAACCAATATTTTCTATATCTTTTCCTTTGAAAGGAATGGATTTTTAGATTACTGACCGACGCGTGGAGAAAATTGACGAAAATAAAATAAACAAAACGCAGACAAGTGAACAGCGAAAAGGGGAAAACAAGCATAGAAGAAAGGGCCTGAGGAGTGGAGAAATATAGGGAGGAAGAAACGACGACAATTATTAAAGACACCGGTAACCAACTATACACGGCACAGTGTAGAGGGTTACGAACAGGAATCAGACAATGCGAAGCAAAATTCAAGAAGAAAATAAATACAATTGAAACCAGGAAAGAAATGAGATATCTGGCATTTTTTAGTGCTTAAATTTCCCTAAAACCCTCTTTTTTTGTAAAAGAGAAATTTAATATTTGTTAGATTTTATTAAATTGTATTAAACTGCAAGTGGTAAGTAAAATTGAGATCATCCATTCAAAATGGGCATAAAAGGGAGGATTCAAGTATAATTTTTAGAATTTGGAATCTTCAAACCCTTTGTAAGGAAAATAAGAAAATGGCAAACCCTGACATTACAGAAAATACAAAAATTTTAAATTAATTTAGTGATTAAAATATGGAGTGGAAATATGTAGCACAACGTAAAATTTATCAAACTAATGATGCATAAAAAATCTAATTAAAGAAATATCGGACTAACGAAACATCAAAATAAAATTAATTAATGAAATATCAGTTTCATTTTGACGAAATATTAAATCAAATCAAAGGAAATGATCTTTAACCTTTAATCAAAGGTTGTTGAAATAAAGACGTCGTTGAACACCGGCAACCAACAATACACGCAACAAAATGATAAGATCACTGGAGCACCAGAGCAAACAGAAGTAAAAGAAGATACAAGTTAAACCAAGAAAAAAATGAGTGAGCTGAAGAACGACAACAAACAGCTCAGGGAAGACATGGAAGAACTGAAGGCGCTGACAAAGCATGGCCGGACAACGGTAAGATTAAAAAATTCAATAAAATGAAATAAAAAAATTATAGAATAAAAAGGTTACCTGTAAATACTTCTGGCGGCACGACACAACGCGATTTTTAATTTAAATTCAACCGATCCTTCTGGTAACGTGAAATTTCGACAGTACAATGTAAACATAGAACACATTCAACTTTAAAAACCGGAGAACTCATAGTGGAATAAAATCAGATAAAAAAAAATTAAGCGTCAGTTAGAAAAAGATGACTGAATGCCTATGTAATGGTCGCCGGTCCTCCTTCCTCCCTCCAAAAGGGACGCCAACCTTTTCTTAGCCACGGCCAACTAGCTTCAGCACATTGCCAACCATTGCAGGATGTTGCTAACTTCAGAGTCGTTGCCCAACGAACCTTGCCGGGTAGGCAAGCCGAAGTTCTCCTGTGCATTACAGGTCTATTTAAGTGCTTTTATAGAGTTGTTATCACTGCAAACTAAAATTTCAAATTAAAGGTCAAAACCAACACAATTAGTTGGTAATTAATTACTCTGCTAATGCAATTAATTTAATATTAGCGGTACATTTATGTAGCAAAATAGAAGTACTTTCCTGTAAGTCATATTTTAGAACGAATTAAATCACAATACATATAATACAATTCGTTTTACTTTGAAAACCAATATTTTCTATATATTTTCCTTTGAAAGGAATGGATTTTTAGATTACTGACCGACGCGTGGAGATAATTGACGAAAATAAAATAAACAAAACGCAGACAAGTGAACAGCGAAAAGGGGAAAACAAGCATAGAAGAAAGGGCCTGAGGAGTGGAGAAATATAGGGAGGAAGAAACGACGACAATTATTAAAAACACCGGTAACCAACTATACACGGCACAGTGTAGAGGGTTACGAACAGGAATCAGACAATGCGAAGCAAAATTCAAGAAGAAAATAAATACAATTGAAACCAGGAAAGAAATGAGATGTCTGGCAGTTTTTAGTGCTTAAATTTCCCTAAACCTTTTTTTTTTTTTGTAAAAGAGAAATTTAATATTTGTTAGATTTTATTAAATTGTATTAAACTGCAAGTGGTAAGTAAAATTGAGATCATGCATTCAAAATGGGCATAAAAGGGAGGATTCAAGTATAATTTTTAGAATTTGAAATTTCCACCCCCTTTGTAAGGAAAATAAGAAAATGGCAAACCCTCTTCCTTTCCAACTAACATGACAGAAAATACAAAAATTTTAAATTAATTTAGTGATTAAAATATGTGGAAATATGTAGCACAACGTAAAATTTATCAAATTAATGATGCATAAAAAAATCTAATTAAAGAAATATCGGACTAACGAAACATCAAAATTAATTAATGAAATATCAGTTTCATTTTGACGAAATATTAAATCAAATCAAAGGAAATGATCTTTAATCTTTAATCAAAGGTTGTTGAAATAAAGAGGTCGTTGAACACCGGCAACCAACAATACACGCAACAAAATGATAAGATCACTGGAGCACCAGAGCAAACAGAAGTAAAAGAAGATACAAGTTAAACCAAGAAAGAAATGAGTGAGCTGAAAAACGACAACAAACAGCTCAGGGAAGACATGGAAGAACTGAAGGCACTGACAAAGCATGGCCGGACAACGGTAAGATTAAAAAATTCAATAAAATGAAATAAAAAAAATTATAGAATAAAAAGGTTACCTGTAAATACTTCTGGCGGCACGACACAACGCGATTTTTAATTTAAATTCAACCGATCCTTCTGGTAACGTGAAATTTCGACAGTACAATGTAAACATAGAACACATTCAACTTTAAAAACCGGAGAACTCATAGTGGAATAAAATCAGATAAAAAAAATAAGCGTCACTCAGAAAAAGACGACTGAATGCCTATGTAATGGTCGCCGGTCCTCCTTCCTCCCTCCAAAAGGGACGCCAACCCTTTTCTTAGCCACGGCCAACTAGCTTCAGCACATTGCCAACCACTGCAGGATGTTGCTAACTTCAGAGTCGTTGCCCAACGAACCTTGCCGGGTAGGCAAGTCGAAGTTCTGCTGTGCATTACAGGTCTATTTAAGTGCTTTTATAGAGTTGTTATCACTGCAAACTAAAATTTCAAATTAAAGGTCAAAACCAACACAATTAGTTGGTAATTAATTACTCTGCTAATGCAATTAATTTAATATTAGCGGTACATTTATGTAGCAAAATAGAAGTACTTTCCTGTAAGTCATATTTTAGAACGAATTAAATAACAATACATATAATACAATTCGTTTTACTTTGAAAACCAATATTTTCTATATCTTTTCCTTTGAAAGGAATGGATTTTTAGATTACTGACCGACACATGGAGAAAATTGACGAAAATAAAATAAACAAAACGCAGACAAGTGAACAGCGAAAAGGGGAAAACAAGCATAGAAGAAAGGGCCTGAGGAGTGGAGAAATATAGGGAGGAAGAAACGACGACAATTATTAAAAAGACCGGTAACCAACTATACACGGCACAGTGTAGAGGGTTACGAACAGGAATCAGACAATGCGAAGCAAAATTCAAGAAGAAAATAAATACAATTGAAACCAGGAAAGAAATGAGATATCTGGCATTTTTTAGTGCTTAAATTTCCCTAAACCCTCTTTTTTTGTAAAAGAGAAATTTAATATTTGTTAGATTTTATTAAATTGTATTAAGCTGCAAGTGGTAAGTAAAATTGAGATCATGCATTCAAAATGGGCATAAAAGGGAGGATTCAAGTATAATTTTTAGAATTTGGAATCTCCAAACCCTTTGTAAGGAAAATAAGAAAATGGCAAACCCTGACATGATAGAAAATACAAAAATTTTAAATTAATTTAGTGATTAAAATATGGAGTGGAAATATGTAGCACAACGTAAAAATTATCAAATTAATGATGCATAAAAAAATCTAATTAAAGAAATATCGGACTAACGAAACATCAAAATAAAATTAATTAATGAAAATATCAGTTTCATTTTGACGAAATATTAAATCAAATCAAAGGAAATGATTAAATATCTTTAATCAAAAGTTGTTGAAATAAAAAGGTCGTTGAACACCGGCAACCAACAATACACGCAACAAAATGATAAGATCACTGGAGCACCAGAGCAAACAGAAATAAAAGAAGATACAAGTTAAACCAAGAAAGAAATGAGTGAGCTGAAGAACGACAACAAGCAGCTCAGGAAAGACATGGAAGAAATGAAGGCGATGAAAAAAAGAGACGGTGAAGTGAAAATAATAGCGAAGAAAGGTAGGGATAAAGAAAGGGGATGAAGAGTGGGGAAAAAACCGCAACAACAAAGAACGCCGGCAACCAACTATACACGACACAGTGTATAGGGTTACGAACAGGGATGAGACAAGGTGAAAACAAAGGAGAAATTTATTTAAGAAAAATATAAAAAGAAACCCTAAAGCATGAAAACAGTAAAATCACCAGAGCAAAGAAGAAGTCAAAAAGAAAATGGAAGAGATGATGGAGAAAATGATGGATGACTTAAAACAAGTAAAAGAAGAGAGAAGTGAGACCAGGAAAGAAATGAGAGAGCTGAAAAATGCCAACAGACAGCTCGGGGAAAATATGGAAAAACTCAAAAACGTTGAACTGCCATGTTTTCTAAACGGATGAGCCGTTATTTCATTGATAATTTTGTATAAATGATTTATTTGAATTGTTTAGTAGTTTAGCGATAGCGAAGAGTGAAACGGAAGAATGAGCTATAGGAAACTTCAGGTATAGGAAAATTAACGGAAATGGAATGACGAGAAAGAAAAAGAAAACAGAAAAGAACTCAAACTTTATTAATGTTCTGGATAGTATACAAAGACCCAACAGAATATTTTTATTTTTTGACTTTCAAGAAGAGCTTGTTGTAAAGAACGAACTCGTCGCTTCGGCGGACAGGGTGGCCACATCTCCCATCTTTTCCGCCCAGTCCCAACGCCCTCTCGGTTTCGCGCTGCCAAACTCGTCCCAGGTCGGGTAGGTAATCCGAATTCTTCCCATGTGTATGTTTCTCAATATATTATACTAATTCGGTTCCATTAAATGAAAATGTACTTTCTTATCCCTTAATCTCCGGGAAAAAAGATTACTAAAATTACAAAACAAAGTGAAAGGAAAAATGTACAATGAAGTTGAATACCCGTGGAAAGGGAACTACACATTCAAAAGAAAATACAAGTAGCGAAAGTTGTAGAAAAAAAAATTATAACGAAAATTAACAGAAATGAAAAAATACAGCAGATATGATCAGTGAAGATGAAATAGAGATTATTAATAATTACTTCCCATGTGGAATGTCGTGCACAAACACGATTTTTTTTTACAATGTATTACAGTTATCTACAATAAAAGATCTCCAGATTACGAACAACATCACAATCATTTATAAATCACTTTCCTCGAACCCATGTAACTTTTAATAACCAAAATGATATTTATAATTGTAAGGGAAAGTTTTAATTTAGTAATTTAATTGGAACAGGCGGGAGCTCGGACTCCGATAGACGCGGAAATGGCAGGAAAAGTGTTTTTAACTTCATTACTCTGAAACGCGTCCACACTTCAAAGATATTTGCGCACTTCCAAATGCGAACTATCTATAATATTGTGTCATTTTATTCTATTCAAATTTACAAATAGTAACTTTATGTGATGTCTAGACCCCATTGGAACCATTTTGGTACTCACTACCATAATCCCAGTTGTTAATATACTGCTCCAACACCGGAATCGCACTGTTTAAATAGTCGAAAGCAGATTGGTGATATCGCTGCTGGAGTTTCAGTATCTTCAGCATGTGTCCTGTCAGTTCGCTCTCCATTGCCAACAAATTGAACATTTCACAACTTAAAACATTTCTGTTTTTCTCCAGTTTTCTTCCAGTCTAAAACAGACCTCGAGTCAAGACACCAAGATTATGTTCTTTATCCTCACATCATATTTCTGGCCGTTAGACGCGTTGTGATCCAAAATGCAATTTGCCACCTTCCGCTTGTGCTTCGCAATTGTAACAAATCTGCTTCCTAATTCTTTTTGGATAGGGACCCCGACGAGATCTTTAAGTTTCCTTAGTTGATCGACCTGCAGCTGGGTTAAGTTAGATTCTATGACCGCGCACTTAGAGAGGATGTTGCGGAAGAGTTGGTTGGGACACTCTTCGTTGTTTGCCATAGCACTGTGCTCTAAAAACACGGATTCTAGTTGGGATTCCAACGTGTTTCTCTAAAATTGTGGTGCGACTAAATTGATAGGTTTGGTAAAGGCACTTACGACTGTTTTTTCTTCATCTTGATCTAGTCTCGGTAAGGTGTTAATGATAATGGATACGGCCTTTTCAAGATATTGCGTTCGATAATCTGCTAGCTGTAGGTCTCCCGTGTCGAAAATTTCCCCCTTGTCAGCACTACTCACATTTATAAGATTGGTTAAAGAGAGACTGCTTCTTACCAGAATATAACCTGATCCGCTAATTGTTTCATCCGATGATAGTGCTTCTTCATTGTAAATTTCGGAAACAAGATGTGCGAATTGTTCGATTTCTAAGGCGAAGTGTATTTGGTGAGATAAGATACATTGCAAACATTTTCTTTTCCGTTAATTCATACATTTGCTGGGTTTGGTTTCATATCTAATCTCTAACCTTTCTAAAAAAAAATATGAACACCGTTTGTAAAGGTGGGGTATATTAGGTGTTCAAATGAAAAAGTCATCAAGTTACATAATTGTGTTATTTATAGTAATTGTTTTACTTATAATAAAATTTAGTTACCGCACCGTGTGTATTATGGAATAAAATAAATTTTACCAAATCGAGAAAAATGCTGAAAAAAAACTCAAAAGTCCCCTCGGACTGTTTATTTTGCCGTATTTGAGTCTCCTTGATATTATTTTATCAGATTCACATCCATAGAGACTACAAGGAGTGTCTTTTCGGTAAATCAAGATTTTGTCAAAAATTGTGGAGGCGCCTTTCGCACTTGTACCCCTAAATAATTCCAAATCCATCTACTATTTATTTTTCTAAATCGTGTCTATTTGGAGATTATTTTATAAAATCAAATCTGCAGAGACCCCCAAGAGTGTTTTTCCGTAATTCCAAAATATCGTCAAAAATGGTGGTCGCGCCGATTTAACTTTATTCCTAAGAAATTCAAAAGCCCCCTCAAACTGTTTATTTTGCTCTATTCGAGTATCCTTGATATTATTTCATTAGATCCACATCCATAGAGACTACAAGGAATGTTTTTGCGGTATTTCAAAATTTTGTCAAAATGGCGGAGGCGCCTTTCGCACTTGTACTAATAAATTATTCCAAATCCATTTACGACAATTTATTTTTCTAATTCGTCTCATTTTTGATAATATTCTATGAAATCAAATCTGCAGAAACGCCCAAGACTGTATTTCCGTAATTTCAAAATATTTTCAACATTTTGCCAAAATGGTGGAGGCGCCTTTCGCATTTATTACCAGACAGAAAACTCAAAAACCCTCGGATTTTTTATCTTGCCGCATCCGTGTCTCCTTGATATCATTTTATCAGATTCACATCCATAGAGACTATAAGAAATGTTTTTTCGGTATTTCAAAAATTTATCAAAAATGGTGGGGGCGCCTTTCGCACTTGTACCCCTAAATAATTCCAAATCCATCTACTATTTATTTTTCTAAATCGTGTCTATTTGGAGATTATTTTATGAAATCAAATCTGCAGAGACCCCCAAGAGTGTTTTTCCGTAATTCCAAAATATCGTCAAAAATGGTGGTCGCGCCGATTTAACTTTATTCCTAAGAAATTCAAAAGCCCTCTCGAACTGTTTATTTACCTCTATTCGAGTCTCCTTGATATTATTTTATCAGATCCCTATCCATAGAGACTACAAGAAATGCTTTTGCGGTATTTCAAAATTTTGTCAAAAATGGTGGAGGCGCCTTTGGCGCTTGTACTAATAAATAATTCCAAATCCATTTACGACAATTTATTTTTCTAATTCGTCTCATTTTTGATATTATTCTATGAAATCAAATCTGCAGAAACCCCCAAGACTGTGTTTCCGTAATTTCAAAATATCTTCAAAATTTTGCCAAAATGGTGGATGCGCCTTTCGCATTTATTACCGGACAAAAAACTCAAAAAACCCTCGGATTTTTTATCTTGCCGCATCCGTGTCTCCTTTACGTCATTTTATCACATTCACATCCATAGAGACTATAAGAAATGTTTTTTTGGTATTTCAAAATTTTTTCAAAAATGGTGGGGGCGCCTTTCGCACTTGTACCCCTAAATAATTCCAAATCCATCTACTCCTATTTATTTTTCTAAATCGTGTCTTTTTGGAGATTATTTTATTAAATCATATCTGCAAAGACCCCCAAGAGTGTCCTTCCGTAATTTCCAAATATCGTCAAAAATTGTGGACGAGCCGATTCAACTTTATTCCCAGACAGACAATTCAAAAAACCCCTCGGGCTTTTTATTTTGCCGCATTCCTGTCTCCTTGACGTTATTTTATCAGATTCGCATCGATAGAGACTACAAGGAGTGCCTTTTCGGTAATTCAAAATTTTAGCAAAAATGGTGGAGGCACCTTTTGCAATTGTATTTCTAAATAATTCCAAATCCATCTACGACTATTTATTTTTCTAAATCGTGTCTTTTTGGAGATTATTTTATTAAATCAAATCTGCAAAGACCCCCAAGAGTGTCCTTCCATAATTTCAAAATATTGTCAAAGATGGTGGAGGCGCCGATTAAACTGTATTCCTACGAAATTCAAAAGCCCCTTCGGAATGTTTATTTTGCTCTATTCGTGTATCCTTGACATTATTTTATCAGATGCACATCAATAGAGACCACGAGGAGTATCTTTTCGGTATTTTAAAATTCTGTCAAAAATGGTGGAGCCGCCTTTCGCGCTTGCATTCCAAAATTATTTTATAAGCATATAAACCGCTTCGTGAGTATTGTGGAAGAAGGGTTGTTAGTATGACAACTCTTCGTTGCATTAATGATGGTTTACAGCCTCACTTATTGCCTTCGAGAGGTTCCCAATATTACTTTTCAGCAAGATAACTCCCGCCTACACATTAAACAGTACAATGAACCTTTCAAACTTCTCCCTCTAGGTTTGCAACCTGGCTATCTCATGAAGCCATTGAGAACACAAGGATTTTCTTCCGCAAGGGTTGTCATCCCGCCACACTATTTCTGGTGCGTTTGGATAATGCGAGGAGGAACGGCGATTTATGCACTTGATTGAATCGTCGAACAAAAAACATATCGAGATGTCGCCTCTTTGTTGTTACTTTCTGATTGTATAAACTGTTAAAATGACGCGATTTGAAAGTAATTCTCGCTTTCCTTTTGTTGAAAACTAATTAGTTTTGTAAAAATCGTTTTACATGTTGTTAACCGACAAAACATCACATACGGATAACCTCTACAACCATCAGGTAACATTTGTTTGTTTCCAGTTTGTTACATTAGATCTTCATGAAATAGAATAAACGTGTTTACAATTCAAAATAGAAAGTTGGTTTTGCCTGCGGGTACTTAAGCCGTTGTAAAACTCTACGTCAGTATCTGAAACAGAGGCTCGAAGGACCATAACATTGGATTGAAAAGATTAAGAATTTTGGAAAATGTTAAGCCTTGAAACTTGAAAAGTATCGGAAATCTAGAAACGCACATATGAAGAGTAACTGAGGAACTTATAAAGTTATTGAAAAATTTGGAAACTTGACAAGAGTAAGAATTTTAATAAATTTTGTTAAACTAAAGCATAATAGGGAAACCTGAAAAATTAAGAAACCTCATAAATGTCAACGAAACGTCAAATTCTAAAAATTGAAAACCCGCGACATTTAAATTTGCCCAACATAGCTCACATTTGTAACAATGTGATGCATTTAAGAATTTCAATTAAGTATCAGTTTATTTTACAATTTAGGACAAATTAATTAACGACGTTATTTCATTATACAGGACCATCAAGTTGCCCCTCCACGGCCTACTGGACATATGAATTATTTATGATAGCTACAACGTGTGACAAATAAAGTACACAAAGAATAACAGTCCAACAAACGATACAACTATTTCAGGTGTGCAATTTCTGGGAGATTACCATTTTGATTTTACCCGAGTTAAATATTGACTATTTGACATTGAGATAAAGATAGAATTTATTGTCAGAAGTTATCTCCGTTGTAGTCACAACAAAGTCAATACTACAGAAAAATTGTGAGGTCACTGCATCTGATTTTGACGCTTCCAAATTAAATTTTTACACCACCCCATGGTGATCAAAATCGTGTGAATTTGGAATTAAGAATTAATAATTAAAGACATGAGTTTTGAGTCAGTTCTGTTAGAGGGCTCGAACAGTGACTAAAAATCACACCGTAACAGATTCAGAAGTGGGATGTAATCCGTAATTTCGAGTGGAAAATAAGTGACAGTGAGGTGGAAAATCAGAAGTTGAGTGAAAATGTAAAATTATCAATTTCAATTTTAAATTGTCATTTTAAATGAGTTAGATGCCAATGTAATAAATGAAAAATGGCTTAAATTCAAATCTTGCCGCTTTCTTTACAAGTCAAGAAATGGTCAAAATTATCTCTAAGCCGGTCCTGGACAATAGACTGGAAAAGTCGTGACGTCAATGAGAGTGGGGACTTTTCCAAACAAACGCACGTGTCAACAGCTGACTCGAAATAGTAAGGTTACCTGTCATTCGCTGTAATTTTTGTTCTCATGTACTTTACGTTTCGCCCAATTGTTGTTAGCTTTAACCTCCCTAGTTTGACCCACGTTGAACCATGACTTCAAAACGTGTTCTTAAACTCAGAAAATGAACGTCGATTTAAACCACTTTTACATAACCTCAAATGCTCAAAGCATGGAATGGAAAGGATGACTCATTGTTTGGAAAGGTTTTGGCTCCCCCACCAGTGCATTTACGTCACACTATTTGCCTCTATTGCACTTCTAGTAGTTACCGCTTGGCTAGGTTGGTACAATTGCACACAATATTTTAAAGATTAAAAAGTCTCGTAAATATGGGCTAACCCCTTGGTCGTAATTAATCCTTTTGCAACTCTGTTAAGTTGAACATTCCCTAAGAACCCCTAGCAGCTCCCAATTAATCATAACCTACTTGACAGATGACGTTTAAAAATTGGCGCCATTTCTAGCGTGTTCTATGATTTACGATCCCCGCCTCAAAAACGTAAAATCTGAAATGATACACGATACGCGTTAGTCACGAACGAAAATACTGCGCTGTGTGAGCATTTATCGGGCGAAAATCGGGTGGTAATAATCGGACTCAGGAAAAATCGCAGCGCGCAACTCGCCAAGACTCCACCATTTTTTCAGTTAGCCAGTGGCGGTGCCCCAGTAATAGAAAGTGATGTCGTCTTGTTCGCGTTTTTTGTCGTCGTATCGATGACAATTTGTTGATATTTTCACACCTGTATTATGTGTTTTATTGGGGTTTTGTGATAACATGACGGCAACAACGACTGACGTGAAACAGTGAAAATTCGTTTTTGTTTATGTGAAATGGAAAGTGATATTCGCCTTCTCTATCATGATCTCATCGCGTAAAAGTTAATAATTCCCGTAGTGTTATCGTTTTTGTCGGGGGATCGACCGGTTTTTACTTGATTTTAATATGAAGAAGCAATTTTTTCGGGTGAAGCAGCTCGCAGATCAGACGTTCCTCAGGTGAGTTTTTTGCAGACTTTTTGCGAATTTTCCGGCATTTCCCATTTGATTGCGAAAACGAGAGATAATGATGCATCTAGACGGCTATCGACGTAAGCAGATAACAAACGAATGTTGTTACATTTTTGAGGTTATGTGGTCTCCACCCTTGAGACACTTGAGTCCTTAAAGTGACACAATTTAGATAACAATGTAATGAGTCGTCTGCATCTACTTATCCCATTGTGTTCGAGTTAACCCAATTATGATTGTTGTGTTGTTCCAGAGCTGACAAAAGCGAAGTCCTGAACAATGAAGAACTTCAAGTGGCTGATCAGAAAATCGAATACTTACAAAGAGCACTCACCGCCATCTTCAAGAAGCTCCCCCAGCCTGGACAGACCAACGACAATGACAAGCGATATGTGAGTTCGGTTTAAAAATTTTGTAGCTTTGCTATGTGAAATTCATTTGTAGAAGAAGTGCTTCGAACAGCATCTAGCGGCCGCGTTTTCCGAGTATGGAACTCGGAAAATTGAACAGGGGGAGACCCAGGACCCCACCGAGCTGTTCACTCAAGTCGTACAGAAGTGTGGGTCCATTCAACATGATCTGGCTAGGGAGTATGCAGATCATGACAAGAAGCTTGAAGAAATTGTCAGTAAGCCCATCATGGACCTGCTGGAGGCAGACTTTCCTAATATCCTGAAACAGAAGAGGAACCTCTCCAAGTATATCTTGGACAAGGACTCTGCAAGCAATAGATATAATGTTGGTTTGTTGTAACTATTGTTACTGGTTTGTGACAATTGTTGTTGCAGGCTACCAAGAAGGAAGCTTTGAAAGATGACATGGAAGAGGCTGACTATAAAGTAGAACAGAGTAGGGATGCTTTAGCTTCGGAGATGTTTACTTTATTGGCTAGAGAAAGTGACTTTGCTGGATACATGCTGCAGATTTTGAAGTTGCAGAGGGCGTATCATGAAGGTGCCTTAAAATATTTAAAAGAAGTTATTCCGGGCTTGGAGACACAAATTGGTAAGTGGGATAAATTTCATTTATAAAACACTTATTTTTTTTATTTATCTAGAGATAATTTTTTAAAGATTAATTTTATCATTGTATTGCTCCTTGAAATCCCCAATAATTGATGAGAAATGAAGGCGTCATGTACCGAATCTTCATAATATATTTTCGTACAGGCATTATGTTAAGTACAAAAAAGAAAAAAAAACTGAAATTACCGGTATGAGAGTAAAGAGTCATAACTTGCACAATCAAAACTCGAAATCGGGAACATCGTCTTCCGAAGACTAGTAATCACGGATGGCCGGTAAATTTAAAAAAATCAGTTAGAGAATATTAACCATTCGTTTTTGGGCATAAAAAGATCACATTAATCTCAGTGGTTTCATCGTGTAACCACCATAGATAAAACTACAATTCGTACACGTTACTTGCAATTTGTAACAAAAAATATTATTGTGGAAACGTTTACCCACCATTATATAAATTTTCGCCAGAATGGTATATGTATATCGGTTCAAATGAATCTTACATGAATCTTGTTTGAATCTTGTGTGGATTCCCGTAAAGCACACTGTTAAGCCTTTGAGTTCCAATACAAAAATGGTTACGTTAAAAAAAAAGGTAGTGGTTTCACTATAAAACCAGTGGATATCAACAGAAACAAATTCTGTGGAACTTATCAAAACAATTTTATTTTTGATCGGTAACGTGTCTATCATCATTGGATAGGTTTTTATAAATATTGCGTGAAATACACTCTTAACCCGTTCCCAAAAATGTTTGTTAAAAATATGAACGAAATATAAAAAAATGCTTAGAGGGTTTGCTATTTTAATGGACAAAACAATTTTTTGTCTCACATACTTGACAAGGCATTTCACATTGTCCAAGAATTTTTTAATTGTACATTTTAGTAAACATGAATATGTCTTATCTGTCAAATGTAAGTACGGTTCGGTAATCAATGTTGTTTTTAATTATTATCTACTGTGTTATGGCGTGGCTAAATGTATTTATAAAAAAATAAATAATTATGAGTATTTACTCGCAAGATATGTCAGTTCTTTTACATTTTAATATCCACACATTAATTATTCACCGTTATAACTTCTGCGAAAACATTGACATTAATTTCATAAAATTCTTTTAGGAATAATAAACACGTCTCCATTTGTCGAGATCAAGTTCCAGACCGAGATAGCTCGATTAAACTTTTTAAATTTCAAATGAATCTAAGTGGTTTCATCGCGTAACCACTGTAAATAAAACTGCTCCTTGTGGACTTTAAATTGCAATTTTTATGACAAATGATTCAAATATATCATAAGAGAAAAAGAATTAATTTGAGAGATATTTTAAACATTAAGTTAAAAATAATATTAGCGGTAGCGGTTTCATCATGAAACCACTGGAAATAAAGAAAAAGAAATCCTAACACTGGAGTTTTTTTTTGTGATGACAGACAGACTGATCCAGGCAACATATATAGAAAAAGATTCAAAATAATGTATGTAATCACAAATAGCCGGTAGTGTTTTTTTTTTTCCTAGAAGAATATTTATCCGCAAAAAGTGTTCATCTCTTCTACAATTTGATCAATTAATTCTTAACGTTCCAGATCATAACTGCTGACATTAGATTCTAAATCTGAATGAATGGCATCAGATAATATTAAGAATTCGTTTTGCCGCATTTTTTCTTAAAAAAAAGTTCAAATGAATCCAGTGGTTTTACCGCGTAACCACCTTAAATAACCACCTTAAAAAATACTATTGATGAACTCAGAAGTCAAAATATCGTAGTATTTTAATTTCTACACATTCATCAATTATTCGTTATAACTTCTGTGAGAACATTGACATTAATTTCATAAAATTCTTTTAGGAATGATGAACACGTCACCATTTGTCGACATCAAGTTCCAGACCTAGATAGCTCGATTAAACTTTTTAAATTTCAAATGAATCTATGTGGTTTCATCGCGTAACCACTGTAAATAAAACTGCTCCTTGTGGACTTTAAATTGCAATTTCTATGACAAATGATTCAAATATATCATAAGAAAAAAAAAGGGGGGAGATATTTTAAACATTGTAATTGTTCTTGAAACCCCAAATAGTTATAAATTATTAAAATTGTTATTCATATACGTATAAATAATAATATTGAGAATTTGTTTTCTGGCATTTTTTTCTTAAAAAAAAAAACTCAAATGAATCCAGTGGTTTTACCGCGTAACCACCTTAAATAAAATTGATGAACTCAGAAGTCAAAATATTGTAGTGTTTTAATTTCTACACATTCATCAATTATTCACGGTTATAACTTCTGTGAAATTTTTTTAGGAATAATAAACACTTCACCATTTGTCGACATCTAGTTCCAGACCTAGATAGCTCGATTAAACTTTTTAAATTTCAAATGAATCTAAGTGGTTTCATCGCGTAACCACTCTAAATAAAACTTCTCCTTGTGGACATTAAATTACAATTTCTGTGACAAATAATTCAAATATATCATAAGAGAAAAAAAAGGGAGATATTTGAAACATGTAATTGCTCTTGAAACCCCAAATAGTTCATGGAATGTAGATTCGGTTTGTATAAAGTTTTATATTACTATAATCATGAGATCGGTTTTAATGATCCTATGTGTGGATTCCAGCGAAATACACTTTTAACAAATATATGTACAAACAAAAAGTTAAAAATACTTAATATTAGCGGTAGCGGTTTCATCATGAAACCACTGGAAATAAAGAGAAAGAAATCCTAACACTGGAGTAATATTTTTTTGTGATGACAGACAGACGGATCCACGCAACAGATATATAAAAAGATTCAAAATAATGTATGTAATCACAAATAGCCGGTAGTGTTTTTTTTTTTTTTCTAGAAGAATATTTATCCGCAAAAAGTGTTCATCTCTTCTACAATTTGATCAATGAATTCTTAACGTTCCAGATCATAATTGCTGACATTAGATTCTAAATCTGAATGAATGGCATCAGATAATATTAAGAATTCGTTTTGCCGCATTTTTTCTTAAAAAAAAGTTCAAATGAATCCAGTGGTTTTACCGCGTAACCACCTTAAATAAAAATACTATTGATGAACTCAGACGTCAAAATATCGTAGTATTTTAATTTCTACACATTCATCAATTATTCGTTATAACTTCTGTGAGAACATTGACATTAATTTCATAAAATTCTTTTAGGAATGATGAACACGTCACCATTTGTCGACATCAAGTTCCAGACCTAGATAGCTCGATTAAACTTTTTAAATTTCAAATGAATCTATTTGGTTTCATCGCGTAACCACTGTAAATAAAACTGCTCCTTGTGGACTTTAAATTGCAATTTCTATGACAGATGATTCAAATATATCATAAGAAAAAAAAAGGGAGATATTTTAAACATGTAATTGTTCTTGAAACCCCAAATAGTTATAAATTATTAAAATTGTTATTCATATATGTACGTATAAATAATAATATTGAGAATTCGTTTTCTGGCATTTTTTTTAAGTTCAAATGAATCCAGTGGTTATACCGCGTAACCACCTTAAATAAAAATACTATTGATGAACTCAGAAGGCAAAATATTGTAGTGTTTTAATTTCTACACATTCATCAATTATTCACGGTTATAACTTCTTTTAGGAATAATAAACACGTCACCATTTGTCGACATCTAGTTCCAGACCTAGATAGCTCGATTAAACTTTTTAAATTTCAAATGAATCTAAGTGGTTTCATCGCGTAACCACTTTAAATAAAACTTCTCCTTGTGGACATTAAATTACAATTTCTGTGACAAATAATTCTAATATATCATAAGAGAAAAAAAAAGGGATATATTTGAAACATGCAATTGCTCTTGAAACCCCAAATAGTTCATGGAATGTAGATACGGTTTGTATAAAGTTTTATATTACTATAATCATGAGATCGGTTTTAATGATCCTATGTGTGGATTCCAGCGAAATACACTTTTAACAAATATATGTACAAACAAAAAGTTAAAAATACTTAATATTAGCGGTAGCGGTTTCATCATGAAACCACTGGAAATAAAGAGAAAGAAATCCTAACACTGGAGTAATATTTTTTTGTGATGACAGACAGACGGATTCAGGCAACAGATATATAAAAAGATTCAAAATAATGTATGTAATCACAAATAGCCGGTAGTGTTTTTTTTTCCTAGAAGAATATTTATCCGCAAAAAGTGTTCATCTCTTCTACAATTTGATCAATGAATTCTTAACGTTCCAGATCATAACTGCTGACATTAGATTCTAAATCTGAATGAATGGCATCATATAATATTAAGAATTCGTTTTGCCGCATTTTTTCTTAAAAAAAAGTTCAAATGAATCCAGTGGTTTTACCGCGTAACCACCTTAAATAAAAATACTATTGATGAACTCAGAAGTCAAAATATCGTAGTATTTTAATTTCTACACATTCATCAATTATTCACGGTTATAACTTCTGTGAAAACATTGACATTAATTTCATAAACTTTATTTAGGAATAATAATAACGTCACCATTTGTCGACATCAAGTTCAGTCCTAGATTGCCCGATTAAACTTTTTAAATTTTAAATAAATCTGAGTGGTTTCATCGCGTAACCACTGTGAATAAAACTGCTCCTTGTGGACTTTAAATTGCAATTTCTATGACCAATGATTCAAATATATCATAAGAAAAAAAAATGGGAGATATTTTAAACATGTAATTGTTCTTGAAACCCCAAATAGTTATAAATTATTAAAATAGTTATTCATATACGTATAAATAATAATATTGAGAATTCGTTTTCTGGCATTTTTTTCTTAAAAAAAAATTCAAATGAATCCAGTGGTTTTACCGCGTAACCACCTTAAATAAAATTGATGAACTCAGAAGTCAAAATATTGTAGTGTTTTAATTTCTACACATTCATCAATTATTCACGGTTATAACTTCTGTGAATTTTTTTTTAGGAATAATAAACACGTCACCATTTGTCGACATCTAGTTCCAGACCTAGATAGCTCGATTAAACTTTTTAAATTTCAAATGAATCTAAGTGGTTTTATCGCGTAACCACTCTAAATAAAACTTCTCATTGTGGACATTAAATTACAATTTCTGTGACAAATAATTCAAATATATCATAAGAGAAAAAAAAGGAGATATTTGAAACATGTAATAGCTCTTGAAACCCCAAATAGTTCATGGAATGTAGATACGGTTTGTATAAAGTTTTATATTACTATAATCATGAGATCGGTTTTAATGATCCTATGTGTGGATTCCAGCGAAATACACTTTTAACAAATATATGTACAAACAAAAAGTTAAACATACATAATATTAGCGGTAGCGGTTTCATCATGATACCACTGGAAATAAAGAGAAAGAAATCCTAACACTGGAGTAATTTTTTTTTGTGATGACAGACAGACGGATCCAGGCGACAGATATATAAAAAGATTCAAAATAATGTATGTAATCACAAATAGCCGGTACTGTTTTTTTTTTATTCCTAGAAGAATATTTATCCGCAAAAAGTGTTCATCTCTTCTACAATTTGATCAATTAATTCTTAACGTTCCAGATCATAACTGCTGACATTAGATTCTAAATCTGAATGAATGGCATCAGATAATATTAAGAATTCGTTTTGCCGCATTTTTTCTTAAAAAAAAGTTCAAATGAATCCAGTGGTTTTACCGCGTAACCACCTTAAATAAAAATACGATTGATGAACTCATAAGTCAAAATATCGTAGTATTTTAATTTCTACACATTCATCAATTATTCGTTATAACTTCTGTGAGAACATTGACATTAATTTCATAAAATTCTTTTAGGAATAATAAACACGTTACCATTTGTCGACATCAAGTTCCAGACCTAGATAGCTCGATTAAACTTTTTAAATTTCAAATGAATCTAACTGGTTTCATCGCGTAACCACTGTAAATAAAACTGCTCCTTGTGGAATTTAAATTGCAATTTCTATGACAAATGATTCAAATATATCATAAGAGAAAAAAAAAGGGAGATATTTGAAACATGTAATTGCTCTTGAAACACCAAATAGTTCATGGAATGTAGATACGGTTTGTATAAAGTTTTGTATTACTATAATCATGAGATCGGTTTTAATGATCCTATGTGTGGATTCCAGCGAAATACACTTTTAACAAATATATGTACAAACAAAAAGTTAAAAATACTTAGTATTAGCGGTAGCGGTTTCATCATGAAACCACTGGAAATAAAGAGAAAAAAATCCTAACACTGGAGTAATATTTTTTTGTGATGACAGACAGACGGATTCAGGCAACAGATATATAAAAAGATTCAAAATAATGTATGTAATCACAAATAGCCGGTAGTGTTTTTTATTCCTAGAAGAATATTTATCCGCAAAAAGTGTTCATCTCTTCTACAATTTGATCAATTAATTGTTCACGTTTCAGATCATAACTGCTGACATTAAATTCTAAATCTGAATGAATGGCATCAGATAATATTGAGAATTCGTTTTCTGGCATTTTTTCTTAAAAAAAAGTTCAAATGAATCCAGTGGTTTTACCGCGTAACCACCTTAAATAAAAATACTATTGATGAACTCGGAAGTCAAAATATTGTAGTATTTTAATTTCTACACATTCATCAATTATTCGTTATAACTTCTGTGAGAACATTGACATTAATTTCATAAAATTCTTTTAGGAATGATGAACACGTCACCATTTGTCGATATCAAGTTCCAGACCTAGATAGCTCGATTAAACTTTTTAAATTTCAAATGAATCTATGTGGTTTCATCGCGTAACCACTGTAAATAAAACTGCTCTTTCTGGACCTTAAATTGCAATTTCTATGACAAATGATTCAAATATATCATCACAGAAAAAAAAGTGAGATATTTTGAACATGTAATTGCTCTTGAAGCCCCAAATAGTTCATGGAATGTAGAGACGGTTTATGTAAAGTTTTATATTGCCGTAATCGTGGGAGCGGTTTTAATGAACCTTTGTGTGGATTCCAGTGAAATACAAATATACAAACAAGAAGTTAAAAATTATATTAGCGATAGCGGTTTCATCATGAAACCACTGGAAATAAAGAAAAAGAAATCCTAACACTGGAGTAATCTTTTTTTGTGATGACAGACAGACGGATCTAGCCAACAGAAATAGAAAAAGATTCAGAATAATGTTTGTAATCACATAGCCGGTAGTGTTTTTTTTTTATTCCTTGAAGAATATTTATCCGCAATATTTATCTCTTCTACAATTTGATTAATTAATTCTTCATTTTCCAGATTAGATTCTAAATCTGAATGAATGGCATCAGATAATATTGAGAATTCGTTTTGTGGCATTTTTTTCTTCAAAAAAGTTCAATGGTTTTACCACGTAACCACCTTAAATAAAAATACTATTGATGAACTCAGAAGTCAAAATATTGTGTAACTTCTAGCTTCGGTCGTCATGTCCTTCGAAGAGTGTAAAATTTTTAATAAATCTTTAGTCATTTCTTTTTAATACTTTTTTTGGTAAAATCAATTAGCACACTTTATTTACATGAGCCAATCCAACATATGTGGAACGTTTGTTGGTTTTACAACTTGATTATTAATTTTCGACGCTATAAGATTACTGTTGTTTTCTGTGTAATCAAACAAGTTATTTCTGCAACATTCTATGATAATTTCAACCACATTTGTTTACAAGAAGTTTTATTGCATAAAAATTTAACGCAATAAAATCCTAATAATACTGATTACGTTGACATTGATTTTTTCGCGTATGTATGGTTTACGTAACGTTTAAATCCTGTGTGGTGTTGTGAAAGTAATGACATTTATCCGTTCTTGTCGTCAACTGCGGCCAATATAAATTAGTTTTTCGAATAAAAAGAACTCATTCATAAAGACCACCTACACAAATGGACGTAAATCACTGAATGGAGATATTAGAAAATCTATACCAATGAATGCGGTCTGTGCTTTCCGCTCTTTAGATTTAATCGCTCAAACGAAAGAGAAATGACAGGCATTTTAGTGTTTTTGTCGTTTTTTCTAACAGTTTCACTGGTCTTCGTTAACATAAATACAAAGCACCGCAAAAGTTCACAATACGTGTTCATTTGTATTCTCTCTGTTACATCTCGAGTCATAAATGGTGAGCGCACATATCATGAATAATTTGCTTGGGAAATTACGGACCAGATAATGACCGGTACTGTCATCCGACGGAGATCGAAGTCTCTCCTGGACATGACAGAATAATTTGCTGATTTCACCAATGGCGTGAAATTTAGTATCGTAATCGATTGACGCAAGATGTATGCCATCACCGATCACCCACTTTTATTAAATCATCGTCATTGATAGGATTGGATTTAGCTGCCAACTCAAACTTCACTCAGTAGCAAAAAGTGCACCTAAGGAAGTTTTCACTTCAAACGTCTGTATATGCGACCGTACGAGAATTTGTTGTTGAAAACTTAACCATCATTAGGATTTACACTATCAATTAATTATATTAGCGAAATTTTGGTTTTGCTTCCGGACTATATGCACTTGTCCATTATTTTATCTAACTGGGATGTTGAAGCAAGGCGGATCTTTACAAACCATAATTGCGGTTTCCATTACTGATTATTGTTTATTTTGATACTTCCTTAGACTACGCATTATGCTGTTCGACAGTGAGGGCTCCTGTTTTAAATTCGTAATGTTTCCAGGTTACGCAGAGGTTCAGAAATCGATGTCAATTCGTGTGAAACTGTTGAGTTTTTAAATTTACGATTTCCATAAAACCGCAGCGTTCAATTCCGGACTCGACAGCGTAATTAATTTATCTGATCGATTCTGCCTTGGCACATAATAACTGACGTGAAGATTCTGCGGAATTGTCTGCATAGCTATTTTACATAAATTAATGTTGCGGCTGGTTTTGTTGACGTTGAATTGTAATCTTTATAGTTTAGTTCGCTTATTATCAAGATCTCTTCTTAACAGAATTAGTTAGGAAATAATTTTGCTAAATGCCACAACAAAAACCAACCATCATGCATCAGTTGTTCATTGTCGTGTGATAAAACCAACTCACTGGTCGCTCTTTGCCCACTTACAAAGGTGAAAACCCCTTGAACTTAAAACGTCGGTTGATCGATTAGTCCTCAGAACGAACCGGTTGACAAAACGAATTTGCAGACAGTACCCATACATTTTATTTATATCACCGTGCACAGCGTGGGGTGATTTCTAAATCGTGAAAGTACGATAGGAAAAACAGGTCTTGTTACTGTCATCAAATAGTTATTTACATTAGAGTGCGGAAAAGTTCATTTTACAACGAGACAGCTCATTTGGGGGGAGCGTTTAAAAATCGCTTTACGCACGAAATTTGTACACAATTTTTTGGCCGCCAAATACTGTTTAAGAAAAAAAATAGAATTTGGAATAGTGTAAATTATTTAATTTTTTAATATTGGTACTCAAAAACTTCAGCTAATCATGTGTCAAAGAAAAGTAAAATATTGGAGTAAAACATTAAAACATTTATCGAACAAGCTCCGGATGAGGAATTTTGGTCATGAAAGTACGTGTACAGTTATATTAAATCTTCTTATAAACTACATCTTACAGTAATAATTATTTTATCAATATTCAAATTATTTACAAAACAAATAAAAAAGTGTCATTTTTTAGGTTATTTTAATTATTGCTGATTATGGTCATTGTTCTCGTCGCTCTTCTGTCGTTAAAAAGACATGGAACATGGAAGTCCTCCAGTGTTGCCGAAAGTTATATTGCCGAGTCTCAAAAGGAAAATTGATGTTGCAAATATGTTGACTAAGGAAACGTCGTCCTCTTCAAAGAGACTACCAGTTCCAAATAATGAATTTCCTCCAGATTTAGAAACTGCGGACGAAAATACACATTTAACATCACATCATGTGCACGTTGAGTTAGAAAATCCTAATTTACCCTCAACTTAAAATATTCAGGCCAACCAACTAATTCCTGATCTATTTTCACATGTTGAGAATAGTACAATCCACATTAATATTTATAATAGTTGCGTTTTTAAAAAAGATACCTGAGTGAATAGAGTTTAGTGTTGGTTTTTGTATTTATTAGGTTAAAGGTTGCAAGGTATTAGAATAATTTCTTCCAAATATGGAGCTTCTTTTCAATATTCATGCTGGAGCTTTGGGAACAAAAAGGAATTACAGAGGAGATTGGATCTTGAAACCTTCAATAACACGTGCAGTCGTGCAGATCAAATCAGCCTACAAGAAAGCATGCACACAGGTTGAAGTTAAGTAATACATACCCATTTTGAGGGTCTTTCTGTGTTTATATAAAATAACGCTGAAATTTGTAGGAGTAATAGATTAACTAAAAGTAATTAACCATCAATCTGTCAAATGTCATTATTAATATAATATTATGACAGTCGAGCCAAAACAGCGAAATTAATAAACCAGAAGAATGTTCTTAAATCCAGGTGGAGTAAATTTAAATATATCTAAGTCGAACTCCACAAACTTTAATAACTGTAAAATTACTAATGGAACATGTTTCGGCAGAACACTTCTGCCATCATCAGCCCTTAAATTTTTTATATTCTTTAAGGGCTGATGATGGCAGAAGTGTTCTGCCGAAACATGTTCCATTAGTAATTTTACAGTAATTAAAGTTTGTGGAGTTCGACTTAGATATATTTAAATTTTAACGAAATTAATGTTGATTTCTTTTAAATTCTCATAGATGGCGCCACATGTAATAATAAAAATTATTACCGTTTTATTTTGTACATTATAGTGTCAATTATAGTGTGTACTAAATTATACTTTTTGTCTTATACTTAATTTATTTTTTTAAACGTTCCTGAAAAGCTAAAAATTCACTGGTGACTTTACCGCATAGTAGCCGCACTTTTGCGTAAAAATCTAGTTTCGCATGACGTATACATGATGTCCAAGCTAACTTTACAATTCAGGAGGCCAAAAAAGTTATTGAGACTGATTGCAGTTTCGGGTTTCGGAATTGAATTTACACCTTGAAGAGACTGATTTTTCTATTCGTTTTTAGAATAGAACGCTTTTTGTTTCACAATTTGACATTTTGACAATTTCAAATATTCACATAATTTTTAATTTAAAATTCTTTCTCAATTCGACGGTCTGACAGTTTAAAATTTGCATAATTTTACAGTTTCAGGATTTGAGGTTTGACAATTTCATATTTTGAAAGTCTTGCAGTTTGAAAGTCTCACAATTTGACAGTTTGGAAAAGGTTTCACCTTTTCAGTTTCAAAATTTCCAGTTTTAAAAGTTTGAAAGCTTCATCATTTTACAGTTTTCACAATTTTACTGTTACCTTTGCACAATCGAAGCATTTCACATTTACACATTTTGAATAGTTTCACATTTTCTTAGTTCGACGGTCTGACGCTTTCTCATCCCGACAATGTCACAGTTTGACAATATATAAACTGTTTTAAATTTTTACAATTTTACAATTTGAGGTTTGATGAAACCTCAACTTCACAGGTTCACATTTTGACTATTTCATATTTTGACAGTTTAATTTTTTTTATGGTTTGAAGTTTTCAGTTTCGAAATTTGAGGTGTTTCATGGTTTAACATTTTTAGTTCTCTTTTGCCAATTTCACAGTTTAGCGTCCCAGTTATACAGGGTGTTATCGAAGTCCTAGCAGAAAATTTAACCACAAGTAGAACTCGTCCAAATAAAAAATAAAAAATATCATTTTTTCGCAAACGCTTCCTTACGGAGTTAAAACTAAGAATAGTTTGACCTCTAAAACCAACACCCTCGTCCATTGATTGTAAGGAATGCACAAAAACTCGATAAACGAATCGAAACAAAAACTGTTTAAATGGAAACATGTACATACTCACCTACCATAATATGCATGATATTGTAGTAGGTTAGCATGTAATAATAAACTCTCTAAAATCCTTGTTTTTGTACGTGCGATAAACGATAAATGTTGACGCACCGACAGTTCGAATACACTTCGAAGCACATCTTCGGATACTTGAAAATTTCAGGTTCAATTTCCAAAACACGATTACATCTGGGACGTCCGAAATCATAATAAAGTAATCAGCGAGCACAAGAATCGAGCATACATAACCGCGCGACTATCAACGACAAAATTTTTGTCCCAAAAAACTTAGAAGGTGTTTACCTCGTTCGGCAAAAACGTTCTGATGCGTTCAAGTTCATGTCGGCATAGGCGGAGGGTGAAATAAGGGGTCAGAAAAATGTTCAAAGAAATTGCGCATTTTAGCAAAATGTTTATTTTGACGAGTGCTTAAATTTTCTGCTTGGACTTCCATAACACCCTGTATATGTACTATCAATGTTTTTTATAAACAATTGTCAAAGTCAAAATGCAATTATAGACCAGGCTGTATCATCTAATAATATGTCCTTCTGGACCGAGCTTTATAGTAAGACTTATCATGAAATTGCATCGTGCATGTCACCACGACGGAATAAATGTCAGAACATGACCACATTTTGACAATTGTTTATAAAAAAATGGATAATAGTTAACTGTTTCAAATTTTGACAGTTTGACAATCTCACAATTTTGGATTTGACAGTTTGATGGTTTCATGGAAATTTTACGGTTTGGCATTTTAAAGTTTCCCAGTTGCACAGTAGAATATTTTTACTTCACAATTTCATAGTATGACAATTTTATTATTATATTTTCACATAGTATTTTCCACAGTCGTGTCAGTTTGACATTTCTACAACTTTTTTTTCAGTTTCACAATTTGACACATTATATAATAGTAATTAACGTGTCGAAAGCGTTATAGTCAAATAACGCCAAATGTCAATGGTTTATATCAAACCATTACCATTAAAACTTAATGTCGGCGCATCCACCATTTTTAACTGCGATTACTCTTTGTAATCACTTATTCAATTCGTAAAAAAAAATCCAGGGCCACAACTACAAAAATGCAGTTTATCAAATTGAAAAATTCCGCAATTTTTTTTTATCTTTCCCGTATGGATATAGGGTGACTTATGATTAAAATGATAAAATTATGGTATGAGACGACTGATCACGAGATTAAGATTATTACTTAAGTGTTGCTGGCAATAGTGTCAACAACTGATAGCCTTTACCACACTACCTCTATCTATCGCTCCACACACGCGCTGCAGTTATCTTTTTTGTCAAGCACACGTAAACAACAGGTATTTCTATTTTCGAAGCATATATCGACTTGTCATCTAAATTAAAACCACTCCTCTCTCAAGTTTCACTTCTGGTATTGTTGTGCATTGTTCTTCATTTTCTTCACCCTTTTTTCAAACTAATCACTATTCTTCAGTCTTCATATTTTCTTTTGTCGAATCATCTATATATTTAATCGTTGAACCTGAATCAATTTGAACCAAATAAAACAGTCTGTACTGCACCGATTTTGATAATTGTTTTTTTAAATGAAAGACCTTGACAAGTTCTATGTGAAGATTACTTTCCATTTTCAAACATTTCACAGATCCATTAATTATTTGCAAATCATTTTAGGGGAAAAGCCGTCCATTACAGTCATCGATTTAAATGAGCGTGACTCGTTTTAAGTGAGAAGTTGGACAACTGTAGCTAAATATATGTATCTTAGCCCCTCCCCTGAGGTTGGGTGAGCAAGTTGTGTAGGGAACTTACGACATGCTTATTAAGACATTTATACCTCTGGATGGATGTTTGGGTGCGGGGTGTGAAGAGTGTGAAATAGAGGAGGAATGAAGCTGTGCAAAATACAATTCTTTTATCGCATAGTTTTTCTTGCCGAAAAATTGGTTTACAATATTTTCGTTTAACTGACCTGCGACTTTCTCAACAAATCAATCGAGAAGCGGAAGATTTATTGTTTAATCAAATGCATGAAACGGCTAATAATGAACAACGTGCCGTTATTGATCATATACTTCAAGAGGTTTTTCAACACAATACTGGTAGTAATGTCTTCTGTTCGTACATTCGATTGTCTCCGTGTGTTTACACCAAAACATTGTATATAAAGAAATTATTCCGTCTTATTTTTTTTTTTTAATTATTCAGACAAGGCAAATTAAAAATTGTAATATGTAATATGGTAACGAGTCTTTATTCAACACTATTTACGTAAGTATTCACTTTTTTTTATTTTTACATTGATTTGATTACCAATTCAATACATATACCACTCGAATTTCGAGTGACGGGCGATCACTAGTTATTTATAAATTTTAATTTTTTATTCTTGATTTTTCCTACTTCAGTATTTCCCTCCATTTTTCATAATTTATCCTTAATTCGATCTTTTTTATCGTTCATTGTTTGCCTTAATTCAGTCTTCGTCCATAATATTGTTTTTTATCCTTTGTTTGTATTATTTGTTTTCATCGTTTTTAATTATTTAAATGTATTGAAGTTTTCTAGTTACTTACAATTGTGAAAATTGTAATACCAGCATTACTAAACTTAAATTATATTTATATAAATCATGCTCAAGAAATACACCAAAAAGTCAAAGGTTACAAGATTACTTTCATTTGGACACTGGATATTAAATGAGATAATAGATAGAAAGTTTCTGTAGGATGGGCTCCCGATTGGTTGACAGCTTGACTTGCAGAGCATCACCACATTAATTCTCCAAATTAATTTTTTTATTTTTGTATTTAAATGCCACTTTCATTAATGGCTTGTTAAGAGTTTCTCCACAAAAAAAAAAAACGGTAATGCCAAATAGATTTATACCTTAGCGGGAATTAAATCAATTTAAAATCTGTTTCCTCATGACGACACGAAAAGTTACAGCATTTTAATGAAAGCAATTACACAAAGGTCTTAATTTTGTTATGTGTTTTTTGTTCATATTACGTAACTGAAAGTGCTCCAATTTGTCTTTTCCTGAATTGTTTTTTTTTTTATTATAAAATTCTCCATTTGGTCGGGCAAAGTTCAAAAAAAATATACATTGTGATGAGCCCTAAAAACCTGAAGGCCTAAAAGTTAGCAGAAAACTTTCTAAATTGAAAATATAGGAATCAAAGTAGCATAGAACCTGAGAACCCCCAGAACCTGAAAATACAAGAACTGACAGATTTTTAATTTTGGTAACATGAGTAATGGAAAGCTAGAGACCCTAAGGACACTAGAGCCTGAAAATACAATCAACGTAATTTTATTTTTCTGTTTGCAATTTTTTATTAATCGCAGCTCCCTTTTGTTCCAGGAGTTAGTCCTGTGAAGCGCGTATACGGAACCCCCCTCCAGGACCACCTCCGAGTGACAGGCAAGCGAATCGCTGTCCCCCTGGAAATCTGCATAACCCTCCTCCACAGGCACGGCCTCGACGAAGAAGGCCTCCTCCGCATCGTCGGTAGTTCCTCTCGAGTTAAAAGACTCAAAGCCTCCATAGACTCGCGTTGTTTTTCCTATTCAAAACTAACCAGTGAATATTTAGACGTCCACGTGTTAGCCAGCGCTCTTAAACTGTACCTGCGCGAACTACCCGAACCACTTTTGACTTCCAACCTCTACCACGAGTGGCTGCAATCGATGCAAAGGCCGGAACCGGAACGACTCGACGTCGTCAGACGTATAATCAACAAGTTACCGGTAGAGAACCGGGAAAATTTGGCGTTTTTGATACAGTTTTTGAGCGAGTTGTCTCGTCATCCCAAAAACAAGATGAGTCCCAGTAACATTGCGATCGTCATAGCTCCGAATTTGTTGTGGGATAACGAGGAGACGGTCAACATGAGTAATTGCGCGGCTGTGAACATGCTGGTGGAGTTGTTTATCAAAGAGGTGCAGAATTTGTTTCCCGACGATGTCGCTAAACTGGTTACCGTTCCTTGGTCCGACGACGACGGTTTCGTCAAGACCACAATCGAGTTCAACGTGAGCTCCGAGAATGTAAGCGTGGCGGAGAGTCCCAAACCGAGCTCCAGAAAAAAGAAGACGCCAGCACCGGGACCCCCTCCGAACCACATCGTCAGTAAAACCGACCAAGACTTCATCCAGAACGAGAAAAACATAATGGCAGCTTCTTATCCCTCCGGCAGCTCCACCTTGAATCGCCCTCACAAGCCCAAAGAACCAATCAAATGCAATAAGACTTCGATCGGAGTCAACACGGACGATAGGAGGTTGGACGACACGCACAAAACCGAAACAATCAAACAGGGGCCTCTAGTCAATTTAGATAGTAGTAAGACGGTCGCGCACAAGGTCATAACCGAACCGGCGACCCCAGTCCAAGTATCTAAAGCCAAACCTGTACAGCCAGTGATCGCACAAAACACATGTGATAACGACAACTTTAGGACGACAATAACGCAAGCGGTGAACACCGAGCCGGTGCAGAAACCGGTGGCGGCGCCCCGGTCGATCGACGGGGTCACGAGGAGTTCGTCGATCAAGATCGAACTGAAGAATACGGGACAGGAGGTGGTGCTGCGCAAGCCGGAAATTTCCGCCGCGAAGCCTGAGGTGAGTAGCTTTAACTCCAGAAAGAGAGGTCTCCAAACTCATTGCCCATACTTATACTTGTACCAATGTGTTAATTAAAATACCAGACAAACCTCTTATGTCACAAAATGTAAAAAGTAATAAAGGTGTAACGGCTGATGGTTGGACTTCTTTACCAATCAGAAAATGGGATAAAGGAATAAATTTTGGTTTTGCTTCGTTTCACGTTCCGAAAGATTTAGCCGTTTCAGTTGTCTCTTTTTTTCGAGAATCTTCGGGTGTCGTCGAAAACGAATAGTACCAGAATCAACGACGACCCAGTAGTTCAAATTCTTAAGTAATTTATCGTTTTAAAGAAGTAAAAAACAGACAGGGGGAACGCCATGATTGGTATAATTTATATTCGGGCGTTTACGTTCTAACTTACTGAAGATCAATTAAGATATATATTTACATACGGTTTTAAAAGTAGTAAGTAGAAAAAAACAAGGTAGATCGCTACACAGAGATCTTTGCATTTTTTTTTTTTATCAATCTAAATTCGAGTTGAAAATTGACAATTTTTCTCGGAGAATTACTCGGAAACAAAAATAGCTAGAACAAAAAACGCTTTGTAGCGACGTTAACACACTCTTTAACTTTGAATTGATACCTTGCCGTCCTATTCCCAAGCAAAAAAAAAAAAAAAAACTACCAAAACTCTTGTAAACCGCTTATATGACGTAGATCCCCGCGAGACCCGCATCCCTGACGAAGCGCTCCAGCGTGGACATCGACCCGACGACGATGCACCGTAAGCAGTGCTCCGTGTACAGCGTGGCCAACAAACAACAGCCCAGCTACGTGAACGTCCAGAACCGTAACGAGAAGTTCCAGCCGGGGCACGACAACCAGATCGCGGAAAAGGAGAAGTTCCTCCACCAGATCGCGAAGACCATCGACTGCAACTCGAACAGCCGCTCGGGTTTGCCCCCGAAGGCGGTGAAGGTGGACAAGACCTCCGACGCGAGCAAGTCGAACGAGGACCTGGGCGATCTGGGGGAGAAAATCAACGGCAATCCGAAAACTAGTCATGTGCGGACGCGGTCGGATGGGAACTTGATCGAACTTAGTGAGAGTGTGTTGACGACGCCGCCGTCGCCGCGGAGTCTGAACAAGCCGACGCAGCCTCCGCCGCCGCCCCCAACGGTGAAAAAGGAACCGGACAGTACCGATTTGTAACAATGCGCGTTCTAGTTCAGCTTAAAGGTGATTAAATAAATTCGAGTTACTTCTCCTAGTAAATCTGTGGTGTGAGGGCGGTGGCTTTAGTTGACGCGCAGAGTAATAGAATTGCTGAATGTTAATGGTGTACCGTACCGGAAAAAGTCCGCCGGTCGCCACTTGTATTCGGTGATGTGTACGGTAGCTAAAGTCATCGCGGGTACACTAAGTGAACAAATAGTTGCTGTTCGACTGAAGTTAAAATTATAAATTTTAATGTTAATGTTCAAGTTTGAAACGGATTTTATTTATGAGGAGGATGTTTACTGGTTACTGAGGCACACAAGATGCAATTTATATATTTTTTATGTTCGCTTTAACAAAACTGACTTGCAGTATAATTTTTAGAATGTAGGAATTTTGATATCTTTCATTTTATCAAAAGGAGCTGTACAAGCCGCAGTCAATAAAATCTTAAATTATTTAGTTTGGCGCCCTGACAGTTCCGTGGAAATCCAATTCCATCCCAGTCTCCACCGCTGTGACCCACTGATTAATTCTAACGGTTGTTGTTTTTTTTTTTTTAATTTGGCGTCATAGTTGGCGCTGACTATAAGTTTATGTGAACAGGCCACAATTTTTTGCCTGGTTTCATTTCGACGGTTATGTGAATTCACAAAACATGCGGATGTGGAGTTCAGAAAAACCTAGTTTTATCGAAGAGGTTCCACTGCACCCCGAAAAGGTGTGTTGAACTGTCGCTTAATTAAATTAAAAGTGAGGTTAGATATAGATTCAGATTGTCAGTTCGATGGCACGTTCACAGTTAAACATTCATGGCCAACTTCGACGACAAATTTTAAAAAACACCTGTTATATTGCGATGTTGCAAGTAAATAACTAGACGAGCTCTACTCGTCAAAATTAGAAAAAGATATGAGTTTTACTATTGGCGAATACATGGAGACTTTGACATTGCTTTTTCTGTTTTCGGTGGACCGCGATTTGATGCAACCATAGATACGTGGCGCGGTGCGGTTTGCAGCCTGTCGCTCCGTTGGGGAAGTGAATTACATAGTATCTGAAATACTAATTTCATCACCATTTATAAAGGGTGAACGTGAAAAGTGGTAATACCTTATAATGGTTGGATTTAAAGTCCCATGTGCCCCCATAATGCACGAAACATTATGGTTTTTTGCCGGCCTTACCAGAAAGGTTTTGCATCGGAACAATAATGAAGGCTCTTTATGGGTGATTCTTCAAATTTAGAACGTACGGATATGGTGCTCCTTTATGGAGAAACCGGCGGTAATGCACGTCTTGCTCGGGATTTATGGATAGAACGATTTCTGAACCGTCGAGACATTTGTGTCCAACCGTTCAGCATCTTAGGTGCCAATCACAGAAAATCTTGGTGGAAAAACAAACGTTGCAAATTATGTAGAAATCATTAACCTTAGTGGTAAGTAAACAAACAAATTTCAATGAAACTTTTTTTTCAGGAGTTGTGCCCTGCTCAGATCAGGAAATTTTCTGAAGACATATTATTGAGGTAGGTTTTCCATATACTCCGATGGGTCCGTCTGCTCACAAAATCTGCGTTTGCGTTCTATCGTTTCGTCCATGAAAAACATTCGGTGTTTGCCTTATGCACCCACTTTTAATTTTCCGGAACCCACTTGCATAATTATTGTTGAGCGACGTTAATTGCACGTTATCAGTAAACCTCACCGTAAACACCAATTTTCCAAGATGAATCACCAGAAACAAAACAAGGCTACTCCGTCGTCAAATTTGACTTTTCCATTATTTCAGACGCACTCTGGCGAATCAAAACCTCTTAAACTTCGAATGTTTAATTTCAAATCTTTCTAAAAATACCAGGATTCATCAAAGTTTAACAAACACAATGGCTGGACAGAGCAGCCAGTGCGCGGCGATCCAGCAAAATGGGATGTTTTGTAAACCACAAAGTGTTGCAGTTGTACGATTCTTTTGCTTACGACGGGATTGTTTTGCAAACTCGTCCAAGCTCACCCAAGTTCAGATTCGTCTTGCACCAGGATTATTTCTACAGGTTTTATTACGGTAAGTTTGGGCGGTTGCGGTCAACCGCAATAAGAATAACTGTTATTGTTATTGTCTAATTTATTGTGAAAAACTTACTACATGCAATGTGTACAAATCAGTTTTTGTCTAAAAACTGGTGAGTCACAAATGTATTCTTCCCTATTGTTGAGGGAAATAGGGACCTCCAGATCCCCCTGTTAAGATGTCAACATTTGTTATTTGGAATTAGAGTTATCTCAACTTTCTCAAAATTGGTGAACCAAGGACACTTTAAAAATATTTGCTTACGTTAAAAAATGAAAGTTGATATATTTTAAAATCAAAATCGAAGTTGGTCTCTTGAACAACAAAGGGCGCAGCTCTAGCGATCGGTTTGCCACCAAAGAATTCTCTGTTGCTTTCTCGAATGAAGTCACGAAGGGTGCGACACGGGGGTTAAGTCCACACTGTGAGACACAAGGGAAAATGCAATGAGGCAACACACCTGAAAGCCGTGGAGTCGAAGGGCAACACAGCACTTCGTCTCGAGTTCACGACCTTGTCATCTAACGACAAGGAAAGTTTTATTTTGTTCTTTAAAATTTTCTTGGCGATCAATTTGCAAACCAAAAGTATCGCTATACGATAAGAGAAATTAATTCTTATAATGAAAAACAATCATCAATATTCCGTTCTTTATTCATAAAATTGACAATACGTAGAAATTATGACTTTGCAAATGTTGCATACAATATTTTTTCTACGATCACCCCAAAAACCAATAGATGAACAAAGAGGGCACTACGTCAATAAAAAAAAATTACTTTGTATTGTATCTACTCCTAATATTTACTTGTTGAAGATTTTATTTAATGTGAGTGTTGATTGCATTTCACCCTTTTTTCTTCAGTGAGATCGGCGAGAATTTCCTTTTTGAATCACGGCGAAAAGATGTTAAATGACTATTTTAAATGTACAGCTGTTTCCAGCAAAATAGTTGCCACAAATAAAACGCAAACGGTTGGGATTGACTGCGTAATGTTCAAGCCAACCACAAATCATTTTCTTTTTCTCATTTATTACAGAAACCGTTCAAGCATGAAAACCATCAATTTGCATTTCATAACACTTACAACTAATGCGTAAACCTACATATTATTCATCCACTGACCTCCAATAGATTTAGTAGCAGTAGGAGTAATAGCTTGAAAATAATGCGGAAAATATTGTATGATACACGTGAGTAAAGAAATTTTATCCACTCGAACATTGTCGCAATAAATAGTTCTTTCGGTCGTAATTTTCGTAATTCGTTCTTTATTTCATCTTTTACCCCTACCTTTTTTATTCTTCTCTCGGCTCTCTTTTTTCTTTTTTCATCATTACTTTGGATACCTCGAAAACTAGACTTAGCTCAATCGGTTTTCATACTTGACACGAAACAAAAAATTGTACACGAATACACTATTAATAGTTCTAGACAACAACAAAAAAAAAGCGTGTGTCACGTCTGTAAAATTTCCCAGGTATACACGTTTTTATAAAACCTGTTAAACAAAGAAATAGCAGTCGTTATTTCTAGCTGTATTGTCTCAATGGGTGTCGACAGACAGTATTACTTAATCACTATAACAACGGTTCATTGATGTTAGTTTTCCAAACATTTTTGAAGAATGTTTTTGTCCGAATTTCGTTATCAAAGGAAATTAATTCAACAGTCCCACCGGTTGAGCGCCGCTGACAAATCCCACTTGTTCGAAAAAGGTGGGCAAGGTGGAGGTGAACGAGCGAGCACATGGCCATAGAAATGTAAATTTTCAATGCAGTTGTCTTTCGCTCGCGTACGATTGACAACGGAATTCTTTTTTTCAAATCGGATGTGCGCCAGCGACACGCAGCGCTGACTTTCCGCGCAAAAGTGACTTAAGTGTTTTCGACTTTGCGGACCGACCGCCGCCAGAAATGAAAATAAGCGATGCGAAAAAAGTGCGAATAAAAAGGAAGTTTGTTTTTGTCTAGTGTTTTGTTTGAGGACGTGCTGCTTTGTTGTTGAGTTCGCACAGGTACGGATATTAATTATGCAAGTGTTCAGGGAATTTGTTGCAATGATGAAATGAATAACGGTGAGGTAATTGCGTTGCGCTGGTTAGGTGTTTGCGGAGGAATTGTTTGTTTGGGACAAATAAATTACGTAAATGGGACCGTAATTATTAATGTGGGATAAATGAAATGGTAATTAAACTTACTATGGAGGTAATATGCAATTAGGGAACCACTGCGATTGGGTCGGGAAAAACCTAATGTCGGGAAATCCAACTTAGATTTTTTTAATAAAAGTGCCACTGTTTACAATTATGGTGCCATTTTTAATAGGTCTAAATTAAATATTGTTAAAACCCATTCCAAAATTCCAGAGGAACTGTTCATATTTGAAAGAATAGAAAACTCGTGGAATCCAAGACTCCAAGAGCCCGAAAGTCAAAAATATAGTTTTAAGATCCCAAAACTGTGTTTTCAAAATTTCAAAATTCTGAGAGCGATTCCCAAGTTTCAAAATTCCAAAACTTAAATTCGTAGATCGCGCGATTAATAAATATAGACTCAAAAATGCATAAGGGGTCAATTAAATTTTTTTGAGTAGTGGTTTTCAAAAAGCATCAAGTCAGAAAGACCATTTCAAAACCTAGTCTGTAAATAAAAATTACAAAAGTTTTCAGCAATAACAAAACCAGTAGATATAATTGAAAAAAAACTTCTTTCATTATTTTATTTATGTTTTTAATTTTGTTAAGCCTTTGAATGTTTTTTTTTTAATTTTTCCAACGGGATCTTTTCTAAAGCCTTCAAGGAACAGCTCCAAGAAGGTGGAAAAAAATCCAGGATTTTAGTTTAACAATTATCAGGGTTTGTACCTATGTTAACTTTTAACATCAAGAAATATTTAATAACAAGAAAAATTACCGTAATTAACAAATGCATTGTTAACAGAAACATTGAAGTAATTTGTTTTTACCGACCGATTATTGTTTATTGATATGTCCAGAAAATACCAAAATTTTTTTATTCCTTAATCTGAATTTTTTCGCCGCTAAATTAAAATTAGAAATTTTGCGGGGACAATTCCGGGAGGTAGGACTGTTTTTTTTGGGGAAATTTCCTGCTCTTTAAGGATCTTTACAAATTTCGGATATCTCAAAATTTTTGAAATATTTGCAAAAACGTAACCACCTTTCTTTTGTTTACTTGATTGTTTATAACTTTTGTAATTTTTATTTGCGAATATTGATTTTCAACTAAAAAATTCTTGGTGCAATTACGAATCGAATGACAACTCGAATTTCGGAAAAAGGGACCATCATGTGGATTTTTTTTAATAAAATCAAATTCGCGGCCCACGATTCGTATAACACTAATTACACCATAATTTGTTGTAACTTTAATTTACGTTGAAAATATAGTATGTAATTCGTTATTAAAGCGTCAATCCACTCGTTGCTAAAGTTGTGATAACAAAACTTGTGACATATTTTTTTAATAATTTTTTAAATAGTTGTTTTGAATTATCAACGTCAAAATAATTATTTGCTTCAACTAAACTTGCGCACATCCCCTCATAATGCGCTAAATCATTTAAGCACTCAGACTGAAATTACTTACCAGGAAAAACGCAACAAAAAAATTGATTAACGAGGAGGTGCAAATTGCTTTAGTTTTCTACGTCATAATGACGATATTGGTAACGACGATTTTTTCAAGAAATTCTGTGCAGCAATTAAAACGTTTGCAATAACAGAAGGTGTTATTATTGTTAAAAAAAGTTTCAAATTCTATTCTTTCGCAAAATTTCAAACCATATAATTCTGTAATAATTTATAAAAATGTAGGTTTCAATGTCTAAAGAATAATACTGGGGTGCTGCAATCCATCTCAGCCGCAACCCCGTGGCACCCCTGTTTAAATATGGGGGGTGAAAATATGAAAATCACGCCAACTTTTTTTCTAATTCAGAGAATAGAATAGAATCATATTAAAGCTAAGGTATTTACATAGTGGTGTGAAACAAAAAACATGACTGAACATTTAAAATAAATTCAATTATGTAATAATTAAATATTTATTTAATAAAGAAAACACCTCCCGTAATTAAGCGACGTCTCCTAATGTTATAGGTTTCATAGACTAGGCCAGAGTTTCCAAATCTGTTTTATTTAGTTCAACATTTAATTCAGGAAATAACCCGTATACCTACCAATGTTTTCTCACACCCCTATTGCATGCATAATTTTTTACGTTCGGCTATTAAATATGTATACTGATGCAGGTGGAGTAAAAGATATAATGGCTAATTTTATGTAATAATTAGCAGTTAGCAGTGTCGGTTTCAACACTTCTCTAGAAATATTTTATTTTACAGAAGTTTGGTTTCTTTCACTGCCTATTGTTGTCGCCCGTGTAAAACAAAATTTATTTGTGGTTAAGAGGCGAATTTTGACATTCATAGCCTACTGGCCGAATGATTTAATATTTAAGAAGAGCCCTTAGTTTGAACTAACACTCATTAGCTCATTAACTCATTACAGATTTCATTAAAATAACATTTTTTAAATTTCTTTGTAAAATAAATTATTCCGCTCAAAATATTTAATTTATTAGAGTATTATATTATTATTTAAAAACGTTATGAAATATGAATATGTGGTGGGATCTGAATCAAAAACTTAATTGGTCAAAGTTGGCCATCCACAAGAAGCCGGTTGTATTATTTATGAAATTTCAAATTTAACACGGCCAACTTGACATTTAATGAATAACTCGACAAGCGGCTTTTCGTGCATGGCCAACTTTGACTAATTTAGTTTTCTTCTCTCTGTACTTTACACATCGGTGACTTTGTATAGTGGGTTGTCTAGATTTTCGTAGACTTACATACATATTCTAAATAAAGTTATTTCAAAGGGTCCAAACTGAAGAACGAAGTCTCCCGCACCTGGAGGCCTACCATTTTGTCAAAGTGCTTTACTGGAGGAGTGGCAGACCAATAATTAAATAATGTAATTGAACCACAGAAATACATAGTGGATACAATAACATAGACTTGATATCAAAATGTTATCTCCTAAATCTATATACACATAGCAAGATCTCTGCGTTCAAGACTCAAAAACAAAACGGCGGAGAATCGAAGAACGTACAATGTTGGGTACTCATTGTAAAATCTTAAAAAAAAACAGTCATTTAAATACTGAAATTTAGCACAGTTGTTGAGTACTTCTGGTCGGTTGAAGCCTTCCGTCACTTTATGAAGTGCTTTACTCACACTCTGTTGAGAAATAAACACTAGTTTAATCATTTATTCCTTTTTTAACTCAATTTTAGAGGTTTAGTTTATTTACAAGCCTCTCAACTTTATTTGAGTACATATTTAGATTTTGAATTTTAAAACTCGCACCAAATGTCAAATCTCACCGAAAATTTACCACTCGTGAAAGTCATAGATTATTCAGCGATATTTGCGGGACAAAATGAGTCATTTTTGTTATGCCAGCTTGATCTTGGTGTGATCAGTGCGGGAGACTTCATTGTTGCTTGAAATACCAATTGTTGTTAATAACGAATTGCTATTGGTAAAATTACAAGTATTTGAAATTCATAAACAAAAATATTTTTCACCTACTTGTCTCCACTTGAAAATGTGAATCACTGTGAACAAACCGTCCTAAATCATTGTCAAAATAATTGTTTGGTTTAAATAAGTTTTACGTTTACCGACAGCACTTAATCAACATTTTTACAACCTTTTGTCTCTCACGTTGTTTTTTTTCAATGCATTGTTTCCCAATCCACCAGAACTTTATCTATCTTCTCGAAAATACTGTAAATGACACTATCATGCTCAGAACCAATGGGGTCTTCCCTATTAGTTTATTCCAATATTTAAAATTAGAATTTGTTGTTAAGTTATCAACAATTTTAACATTTACAACTGTCTAATTTTCTGATAACGATTATGGTTACAACCTAGTACAATCGACTGCACGTGTATTGTAAATGACGTAATGTGTCGACGAGTGTTTTAATTTTAATTCATCTTTCAAAAAAAATTATTGGATATATAGTTAAATTGGCTCACGGCCAAATCCTAGAAAAATAAACCCATAAGAAGGTGAGCGATAATAATGTTTGTCTACATGGAAATTTTACCAAGGATAGGAAAGAACCGATTTTTAGACAGACCGTGACGTAATTACAGATTAGAGCTTCTTGAACTCTCTATTTTCCGTTTCTTCATATTTAATACAAATGTTACCGATTTCATAATTTCAAATCCATTAATCTTTCAAGAATTTTTTCTCGAAAACCAGAAAGCCCATTTTAGGTTTGTTGAGTCATCCTGTATAACGATGCCTTCTAAAAAGTATTGTACGATTTTTATTGAAGTTTAAAATCAATATTTGTTTCCAGCGTTATTTCGGGTTTGCGATGGATATGACCGGATCTCCGAATGTTACAAACCGGAAAGCGGATTTATTTTGGGTGCAGAGAATCGTGAGACAAAATGGGTAACCGTTTTATACCAAAACTGGTCCCATAAGTTTGGGAATTTTTCAACAACATTACCCTAAACCCACCAGATTTTACTGTATTTTTTATGTGGGTAACAATAAACAGCTGATCGGCTTGTCCTTTTAACAACAAACCGAGAAAAAGGGGTCAGGCAGCTGTCAAGAATGTGGGATAAGGGACCTGATTTCATAATCTCTTTTCAAAAATAATTTTTAGGTTAGTTTACGTTTTATTTCGAACAATTTATTTCAATCATGAACGTCGAATAGGGTATGGATCTATGGAAATTTTGAAAATGACACGTCACTGTCAGTTATTTGCAAATAGTAAAAGAACATTGTTTTTACTAATTTGAGCCTCATTTTTGAAGAAAATGCCAATTTCGTGAAGACGCAATATTTTTTTTAGTACATATTTCTCCACTTCTTTTTTCTATTTTATCTTAACCACTGCACAATAAATAATTACGGATTTAAATACTACTGGTATCTAAAAAGTTTTGCTGTAAGTCTTTAGATAAGACGTCGCCATAGCAACCGACATTTAAGACCGTCGCAAGTGAACATGAAGTCGGGATGTTAGAGTTTGGATCCTGATGGTTTGAATTTTTTCGCTCACTTTTATAAGGAGTGTTCAGGAAAGAAATGAGCACATGTTTTTGTAAACTGTTCATCGACCTGGGAAGGAGCAGTAGGTTGAAATTGGATAGATTTTTAACGATTTTACCCCACGAATTTTTCTGCTGATACTGCGATAACCGCCGTCAAACGTTCCCGCCACTTTTTAAACATAAACATGAAATGCAAAATCCTATTTGAATCGAAAAATTGAAATTTGAAAGAAACCGCGAAATTAAAAATTTGGCCCAGTGATGAGAATAGAAAGAGAAAAAGGCAAAACTGACAAGACAAAGGAGTGACGGAAAATTGTGAATTATAGCATTTATTAGTCTGAAATTGCGAATTTAGAAACTAGGATAATTATGGAATCGAAACAACAATAAATCAACAAACAATATTTAAAATGGATTCAAAGTACGTACTTACAAATTATTCGCGAGTACACGAACCTTTACATACAATTTTTTTTCTAGTGAATAAACGAAGTCTTAAAAAAATGGCGGCTACGTTTACGACATGACGCCACTATAATATATGTACAAGACAAACGATAAATTTGAATTTGAATGATTTGGTGCGCATAAAATAAGATTTCACAAATTTTAAGAACATGTGATTTTGACTCATGTATATGACTAGGTGTTTAAATTGGGTCTTTTGGTTGTTTCATTTCTGGACTCTTCGTTACAATATTTTATTTTTAATTATCGCTTTACTAATGGGGATTATGAAATTCATTTTATAGATATTTTTGTCTAATTTCACGTCTGTCGATATTCTGTATCCAACTTGAAAGACGCAAAAACACCTACAAATCTCGAACAATACTAGTGGTAGGTGGATTCTTAAATTCCTACATGATATGACAATAATTGAAAACGGAAAGGAGAACTTGTTGCTAGTGCCGACACAAGACCTCAGAGTACTTTCCGCCTTCAAAAATAAATCTTGAGTTTTCTTTTCTTTGCGACTTATTTTTAACCGACACGTTTGAAGAATGAAGGGCAGCGCTAAAGTTACAGACACGGAACTAGTTTAATTACTGTAAGTGACTCTCAAGGCATTAATTAATTTTAGTTAACAATGGGTAACGTTACAAAGGGAAACTTGTAAACAACTGTCAAATAAAACCATAATTAATCTTCAACGTTTGAAAACAAAGTAAACTAACGTCTACAACACCAAATATTTTAAATGATGAAAGACCCTGAAGTCCCTGAAAACAAATTAATTACATAATATGTTGTAGTAGTGTTGTGTTGAAAATTCTTCTGAAAAATTTGTCGTTTTCCCAAAAAAAAAAAAACAACGCGATCACCAGATGACGTAGTTAGATCTCCGTTCTAATTGGTTGTGCTCACTCGCGCTTAGCCGTGGTTGGCTAGTTTGAATTTAAAATTACAAATCTATATTCTTTCCCCAACATAGAAAGCACGTATGGACTATTTGTTAAGACTTAAAAACTATGGTAACCCCAACAATAAATTTCATAAGCAATTAAAGCCATGACTAACCCTCTATGGCATCGGATTGGGCACTGCACTATCACTCACTTTTAATTCAAGCGTTTGTAAACAACAATATTTATCACTAAAACACTCAAATATATAGTCCGCACTGTGCAATAAATTTTTGGTGATTTTACAATAAATGAACGAACGTCTCCCGAGAAACGCCCAGAGATAACTGACCAAATAACAATTCACTAACGGACAAAAAGCACAAAAAGTGTTAGATCATAATAAGCGCGAATATTAATCAAGATGTAAACAAAAACTTCGGTTCTAATTTAAACATAACATAACACGAATAATTCTTTGTTCGACGCCAAATTTATCTTCAAATGAGAACCGTTTTGAGAAAGTTTTTGTATACACTTTAATCAAATTTCTACAATTATTATGAGCTCACAGTTTTTTGTCCGTCCAGTTTATTAGCCCGTTGCTATTTGGTCAGTTATCTCCGGGCGTTTGTCGGGAGACGTTCGTTTATTTATTGTAAAATCACCAAAAATTTTTTGCACAGAGCAGACCTTGCTTAAACTAAATCTTCTAGTTCCCAAACGCTTTGTTTAAGAGTGAGTGATAGTGCAGTGCCGAGAACACATCCCACGCCGGGTGGAATAGTCAAAGGGTTAGTTTGAAATATAATATTTTTGCACGTAATACATGATGTGTTGTTTACAAAATTTATTATTGGGGTTTCTAGCGTAGAGATAATATACATAGTTTAATTTAATGTTTTATACTATTTTGATATCCCTTCTGTACATTGTTTAGATACTACTTTTAGCTCTTTTTTAAAATTCTTCTGTTACTTCTATTCTCTTTTCATTTATAAAAATCAAGGAATTTTATTTTCCTGAAAACTTTTCGAGGACCATAAGGAACAATACAAAAAAAGAATTACGCATATCCATCGTTAAATGTACATCATTTCATTTTTATTATAATAGATATGTAGGGTTTGATTTCAAGGCCACCGTTTAGTAATCCCTCTGCAGAACAAATGTTTTTCTGTCTTTGGTTTAAATGGGATCATTTTGTGTCTGAATGTAATTTCTATAACAACCTACATAATTATTTCTAACTTTAACTCTAATTTACCATCTAATGTACCAAATCAGCCCAAATTATGCCAGGGACAAAATTTGTGAATGAACCATCGAAATCTTGATGGGCGAGTGAAGTAATTTCAAAGCGATTAACCTCAAGGAGAAAGTTCGACGAAAAATAGCTAGAAATTAGTTGTAGGTAAATGAGAAATAAAAGCACAAAGTTTTGTCAGTGGTTGCTAACAGTGATTTCCATCAGCTCCTAGTGTTAAAACAAACGAATCTCAAAAAAAAAATCCAATTACAGGGTCTATTTCAGGCGTGAAAATTCTAAAATCTACCAAGCATTTAGCCGTGATGTACTTCATTTCGAATTTCGTCACGCCTGAAGATTACAAAGTGCACGGTCGTGCACAAAACGCGTTTTTCTAAACAAACAATTTATCATTTTCTCAACTTATGGACCTCTCCAAAAATCACTTATCGACGCTCAACGTCCTCGTTAGTATCGCAATTAAATCCCAGCAAGGTCTGTATTTTCGTGCCCAGCCCCAAACAGGAAACCCGCCTTTTACGAGTCCGACATAAAAGCTTCTTTCTCGCCCGACTCCCATTTCTGCACTCCGTAATTAAACCCGACTCATCCAGACACAAAAACTGCACTTGTTTATTGTTGCAGCGCGATACGGAAAACAAACCCGATGTAAGTTTAACCCAAATCACCCGACAACCAAACAGGCCGTGTTTGTTTGAATTCGACGTCAACGAGAAAAATATTTACTGGCGGCAGTCGGTTCGGACGAAACGTGAAAATCACGGGATGTCGCCGCAACCATCGGACGAGAACGGAACGAGGAACGGAAGCAGGCCGGTCAGTGTTTACGACAATTACGCCGATAACGGAAACGCGAGGAACGATAGGGGAGTGAGGGAAACGCGGCTCGACGGGACGCCCTCGCTGGCGCACTGTTTGGTGACCACCGTGCCGCAGAACATCGCAGCGGAGACGTTGGCGAAGAAGCACACGCCCAACAGGAACAGCTTGAGGCACAGTCGGATGATCGCGATGAATAAGACTGGAAGAGGTAAATAAAAATTATGTAAACACATAATAATGTAGAAAATTTGCCACCAGCCGCTGATCTACAGGGGGATTTTTAACGAGTGTCGCCCCTCTAAATCAGGTAATTTATGATAAATAATTATGATAATCGCTTCACAACGGAACGATTGTATCTGAAATCAATTAAAATATTAAATAGCATTCACTGAAAGTAATATCTCAATATCTTATACTCTCTTGGAACACCTCTGAGATTATAAATTCTTTGGAACAAAGAGGTCAATCAACTGGTGAATATCACAATAACTATTTTGTCTAAAATTAAACATTCTAAAAAGTTTTTCGATTTAAATTTAAAATTACCTTTCTTGTCATCAATGTAATTTTTATAATGATCACTGATTACTGAAGAACCCACAAACTAGCAAAAAAACTCTCTTGCACCAACGTGTTTCGACAACAACGTAATTATGAAATTATGCTTTTAGTTTCTCAGCTTTTCAGTTTCGTTGTTTAACTCTCATTTTTCGGAGGTGTCCTTTAAAAGAATGGATGTTATCTCCGAGAAAAGTCCGCACAGTATACTATCTATAGTAAGGGTGGAAGTACGGAGCCCTGGGGGACTCCGGCTTTCAGTGAGATAGGGTCAGAGAGGGAGTTTTGGACTTTTCGCTTGTTTCGACCACGTGATTTTGTCGTCATGACTTAAATGTATCCGCCATCTTCTTATTTTATGGCCCTGCCTTTATAAAACTTGCTGGTTTATTCGTACCAGAGACTTTGATTATTTACTAGAGTTTGTTTAAATATTGATTTCATTTCCTCCTTCACATTCCTTTCATTTATTTCACCCTTTTTATTTATTTTTTTTTCGTCCTTCTGATGCTATGATTTTTGTATTCTTCTAGTTGCTTCTGACTCTTCTAATCGCTTTGATTCCCCTGACAACTTTGATGCCTCAAACGCCTCTAATTCCTTTTTTTTTAATCTTTGAAATGAATACCATGTATTAGAATTTTTTTTCTGAGATGCTATAAAATCTGAGAATCGTGGGACATTGAGGAAGCCGTAAAAGAAGTTTAGAAAATTGAGCTTGAATTTGAACTTGAAAAGGGGAATAGAGAAATTTGTCAATTTTGTAGTAACGTGCGTTACATAATAAGACGAGCGAAGCGATTTCATATTAACTTCATGTGAGTGCGGAACTAGCTTCCACCATGTATTAATGTTGCGAGCGAAGCGAGCTACATACTTCGCAACTCGAGAAATTAAAATCTAGAAAAATTATTGAAGAGAGAGCTGGAAAATGGTGAAAGTGGAATTGCACAAATCCTACCTCCCGGAATTGCCCCGGCAATATTTATAATTTTTATTTAGCGTCTAAAAAAGGCAAAAACGCGCGGCTCAGCTCCTGAACTGAATCTGACACCTGAACAAAAAAAAATTCAACCGTGTAAATATTAATATTAAGGAATAAAAAAAAATGGTATTTGGACATATCAATAAACAATAATCTGTGGGTGAAATTTATTTACTTTTTTACAATTTTTCTATTGATTACGGTAATTGTTCTTGCTAAAAATTAACATACAAACCCTGACAATTGTTAAACTAAAATCCTGGAATTTTTTCCTTTCTTGGAGCTATCTCTTGTAGGCTTTAGAAAAGATTCCCGTTGGAAAAAAAAATCAACGAACAATGAAAGAATTCTTTTTTTCAATTATCTCTACTGATATGTTTTGTTATTGTTGATGGCAATATAATTTATGTTTTTTTTTATTTTTAACTCCTATTGTTAAACAAAATGTGCATTGTTTATAATTATGAATTTCAAAAATTAAATATTGACGATACGACAAGAACACTTAAAGTCGTTTTTATTCCCGTTAATCAACGAACAAATTGAGCTTTATTATTTATTAACTTTTTGTCTATTATTTATGTATCGTATCAATATGATCGTTTTTTTAAATTTTTCTTATTCATTACTTAGGTCTTAATTATTAAAAGTTGAGGACTCTGACCTTTATTAAAAACTCATTATTTTCTTATTCTGAGAAAATCTAAAAAAATCAATAAAAAATTGGATTTTTTTTTCATAACAAACGATGTTTTCAGTATATTTCAAAAAATTAAGAAAAAAATATAACCGAAAAATTCATATTTATACAGGCTGTCTTACGAAAAACGCACCACGCTATAACTCTGTTATTAATAATCCGATTTCAGAAATTCAAAAACCGTGTAAGACAGGTGTATAAATGCTACAAATTAATATGATTCTTTTTTTTTAATAAGTCATTTTTGTCATGCGAGTCAACTTTTTTTTTAAATAGCAACACATTTTTTTTATTCAGTTTGTGGGGATTTTTTTTCTCAATACAATGGTATGTTTCAACTTGATTTTGTAAAATATTCTTGGAAAACTTTTTTTTCCAAAAATTTTGTGCGTTGTGTGCGTTGGAATCCAATGAAAGCGCACAAAAGGCGCACTGCTTGACCAGAATTTCTGTGGCACTCGAAAAACACTTGCATCATATCAATTAATTGATTGTTATCCGTAATGAAATAACAATGTGATCACAAAATAATAATAATGAAATAATTAAACAAAATAAATAATACAAACAACAATAAATAAAAACAAGTTGACAAATCTTAAATGACAGTTATTGTTTTGTGCGCTTTCATTGGATTCCGACGCACGCTTGAAAATTTTAGAAAAAAAAAAAACCTTTTACAAGAATATTTTACAGTCAAGTTGAAACATACTGTATTGAGAAAAAAAAACAACAAACTGAATAAAAAAAAATATGTGTTGCTATTTAAAACAAAAAGTTGACTATCGCTTGACAAGAATGACTTGAAAAATACTCTTTTGTAGCATTTATACACCTGTCTCACACGGTTTTTGAATTTGTTTTTCTTAAGGCAGCCTGTATATAATTTTTTTTTTAATAAACAAATAAAAAATAAATTTCTTTCATAATAATTATGTATAGAAGAGCAATATAAATAATCATTTAAAAAAAAAAACTGTTTCTTAATTTTAATATTTAGCAACAACAAAAAAATTAATTAATAAAGACATTTTTTACAAATGATGTTTTTTTAAGTAACGAATTTTTTTTTATCATTTTTATCGTTCCATGGATTAGATTTAAAAAAAAAACTTTTTGAAAATCATAATGCACTTACTTACATATAACAATTTTTTTTAAACAATAGGAGTTAAAAATTAAAAAAAATTATATTGCTTTCAGCAATGACAAAACATATCAGTAGAGATAATTGAAAAGAAAATCTTTCATTGTTTTGTTTATGTTTTTAATTTTGTTAAGCCTTTAATTATGGTTAATAAAAAAGTGAAAAATCCTCCAAAAAGGGGAAAAAAATCCAGGATTTTAGTTTGACAACTATCGGGGTTTGTATGTCAACTTTTAACAAGAACAATTATTACCGTAATTAACAAATGCATTTGTCAATAGAAAAATTGAGGGATTTTTTTTTTACCGACGGATTATTGTTTATTGATATGTCCAGATAATATCTAATTTTTTTTATTCCTTAAGATTAATATTTACTCGGTTAATTTTTTTTTTTTTTGTTCAGGTGTCAGATTGTGCAAAGGTGCAAAAAAACATAACCACCTTTTTTTGTTTACTTAATTGTTTATAACTTTCGTAATTTTTATTTACCGATATTGATTTTCAAAAATTTGGTGCAACTACGAATCGAATGACACCTCAATAATTTTTGGTGCCTTTTGAGACGAATTTCGGAAAAAGAGACTTGTGAACCAGGCTATTACTCATTGTCAGAATATCGAGACTACAAATTCTCCTAATTGACTGCTAAACAGTTTGTAACACATCGTTAATTGGTTTGTTCTAAATACCAGGATTATGCAAACGTTTCTTTCAAAAAAATTTCCCGTAATGTTGAGGAATGAAATGGGGCGGTCGAGAGGGCGTTTTCTCTGGGGATCATTATGGTGTGTTTTTTTTTTCTATGCTGACGGTGCTGAGATGGCTGTGTGGTAGGTTTTTTAGTAGGACCAGGCTTTGGTGTTTTTGAGTTTGGAAATTTTCGAGGAGGCTTCTTCAGGTGTAGGATCAGAAGGGCTTTCGTCCTGAAGGGGGTAACGTAGGGGTTCTACTAGAGGGACCGTTTTAAAGTTTAGGTCTGTAGGTAGTTGGACAGTAGTTGGGCTTTTTCGGAGGGGGTGTTTGAATGGAATTTTTGGCCTGTAGGGACTTTAAATTTGTTCCAAAATGCATTACCATCTTTATAGTTTAAATTTTCGCAAGCTCGGATCCAAGTTGGAGTGCTTAATTTTTGTGGTGAGATTGAGGATACAGATAGATAGATACAAAGAAACATAAATACACAAACAACCAGTTCATAATCTACCAGACTTTATTTAGAGTATCTACTTCTATAGAAGAATAAAATGTTCTCCGTAATGTTTAGACCTTCAGCATTAAATGCCAATCACTCAGGTTTGTCTTAGCTGCGCGTAACAGCAGTTACGAGGGAGTCACCACAATAGATAAATGTAACATTCCAACTTGGCAACAATGAATAACTCCCACCTATTTGTCTTGAATTGAACATGTGTGGGTCCTCGGCGGTCAATGTACACCGTAGGATTTGCAAGGAATAAGAATAAGAAATTTTTATTCTAAATATGAATATATTATTTTAATATAAAATAGTCGTGATTAGGGGGGACTATGATTATTTAAAGGAATAATTAAGCATTATTAATCAACACACAAGATACGTATATGTATACTTACAATATTGTACAAACATACAATTATGTAAATCTTTACTACTTTACAATTAGTGTTAATTAGAAGCCACACATTCCTATTGTAATAATAGAACTATTATAAAACACTTTTATTAATATGTCTTCCGTTTTTTCGTGTCCTTTTCCCTCTCTTGTATATTCCGACTTTTTTTTTCGTCGTGGGGCAATAAAAATGAAAATCATATTTAATCTTACAAAATGTTTTTATTTTCTCTCGAAAGCACTTATAGGTTTCTTCTTTGGGTTTATTAATATTTTCTTTTTTTTTATTACAATGGTATTTCTCTTCCCTGTTCGACACAATCATTTCAAGAGAACCGTTAGCTTCGTCAAACGGTAATATCATTGTTTAAGTATATTATTAATAACAAATTTAGAGCTTAAAAGCCGGAAATACGTGGTAAATAATTATGATGGTACCGGGTACCATAGATCATCTAAATATTACGATTTGTTCATTTATCTATCAAACTTTATGAAATTACCCTCGGGGCAATTTGTAGCTTCGCATTATTGGTTTATTTTTACACTGTGACCTTTTCAACAAAATTTGAATGTCAAGAATGTAGTAAAAAAAACAATAATTCATCAACTGATTAAAATGAAAGTCACAGTGTCACGTAATAACACGTTGACCGTTATTAAGGCATTCTAAATCGTGCGTGGAATTAAAATTTCGTCACGCGCTTCATCCGGTTTAAAAACTCAAAAATAGACGAACACTCTTCCATTTTCCGGTGTATTTTTGGAAGATTTCCGGTGTTTTTTCCTTCTTTTAGTTTGTATCTGGTCGTTTTGTGATTTATTTAGACGCAAGGAATTTTAACAAGACATATTTTTCTGATTTATTTTTTAGTTCGTTTACACTTGTATTTGCATCCTTCTGTCTGTGTTATTTACGTAATTTTTTTCCTGTGCATGCTGTGCATTTTTTAACTTGAGAACTGAAAAACTGAAAATCTGCAGAAATTTTGTTGGGTTCAAAAACACGTCTTTTGATCAAACAAATTAATAATTATTTTTGATGTAAATTCAAATTTTTCCAACCCCCACCGGTATATATGACACGGAGATAGATGTTACCGACTGCTGAAAAGGCCCGAAGCCTCAGCAGCACCAAAACACAAATTATTGTTTACCCCTAAGGACAAAAATTGTAAAAACTTCAACTTAATGAATGCATTTCGATGCGATCTCACGGATGATGGTAAAATTGGATAAAACCTTTTGCTGTTAGGAGACAAGTCTTTATAGACTCGGGGATAATTGTGTGCTGCATATATGACATTATTTCTTTTATTTTCATGAATTATTATATCTTCTTTGTCTCGACTGTAATATATAATTATAATATGTTGCATATAATAATGTTAAAAGACAAATTACGACCGTATAAACTTATTTTTTCCAGCAACCCTACAAGCCCTTATTGGAAGTGTGCGTAGCAAGACCGTCACAACTATAACGTAATGTCTTCAAACCCCTAATAATAGTTTTTTTTTCCAGTCCCGCACAAGTACTTACCAGCGATTATTCGCTACCATAAACTAGCCAAAGCCCTTTTGGGTCTCGTCACCTTGCTTGGACTAGCAATCTGTTTCTTGGCTCTCTGGCTGTTGCTATGGGCCCCCAATATAAGATATCGCGACAACCCCCACTGGAGCGGAATGCCCGTATGTATTTAATTTGGTTAAACTTGAGCGAGATCAAGAATTATGTTGCAGGTACTCTTATCGGGTATGGTCGGCCTCATCTTGGTCTTCTGCTTCCGAAAAGAGCACCCCGGAACGAGAAACTACTTCGTTTACGCTATTAGGGTACCGATCTACAACACCGTCAGCCCGTTTTGATGCACTTCTTTCAGGTATTCAGCATCGCCTTGAGCGCACTCGCGGCAGTGGCCGCCTTCACGGCTTCGGCTTTCGCTATCATCCACCTAGTGTCTCTCTACACAATGTCTTGTGTTCCTTCGGCTCAACTGGACAAAACCTGTGTTTGCCAAATAACGAGTTCCCTCAACGACACTACAACATCCGTCCACAGTTACCACTATATCGACCTGAGCTGCGTTGAAGTGGACAACATCTTAACGATCCTCATCATCTTCTCTGCGGCCACCAATCTCATTGCAGGCGTCTTAGAAGTGTGGTACATATATCTACATTGGGCTAGTAGATATAAGTATACCTATTCCAAAGTGAGGACCGAAGATAACACCCCCACAGTACTTACCAACTTGAGATAACTAACGTACCTGCAATATTGTTATGTCCCAAAGATTTTAGTGTTATTTTATATTTAGGAATAAATGAGACACCAATGATGTAAAAATTTAAATAAATCGGGAGTTTTCACAGGTGTATAGCCTTAAAAGTACAAATTACACAATCACAATATTTTCTAAATGGCATAGAAGTCAGGCGCCCCGTCGGCAAGACTAAATTAAGGAATGGCTACAATAGTAACTATTTTTGTACAAAATATTGCAAACAACCTAGAGTTGCTTTGAGCACCATGTTTGACACACTGTGAAGAGCTAAAATACGGTATAGATAAAAAACACGGATTTCTGTTCACAAATATAAATACACCTTTGTATCACAGCCAGACAAAAGTAATACCAAATGTTCAGAAACCAGTGTCGGAAACGATAAAAGCGTAATCAATAAACTACGTGGAAATACTACTCGTGCAGTTTAAGTAAAAAATAAGTAAATTGCACTAAAATGATTCGGTAACGCCTACATCCTATTTTAAGTATGATATTAGTTGACCATCAAATTGACGTGCATTGCTGGTTGCTTCAAGCTCTCTCGGTACCGCATTTTCAGGAAGGCGCCCAACCATTTCGCTCGGCTGTACGGATCGCCCCACGCCATCACGTTTCCGAAATAGGGGCTGTTTTTGGTGCGTTGCGGGTGGGATTTGGCCTCGATGAAGGTGATCGTCCATCGCGACTGTGGGTTTCGTTTAGGTTCGTGCCCCAAGTACCATATTATGTCTTCAATGTTGTAGGAAAACAGTTTTTCCTCACACTGGAACGTAAATAGGTCTTTTACGAGAATTAGAAACGGTTGCGGACTCACGGTTCGGTCCTTGAAACAATTCACTTTCAACTGGGAAAACTCGAACATGAACAACTTGAAATTTCGCGAGCGGGTGTCGGCGAATTTCAGCTCGGCGGAGAGGGGAGGCGCGTTGGTGTCGTGGACGAAATCGGAGTACTTTGTGTAAAGGGTGAGGACCAAGTGGTTGTCTTTGCGGTCCTGTTGGTCCCAGTAGCTCCACCTGAGGACGATGTCCAACACCTGGAGTAAAACAAAAAATATGTTACATTTTGTAATTCTTTTTCGAACATTGAATTTTTCGCATTTTTCTAAATCGGTGTTTTATGGCAGGATAACAAAACTAACCTTCTCTGAAAAATGTACCGGCCGTTGGAGTTTGTCGTTCAACACCACCTCTTCCAAGATCAGTTCGTGCACGGGCATGTTTATCTTCGGACTTAATTCTACACATACGTCGTAAGCAGTCTTGTTGGGTCCAACCTGGAAGGCCACAATCAGACTAACATTACACTTACAAAAATCACGACTTACAGCCACATTAACAGGCTGCCCATCCTTATTATGTAAATATATCCAAACGCGGAAGTCCCCGGCACTCTTCGAATTACTGACACTCGTCTGTGGCGCCCGACTGTGCTTTTCTAGCACCTGCAGCATTACTTTCTCCTTCTCGATTTCGGATGGATCCTCGGGGAAGATGTCCCTGAACATGTCCAGCAGTTGCTTTACTACAACCACATTATGGATGTGCTTGTTCCCTGTGGTCAACGGTTCCTTTTCCTAAACGTAACTCAATTAAAAGAACACAGACAAAAAAGACACCCCACCTCTTGGTGCATCAGGCTCGGGCCCCAAACGGCTGCCAAATTCTCGGCGGTCATTAGGTTCTTCTTGCTTTGCGATGCGACGAAATGGAGATGTCCCAACAACTTCTTGGCTGTTCTGTAGGAGATCGGGGGCAGCTGGTCCAAAGCCGCCTTGTACATTCTTATCCTTTCCTCTTGGTTACTGACCACTACAAAATAAAATTAGAAAGAGCCAAAATGACTTTGAAATAGTACGTGAAACTTGATGCAAGTACTGCCTCTGAGTGCTGCTCAACAGGGGCTCAGGAAGATCACGGAAGAAACGCTTTAGGGCGGTCGCTATATCGTGTTCTGTGTACTTGTCAATGGTCAATTGGACGGCCCAGGCGTCCTTCCTGAACTTTGCCAGGATCTCCGCCACTGCCGTGTTGGTTCCCGGGCGCCTGTATATGCCCTCGGTCATACTGCCTGTAATTAAATACTGTCAAAAATTCTTATGAGACTGGGGCACCCCAGGAACCTACCATGGGTGTAAATAAAATTAATGCACTTCTCGACCAGCACCGGGATGTCGTTCTTCGTCAGCTGCTGTTTGTCCAAATACGCGCCGTTATTGTGCGCGGCCAATTTCACAATATGACACCAAACCTGTAAAAAGAATATCAGTTCCACGTCCAACAACATCCCTTCCCATCGCTCACAAAATACCTTTCAAACCCACGCAAGCTAGAAGAAAGCCGTGTATGATTAGCCCAAGCTCAGACTCTGATCGATTTTTACCTTTGTTTCCCTTGATGTCCACATGCGTAAATACAACGTAACGCTGGGGGTGTCGACCACGATGTTGGGCCCCCTGTCGTTGGTGCGCGGGTTATTGTCGGTCTCTTGGTACACCTGGAGCACCATGCAACGCACCTTCCTCAAATCCATCGTTTTGGTGGCCTGGTTGTCGATGGCGTAGTACAGGTTGCGACCGGCGAGCATCAACCAGGCGCCCACCCATTGGCCACTCACACCTACAATTTTTTTTTACTATTTTCTATATCTATGGAGTGGTACTTCAAAAACGGATGTGTCACAAACCTTCTCTGAGGTAGGTCCAGCCCATTCGAGTATACTCCGTGGTAATTTTAGCCGGAAACCTCTTCGTCAAGCTCTCGGCGATGCAACGCATCCATACACGTCTCTCGGAGATGTCTCTGGTTCCGTAGACATGACCTCCGCGACTCTTTCCTGTGGTGTTGAGTTCGAAGCAGTGGAGGTCGTCGTTGTCGTATCTGAAAGGATTTGATTAGTGCAGTTTCTATCGGTAATTAATCAACCGTGCAAACAATAAAGTCGGAAGTCGAATCATATGGTTCGTTTCCTGGATGCTGTGTAGATACAATGTATTGTTCGGGAAGGACAGTGTCATCTGAATTGAGTTTATTGAGATTTTTAGCAACTGAACCACATCATCACTCCAAATCTGTCTAATCAATGATCCCTCTATGCTAATATAAAAACAACTGGATGCAACATAATACCAGCAAGGTGTGCCAATTTTCAACAAGATTAAATAGTCACCTGTGATGCTGACACTTTCGTTATGTCTAGTTGTAAATTATGCAGCGTCGGACCTCTGAGTTATTCAGAACAATTTTCTAATGTATTGTTAAGGATACAAAAACTAATTTCTACAAAATAATGTGTGTCAAAACACATGATTAATGTGATCCTACTTGCACCACACTCTCAGTAATATTTCTGATGAGGTTGCTGAAGATTAAAACTGAAACCACACACGGTCCGAACCCGGACCAAGTCATGTTGTTATTCAGGCCGCAAGAACCTCCCTTTGGCGTAAACTATTTAGGAATTTAGGGTTTTATATTTCATGTACCCTAAAATCGCCCAGAAAAAAAAAACTTTTTTTGAACATACCTTCTTTAAGTGTTTAAGTACCGCTCGACAAAAAACAATCCTTAGGAAAATACATGAAACAGAAACTGATGAAGGAACAGTTGTCGGTGAAGAAGAGCTTGACGAACCAAAAATATTATTGAAAAAGATTAATGTAGAAAATCTTGTTCGGAAAATAAATTGTTCCATAATTCGGGATATACGAATGCCCTTTGTGATTTTTTTTGCTGTTCTTTCATGAGGTAATAAAATAAATTATTGACCAGATGAATGCAGATTAACATTTCAGATGGTAGTACGGTAATACATAGATTTGACAAATGATCGACAGGCTTGCACATTTTTAAGGAAACTGCAGTGTCGCCAACTATTTTTTTTTAATTTCTGGAGATTCAAACGCCTTGTTTACACAAGCTTAGCTCTAATCTTTACTGTTAAACAATCGCACTTGTCATTAGTAAAATATAATGGGCTTTTGTGTTCCCACTCACTCGCATTTTTACTACTGTGCCGCTATTGGTAGCACCAAACTCGTGCACAGTCCTTAACGGTCACCTGGAGTGTGTCCTTTTTTATTGTGGAAAAAGCCACATGTGATAAGCATATGCACTAGTAAAAACAAGGTGAAAACGTGCCTTTTTTAATGAAGAACGCGGACCTCAGTGTCACGTTGCGAAACTATTAAAATTCCACATATTTTGCATGCTTCCACTCAAAAATATTTTTGTGCTCTTGTCTAAACCGTTTCCTCATGCGTGCAGTTAAATTGCCTCAATTAAAAAATTAAAGACCTCATCCACAAACACAGCTGTTCGTGTATAGGCGAACAACCAAAACGTTTCCTGAAGCCACGCAGAACGACATGTCAGCGATTTATTGTAACTCGCATGACACAAATTGCGCCGCTTCATTTGTTATTTGAGTCAGGCTCGAGTGAACAACCGCAGAAACAAAACACGAACTTCTGCGGTAATTAGGATGTGACTGTCAAATGGGAATGGATGCGACCCATTAACGGGAACATGCCTCTAATAAATCTTGACATGCATTTCACGACGACAACGAGTGGGCACAAGACGTCACTGGACGCCTGCATCAAGGTCGGAAAAATGTGAGAAATGGAAGGCACGACTTACTTGTATTTGAACTTGGGGTCCTGCAGGATCTGCACACTCAGTATTTGCTCCGCCTTGAAGTGCTCCTTGATCGTCTCGCTCGTGCTATCCGCGTAACAAATAAAGTCCGAATTCTGGAGGATGCACCACCTCCCACTGTACTCCCCGAAGAGGTCCTCCACAGGCCCGTTCTGCACCTTGTAGAGCATCCCCTTCTTGTGTACGAAACTCTTCACTTCCAGTTCGGGTCTCTGCACCACGGAGTCTCTACTCCTCAAGCTGGGCGCCTTCTCCAGCGCTCCCTTCAGCTGTTTCAGCCAACCCACCTTCTTCGATTCGTTGGTGTTGTCTTTGAAACTCTCGCTGGAGGTGAACCATTGAGTCTTGGTCTTTTCCTTGGGGGATTGCTCTTCTTCGGGAAGGGAGTCGAACCGGACGGGCGGTGTGGGCGGCGTTATGAACTCTTCGGGTTCGGAATCGTTGGAGATGCTCCAGTCGTCCAGGGTTTTGCCCACGGAAAGTTTGCCGTACATGTCGCCATTGAAGAAATCCTCCAGGAGTTTGATGTCCTCCGAGGGGATTGTGGTTTGGAAGCCTGGAAAGTCAACAGTTTGGTCTAAGTTCTAACTAGTTGGGTTCGCCACCGATCGATTTGCGCCACGTACAGGGTGACTTTGAACATGTGTCACTCGTTTAAGACTAGTAAAACCAATTTCCTTTATTTTTCAAAAAGATAAGAATCATGTACATCAAGGATTTATCAGATATATTTTGAAAAAAATGTGCGCATTTATAATAAATCTAATCATATGTACCTACCAACCCGATAAAATTACAGCTATTTTGGTGGTAACTAGTGATATCAGTATGGAGTACCTAATGCCAAACAAAGATTACGCAAAAATATTATGATTAACCGAATTACTAAATCTTATATTCCCCACCTATTTTCGTTAGTGTTATATCACATAGAATATTTATGACTACCATGGGTTTTCATATTCCACACGCTACTTAGACTTTTTTATCGCAGTTGCAATACAAATAAAAACATACACTATGTTTGCTCCCGCTGCTTACAGGAAATTTCATTACTATCTAAATATTTGGCTACTTGTTTGTATCGCAACTTCGGTAGACCTCAAGTACTTTCATGCGTTTTCTGTCTCTTCACTCAATTGAACCACTGAAGAAATCCGAGTGGGTTGACCCGAGCAAACGACGCAAATCGCACAGTCGTGCATTCATTTGCACATCTTTAATTTTTGCTGCGTTTATAGGAGAAGAAATGTTTGTTATGACTACCGCACGGCTAACTCGACACTTTTCTGAAAGTGAAGAATCCGGAAGATGGCTTCTGGGAAACCTGCAGATTTATGGAAATGTCCGCGAAGAACGGATATTAGTCAACTCGTGAAGTGAATCATCTTTGTGGGATACTAATGATGGGGCGCGTAATGAAAACAAAGTTCACGATACTGTCTTGTTTTCATTGCAACGCAATTCAGTGCCACTTCATAAATCACTGACTGCTTGTTAGATGTTTAACCTAGATGGGGGCAATGTAATTGAAAATGCTAGAGTACGGGTAATAAGCACTGAAGTGATCGTATAGCGGGAATCATCATTCTTAGTAATTGCGCTGTATTGCTGTAATTTTTCCTTGTTTAAAAAATATACCTGCGAAACGTACATTTACGTCAATATGTAGACTGACCAAGAATAAAAATTAGATTGACATTGAAAAACATAACCTTCAATTTACAATTGACGTCTGGCCAACTAAAAGGCAAAAAATCTACAACTTTATTTGAATCCATCACCCACTTGAACATAAATGTTTATTAGTGTCAGTATTTACATTTGAACGTTTGATACTGACTAATTAAAAGCAAATGCGATTGCAAAAAAACTCAGGGGAAATCGTGTGAATCACGGGAAAACAGTGTCAAAAGGTATTGCCAACACCGTGGCGCCGTACACAAAGACCAATAGTAATCACAACATCGGAGGTTGACGTTTACCGACTCCAAATAAAAGTGCACCATGGTGAAGTTGGCCATGATCTTTACGTGGAGACACAAACGAGTGTTTAATTTTTTACCTGCTTTGTTAAATCCAAAAAGATCTCTATATATTTAATCGTTGAACATGAATCGAGTGATTTTAAATAAAACACTGTGTGTACTGCATCGATGTTTACTAGTTTTTTTTTTTAATGAGATTTATAAAATACACCAGTAGATTGCTTTTCATTTTCAAAAATTTCAAAGGTTCATTGACTATTTGCATTTTCCTTTCGGCGCACACCAGTCCATTACAGTCACCAACTTGAACCTCGCTTGAAGCAGCGTGGGTCGTCTGAGTAAGAAATTCGAGAATTGAGGGTAAAGAAAACATTGATGCAGATTTATTTTACATTGATTCCAATATGTACATACCACTCGAATTTCGAGTGACAGGCGATCACTAGTACATACGTAATATTAATCTCAGATAGGTTTCGTCAATATGAAACATTACGTCAACTTCCAGCCATTCAATTTTTATTTGGAGTCGGTAAATGTAAATTTTTTTGTACTGTTGGCATAAGTGTACTGTTGGGCCGAGATGTGTTCGAAGACTGAATATATGGGAAAAACTAGTAATAAAATTGAGAATCTGAAAAAAAGAGGATATTATAAAAAAGGAAACCAATGGAAATTTTATTTTTGGCCTCTAAATTAAAGTTAGATTTTTACGCAAAATGTTGTAAACCAGTGAATTTTTAGCTTTTCAGAAACGTTTAAAAAAATAAATTAAGTATAAGACAAAAAGTCTAATTTAGTACACGCTACTTTACACCATAATTGACACAATAATGTACAAAATAAAACGGTAATAATTTTTGTTTTTTAATATTACATGTGGCGCCATCTATGAGAATTTAAAATGAATCAATAAATCAACATTAATTTCATTGTGTTGGTACCACTGTCATATTATATGTAGTAATAATCACATTCGACAGATTGATGGTTAATTACTTTTAGTTAATTATTACAACTATTACTATAAACACAAAAAGACTGCACGTGTTATTGAAGGTTTCAAGATCCAATCTCCTCTGTAATTCCTCTTTGTTCCCAAAACTCCAGCATGAATTAATTGAAAAGAAGCTCCATATTTGGAAGAAATTATTTATAATAACTTGTAACTTTTAACCTAATAAATACAAAAACCTACACTAAAATGAAAATTCTCGACGACCTTCTGCGTAATGAGTGTCAAATGTCAATCAATAAACTCAATGTCAAATATGTAGCGCCCATAGAAGCATCCAAACTAAAAATAAGACTAACCAATCTACTTTATACAGTAGTAAGTACCGATATTACGATAACGAATTCTCTATCAGTGAATTCTAAATCAATACGTGTGACTCAACTTCAAAATTATGTATGTATATGATTCAGGTGTCATTACTCTAGCTTGATTAAAAATACGTACAGATACCATGGCACCGGGATGTATCATTAAATTTACTCCCGCATGTGAAAGTTTACACCAATTCCCACAAGAGATAAAAATGACACCGATTTAGCGTCGCAGCAGGTAACTTTTACACTTACTGATGTCTTTACAAAACAAACAATTCCAATCAATGCTTGACAAAATAACGGTAGTACTAAAAACAGTTGAATTAAGTTTACAGTTTCTGGGGTGAAGGTGAATTATAAAACATTAGTCATACCGAAAAAATTGCCACCGAATATTTATCAATGATATTTTATAAAAGTGTAAGAAAGCAGAGATTTCGTGGTCTCACTGTATCTTTCACGTCTCGGCTATCTTTTAATAAACATCATGTAGAAAATCAACCCGGAAAAACAAACAAATGCACAGTTCAACACAAAGAGTGCGGTGTCGATTCCACTTTATCAGTATCCTGATATGCAGTCGGAGATAGAAAATCTTGGACGTCATTTTTCTATAATTTTATTCGTTCAAATTTTTAACCACTTGTCGAAGTGTTTGATGACAATACAATAATATGTATATTACGATACGAGTTTTATTTTGTCGCACGCACTGTGCGATAAAATGCCTTATAAACGAGTTATCATACAGTATATTATCTACTTTGCCACTTTTTATACAAAATAATCAAACTTCACTAATATATAGTCAATAGTCGCATTTTTGTCCTTCCAAAAATGAGTTCTCAAGTTCTTCAATGTACGCGTCCAGAAATACGGGCTTTGGCGAAAATACGATGGGCAATGTGCTACCTTCAGTCACGCGAGGCATACAGTGACGAACGCGGTATCTTTCTGGCTCTGGAAAATCTCGATCTTCCCATCCACAAAATGTTTCGAATCAAATCCCGCCGCACAAACAAGTGGACACTCTCAAGCATTTCCTGACCCACCAAGCTTTATCACCACGAGGCAGAATTACCCAACAAAATCGCGTGAAGCCAAACCCCCCAAACAAGTGCGAACAATAGTGATGCCAATTCCCATCGACAGCTGTTGCTGCTGACCAGCCAGTTGGACTTCATAGCGAAGTAGTATAGATTAGGGTTGCCAATATGTATTAAAAAAATAAATTATGCTATATTTAGTACAATTATTATAACACTTTTTTGGTCTATTATAACACGCAAAAGCGTATCGTAATAGCTTCAGTACGAACGCAAAGTAGAAAAAGAGTATTTTGCACTAAACTTGTGACCATGACGTCCGAGATTTTCTGTTGGTGGTCACTGCAAACGTTTGAGGTTCAATTCCTCATTAAAATCCTCTAAAAACATTTTTAAATAGATGACACTGACACATCCATTTGCATATAAATATAGAGTGAACCATATTACAACGAAAACCTTGAAACACAACCTCATTATGCTTTCATAAACACATAATGAAATCGTCACGAATTGAGCAAATTGAGCGCCTATTCTTTTGACGATAAAAACAAACGGACTGTCCTAAAACAACTGAATATGTTCCATAGTGCTTACGACAGTAGATTCCGCAATAATTTTCTAATAAGAGAAAAAAGTTGGCGCGATCAGGAATTCAAGATGCAAGCCACAACGATGAGATAAATTGGAATGATGTGATACAAGAATCTTGAATCAAATTGAGCTAACATGTTTCTGGAAAACACTTACGGTTGAGAAATATTTGCAGCGGCCGTCGCGTCGGCCAGTTGAGAAACCCGAAGGGTAGTAAAACCTTTACCTAACTGGCGGCGCTCACGCCCTCCAGTCAGTCAAAATCGAACGCTCAATCTAACAACACTCTATTCAACAGCCGCAAGGGCACGGTTCCTTTATTCAAATTCAATACAAAACTAACCGGGAGAAGAAACTTCACTATTAATCACCAATAATTCGTAATATACAAGTTCATTAATAGTCGCGTCAATGAAGTCTTTTTCTCGGAAGTTTTTTGTTTTAAATATTTGCTTTTTTTATATTATTTATAATCAGAAACCTTTTGGAGCGGAGACATAACTATTAATATTATTTAAACAATATGTATATTTAAAAAAAAAATAGTTTTGTGTTTTTTTTTAACAGACTTTAAAAAGGGAGGAAGTTATCAATTCGGTTGTATGTTTCTTTTTAATGCTTGTTACCTCAGAACATTTATATATTTATATTTCATTTATGTTCACCGATTTCTTCGTCAATTGTGGACCGATTTACAAAATTCTTCTTTTATTTGAAAGGGTATACTCTTGAGGTAGTTCCATTGTCAAAAAGTCAGGATCTGATCAGGGAATCCCATGGAAATCGAGAAAAATCCTCAATTTTCGCTCCCTTTTATTAACTGACTTCATGTATGTTCACCGATTTATTCGTCAATTGTGGGTCGATTTTCAAAATTCTTCTTTTATTTGAAAGGGTATACTCTTGAGGTAGTTCCATTGTCAAAAAGTCAGGATCTGATCAGGGACTCCCATGGAAATCGAGGAAAATTCTCAAATGTTTCCTTCCTACAAGAGTATTGATGAACAATTTTTAATTATTTTATTTATCTACAACTGATTAATAATTGACGTATTATACTTGTAACTATGAATACTTAACTAGGTCTATTAAACACAGACACCCAGGCCCGGTTTTTAAGAATTATTATTAACTATATATGAAATAATGAATATTGACAACTGTTGACATTTCTTTTCTACATCAAGTTTTTCACAGGGTTTGTTTTATTCTTTCTTTATTTCTTTATCTAGAACCGATTTAATTGACGTATTATACATGTAACCTGAGAATACTTAACTAGGTCTCTTGAACACAGACAGTCAGGCTAGGTTTTTAAGAATTATTATTAACTGGCCATGAAATAATGAATATTGACATTTTTTCTCAACGTCAAGTTTTTAACAAGGTTTAATTTCTAGTTTTAATTCTAAAAGTGCAGTTGTAGATAAAACGTCGTATTAAACTCGCATATAATGGTGGCTACTATACACTCGAATGGTTAAAATCCTCGCCTGCGGCTCGTATTTTAATTTCCATTCTCGTGTATAGTGACCACCATTATATGCTCATTTAATAATCTACTATTAAATGTCTAAAATAAATAATCCACAATTCATAATAATGTTATAATTTACTTTCGTATATTATTTGTAGAATAAGTATTGAAAAACTATTTTTTTATATAAATATAATAAATAGTGTTTAAACAATATAAATAATTATTTCCCCACTTCAAAAGGTTTCTGATTTTGAATAATATATAAAAACAAACATTCACAAAAAAATCATTAAAATCGAAGCTGTTCTTGAGGACTTCCGAAGATTGCCTGTTTTATGTATTTATTGACGCGACTATAAGTTCGCGAGTGTTTCAATACAAATCCAAAACATATGGTCCTTCGAGTAACACAAATCTACCCCCAATTCATTACACTTACCTCTTGAATTCTTCGCAACTTCAAGATGTGAACTGTCTTGATCAATTTAGGGAAATTATATTAGACACATTTCCTTGCTCTATTTTGTTGAAATTCAATACGACGAAATAGTATATTTTTATTTGTTTTTGAACGAAATTAGAAACGTAACGATATAAGAGACCAAGATATTAAACAATCTAAAATAAAGAACCAATTTAAAAAATGTAAAAAAGTATCGGAAGTCCTCTAAATAATAAAGTAAGATATCCACGCTTCTGTATTTATAGCCGAAAAAAATGTAACAATGAATTGTAACGCCTCAATTTAGTTCAAGTAGTTTATTGGTTAATTATACATATATTCATTTAATTATTACCGCCTTTGTCCGGACCAGTACATCAGTATTGTTATGTAAAAAGGATGAATCATGAAGCCTGATCGTTGCAGCCATTTTTTGTCTAATGTGTAAAAACGGTTGGTTACATATTATTGTACCGATAAGACGAAGGAAATCATTCTTCTGAAGAGTGCCGAATACAGCGGACTGAGTGCAAGCACAGTTGAACCCCGCGATATAATAATAAAATATTTATTTCATGTAATCAGCGAACAGATATTTGTAGGTATGGAAACAACATAATATAACGGGTGTTCAAATGAAAAGATATTTAGAGTAGGCGCTGGATGACATTTCACATATAAAAATATTATTGTGACTTTTAACGCATGGTTGACCTAATATGCAGTTATGACAAAAATAATATGTGTCATGGCCTCCTCCAAATATTTTTCAGTTAAGCATCCTTTATACATGATAACTGATGAACTTTAAATATTTTTTTACGAGAAAGGGGTGACACGTTGGGGTCGTCAAGTGTTTAAAACTGTCACTGTGACAATTTTATCTGACAGAGTACATTAGGTGGATTAAAGGAATGATTTCTATTCATTATAGTGTTTTGGAATTGTTGTTGGCACAATCTTTCTCCATTGTTCGTAGCCTCCAGCTATTCGTGCTTCTTTCTCTTTTATAATTTTCATGGTCTCCTGCATTACCGGCTCTTATCCATATCAATCGTGCGTTCTTTTTTCTGTCCAACATTTCTTCACAGCTCTCTTCGAACCATTCCTTTTTCTTGAAACTGTCACCAGCTGACATTTACGTTTTATTAGCTTGATTTTTTTACTTTTGCGACTGTTAAGGGACACTACTCATTTGAAAAGTGTATCCGAAGCACACCCTGTATTTCCATATTAATCAGCCATAATCTTACACCATTGGTCCATGGTTTAGTATCTAATGTGTGCTACATTTCAGTCCTCGACAGTGTTCCAATTTTCTGTGACCCCATTTTGGAACAATTTGTTTGGAATTACGAGTTAAGTTAAACATAAACGTTTATTTACTTTAAGAATACACCTGTTTGTTCTTGATGCTATTGCACGAATTATGCTGCGAATTACACATGTCGGAAAATTTAATCATGATATAAAAAACGGACAGAGCTTTATATTTTTTTCATAATACCTACCTGTTATTGCATTATATCAAAACTGTCAGCTTGAGTGAAAACTCACTCATAACAGTCACGGCTGTTATATAAATTAACAGTACAGGAGGAAGTTTTTGATCATTGTTTCTATAGCAACACTTTCAAAATTGATTTATGAATTGTATAAAAATTATGCTAAACAATTCGTTTTTTTTTTGTCGGAATTGCCGACGGTATTATGAAAAGTACTGAACGATATTCGGCCGATACGCAAATAACACACGCGATTGATTTTACAACGCCTCGACTTTAAAATCAATCTTGTCTGTTATTTCCCACTTATCGGCCTCATGACCTTAATAACTATTATTTACTATGTACTTTTAAGGAAATAACAAACAAATTGCAACATTTTTTAGTCACGATAAACTCACTTTAGCGCTGAATTCTATACCTACGTATCTCAAAAGTGTGATTTATATTAATAATATACATAACAAACAGTTGTGTCCCTTTTTGATCAGCTTGTACACAGATATGAGCACTGTGATTTTAAAGCTGTAAAATTTAAACTGTGGCTCCACACTATCGGCGAGGACGAGAAAAGATTATTCACGGTTGGTTTTTGGATCGAAGGGTCTATCCTTGTCTATCCTACTGAAGGGCAGACGTTTTCGACCAGAGTGTGGATCCGTTCATTTGTCTCGGCAAGAATAGCTCCATACCAGAACCATACCGCCAAAATTCTGGAACATGGCGAACGCGCCGACGAATATCTGAGAACGGTGTCTCGGCACTGTGTAAGAGGCCTTTAACATCTCTTCCAAAGAATAATATTAATAAATTGCTTGTAAAGAGATGTTATTTGTCCATAATTTAAATTTTACCTGCCGCCACTATAATACAGAATGAATCCGTCGTATCATGTTTGTATCGAAAAAAGAAATATTAAATGCTGTATACAAAGAAAGAGAAAATTATAGAAATGTCGAAAAATTCTTCTCAAAAAAACATCGCGTAATTAGGTCCAATTAAAGGGCTAACATGAATTAATATTCTTTATCAAGTATAAGAAAACACAGCTGCGTAATCGTGGAGCTGCACATCCAACAGTATTAGGAAACTGTTAATCTGCTGACGTGCTGTCAACTTTTCCATCATCGCATCATGATTTCACAAGTCCTATCGATTGAAATAAAAATTTTATCAATTTTATCAGACTCCGCCGCACTAGAATGCGTCATTTTTACGATCTATTTTGGGTGAATCCCTTGACAAACTAATAAATTATATCGGCGGCACACAATAAAAATAATTACAACAACGCTATCATATTTTCACCACAAATTTACGTTTTTCCAAACGGTTTCAGCAATAACTTTCGTAATCAAAGTTTATTTTGATGTTGTACCGCTTCTTCAAGGTTCCATATAAATTATCTATTATTATCTAGTAAGCTGCAAATTTTGACAGCTGACCAAAAATGTCCGTTTTCAACAGAAACAAATTTTGCCAAATACGTATCCAACGAACAGGTTCAATGTTTTCTATTGGTTTCTTATTCTCTATACTGCTTTCTTTGTTGTATCCCGGGGGAGGTTCTTCTAAATGATTCATACATCATATTGCCTCTGGAAAACAACATTTACACGTAGTTTTTGAATAATTTTGACGTTCAAAGCCTACTGGGAGCTCTTTGGAAACAAAAAGAATTGTGTTTGTTTACAGCATGATTTGGTGTTTACAAACTTTATCGGCCTCAAATTAATGCAGCACGCGTAGTTATGAAAATATTCGATACCTACGCACTTGTCCATCCAGCCATGTCAAAGGTCAAAGATGACAGCTATTATGAATATCTCGGGGTTTTGACAATCTATCGACAGTTAATGTCATGACTGTCACTTGCATAAGTCATGAAGTCTGATTCACACTAATGAATTATGTGAATTTTGGAAGTGTCTACAGGATGACGTTCCAGTATTTTCTTCTCTCGGTGCTACATACAGAGTGAATGATAATTCTCATACGGAACGAAAGTGAAATTAATTATAATTTCTTATTCTGCTGGAAATTGCGCATATGCGCTTTCAAAAAATAAGATTCAATTCCAGGCGAAAATTTTATTACTCCCACATATTGCGTATTGATAGCAATGCAAGATAACATTTTATCAACACAGTGACTCACCGATGAATGTATTTACTACTAATGGTGTTTATTCGTTTAGCGTTAGGCAGTGAGCCTTGGAAAAGAAATCACGGTATCTAAAGCCCTCTTTCAAAAAATCTCGCATCGACATACTGTCTGTCGGTGTTCAAACAAAATGTATTATTAGCAATAATTAGAGTAATTTTATTGTAAAAATATTTTAGCTATGGACGGTGTAAATCTGGCTGTTTTCAAGCATTCTATAAAAGTGCAACCCCGTTCGACCAGCAGATTCGGAATAGATGCACATTTAATGTTGAACGGGGTTGCACTTTCGCTCTTTTGATGAAAACACTGTTTCACAGGTGAAAATTCTCTAAAGTTACTTTGACAGTTTTGACATTCAAATATTAAACCAAATATATGACAACAAATAAATGCTTGTTTCAAAAATTGTGACAGTTTGAAGTTTCAATCCGCGATTGTCCCTACAAAATCGAGATCTGAAACAATCGCAGAAAATGTTGTGTGCAACACTTATGAAAAGTGGTGTTGGCCTTCAAATTTTCATCTATAACGATATCAGTAGTATTATCTACTGATTTTCCGACGTCACAAACAATAACCACCAAATTTCAACATTAACGGCCAATAAAATTGTGGTAATGAACCGTTATAAATGTGGCTCTAATGGCGTGATAAAATGAGTAACCAGAGCAACGGTTTCTTGACGTTCGTTTAACACAACATAACTGTTTCCAATTGTTAAACAAAGAATTAAATTACTTTTGTTTAAATAAAATACTGTGGTCTGCATTCTAAAATAAAAAAATCGGACAACTTTAACCACCGATAAAACAAACTTACCGTCATTCGTCGCCTTCTTCAAAGGGTCGAACTGCATAATCACGCTCTCCCGACACTTGGAGCTCTCCTCCCTCCCGGCGAAGTTGTGGTTCTCATATATGGAATTCCGGACCTCCAACGAGAACTCGCTAACGTTCGAGTTCACGTCGCAGTTCTGAGCTTGACCTCTGCTTTTTTGCGAGTCGACATCGTTGTAGATGTTCTCGACTTTGCTAACGGGATCGTAGAACCTCCACGAGCCGGACCTGGACAAATCCGAGTCGCTGTTGGAATACAAAGGAAAGACGCTCTCGTATGTCTGAGAGGAGCTCTGCTCCGAGTTGCTGGTGCTCCCGGAGACGGATGGGGGCGCGTCGTAGATGGAGTCGTCTGGTAGTGGCGGCGGAGGGTGGTTCGGGGGCGGCGCGCAGAACTCCTCGTCCACGTTGTTGTATATGTTCGAGGTGGTGCTCAAAGGCGACACGAAACTTATGGAGTTGAAGAGGTCCAGAGTGTAATCGTGGGGCTCATCTTCGGGGTCTGCGCTCGGAGGGGTTTCGGAGCTCTCCGAATTGAAACGTTTGGTTAGTCTTCGGACGCTCTGTCTGGTCCCCGCAATCACGGCCTTCTTCTTGTCCTGGACTAGCTCGCCGATGTCCTCGGCTATCTGTCTGGAGGCATGGCTGAGGGATCTCACCCTCCGGGAAAAAGTGTTGGTGTTTTCTTCGGGAGATTCGGGCTTCAGCATTCGGGGTTGAGGGGTGCTTCTTCGGGGGGTGGGAACTGGCTTCTTATCAGGGGGAGGATGGGAACGAGGAGCAGGCACGGGGGCACTCATCTTCACTCAAATTCGCATTTGGATGGGGGCACAACCTCACGTCTGGGCCAGGATTGGTAAAGCGCACATTACCTGTACGAAACTCTCGCTATCAGCGAACATTATCGTGATTTACGGACTGAAATGTTGATGCTGTCAATGTCCTGTCAAATCGCTGCCAACCGACACAGAAAAAAATCTAACAACACTTGGGGGTCTAAACACGCGGCCTCGAGTACCACAAACAACAACATCAACAGTTGTTGAGGAACTGAAACTTGTGTTTTTATGACGCATAATCAGCCCGACTACAATTTCAATCATGAATGGGACCGCCAAGCGACACATTTTCCGTCTCTTTTCGGCGGCACCACGCCGAACAATAGAAAGAGATGGAAACTGCGCTCTACGGCAAAAAACAAAGCAATCCACATCATTGGCGTGCATGACTAATCCTGAGAGGGGGGCAGCTTGTCGTGGAGCCTTTGTCTCTGATAGTGTGAAAGTGATAGGAAAGAAAAAAGTACAACCTTGGATCCTGATCTCGCAGCATCTAATTGCGATTACTGCTTTGTGGGTGAACTAAAAAGGACTTGGCTTTCCGGATTCCATAAACATGAATAAAAAATTACGCAACTCAACATCACCAAGACTGCATTCTTGGAAATATTTATTTCATTCCCACACTCAAGATATTAATTACCATCTTGGTGTATTTTCTGTTATACAACTGTTGGTAAACAGTTATGCATTGTGTAGAACGCGAATTGCTACGTTTTTGATAATGAAAGAAGAGTGATAAGATAAGTTATATCTCCAGAACAAATAGAATTAAACTTTGGTTTTATACAAAATTCTGTGGGTAAAAATTAAAATAGAATACCACAGATAAGTAAAAGAGATTGGGTCGCAATTATCCTAATCTGCTATCAGAAATTTTTGTATTTTAGATGCATTTACCACTTTTTTCTTAATAAAGTTTTTATCTGTATTTATTTTTCATGCCCCAGCCGTTTTAATAAAACCGTCAGTTTTAATATATTAGATTAAATGTTATTGTCGTTGTTGGTTGAATGGCAGGCAGGCTGTCGTAAAATTAATAATAAATGACCCTTATTAATTCTTATTCAAAACAGCTTCGACTCTGATTCGTTTCCGTTCTATTAATTTAAAGAGTGAAGGAACTCAGAGGGACCTGATGCTGGCAGATTGAACCAATACTTACTTGAAATTAGATTAGATTTGGATGAAGAATAAGTTAGGGATTCGAGGAAGCTATTGTGGAGGAAATACTACTTCCTTGAGTTTGTCTGCACACCACAATGGGCCCCCATTTACCACAATTATCCTGATTTGATTTCCAAGATCAAAAATACTTTTCCAACAGCGGTATGCAACCAGTAATACCCATCAGAATTTTGACATCATTTATGAAAATTCTGGGGGAATTTAATAATAATATAAATTAAAAAAAATTGAATATAACACAATAGCAAATTTGACACTTTCTGCATAAACAAAAAACAATTATTTGGAAGTACTCTCCTACATAGACTTACTATTGTATGTCATAATTCACAAAAAATTCTGATTAATTTGTGTTTAGTGTTTAAATTTCGGTATTGTTTTATATGTATGTACAAGGTGTTTCAATCATTTTGTAACACCGTGTATGTAACCAAATATACCAACTCTGTACCTCCCTCCCCTGCCAGCATACTAACTGTCACTGTGACATATCAACACATGCATAACCTACAAACCTCAAACCTGTTTCTTTTTTTTAATCGATTAATAGAAGTGTTTTTACGTTATCTTTTGACTTAAACATGCTACAATTAAAGGCCGCTTTTAAAAATAGCCACACCTGAAGGTCCACGGTTCCATTCTAGGGGTCGAAGTTTAGAAATGAATATTGGGTTTAGAATAGCGGTACCGCGACTACGTAGAGAAAGCGGCCAGTTTGCGTCCCGACTTGGTGTTCCGCTGATCATTTGAAGCTCCACGATGAAGGTCGTCACCGGCATTGCCCCCGTAAACATTGCGGTCATCAAATATTGTAGGCGAGTTGAGGTTTTTTTTCCCTGTGTGAATTGGAGTTTGTTTCAGGGGGGAAAAGGGACGAGGATCTGATTTTACCGATTAATGACTCAATTAGCTGCACCCTGGACACTAATTTTGTAAGTTTTATTTTGTACCTGTTTCCTGTAACTTATTATACTTTAAAAACGATTCACAAAAATTATTGCGATCAAACGTCAAAAGAACGTTTAAAGTGGATAAAAAATAGTTATTTATGTACCTAGGGAATAAAGACCCATTTTAATTAAATACTACGGTCGCCTCATTTTTGGGTCTTTATTCTAGAGATGCATACAAAACTTTCCTCAAATTAGAGAAGAAAATTTTTTCAAGTAATTGTGTGGTCTGACAGTATATTTCCGATGTAGCCCGATTAAATTCAACCAGCAAGGTTTCAGTCAATAGCACCAATGGAAATAGTGAATATTTTATGTACACTTGTTCAAATCTGGCCGAAAATAAACAAACGTTAAAGAGTTTAACTGTTTTTGCTGGGTAATTTTGCAGTTTTATATATGAGTAATATTATTACCTAATTATTTAAAAAAGCACAATTATTATGCGACATTATTACGTTGAACACAATTATGCATTCAGGGTTATAATAAAATTGTAAATGTCACCAGGTAAAAGCAGGTTTATCTGCCAGCTTTTTGCCCATAATTTTTTGTGTGTATCGTAGTAGTAAAATAATTTAATGGAAATCCCAGATTTTTGATGTTTGGAAGGTACAATAGGCTGCAAAAAATCACGGAAAGGTGATCTCGCTATTTAAAATCCGTCACAAACTATGAAAAGGACATAGAGTCTGGCAATGTCCCTTTTTTTTTCTACTCGGAGTGTTTTTCCAAAGATTCAGGTTATCAAGAAAAATATAAAATCTGAACTTGCTGGACGGATTTTCCAATTAAATAATGCCTCCTAAAATTTTGAGTTGGCAACAATAAAATTTACATCAAAAATGGTACGCCTGTGATTTGGTTGTCAGCCGATGACAGATGGTAGCTACATTTAAAATTTGCATCAAGCAAACAACCCTACATTTACAAATGCCATTCCAAATCTACATGAATTTATTTTTTTTTTATGCCACTCCTTACGATACAGTCGCGGACAGAAAATCTTGGACGTCATTTTGAAAATTTTGTTATGATCTTATGCTTTATTATCACTTTGACGATTGACAAAATTAAATAAATAAGCCATTCAAATTAATAGTGTTGTAAAATTTAAATAACCTTTGAATTAGATTAAATGTTGAAGGAGTAAACTTTTATGGCCAGGGTCCATTATAAAGTTACTTTATCCACAGTCACGCTATGATGGGGCCATAACATACTGCTTAGTGTTTACAGATGCGACCATAAAACAGTTTTTATATTTCATGCACCATAGCAACAATATCTAGAAAAATAATAATTATAAGACTAATTTAGTAGTGGCGGCTGCTCAAATGACCTCCATTGCGGTGGACTTCTCAGTTTTTATTTATTTAAATATGGTTAACATGTATTTTTATCTTTATTTTTATTAAAGGGGCATTAACTGACCTTGAGCGTCTACACTGTATTTGTCCATCTTTTGACTTGCTTGTTGTGGATAAATCGTTGTACATATTTAGCAAATAATTTAATTTTCAGTCAGTGCCGATTTTAGCATTATTGATGCCCTGGGCGAGATTCCATAAACATCATACACATCTAGTAATCTTTGAACGTCAAAATTCTCCATATAACGACTACATGTAAATTTTGATTAGCGCAGGCGACATGATGTATATGAATTCTTGCAGATGTGCGCTAAAACCACCGTCATGGCCAGCCCCGCATTCACCGAAGACAAATTCTGGCTCAACAACAAAGAAGTCGGCTTCAACAGCCCCAGACTAAACAACTGCTTGTCCGAAGGTGAGCCCCCATTCACAAAATGCAAATCACTTTAAAAATAACCATTCAGTTAGAAAGCGCGCCAATCCTATCTGCGGGGACCTCGTGACCTGGAAACTCCACATTTGTTCCGAAAACAATTTCCCAACCGCAGCCGGCTTGGCCTCTTCCGCTGCAGGCTACGCCTGTCTCGTCTCCACGTTGGCGGCTCTGTATCAAGTCGAAGGCGACATCTCAGCAATCGCCCGTAGAGGTTCGGGAAGCGCATGTCGGAGCATCTACGGGGGCTTCGTGGCCTGGCAGAAAGGGGCGCTACCGGGGGGTGAAGACTCCGTAGCTGTCCAAATAGCGCCGGCTTCTCATTGGCCGGAAATGCGGGTTCTTATTTTGGTAGCCAGCGACGTTCAGAAGAAGTATAGCTCCACAAGCGGTATGAAGACGACCGTCGAAACGTCGGAGCTGGTGAAGCATCGAGCTGAAGTTGTGGTTCCAAAGCGGGCCGAAGATATGATCGTTGCGATCCAGAGTAGAGATTTTGAAACGTTTGCCAAGATCACGATGCAGGACTCGAATCAATTTCACGCGGTCTGTTTGGATACTTATCCTCCATGTTTTTACATGAATGATGTGTCTAGGGCTGTGGTGGAGCTGGTGCATTCGTACAATGAGTATAAAGGAGGGCCCAAGGTGAGTTTTGGTGGATCTAGCGAAATATATGCAATTTCAATACGGTGGTACTATGATAGCAAATAAAACTAAAAGAGAAATTTACCCTGGTCGGGCTTTAAAGCCCACCAATGGACTTTTGAGAGTCTTATCAGGCTTCAGAAATACAATACAAAGTATTTATGCCGAGAGCGGCCAGATCAGAACTGATTGTTTACCTACGGAAGGTACTTTTTTGCAACAAAAAAAAAGTTTATTAAAAAAACATATTTACTGGAGAGTCAGAAAAATTATGCATTACTATGTCATTTTACTGAAGAGTTTCGTATTTTTTTTTCTGAAACCCCCAATTGTAATAACAATTAATATTTATTAATTTAATAAATTGGATGAACGATTTTCTACGTACCTATCTAGTAGGACGTTTCTCTGTTTCTAAGGTGACAGAAATTAGAAAATAATGCGTACCAAATGTTTTCGTGATTATATATAGTCAGGGAAATGCAATACATAATTAGTGCTGCAAAATAGTAGTTTCAGAAAAAATAACATACAAATATTTGTATACATTTCCATAACACCCGGTATATAAACAAATTAACGGGGCGACCCTACGTCACAACGGACATTTAGCGAATTATGGATATTCTTTTGCTTTTTCACATTTTCGGATTTTCCCGAAAATTTGCAGTTTGTGCGGACTTTCCTTTGTCTGGAATTTTATTTTCCTTGACAATTTAATTTGTGTTTTTGTCAACCAATGAGATGTTTAATTTCAAAATAAACAACCAATAGGACAATTATTTTAGTGGCAATTTTTCGACAAGGTTTATTCCAGCGATTATATAACACAAAATAAATTCAGCCAATAGCAATTACAGATTTTCCCTAGTTACGATGTAGATAAGCGAATATCCACATGACGACGGGGTATATTCATTTCGGTGTTTCGGCTGGCTCCAACAATGAACTTTGCCATAGGAACGATTGTTAAAAAACTTAAGAAAAAAGGTTCCGACAAAATTTCGCATTTTTTTGGTAATATAATCGTAATGAATACCACTCGAGCATTGAAAATAATCTGATTAAACTTACCTCGTCATTCGACGTATTCCGCGAAATACGTCTCATGACTCGGAAGTTTAATCGATATCTTCTATGCTCCTGTGATATTATAACTGACAATTTACTCCTTTTTTTATAAGCTTTCCAATGATGTGTCGGTTAACATATCTTTCTATTTGAAAAAAAAAAACTTAAGGGTGGTTACAGCCCCCTGAGTAAAAACAAAAGAAAGCTGATCAGGCTAAAAAGTGGCAATTTAAAAACATAAATCGACGTGTTTCAGGAATTTTTCGAAAAATCAATTGCACTGAAGATACTGAATTTAGTCCAGTTAAACTTTCCACCCTGTATAAAGATATACATGCATTTAAATTTAAAAATACTACCGAACGGTGTGGCGCAATTGATATAGATAAAGTGGAAGGAAATTGGTATAAGCTCGGATGGCTCAACTGGGTAATCGAAGGGTTCTGGGTTCGAGTCCCAATCCGAACTTTGGGAAAAAAAAATTAAAGGAAAATAAAAAATCTATATCTGACAGCGCCACCTACCGGGTCCAACTGTAGCTAAGAAGCATCCAGGCGACGCCCAAGTACAAAAAAAAAATGACGCGCTTGTGTTTGTCTCAATGCATTGGCTCGAAGTCGTTCATTGCGTTGCTCTTGACTTTCATTTGCACCTATGTTTGCAACCCGGTCTCTTAAATTTGCATTGTCAGTTAATTGATCTTCTGCCGTTCTATTTAACCAACGGGTTGTGAATTCCGTGTATGTCGCCAATATTTTCTCCTCGTCCACGAAGACGTGGCATTGTTCATTTTATGGACGTTATAATTTGTTGAACAAATATTATTGTTTATTTTCGAAGAGCCGTTTAACACCCCGCAAATTCTATTCGACACAAATAAACACTGAAAAAGAATTGTGCGTGGAGACAACTTTTTATTGAAAACTATATAAAATCTCCAGAATCCCATTGGTACACCATCCATTAAATTAGTCCATCTGTTATTTTCAGTCTGAACCTACCTGATCACAATCAATTTATAAGGAACAAAAGTGCTAGTATACTTGTATATATACCCGTTGTATTCTGTTTAATAGTTTTCTTGATACAAGGGCCCCCCTTGGGCAATGTCCCTCTTGTGCAGGAGCCCCCATAGGCAACGTCATTTATGAGCGTTGGGGGGGAGAAAAAACTGCTTTACAATTTGGTTTCTATACATTCTTTGCTCCCACTAATGGTTCTGGAGATAATCGCCGCAAAAACGGGGGTGGACTAATATTTGCCTTCGCGCTGGGATAAGAAGTTTCGCAAGTATGACTACATTCAAAACAAATCCGTAAAAAAATGATAATTTTATTACTAACTTATAGACTATGTAATTAAAAAAATAATTATGTGGTTGAAAAGACAATTAAAAGACCTTTCAAGCGACTTGTTACTCAACCCCTATTCCCTATTTAAAAAATAGGGGTTGCTCCTGTCAGAGGTATGGGGTTGTACATACTATTGCATTAAAACATGTCCCCCTGCATGTTTCGATTAAATCCTAAATATATCTTATCCTATTTACAAATTAAGCAGTTTTCTTAAATTAAAATAAAACTTTACAAGCGGGGCCCCCTTGGGAGAGGGAGGCATAGCTACCATCTGAACCGCCGGCGCCGTAATACCTATTACTCTCATTCATCCGCATTCATTATGATACACTATGCAAAAATCATGTCGATCCCTTGCTCTGTGAAAAACAAAAACAGATCTATCTATCCCGTCGGATGATGGCGTGATGATATAATGGTGGTTATTATACACGAGAATGGAAATTAAAATACGAGCCGCAGGCGAGTATTTTAACCATTCGGGTCTACAATAGAATTAAAATTAGAAATTAAACCTTGTGAAAAACTTGACATTGAGAAAAACTGTCAACAGTTGTCAATATTCATTATTTCATGGCCAGTTAATAATAACTCTTAAAAACCCAGCCTGACTGTGTTCAATTGACCTGGTTAAGTATTCATAGGTTACAAGTATGATACGTCAATTAAATCGGTTGCAGATAAAGAAATAAAGAAAGAATAAAACAAATCTTGTGAAAAATTCGACGTTGAGAAGAAATGTCAATATTCATTATTTCATGGCTAGTTAATAATAATTCTTGAAAACCGAGCCTAGCTGTTGTGTGTTTAATAGACCTAGTTAAGTATTCATAGTTACAAGTATAATACGTCAATTATTAATCAGTTGTAGATAAATTTTATTTAAGTGTGTAATTTTCCGCCAAATTGTTATATAGCGCCACCCCATAATATGGTGACCGGCTCAACTAAAATAAGCAAGATGTCGGAGCTGTCAAGTACTGTTTTATTTTGGCAATTTCGTTAAAACCAAAGCTTATTTCGTCCTTACAATTTGGGATTCACTTTATAACTTCATACTTCATCGAATTTGTATAAAATTGTCGCCAAAGCTGATCCAAAAATTTTTTTTGGGGAATTTGGCTGAATTTTGGACTGTGTCTCACAATAATTATTTACAATGTGCCTGATAAATCAAATTTCGTTCAAAATGTTTAAATTTGTATAAAAGTGTGATTTGGGTATTAATCTCCCGCCATTTTGGCCAAAAACGCCGCCTTAAGAGTAAAAAACAAGGTCGTTTTTTTCGCGGATATCTCAAAAATAGTAACAAATAGTTAAATCTGAAATTGAATTTTCAATAAAAAAGTAGTAACTACCGAAATATCTCGAATATATACAGCCCTTTTTTTAACCATTGTGGTGCAAATGGTAACCCCCTAAATTTAATTCCCCATATCAAAAGCATTACGTTGTTATGGAAACGAGAATAGGGTGTGAATTATTTGCACCACAACGGTTTTAAGTGTTAAGACGTGTAAATACAGGGTCATTAAGCTAACATGCCGCGCCTGACAAATTCAGTTCGACAACCCAACATACATGTCGCATTTGTTTCTAGATTTTTCGAGAGAAGAAGTATCCAAGTACTTGAATTTAAATTTATCAATTATTTGACAACTGGTGTCACGGCGTTCAAAAGTAGAAGTTCGACATTGCTTCACTGTTGTACAACATTTTGTAACATTTGGGCGACTCGACTTAGTTTTTTTTTACTTATATCTTTTTAAAAGGTTGATATGTGTAATTAGTTTTTATATGCTAATAATTATAATTTTTTACTTATCTAGTGAGCTTATAAGCTGGGTGTTTCATCAGAACACATTATTACTATCACTGACGTATTTACGGAGTTCCAGGGTTTGGCCCCCTAAAATCACAAAATTTTGAAAGAATAAAACCATTGTTACTATAAAAATTATTGTGGACTAAAATAGGTATTTACTGGCATTTTAGGTAGCTTACACCTTTGACGCTGGCCCAAACGCCTGTCTGTATCTACTAGAAAAAGACGTGGATGAGGTTGCCACTTTGATCAACAATGTATTTCCCGCCAACAGCCCCCACGGCGACTACTTTAGAGGACTCCCTCTAAATCTCAGGTCCAGCAAAATACAAGATGAATTGGATGCAAGTCCACACAGTCCAGGCCAATTAAAATACATCATCCATACTAAACTGGGTGATGGCCCCCAGATACTGAGTGAGAAGTCTGAGCATTTACTGAGGGATGATGGACTTCCAAAGGGCTGTCAGTAAGGAGGAAAGGTTTATAACAGTGTAGTTTAGTTAACATAAGTATATTTATTGGTTTTTGTGAAAGCTTTTAAAATAAAACAGTCCAATCTTCTCACAACATTTATTTCTAATGAAACTTAGTGGACACCTTAACCAGACCCAGTGGCTTCAACGTTTTCTGAAAAAAAGGAAGAATTAATTAGTGACGTTATTTACATAAGGGGTGGATCATGCCACTCAAGGTTAGTTGAAAAACAAACCAAACAATTAATGTGAAAACACACGACTTACAATGTCTTAGTCGCGGGCATCTAGACAAAGTGGCAATGAATATTACAGTTCTGAATCGATTAAGGTGAGATACTTACTTATTGGCTTTCCGTTAAGCCATTTGGTGAGTCTGATGTGGGCCTCGTTTCTCTTGGCGGCTTCTGACCGGAACTCGGATTTGAGGGCCTGTCTCAACAACCTCGCAGCAATGTTGGAGTAGTTAATGTAGCTGTAAAGAAAAACTTGGATAAATACCTTGAAATTATGTAATGACAGAAGTGACATAACCTCCAAAATTATGTAACGGGGTGAATTTTCCGAATGAGATACTTACTTGAGACCAGCGGCTCTCCAGGCAGACATGTTTTCAAGGGGAAATTAAAGTTTTCTTGAAAATACTGATAGTTCCGATGCTTCGACTCGCGACTTTTCCGACTTTTCTTACAAATGTCAGAAAGTCAATCAGGTACTGTCAAATGAAGCCTTGGTGTTGTTTCTAGGGAATTTTTCACCTTTTCGTTGCGGGAAATTCAATTGTACTTTTCGTGCTCGTTTTAAAAAAGTTTTTAAAATAAGCGAATAAATAATTTAGTTACGATAATAAATTAGAATAATACTTTGGTAATACTAGTAGTAAATATACTAATTCGCGGTGTAGTCTTAACGTTTCAACAATTCTTTTCGATATGATTACTCCAACCGAGTCCTACTATTTATATATGTTGTAGTTCATTGATTTACTCACGTACGTCTTTTGGAACTTGCGTCACAGATAACATAAAATAACAAATTTATCGGCAGAGTTCTAATAACAAGTTTGCGAAAACCGAAAATAGCATCTAACGATAATAACAATAATAACTTCTTCGCGTAATCGACTTGTGCAACCTTTCGGTTGTCTTGTGCAACCTTTGGCCCCCAAAGTCCCCAACAGTGGGGGCTTCACAGGGGGGTGGCGACAGGTACACCGAAGGCGCGGTCCGCCAATGAAAACGCGGCGAAAGCGCGGCAACTTTGAACGGTTGCATCATTGAAACGTGACTCCAGATAAGAGTGAAGTGGAACAACAACCCCACGGTCAATAAACAACCGAACGAAAATAGCCCGCAAGGTAAACAAATTGAGATACACACAATTCACAAAAACAAAAACAAGGAGTGTTAAAAATAAATAGAGATGCAAAAAACACAACAAAACGACGTATATGTAACAAAATGGAAGCTTGACCTAGGGCACGAATAAAACAGCAGCGATAAAAAGAGTAGTGAAATGTCGAGAAAGCGACAGTGAGCAAACGAAAACAAAAATATTAAACCAAAAGACAAGACGGGAATGATAAAATGGAAGAAAGACAAATAGCTTGTTTCCGCACGAGATTTCACCAGTACTTTTTGCACAGGGCGATTTTTAGATGAAGCCAGCTATAGAGAATAGAATAATGACAAAGTAGAATACATTTTGTTACTGCTTTTTTTAAATAGCGTTTAAATTATTAATGTGAACCTTTAAGCCGTAAGTGATTTTTTTAAATAATCGGCAAAATGTGGTTACACTGCTATCTTTATATGATATTTAAATACAGTTTTTGTTTTAACTTCTATATTTTTACTTTCATTTAATAATAGTGGGTATTAAGCCATCTATTATACTGTTATCAACTTTTTTTAGAATTTTTTGTAATTGCTCCATTTAACATATTGGTTTCACTAAACATTTACTTTTATCTAGTAATGCTTTTGGTATTTTATTGACTACTTAAATTAAGAGTCAAAGTATAAAGTTGAACATTTAATTATTACCTTAAGTCATCATATGTTATTATCTTGGTTCTGGCTTTTACCTTAATGGTGGTCAATTATATAAGTATATCCATCAGAAACAATATGATTAATGGTCAACTTACAAAGCTATCAAGCTTTCGATATGAGTAATTAAAACAAATATATTTGTTTTATTTCGTTACTCAGCACCGTTTATCGGTTATTTTTAAAACATTGTATCTAAAGAACTAAAAGTGTTATTAACAACAACGATAGAGCCAAAACTGGTAAGTAATTTTAAAAAGAACTAATGCATTTATAGTTTGATGGCCAATAGAGAAAACACACAACTAACATCAAATTTTGAGGTTAGGTTTGACAACTGTCAAATTAAATTCATAAGTGGAAATATAATATATTTAGTTATGTACTACTTGATCGTTTACCTTGATTTTGATATTAATCTGCAAAAGCTAAATAGATTATTTGATAATCCATTAGATTGACTTACAATGTTCAAATTTTACTAGATAACATGATGGAGTTAAGTATAGGTTCATTTCTACAGGTAAATACAATCTCTATCACTTATCGATCTCGTTTAAAGTTCGTTCGTCTTCCAGGAAAAAAAAGACAAAAAGAAACAGATAGCGAAAACTGGGACAGACAAAGTGAATTATTAAAAAGCCTTTGATTAATTGGCGTCATTGATAGCGCGAAATAACAAATGTTATCGTAACCTTCAAGTAACATTTCCAGCGCGTTCGAGAAAGACCTAAAATAGAATATAACAATAACAATATGTATAAATAAAATAATGGAACTTGATTATTTCGCAATGCCGAATCAACGAATCCGGTGATAAGGCGCAAAGTTACAAGTAATGTTGAGGCGAAAAAAGATTAGCGTACGCACGAACGCACAAAAAAAGAGATAATGGAATGATGTAGTGGAAACTGATGGTCTAAAAAATAGAACAAAATCAGATGTGTCTGAAGTCACGAAGGTTCTTGTGAACGGTGAGATGTGTTCAGTGGCACGTATTGTCGTTGAAATGATATCTAAATGGAGCTTACTTCCTTTGGTGACTTTGTGTCGATTAAAAAAAGCAGTTGTTGCCAAGTATGATTTTAACTATGTTTTTGGGTGCTTTGATGGACCTCCCTGAATAATATGTAGTTTAATTCGGATTGATCTTCTTGATAAATGGAACCATAAGGAACGACCTTTTTGTTTTTACATTTCTGTTTTTGTAACTTTGGTCCAGTTTTATAACATTTGCACTTAGTACTCACGTGGAAGATAGTAACGTTGCATTCCTCCCAGTTATCACTGAATGTTCGCCACATTTTTCATATGCAGGGGGCATCATTTAGTAAAAATTACTAAAGGCACAAACAATAAACTTGGCAAAATTGATCAAGGTTCAAGTTGGCCGCCACGTAGGTGGTCAATTAAAAAGTTCACCTAGAAGGCTGTGTCTTCTTCAAACTCCAATATTTGACATTTGTAAAAGTAGTAAAAGACATTTGAAGTTAGTATGAAACAACCCGCGGACATACGTTTTATTTTACATAAGTTTATGACTTTTTCATTTGAACGCCTGATACATTATAATATGTATGGAATAGAGAAATATTTATTTTATGGTCGTTACATAGAGAAAAAATATACAAGAACAATGTCCAACATAGTAATCGTCAGAAACGGCAGGGCTTACAAGTTCAAAACATAATAATAAAAATTAACGAAAAACGTTCCCGCCACTTTTTGAACATGAAAATGAAATTTTGACGTCAACAAAACGTCAAATTCGAAAATTTGAAATAAACCGCGAAATTAAATAGTGGGTCTCACGTCAACTATTCGAGTAAACATTTATCAAATGTTTAAGATTTGGAGAAGGTGTGTATTAATCTCATCAAATATCACGAAGGGGTAGGGGTGCATTCTAAATTAGAAATCACTAGCTGGATTTGGTAATTATTAAATTACGAAAAATTCCAATATTTCGAAACAATTAAAGATATAATTATTTAATGTAAAAATACAAGAAGTCACCGAAAGAATGCGAAGAATTTGTTGAGATAAAGAAAGACACGGCAGATAATGCAAACCAATCCTAAAAAAATAGATGAACATTTTGACAATAAAACTTACGAGGTTCTAGCAGAAAAAATATTTTGAACAATTGGTGAACTTTAAACAATCAAGAAAAAGCAATGGGAATTGACGAAGAGAATGAAGCAAAAGTTCAAATATCGAATGCAATAAAAATGTGAAAATCTAAAAGTGCTTTTGAAGTGTATGTCCCTAGAAAAACATTATATCGGGTCTTCATAAATGGTTCATACATCATATTGCCTGTGGAAATAGTATATTGAAACACTAGTTTTGTAAAACCTGACATGAAACCATAACCTCAAAATCGCACTGACGTTTCGTTCAGTACAGGGTGCAGTGTGTGTTACCAATGGAAAAAAAATCTGGACTTCTACTTAATGGCTCATTAATGCACTCAAAATGAATGCGTTAATAGTTTTGTTACAGCAAATGAGAAAAACAAAATTTACATGTATGTGGTTAGATGGAGAATTTTGACATTCAAAAGTTAGTATTATGGATATAAAGTGTAGAGAATTTTAATTTAGTGCACAAAATATACCGAAATGTTGAGTAAATTCAAAGCTTTTATAAATTGGTTCAATAGCACTCTCATGAATATTTAGCAAAATTTAACAGGTGAAAATTTTTACAGTAAAAATATTTCAAACATCGTAAAAGTTACAAATATACTAATCCTAAATGGATCCATGTGATTTTTTTTTTGCCAATTCAAGAGTGTATAATTTAGACGAAAATGGTGGATGCGCCGGGTAAATTCCAAAAAGGTGTGACCATTTTTTCTCTACAATATTTTTTACAATCCAAGATTAGCGGCAGATCCGAGAGTTTTGTAAAGATATTGAAATTCTAATTGGTCATCTGTTTCTGAAACACCCTGCATAAAAACAGTCATTTTTTGAAGACAATTTCGTTTTCAAGGTTCTGTTGGAAATAAATTTAAATCAACAGATATAATATGAGATAACTCTTGTAAATGCACTTGTAGAAAGATTAGAGAAAATTCGAGAATATAAGATAAGACAAATCTGCAAGTGCATGTTGTTAGAATTATGTCAGAGTTGAACATACCATATCGGAGCAATTTATCTTCTCTTTTCATAACAATTTGCAGTAGTTTTTATCTATTGTACTTTGTCAGTTTAACGAAAAAAAATTAATTAATCTTATCATGCGTTCCTGAATTAACTTTTAATATCGTATTTTAATTATTATTGATAGTACCAAACGAAAAAAAAGTGTCATTGCCAGCAAATTTAATAAATTAGACCACTTGTAATTGAAACTTTAAATCCATCTTTTTAGCCCAGAATATCATCTAAATTATAAATTAGAGTAGGCGTTTTTTTATGCAATGGCCCAGCCTACAAATTGATTGAGGTTATGGTAAACATTGACGTCTATGTTTCTCATGTTAATGTTTTAATTTAAAGAGAATAGAACACTAACAAATAATGTAGGTTTATTGAGAATTACAGCAAATGTTTCAAGTGTTCTCCCCCAGCTTCAATGAAGCTCTTAACTCTCCGTTTCATATTTTCAAATGCATTTTCCAACATCTGAAAGATTATAGCATTGCATGCATTAAAATTTGAGGCGGACATTGAATGACACGATCATCATAAAATTAACACTCGCTCCGCTACACCACACTGACATCACGAAATCTTGGACTCATTTTTGATAACCTGCAGGAAAAGTAGGGTAGGCATTTCAAAAAACCTTTAACTATAGAATACTTCCATTCACCATTCTGTTGTCCATTTTAAATAAAATTGTCAAAAGTTGGTAGTGCCAACCTAATTTAAATTTCACAGCCTACTCTAATTTATAATTTAAATGATCTGCAAGGTTTCTCCCCATATGATTTTCTGACGCGCAAAATCCCCGCTTGGGCTCCCCTACTATTATATTCTATTTTTCTTACACGGGCACATCTAATTTCAAATTCAAGTATGTATAACTGCTAATATATATTTACAATCATTCTACTCTAACCTAAACTAATAAATTTAATGTCTGACAAGGTGTCAACGGTAAGGTGTGTCAATTACTCAGTGCTACCGATCCACTTTATTTGCTTCAAAATGAAATAGTCAACTGTTATTAAAATATCCGCGTTAACTGAGAAGTGTGATTCAAATTTTTATTTTTTATACGAGTTATCACTGTAAAAAATCCGAGGTCATGACACCCAAGAAAATTCAAACATTGGGTGCCAAAAAGGTTATCTCCGATGTAACGATTGCACCGAATTAAACAGGGGTGAAGGACGTAAATGTTGCGAACCTCAATTATTGAAGGAACTTTTAATTAATTGTAGTTTTAATCTGTATCCTGGGTGTAGCAGTTGACATGCTTTCGTGGGTCACACTGTATAAATTGAAGAAGTGTCGTCTACTTGAATTATACAGTCTTCTACTTAATTTACATGATTACAAGCTTGATGTTTACAGGTGTCGCATCACACTACGATACAAGGCCACAGATTTCTTGTTGCTCGCGTCTAGGTAATTTCCGAAACTTTTATTTATCCGATTTCAAAAATTCTTTCATCATTATTGAGGATAGATCTTTAGGGTGCCCATAAGCTGTATATTATCCCGTTAAAATAAAAGGGCTTTTCGTGGAGATCACTTTTGCAAAGTAAGTCGACGAAAAAACGTTTGAGCGACGAACGCTGCTTTAACGATAAGAGATATACAAATGCTTTCTACAAAAAAAGTTCGCTACGACAAATATTTACATATATGTTAAGGTTAATTCACAAATTGCTATGGAAACGTCTTAACTAAAGACCAGGCAGTAATAAGGCTCAGTTTCATGTGAAATGAAAAATGAAATTGAGCCTTACTGCCTGGTCTTTAGTTAAGACGTTTCCACAGCAACGGGCACTTGCAACCAGTCGCAAATCAGCATGAAATCCGGCTGTAATACACCTTCAACAGCTACTATCACAGAAATCACAGATCATACATCAAATAATATTCCGTAATTCCATTGTAAAAAAGTCTATATGAATAATATATTTTAAACCAAGGAAAGAGCTCTCTTACAGACCGCGGGCAAAGTTTATAAACCGAGCCGTAGGCGAGGTTTGTAATTGCCCGAGGTTTGGAAGGGCACTTTCTTAGCAAGGTTTGAATATAATTTTTTCTCTACAGGCAAGAAAAATTTGAAATTTGATTCTCATTCTCGATATTTTTAGTAATAATATGCATAAAAAAGAAAAAAAAACTATTCAAGAATCGAATAATTTTTGATCAAAGTATTAACAGAATCACCCATATATTATTATAATAAGAATAATAAGAAATAGTAAATTGTTTTATTAGGAGGAAAAGTGAGGCTTCTCGTGGCAAGTCTGTAGCTTTGATAAATACAGGCGAGCCACGAAAAGCCACTTTTCTCCGAATAAAACATGCTATTTATTTCTTTGATTTGATAAAACTTGACTGACCACCAGCGTCGCATAAAGTAATTTCAAGGTTACTTTATGCGCCGCTAGACGACTTTGTCTGCCACGGCAAAGAAATGGCCATTTGTCTTACCCACTGAATTATTATTTTATTAACGAAACTATGTTTTTATTAATTTATTTTACCCCATGTTTATTTATTGGTTTACTTTAATGATAAATTCTTTAAGGGCAATTTTGGTTTTTCAAATCTCAATTCCAAATAAGCAACTCTGTAAATATAAACGACAGAAATTATGGTGTAAAAAAAAAGAAAAACTATAATCAATTAAATTCAAATTACATCAAGCGGTCCGATATGATTACGCGCACTTTAGATGAACTTTAACCTTATAAAAACCAAATTTACACAGATCGCTCAAAAGTAACACCGTTTGATGACTTTTTTGTGGAACTTCTGACTGACCAATAATAAAGTAGCGCAATTTCCGGAAGAAAAAAAATAGGTAGTGAGCAAATTAGTGTTCTTTGTCCTAGCTCGGATTTGCTGGCTGCCCTACTGTAAAATCTAATGAAAAGGCAACTGACACAGTTAGCAAATTGCAACCACTGTGAATGAACTTCGTTAGTTTTCTAGAAGAATCTGACTCATGTGATGGTTTTTAAATTACATCACGTTGCTAATCGCGTCAATAAAGAAAGATAACAATGCTCCCTTGGTCAATTTTAAGATTACGGGTCAGCTTTGACGCGATTTGGACAAAAAATAATGAGAGCAAACAAATAGACGGACGTACGTAAAAATAGTAACAGGTGAAAAACGATAAGACGATGGATAAGAAACTAAAAATAGGTCAGCCATTTAATTGCGGTGTTGTTTGTTTTGAGTAAGGACTATCATGGCAGTTTACCTAGTAATAAAATAAGCAATAATCAGGTGATGTATTTTTAGTTATTGATTGCATTTTAATTGGTGCCCACAAATAAGAATAAAGAAGTAAAATGTTGAACTCTTTCTTCCTGTGTCTCTTAAAACGGTACCAAAAGAACTTTTTTCAAATTAATTCTGTAGCAATCGAAAAATATTCATTCACATGAGTACGTGGGAATTATCAGTGCTACTTTCAAAAAACACATCAAAATTTTGAGCGTTTTACTAAGGCGATTCTTAATTTTTTTGAATGAATTCCGACTTCACAGTGAACTGTAAGTTCTGTAAATATCGTATTTATACAGTAGATGGCACCATGGTGTATGAGTGCGATAATGATATGTAATCAATCATGTCTTATTATTATTAATTCAATTTAATTTTAATTTTTAATGTTTGCAACCAAACATACAATTTCATATTAACTCGCGCTATTATTGCTACTAGTGATCGCCCGTCACTCGAAATTCGAGTGGGCGTAACTCACAGACAAACACATATCCGTGTAGTTTTTTTAAACACATCTACAGGTCAAGACCTTTCCAACGGTGTATATATTGTTTAGGTGTGTTGAGTGAAAATTAAAAGTGTGTGTTTGCGTATTAATATATTGCAATCACGTACCACTTTCTCCAGCCTCATCGGAGCACCCAAGTTTTCATTCTCAAGCCCTGTCCACTATACTCATCGACTGACCAAATGGATGAGAAATAACAACCATTTATTGATAATTTTTTTCCATTAAAAACTAAAACTGACTCTCGTGTTCAATCCAAATTCAAAAATTTTAAGTCAAAAAATGGTTGTCATTCCAATCCCATTAGTCAATCGGTCAGCTGTTGCCAAGTATGATTTTAACTAAGTTTTTGGGTGCTTTGATGGACCTCCCTGAACGATTTTAGTGTAATAGTTTAATTCGGATTGATCTTCTCGATAAATCGAACCATAAGGAATGACCTTTTTGTTTTTACATTTCTGTTTTTGTAACTTTAGTTCAGTTTTATAACATTTGCACTTAGTACTCACGTGGAAGATAGTAACGTTGCATTCCTCCCAGTTATCACTGAATGTTGGCCACATTTTTCAAATGCAGGGGGCATCGTTTAGTAAAAATTACTAAAGGCACAAACAATAAACTTGGCAAAATTGATCAAGGTTCAACTTGGCCGCCACGTAGGTGGTCAATTAAAAAGTTCACCTAGAAGGCTGTGTCTTCTTCAAAGTTCAGTATTTGACATTTGTAAAACTAGTAAAAGACATTTGAAGTTAGTATGAAACAAGCCGCGGACATACGTTTTATTTTACATAAGTTTATGACTTTTTCATTTGAACGCCTGATACATTATAATATGTATGGAATAGAGAAATATTTATTTTATGGTTACATAGAGAAAAAATATACAAGAACAATATCCAACATAGTAATCGACAAAAACGGCAGGGCTTACAGTTCAAAACATAATAATAAAAATTAAAAAAAAAAACCTAAATTCAAACCACAGCGCGGTTGAATTTGGATAGATTTTTAATAGCCCACGATTTTTTTTTTCATACTCTGATAACCCCCCAAACGTTCCCGCCACTTTTTGAACATGAAAATGAAATGAAATGTCAACAAAACGTCAAATTCGAAAATTTGAAATAAACCGCGAAATTAAATAGTGGGTCTCACGTCAACTATTCGAGTAAACATTTATCAAATGTTTAAGATTTGGAGAAAGTGTGTATTAATCTCATCAAATATCACCAAGGGGTAGGGGTGCATTCTAAATTAGAAATCACTAGCTGGAATTGATAATTATTAAATTACGAAAGATTCCAATATTTCGAAACAATTAAAGATATAATTATTTAATGTAAAAATACAAGAAGTCACCGAAAGAATTCGAAGAGTTTGTTGAGATAAGGAAAGACACGGCAGATAATGCAAACCAATCCTAACTTTCTAAAATATGACGTGAATCGAAGAATGTTCAAACATATGTAGGAGAAAAAAAAACTGTGATAATAAATAAAAAAAATAGAAGAACATTTTGACAATAAAACTTACGAGGTTCTAGCAGAAAAAAATATTTTGAACAATTGGTGAACTTTAAACAATCAAGAAAAAGCAATGGGAATTGACGAAGAGAGTGAAGCAAAAGTTCAAATATCGAATGCAATAAAAATGTGAAAATCTAAAAGTGCTTTTGAAGTGTATGTCCCTAGAAAAACATTATATCGGGTCTTCATAAATGGTTCATACATCATATTGCCTGTGGAAATAGTATATTGAAACACTAGTTTTGTAAAACCTGACATGAAACCATAACCTGAAAATCGCACTGACGTTTCGTTCAGTACAGGGTGCAGTGTGTGTTACCAATGGAAAAAAAAATCTGGACTTCTAACTTAATGGCTAATTAACGCACTCAAAATGAATGCGTTAATAGTTTTGTTACAGCAAATTAGAAAAACAAAATTTACATGTATGTGGTTAGATGGAGAATTTTGACATTCAAAAGTTAGTATTATGGACATGTTGTAAATAAAGGGTAGAGAATTTTAATTTAGTGTACAAAATATACGAAATGTTGAGTAAATTCAAAGCTTTTATAAATTGGTTCAATAGCACTCTCATGAATATTTAGCAAAATTTAACAGGTGAAAATTTTTACAGTAAAAATATTTCAAACATCGTAAAAATATACTAATCCTAAATGGATCCATGTGATTTTTTTTTGCCAATTCAAGAGTGTATAATTTAGACGAAAATGGTGGATGCGCCGGGTAAATTCCAAAAAGGTGTGACCATTTTTTCTCTACAATATTTTTTACAATCCAAGATTAGCGGCAGATCCGAGAGTTTTGTAAAGATAGTGAAATTCTAATTGGTCATCTGTTTCTGAAACACCCTGCATAAAAACAAACAGTCATTTTTTGAAGACAATTTCGTTTTCAAGGTTCTGTTGGAAATAAATTTAAATCAACAGATATAATATGAGATAACTCTTGTAAATGCACTTGTAGAAAGATTAGAGAAAATTCGAGAATATAAGATAAGACAAATCTGCAAGTGCATGTTGTTAGAATTATGTCAGAGTTGAACATACCATATCGGAGCAATTTATCTTCTCTTTTCATAACAATTTGCAGTAGTTTTTATCTATTGTACTTTGTCAGTTTAACAAAAAAAAATTAATTAATCTTATCATGCGTTCCTGAATAAACTTTTAATATCGCATTTTAATTATTATTGATAGTACCAAACGAAAAAAAAAGTGTCATTGCCAGCAAATTTAATAAATTAGACCACTTGTAATTGAAACTTTAAATCCATCTTTTTAGCCCAGAATATCATCTGAATTATAAATTAGAGTAAGCGTTTTTTTATGCAATGGCCCAGCCTACAAATTGATTGAGGTTATGGTAAACATTGACGTCGATGTTTCTCATGTTAATGTTTTAATTTAAAGAAAATAAAACCCTAACAAATAATGTAGGTTTATTGAGAATTACAGCAAATGTTCCAAGTGTTCTCTTCCAGCTTCAATGAAGCTCTTAACTCTCCGTTTCATATTTTCAAATGCATTTTCCAACATCTGAAAGATTATAGCATTGCATGCATTAAAATCTGAGGCGGACATTGAATGACACGATCATCATAAAATTAACACTCGCTCCGCTACACCACACTGACATCACGAAATCTTGGACTCATTTTTGATAACCTGCAGGAAAAGTAGGGTAGGCATTTCGAAAAACCTTTAACTATAGAATACTTCCATTCACCATTCTGTTGTCCATTTTAAATAAAATTGTCAAAAGTTGGTAGTGCCAACCTAATGTAAATTTCACAGCCTACTCTAATTTATAATTAAATGATCTGCAAGGTTTCTCCCCATATGATTTTCTGACGCGCAAAATCGCCGCTTGGGCTCCCCTACTATTATATTTTATTGTTCTTACACGGGCACATCTAATTTCAAATTCAAGTATGTATACCTGCTAATATTATATTTACAATCATTCTACTCTAACCTAAACTAATAAATTGAATGTCTGACAAGGTGTCAACGGTAAGGTGTGTCAATTACTCAGTGCTGCCGATCCACTTTATTTGCTTCAAAATTAAATAGTCACCTGTTATTAAAATATCCGCGTTAACTGAGAAGTGTGATTCAAATTTTTATTTTTTATACGAGTTATCACTGTAAAAAATCCGAGGTCATGACACCCAAGAAAATTCAAACATTGGGTGCCAAAAAGGTTATCTCCGATGTAACGATTGCACCGAATTAAACAGGGGTGAAGGACGTAAATGTTGCGAACCTCAATTATTGAAGGAACTTTTAATTAATTGTAGTTTTAATCTGTATCCTGGGTGTAGCAGTTGACATGCTTTCTTGGATCACACTGTTTAAATTGAAGAAGTGTCACCTACTTGAATTATACAGTCTTCTACTTAATTTACATGATTACAAGCTTGATGTTTACAGGTGTCGCATCACACTACGATACAAGGCCACAGATTTCTTGTTGCTCGCGTCTAGGTAATTTCCGAAACTTTTATTTATCCGATTTCAAAAATTCTTTCACCATTATTGAGAATGGACCTTTAGGGTGCACATAAGCTGTATATTATCCCGTTAAAATAAAAGGGCTTTTCGTGGAGATCACTTTTGCAAAGTAAGTCGACGAAAAAACGTTTGAGCGACGAACGCTGCTTTAACGATAAGAGATATACAAATGCTTTCTACAAAAAAAGTTCGCTACGACAAATATTTACATATATGTTAAGGTTAATTCACAAATTGCTATGGAAATGTCTTAACTAAAAAGCAGTCAGTAATAAGGCTCAGTTTGGTCTTTACTTAAGACGTTTCCACAGCAACGGGCACTTGCGACCAGTCGCAAATCAGCATGAAATCGGGCTGTAATATACCTTCAACAGCTACTATCACAGAAATCACAGATAATACATCAAATAATATTCCGTAATTCCATTGTATTATTATTTCTTTGATTTGATAAAACTTGGTCAGTAATTTCAAGGTTACTTTATGCGCCGCTAGACGACTTTGTCTGCCACGGCAAAGAAATGGCCATTTGTCTTACCCACTGAATTATTATTTTATTGACGAAACTATGTTTTTATTAATTTATTTTACCCCATGTTTATTTATTGGTTTACTTTAATGATAAATTCTTTAAGGGCAATTTTGGTTTTTCAAATCTCAATTCCAAATAAGCAACTCTGTAAATATAAACGACAGAAATTATGGTGTAAAAAAAAATTAAAGAAAAACTATAATCAATTAAATTCAAATTACATCAAGTGGTCCGATATGATTACACGCACTTTAGATGAACTTTAACCTTATAAAAACCAAATTTACACAGATCGCTCAAAAGTAACACCAAATAATAATTGTTACTACCGCTTGATGACTTTTTTGTGGAACTTCTGACTGACCAATAAAGTAGCGCAATTTCCGGAAGAAAAAAATAGGTAGTGAGCAAATTAGTGTTTGTCCTAGCTCGGATTTGCTGGCTCCCCTACTGTAAAATCTAATGAAAAGGCAACTGACACAGTTAGCAAATTGCAACCACTGTGAATGAACTTCGTTAGTTTTCTAGAAGAATCTGACTCATGTGATGGTTTTTAAATTACATCACGTTGCTAATCCCGTCAATAAAGAAAGATAACAATGCTCCCTTGGTCAATTTTAAGATTACGGGTCAGCTTTGACGCGATTTGGACAAAAAATAATGAGAGCAAACAAATAGACGGACGTACGTAAAAATAGTAACAGGTGAGAAACGATAAGACGAATGGAAAAGAAACTAAAAATAGGTCAGCCATTTAACTGCAGTGTTGTTTGTTTTGAGTAAGGACTATCATGGCAGTTTACCTAGTAATAAAATAAGCAATAATCAGGTGATGTATTTTTAGTTATTGATTGCATTTTAATTGGTGCCCACAAATAAGAATAAAGAAGTAAAATGTTGAACTCTTTCTTCCTGTGTCTCTTAAAACGGTACCAAAAGAACTTTTTCAAATTAATTCTGTAGCAATCGAAAAATATTCATTCACATGAGTACGTGGGAATTATCAGTGCTACTTTCAAAAAACACATCAAAATTTTGAGCGTTTTACTAAGGCGATTCTTAATTTTTTTGAATGAATTCCGACTTCACAGTGAACTGTAAGTTCTGTAAATATCGTATTCATACAGTAGATGGCACCATGGTGTATGAGTGCGATAATGATATGTAATCAATCATGTCTTATTATTATTAATTCAATTTAATTTTAATTTTTAATGTATGCAACCAAACATACAATTGCATATTAACTCGCGCTATTATTGCTACTAGTGATCGCCCATCACTCGAAATTCGAGTGGGCGTAACTCACACACATATCCGTGTAGTGTAACACATCTACAGATCAAGACCTTTCCAACGGTGTATATATTGTTTATTGAGCGAAAATTAAAAGTGTGTGTTTGCATATAAATATATTGCCTCTCTCTCCAGCTTCATCGGAACACCCAAGTTTTCATTCTCATGCCCTGTCCACTATACTCATCGACTGACTAAATGGATGAGAAATAACAACCATTTATTGAGAATTTTTTTCCTTTAAAAACTAGAACTCATTCTGGTAATCAATCCAAATTCATAATTTTTAAGTAAAAAAAAAATGGTTGTCATTCCAATACCATTAGTCAATCGGTTAGTGGTAGATACGACAGATCAACCCGCCCACCGCATTCGGTTTTTAGTCACAAAGAACAATTGTAAAATTCAAGAAACGAAATGTGGATGCAATAGGAAAATGGTTGTCATTCCGAATCAGTTTGTCAACCATTCAGTCGAAAATGTAAATTTGAGTACCTATACATTTTGGTGTAAATTTTAAAGTGGATTGATTCTCATTACTGGTATAAGGTTTGTTTGTGACTAAAAGCCTATGGTTCTGGCATCGTTTGTGAGTGCGGCGGGCGGGTGGGTCGCCCTGTCCACTGTACTCATCGACTGACCAAATGGATGAGAAATAACAACCCTTTATTAATTAGTTTTTCTTTTAGAAACTAAAACTCACTCTCGTGTTCAATCCAAATTCAAAATTTTAAAGTCAAAAAATGGTTGTCATTCCAATACCATTAGTCAATCGGTCAGTTGTAGATACGACGGCCCGCCCGCCCACCGCACTCACATGTCGTGCCATGAACGAAACGGTTCTTAGTCACAAAGAACAATTGTGAAATACAAGAAACGAAATGTGGATGTAATAGGAAAATGGTTGTCATTCCGAATCAGTTTGTCAACCATTCAGTCGAAAATGTAAATTTGAGTATATATGTATTTCGATGTAAATCTCAACCATTAGATTTTACACTTTACTGTTAATGTGATTTAATTATTGTATAAATATTATACCGGGTGTCCCAACTAAAATTTCGAAAGACTCGAACAGGTCAATTTTGTGATCTCACCCCTTCAGCCTGGGGAGCCACCCCTTAAAAAATTTAAATGGCATGGGGGGTCGTTTTTTGTTGACAGTTATGACGTTATCAATATATATTTTTTTAATGGCAACCTATATTTTTTATTTTACATTCGCATAGTTTTTTATTTTGATTTCAAGGTTATCAAATACTTAATAAGTTACATAAGGAAAAAATTAATAAAGTTCAAATGTGTAAAATTTAAAAAAATTAACAGAGCTGTCTGATGCTATCGGAATTTAAGAAAAAGCATAGAGATACCAATAAAAAGTTGACAAGCTGAATAGGTACAAAAAAATTGTGCCTAACTGTTTTTCTCCGATTAAATAATAAATGAACTGGTTGCAACAGGATGGTGCTCCACCACACTACGCCTTTAATGTGAGGCGTTATTTGGGCGAAGTGTTACCAAGAAGATGGCTAGAAAGAAGAGGTCTAGAAATAGAGTGGCCGGCTAGGTCCCCAGATCTAACCCCATTAGATTTAATTCTATGGGGGCACTTAAAAGCAAGGTGTATATCAAAACCGACCCAACAATTTGGATGATCTTAAAGCAAGAGTGTCTTGAATTTTGTCAGATGATGCAGGGTCATCAGTCATCAGTCATTTGGTGTAATATATCTTTAATTTATAACTTATATAAATAGTCTTTTTGTTAATTTGTTAGCCCTACTTTGAAATTTAGGGTTGTTTTCTTATTTTTTTCTCATTGATTGCTTTCGTCAACTTTGTTTCTTTTTTTATACTAATTTGAACTTTAGCGCCGTTTTTTTTTTTCTTATGCTACCTATTAACTATTTGATAACGAATGTAAAAAATGCGAATGTAAAAAAAAACATAGGTTGCCATTAAAAAAATGAGGTCATAACTTTCAAAAAAAAAAATAAAATAAGAATGTGCTAAAAGAAATAGCAAATTATCTCAATTTGCCTTATCACTGTTTGCCACCCTGCTGGCCAATTCAGGGGCCCATATCACCACCATCAAACGACACGGGGGGTGGCGTTCTAGTACGGTGGCGGAGATTCGATACAAAATAAAATTTCAATAGCAAATAAATTGTGACCATCTTCAGCAGAGCCTACGGAACTCAACCTACTAATTCAACGTGCTCATGAAATTTAAACAATTACAGCAGCAGCCTCATTGCACACCCAGAACTAATAACTGACAGCACTGGATCTGGCATAAATTTAACTCACTGCAATATACGTACATGTATGTAGTAAAAAATAAATCGTAATCGTCCTGTGAAAATAAATTATCACTTAGATACCGTCATCAAATGTTATGATGATTTCGGTGCTACAACAAGAGGAAGAATCATGATAACATTATAATCAAATCAAATGTAACAATAAAAAAAGGCAGAAATGATTGCGACAAATTTTGAAATCGCAGTCACGAGGCCACACTTATCAAGGCAAGGAAGAGTTTAACACAAGGAAATGCTCTAACCTAGAAAATTGAAAGGACTCTCCAAAAAATGGAAAGATTCCTCCTTTATGTAACGTTCAATCTTACCAGCGCTCCTGAAAACACAGACGACACTGATTTGGACTCGGTTAATGACATTTTAAATCATTTAGCTGTCTCAAAAATGTGATAAGTTCTGGCAAATCGACACGTGTGTTGATAAACTCCTCGTCCTTGTCGAAATTTTGATGCAAACCCCGGAAATGGAGCGTGATCGTAATGCTCCAACTAAACCTCCAGAGCTGTCTGTAATGCACCTAGGCCCGGACGTGTGGAATTTTACAATCAAGAACAGCAGCGATAAGATGACATCTGCAGACGCTCTCGAGCCATATACAACAACGGATTCACTATGTTATTAAAAGTGAGTCGTCTACAGGTGATAGTGACAGTGACAATGTGGGGTGATCAGGATCTACATCTAGATATTTACCGATGCATGGTGAATCCTGATGTCCAAAGTTCGGAACTGTACTTCCAAGTCACTCACTCTGATCTCGTCGCAACACTGTTCTCTTGGAGAAAGAGTGGCGGTGCTGATATCGCGATAACTTTGTTTTATTATCACTTTCACACTAAAGAATTTCACACGCGCAAAAAAACGCACGAACCCCTTTTTCAGATTTCACTCCGACGCTGCACTCTCCTGGGAACCCCCGAATCGATTTCGACGCAACGTTCCTGAATAAATGAAATATTACTGTTAAACTCACGGGAATGTTAGAGGAACGTTATTGCCGGGTCAGGTAGGTCAGGCAGATAAATAAAAAGATGGAATGTTTCCAATCAATTGGTTCGGTAATTGCCGTGGGAAGTAATTTACTGATTAGCGAAATTCACCCAAGTGGGCCGTCTCTAACTTCTTGGTAAAAATCTGTTTAAAACACGCAGATCTCAAGGATCGTGTGTATTCCGTAGAAATCTCATTTGGGCTGGAATCTGCAATCATCCTCACCTTGAACTTTCGTGACGCAAGTCTAGACAGGAAGGTTCCGTCAATCAATTTTTTTTTAATTTACTACCCGATAAGCACCGGATTTCATCTAGAAATTCTTCTCCAGAAGCTTCTAGTACAAATTTAATTGCCTAAATCAAAACATAGATATGTAAGTCTACGTTGTTAGGTACACTTTTAAAAATAACTGGCTCTTATCGATAGTCTCCTATCCAAGCTGCCACCTATTTTAGCTGTTGGATGATCAAGCTTTTCAAGCGGAACCTTGAGCCCTAGTTTTAAATTATGTCATCGATTCGTAATTGCACCAAGAATTTTTTAGTTAAAAATCAATATCCCCAAATAAAAATTACAAAAGTTTATTAAGTAAAAAAAAGGTGTTTACGTTTTTGGAAAATATTTCAGCAGCTATTTGAGATATCCAAAATTTGAAAAAAGATCCTTAAAGAGCAGGAAGTTTCCCCCAAAAAAAAGTCCTGCCTCCCGGAATTGTCCCGGCAATATTTATAATTTTAATTTAGAGGCAAAAAAGGGCAAAAACGCGCGGCTCAGCTCCCGTCCGCGTCGACCGAATCTAACACCTAAACAATTTTTTTTTTTAACAAGTAAATATTAATATTAAGGAATAAAAAAAAAATAGGTATTATCTGGACATATCAATAAACAATAATCCGTCGGTGAAAAATTTTTACCTCAATTTTTCTATTAACAATGCATTAATTTATTACGGTAATTGTTCTTGTTAAAAGTTAACAGACAAACCCTGATAATTGTTAAACTAAAATCCTGGAATTTTTTCCCCTTCTTGGAGCTGCTCCTTGAAAGCTTTAGAAAAGATCTCCCTTGGAGAAATAAATAAAAATGATTTTTCACTTTTTTATTAACAATCAAAAGCTTAACAAAATTAAAATATAAATAAAACAACGAAAGAAAAAAGTTTTTTCAATTATCTCTCCTGACTGATATGTATGAAAATAATTTGTTTTAAATTTTTAACAATTTTTTATTTAACTTTTTAGATTTTCTCATAGACATTCCTACAAATAAGAAAGTAATGAGTTTTTAATGACAAAGCAATTCACAAGATGAAAATGCTAGAAAAAATAAAATAACATTGGAAAATTTCAGAAATCGCAAACAAAAATAGTAATTTACATGGTTATCCCAATGGTTCATATTCATATTTAAACACGTTCTAGTAAATGAGCGAAGTCTCTGGCACAAATAAACAAGTGAGTTTTAGAGAGGCCGAGTCATAAAAGAAATAAAACATGGCGGCTACGTTTACGACATGACGCCACCAGAACACATGCATTAGCTAAGAATTTCATATATAACAGAAAGACAATTGATTGCAAATTACGTGGTCGTGTACTTACGGTATGTTTAAATATAAAGAGGTTACCTGAATTTTTGGTGACTCAAACACGTGACAAGTGTTTTTCTGCCTCAACCCTTCACAGTCCCGTAAAGTAAATTATTGACAACTCGATTTTTAAATCGAACACACCTTACATTAAACAACATGAAATGGTGCGAATAAAAACAGATTTAACAAATTTTTAGAAAATTATAAGAGGTTGCTGCGAGGAGCCTTGTTGTTGGTTCAGAGGTCAAAAAACAGTAAGGGTATCGGTATCTCCCCGACCGAAATTCTTTGATCTCTATCTAGCCCCAGAACGGGTAGGCAACCTGAATCTGTAAGATATTAAGAGTGATTTATACAACCAATGTAAAAAGTGACCGTTTATTGCACACGACGTGAAAATTACAGTATTTTATGCAGAAAGCGGCCGGTCATTCAGTTTTTTTTACTATATACATTTAATGTAATTTATCAACACGTCAAGTCAAGTGATGTAACATTTTTTCTACGATCGTTCCAGATCCCACTTTTCTGGAGAATATACCTATATTATTGTGACTTAACTTGTCTGCACCATTTAGACACGACACAAATACTAGATACTAGATAAATTTTTGCACTAGTGCAATAAAGGCGATTTTTATTGAACTAGTGCAAAATTAGTATAGTGTAATAATGAAACACTCTTACATCTAAATTGGTACAAAAATGACCTGTATATTTTTGCACGATGGTAGAAAAAACAATACTTTAATTTGCAGTGAATGCGTATATGCAACCAATTATACACTCCAAAGAGCAGAGAATGTTATATATCCGACGTCGTCAGTATTTGTTATTTGCATACTACAACACATCTGGAAGAAGAATAAAGTAAAAAGAATAATTATCAACGGAACATTTTTTAAAGTAATTTAAAAGTAAAAAAGGAAAGAGCAAATAAAATACACAAACATTTCAATAATATAGAAGCACAAACTTGTAATTACAAAATTTTACATTCATATCATGATACATTCATTTTATTTGAATTTTTTTACACTGATATTACTTACAAATATGTATTTTTTGCAACAAGAATGTATAGAAATTGCATAAGAAAGATCCAATAAATGGCTGTATAATAATGAGGCAATTGATCTATTAATTTATAAGGTGGCATTAATCTTGAATTCACCAGTGATAAATATTCAGGGTCTTAATAATGATTCATACAACTAGTAGGCTTTGAACGTCAAAATTCTCAATCTAACTACATACATGTAAATTTTGTTTTCCATAAGCAGCATGATATGTACATTTAAATTAATTTCCACTGTTACGATCTAAAAGTTTTTTTGGGACTGTTATTATTTAAGGCTTCTCAGTTGGCTCTGAGCATTCACCGGGTCCGTTTAATATTATACACTCGGCAAGCATTAATTGCAGAACTGTTTCAATATTTGTCTGTTGGTGTTCCAGTGATTAATAATGTAGTTGACAAACATTTAAGTACATGTGAGTGATTTGCATAATGTTAATAATAATTGATAAACATTTTTGTGATAACCCCCCGTACACTACCGCCACTTTTTGAACAGGGAAATGAAGTGTAATGTCAACAAAACGTCAAACTCGAAAATTTGAAACAAACCGCGAAATTAAAAGTTGTAAAGTGATCATCCGACAAGGAAAAGAGAAATGTCAAGTCAGTCAACACATCAACTACGGCAGTCTAGATTAAACATATCAATTGTTTTTATTAGTATGAGAGAAAAAATTTTGTCTTTAAGTTGGTGGAATGGCATTTGGAAATATAAGGTTATGTTTGTTTGATGCAAATTTAAAAGTAGCTGTCATCGAATGACAGGCTTACCAATTTTGATCTAAATTGTACGGTTGCCAACTCAAAATTTAACCCTGATCACACAGTAGGAAGCACAATAAATAAAATCTCCCACGGAACTGCTCAAAATTTAAATCTAATTCCCGCCTCATAAATGATTAGAGGAAACAAACAACAGTATGTTATTTTACTGGTTGCGCACATACAAAATAAAAGTATGTAAAATATTTCTAATTCATTTCGGTTCAAAAAATTTTCACCCCTTCGCCCCAGCCAAAGTGCCGTTATTAGGCTCACAGGAATGACTGCAGCAAACAACCCCTGAATTGCAAGTTGCCGATGTCATCCCCTTCGATTATGACCATCCCCCTCACCTCCTGTTATTTTTAGCCACAACTGTCAGAAGTGACAGAAACATGTAGAGGTTATGTCGACAGTAGAGGTTAACCCCTCGATCTCCCATCATTCCATTGATTTCGATTCAAGAGCAGCTCCAGATAAATCCCGATAACATAGAATCGTTTTGTGATTCAGTTGTTATCTTATCACGAGTGCGAATAACTCCTGCTGGAATGCTCACATTGTGAAGTGACGTAGTGGAGGTGTGTTTGTGTCACAACGCAGTCGAAGGTTAGTTTTTAATCAGGTAAGAGCCACTATTCACCTGTCTCATGCCAAAGTGTTTGCTTAATGACCCCGCATATCGCTCCTATCCCCACAGTTTATCGTTGTTTTACAATGCAATTTTACGGTCAGTTTGAAAAAATTTACCACACCATTTGTTGTGTAATTAAATGTCAGACGATTATGCATGCACGTCCAGTGTCGCCTGATATCGACATTCCCATGTTAAAGTTCAATCTCTGTTTTGATTGTATCGATAAGGCGCGCCAATAAATATTTCGTTCAAAACCGCATTTGTATTTTTTGTGCAGACACGATGGTGGCATCGGGTGACAGTGTGAGGGCCCCTTTGATTGGCGTCGTGGACGCGGGCACCAACACGGTGCAGTTTTGCGTTTTTCGCAGCCAGTACCCGAAAGAGATCGCACATCACAGGGTGGAAATCCGTCAGCACACACCTCGGGAGGGGTGGTTCGAGCAGGACCCCAAAGAGATCATCGAAGCCGTCAAGACGTGCATGAAGAACGTAGTCAATTCTTTAGGAGAGACAGGTGAGGTGTGGGAGGGTGGACGCCCCCGTTTTTATTATTGTTTGTCGGGGTGAGGCCAAAAGGTGAAAAAAAAAAATGGTCAGAACAGGCCTAAAATGGTCCTTTTTTCGTGAGACGAAAAGTGTTTTATTGTTCTTTTCAATTTGTAATTCCGTTTGTGAATTAAAGTAATGACACAAATTGACAATTCGAATTTTGAATTCACCTTATATGACTTTAATGTCACACAATGTGACATTACCATAACCTCGCTAATATAAATCCTTTACAAATTATGAAGAAAGCTAGGAAAATGCCATTTTGACGGGAAAACGTCTATTCGCTGGTGATAGCCGGTCAAACTTCCTTGTGTTACAAAATACCGTCAGATTTGAATCGCTAATAACGACGGGACTAATAATGCGTTAACAACGGTTGAGCCCACAACGCGTAGAGCTTGTCTGTACGAGTATATTCAAGCGTTTATTCTCCACAAAAGTGAATGCTGGGAAAAAATGTTGTATGCCTCATGTGCAAAAAAGTGGCGACATACAATTCTTCTATCGCGTGTAATGGGTAACATTTTGGACTGTTTGCATAAATAATTATCAGTTGCTACAAACTTTGCTGCATTGAAGTGATTGGGTTGGTAAAACACTCCATGTTTGTGTTTTCATTTTCGTAACAAAGAATTGTTGACGGCACATACGATGAACACAAAAATATTTGAATTGTCAATATTTGTTTTATGGAATTATTATCGCTAAATTTAATCTAATAGAACTGTTTACTGAAAAAGCTCATATTGATACAAAAAATAAATAATTATGGAAAACACGCCCAAGTACGGGGTTACGGGGTTTCCGCTGAGTGCTTCACCCGCCCCAACTTAAAATTAATTAAATTTCAAAATGGCAAATTAATGAAGCGAATAAGTAAAACTTGAAATTAAGGAAATGGTCATACATATCAAATTGATAAAATACAAAATAAAAATATAATAAAATAAAAAAGGAAATACACATCAAATTTTAAAAGGTCAATCTGACGAAATTGCAAATATGTAATGGAAATACGTAAAATTAGTGAAATAGCAAAATATCACCTTAACGAAATTTCAAATCCAGAAAATAGGTAAATGTCAAATTAGCAAAATGACAATGTGTAATTACAGAAATATAAATACAACATTGAAATGCCAAAATATCAGATTAGCGACAAATCACAGAGGAAATATCAAATTAGCGAAAGGGAAAAACGTGAAATTTAACGAAACAGCAAAACAAATTGAGAGAATAGCAAAATACTCGTTTAATCTAAAAATCAAAATATGTATTAGATTGGCGGAAGAGAAAAATATCAAATTAACGGAAGTTTAAATTTAGCAAAATAATGTATAATTGATAAAATATCGAATTAAAAAAAGTATCAAATAGATGAAATCGCAAAGCAGCGAAATGCCAAAACGTGAAATTAACGGAATAGCAAAATATCAAATGTATGAAATATCCAAACATCAAATTGACGAAATGGCAAACCAGAAGTTTAGTAAATATAAAGTGTAATTACGGAAATATTAAATCAACGAAACATCAAGTTAACGAAATATCAAACTATCGATTTCATATCCGCTTAACGAAATAGCAAACTTGAAATGAACTAAATATCACGGCAAAAAATTAAGTTAACGAAATCACACAATGCCAGATTAACGGCATATTAAAACATCTTTTTAGAAATTATCAAAATACCGCACCAACCAAATGTCAAATTGGCGAAACAAAAAATATGAAGTTAACGAAGTAGGAACATAATGAAATCTTAATTTTATGAAATGGGAAAATATCTAAATATCAAAATCATAAATAGCACAATAATGTATAAAATTGATAAAATATCATTAAAAAAAAAGTATCAAATTGATGAAGTCGCAAATCAGCGAAATGCCAAAACGTGAAATTAACGGAATAGCAAAATATCAAATGTATGAAATATCCAAACATCAAATTGACGAAATGGCAAACTAGAAGTTTAGTAAATATAAAATGTAATTACGGAAATATTAAATCAACGAAACATCAAATTAACGAAATATCAAACTATCGATTTCATATCAGCTTAACGAAATAGCAACCGTGAAATGAACTAAATATCACGGCAAAAAATAAGTCAACGAAATCACACAATGTCAGATTAACGGCATATTAAAACATCTTTTTAGAAATTATCAAAATACCACACCAACGAAATGTCAAATTGGCGAAACAAAAAATATGAAGTTAACGAAGTAGGAACATAATGAAATCTTAATTTTATGAAATGGGAAAATACCTAAATATCAAAATCATAAATAGCAAAATAATGTATAAAATTGATAAATTATCATATTAAAAAAAGTATCAAATTGATGAAGTCGCAAATCAACGAAATGCCAAAACGTGAAATTAACGGAATAGCAAAATATCAAATGTATGAAATATCCAAACGTCAAATTGACGAAATGGCAAACTAGAAGTTTAGTAAATATAAAGTGTAATTACGGAAATATTAAATCAACGAAACATCAAGTTAACGAAATATCAAACTATCGATTTCATATCAGCTTAACGAAATAGCAAACTTGAAATGAACTAAATATCACGGCAGAAAATTAAGTCAACGAAATCACACAATGTCAGATTAACGGCATATTAAAACATCTTTTTAGAAATTATCAAAATACCACACCAACGAAATGTCAAATTGGCGAAACAAAAAATATGAAGTTAACGAAGTAGGAACATAATGAAATCTTAATTTTATGAAATGGGAAAATACCTAAATATCAAAATCATAAATAGCAAAATAATGTATAAAATTGATAAATTATCATATTAAAAAAAGTATCAAATTGATGAAGTCGCAAATCAGCGAAATGCCAAAACGTGAAATTAACGGAATAGCAAAATATCAAATGTATGAAATATCCAAACATCAAATTGACGAAATGGCAAACTAGAAGTTTAGTAAATATAAAATGTAATTACGGAAATATTAAATCAACGAAACATCAAATTAACGAAATATCAAACTATCGATTTCATATCAGCTTAACGAAATAGCAACCGTGAAATGAACTAAATATCACGGCAAAAAATTAAGTCAACGAAATCACACAATGTCAGATTAACGGCATATTAAAACATCTTTTTAGAAATTATCAAAATACCGCACCAACGAAATGTCAAATTAGTGAAACAAAAAATATGAAGTTAACGAAGTAGGAACATAATGAAATCTTAATTTTATGAAATGGGAAAATACCTAAATATCAAAATCATAAATAGCAAAATAATGTATAAAATTGATAAATTATCATATTAAAAAAAAGTATCAAATTGATGAAGTCGCAAATCAACGAAATGCCAAAACGTGAAATTAACGGAATAGCAAAATATCAAATGTATGAAATATCCAAACATCAAATTGACGAAATGGCAAACTAGAAGTTTAGTAAATATAAAATGTAATTACGGAAATATTAAATCAACGAAACATCAAGTCAACGAAATATCAAACTATCGATTTCATATCAGCTTAACGAAATAGCAAACGTGAAATGAACTAAATATCACGGCAAAAAATTAAGTCAACGAAATCACACAATGTCAGATTAACGGTATATTAAAACATCTTTTTAGAAATTATCAAAATAGCACACCAACGAAATGTCAAATTAGTGAAACAAAAAATATGAAGTTAACGAAGTAGGAACATAATGAAATCTTAATTTTATCAAATGGGAAAATATCTAAATATCAAAATCATAAATAGCAAAATAATGTATAAAATTGATAAATTATCATATTAAAAAAAGTATCAGATTGATGAAGTCGCAAATCAACGAAATGCCAAAACGTGAAATTAACGGAATAGCAAAATATCAAATGTATGAAATATCCAAACGTCAAATTGACGAAATGGCAAACTAGAAGTTTAGTAAATATAAAATGTAATTACGGAAATATTAAATCAACGAAACATCGTATTAACGAAATATCAAATTATCGATTTCATATCAGCTTAACAAAATAGCAAACGTGAAATGAACTAAATATCACGGCAAAAAATTAGGTTAACGAAATCACACAATGTCGGTTTAACGGCATATTAAAACATCTTTTTAGAAATTATCAAAATACCACACCAACGAAATGTCAAATTGGCGAAACAAAAAATATGAAGTTAACGAAGTAGGAACATAATCAAATCTTAATTTTATGAAATGGGAAAATATGTAAATATTAAAATCATAAATAGCAAAATAATGTATAAAATTGATAAAATATCATATTAAAAAAAAAGTATCAAATCGATGAAGTCGCAAATCGGCGAAATGCCAAAACGTGAAATTAACGGAATAGCAAAATATCAAATGTATGAAATATCCAAACATCAAATTGACGAAATGGCAAACTAGAAGTTTAGTAAATATAAAATGTAATTAAAGAAATATTAAATCAACGAAACATCAAGTTAACGAAATATCAAACTATCGATTTCATATCAGCTTAACGAAATAGCAAACTTGAAATGAACTAAATATCACGGCAAAAAATTAAGTCAACGAAATCACACAATGTCAGATTAACGGTATATTAAAACATCTTTTTAGAAATTATCAAAATAGCACACCAACGAAATGTCAAATTAGTGAAACAAAAAATATGAAGTTAACGAAGTAGGAACATAATGAAATCTTAATTTTATCAAATGGGAAAATATCTAAATATCAAAATCATAAATAGCAAAATAATGTATAAAATTGATAAATTATCATATTAAAAAAAGTATCAGATTGATGAAGTCGCAAATCAACGAAATGCCAAAACGTGAAATTAACGGAATAGCAAAATATCAAATGTATGAAATATCCAAACGTCAAATTGACGAAATGGCAAACTAGAAGTTTAGTAAATATAAAATGTAATTACGGAAATATTAAATCAACGAAACATCGTATTAACGAAATATCAAATTATCGATTTCATATCAGCTTAACGAAATAGCAAACGTGAAATGAACTAAATATCACGGCAAAAAATTAGGTTAACGAAATCACACAATGCCAGATTAACGGCATATTAAAACATCTTTTTAGAAATTATCAAAATACCGCACCAACGAAATGTCAAATTAGTGAAACAAAAAATATGAAGTTAACGAAGTAGGAACATAATGAAATCTTAATTTTATGAAATGGGAAAATACCTAAATATCAAAATCATAAATAGCAAAATAATGTATAAAATTGATAAATTATCATATTAAAAAAAGTATCAAATTGATGAAGTCGCAAATCAACGAAATGCCAAAACGTGAAATTAACGGAATAGCAAAATATCAAATGTATGAAATATCCAAACGTCAAATTGACGAAATGGCAAACTAGAAGTTTAGTAAATATAAAGTGTAATTACGGAAATATTAAATCAACGAAACATCAAGTTAACGAAATATCAAACTATCGATTTCATATCAGCTTAACGAAATAGCAAACTTGAAATGAACTAAATATCACGGCAGAAAATTAAGTTAACGAAATCACACAATGTCAGATTAACGGCATATTAAAACATCTTTTTAGAAATTATCAAAATATCACACCAACGAAATGTCAAATTGGCGAAACAAAAAATATGAAGTTAACGAAGTAGGAACATAATGAAATCTTAATTTTATCAAATGGGAAAATATGTAAATATCAAAATCATAAATAGCACAATAATGTATAAAATTGATAAAATATCATTAAAAAAAAAAGTATCAAATTGATGAAGTCGCAAATCAGCGAAATGCCAAAACGTGAAATTAACGGAATAGCAAAATATCAAATGTATGAAATATCCAAACATCAAATTGACGAAATGGCAAACTAGAAGTTTAGTAAATATAAAATGTAATTAAAGAAATATTAAATCAACGAAACATCAAGTTAACGAAATATCAAACTATCGATTTCATATCAGCTTAACGAAATAGCAAACTTGAAATGAACTAAATATCACGGCAGAAAATTAAGTTAACGAAATCACACAATGCCAGATTAACGGCATATTAAAACATCTTTTTAGAAATATAAAAAATATGAAGATAACGAAGTAGGAACATAATGAAATCTTAATTTTATGAAGTGGGAAAATGCCTAAATATCGGATTAACGAAAAATTAAATTAATGAAATTTTTAATTTAACGATATAGCGAAACAAAATTTTAACAGAACAACAAATGTATATAAAAAGGAAATAGAAAAATACTAGATTGATGTATTTATACTAAATAGCAATTAAAATTACAAAATAACTAAATATCAAATGAAATTAGAAAAATATCGAAGTATCAAATTAATGAAAAATCAAATTGCCGAAATAGTGTAATATGTAATATGTATGATATAAATTGTGGACGTGGTCTTGTAGGGGGCTCCTTGCGGGCTTTGTTGGGATAAAACGGAGTCGGCACACAGTTGGGCAATGATGCTTTAGAACTATCTAAAAACTACCTAAATTAATCGCTCGCGGGGTCACGGTTAAAAACCGGAAAAACACCGCGGCGCATATGGAGCGGATCCCCGCAGACTGGCACCACTTATATAATTTATGGTTAAGCCATTGTTCAGGCTGTCTTACCCCGACGAACCCCAACCTCCAAAAACTAAATAACTATTGACTCTCAGCTAGGGACATCGTCACCATTGGCATAACAAACCAAAGAGAAACGACAGTCGTTTGGGACAAAGTCACAGGTGCCCCTCTCTACAACGCTATCGGTAAAGATCACGAAACACAACAAGTTCAACTTCAAACAATAACTTTCCAGTTTGGAACGATATTAGGACGGATTCCACCGTCGATATAGTCCTAGCCAAAGTACCTGAAAACAACAAAAACCACTTTAAGCCCCTCTGTGGCCTTCCGATCTCTCCCTACTTTAGCGCCTTCAAACTTAAGTGGTTGTTGCACCACGTGCCTGAAGTCAAGAAAGCCATTAAAGCCAAGAGGTGTCTTTTCGGGACGATCGACACCTGGATACTATGGGTAAAATTAGTCATCTGTCAACAACTGATCAACTAGTTTTCTAGAATCTAACCGGGGGCCTCCACGTCACGGACGTCACCAACGCCTCCAGGACCTTCCTCATGAACATAGAGACTTTCAGCTGGGACCCCATCCTGCTGCACACGTTCAAAGTTCCCGAGGAGATTTTGCCGGAAATTCGGAGCAGTTCCGAGGTGTATGGGAAGGTGGAGGGAGACGACTTCCCTCTCAAAGGGGTAGCCATCTCAGGGGTGAGTGCAAAATAACAACTCGAAAACAACGTTACAATTGTTAATAATCCGATATACTCGACGGAGATTACAGCGATTAAGTCAGCAATAACTGTTATCAGGACACAACATAATTCTGTACTTAATGCGAATCTGATTGTTATAGTATACACAATAATGTGTCATTATAGTACTATTACTGCTTATAAAAATATTATGGGAGACGTCTTCATTTAACACGTGATTTTGGCAATTGGCGTAAGTCGGAAAAACACGGAAAAAATCAAGGTCGAGTGTTACGTGGACATTTGTAACCTTAACGATTATCATTTGACATCTTGTAAAGTAAACGTCAAATATTTGGGTATTTTATTTAGTTCGGTGTACTTTACTTTATTCGTAATCAGATAGTGTTTGCACTGACGCTAAATAATAAAAATTTTGATGTTTAAATTTAAATTAACTATATCCCATGCCAATTACTTAGATAAATAGGGTTAGAAATGTGGTGGAAATTTTAATTTTTTTATCATAAACTAATTGCAATAATACAAGGAAAAATTGTCGAACAACAAAACAATCGAAGCGATAGATAGATAGGTAGTATCAGCATTGTTTTAATATATTTTACGGGGAATATTCTCGAATGCTGAACACACCATTTTACAATAAAGGACCTTTGTGTTGAAGAATTACCTGCTATGCTACTGTATAATTGATCATCTCAAAAAATTGACGTTTTTTTTGCTACCATCAATTTATTTCTCTATTGTAATTTGAAACAATGTCAGTGGCGGCGTATGATTTTAACAAAAGTCAAATGTATCAAAACATAAACTTATCTAGTGATCGCCCGTCACTCAAAATTCGAGTGGTATGTTTTGTATTGGTAATTGAATCAATGTAAAAATTGAGTCCCGAAATGAAATTAAATATTAACAGAACGATGCAAATTCAGCATCCTAATCCGAACCGATTTCGTGCGGCATCAACGTGCTCGAGTTCGCCAGTTTTTTACTCAGACGACCCACGCTGGTTCAAGTCGGTGACTGTAATGGACTGGTGTACACATGGTTTTATTTAAAACCACTCCGTTCATTTTCGACGATTAAATATATAGATTTGAATGTTATCGTACAAATGACCTTGCTATGTGTCTGTCCGGTACAAGTTTATTGTTCGTTCACCTCTATTTTTTTTTTTGCTAATTGTTTTCGATTATATCTACGTATCTAACATTTGTTACGCTAATTGATCATTGTTTTATATCATTGGATAGGCCCCCTCAACAAGTTCTTTTGTTTGTGTTTGTTTTTGTTTTTAAAAGTGACGAAACACTTTTCGTACAAATTGATATATCAACTGTCGCTATAATGCCATTAAAACGATACAAAAAATGTTCTCTTTTTAAATAACCATGTGGTCAGTTCATTTACAAACGATCCGAATTTATTCGTTGGGTGCACGATGAGACCGTAAAATTTACAATAATTTTGGAATTCTGAAATTTCTATATTAAAAAAAAATTGGTTTCGAAGTTTTAGAATAAACTATTCCATAAGAGATCATAAGAATGCAGAACTATACTTAATATTCCAAAATTAAAAGGCTCTCAATTCGTACATTACGTAAATTCAAAATTGCAAATTTTTGGTTGTTTAAGATTTTAAGTTTAGTTTCTGTTTGGTCTTTTGACCATTTAAAAAATTTATATTAATTGTCAAAAATGACAGCTACTGTTTATGAACAACTCGGGCTTTTGACAAGTTTTAGAATAAACTATTCAAAGATTCGAAAACTCGGAGATCATAAGAATGCAGAACTATACTAATATTTCACAATTAAAAGGCTCCCAAAATTCAAAATTGAAAATTTTTAGTAGTTTAAGATTTTAAGATCCAAATTTCGATTTCAAGATGTCAAAAAGTGCCAAAAGTGTAATATTCTAAGGTTTTAAAATCCCAAGATTCTATTGTGTCAACTGTGTAATATTTGAATCCATCGTCCGGTAGTCTAACCTCAAAAATCTGAAAAGAGATCCGAAAATTTCGAGATTGCAAATTAAAAAAAAATCCAATTCAAGAGTACTAAATTAGAGAGGAAAATATTGGGAAAGCGGAAGTTTCTATTTGTTCTTTTGACCATTTAGAAAATTTATATTAATTGTCAAAAATGACAGCCACTGTTTATTAACAACTCGGGGTTTTGACAAGTTTTAGAATAAACTATTCAAAGATTCCAAAACTCGGAGATCATAAGAATGCAGAACTATACTAATATTTCACAATTAAAAGGCTCTCAATTCGTACATTATGTAGATTCAAAATTGAAAATTTTTAGTAGTTTAAGATTATAACATCCAAATTTCGATTTCAAGATGTCAAAAAGTGCCAAAAGTGTAATATTCTAAGGTTTTAAAATCCCAAGATTCTATTGTGTCAACTGTGTAATATTTGAATCCATCGTCCGGTAGTCTAACCTCAAAAATCTGAAAAGAGATTCGAAAATTTCGAGATTGCAAATTAAAAAAAATCCAATTCAAGAGTACTAAATTAGGGAGGAAAATATTGGGAAAGCGGAAATTTCTATTTGTTCTTTTGACCATTTAGAAAATTTATATTAATTGCCAAAAATGGCAGCTACTGTTTATGAACAACTCGGGGTTTTGACAAGTTTTAGAATAAACTATCCAAAGATTCGAAAACTCGGAGATCATAAGAATGCAGAACTATACTAATATTTCACAATTAAAAGGCTCTCAATTCGTACATTATGTAGATTCAAAATTGAAAATTTTTAGTAGTTTAAGATTTTAACATCCAAATTTCGATTTCAAGATGTCAAAAAGTGCCAAAAGTGTAATATTCTAAGGTTTTAAAATCCCAAGATTCTATTGTGTCAACTGTGTAATATTTGAATCCATCGTCCGGTAGTCTAACCTCAAAAATCTGAAAAGAGATTCCAAAACTTCGAGATTACAAATTAAAAAAAAAAAATCCAATTCAAGAGTACTAAATTAGAGAGGAAAATATTGGGAAAGCGGAAGTTTCTATTTGTTCTTTTGACCATTTAAAAAATTTATATTAATTGCCAAAAATGGCAGCTACTGTTTATGAACAACTCGGGGTTTTGACAAGTTTTAGAATAAATTATTCAAAGATTCGAAAACTCGGAGATCATAAGAATGCAGAACTATACTAATATTTCACAATTAAAAGGCTCTCAATTCGTACATTATGTAGATTCAAAATTGAAAATTTTTAGTAGTTTAAGATTTTAACATCCAAATTTCGATTTCAAGATGTCAAAAAGTGCCAAAAGTGTAATATTCTAAGGTTTTAAAATCCCAAGATTCTATTGTGTCAACTGTGTAATATTTGAATCCATCGTCCGGTAGTCTAACCTCAAAAATCTGAAAAGAGATTCGAAAATTTCGAGATTGCAAATTAAAAAAAAATCCAATTCAAGAGTACTAAATTAGAGAGGAAAATATTGGGAAAGCGGAAATTTCTATTTGTTCTTTTGACCATTTAGAAAATTTATATTTATTGCCAAAAATGACAGCTACTGTTTATGAACAACTCGGGGTTTTGACAAGTTTTAGAATAAACTATTCAAAGATTCGAAAACTCGGAGATCATAAGAATGCAGAACTATACTAATATTTCACAATTAAAAGGCTCTCAATTCGTACATTATGTAGATTCAAAATTGAAAATTTTTAGTAGTTTAAGATTTTCAGATCAAAATTTCGATTTCAAGATGTCAAAAAGTGCCAAAAGTGTAATATTCTAAGGTTTTAAAATCCCAAGATTCTATTGTGTCAACTGTGTAATATTTGAATCCATCGTCCGGTAGTCTAACCTCAAAAATCTGAAAAGAGATTCCAAAACTTCGAGATTACAAATTAAAAAAAAAATCCAATTCAAGAGTACTAAATTAGAGAGGAAAATATTGGGAAAGCGGAAATTTCTATTTGTTCTTTTGACCATTTAGAAAATTTATATTTATTGCCAAAAATGACAGCTACTGTTTATGAACAACTCGGGGTTTTGACAAGTTTTAGAATAAACTATTCAAAGATTCGAAAACTCGGAGATCATAAGAATGCAGAACTATACTAATATTTCACAATTAAAAGGCTCTCAATTCGTACATTATGTAGATTCAAAATTGAAAATTTTTAGTAGTTTCAGATTTAAGATCCAAATTTCGATTCCAAGATGTCAAAAAGTGCCAAAAGTGTAATATTCGAAGGTTTTAAAATCCCAAGATTCTATTGTGTCAACTGTGTAATATTTGAATCCATCGTCCGGTAGTCTAACCTCAAAAATCTGAAAAGAGATTCGAAAATTTCTAGATTGCAAATTAAAAAAAAAATCAATTCAAGAGTACTAAATTATGGAGGAAAATATTGGGAAAGCGGAAATTTCTATTTGTTCTTTTGACCATTTAGAAAATTTATATTAATTGCCAAAAATGACAGCTACTGTTTATGAACAACTCGGGGTTTTGACAAGTTTTAGAATAAACTATTCTAAAAAGATTCGAAAACTCGGAGATCATAAGAATGCAGAACTATACTAATATTTCACAATTAAAAGGCTCTCAATTCGTACATTATGTAGATTCAAAATTGAAAATTTTTAGTAGTTTAAGATTTTCAGATCCAAATTTCGATTTCAAGATGTCAAAAAGTGCCAAAAGTGTAATATTCTAAGGTTTTAAAATCCCAAGATTCTATTGTGTCAACTGTGTAATATTTGAATCCATCGTCCGGTAGTCTAACCTCAAAAATCTGAAAAGAGATTCGAAAATTTCGAGATTGCAAATTAAAAAAAAAATCCAATTCAAGAGTACTAAGTTAGAGAGGAAAATATTGGGAAAGCGGAAGTTTCTATTTGTTCTTTTGACCATTTGGAAAATTTATATTAATTGCCAAAAATGGCAGCTACTGTTTATTTACAACTCGGGGTTTTGACAAGTTTTAGAATAAACTATTCAAAGATTCCAAAACTCGGAGATCATAAGAATGCAGAACTATACTAATATTTCACAAGTAAAAGGCTCTCAATTCGTACATTATGTTGATTCAAAATTGAAAATTTTTAGTAGTTTAAGATTTTAAGATCCAAATTTCGATTTCAAGATGTCAAAAAGTGCCAAAAGTGTAATATTTTAAGGTTTTAAAATCCCAAGATTCTATTGTGTCAACTGTGTAATATATGAATCCATCGTCCGGTAGTCTAACCTCAAAAATCTGAAAAGAGATTCCAAAACTTCGAGATTACAAATTAAAAAAAAAAAAAAACCAATTCAAGAGTACTAAATTAGAGAAGAAAATATTGGGAAAGCGGAAATTTCTATTTGTTCTTTTGACCATTTAGAAAATTTATATTTATTGCCAAAAATGACAGCTACTGTTTATGAACAACTCGGGGTTTTGACAAGTTTTAGAATAAACTATTCTAAAAAGATTCGAAAACTCGGAGATCATAAGAATGCAGAACTATACTAATATTCCACAATTAAAATGCTCTGAATTCGTACATTATAGTAAATTCAAAATTGCAAATTTTTAGTATGTTAAGATCCAAATTTCAATTTCAAGATGTCAAAAAGTACCAAAAGTGTAATATTATAAGGTTTTAAAATCTCAAGATTCTATTGTGTCAACTGTCAAAAATTGAAATTGACACGGGGAAGCCATTTGCAATTTCCCTTTTTTTTTTGTCGATGCGTCGAGATCACAGAATCTTTTTTTTGTAACGTAGGAAATATCGTGCGATCATTTAAATTATAAATTAGAGTAGGCAAAGTGTTTTTTCACGGTTTCCAAGTGGTGCATTTGCGATCGAGTCGTCAGGATTTCTTTTCGCAGCTGTCGGAAAAAGTGTACTTTAGATGTGCATCTATTCCGAATCCGCTGGTCGAACGGGGTTGCACTTTTGATGAAAACATTGTTTCACAGGTGTGGCACCACCTGGAAACCGTGAAATAGCACTTTGGAAATTCTCTAAAGTCACTTTGACATTCAAATATTAAACCAAATTGTCAACAGTTAGTAGTGCCAACCAAATTTAAATTTCACAGCGTGAAATGAAAATGATGGCACGGTACCATTTTTTTTGTGATCGGGTAGTGCGTGTGGTAAAAGCAGTTTTTGCCATTTTGGGATTATCAAGCGGTGCCATTTTTTTGTGTGAACAAACTTTTGTTCCTTCTAATCGCAAATATGTTTTTAACTACATCTTGTCGGTTCTTCTTCTTTTTTTCGTTTGGGTAATCAAATACATTTTTTTTTGACACCAGCGTCTTTTTTATTGTTTCATTTTATAATTATTTCAGATTTCATTTTCTCAATTTTTACTATTGTTTTGATTGCGTTTATTGTTTCGCATTTCTTTATCCTCTCGATGTATTTTTTCCCTCCATCTTTTTGGGCACAGGTAAACGCACCCGCTCCCAAGTGCCAGACCTATCCCATCGCTACCTATCTTCGATAAGAAAGGAAATATCAAAAAACCAGCCGACCTAAAATAAAGTTCTTCGCGACGTCGCTGGAAATGATTATTTCTCAAAATGTATATAATATCCGCATCACGTACAGAGGTGATTCTTAAAATATTCCAAATTTAAATAATCTGAAAAAAATATATAAAATACATTCAGAATGTTTTACTTCCACAGGATGAATCATGTAATGTTTGTAAAATAATATGATAATGTAATACGTATCGGGTGTCTAAATAAAAATCTGGTCGAGATTGCCATGAAACAGATTAGATTTCCACTTAGTTGTGCGTTGTCAGGAAGCAGATGGATAGCGTTTTTAACACCTTATTTAATAAAAAGTTCTTCGCTTGTGTTTCACTTTTGATGTTTTGTTTGTTATCTCTAGGACACACGTTCAATGTTTGTAATTTTTACCAAAGCAATCTTGACCCGATTTTTATTTAGACACCCGATATAAATAATACCATATGACGCACAACACAGAAAAGGTCGGCAAGAAAGATAAAACTGTAAGAATACTGGTTCTAGTCACAACATTGCTGCATAAATATCTAAAAAGCAAACGCATTATCAATAACTGACAATAACTTAATTCTTTTACAGATATTGGGTAATCAGCAATCAGCTCTTGTAGGCCAGAACTGCTTCCAAGAGGGCCAGGCGAAAAATACGTATCGCAGTGGCTGTTTCCTCTTATACAACACAGGTACAAATGTGAGTTTCTAATTTTTTTTTTACAAACTTTGGTAGTACGTATTTGCAAAAAAATCATTTGTATGATAAGGACAATTATAAGTCATATGTTTCCATCGACTAGCAGCTGACCTAAGGTGCCAGATAATTTATGGTGCACGCACCACGGACATGGATGTCGGAAGATTTGAAATTGACCGCGTTGATATGAGAGTTGAAGAATTACTAGAAATTTAATTAATTTTATTAAAGAGTAATTTGCTTATTGCTGCAGTCTATACATTCATTTATTACGTACAATCAAAACAAGTGCATGAATATTTCATTGATAAATTTCATTCCAATTTTAGAGGGTGCAGTCCACCCACGGCTTGGTGACGACCGTCGCCTACAAGTTCGGCGATGCGCCGCCGGTGTACGCCCTAGAAGGTAGCGTCGCAGTCGCAGGTACGGCCCTCTCGTGGCTCCGAGACAACATGGGCTTCCTGAAAGACGTCAACCACGACACCGAATCCTTAGCCAAAGAAGTCTTCAACACCGGAGACGTCTACTTCGTCCCCGCCTTCCGAGGCCTCTATGCCCCCTATTGGCGCAAAGATGCTAGAGGGTGTGTAAGTTTTCTTGTAACCGCAAATCCTCCAACCTCATCTCTTCCGAATCCAGGATAATCTGCGGGCTGACGGCGTTCTCGACGAAACAGCACATCATAAGGGCGGCTTTAGAGGCTATTTGCTTCCAAACGCGGGACATCTTGGAGGCCATGAATAAAGATTGTGGAATACCACTGACGAAGCTGAATGTGGATGGAATTCTCACGAAGAACGATTTATTGATGCAGTTGCAAGCGGACATCAGCGGAATTCCGGTGATTAGGGCGCATAGTCAGGATATTACGGCGTTGGGGGCGGCGATAGCGGCGGGCCGGGCGAAGGGGATCGAGGTGTGGGATCTGGCGGCGGACGATCGGGAAGTGATTCCGAGTGACACGTTTCTGCCGACGACGACGGAGAACGGTAAGTCGGGGGTGGAATTGGGGTAATTGGAGACGTTTGCGTAATTCGTAGGATAAAATACAGTCGATGTGGAGTGAAAAACCCACTTATTTACACATCATCATCAATAAATTTTTTGTTGCTCCGTATCTTACTGGCCTTGGTCGAATAATATACCCGTCGCCATAAATATATTTATACGCTCTTTGGAAAATACTCAGTTTTAACATAGCTGGAATGGTGTTTTGGAATGAGGAGTTTAGCATAATCGGCTTATTTTCGTTTGCTCGAGTGGTATTCGTTACGATTATATAATCGAAGCGATCCAAAAAATGCGAAAATTTGCCGGAACTTTTTTCTGACGTTTATTAATAAACATCAAAAAATTGTTACAATGACAAAGTTCACATTGTTGGAGGAGGCAATATACAAAAACGGTTATCCAACGTCGTCAAGGGTATAATCGCCAATCTATACATAGTAAAGTGAAGCGATTATTTCTTCACTGATTCCCAGACGTTTCTATAGGCTGCTATTGGGTTATTTTTACCTGATTGAGATTAATATTGGAACAAAAACAAAGTCCAGATGATGTAACCTTGTACGATAAAAATAAAACAATAGATAAATTTTGAACGTGCTTATAGATTTCGATTGATACCGTCGCCCAAACCCCCAAGTGTCAAAAAATCTCCAAGATAACGTTGATAATAATGACAGAAATTACAAAAATTACCCGAGACTAAGAAAATTTAAAAATATATTGTAAATTGACATGCCAAAAATTACACAATATAAGTACAATCTTGGAAGTCATTTTTCTGTGATTTTGAAAATTTCGATGTGATGCATGCTTTGTCATTTTGACACACAAATTAAGATAGGAAACATTGAATGAAATATTATATAAAATAGTTAAGACATGTATTAATGTTATAGTAGGAGCGGAAAATAAAAATAAAGAACTGATAAAAACCAGATGAAGATCGGAATGACACGAAAAACCAAAAACTGTTGATTTGTTTAATAGAATTATTTATGAAATGTCAGAAGACGGTCAAAGCTCCGAACTAACCTAAATAACCTAATATTGAAAAGAGACGGCAAAATGGCCGAAATGCAAATTAAAGATTTTTAAAATGTCAAATTCAAAATCGACTAAAAAAGGAGTAATGTAAATGGAAAACAAGTTTAAGTATTTAATTTAAAAAATATATAATGACGTCATACGTCAAAATTGACAAGTCAAATGAATTTTTATTTAGCGTTTTTAACATTTTTATAGAACGTGACATTTAAGCAAAATTGTATACATAATTCTATATCCTGGACCGCAAATAGGTCAAGATATTCACAAATATGCATGTATAACAACTATCAACATGACAAATCACCAATGTAGTAAAATATTGATCAAATGCGATAAATAGTCGAAAACAACAATGTTACAAGATAACAATATAGTTACGGCTAAAAATAACACTAAAGATTACAACGTAGTAGTAGTGAAAAACCGCTCAAAAATATTGACCGAATCGGGTAAAAATATACCCAGATTGGCGCGAACCAATGCGAATGCGCCCCCGAAATGACGTCACTAGAGGCGGTAAACGTACGGCGTTTGAAAATGCTAGCCTAAATTGCGAATTTTTACACCACAGAACACGTTTTAGGGCTTAGTGTTATATAGTTTACGAGGTGAGATTGAATTCGTCAAATTCAGTTGATGCAAAAAGATTGTAACATCTAATGTCTACAGGGTGGCTTTGAATATGTGTCACTGCTTGAAACCACAAATAGTAGATTAAATCCAAAATAAATCGTTGAAAGGTTTTATTATTTACGTATCATAATGTGGGGTGTTAAAATAATAACAAAAATAGCAGTTGAAATGTAGATATTTTATTATCAACAAGCCTCTTTAGATTTGTAGTAATATCGTCATCAATTGATAATACAGTATTGCACAATTGTGTGAAATGTATCCAATCAATGTCATTGACCAAAGAATTACCCCTATAATGCCGTTTGTCTTTCAGAAAGGGACTGTCGGTACACGAAATGGAAGATGGCAGTGCAGAGATCGTTGGGATGGGCAGTGCCGAAAAAAGCGCTCAGCATGACAGGTAGAAATATTTTTCGAAACGCAATCAATGATTGTATTTTTTGTTTCAGATGAGAAGTACAGGCTACTGGCCAGTATCCCGGGTAGCCTCTACATCATCGGGAGTTTCGGTCTTCTGGCTTTATCCGAATATTTGTCCACCCAGGCTTAATGATATTTTCGACGATCACTACTTGTTGATATTTTAACATTGAGTGTACTTAAGGAATTTCCTACCGGGTTAAAATATATGACGCTTTTACACCGCTGTCGTTCGTTACTGAAACACCCTTGGGTATAATAATTTATTTTAATATACATAAGAATTACATAGCGAAATATTTACATGAATAAAAACATATAATAAATTCATTTCAATCATTATGTACAGACTTTGGTTTCACGCTTTCCTGAGGAAACAATATTTACACGTAGTAAAAAATCATTTGTTGGGAATCAACCGCGGTTTGTAGTAATTATACGTTACTTGTACTATTCAGTATCAAACAAACTTCAGACTTATACGTTTGCGCGTTCGTAATTGTTAGTCAAAGGAAAATCGAAGCGTAGTTCTTTCATTAAATTATTAGATATGTTAAAATATTTTAAAGCATAGCAAAATATTGCATTACAGGTATTGGCTAGTCCGTTTTGACATTTATAATCCCATAGTCGTCATCCCTAACAAAAATATCTCTCGTTTTCGCTAAAAGGACTATAAAAAATAACACTTCGAATTCGCGTTTCTCCGCCACTCCGCAAACCACCGACGGATCGGGTACTGAACTAGTTTAGCCGTTGGAACGGTAACATTGACGACAAGAAATTGATTTGCGTAACACCGATTTAGAATAAGGATTGGACACTTACGTCACAAACATTATCAGCAAATTCGATCGACTCGAACTGAAAACATGGCTGGTATTCTGTAATTTGCTAATAATCCTGTAATATTGATGAACTACTGGTGGGCGGGATGTATGGGGCCAAATAAATGAACCGAATTAGTCAAAGGTGGCCGTGGGCGGGAAGCCGTTTGTCCAAGTGGCCTTTCGTGCATCGCCACCTCTGACTAATTTAGTTTTTGATCTCTGTACGTCTCTACAATTGATATTTCACGCGCCGAATTAATACACCAGTCTTTTAGGATCACATTTCTACAGCTATCACATTTCTCTGTTAGAACACACTTACATCATATTTATATTAAGTTTGATTTCAGTACATGTTATGCATTGGCAATGATTTATAAAATGAGAACACATGTTTTTGTCATATTTCCTAGTTACTATAAAAATAAACGGGAAGAATGTCGATGAATCAAAGTGGAGTAAATTTAAATATATTTAAGTCAAACTCCACAAACTTTAATGTTTGGGAGAAAACTACTCTCATCTTCAGCCCTTAAAGAATGTTTAAAATTATGACGTTATTTTGAAAGAATTAAATTAAATATATTTAAATTTTAATTCACTATAAAAATATTCTTAAATATAGAATTTAAAAAAACAATCTTATAGAAGACCATCACTTTCAAAATGTGGAAGTGATCCAAAACTACAAAAAAATACATCGAGATCGAAAACAAAATTAGTCAAAGTTGGCCAAAAATTTAGGCTGGACACTTGGGGGGTGTCATAAAAATATACAGGGTGATTCAGTTAAGATCTCAAGCTTAACGAATTTCGATCGACAACCCAACATATTGTATTTCCTCATTGATCCACATTGGAACTTTTAAAATGAGAGATGTCCAAGTACTCAAAGAATTTTTGTGTATTTAACGCATCAATAACTCGAAGGAAACATGAAATCGGGGTGTCGTCAAACGTATCACATTTGTTTCTTAATAATTTCAATTGAAATAATTTTTTACGGTCTTCATGGAATATAAAAATTTAACAACCTGGTGCGTTTGTTAGTCCCAAAATAAATAAAATAAACATTAGCGGATTCTCTACTTTGCCGGTAACATACATCAAGTTGCCTATATATGTCAAAACAAAAACTATGTGGTCCCATTACTCTTAATTTTTATCAAATTCTTCCAATGTACTTTATGTGCCACTTTCGCTCGTGTCATTCTTATTTCCGTGCAAAAAATATAGTGTGCAATCGATCTCTAATATATTTTTTAAATGGCAGTGCCCCGTACATCCATCCACTATTTATTGGTATCTATAGCGCTAGTTTTGCTATCCTAGCTTCGTGCCGAATTCGTGCAAAATATCACAAGCCATGTCGACATTGTTCCTCGTTATCCCCAACGCCTTTATGACCGCGTCCCTCGAGTACCCTTCACTCACGAGCTTCTTGATGTAGTCCATGTTAAGATTCTCGTACGACACCGTGCTCTCCCGCTCCAAGGGGTTGAAGCGCTCCTTGTGCTTCGGCGGCAGCTCCAAGTTGACGTTTTCGTACACGGGATTACCTATATTAGGACTAGTGTTCGACTTTACCGGCTGGTTGCCGAGCGGCTTGTTCCGCGACGAAGGGCAGCTCAGGTGCCTCGTTTGGCTCTTACTACTATCTATAATATTATCACAATTTGATATAACTACACCGTATATGGTTTCGGGCGAACTTAATTCTACAATATTATCGTTTTCGGAACTTGCATTTCTGTGGATTTCCAGCATGGAACTGCTTTTCGCAATCTGAGGTATTTCGATAGTGTTCTGGGTCAAATTCGTTACTGATTGTGCTTCGTTCATGCGGCCGTTCGTGACGTGGCCGTTTTTTATTGGCACGTTGGACGCGGTGGGCAGAACGGTTTGTTCGTGGGTGGGCGAACTCTTCCGAGGCGGCAGTGGCGGCGGGATGGCGCCCATCGCGGCGGGGGTCACGCTGCGACGGACGAAACGGGGGCTGCTCCCGGGGGATATCATCGGGCTCGCGGAGGCCTGAAGTACCAAATATTGTTCATTAGACGAAGATCAAAAATATTAGATATTACTTACTGAAATCTCTCCTCGAGGGGACAAAGCCAAGGCGTGCAAACTACTCCCCGCACAGGTCCATAGATCGCCAACGTCCTAAAACCCCCAAAAATCAATCGAAGCCACCAAGATCCCCGCGAAAAGCTAAGTGTGCAGCGATTAAGCCAAAACTGAGCTCACTTACCTATTTCCCCAGAGGTGCCAACAAAAACAAAAGCGATGCACAATACAGCAACACAATCCAAATGAAAGCAGGCATTTTGAAAATAAAAAACGGGTATGAAAATAATTCTATTAGAAATTGTATTTTTGTCATACAATATTTTTTATCCTAACGTAGTAACACTAAAGTAACATGAAAATATTGCTGAATTTTGAAAAAAGTAACCAAATCGTCTTGCTTCAGACATAAAACGTAATACTTTTGGTACTAAGTACGAAATTCTTTAAAACTGGGATATAAACTAATAACTCACCACCTTTTCTTAAAAATAGTACAATTTGTACAAAAGAAAATTAATACATAACACTTGGACTTAATTGTAATGAGATTCTTTCTAAAAGAAATTTTGGTCCGATATCACGATTTTAAACTCTAATCGCAAATACGCATCCGAGGATGTTTGTTCCAGAGATCAGTAAAATTACAAAAAGTCACCGCCCTTCTCATTACGTTAAGTCCACCTATTTTGTACTCGATATAAGTACCACACGCCAAGGAATCACAAAGAAAGCATTAGAGTGTCATGCACCAACCGTGAAGACAAAAATTGACAGTGAATAAATTACTGAAACACAGACAAAACAAATCGAGTGTATAAATAAAGCTTAAACAGGCAAATAACGAAAACAGGTAAATTCAAAGCACAGCCGAAAATGGAAGAGATTTGTTTCATTCAACATAATCATTCGCGTTAGGAGGCTCATTCACTACCTCGAACTCCATGTCGTCCTCGTCGATGTTGGCGGCGTTCGGCGAACTCGCCGACGAGGTCTTCGGCCGGTTGTGGGACTTCTTCGGGTCGAACGGGTCCACCACGATCTGTTCGGTGCCTTTGATTTCCGCCCTGCAGAAGGGACATCCCTGACCGTCCGAATCCTGCAAAACAAAAACGGGGATGCTTAAATTTATCTTTTTAATTTTTCTCAGCTATAGATTCGTAACAATGTTAGCGCCAAAGTACTAATATCAGTGAACAATATATTTTATATAAATAAATTATAGGAAAAAAAAGAACCTTTGTTGTCTCTCTATTTCACGTTGCCATCGACATACTTTTTTGTACAATTAACGCTATTATTTAACAATTAAAAAAGACGTCAATAAAACATCATCAAATATACTAAAAACGTTTGACATACGCACACATAAAAATGATAGCGAGAATCGCTTAAAAACTAATTACCTCAAATAATGGAACACGATTTCCTTGTACTATTATTAACCTGTTACCAACTGAAATATTTAAATTAAAATTTAAATATATCTATGTCGAACTCCACAAACTTTAATAACTGAAGGATTACTAATGGTACATGTTTCGGCAGAATGCTTCTGCCATCATCAGCCCTAATTTAACAAGAGATTAATGATACAATTGATGAATTACAAGAGGGGTTCTTACCTTAAAGAATATAAAAATTATGACATTGACGTAATTTTGAATTAAATTTGACGTTTTCAAAGGGTTACATGATTTTTAAAAGATTTCGTAAAAACAACATTTTATAAATGTAAAAATTAAAAATGGTTCAAAGAGAATCTGGTAAGTTTGTTTGAGTGAAAAATTAAAATAGTGAATTAATAATGGGATTATTGAAGTTATTCTGTTCATTTAAACAAGATCTGTTTTCCAGTTTCAAGGCTTTCCTTATTTCCAAAGTCTCGAGAAAATCTAATTTCCGGCCTTTATTGCATTTATGAATCAATTTGGAATTTGATGGTGAAAAACTATGTTTCGTTATTAATATATGATTGGCGAAAGAAGAAGGTGTTGATGGTGGAGGATCAAGATCTGTGTTGTTATAGATGTGCCTGAAATGTTCTTTAATACGGTCTGATATTTTGCGACCTGTCTGACCTATGTAGAATGACTCACAAGTAGAGCAGCTTAATTTGTATACACCTGATGATGATTTGTAATCTAATGGATCTTTATTTTTAATAAAAAATCTGGATAAGTTGTTATCTGTTTTAAATGAAACTTTAAAACCGTTTTTCTTAAGTATTTTAGAACATTTCTCTGAGACGACGCCAAAATATGTTAATGAATTTGAAAAGGAAATTGTTTCTGATTAGATTACAAATCATCATCAGGTGTATACAAATTAAGCTGCTCTACTTGTGAGTCATTCTACATAGGTCAGACAGGTCGCAAAATATCAGACCGTATTAAAGAACATTTCAGGCACATCTATAACAACACAGATCTTGATCCTCCACCATCAACACCTTCTTCTTTCGCCAATCATATATTAATAACGAAACATAGTTTTTCACCATCAAATTCCAAATTGATTCATAAATGCAATAAAGGCCGGAAATTAGATTTTCTCGAGACTTTGGAAATAAGGAAAGCCTTGAAACTGGAAAACAGATCTTGTTTAAATGAACAGAATAACTTCAATAATCCCATTATTAATTCACTATTTTAATTTTTCACTCAAACAAACTTACCAGATTCTCTTTGAACCATTTTTAATTTTTACATTTATAAAATGTTGTTTTTACGAAATCTTTTAAAAATCATGTAACCCTTTGAAAACGTCAAATTTAATTCAAAATTACGTCAATGTCATAATTTTTATATTCTTTAAGGTAAGAACCCCTCTTGTAATTCATCAATTGTATCATTAATCTCTTGTTAAATTAGGGCTGATGATGGCAGAAGCATTCTGCCGAAACATGTACCATTAGTAATCCTTCAGTTATTAAAGTTTGTGGAGTTCGACATAGATATATTTAAATTTTAATTTAAATTTACTCCACTTGGATTTAAGGACATTCTTCTTGTTTGAAATATTTAAATTTTGATTAGTCTGATATACCGTTATTCATCATATCATACGGAAATTCCTGTAGTCGTCTTTAAGTATGTACTTTATTTAGCGATTTCATTTATTTATGCGAGATTAATTATTTTCAGACATCCATATCGCAATTAATTTGTCAATTACTAATAATTTACTACTGTATGGTAATTTCTTTGATACATGATTATCATTAGTTCAGGTTCTGAAGGATTTTCCGAACGTAATACGTTAAAAACTAGTGATCGCCCGTCACTCGAGCAACAGTGCGTAACTCACACACACAAACACATATCCGTGTAGTTTTTTAAACACATCTACAGGTCAAGACCTTTCCGACGGTGTATACATATATTGTTTAGGTGTGTTGAGTGAAAACAGCTTAAAATTGTACCAATGTGTTATGTTCGTCAATTCGAAGATCTGTCAACTGAATATCGCTTTTTCAGTACTTTTTGGGACTCTTGAGGCTTGTTTAGACTTCCTCAGGATGTTACAAGATTCTTCAGGACTTTTCCCGAGCTTTCAGAACACGTAGGCATCCTTCAAGAGACATTGGAGGTATTTCCAGTGCTTTCTAGGATTCTTCGTTGCCCCTTTGGATTGTACAAATTTTTAGAACGTTTGAGGCTTTTTCCGAATTCCTCAAGACTCTTCAGGTTATTTTGGAACTCTTCCAAATTCTTGAATGCTTTTCGGAATTTTTCAGGAGTCTTCAGATGTTGTAAGATTCCTGAGGACTGCTCAGTATCGCTTAATTTTCCATAAAACGTCAGGAATCTTCAGAATACTTCAGGAGCACGTGGGACAGTATTTTTAAAGACTGCTATTCATAAAAACTCAGGATTCAGAACTTTTGGGAGTTCTTCAGGATTCTTCTGACGTGTGCAGGTTTCCTGAGGACATTTCAGGGTCTTTCGGCATTTTTGCATCCTTCAGCAAAAATCTTTAGATTAAGATTCTTCAGATGACGAGGATATTCAGACGCTTCAATGAACCTTAGCACTTTTCAGAATTCTATGAGATTGAGGGTTTTTTAGGATTTCACAGAGATCTTTAAGATATTTTCAGGTTTTTCAAGAGGCTGCAGGACACTTCAGGACTTGTTTAGGATTTCTATATATTTCCGGATTCTTATTAGTTTTTCAAAATGTTTTTCAGGAGCTCCGGTTCTTGAGAATGTAAAGAAATCTAAATACAGGGTGTCCCAACTAAACTATGTACCCCCCAACCATTCCAATTTCGAAAGACTCGGAAGAAAACGCTCGAACAGGTCAATTTTGTTATCAAGGGGGGCCAAACTGTACCAAACTTTCAAGTCTTAGATCTCACCCCTTTAGCCAGGGGAGCCACCCACCGAAAATTTAAATGGCATGGGGGGTCGTGCGATACATCATTTTAAAGCTTATTCAATTATCTATCCAGACCTACATTTATCGATTCGTTTCTACAAAAAAAAAAAAACATAAATTCGTTATTTCCCAAATTAAGGGTATTTTATGTAGATTTGGAAAATACCAAATTAATGCTCTTTTTGTAGAAACGAATCGATAAAAGTAAGTAGAGAATTGAATAATCTTTAAAATGATGTATCACACGACCCCCCTGCCATATAATTTTTTAAATTTAAATGGGTGTATCCCTTGGCTAAAGGGGTGAGATCTAATTCCCGAACTATGGACTAACTTCAGTATAAGGAAAGACAAAATAAGTAGTAGCTTTAAGTGAATAAATTGAATCTCCGACTGTGTTTTACAAACGTTATTTTCGTCAACTTTTCGGAGTGGAAAATTGACTACCCGGAGGCTATATTTTTTGTATATATAATAAGATATATTTCCTTGCCTTTCGGCTTTGAAAAGGATTCCTATTCCCATACAATGCTAAATAACTGAATACTGATTAAATAAAACTATAAAACATAAACATCACCAATAGCTAAATTAATTTCATTTTCCTCCCATCTCTTCCCCCCTTTTCTCTACATTCTTTCTTCTGTCTAAAACTCCTTTCATCCAGCCTAGTCCTTTCCCTTCTTCTCCTATCAGTACTTTCCAATCTTCTCTCTCCTCTCTCAGCTCCTCACATTCTTTCATCATGTGCTCTATTGTTTCTGCTCCTTCTCTGCATAGTCTGCACACTCTCTCGTCTCTCTCTTTCCAGTATTTGTTTTCTCTTTCCTCGTTTCCACATCTAAACCTTGCTATTACTTTCTTATCGTTCTTCTCGCTTTCTTTTCTCAGGTATGCCGGCAATTCCTCCGTGATTAGTGACCTATACTTTCCATTATACCTTGACTCATTAATCCTCGTTCTCCTTTCCTGCCTCTGTACGTCTCGGTCCACCTCAACTATCTCTCTTAGTACATTTACTCCATTATTTCTTCGCCTCTCTACCTCCTCCACTGCATACCCATTTCTCTCGTAGTATTTTCTTCTCTCTTTTCCTGCTCTTTCCATGTTCCCATTCTTTATCTCTTTCCAACACTCTTGCAAGATCTTACATTCCGTTCTTTCTCTTATTCTCTCTTCAAATCTTACTGCTCTTTTTCCTGCTTCCACTCTTATCTTGTCTCTCTTTACTTCTTCTAGTACGATATATGCTGGCGTTTCCCTGTCCAATCCTAGTACCCATCTCCAGTACTTCGCTTGGATTGCTTCCAGCTTTTCCTGCTCCTTCCATCCCCATATTTCTGCTCCGTACATCATTACACTCTGTACTAGCCTTTCGTACATCAGTCCTCTCCTTCTTATATCTCGTCCGAATTTTCTCTCGCCTATTCCCCATACTTGACCTACCACCCTGTTCGCTTTCCTTTCTAGTTCCTTTATATGACTTTTCTCGTTGTTAGTCTCGTTAAAGGTGTAACCCAAGTATTTAAATTCTTTTACGTTTTCTAGTTCTTTTCCTTCCCACTTCCATTCTTCTTTCTTTCTTCTGCCTCCTTTCTGAAAAATCATCATTTTTGTTTTCTCCACGTTTAACTTTAGCTTCTTTCTTTTCAGGTATCTTCCTAGGCATTTTATCATTCCCTTCATTTCTTTGGCCTCTCTCGCTATTAACACCATATCATCGGCGTATGCCAACGAGTGGACTTTCGTTTTTCCTACCACCACTCCCCCTGCCTGTGATAGTCTTAGTTTTTCTTCCAGGTCGCTTATATATGCCGCGAATAGACTGGGACTGAGTGGGCATCCTTGTCTTACTCCTTTCGTCGTCCAGAATCTTTTACTTGTTTTCCCGTTTACTTTTACTTTGTTTCCCGTTTCTAAGTAAATTTCCTCTATTCTGCTCACCAGCTGCTCGTTGATTCCTTTCTCTCTTAGGTACTCCCATAATCTCTCTCTATTTACACTGTCAAAAGCCGCCTTCAGGTCTACAAACAGCGCGTACATCTTCCCTCCTTTCTTATCGAGTTCTTTATCTATTAGATGTTTCAAGATGTACACGTTATCGATGGTGCTTCTCCCTCTCCTAAAACCCGCTTGTCCATCTGGTAACAAATCTTTTTCATCTAGTTCTTCCTTCAATTTATCTTCCAGTATCATTGCGTAGATCTTGTACGCCGTGCTCAGCAGACTTATTCCTCGGTAGTTCTCCACCTTTTCTCTTGTTCCTTTTTTGTGTATCGGACACACTAGCCCCATCCTCCATTGGCTTGGTAGCCCCTTTCCTTGCCAGACGTCGTTTACTATCTCCCTCATTATCTCTATTATTTCTTCTGTTGCATAGATCCACGCTTCATTTTGCAGTTCATCTTCTCCCGCCGCTTTTCGTTTCTTCATTCTTCCTATACCCCTTTTAATCATTTCCTTCGTAATCTCTTCCCCTTTCTCTTGTTCTCTTGGTCCTCCTCCCTTCTGTCTTCTTTCCGTTTCGTCCTTTCCGTCTAGTAATTCTTTAAAATACTCTCTCCATTCTTCTATCCTTATCTTCTCGTCTGCCCACTTTTTCACTTTTCGTTCTCTGTTTATGTATTTCCAAACTTCTTCTTCTGTGTTGATTGATCTAATTTCCTCTTCTTCTTCTCTTTTCTTTTCTTCCTTCTTCTTCTCACAAGTGTCTTTGTATTTCTTTAATTGCTTCCGGTATTCTTCTCTTGATCCCTTCCCACTTCTCCATTTTCTCATTTGCTTTCTGGCAAGTCTTTTCATTTCCTGGCATTCTTTATCCCACCATCTATTTCTTCCCATTCTTTCTCCCACTTCTACTTCTATTTTCTTTGTTGTCATCGCTTCTCTCATTCTCCTTTCGAGTTCTTTCATTCTTGTTTCGGTGTCTTTTTGTTTTTCTTTTTCTCTTTCAACATGTTGTAGCGCACTTCTGTACTTTTGTATGCTTTCTTCTTCCCAGATTGTTTTTATAATTGTTTCTTTCTTAGGTTTTTTTCTTTTTATTTCTTCTCCGGCGATTTCCATTTCTAACGGTTGGTGATCTGATTCCACTCTGTTTCCCACTTCGAATCTTCTTACTTCATCCAATGCATGTTGATTGACTATTGCGTAGTCAATCACTGATTCTCCTCTCGGCCCCACGTACGTAAATTCTCCTGTATCATCTTCCCAGTTCCCGTTCAGTACCTCGTATCCTCTCTCTTCTATAAATTCAATCATTTTTCTTCCTTCTTTATTTTCTGTCTTGTCCTTCGATGTTCTTTTCGCATCTTCTGTCTCATTATTCCGTCTTCCTAATCTTATCCCAATTCTAGCATTAAAGTCGCCCCCAATTATTACAATTCTTTTTTCTGTCTCACTTATGGTCTCTTCTAACATTTGTTTTGTTTTACTCATCTCTTTACTGTATACCGTGATTACTTTAACTTTTTTTGTTCCTATTTTTAGATTTCTTTCTGTTATTCCAGTTCTCTGTAGTTCTTGTTTTGTTTTTATTTCGTCCTCAATTTCTTTCCTTACTCCTGTGATAATGCCTCCTTTCGCTCGTCCTTTCTTGTTTTTCCTTTCTGCTGCTTGACATCTCCATACATAATCTCTCGGCATTCTCTCTTCTATCTTCTTCCACTCCTTTTCATCTACCCACGTTTCTACCATTCCAATTACGTCAAATTCGCTTATGTATTTCCAGAAGTCTTCTCCTTTGTTTCTTATACCCGCTACATTCCAATATACCAATTTTATTCTTCCTTTTATTTTCTTCTGTTGCTTTCCCGTTGAATCGTGTACCTTCTTTCTTTTTGCCTTCTGTCTGCTTTTTCTTTCCCGGTTTTTTCCTTTCTCCTTTAAAAATTTTCCAGTCGCTCGGTGTCATCGTTCCATTTCCTCCAATTTCCCTCAACCTGCAGTTTCCTGTAGCTTACCCTTACCGTCTTTCCTTCTTGCCTTTCCCTCTTCGCTATCTCTCTTATCTTTTTCTGTATCTCTCTTTCTTTCCTTGTTAGGTCGCTGTTCACAAAGATTTTCGGTCCTGTCTTATTCCTAAGTTTTTCTTTATTCCTCATGACGTTCAGCTTCTGTTCCCAATTCTCAGTTTTTGCTATTACCATTTCTTCTCCCTTTATGGCATAGGCCTCTGTTATTTTCACTTCTGTTTCCAACTCCTTTTCAATCCATTTCTCGATTTCTTTTCTCATGTTTTGTCCCGTCCCTTTTAGTCTTAGCCCTGTTATTGCTATGTTATTTCTTCTTTCACCTCTTTCTTTTTCCTCCATCTTCGACTCCATCTGTCCTATCTTCTTTTCTAGTAAGCTTTTTTCTTTTCTCCATTTTTCCTCTTTTTCTTCCATCGCTTTCTTCAGTTGGTTCACTTCTCTCTTTAGTCCTTCCATATCTTCCCTGAGCTGTCTGTTGTCGTTTTTCAGCTCTTTCACTTCTTTCCTCGTCTCTCTTGTGTCTTCCTTGATTTGTTTAAGGTCTTCCATTATACTTTTTGTCATTTCCTCCATCTTCTTCTCCACTTCTTTTTGCGTTCTTTCGTCCCCTGGAGATCTTGCAGTTTTTTTGCTTTTTTGAAAGGCCACTGGGCTTTCTTCTATGTCTCTTTTTCGTTTGGTTTCCTCTTTATCTTCTTTGAATTCTTCTTCCTGTTTCATACCGGTCCGCAACCTTCTACACTGTACCGTGTATTGTTGGTTGCCGGAGTTCTTTGTTGACGTTACTGTTTCTTCCTCTGGCTTTTCTTCACTCCTCGCACTCTATCTCTTCCTACCTTTTGTTTATGTTGCTTTTTCTGCTGCCTTCTTCGCTTTTCTCTGTTTTGTTTGCTCTATTTTCCTCAATTTTCTTCTGGACACTTCTTTCCACGTGCTGTCTTGACGGTCGGTAATATAGGAATCCCTATATTTTTTGTAGCGAGACAAGTAAGTTATAGCCGATAGCATATGCATTCTAACCGGCTTCGTTTTCCTGTTCCAACTGGCCGACTCTGGCAAATCGAATGCAAGACGGTTTTTTTTGTCCCGCACGCGTCTTAATTTGCAGGGTCGTATTTAAACTTTAACACAGCTGACAAGATAGTGTTGTGCTGTGTGTTATACTGGTGTTTACTGTGTATAGTGATTTTGTTGATGTCAGTGTAATTATTTGTTCAGTGTTTGATAAGTGATCGTTTTTATAATATAATCTATCCAGATGGAACCGCCTATACCAGGAAAAAGTCGGGAGTCCGATGCCAAAATATGATATGTATCCCTGGAACAAGTCAGGACACCGATGATAACGACGACTGGATGAGATCACCACCTGCTAAAAAAATACCTCCCTAATTTGAATGTGCAAGCGAAACAATAAATAGCCCTGTGGTAGTTTGTTACAAAATTATTTTGACTTTATAAAAAAAAATGAAATATATGTAAAAATGATCTATTGAAACTGCAATAACCTGAAGGTAAATCAATAAACAAATTAATTTGAAATTGAAAGATATAACATTGATTACACAAGACTCGTAACTTTATGATTTGCATTTCAAATTATAATTGAATCGAGGAAAATCGAAGATCGTCGTAATAATCAGAATTTAAATTATTATTTATACAATACGTATAATTACTTCCAGATTCAATACTTACGATCTGCCAGGACGTCAAACACGGGGTGCACAGCAGGTGCCCGCAAGGCTCAATTCGCACATCTTTGTCGTTCTCTGCGCATATTTTGCACAGCTGGAATGTGCTGCCCATCTCGCAATACAGCTCGTATTGCTCCTGGGTGACGGCGATGTGGTCCTCGGGGGTGGGCTGCACCGCCCACGACAAGTCCGGGTTGACGGAGCGTCCGTCGGGATACAGATAACTGTAAGATGAACTCCTCAGTGACGATACATATCAATATGTAGATGCCGCGTGGGACGTCACAACCAGGCAAAACGTTCAAACTTACAATCCCTCCCGGTGGCCGTCGAGGAGGGCCTGGATCAGACTTTTGTTCTGGGGGATCGTCTGGAGAATCTCGCCGTCGGCGGTGACGTATCCGATGGCCCATTGACCCAATCTCGTACAGGAAAGTCGAAAAACGTAACTTCCAGCCTTGTTGATGTATCGCTGCAGTCTTAATTTGACTTCGTCGTACGTGAGGAATGCAACATAACCCGGATGGGTGACTGCCAGTATCTGCCAGTTCCTTAACAATGTGGCCCATGGTTGAAACAACCTGAAAGAGGGAAAGTGAAGTCTTGTTTGCAAAAAGTCAACGGGGAGTCACCTTGTGAAAACGTCGAACTCAAAATTTGATATGTAATCGTTACACGTGAGGTCTATGGTCGACTTTAGCGCCATCGCCTCCAAGCCGGAACTGATCGGATGGACGTTGTTCAGTTCTTGCCGGAAGAGCTTCCATGGTACCAGTGTGCTGGAACAATAAAGAATAGCTTAAGATATGTATTTTTTCCGGCTCGGTGAGGTCACCTCCTCGACACCTAGCAGTATAACTACGTATTGTCACGTGAAATATAGTATAGTCAGGTAAAACAAATAGTTAACATTCTCGCATTAAATTTCTAAAATTCCTTAAATTACCAAAATTGTATCCTACATATTTTAGGCATTCTTTCAAGCAAGGATAATTTGTTTCACCCTTTAGGAGAACACAAACACATCCCGCACAATAACTTTCCTGCACTTCGAGCTCAAGTTTCGTTCCTACGTGTTATTATATCGCCCTCGGATGTTTTTAGACCTGCTTCTGCCATTTTACATGACGGATATTTCGACCCTGAGCGAATGAAAATTCAGCTAGTTCGGGAGAAAATTCCCGTGAAGAAACTCATCACGAGGAAGTTATAGACCGGCGCGGTTTAATTTCACACGGGAAACTCGTCACCTTTGGATGAAATACGGAACAATGTCTATACAACTTTGGCTACAATTATTATTCGAGGAAAATTTCGCTTGCAATATGTATTATTTTATAAAATCATGGCACAGACCACAAAAGAAAAGTATAAAGTAGTGATGCGCGTTACTTGGAAAAATATTAAATTAATTACAAGTTTCAATATTCAGTATTAGATAAGAGAGGTAATTATGGAAAGTAAAGAAACCAATGAATACATTAAAAACTTTAAAAAATTCAGGAAGGTCGTAGCACATAAATGAAACATGATATGAATCACACCATGCAAATGAAAGAGGATTAATAGACGGATATGCGGCTCATGACGAAAAAGTACGTTTGCATCCTGATATATTAAAAAATATACATTTTTCTTCAAATGTCAGAAAAACGTGACGTCTGCCGCTCAATTGAAAAAACGTGTGCTTTGAAACATTTTCATGCCATTGAGGTTAGTAAACTGCGAAATTTGTATTTCGTGGGTGATTTTCGGCATGTTTTATTCGGAGAAAAGTGTCTTTCCGTGGCTCGTCTGTATTTGCCTACGGACCTGTCATGAAGTCCCAATTTTACTCCTAATAAAACCATCATCTACTATTTTTTTTTTAACGGATGACGTTTAGTTCCCGGATTTTCCGAAATTCAATGATTCCCCAAATTCTCAAGCTCTTGGCTTCTTAAAGTACTCATCAATGCCTCAAGTTCGCTAGAATCTCAAGTTGTTCAATATCTCAAGTTTTTTTAGTTCCGAAAATCCTTAGGTTCTCTAAAATCCCAGGTTCCTTCATTTCAAATTTCTGAGATCCTCAATTTCTCAAACTTGGTGTCTCAAGGTCTCAAGTTCCCTATGATCTCAAATTATCCAAATTCTTAAATTTCCAATTTGTGTTTCTCAAGTTCTCTGGTTCTCAGAATACTCAAATTCTAAGGTTGGATTAGGTCTTGGATTTTGCAAAATTCGAAGATCCTTGAATTCTCAAGCGCTTGAATTCTTACAGTACTCATCAATGTCTCAAGGTCGCTAGAATCTCAAGTTGTCCAATATCTCAAGTTTCTCAAGTTTTTTAGTTCCGAAAATCCTTAGGTTCTCTAAAATCCCAGGTTCCTTCATTTCAAATTTCTGAGATCCTCCATTTCTCAAACTTGGTGTCTCAAAGTCTCAAGTTCTCTATGATCTCAAATTATCCAAATTCTTAAATTTCCAATTTGTGTTTCTCAAGTTCTCTGGTTCTCAGAATACTCAAATTTTAAGGTTGGATTAGGTCTTCGATTTTGCAAAATTCGAAGATCCTCGAATTCTCAAGCTCTTGGCTTCTTAAAGTACTCATCCATGTCTCAAGTTCGCTAGAATCTCAAGTTGTTCAATATCTCAAGTTTCTCAAGTTTTTTAGTTCCGAAAATCCTTAGGTTTAAAATCCCAGGTTCTTTCATTTCAAATTTCTGAGATCCTCCACTTCTCAAACCTGGTTTCTCAAGGTCTCAAGTTCTATATCATATCAAATTGTCCAAATTCTTAAGTTTCTTAAATTCTCAACATCTGTAAGATTTGAAGTTCTTCAAATTTTCAAGTTCCTTCAGTTCCCAATTTGTGTTTCTCAAGTTATCTGGTTCTCAGAATACTGAAATTCTAAGGTTGGATTAGGTCTTGGATTTTGCAAAATTCACAGATCCTCGAATTCTCAAGCGTTTGAGTTCTTAAAGTACTCATCAATGTCTCAAGGTCGCTAGAATCTCAAGTTGTCCAATATCTCAAGTTTCTCAAGTTTTTTTAGTTCCGAAAATCCTTTGGTTCTCTAAAATCCCAGGTTCCTTAATTTCAAATTTCTGAGATCCTCAATTTCTCAAACTTGGTGTCTCAAGGTCTCAAGTTCAATATGATCTCAAATTATCCAAATTTTTAAATTTACAATTTGTGTTTCTCAAGTTCTCTGGTTCTCAAAATACTCAAATTTTAAGGTTGGATTAGGTCTTCGATTTTGCAAAATTCGAAGATCCTCGAATTCTCAAGCTCTTGGCTTCTTAAAGTACTCATCCATGTCTCAAGTTCGCTAGAATCTCAAGTTGTTCAATATCTCAAGTTTCTCAAGTTTTTTTAGTTCCGAAAATCCTTAGGTTTAAAATCCCAGGTTCTTTCATTTCAAATTTCTGAAATCCTCCACTTCTCAAACCTGGTTTCTCAAGGTCTCAAGTTCTATATCATATCAGATTGTCCAAATTCTTAAGTTTCTTAAATTCTCAACATCTGTAAGATTTGAAGTTCTTCAAATTTTCAAGTTCCTTCAGTTCCCAATTTGTGTTTCTCAAGTTATCTGGTTCTCAGAATACTCAAATTCTAAGGTTGGATTAGGTCTTGGATTTTGCAAAATTCACAGATCCTCGAATTCTCAAGCGTTTGAGTTCTTAAAGTACTCATCAATGTCTCAAGGTCGCTAGAATCTCAAGTTGTCCAATATCTCAAGTTTCTCAAGTTTTTTTAGTTCCGAAAATCCTTTGGTTCTCTAAAATCCCAGGTTCCTTAATTTCAAATTTCTGAAATCCTCAATTTCTCAAACTTGGTGTCTCAAAAAAATTCGAAGATCCTCGAATTCTCAAGCTCTTGGCTTCTTAAAGTACTCATCCATGTCTCAAGTTCGCTAGAATCTCAAGTTGTTCAATATCTCAAGTTTCTCAAGTTTTTTAGTTCCGAAAATCCTTAGGTTGCCTAAAATCCCAGGTTCGTTCATTTCAAAATTCTGAGATCCTCCACTTCTCAAACTTGGTTTCTCAAGGTCTCAAGTTCTCTATGATATCAAATTGTCCAAATTCTTAAGTTTCTTAAATTCTCAACATCTGCAAGATTTGAAGTTCTTCAAATTTTCAAGTTCCTTCAGTTCCCAATTTGTGTTTCTCAAGTTCTCTGGTTCTCAGAATACTCAAATTCTAAGGTTGGATTAGGTCTTGGATTTTGCAAAATTCGAAGATCCTCGAATTCTCAAGCTCTTGGGTTCTTAAAGTACTCATCCATGTCTCAAGTTCGCTAGAATCTCAAGTTGTTCAATATCTCAAGTTTCTCAAGTTTTTTAGTTCCGAAAATCCTTAGGTTCTCTAAAATCCCAGGTTCCTTCATTTTAAATTTCTGAGATCCTCAATTTCTCAAACTTGGTGTCTCAAGGTCTCAAGTTCTCTATGATATCAAATTGTCCAAATTCTTAAGTTTCTTAAATTCTCAACATCATTCTCAACAAAGCAGAAAACTCTGTAATACATAATCCTAAGAAATTCTGGTCATGGGTAAACATGAAAAAAGGACAGACACACATACCTGGTGTTATGACTTACGAAAATCGAGATATCTCCTCGTCACAAAATATTGTGGATGCTTTTGTACAACACTTTGGTGGTGTGTTTACAAGGCATATCTGTGATCAGTTATGTGATAATAAAAACAGTGCCTGTGAATCATGTGGCTTGAGTTGCTGTGCATCGCACCAATGGGATAGTCAAGGATGTGATAATGTTAATGTTCTTAATAAGTTTAAAATTGAAGAGCGTGATATCTTGAGTGTCGTTAAGAAGTTAAAATGTAACAGTGTCAGTGGACCTGACAATATCCCAGCGTTCTTTGTTTCTGATTGTATAAGTAGTTTAGTTTTACCATTGTCACATATCTTTAATCTGATCATGTTACAATCTGAATATCCTTGTGTATGGAAGGTGTCGCGGGTCTGTCCCATCTTTAAATCTGGTAATAAGATGGATATCAAAAACTATCGTCCCATTGTTCTCATATCCAATTTTGCCAAATTGTTTGAATCGGTTTTATGCAATGTTATTTACTCACACGTCAAAAATATGATAGTACCTGAACAGCATGGTTTTGTGACTGGAAAATCTACAGTAACAAATTTATGTGAATTCACCACTTTAATATCCGCTCAGCTAGACATTCGTAAAGAAATTGATGTTGTGTATACCGACTTGTCTAAGGCGTTTGACAAGGTAAATCACTGTATTTTACTGAAGAAACTCAAAACTTTTGGTATAAGTGATAACATAATACAATTACTGGAATGTATGATAGTGAATAGAGAACAGTATGTTGAATGCAGTGGTTACAACTCCGTTAATTATCGTGCTACTTCTGGAGTCGCACAGGGCTCAAATCTTGGTCCTTTACTTTTTGTATTGTTTTGCAATGATGTTGTAAAATGTTTTACCTCTCCTGTCTTCATTTATGCTGATGACATAAAAATTGCTCGGGTAATAGATTCATATTATGATTGTATAGAGTTGCAGCAGGATCTCGATAACTTTGTTAATTGGTGTGAAAGGAATAGTTTGGAAATTAACAAGGATAAATGTAAATTAGTAAAATTCTCGCGTAAGCAAGATGTAACAACTTTCTACTACAATATAAGAGGGTACTCATTAACCAGTGTTAAGGAGGTATCAGATTTAGGGGTAATTATTGACTCTAAACTAACTTTTATATCGCATATTGAATCAATAACATCTAAAGCCATGAAAATGTTAGGCTTTGTAATTAGAAATTCGAAAGACTTTAAAAGTATCTTGAGCATTAGGTTATTATTTTACTCTCTTGTGAGAACAAAACTTGAGTATGGAAGTGTTATATGGAGTCCTTATTATCAAGTTCATGTGGGAAGATTAGAAAATGTATTAAGAAAGTTTTGCAAATTTGTCTATTTTAAAATGTTTAAAAGCTATCCTACTGTACATTATGATCATGGTAACCTTCTTACTGCTGTCAATGAAGACTCTCTTATTGCACGTAGGAACTTAGCACGCTTAATCTTTCTACAGAAAGTGTTAACTGGTATTATAAATTCACCGAATCTTCTTAAAGAAATACAAATGATTGTACCTAGATTAGGCTCTAGGGCCCATGTTACATTTAGATATGCAATTCCTAATACTTACCAACATTATAACAGTCCCCTCATCTCCTGTTTCAAATTGTACAATTGTCTAAGGCTACCTAATGTTGACATATTTATTAACCAGTTTTCGGGGCCTAAAATTAAGGAACGTATTTTGTTTTTTTATAGAGGGCAACAGAACAACATAGGTATATATTAGTATTTAGTTGTAAATATAAGTGCTAGGAAACTTTTTCTTGTTATTTTTATATAGTTTATTGTTTTTATCTCTTTTCTTTGTTCATTTTGGGTGTGGAATTTTTGTATCCTTTATAGGCTGAGGCCTGTTGGATAATAAATCTATATTATTTTTTTTTTTTTTTTTTTTGCGTATTGACCAGAAGGAGCTCCCCGTGATTCCGACCTTCACGGGGTTCCTTGCTGGTCAGGTCCTATTCGTACATCATAGCCACTCCTCAAAACCATGAGGTAAGTAGCTATGAATCCCGTGAATCATGTGCCCTGAGCAGACGCAACGACCCCAAGATGACCGCTTTCTGCATTCCAGCCGCAAGGGTCTCTGCCGGTTTACGGCAGGCAGGAATGATTTTCAGATTGGAGACGAGCGAGTCCTTGATGCCTCCCATGCACCCAATTACCAAAACGACGAGCTTCACTGAGTAACTTGAGTACAGCCTCCTAAGTTCAAAGAGCAGGTCTTGATATTTTGTCCGCTTTTCCTCCTCCTTGACGCAGATGTTATTTTCAGCAGGAGCCGAAAATTCAATAACAAACATCTGCTTGGAGGAGTGGTCCAATAGAACCACGTCAGGCTTGTTCGCTGTTATCTGCCTGACGGTGGAGAACGAGAAGTTCCAATAGATTCGGCACCTTTCGTTCTCCACAACGGACTCAATATCGTTCGGGACATAGGGCAGCACTGGTGTCTGGTCTATCGCATAATGGTGTCTTAAATGAAAGTATAACACTCTCAACGCCGCATTGTGGCGATGGATATAGGCCGAAGCTGCATACACCGGGCATGCCGCCAATATATGCATTGCTGTTTCAGGGGCCCTGTGGCAGGCCCTACAGCTCACATTCGGCACCTCTATACCCATCACGCGGCTGCGATAGACCAATGTGTTAATTACACCATCTTGCGTAGCGCAAATGAATCCCTCAGTCTCAGACTTCAGTCCACTTGATCTCAGAAAGGCAAATGTATGCCTTTTGGATAAGCCAAGGTTTTCAATGTTCTTGAAGAAAACACTATGCATTGACTTATCCATATGCCTTCTCATGAGCATATCTTGCTCAGAGATTCTGACGTGGGCTGTAAGACGGAGCAAATTGAGCTCGGTAATAGAATGTGGCCGAGCTCGCTCAACGTCAAAGTCAAGACCGAGTTCATCTGCTGCTCTTTGTGCCGCCCTAAACAAAAATGCCCCGACTCCCCGCCTCTCGTGATCCCTGACAAGAAGCAACAAGGGATCCGAACTTTGGATGATCTTACAGGCCATGCCCAAGATTACCCTGTTATGAAGACACTCCAAACTCAAAAGTCCTCGGCCTCCCTGGTTTCGTGGAAGATATAACCTCGGAACGGACGATTTTGGATGCAAACTGCGCTGTAGATGCATCATTTTTCGAGTATCCCGATCAATCTGCTTCAACTCATCCACTAACCATTTAACTGCTCCAAATGAATAGAGCAGGATCGGAACGGCAAGCATATTTGTGGCAAAAATCTTGTTCTTCCCCGAAAGCTCTGACGACCAGATTCGTCGGAGTAGATTTTTGTACTTGCCGCAGAGAGACTTTTTTACCTGGTGTGACGCTTGGATGTGGCACTGCTCCACACCCAAGTACTTGTAAGTCTCTCCGGCGTTCAGATGTCTCAGAACGCTTCCGTCAATGAGTTGAGCATCTTCATCGAAATACTCGCATCGTCCTCTTTTGAGATGAACCTGAGCACATTTGTCCCAACCGAACTCCATGCCAATAGCATCTGTGTACTCCTGCACTATGCGCAATGACTGCGTCAGTTCTTGCTTTCCGGAAGCATATACTTTTAAATCATCCATGTAAAACAAGTGCGTGATCTTATGCTTCCGGTTACCGGGTGTACCACAGCTATAACCCTTTGCACCGCGCAAGGCTACGGACAGCGGCAACAGTGAGATGCAAAACAGAAGAGGACTCAAGGAATCTCCCTGGAATACTCCTCTTCTGAATGATATCAACTCTGTCTGAACTCGGTCCCGTCGGGATGTTATCGAGAACCGAGTCTTCCAGAGTGACATCAGTTGTTTGATGCATCTCACCAGTGTATCGGGTATCGCAAGACATTCGAGCAAGTGAATAATCAGCTCGTGAGATGTTGTGTCGAATGCCTTACGATAATCGATCCAAGCCATGGATAGGTTGCGCTTATATTGGACGGCATCCTGCGTGACGCACCTATCAATCAGCAGGTTTTCCTTGCAGCCGTCCACGCCCCTTTTACAGCCTCGCTGTTCGAAAATTTTCGAATACACCGGGTTAATGGCGTGGAATATTCGGTAGTACAGGAGTCTGGTGAAAATCTTGTAGCACGCATTTAGGCAAGTTATTGGCCGGTAGTTCTGAGGCTGAGACAAATCACCCGTTTTAGGTAGTAAAACGGTTCGCCCCTCGACAACCCACTCCGGAATGGGCCGCTCACCATTAAGCCAGGAATTAAATACCTTGGCCAGACGCTTGTGCGTGCTTCGGAATTTCTTCCACCAAAAGGTATTAATTCCGTCCGGGCCTGGTGCGGCAAAATTTTTGATTCCCTTAAGGGTCTCGCCAATGTCTTCCGGGGTTATCGGATTGCACACCACTGGTCTTAATTGAGATCTTCTTACGAAGTTCTCAAATTGTGCAAGGGCTGGAGTGTCTTCACGCAACGGTTTCGATCCCTCGTATATTTCCCTCCAGAAGACTTCGACCTCCTGCACCGCCGGCAATTTCTCTGGGATAGAGTTTGCCCGCTGGAAGAGCCTCGAAGGATTTGTCTTGAACTTGTTGTTCTCGACCAACCTTCGCCTACTCCTTACCAGGGACTTTCTTGCAGCCACAAGACTGCGAACTCTATCCATGCAGTGCTGCTTCTCAACAGCAAGCACCGCTGCATTCAGTGTATGATGGGTCCGGCGAAAAAGACGCGCGATGCGCCGGATTTTTGGTGTGAAGGGTTTCATCTTTTTGATGAATTCCATCACACACTGAATTCGAGAAATATCCTGCCTAGCGGTTTCTATCTTCTTGTCTATCTTTTCAAGGCGACATTCGAATTTCCTCTCAGCCTCAGTGCTCTCACCACGTGGGGCCGAAGAAGAAAGCCTCGTCGCCTCTCGATAGACCATTTCGTTCAGGAGCAGGATGTCTGGATCCTCAGGGAGGTTCCTATCGAGTGATTCGTCCGCTGCAACTACATCGCTGGCTTTGGGTGGTGGAATTTTGTGGAGAGACTTTCTGTTCGGAGGCATCTCCAAAATTACCGGAACAGCGTGGCGGATCTCCGGCTCGTCCGGCTGTACCTCCACCAACTGCTCCGGTGCTCTCTCGTATTGAATGCGACGAAGATAGGCCACATAGTCGCGGAGTTTTTGTGGCGCGAAAAAGTGATGCTCCGGGTGTTTCTCACCCCACAGAGCATGCATCCTTGCCATGTAACCCCTTCGCCGCGGCTCGCTCGTCTCGTAGCAGTCGAGCAGGTCATTCCTTAGAGTGTTGGTCCACTCAAAGCGTCCATGGGCATTGCCAGAGTCGTCAACGGGTGATTCATTTTCCGAGACCCCACCACCTTCACCTTGGTCCCTATCCGACTGGGACCGGTCGTGGGGGTCTTTCCCTGTTGGGGTAGTAACAACAGTTTAGGGTTCCAATTGGTTGTTAGCCAAAAGGAACCCCGGCCGGTACTGGGGTCAAGATGGCTTGACCTCCCAGGTGCGCCAAGAGCTACCGGTCCGATTTGCACCTTCAGCTCGGCAAGGTGGTGGCGCTACTCACCAAGACCAAAGATGTTATGTGGCCTGCCTGCCTTTATATTATTATTATTATTATTATTATTATTATTAACATCTGTAAGATTTGAAGTTCTTCAAATTTTCAAGTTCCTTCGGTTCCCAATTTGTGTTTCTCAAGTTCTCTGGTTCTCAGAATACTCAAATTCTAAGGTTGGATTAGGTCTTGGATTTTGCAAAATTCACAGATCCTCGAATTCTCAAGCGCTTGAATTCTTAAAGTACTCATCAATGTCTCAAGGTCGCTAGAATCTCAAGTTGTCCAATATCTCAAGTTTCTCAAGTTTTTTTAGTTCCGAAAATCCTTTGGTTCTCTAAAATCCCAGGTTCCTTAATTTCAAATTTCTGAGATCCTCAATTTCTCAAACTTGGTGTCTCAAAAAAATTCGAAGATCCTCGAATTCTCAAGCTCTTGGCTTCTTAAAGTACTCATCCATGTCTCAAGTTCGCTAGAATCTCAAGTTGTTCAATATCTCAAGTTTCTCAAGTTTTTTAGTTCCGAAAATCCTTAGGTTTAAAATCCCAGGTTCTTTCATTTCAAATTTCTGAGATCCTCCACTTCTCAAACCTGGTTTCTCAAGGTCTCAAGTTCTATATCATATCAGATTGTCCAAATTCTTAAGTTTCTTAAATTCTAAACATCTGTAAGATTTGAAGTTCTTCAAATTTTCAAGTTCCTTCAGTTCCCAATTTGTGTTTCTCAAGTTATCTGGTTCTCAGAATACTCAAATTCTAAGGTTGGATTAGGTCTTGGATTTTGCAAAATTCACAGATCCTCGAATTCTCAAGCGTTTGAGTTCTTAAAGTACTCATCAATGTCTCAAGGTCGCTAGAATCTCAAGTTGTCCAATATCTCAAGTTTCTCAAGTTTTTTTAGTTCCGAAAATCCTTTGGTTCTCTAAAATCCCAAGTTCCTTAATTTCAAATTTCTGAGATCCTCAATTTCTCAAACTTGGTGTCTCAAGGTCTCAAGTTCCCTATGATCTCAAATTATCCAAATTTTTCAATTTACAATTTGTGTTTCTCAAGTTCTCTGGTTCTCAGAATACTCAAATTCTAAGGTTGAATTAGGTCTTGGATTTTGCAAAATTCGAAGATCCTCGAATTCTCAAGAGCTTGAATTCTTAAAGTACTCATCAATGTCTCAAGGTCGCTAGAATCTCAAGTTGTCCAATATCTCAAGTTTCTCAAGTTTTTTTAGTTCCGAAAATCCTTTGGTTCTCTAAAATCCCAGGTTCCTTCATTTAAAATTTCCGAGATACTCCACTTCCCAAACTTTTTTCTCAAGGTCTCAAGTTCTCTATGATATCAAATTGTCCAAATTATTAAGTTTCTAAAATTCTCAAGATTTGTAAATTCTCAAGATCCTCGAGTTCTCAAGCTCTTGGCTTCTGAAAGTACTCAATGTTTCAAGTTCCCTAGAATCTCAAGTTTCTCAAGTTTTTTTAATTCCGAAAATCCTTAGGTTCTCTAAAATCCCAGGTTCCTTCATTTCAAATTTCTGAGATCCTATCTTCGCAAACTTGGTGTCTCAAGGTCTCAAGTGCTCTATGATCTCAAATTGTCCAAATTCTTAAGTTTCTTAAATTCTCAAGATCTGTAAGATTTGAAGTTCTTCAAATTTTCAAGTTCCTTCAGTTCCCAATTTGTGTTTCTCAAGTTCTCTGGTTCTCAGAATCTTCAAATTCTAAGAATGGATTTTTATTAAATAAATAAAGGAGTATTTTAAATGACGTAACAATGAATTGTTTGTAACCAGTCGGTCCTGCAGTGACGTAATCAATGATTTTTTTAAATGGTAAAGCCAACTTTTTCTTTCGGATTCTCGTAGATTTTTTATGCCTAGCCGAGGGCGACCTCCTGTACCCCGAGACACTAAATTAAATAGTTTACTACTCCGCATGTTTCTGTCACACAACTTGCTTTAAACTCAAATACCGACTACACATTTGTTAACAAATTGTTAAAAAAAAAATACCATCCGTAAAAAGTGCATTTAATGCACGAGTTAAATGAGGACGATCCCGACCGGCGCTTAGAGTTTTGCGAACAGTTGATGTTACGTTGTGATGGAACGCCCAATTTTCTAAATAAAATTTTCTTTGCCTTTACTTTGAGCGGAATAGGAAATCGTAGCTACCATTAGGCCCCCCTTGAGATAGGAGGCGTAGCTACCATCGGGACCCCCTTGAGAAAGGGGGGAGTAGCTACCATCGGGGACCCCTTGGGACAGGGGGTGTAGCTACCACAGGGGGCCCCTTGGGGCAGGGGAACGTAGCTATCATCGGGACCGCTTGGGAGAGGGAGGAGTAGCTCCGGCGCCGTATTACTGACGTTCATCCGCATTCATTTATGATACAGTTTGCAAAAAATCATGTCGATCCCTTTCTCTGTGAAAAACCAAACGGGAACCGTACATTTTTCCGGGATACAAAGTAGCCTATGTGTTATTCCAGACGCTAGTCTATCTCTTTGCCAAATTTCATCCAGATCCGTTCAGCCGTAATATTAATAAGATTAACCAAAAAGAAACATGATTAGTGATTTCTATATTGAAAACTAAAAAGGCATCGGAAAAAAACAAAAGCGAAGAGAATAGAAAGCATGGGAAGGAGTAGAAGAATTTATAGTAGAGGAAAGAATAGAGTAAGATCATCTGCCTACAGAAATAAGTATAGAAAGAGGGAGACAGAGAAAACAAGAAAAGATTCGAAGTACAAGAAGTAAAGGAAACAATAAAGGAGCTAAGAGAATGGAAAAAGACGAAAGCAAACAGGAAAAGAAGAGAGACATGTGGAGAGAAGAGACAGAAGAAGGATAGAGAAGAGGTTTTTTTTTGAGCGATGCTGTCGAGGATTTAAAAATTCTTTGTAAAATTGAATGAAAAGCTAAAACTGGGAAATTAAAATACAAGAGTTTGTCGATTTAGTTTTTTTTGAGATCCATAAAATTAGCCTTTTCATTGATCATTCTGGACAAGCCATTTTTTTTGGCAACAAAATATGTTTTGCAAAGGTCGAAAGGAGCGGGGAAAATAATACGTGGTACTGTGTGAAAAAAATTCTCGTTTGATAATAATAATTTATTGAAGAGTCAGTAAGATATTCGTGTATTTTTTTTGAACCCCCCGATAATAATGAAAACTAATATTTATTAATTTAATAAATTCAACGACGATTTGCTACGTCCCTATCTAGTAGTACCTTTCTTTGTTTCTAGGGTGACAGAAATTAGAACATAAAATAAATGCTTTCGTGACTAGGCAGGGATTTCCGGATCGAAAATAGTACCTCCGATTTCAGAAAAATAAATGTTTGTGATAATGTAACGAGGTCTTATTAAACGACAATATTTACACGCGTTGGAATAAATATTGTCTTTCGTTGGGTAAGCCCGGTATTCCCTATCTGCTACAATATTTAAATTGACACACATCGTAATTGGTTGTTGTTTACTGAAACGTCCAAACTAAAAATAATTTCCAATAATTGGCTCGTGGCGCCAATAAATCAACCTTCTGTGGCGGCTCCAATTTTATGTTTGTTTTTTGGCAATTAATTTTTTCCACACGTGAAAGAAAATTATATGTACACACGCAGGTAAACAAGGCGATCAAGATTCGCTCGCGGAAAATCAATAAGCAATAATAACAGAATATAAAATGGAACAATCTATAAGATAATTAATAAAGACTTTTTATGTGTAGCAGGGCCGTTATTTTCCTGAGTGAAATTGAAATTCTGTTTTTGTTTGTCTTGCTGTTAAGAACATTCCTGCCATGCATTCCATCACTTCGGGGTAAGTGCCATTCTTTTGTTGGCATAGCGGACCGGTTAAAAGGCAAAACGATGTTTAGGTTTCACATGTACTATTGTTGGTTCACGTATCCAGCTACAGTTAAATTCGTTATCGACCTGCTCTATTTGCACCCACTCGTATTTATACATAGTTTATATTGTTTCGTCTGTGATTTTACCAATATTAAATTCATGTAATTGGACCACAAAACGCAGCATATTCGTCCGCCGGTTCCTGTGCGATACTGGATATCTATTTGCATTATCCTGTTGAAGCATTTAACGTTCCCGCATTTCCGGGATGTCCTGAGTCAAAAACGCGACTTTCCAACTTGGCAAAATACCAACCAGACCGATAACAGACATCCTGTTAATTACAAGTCGGATCACGCCGTCATCGCGTTAATAATATTTAATTAATCTCTCAATTTGAACACATGTGGAATTTTTCCATTAAGCGCGATGGTGATGGCAACGTAAACCGCAGAATTTTTGCTCAAGGCTCAATCAATAATTCGGAGGTAGAACTTGAGTAACGAGGGCATATCTCAATTAATCAATTAACCATCTTGTCATCGAACTAATGTGTTACTGAAAGTTACATTTCGACGATTAAAGTTTGAAGGAAATGTCGATCTGATCTAAATACAGACGTTCCAGTCGTTGTGCCTGGAAAATAACATCCAAGAAAAAGGAGGAAAACAGAGATAAAAGCAAAAACAACACACGCAACCATATCATTTCTCCAGTCCTTTTCGTTTTTGTTACATTTCCTCCAAGTTTTTATTGGCTGTGACCTCAATCATTTGTTAGAGATTTTAGTGTGGATCCACTGTTTTGAGTAATTCGTGTTTTTGCGATCATTATTTATCAATTCCGCAACATTTGTATCAGTTTCAAATATGTATAGGCAATTAACCTGATGAAAAATGCATTGGAATCAATGTGATAAGGCTGTACAAACAAACTGTTATTTATACAGATAGCAGCTAACATTTTTTAAAATCTACATTACGTTGCTTGGAGGAGTGACCTATTTTCCAGATCACCCTGCATATTGCAGATTTATATTGAGGTTTTACTGTTACGAGCACAGGATGGGCGGTTTAGAAAAACACTGAAGAATCCTCACCGCTAACCGTCGGAAGTGCCTTCAAGCTAGTAACAGAACGAAAACTTACGTAAGTGGCCGCTACTTGTGACCCAAACAACGTACGAGAACGAGGTTTTTAATGCGTTATCCAAGAACAATATTGCTAGTTATGTGACTCAAAGTATCTTCCTTTTGTTTATTAATCAAAATGGCTTTAATGCAGTGTGTGGATTAAACGTGGAATTGTCCTCAAATTAGAAAGCTATCCCGGAATTTATTCTTCAAATAACATTATTGAACTGGTATGCAAAATACGCCATTACGTACGCCAGATAAAAAAATGCTGACTTTTTACAATTTTGACCTTTCGTCCACTTTCATAATGGGCAGCTTCAGAAGAAGAGTTAGCACAACATCATGTCATTAATTATGTCTGTCCACAACTTCTTTGATTTAGAACATCCTTCTTATTTCATCCCAGTTTGCTTCTTGTGCGTATACAGGGTAAAATGAAAAATGTGTCACTGTAATTTGAATTAACTTAATTAAATTCCATCTAAAATTTTTTAAGATTTATTAACAGACTTCACATTATTATTTTTAATGAATACAGATTTAGATAAATATAAGTGCAACTAGCTGACCCGGCGAACTTTGTATCGCCTCAATCAATAAATGTTGTGTTAACTTATTAGCTGAATTCACTTTTTTATCAAAACATAATGCACACAACGCCCTCTCCTGGCATTGGCGGAACCTGCATACAACGTCATGTTCATTTTTGTTTCAGCCATGTATTCCGATGTTTTAATAGTTATTCGCCCCCGAAAAGAAAAAGAAAAAATATGTGTGGAGTCCACGCGCAATAGAACTTTGGAGTTTACTCCTTAAGAATCGATTTTCATTTTTAAATCCCGGACGACAAAATTTGATGGCCGTCGTTATTTGTTATTGTCGTGCCAAGGGGGATTTGTTATTGTCGTTGCCCTGTACCAAGCTCCCCGCCCTCTGTAATTTTTCCGATGTTTTAATATTTAATTTGCTATTCGGGGCGGAGGCAAATCTAACAAATTAAAGATCGGTCCAGCCGTTCTTGAGTTAAAAACCAAAGGACGCCCCTGAGCCCTGTCCATGTTTCAATAGTTATTCTGCTATTCGGTGCGGAGGCAAATCCAACAAATCAAAGATCATAATAATCGGTCCAGCCCAAGGGGCCCACCTGGGCCCCATGTCCAATGTGAAAAATAGTTTACGACTTATTCCCATACCTACCAAATATTAAAAAAATATACTTCATAAAAATCGGTCCAGCCCAAGGGGGGCCCCTGGGCCCCCATATCCATGTGAAAAATACTTAACGACCTATTCCCACACCTATCAAATATAAAAAAAAATATATCATAAGAATCGGTCGACCCGAAAAATCGGTCCAGCCCGAGGGCCCCCTCTGGGCCCCCATGTCCATGTAAAAATAGCTTACCACTTATTCTCATACCTATCAAATATACAAAAAAAAAAAAAAAAATCATAAGAATCGGTCAAGCCGAAAAATCGGTCCAGCCCGAGGGCCCCCATGTCCATGTAAAAATAGCTTACCACTTATTCTCATACCTATCAAATATACAAAAAAAAAAAAATCATAAGAATCGGTCAAGCCGAAAAATTGGTCTAGCCCAAGGGGCCCCTCTGGGCCCCCATGTCCATGTGAAAAATAGTTTTAAACCATCCCTGGATTATGTCGATCAAAACAAAAAAAAATTATTTAAATCGGTAAAGCCGTTCTTGAGTTATAAAATTACAACGAAAAGTGGCATTGATTTTTATATATTATATAGATTCCAATTATAATCGTCTGTCCCATCTGGTGCTTAATCTACCTGATATCTTACAAAGGAACCAAAAATAATTTGGTCTCGTTTTAAGCTGACTAATTCTATGACAATTTGTTCTACTTTAAATAAATGTAAATAATGCTTTCTTTGGTGGTATTGTCTCTATGCATGACGCGCAAAACTATTTCTTCAGATTGGACTATCATTCATTAACTAACTGCTCCTGGCCATTCCGCACGTAGCTATAAAAATTTCTTGTTAATTACAAGTCGCTTGATAGTTGATTGCGGGAAATCGTCTTCCATGGCGATTTCTAGGAACATTTTTTGTTTTAATAACAGGACAATCATCTATTAAACATTTGATTTGGATTTAGGTGCACAAAAATGATTTAAAAACTCAAGAAGGTCCAACTTTTTGTGGCACTCTTGGGCTCCAAAAAATTCAATAAAAAACATCTTTAAAAAGTTGTAAAAAGACTTGTAATTTGCCTCCATTTTGATACTCCAATAGACATATTAACGAACGCGACGTCATCATCTGCGTTGTCCTAATAGCCATTAAGGCACGGAACACTTTACGAACATTTTTAGGTTGGCAACGCGTCTTGTCACTCAGCACATGGAAGTGAACATTACTGGCAAAAATCCCTAAATCGACTAAAGTAAAAAATTTTGTTTAAAAACGGCTCAAAACGGGCAAATTATATAAAAAAAAGGTATAAAATACTCGTTTCAAAAGACCATGTCTACGACACTCGTTTTTTAATATTATACTATTGTAATTCTTATAATGTAGTAATTTTGTTATAATTTTTGAATTTCGCGCCCTTGTGAACGAACGACATTAGGTTGGTAGCAGTAGAGAGAGAAGTTAGTTGTTGGTTGATGTTGAAAGATGTCGAAGAATAAAGATGAGATGTTCCATTAACAATTTTTAAAGACGACGAGTTTTATTAAAATAGTCCAGTCATCCTGAAGCCCTTGTAATTATTTTGTTAATTATTTATTTTTGACTTTTCTGTCATTTTGTAATCTATATATATAAAAATGAATCCCTATTTTCCTTGGTCACGCCATCACTTGAGAACGGCTGGACCAATTTACCAAAATCTTTTTTTGAAGTATTCCTTTATGTTCGAGGAATGTTCTTATGAAGTAAAACATGGGCAGGGGGGCTCAGGGGGGCCCCTTGGGTTTATAACTTAAGAACGGCTGGACCGAATTTTATGATCTTTGATTTGTTAGATTTGTCTCCTCCCCGAATAGCAAAATAACTATTAACACATGGACAAGGGGGCCCAGGGGGCTTCTTTGGGCTTATAACTTAAGAACCGCTGGACCAATTTTTATGATCTTTGATTTGTTAGATTTGTCTCCGCCCCGAATAGCAAAATAACTATTAACACATGGACAAGGGGGCCCAGGGGGGCTCTTGGGTGTCTAACTCAAGAACGGCTGGACCGATTTTCATGATCTTTGATTTGTTGGATTTGTTTCCGCCACGAAGAGCAGAATAACTATTAAAACATTGACATGGGGGCCCACGGACCCCTTTAGGTTTATAACTCAAGAACAGCTGGACCGATTGTAATGATCTTTAATTTGTTGGATTTTCCTCCACCCCGAATAGCAAAATAACTATTAAAACATCGGAAAAATTACCAGGGGCGGGGAGCTTGGTACAGGGCAACGACAATAAAAAAGTCCCCTTGGTACAGGGCAACAATAACAAATAACGCCGGCCACCAAAATTTGTCGTACCGCTCCTTAAAAATTAAAATCGATTTTTAAGGAGTAAACTCCAAAGTTTCACTTCTGTTGTGCGTGGACTCCACATAAATTTTTTTTGGTAATATCTCGAGAACGAATTGACTGACATTTTTCTGGGGCGAATAACTATTAAAACATCGGAAAAAATAACGAAGAAAATGTTCTCATACATTCCGTATGGAATCCGTATATAATGCCATCTTTGATACATGACAGAAACAAAAATAAACATGGCGTTGTATGCTGGTTCCGGTAATGCCAGTAGAAGCCGTTGTGTGCATTATCCTTTGATAGAAAAAAAAATGAATTTAATTCAGCTAAAAAGTTAACACATTTATTGATTCTGAGGCGGTACAAAGTTCGCCGGGTCAGCTAGTTTTTTTAATGATTCATAATATTATGTACTTTAGTCACTTTTCAGTCTTTTTATTAAAATATAGTATATTTGAACATAATCCAGTATAAAAAGCATTTAATTATTCAATTACCACTTCTCGATGTTTTTTGTTCTTTTCAGTCTTCTTTCGGTCTCAGTTGCATTCTCTACCGATTTCTTCTCCCTTTTCTGTTAAAATTTACATTTTTATTCTTTGTTCTCTCAATTATTTTTTTGCCCTGAATTGTAATGTTAACTTTGACATCATGTATACGTATGCGGTGAAGTAACCAGTGAATTTTTAGCTTAAAAAATAGGTACAAAACAAAAAGTCTAATTTAGTACACGCTACTTTACACTATAATTGACACAATAATGTACAAAATAAAACAGTAATAATTTTTTATTTTTCATTATTACATGTGACGCCATCTATGAGAATTTAAACGAAATCAACATTAATTTCGTTGTGTTGGTACCACTATCGTATTATATTAATAATGACATTTGACAGATTGATGGTTAATTACTTTTAGTTAATTATCAACTATGTATTACTCGTACAAATTTCAGCGTAATTTTATGTAAACACAAAAAGCCCCTCAAAATGGGTATATGTATTACTTAACTTCAACCTGTGTGCATACTTTCTTGTAGGCTGATTTGATCTGCACGACTGCACGTGTTATTGAAGGTTTCAAGATCCAATCTTCTCTCTCTCCTCCTTTTTGTTCCCAAAACTCCAGCATGAATTAATTGACAAGAACATCCATATTTGGAAGAAATTATTTTAATAACTTGTAACTTTTAACCTAATAAATACAAAAACCAACACTAAACTCTATTCACTCAGGTGTTTTTTTTTTAAACGCAACTATTATAAATATTAATGTTGATTGTACTATTCTCAACACGTGAAAATAGACCAGGAATTGGTTGGTTGGTCTGAATATTTGAAGTTGAGGGTAAATTAGAATTTTCTAACTCAACGTGCACATGATGTGATGTTAAATGTGTATTTTCGTTCGCAGTTTCTAAATCTGGAGGAAATTCATTATTTGGAACTGGTAGTTTCCTTCGTCAACATATTTGATCAATTTTCCTTTTGAGAGACTCGGCAATATAACCTTCGGCAACACTGGAAGACTTCCATGTTCCATGTCTTTTTAATGACAGAAGGTCGCCACCTCTGTTGACTAACAAAGTAGCAGAAGACTTGTTTATATGTTGGCGCTGTTGCTTCAAAAATTTCACTGTGAATGCAAAAAAAGATGTTGCAAAAATTTGAATTAGACAAAATGTCAAAGTTTGTGAGTACCTACATTAAAAAAATGAAATAATTTTCAATATTCTAATTCTATCTTTTTTACTTTAACGGTATTTGTCGGACAAAAAATTGTATACAAATTTCATGCGTAAAGTGATTTTCGAACGCTCCAGCAAATGGGGAACGAGCTGTTGCGTTGTAAAATAAACTTTTCCGCACTCTAAAGTAAGTAACTATTGTTGCTTTACTGCAGCATTTCCTCAGTTATTTCCTAGTGTCGTCCCACATTCTCATAATTTCAATGCCGCATTAAAACGTATTTTTTCCTATTTTTTTTGTCAGTTCGTTTTCAAATAACTGACGTTTCCAATTTATGTTTTTACATAATTTTTAAACTTTTTGTCAATTTCTTGCCAGTTCTTTTTCAAATGACTTCTCATATTATGTACAGAATATTTATTATGATTTTGTTTATTGTTTGTTCTCCCCCTTCAATAAGTACTATTCAATCTTTTTTTGGTGTTTTTCTATTTTCTAACATATCTACTCCATCCAGAGGCAATATGTTCTGACAATTATCAGTTCTTTGGGTAATGTTATATTACCTTATTTTTAAGCCTTTTCTTATTTTTGCTCACCCTTTTCTTCATTAATTTTGATGTTCCTTTTAGTACATTTCTTGTTTCTTCTTAGACCTCCCCTGTTGCCTTTATAGTCTCTTTTCATTTTCTGAAATTTTTACATGTTTTATGATAAATACATATTATGTATAATACAACTTCTAGATGAGATTAAAATTTATTTAGTGTGAATTTACTTCAGATGTCATAATGACAATTTATATTTTAACACATTTCACATCTTTTAAATTCATAGCCGCCACTGATATTATTTTTAAATTACAATATAGAAATAAGGGTGTTCCGATGATGAAGCCAATGATGAATAATTTTGTGGATAATTTGGTAGTTTTTTATTTCTGCCCCTTGTAATTTTGTTAATAATTTAACCAAAATACCAAATAAATTAATTCAAGGAATACTTCTCATTTTCATTTCATTTTCACCAGTCCTGTGGGCAGCTTTGTAGTGGTATTTGACCGCAGCAAAACAAAAATATATTTACAAAACAATGAAAAAAAAATATATACGAGCTGTGGTGGGACACTCGATTGGAAGGAAGTTTCTTTCGCTATACCTAGATTATGATTAAAGTATTAAATCTACCGATTTCTTGTCCGTTTCTTCTCCCTTTTATGTTAAAATTTACATTTATATTCTTTCTTCTCTCAATTACTTTTTTGTCCTGAATTGTAACGTTAACTTTGACATCATGTATACGTCATCCGAAACTAGATTTTTGGTAAAATGTTCATGTAAAGTGTATGCGGTGAAGTAACCAGTGAATTTTTAGCTTAAAAAAAATAAGTACAAAACAAAAAGTCTAATTTAGTACACGCTACTTTACACTATAATTGACACAATAATGTACAAAATAAAACAGTAATAATTTTTTATTTTTCATTATTACATGTGGCGCCATCTTTAAGAATTTAAACGAAATCAACATTAATTTCGTTGTGTTGGTACCACTATCGTATTATATTAATAATGACATTTGACAGATTGATGGTTAATTACTTTTAGTTAATTATCAACTATGTATTACTCGTACAAATTTCAGCGTAATTTTATGTAAACACAAAAAGCCCCTCAAAATGGGTATATGTATTACTTAACTTCAACCTGCGTGCATGCTTTCTTGTAGGCTGATTTGATTTGCACGACTGCACGTGTTATTGAAGGTTTCAAGATCCAATCTCCGCTCTCTCCTCCTTTTTGTTCCCAAAACTCCAGCATGAATTAATTGACAAGAACATCCATATTTGGAAGAAATTATTTCAATAACTTGTAACATTTAACCTAATAAATACAAAAACCAACACTAAACTCTATTCACTCAGGTGTTTTTTTTTAAACGCAACTATTATAAATATTAATGTCGATTGTACTATTCTCAACACGTGAAAATAGACCAGGTATTGGTTGGTTGGTCTGAATATTTGAAGTTGAGGGTAAATTAGAATTTTCTAACTCAACGTGCACATGATGTGATGTTAAATGTGTATTTTCGTTCGCAGTTTCTAAATCTGGAGGAAATTCATTATTTGGAACTGGTAGTTTCCTTCGTCAACATATTTGATCAATTTTCCTTTTGAGAGACTCGGCAATATAACCTTCGGCAACACTGGAAGACTTCCATGTTCCATGTCTTTTTAATGACAGAAGGTCGCCACCTCTGTTGACTAACAAAGTAGCAGAAGACTTGTTTAAATGTTGGCGCTGTTGCTTCAAAAATTTCACTGTTTGTGAATGCAAAAAAAGATGTTGCAAAAATTTGAATTAGACAAAATGTCAAAGTTTGTGAGTACCTACATTAAAAAAATGAAATAATTTTCAATATTCTAATTCTATCTTTTTTACTTTAACGGTATTTGTCGGACAAAAAATTGTATACAAATTTCATGCGTAAAGTGATTTTCGAACGCTCCAGCTAATGGGGAACGAGCTGTTGCGTTGTAAAATAAACTTTTCCGCACTCTAAAGTAAGTAACTATTGTTGCTTTACTGCAGCATTTCCTCAGTTATTTCCCAGTGTCGTCCCACATTCTCATAATTTCAATGCCTCATTAAAACGTATTTTTTCCTATTTTTTTTGTCAGTTCGTTTTCAAATAACTGACGTTTCCAATTTATGTTTTTACATAATTTTTAAACTTTTTGTCAATTTCTTGCCAGTTCTTTTTCAAATGACTTCTCATATTATGTATAGAATATTTATTATGATTTTGTTTATTGTTTGTTCTCCCCCTTCAATAAGTACTATTCAATCTTTTTTCGGTGTTTTTCTATTTTCTGTCATATCTACTCCATCCAGAGGCAATATATTCTGACCATTTTCAGTTCTTTGGGTAATGTCATATTACCTTATTTTTTATCCTTTTCTTATTTTTGCTCACCTTTTTCTTCATTAATTTTGATGTTCCTTTTAGTACATTTCATGTTTTTTCCTAGACCTACCCTGTTGCCTTTAGTCTCTTCTCATTTTCTGAAATTTTTACATGTTTTATGATAAATATATATTATGTATAATACAACTTCTAGATGAGATTAAAATTTATTTAGTGTGAATTTACTTCAGATGTCAAAATGACAATTTATATTTTGACACATTTCACATCTTTTAAATTCATAGCCGTCACTGATATTATTTTTAAATTACAATAGAGAAGTAAGGACGATGATGAATAATTTTGTGGATAATTTGGTAGTTTTTTATTTCTGCCCCTTGTAATTTTGTTAATAATTTAACCAAAATACCCAATAAATTAATTCAAGGAATACTTCTTATTTTCATTTCATTTTCAACAGTCCTGTGGGCAGCTTTGTAGTGGTATTTGACCGCAGCAAAACAAAAATATATTTACAAAATAATAAAAAAAGTACAAGAGGTGTGGTGGGAACTCGATTGGAACGAAGTTTCTTTCGCTCTACCTAGATTATGATTAAAGTATTAAATAACAGGCACGATAAAATAAAATAACGTTTGAGAGTAATTTAATGAAAAAAAAAAAAAAATGAAAGAATGGTAATAAAATTGTAATTAATAATTTTGTTAAAAAAATTCACGACGAAAAAACGGTCGAGCGAATGCGTTTCTTACGAACGCTGTCTTAACAGTAAGAGATATATGAATGCTTTCTATAGGAAAGTTTCTTCTATTGGAGGAATTTGGACACTATTAGCTCAGAACGGTTTGTAATGAATAAATCAGGTAGTCCTTAGTGGTAATGAGTTAAAGGAGTTTTTATGAACAACTGTATAACTCATGAAACTAATTAAAAAGGCTTAGAAACGAGGAAACAATTAACTCAGTTTTAGAAACGTTCCTGATCCAAAACCCCCAGAGCTTAAGAGACATTATAACTGCCCCCGCCAAGAACCCGTACTTGCACGATCCCCGTTTCACTTTCCATTATGTATAAATGCCGTTTCCAGCAACAATCTCCCACTCGAAAACGCAAGTGCTCAAATTAATCGACCCGTCCTTCGGTGATTCCCTCAACAGCTTTATTTATACCTGAAACCACCCAACGCCACCCGTCCCATTTAACTTTCCTCGAATCTAGGAAAGCCCACCCACGCTCCTACGTGGATTTTCGCTCTCGGAGCATGAATGAACCGCGGCAGACACAGTCATTCTACTACATTTAAATTCCGACGAAATTGTATTTTTGGTCTCGGCGCGAAATCAATATTTCATTGATGCCCACGCGGAGCCGAGTCGGTCCGTTTCACGCACACATCGGTGTAGTTGCGCAAAGTTACACACTAAAAAATGAATGGAGCGACCTTGGAGAGTTTTTTCTTGAGGAGATTATGCCTTCTCGGGATCGGGATTGACCGCAATCGTGGGATATCGAAATTGCACGCACAATGCGTTGTGCAAGCCTGACAAATTGAGTTTATGTATTCTTTTGCAACTGCGGATTTGCATTCAGGACATGCGACAATGTTAAGTAATTTTTTAGGCTTGAGCGTGGTTTGCTCGATATCCTTGAAGTAGGTACGATTTTTTGAGGGCCTGGGAACATTATGAAGGTCTCTAAATATAAACAGACTTATCATATGTTTATAAATTGAGGTGGTGCAAACAAATAAATAATAATCTGTAGAGGGCCATCACTCAGTGGCATAAGTTTGATGAAGATGATGGTAATGGGTCTCTTGCTTTAATTATTGTCCATGGACCATTGTAGTTGGTTCTCACGGAACAAGGAGCTTCCCACACTAGACTACAGTTACAATTGGATTTACCTGTTCCCAAAGTTGGTCTTCCAGAAGTCTGCGGCATCCGACTTGGTGATGCGGAACTGGTCTCCGGCGAAAACACCGTTGGGAAACAAGGCCTTTAATTCACTTAACATATGACTAAACACTAAACTAAGTTTCGTTAAATTTCTCCTATAATGCGAGTTCTCATCGAACATCTTCTCTTTGCCCTCCTTGAACAATTTGATCGCCTGCTTGCACTTTCGCATCAAATTGATGATAAATATGTGAAAATGTTCGTTATTGTGCAGGGCGATCATATTGTCTTCGTACTTGGAACAAATGAATCTGAGTCTCTGATAAGTATCCGGTAAAATATCTAAAATAAAAGGGGGCGAATTTTTCAAGTTCATTTTTTGATGTTGGCACAGCTTCACTACTTTGTCCATCAGCTTGGACGTCTTCTCCAAAGTCCGTTTGTCCGTCGCGTATTTCTGATGCGTTACGGCATCGGAAAAAGCACCCTGTAGCTTCGAAAATATCGTACAAAAGTTCTTGTGTTGGACTGGACGATTTCGGCCTGCCATTTTGAAACGTGACGGTGACCCCGCACCACAGTTCTCGAACCACTATCGCACAAGGGCTTTTACAACGCTCATCTTATTACTTATTATTAATTTAAAACACTTAATTAATTAACTTGAACAGTAAACATTTACTACTCTGTCGACACACATCGTTGACATTCTTCGCCAGATCGCTCTGAAGTTGGCTGCAACGCGCATCCAGGGCCGGACCGACATGTAACGGTACACCGCGATTTCAACAACAAAACTATTAAAACACTGTTGAATATGAATTTATCGTGATTCTATGCATAAGAAAAACGAGATAAATGTCTTATCTGTTGTTTATCATCCATTATCAATTTGTTTATCTGTCGTTGAAAATCTCAGATGTGGAAGTCCCATCAATTTAATGATTCATTCAAGTTTTAAGAATTCATTTGAATTATAGAATTCTAAGAACTGGCTTGTTATTCTACTTGTCAATCTATTAAATTGCAAAATGAGAAACAAAATCCAAATAAAAGCAAGTGTAACGTTGGTTGCCTACAATACTTCGCATCAGGTTAGTTGTAAAATCGCGGAGGGCGGACGTCACAATGAGTTGCCGAAGGACATACCGAACATTTTCAAAGAGAACAAGATCTCTATGATTTGTTTCTGTGTCACATTTCTAATGCCACCTGATTCATGTAAAATGTCGCTCTTGAATCCGCAACCAAACATACATGTTGCATCTAGGATGCAGTATGTTAAGTTGTGATAACTATTATAGTTAATTATAAATAATATAAATATTGATAAAATTGAAGAAAAAATGACATATTTTAAAAGTAATTAGAATTATAAAATGTTATTTTAAAACTGGCATACGTAAAAAAAATTATAACAAAGGAGAAGTGAGGATATCTGAAATAATTAAAAATACAAAAATATGAAAAAATATAAGATGACCCTAAAACGTATAACTAAAACTAAAATTGCAAAAAACTTTGTGAAAAATCAAGTGTTGAATCAAGACGAAAGTAATAATAAAAAAAGCATTGAAAGTTGTCAAAATTTTGACCAAAAATGGCTACCAAAAATGAAAAAGTCACAAAGATGTCGAAATTGTCATAAAAAAAAATGAGAAAAAATTAGGTAAGGATGAAATAGTAGTTAAACTAACAAAATATTATTAGTAAGCAAATTACAATAAATATGGTTCAAATGCCAAATTGAAATGACAAATATTGGCACCGAGAGCAGAAAATTCATCGGAAATTTTTTGACAACTGTCAAGACTGACAACTATTGTTGATGGATAACTCGGGGTATGGACAATTTAACGCCAGTTGACGAGTAAATGTTGGAACACGAGGTTCTAGTATTTACTGCTCTCGGTGATCCCGAGTGATCAAAATTTAAAATTTGAGTTGGCAACAATACATATAAAAATTGGTAAACCTGTGAATTGTTTGTCATCCGATGACAGAAACATTAATTGTTGATTCAGTCGTCAATTTGGTGTAAAAACACAGTTGTTCCACAATATAGGTGCGTTTCAACTGCTCTCCCTCATAGATGCTTCATACAGGGTTCTCACTTGGCACATAATGCGAGAGTTGGAGTGGGAAAATTGTTGAATTTTGACCTCTTCGCATTTAATAGAATAGACATTATTTTTGTATTCGTTTTGTGAAATACATCATGGAGAAAGTGGTATATAACTAATACATAAATATTTCCGCAAATGTATTTAATTTGACAGCTGTCAAACTAAAGCTCAAAATTTATGACAATATGACCATTTATGACAACCTGATAGAACCAAGACTCCAAACAGGTTATTAAAATGAAAAGAAGAAAATTTTCAAAATTGCTGTATCTTTAATATTGGTGGAACACTTGATGGTTTTCGTTACCAACATTTGAGTCTTGCTTCCGTTTTTTTTTCCGGTACTGCATAGAAATTGATGTGTTTTTTTGTTGATAATTTAGCATTGCATGCCGCAAGTTGCGTTGATAATATAATCAATGAAGAGAATAACGGTCTTTTTTCAACAGCACAACAGCATGTTGTTGTTTAATATAGAAAACTTTTTTACTGACAATTACTTCTCCTGACTTTGTCGCCTACAAACAAAAACGAAATTTTTTGTCTACAGCGGGATAAAATAAATTATGTAGGTACGTAGTAATGAATGTATTTTTATGAGTACAAATTTCTTAAGACATAAGATCAACAAATATTATCCATGAGCAATTACAAATCAAAATCGTTCTGATTTTTGTTATTTAAGTCTTAAATCGGTTTAAGGTTAAAACATGATATCTTCCCACCGCTCATTGACGTCATGGCTGCCATGACAGATGCGCAATATCCTACCTTGTATTCCTTGTATTTTGATTTTTTCTGGTGAAATACCCTGTTTTTCGGAAATTTAAAACTAAAATTTCAAGCGAGAGCCCACGTAATTTCTTTCTTCCGCAATGAAATCCACTAATGAAATTAATTACACTTTCAAATGACAAATTTGTAGCAAATCGCTCCCTTGGCCATTGAATTTTTATATACAGTGAGCGGCAAGAGTATGTATGGAATAAATTCATTAAAAATTAAACACAATTTATTTTTTTATTTTTTTTTTATACGGGTCAATTTTGGTTTATATAAATTAATATTTTTATCCCAAATTAAATTTCAACCAGTCATTTGTTTTCGAGTGATGACGTCATCGATATTTTTTTAAAATAGAAACCCCCTTTTTTTTCTTGATTCAGATAACCCTTTTTCTTATCTTAGATAATAAAAGTTTTGAGAGTTTTTTTTTATAACAAACAAAAACAAGTCAAAAAATCGATTAGGTAAATCAAACACTCAAATGGTACTGTCAGTTTCATTTTTATGTTCAATTTAAACATAGAAATGAAACTGACAGTACCATTTGACTGTTTGATTTACCTACTTGATTTTTTGACTTTTTTTTGTTTGTCATAAAAAAATCAGATTTTATATTTTTTCTCAAAACTTTCATTATGTAAGATAAAAAGTTTTTATACTGACGTTTAGACCATTAAAAGGGCTAACTGAATCAAGAAAAAAAATAGGGGGTTTCTATTTTAAAAATTTATCAATGACGTCATCACTCGAAAACAAATGACTGCTTGAAATTTAATTTCGGATAAAAATATTCATTTTTATAAACCCGTCCAAAAAAAAAAAAAAAATTGAAAAAAAAATTGTTTAATTTTTAATAAATTTATTCCATACTTTTGCCGCTCACTGTATATAAAAATCGCAACAAATTACTCACATAGTATTTAATTCGTTTGCCTGGTTACATTTTTCGGTAAAACTTGATATTGCAAATTATATAATTCTAATTCGCTATGTATTTAATAAGCAGTCATTGTTATCTACTCAATTGCTCGGTAAAAAAATCGTGCCCCATGTTTAAAACCCACACTGCCAAGTATAATGTTATTTGCATAGTAAAAATCATGGACGCTCGGTATGAAATTCTGAATGTTCAGTATTTTATGAAGAGTGTTCAGTAGATTACTTGACGCTCGGTATAAAAATCTAAATGTTAACTATTTTCCTAGTAGAAGTTTGTACCGCCTCAGAATCAATAACACAGGCGGAGGCAAATCCAACAAACCGGTCCAGCCGTTCTTGAGTTATAAACCCAAGGGAACCCCCTGGGCCCCATGTCCATGTTTTAATAGTTATTCTGCTATGGCGGGGCAAAGACAAATCCAACAAATCAAAAATCATAAAAGCCGTTCTTAAGTTATAAACCCAAGGGGCCCCCCTGGCCCCATGTCCATGTTTTAATAATTATTCTGCTATTCGGGCGGAAACATATCCAACAAATCAAAGACCATAAAAATCGGTCCAGCCTAAAGAGCCCCCCACGTCCATGTGATAAATACTTTACGACATATTCTCATACCTACCAAATATACAAAACAAATTTCATAAAAATCGGTCCAGCCCAAGAGGGCCCCCTGGGCCCCCATGTCCATGTGAAAAATACTTTACCACCTATTCTCCCTATTCTCATGCCTACCAAATATACAAAAAAAAAAAATCATAAAAATCGGTAGAGCCGTTTTGGAGGAGTTCGACCACAAACACCGTGAAAAGAGATTTTTATATATTAGAAGATAAAATATAGTGTGAAATCTGTAATAATTATTCTTATTGAATTGTACCGGACATACATACATTTTTTATACTGTGCGTGACGCAATTAAATATGTATTAAATGATGTTATATTTTATACCGAGCAAACATTTTTTATACTGTGCATAAAGCAATAAATATTATATAATATATAATAATGCAAACATATATTTAAGTACTGGTGTAACCTACCGTGCAACTGGTTACTATACTTACAATGACAATTATTTACTGTGCAAAAATGCATTAAAATACCGAACAGTTAATTACATGCCTGTAAAAATTCAATGCCTTGGTTTTAACATTCTCTGTATGTTGGGTTGCATAGACTTGCGCGCTCCTTTGAAAAATGTATAGAAATAAGTTCTAAAACAAGGTGACTTAATGGGGTTAAAGAACCTAGGTGGACTTGAAGTCCAAGCTGTCAAATTGTATTGCTGAGCAACGCCACTTTGAGCATCACAGGAAAGCAAAAATGTAGCCCCACTTGCGTCCTACTTAGCACGAAACCAGTCATATCTCCGGTCGCCACACACGCATAATAAATTTCTCGCTTATTTCCTCTACACATTGAGTGCATATATTAAGATTAGAAGTGTGGGTGATACGGGTGCAAAGATAAAAAGGTTTTCACACACACCCACCGAGGAGTCTCGCGATCTGGAGGAAATCGTCACCTTACAACATTTGGCGCCCAACGTGGGGCCCTTCTTATCTTCAGGGCCTCTAACGAGGCAATACTATCCAGACTCAAAAGATCCAAGAGGGTCCTTGAATTAAACTAAAGCGAACTGAAAGAAACTAAAACGTAACGAAAAGATAGGAGGTAGTCACATGGTCCATGTCTTAATTAATTCCTATTATAAAAATTAAAACTACATATTTGCGCGGAACCATGCGTCGGGCAACAGTTTCATGAGTCAAATTAAGGACTACAAGCGATTTAAAGAACGCTTTTTAATGGATAGCAGCAGGAGGGTTAAAAACCGATTATAAAGTACTAAAAGAGCTCTACTAGAAACTAGAAGGTATGGAAACGATTTAGAAAGACATAATGACTATATAAATTGTAAAGAGAGTGTAAAAAACATAAATAGGAGAGAAAATTACGGTGTTCTTTAAATTTACGAAAAGTTCCACAAAGACTTTGACTGCAATTTAAAATTTAATCTGTGCTACATATTTTTCTTCGAATCCGCCTCTGCCCTCGTCCAACTTGGGGAATTTCGGCCGACTTCCGACCGCTACCAACCTACAAAATCTGCGCCGCTCAATCCCCCACGCTCGCCGTGACCTCAGCAGCCGCAAACAGCCCCCACACCACACAAAAATGTCATAAACTGTTTTTTTTTTCATCGTCAAAATGCTATTAGGCGCTTTCGATTTGCATCGAGTCGTAATAATGTGCTGTCGGTATTGATTTCGGGACCCCTACTGCCCTTCATTTGTTATGCATGTGGGCGCGTGTTTATCGCAGAATCACTGGAAAATTCTAATTTTATTTAAAGTAAAAAGTATCATAACATTACGTTCCATATCGAAGTTTGTTATTTTAGGGTTCGATAAATAAGCCGGAGCGTGGGATTATTTTTTATTTATTGCTCCGTGATGAAAAAATTAATTCGCGAAGTTCTTAAAATGAATAAATGGGTAAACAAACTTATGAAGTAAAACTTATAACACGGGTGTCTGATTTCCAGTTCTTCGGCCGCCGCTTTGGAAATCGATAGACGGCTTTATGGTCGCCGATTCTGTTTCATGCCGAAAAATCGGCTTCGTTGTTTGTGTTTTCCGTATCATTATGACTCCTTGCACGTGATGGATGTTCTCATTTTAATGCTCCCCTAAAAAATGACAACGCCTCAGACGTTCGTGAACAGACCCCGACCGATTATCTCCACGCGACCCTTTTTCCTCCAGGAAAATCGACTGAACGTTATTGATTTCAAATTTTAGGTATGAATGCCTCCAAAAACATCTCCGGTGTCGCAAGTTTCGCGATAGTCATCGGCGTTTACGCAGGTTGCGGCAGTGACGGCGTGAAGACTAGGAGCAAGAAATTGCAAAAATAAAATAAAATACAATATAATAAATAAAACTAAATAAATCAATAATTCAACACAATAACTAGCAGCTTTTTATCCCTCCCCACATATTGTCCCTCTTCTCCACGCAACCTTCATCCATTGGATCCCAATTCCGCTCTCATTCAAAATTTATTCTCTACTCTCATCTCTCTCTCTCAATTCTACGCATTCAAATCTACAAATGCTCTATCGCCTCCTTTTTTTTCTCCTACTCTATTCCTATTCTCACTCCAATATTTATTCTCTCTCCTCGTTTCCACATCTAAATCTTGCTATTATCACTCTGTCTTATCCACTCTCTCTTCCTAGGTACTTTGGCATCTCTTCCGTTATTATTTTTTCATACTTTCCATTGTACCTAGACTCCCGAATTCTCGTTCTTCTTTCCTGTACTTCCACATCTCTATCTCTCTGCACTAATTCATCTGTCATTACTCTGCCTCTCTCCGCGCCTGCATACCCGTTTCTTTCGAAATATGCCATACCCTCTTTCCTTTTTTCTTTCAAACGCTCTTGCAAAATTCTGCACTCTCCTCTCTCTATCACTCTCTCCTCAAATCTTATTGCTCTCTTTCCTGCTTCTATTCTTATTCCATCTCTCTTTGTTTCCTCCATCACTATATACCCCGGTGTCCCTCTCTCTACTCCTAGCACCCATTTCAAATATTTTCCTTGCACCTCTTCCAACCCTTCTTGCTCTCTCCATCCCCATATTTCCGCTCCATACATCATCACGCTTTTCACCAAATTATCAAACATCATTACTCTCCTTCTAAAATCATGTCCAAATTTTCTCTCTCCTATATTATGTATTCAAATTTACATTTTTGACTAAATGGTTGACAGACTGGTTCAGAATTACATTTATTTTCATATTGTATAAAAATTTCGTTTCTTGTATTCCACAGTTGTTCTTTGTGACTAAAAGCCATATGGTTCATGGCACCACATGTGAATGCGGTGGGCGGGTGGTCCGCCGCATCTACAACTGACCGATTGACTAAGGGTATTGAAATGACAACCATTTTTTGACAAAAAAATTTTGAAATTGGATTAAACACGAGAGAGAGTTCTAGTTTTTAAAGGAAAAAAATATTCAATAAATGGTTGTCATTTCTCATCCATTTAGTCAGTCGATAAGTATGGTGGACAGGGCGGCCCACCCAGTCACCGCACTCACAAACGATGCCAGAAGCATACGCTTTTTAGTCACAAAGAAACATTATACCATCAGTAATGAGAATAAATCTAAATATTGAGATTTACCCCAAAATATATTGTACTCAAATTTACATTTTTGATGAATGGTTGACAAGCTGATTCTGAATGACAACCATTTTCATATTGTATCCACCAAAAGAGATTTATACCAAAATATATATACATACATTCAAATTTACATTTTTGACTGAATGGTTGACAGACTGGTTCAGAATGACATTTATTTTCATATTCTATACAAATTTCGTTTCTTGTATTCCACAGTTGTTCTTTGTGACTAAAAGCCATAATATGATTCATGGCACCACATGTGAATGTGGTGGGCGGGTGGGCCGCCGCATCTACAACTGACCGATTGACTAGGGGTATTGAAATGACAACCATTTTTTGACTAAAGAATTTTGAAATTGGATTAAACACGAGAGTGAGTTCTAGTTTTTAAAGGAAAGAAATATTCAATAAATGGTTGTCATTTCTCATCCATTTAGTCAGTCGATAAGTATGATGGACAGGGCGGCCCACCCACCCACCGCACTCACAAACGATGCCAGAAGCATACGCTTTTTAGTCACAAAGAAACATTATACCATCAGTAATGAGAATAAATCTAAATATTGAGATTTACCCCAAAATATATTGTACTCAAATTTACATTTTTGATAAATGGTTGACAAGCTGGTTCTGAATGACAACCATTTTCATATTGTATCCACCAAAAGAGATTTATACCAAAATATATATACATACATTCAAATTTACATTTTTGACTGAATGGTTGACAGACTGGTTCAGAATGACATTTATTTTCATATTCTATACAAATTTCGTTTCTTGTATTCCACAGTTGTTCTTTGTGACTAAAAGCCATATGATTCATGGCACCACATGTGAATGTGGTGGGCGGGTGGGCCGCCGCATCTACAACTGACCGATTGACTAGGGGTATTGAAATGACAACCATTTTTTGACTAAAGAATTTTGAAATTGGATTGAACACGAGAGTGAGTTCTAGTTTTTAAAAGAAAGAAATATTCAATAAATGGTTGTCATTTCTCATCCATTTAGTCAGTCGATAAGTATGATGGACAGGGCGGCCCACCCACCCACCGCACTCACAAACGATGCCAGAAGCATACGCTTTTTAGTCACAAAGAAACATTATACCATCAGTAATGAGAATAAATCTAAATATTGAGATTTACCTCAAAATATATTGTACTCAAATTTACATTTTTGATGAATGGTTGACAAGCTGGTTCTGAATGACAACCATTTTCATATTGTTTCCACCAAAAGAGATTTATTACATCAAAATATAATAAACATATACATACTTAAATTCTTTTACTTCTTCAATTTTCTCTTTCCTCCATCTTCTCTCATTTACTTTTCTCATTTCTTTCATACCTTTCTCCTCTCTCGCTAGCACCACCAAATTATCCGCATATGCTAAAGACCACACTTTTCCTTTGGCCACCACAACCCCCCCTGCCTGCCCCTTCCAGAACATCTCCTCTATATCTCCAATGAAAGCTGCAAACAGGTTCGAGCTTAGTGGGCAACCTTGTCTTACTCCCTTATACGTCTGGAAACACTCACTCACTCTTCCATCAACTCTCCGTCTACTTATCGTCTCTTCATGTATCTCTTCTATTTTTGTTACCAGACGCTCATTTATCCCTCTCTTTCTCAAGCATTCTCACAGTAAATCTCTTTCCACATTATCCCGCCTGCCCGTCTGGTAACACTCGTCGCTCATTCATTTCCTTCATCAGTCTCTATTCCACAATCATCGCGTATTCTCTTTTCCAATTTTTTTCACCCCTTTTCTTCCACCCACGTTTCTACCATTCCCACTACATCAAATTCTCCCAAATACTACGTTCCAGAATACTATTCTTATTCCTCTCCGTATTCGTTTTCCCTTTTCTGCCCTGTCGTCTTTTTCTGTATCTAACTTCGTCTCACCTGAGCCCTTTTTCCTCTATTCATATCTTTTTATAACCCACTTTCACTCGCTGTCCTTTTCGTCGCTCTTCTTTGGCTATCGCTCTTAATTCCTTCTGTATATCTCTTTCCTTCTTTGTCAAATCATCTATGTATATTCTCTTTTTTTCCTCTTAGTTTTCTTTTATTATCCATAACTTTACTATTTTCCCCCCAGCTCCCATTCCGCCACAATCATTTTTCCTCCATTTATTTTATGCATCTCTCTCACCCTCACTTCCACCTCTAATTCAGCCGTCATCCATTTTTCCAGTTTCTTCTCGTTCTCTCATTCCTTTTCGTCCAGTCTGTATTATTTTTTCTCACTCATTTTTTCCTGCTCTTCCATGTTCTCCTCCAATTTTTCATTTTTTCTTTTAATTCCATATTTTCTTTTTCCCATTTTTCTTCCTTTTCACGCATCATAATTTTCAATTGTTGAATTCCTATATTACCGACCGTCACGAGAGCATGTGGAAAGAAGTGTCGAGAAGAAAATTGAGGAAAGTTAGAGCAATCAAAACAGAGAAAAGTGAATAAAACAGCAGAGAAGGGAAAAAGTAACAAAAGGTACAAAAAAAATAGAGTGAGAAAGAAGAGGAAGAAACATCAGCGTCAACAACAAAGAACGCCGGCAATCAACAATACACGGGACAATGTAGAAGGTTGCGCACCGGTATGAAACAGGGAGAATACAAAGGAAAAATTCAAAAAGATAAGTAGCCTTTTAAAAAAGTAAAAAAACAGCAAGATCTCCAGGGGAAGAAAAAAGGCAAGAAGAAGATGGAGGAAATATCAAAAAAACAGAAGAAAATAGAAGGAAGAATAAAATTGGTATATTGGAATGTAGCAGGGATAAGAAACAAAGTAGAAGATTTTTGGAAGTACATAAGTGAATTTGACGTAATTGGAATGGTAGAAACGTGGGTGGATGAAAAGGAGTGGAAGAAGATAAAAGAGAGAATGCCGATAGACTATGTATGAAGATGTCAAGCAGCAGAAAGGAAAAACAAGAAAGGACGAGCGAAAGGAGGCATCATCACAGGAGTAAGGAAAGAAATTGAGGACCAAATAAAAACAAAACAAAAACTACAGATAAAACAAAATAAATGTTAGAAGAGACCATAAGTGCGAGAAAGAAAAAAGAATTGTAATAATTAGGGGCGGCTGATATTCCGATTCTCTTCCTTTATCTCCCCTACATTCTTCATAATTTTTTTCACTATCTCTTTCATAGAATCCCAGAAATTAATGCTAAAATTAAAAAATATATATTTTCAAAAAACCTTTAGAATCGTATCATCTGATATTCTAAATATTATTCTAAATATTTTTAACAATATGCGACAATTTTGTCGCGGAGTGTATATAAATACACCGCGATTCCCGTAAAATGCCGCGCCTGAATCTGCAACCAAACATACATAGCGTATGTTGGCTTGTCATAAATTACGTCGTCAGGCGTGACATTTTAGCTGAATGACCCTGTATACCTAGCAATCATACTGATTTTTACTCATTATTGTGAAAAGAACTAATTGCCTTTTTGGTCCTGCAGGCGAAAGGCTTCTCGGGTTTCCAGGTGTTTCCCCGCGGAATACCTCTCCTATTTCGAATGTGAGCGGAGTTACAAACGTCAGAAACCATGACACGATAATTACACCAAATAAAAAATAAATTTTTAAACAGATCCGTGCTCGAGCGCCGCCACTGATCTTCCAGGTGAATATTAAATCTTATCGCGTTCGAGGCCCCAACTCCGGATTTAGCAGATACGAATCCGATACCCCATTTTGCGACCTACGCGGTAATAAACTGATTAATTACACCCCCACAGGTTGGAAGAGCCAACTGCAAGCTTTTCCCACTTTCCAGTTACATAATAAATAATCGTTAGAGTTTTGACGATTAATCTGTTTTTAATTCACCGGCCGTGCAAAACCGGATGTTGATTTTGTAATGGGCATTCGGGCTTTCGGCTATTGTGCTGTTTCGCGATAAATGCGAATAAAAGTGGTCGGGAATACCTACAGGAAGAAGTTTAAGCGAGTGAAACGAAGTGGATTTTATGTGGATTCTGGATTCCACATGAGCGATCGGTTTTCTGCATCGGTTATCAAAACTTGTTTTTGCGGCTCAAGTTATAATTGTATTTTCAGTCTGAGCAAATTGCGAATTCTTTGCAGGGAAGCACTGAAAAAGACTTGTGGCTGCCGAAGTACATACGGAATAAATGAAATTAGAGAAATTTTATCGTAACTGCTATGGATGTGTACGTGGTCGTAACCGTTGGTTTTGGATGAGATTTAAGGGTTTTTCTCCTGGTGGAATTTCAAAATTCAATTTTCAGGATCGTGCTCTACTTGCATTACTAACTGATACTGTATAAACTGTCTGAACAGTTCGTTCGGATTGTTATGGTAATTTTATTCCAAGAAAGAAAACCCCTTGTATGTTCTTTTTTTTATTAAGTGCTTAGTGTTTCTATTTGTTATTAGTATTTCTATTAAGTCCAAAATAAGTATTGTAATTAAAAATTAAAGTATGCAGCAGTAATCCTGCTATCAGTTTTAGATGTTGTGGATCCAACTGAACTCGGTAACAAATCTTCGAAGCAAACGTTTACCCACGGAATAGAGCTATGACAAACCAAACAATGATCCATCATAATGCAGATCACAGCGATCACTGCACTCCAGACGCTGGTTACAGGTTCTCCTTTCCCAATAATTTCTAGGAACGCACAAAGGAGAGAAAGGTCTAACCTCAAAATAAGAGACTTGTTGGAGATAGCTTTTTATCTCCGACTTAGTGTATTTGGATTTTTTTGTTTAGTGTAATGCTTTCGATCTCTCTGTATAATGTAAGTAATACAAATTTTCATATGGTGTATTGAGTCTTCATAAATGATTCATACTTCATGTTGCCGGTGGAACACAAAATTCCACAATTTTGTAGGAGCGTCAATATATAAAATCGTCATGTTATTCTTACTTCTTACTATATGGCGTTAATTGAAATTGGGCAATCTGGAATTTGGAACTTGTAATCGAAAATCTAAAAATTGAACCTAGAAATCAGAACTATATAACCCGAACTTGAAATACTTGGAATATGATATCTTAAAATCCGCATTCTAAATTTGCTGGAATGTGAAATCTAGAATGTGGAACCTGGAATGTGAAATCTAGAATGTTGAACCTGGAATGTGAAAGGTGGAATTTGTAATCAAATATCTAAAACTTAAACCCTACAACCTAAAATAGAAAATGGGCAATATGAAATGTGAAACCTCTAATGTGAAACCTGGAATGTGAAATGTGGAATTTGAAATCGAAAATCAAAATCTTGAGCCTTCAAATCTAACTGAAATCTAAACTATCAAATCCAAATTCTGGAATGTCTTAAAATCCTCATTCTAAATATGAAATTAGAAATGAGCAATCTCTAATGTAAAATCTAGTACGTGGATTTGGAATGTGAAATGTGGAATTTGTAATCGAAGTGAACCCTGAACTCTTTTTTCTGAAATCAAAACCATCAAGTCCAAAATCTGTGACATCTTAAAATCCGCATTTTAAATTTGCAATCTGTAACATGAAATTGAAAATCGGCAATCTGGAATGCGAAGTCTAGAATGTGCAAACCTTGAATGTGAAATGTGGAAATTGTAGTCCAAAATCTGGAATGTGATATCTTAAAAGCTGCATTCTAGAACTTGAATCTAGAATATGGACCTTGAATGTGAAACGTGCAATTTGTAATCCAATTTGAAATCTAAACTATCAAATCCGAAATCTGGAATGTGACATTTTAAAATCTGCATTATAAAGCTGCAATATAGAAAATTGAAAATAGGCAATCTGGAATGTGAAACCTAGAATGTGAAAGGTGGAATTTGTAATCGAAAATCTAAAACTTCAGCCTTGAAATCTAAATCTAAACTTTCAAATTCAAACTCTGGAATATCTTAAAATCCGCAGTCGAGATCTAAAATTGGAACTAGGCAATCTGGAATGTGAAATCTAGAATGTGGAAGGTGGAATTTGTAATCGAAAATATAAAATTTGAATCCTCAAATCTGAATTCTGAAATTTAAACTATCAAATCGTAAGTCTGGGCTGTGACATCTTAAAATCTGCATTCTAATCTGCAATCTAGAACCTGAAATTGAAAATCGGCAATCTGGAATGCTAAATCGTAAAATCTGAAATCTAAAACCTAAAATTGGAAATTGATAATTTAAAATGTGAAATCTAGAATGTGAAATGTGGAATTTGTAATCGAAAATGTAAAACTTGAACCCTAAAATCTGTATTCTGAAATTTAAACTATCAAATCGTAAATCTGGACTGTGACATATTAAAATCCGCATTCTAAATTTGCAATCTAGAACCTGAAATTGAAAATTGGCAATCTGAAATGTTACATCTTAAAATCTGCAATCTAAAACCTAAAATTGGAAATGGATAATCTAGAATGTGAAATCTAGAGTCTGGACCAGAATGTGAAATCTAGAACATGGAACCTGGAATGTGAAATCTAGAATGTGGAACCTGGAATGTGAAATTAATGTGGAATTTGTAATAGAAAAATTAAAACTTGAACCCTAGAATCTGAATTCTAAAATCGAGACTATCAAATCCGAAATCCTGAATGTGACATTTTAAAATCCGGATTCTAAATCTGCAATCTAGAAACTCAAATTGAAAATAGGCAATCCGGAATGTGAAATCTAGAATGTGGAATCTGGAATGTGAAAGGTGGAATTTGTAATCGAAAATCTAAAACTTGAGCCTTGAAATCTAAATCTGAACTATCAAATCCAAACTCTGGAATATCTTAAAATATCCGTTAGAGATCGTATATAAAATCGGAAATCTGGACTGTGACATTTAAAATCCGCGTTCTAAATCTGCAATCTAAAACCTGAAATTGAAAATTGGCAATCTGGAATCCTAAATCTTAAAATCTGCAATCTAAAACCTAAAATTAAAAATGGATAATCTAGAATGTGGACCAGAATGTGAAATCTAGAACATGAAACCTGGAATGTGAAATCTAGAATGTGGAACCTGGGATGTGAAATGTTGAGTTTGTAATCGAATTGAACCCTAGAATCTGAATTCTGTAATCTAAACTATCAAATCCGAAATCTGGAATGTGACATTTTAAAATCCGCTTTCTAAATCTGCAACCTAGAAATTGAAATTGGAAATAGGTAATCTGGAATGTGAAATTTTGTGAAACTATCAAATCGTAAATCTGCACTGTGACATATTAAAATCCGCATTCTAAATCTGCAATCTAGAACCTGAAATTGAAACTCGGCAATCTGGAATGCTAAATCGTAAAATCTGAAATCTAAAACCTAAAATTGGAAATTGATAATTTAAAATGTGAAATCTAGAATGTGGATCTGGAATGTGAAATCTAGAACATAGAACCTGGAATGTAAAATCTAGAATGTGGAACCTAGAATGTGAAATGTGGAATTTGTAATCGAAAATGTAAAACTTGAACCCTAAAATCTGTATTCTGAAATTTAAACTATCAAATCGTAAATCTGGACTGTGACATATTAAAATCCGCATTCTAAATCTGCAATCTAGAACCTGAAATTGAAAATTGGCAATCTGCAATGTTACATCTTAAAATCTGCAATCTAAAACCTAAAATTGGAAATGGATAAACTAGAATGTGAAATCTAGAGTCTGGACCAGAATGTGAAATCTAGAACATGGAACCTGGAATGTGAAATCTAGAATGTGGAATCTGGAATGTGAAAGTTGGAATTTGTAATCGAAAATCTAAAACTTGAGCCTTGAAATCTAAATCTGAACTATTAAATCCAAACTCTGGAATATCTTAAAATATCCGTTAGAGATCGTATATAAAATCGTAAATCTGGCTGTGACATTTAAAATCCGCGTTCTAAATCTGCAATCTAAAACCTGAAATTGAAAATTGGCAATCTGGAATCCTAAATCTTAAAATCTGCAATCTAAAACCTAAAATTAAAAATGGATAATCTAGAATGTGGACCAGAATGTGAAATCTAGAACATGAAACCTGAAATGTGAAATCTAGAATGTGGAACCTGGAATGTGAAATGTTGAATTTGTAATCGAATTGAACCCTAGAATCTGTATTCTGTAATCTAAACTATCAAATCCGAAATCTGGAATGAGACATTTTAAAATCCGCTTTCTAAATCTGCAACCTAGAAATTGAAATTGGAAATAGGTAATCTGGAATGTGAAATCAAGAATGTGGAACCTGGAATGTGAAATGTTGAATTTGTAATCGAAAATCTAAAACTTGAGCCTTGAAATCTAAATTCTAAACTATCAAATTCAAATTCTGGAAAATCTTAAAATCCGCATTCGAAATCTAAAATTGGAAATAAGCAATCTGGAATGTGAAATCTAAAATGTGGAACCTGGATTCTGAAAGGTGTAATTTGTAATCGAAAATATAAAATTTGAATTCTGAAATCTGAATTCTGAAATTTAAACTATCAAATCGTAAATCTGCACTGTGACATATTAAAATCCGCATTCTAAATCTGCAATCTAGAACCTGAAATTGAAAATCGGCAATCTGGAATGCTAAATCGTAAAATCTGAAATCTAAAGCCTAAAATTGGAAATGGATAATTTAAAATTTGAAATCTAGAATGTGGATCTGGAATGTGAAATCTAGAACATAGAACCTGGAATGTAAAATCTAGAATGTGGAACCTAGAATGTGAAATGTGGAATTTGTAATCGAAAATGTAAAACTTGAACCCTAAAATCTGTATTCTGAAATTTAAACTATCAAATCGTAAATATGGACTGTGACATATTAAAATCTGCATTCTAAATCTGCAATCTAGAACCTGAAATTGAAAATTGGCCACATGGAATGCTAAATCTTAAAATCTGCAATCTAAAACCCAAAATGAATAATCTAGAATGTGAAATCTAGAACATGGAACCTGGAATGTGAAATCTAGAATGTGAAACATAATGTGAAATGTAGAACATGGAACCTGGAATGTAAAATCTAGACTGTGGAACCTGAAATATGAAATCTGGAATCTAAACTATATGATCCGAAATCTGGAATTTGACATTTTAAAATTCGCATTCTAAATCTGCAATCTAGAAACAGAAATTGAAGATAGGTATTCTGGAATATCAAGTCTAGTTTGTGAAACCTGGAATGTGAAAGGTGGAATTTATAATCGAAGATCTAAAACTTGAGCCTTGAAATCTAAATCTAAACTATCAAATCTAAACTCTGCAATATCTTAAAATACCGATTCAAAATCTAAAATTGGAAATAGGCAATCTGGAATGTGGAACCTGGAATGTCTAAGGTGGAATTTGTAATCGAAAATATACAATCTAAACTATCAAATCGTAAATCTGGACTGTGACATATCAAAATCCGCATTCTGTTCTGCAATCTAGAACCTGAAATTGAAAATTGGCAATCTGGAATGATTCACCTTAAAATCTGCCATCTAAAACCTAAAATTGGTAATGGATAATCTAGAATGTGGACCAGAATGTGAAATCTAGAACATGGAACCTGGAATGTGGAACCTGGAATGTGGAAGGTGGAATTTGTAATCAAAAATGTAAAACTTGAGCTTTTAAATCTAAATTTAAACTATCAAATCCAAACTACCTATTCGAAATCTAAAATTGGAAATAGGCAATCTGGAATGTGAATTCTAGAATGTGGAACCTGGAATGTGAAAGGTGGAATTTGTAATCGAAAATATAAAATTTGAATCCTGAAATCTGAACTATCAAAGCGTAAATCTGGACTGTGACATATTAAAATCCGCATTCCAAACCTGCAATCTAGAACCTGAAATTGAAAATTGGCAATCTGGAATGCTACATCTTAAAATCTGCAATCTAAAACCTAAAATTGGAAATGGATAATCTAGAATGTGGACCAGAATGTGAAATCTAGAACATGAAACCTGGAATGTGAAATGTTGAATTTGTAATCGAATTGAACCCTAGAATCTGTATTCTGTAATCTAAACTATCAATCTAAAACATAAAATTGGAAATGGATAATCTAGAATGTGGACCTAGAATGTGAAATCTAGAACATGGAACCTGGAATGTAAAATCTAGAATGTGGAATCTATAATGTTAAATGTGGAATTTGTAATAGAACATTTAAAACTTGAACCCTAAAATCTGTATTCTGAAATCTAAACTACATGATCCGAAATCCGGAATATGACATCTTAAAATCTGCAATCTAGAACCTGAATCTGGAATATGGACCTTGAATGTGAAACGTGCAATTTGTAATCGAATTGAACCCTAGATTCTGAAATCTAAACTATCGAGTCTGAAATTTGGAATGTAACATTTTAAATTCAGCATTCTAATTCTGCAATCTAGAAACTCAAATTGGAAATAGGCAATCTGGAATGTGGAACCTGGAATGTGAAAGGTGGAATTTGTAATCGAAAATATAAAATTTGAATCCTGAAATTTAAACTATAAAATCGTAAATCTGGGCTGTGACATATTAAAATCTGCATTCTGAATCTGAAATCCAAAACTTAGAATTGGAAATGGGCAATCTGGAATGTGAAATCTTAAAACCTGCATTCTTAATGTGAAATCAAAAATCTAAAATTGGAAATGGGCAATTTTGAATGTGAAATGTAGTATGTAGACCTGGAATGTGAAATGTGGAATTTGTAATCGAATTGAATCCTAAAATCTTTTTTCTGAAAATAAAATCATCAAATTCGAAATCTGGAATGTCATATCTTAAAATCCGCATTCTAAATCTGCAATCTAGAACCTGAAATTGAAAATCGGGAATCTGGAATGTGAAATTTTAAAATCTGCATTCGAAATCTAAAATTGCAAATGGGCAAGCTGGAATGTGAAATCTAGAATGTAGACCTGGAATGTGAAATGTAATCGAATTGAGTCCTAAAATCTTTTTTCTGAAAACAAAACCATCAAATCCGAAATCTGGACTGTGACATATTAAAATTCGCATTCAAAATCTGCAACCTAGAACCTGAAGTTAGAAATGGACAATCTGGAGTTGAGCCTTGAAATCTGACTTCTGAAATTTAAACTCTCAAATAAAAACTCTGGAATGTCTAAATCTAAAATTGGAAATGGACAATCTGGAATGTGAAATATAGAATGTGGACCTGAAATGTGAAATGTGGAAATTTGTGATTGAATTGAACCCCAAACACTTTTTTCTGAAATCAACACCATCAAGTCCGAAATCTGGAATGTGGCATCTTAAAATGCACAAATCACGAATCTAATATCTGAAGCCTGAAACCTGAAATCTCTGGACACTCTATATTATGTATCAGAGGTTTTGGTTTGTCAAGTAGATTTGCAATTAGTGTTTGAAATGATCAAATTAATATTAATTAAGACAGTTTGTATTTCAGTTCATATATATTTTCTCTCATAAAACTCTGAATGAAATGGTGTATTTACAGTTTTTTTAAATAGTCGCCATAAGTTATTATTATAATTAAAAGCGAACATTCTTTATAGGTAAACTTTTTAATAGACGGTCTTAACTACCTGATTCGAGAGATTTCACGATGAATATTCGCTTATTAGAACTTACAAGAATTATTGATTTTACGTGATGATGGTATTTTTTTTTCTCATCATTTTGTCGAAATATATAAAAATGATGCTTTGTGATTATGTCAAATATACACCTTCACATAAATACAAGTGTAAAAGTGGTCTACTAGATACCATTTCTTAATTGTAGTTTGCAGTCCTTCTAGTTTATGTTAGTAGTAGTTTCGCAATGTTAAGTTCATGTTCATGTTCCGTAGATGTAAAACATCAAGCATTTAATCTTAATTGAGATTTATTCATCACCAAGTGATAAATTCAACCTGTCTCAAGATATTGTTACCGAAGGTGCTGAGAACAATGTTAATTGGCATTTTATGCCTCCTCGGTTCCCACATGTGGGCGGTATTTATGAGGAGATTCAGTTTTCTTCAGTATGTGCACGTATCTTTACAAAATTTTAAAATTAATACTGAAGTGCTTTCAGAGCGGAAATAATTAATTCAAATATATGCAATATGCAAATTAGGTATGTGACATATCGTACTACACGAAATGGTAAAGCTGTTGTTAGTGTAGCAGATTTGCGCAAATATAAGACGTTATTGAATGTCATCCAATTTCGTTATGTTCTAAACCATAAACTTGATATCAATATCGGTATTAAAGTCTTTAATTTGAAACGTTTCCGATCAATATGTATCGAATACCGCATTTAGACGATTGGAAATTTCACCAAAAAGATGAAAAATTGTAAAAACGTTAACATACATAATCTGTGGGTTGAAGTCGGAATTGCTACAGCAACATTTTGTGTACCGCAAGTGGGTCATTCCAGGCGATAGGAAAATTAATAATCCAGAAACCCCTCTTTTTATCGACGTCCCTGAGTTTAAAGCTAGAAGTTTTTGTAATTTTATTTATGGTAGACATCAAGCGGTTTTTACTGCACTTGCTCGAAAAATATTTTTGGAAATCATGAAATCCGTACGTGTTATTCATGAATAAAATATGAATGGGCAATAAACAAATAATTTCTGCATGATGCACACGTAAATTACATTTAACACCACGCGTTATGTAGTTTATATGAATTATGCGTCGGTAATGACAATTTTACCACATATTTGGCGGAATATGAGCTGCTACGTAATTTGCACATTGGAATTGATTACGATTTCATTTTGGCAACAGTAACTTAGCTTATCAGAAAGAAACAAATTTTCTATATAATTTATCACCGTACTGGTCGGGCCTCAAAAACAATTGATTAATGATTTGTACCGAATTATGGTTGTCAGTAAAAGAAAACTAATTTCCAGCAAGACTTTAATTTTCGCCCGTCACCCGTAATAACGATGTAAATTTCGCTGTTATTAGAAGAACTGTTTACCGAATTTCGTTCTCCAATTTGTTTGATGCCGGATTATCCACCCCCGTAACGCCTAAATAATGGCGCTTACAAACGAACGAGCTTTCGAAAACAATACATAAAACTTCCAAATTTAAATCTTTCGGCGACCTTGGCGGTTTTTTCAAGCGATACAATCATTACGGCAACAATTCCGAGTGCGGGTAGTTTATTATGCGAACCCTTGTTTTTATACCCCCAAGCGGATTACTACCACCAGACTATTCCTGATCCCACAAAACGACCCGCTATTGAGGTGATAAATTATTAATTACAACGGAAATATTTCAGACTGGGTTTGAAAGGGGCAAAAGCGAAGGTAGGTTTTTGCAACAATGAGGAAAACACACACGGGATTTTGGGAGCAAAAAGGAAAATAATCGAGTTCGTGAATTAGAATTTACATTCTAAAAAGTTATTTCAGCTTAAAGTTAAAAGCTCACTTTAAATTAAATTCTTAATATTCAGTTAGAGAATAATTCGTAAGAGAAGGAATATTGAAAGTTGTTTCTCTAACTTTGAAATGGATATAACTTCTCCGACTGGTACTAATCCTAAGTTCGTGTTAAAAGGTGGAATTTTGAGTAGTATAGAATTTTACCATCATCTCTAATAATTAAACATTTCAAAAATTGCCAAAATATGATCGTTATCAAATTAGAATCAAAATTTTACAAATAAAAATCGTAACCACTTTAAATTTGTTCATAATTTGTCTAAACTAGGATGTATTGTGATATATTGTGTAATTATTATAAACATACAGTCCCTTGATTAACTAATCAAGCACATCCTTCAACAACACTATAAATAGTGCAGACAAGTTAATTGAATTTTGACAATTATTTATTGGTTCGTTTTGTAATTAAAGTTTTGGATGAGCTTTAAATTTACTGCCCGTGATTGGATTTTGTGAGTATTGCGCGAATTTTCCAATTAGAGGTCTTTATTTCAAAATATATTTTAAACTTAATATACCTATACATCATTGGAATCCTTGCTTCGCCTCTTGGGCAATAAAATAGCTCGGCTAAGAAAAATGTCTTCCCAAACTTGGTGTATAATCGTTAATACAAACAAAAGATTTCTTAAAAAATTATTTATTTCATACTTGTATCTAAAGTGACATTTTTCGGATTATTTTTGATACCAAAAGTGGAACATTAACGTCCTAGTACTTTAAAGAAAAATTTTAAAGTCCTAGTACTTTAAAATTATACGTCAATCATTTCTTACATTGTTCCCGAGATTTTTGTGGCATCAAATTGTTCTTCACGTGATCTGCTTCATCTACAATGTCTTGAGGCACCTCAATTTTCTCCATTTTAAACGGAATAATCGAATAAAATATCCAAAACCATTCACCGTGACCCAGTTTTTTCGTTGTCATTTTTGACAAACGTTTGTTACTATGGGAATGTTAGTTCCCGCATATTTAATTATTACGAATAATTTGTGCGAGATAAACACACAACATTTCATTTATTTTGACTTAGTTCATTAAACTTGCAGTATGAAATAAAACGTTGTATTTACCTCGAACGAAGAAGTGTTTTTAAAGGTTTTTAAGGTACTCGGCTAGGCGCCTCGGCCGTAAACAACTTGCTCGTACTTTAAACTTCACTTCTCGTTCTAGATAAATAATATACTATTAAACGTTAGAGATATAAAAATAAAACGATTATAAACAATAAAAATGTTTTTAGATTTTTTTTTAAATCATTATTTCCTCGGGACAACAAAATGAGATTCTTTTGTAATATTAAACTAGTCAATTTGTTTATAAACAAATAACGTAAAAAGAATTCACCCACCATTATTAAGCGCCTTTATTGGACGAATAAAATATATTTATTTTTTTTTAAACATTTTTAGGATTTTTAATTTGTTTTCAACTTTAAAATATTATTATAAACAAAATAATTAACTTATAAAAGCTTATTAGAATATGACATATATAAGAAAGGCATACATATATACAGTACATATATAAGAAAGGCTCTAAGAAGTGAAAAATTTATAGGTCAATTTTTTAAACATTTTTTGTGGTCTTCAATAAACCTCCGGGACCTCCGCTCCCATAAAAGTTTGTTAACTAACAATTGCCTAATTTATTGAAAAATGAAGTTAAATCGATTTTTCCAACGGGATCTTATTCCATCAAGTGCTAAGAACACACCATAATTTTTTCAAATTTTGAAATTAATATATATTAGTATAAAAAAATTATTTTATGTGACTTACTCTCTTCAGAGGCGGCGCCCGCATACCCGTTACGGCTACGCGGAACCCTATTTTCAGCGTTAAATTAAAATTATTAATAATAGATTTAGAATTCCGGGAGTTAGGAGTTTTTGATTGCAAATTTCCTCCTATTTTTGAATCTTTTTTCCGATTTTCGCTATCACTTATAGTTTTTATGTTATTGCGGAGCAAACAAAAAAAAACATCTGTCTTAGAATAAAATCCCGAATCGAATGAGCTATCGCTCATATTTTTCGGATCCTTGTAACTATTTTTCATACGACGTTTTGTTCAACAGTTGTATCTTTTCAACAACAAAGGATCTTGAAAAGATATTTTTGAAATAACATTAACTGGCATTGCTTGACATTAACGTATAAAATTCCTACATCAAACGAACTTACGTCAAGTGAAGTTCGATCTTGATTATATAATAACAAATGTGGTACCTCGTTTCCTGCCAAACTCACAGTTTTAAAGCACAAAAAATAAAATTTAAATAAGCTGCCCACGCCGTCTCCCTACCCGATACTACCTCCATGATCTCATTCTTTAAAGCCAATGTGTTGCAAATGGGCCCTTGATGTACGGGCAGGGTGGGATTATTTCCTTCGACGAAACCTACATATAATCAAGATCGAACTTCACTTGAGGTAAGTTCGTTTGCTCTAGTAATTATATGTGGGTCTCGTCTCGGAAATATATAATAACAAATGTAGATGTTTAAAGAAAGGAACACATGACTACATAAACAAGAGTTAGGTTAGGAAAATAGCAATAAAAAGATTACCAATCTAGAACCGCATCAGCAAAGCTGCAGGTAGCTTGTAAGGGTCTTTGGTAAAATTTTGCGAAAGTCTCTGATTTCTTAGACTAACCCGCCGTCAGATGTGGCAGCATGTCTGGTACTGTGCGTCGTAAACTTTGAGGTGTCGACGCCGCTTTTCAGAAGGACAGTCTTCATCCATCTGCTGATCGATTGAGACGATGCATTCCGAAAAGGTTTCTTAGAGTTTTCGTTGTCTTGGCTTGGGTCCCCAAATCTTCTCCAAACAACCAACTGCCTACGGAGGCATAGAACAGGGTGCTCCTCATGTCTTATTTAAGTTAAGAGGCAATAACTCCCCACGGGAGCTGGATTTTTCGTGGTGAATATCGGCAAGAACTCTCCCAGCGTCGCTCAACAACTCTATGCCAACCAGGTCTCTTCCACCGTCTGCGTTTAACATCCTGGAGAGGGCAGTTCCCAGAGCTGATAGCTAGCTCCAATCTGGGCCTGAAGAAGGGATAGGCGCTTATCCCTGCGTGCCACCTGCTCAACCTCCCCATTCAGTCTCGGACTCTCCTTAAGAGGACAGTTTTATAAAGGGGGGGTGTTTTTTAATCAAGGCCGTATTGTCCTCCGGCTGCAATCCATTTGTCAGAATGCTAAGTTTGTTTGAAGAGAAGGAGCTGATACCTTCTCCGTTCTTGCATCTTCGCCCAACAATTGTAGAACTTCGGTTCCAAGTTCGCCTCAGAATTTTGCCCTTCGGGTTCCTTGCTCCTCTCGTCGCCATACCGTGTGAGGAGGGGATCCTCGGCTGCTTCAAAATTGGCACCCCCTGGTCGGTCGGCAGCCAAATATACACTACCCTCTGCCGGAAGAGAGGTATGTTTATGCTACAACAAGCATACTTCCACGTGCCCGTGTCACCACAAACACGAGGCACTGGGTCTGGAGTGAAGAAAATTACGCTGCCACAAGCGTGATTTTAATGTCGCATTGATAACTCAACCAATGATGCCGCTCGAAACAGAAAGAAAAAACATCGGGTTATGCGGAACCTTACCATCGCTTCTGATGTGTGTGTAGCTGCGATCTGAATCCGACATATGCTTCGTTGTCGGTTGAAGCTTGCTTGCCTCTTTAATTCGTTGACTTCCTCTTGGAGTCTTCTTAAAGCCTCTCTGTCTCGGCTGTGATGATGATGCTTGTGTCTCGGCATGATTATTCTGTGATTTTGACTGCGATTGGCACAGAAACTAAGAATGAGATCATGGGGGTAGTACCGGGTAGGGAGACGGCATACGCAGCTTACTATATATTTTATTTTTTGTGCTTTAAACCTGTGAGTTTGCAACCTATGAAAATATGCAACCTTTGAACAATATTACATCGATATACAGGATCTTCATAAATGATTTATAAATTCAGTAGGCTTTGTACGTGAAAATTATCCATGTACATGTATGTAGATTTTGTTTTCCAGAAGCAACATGATGTGTCCAATCTAGCAATTATGACAGCAAAGGATCGCTTCGCATTCCGGAAATGATGCAATCCAGATCCGGCCGGGAAAACCCAGGACAATAACACCAACTTGAGTTTGGAATATGGATATAACATGATTGGCTATGTACAATAAAAAGAAATGCTTACTTCAATTAAAATAATTATTATCCTGCCAAAATATTATTAGGATATGAGCGCACTGGACGAAGAAAGTGCAGTTGCCTATTTGGCCTGTTTGGCCCAGGGAATGACTCGGTCGAACATTTCGATCTCACCTTCTGGTTGGAGGAGTCGGCGTGTCACGAGAAGGGCACTCTCCAAGTTGGCTGATGGTTACTTGCAGACATCTGTAAAGATGGTGAGTGTTGTGTTGTGAGACCTGGGGATATCCGCAGTAAAGGCCGCGTACAATGTTGGAGATAAGACAAATCCCCTGCTTCGATGTCATGAGGGCGGGATAAGCTCTTTGAAAGATAGGGGCGGTAGTCCACGCACAGCCTGGTGGCACCGTCTTGTTTCGGCACTAGAACCACGGGAGATGCCCAAGCGCCTTCACACATCTCGATGATGACATAATCGAGTTGCCGCTATACACAATTTTTTCAGACTTCCATTTCCGGCAGATCTTGACGTCACGCCCTTCATGTGTACCGAATACTCCAGACGATGACGTCAGACAATTCATATCCAGTATTGAGGGTCCACGTCAAGGTCAACCAAAAGATGGTGAACACGATATTGTTTAAAACTTTGACTTTCTGGCTTTTGGTCCTAATATATCTATAGGCAGATAGATGAAAGAAGTGGGTTTATTGCTGACAGTTATTACAATCACACGTCTTATTTAATTGATTCTATACAATTCTACGTGTTATTCGAACCTCTTCCAGTAGTTCAGGATCTTGTTGGGTCTGGTAGATGTACCCACACACGGCTGTGTTACAGCACTGGGAAACCGCTGCTAGGATTGTCGTAGTGGGTACATCGACTTGAGTCGAGAGAAGGTTGGCTTGTTACTGCCATGCTGGGAGCATGGAGGGTGTACTACACTGTGGGATGTTTAAGTTAGACCATTGGACGTTGCAAATGACATTTTCTGAAAAATATCCCTTCTTGAGACACGGAAAGTTTCGGACCTTCCGGTTCTTAATAATTGCCTGCCAATTAAATTCAGCAGCGTATAAGCTTGCAGATTTCGATGAACTTTTGGCGTATTATCGGATAAAACGATTTGTGTCCGCGTAGAACTGTTAACCTGTTTTAAAGTGTCGAAAACGAATTTTTAGAAACGGTCTCTTTAACTGTGAAAAGGACATTGTTTCAACGGAAATTCACAGAAGCATTCCATCTCGTGTAATATACGTCAAATTTATGTCCCAGCGAGATGATTTAACACTTCTTGCTGTTGAGAGATATCTACTCTTCTCGTTTGTCGTTTAATATGGGAGCAAGTCAGGATTTTCTAAATTACGCTTAAGAATGTCAACACTCATTAAGTGGTTGGTAATTTTTCAGACGTGCCACTTTCTCCCGACTGCTATTGATTTTCCTTCCCGACCATAATAATTTTTCCCGTCCAAAGAACTTGTTGATGGACAATCCTCCAGCTTACACTCCTCAAACCCCAAATTACAATCAATACTCTGCACTGTCGGTGTAAAATTCGCATACGTCTTCTCCGTAATTCCCCAGCTCTCGCGGTGTGATTACTGCGTATTGTCGATCCGATGGTTGCGCCTCGAGAGCGGAATTGATCCTCCACGAAGAAGGTCTCCTGCGAACGGGTCCATTACCTGATCGACTTTTTCCCGAATTTGTCCCCCGTATTCGCATTTGCAGATAGTTAAGTGCAGGATGTGCGACAGTGGACTTCCTGGTGAGAGGGCGCAAGCGTGACGACGATCTGCCCCGTTCAGGGGGGACTTTGCGCGTCACCCCTTAGTGTTGTGCGATCGGGAGAAATCCGTGCGCTGTTCTTGGAAGTTTCCAGCGAAACTCCGTCATGGGCAAGAAAAACTCGAAACTGAAGCAGGACACCATCGACAGACTGACCACGGCCACGTACTGTGAGTTTTTCCAAGACTTTTCATTCACGCTTACGTAACTGCCGAAAACGCCGGACGAAATTACGAAATTCGGTTATGGGTTAATTGGGGCAATGTTTACGGTACACTGTTTACTTATTGAGGGCGCAATTACGCCCCCGATGGAGGCGCCTCGAGTGTTATGAAAAAATTGCGAAATAGTTTTACGGGGCTTGAGCGACGAAGACATTTGTTGAACGTCGCGAAACGAGAAAGTTTTATGCAAGTTGATCTGCACGCCACCGAGAATTTCTTTTTAAATTAGTGGGAGCGCCGAGAAATAAGGAATGCTTGCTTTGTAGTTCTTGTACGCAAAACAGACAATTTCTATTGTCGCTCGCAAGCTTCTCATTCATTACTTCCTTCGCTCTCGTGACCCACTCTTGATTCCGAGATACAGGGTGATTTTACTGATCTCCAATTTCAAAGCACTTATTATATATAAAAACTTTTGGAATAGTAATTAAAAAAAAATGAAGAAAACACGGAAGCGATTTTCATTTCAAAATTTATTCCATAACTGGTGTGCAATGAAAATTCAATACGCAAATCTTCTAATACTCCATAAAATAAAATTTAACTTTTTATGTCGAAATTAGACAAAAGTTCTTTCAAAATTTTAATTCGGTTAGTGACGCAGCAAGAAGTTAACTGTCATAACGACGATTTAAAGCTTTAATTTATTTTTAGAAACGTTGTCGTTGAACAAAACTGGTCGTTATTTATTGAGGCAAAGATGTCGTATTTGTAAAAAGAGTAAGCAAGCCATTCTTTATTCTACTTTACGATGTTTTCCACAATTGCTTTATTTGTCGGGCGAACAAGATGTATAGATTTCCATTACCTCCAAGGAGGTGACGTAAAGATGTGCTTTCACACTTTGTGCTCGTTCAAGCGACTGAGACACGAAAACAATTAGTGAAAGAAAGAGTTCTGTTGGTCGGTGCAACAGTGTGAAAATGTAAAATCTGCTGAAATCAGATGCGCAAATTTGAGTTGAAGGAACCGAATATTAAGAACTGAAGATGAAGTGGGAGAGAACAATTTATTTCAATAAGTTTAAATCCAATATAATTTACATGTGGAAGCACAAAAATTCGGAATGATTTCAACAGAAGGACAGTTTAGATTGGGCAGTGAAAGTAATGCCTTAATCATTTTGATTATTGATAATGTAACATATTTTATGCAAAAAGTTCTTCAATTTCAAATAACATACAAGACATCTTAAGAATTGGAATTTGAACTTATGTAGTCAACACACCCATAATTGAAAAATTAGAAAAATTAGAAGATTCGGACAAGTCCAAATGTGAAATTTGAACTTCTTCTGTGAACTTTTGTGTATATTATGTAACTATAGTAATACAGTTTTTTACAGAGTTTGTAACTATTGTGTTTAATTCATCTAGAATTCTAGAGTATATAATTAATCGATAAGAGATAATTTGGACTGATTTTTCCCGAGCAGTGAACGTTTGCTAAGTTCACAAAAGACATCGTATAAACTAAAACTTTTATCAATATAAACAGATATATAAAACGTGTACCAAACATGTCTTGAATAGGCGCAACATTTTGAACTTACACCAGTCCTAATATTAACATCAGGTTTTGGTAACACTTTTTCAAGAAGCGGATTCAACTAAATGCTTACGACTTCAATGTGCATCAAACAAATCGTAAAGATATTTTGGACTGTTCATCATTACGAAATTTCACACATTTTTAGTAGTCCAAATTTGAACTAACTGCATTTTTATTCCATTTAGAGTTAATTTTGCAGCCTGAATTGTTTGTAATTTTATTCAGAACACGTCCATCGTTGGAAGTTTAAATACTATATCAGCAAGAAGACATTTTAAGAATTAGAATTTGGACTTATGTAAACAATTTAATTCTACCATCAATAATGGAATTCCAAAAATCAGAAAGTATCTCAAAAATTAGAAGATTCTGTCAAGTCCAAACTTCAAAATTGAACTTCAATTATGTATAGCTACAGTAGTTTAAATTTAAATTTTTTGATTTTAATGAATTTCGAGTAGTTTATATTTTTAAATAAAAAATAATTTGGACTGTGCTTTCCCTATTAGTTAATGCTTGGTAAGTATCAATTATTTACTATAATTTTCTAATACAGAAAAGATATTGTTTGAATTAAATTAAAGTCCAAATTTTTATCAATCCAATATAATTAGATGCATAAAACGTGTACCAAACTTGTCTTGAATAAGCGCAACATTTTGAACTTATACCAGTCCAAATATTAACATCAGGTTTTGATGACACTTTTTCAAGAAAATGCTTACGACTTGGATGTACGCGAAACACATCGTAAAGATATTTTGGACTGTTCGTCATTACAAAATTTCACACATTTTTAGTAGTCCAAATTTGAACGAACTGCATTTGTATTCCATTTAGAGTTAATTTTGTAACCTGAATTGTTTGTAATTTTATTGAGAACACGTCCATCGTTGGAAGTTCAAATACTATATCAGCAAGAAGACATTTTAAGAATTAGAATTTGGACCTATGTAACCAATATAATTCTACCATCAATAATGGAATTCCAAAAATCAGAAAGTATCTCAAAAATTAGAAGATTCTGTCAAGTCCAAACTTCAAAATTGAACTTCAATTATGTACAGCTACAGTAGTTTAAATTTAATTTATTTTTATTTTAATGCATTTCGAGTAGTACATATTCACAATTAAGAAAAAAATTGGACTGTGTTTTCCATATTCGTTAATGCTTGGTAAGTTCACGAAATTTCAACAACTAATTCATCAGTACGAATTATTTATTATTTTTAGCCAAGACAGAAAAAATATCGTTTGAATTAAATTCAAGTCCAAATTTGTATCACTCCAATATAATTAGATTCATAAAACGTGTACCAAACTTGTCTTGAATAAGCGCCACATTTTCAATTTACACCAGTCCAAATATTAACATCAGGATTTGTTGACACATTTTCAAGAAGCGGTTTCAATTAAATGCACGACTTCAATTTACGTCAAACACATCGTAAAAATATTTTGGACTGTTCATCATTACAAAATTTCACACATTTTTAGTAGTCCAAATTTGAACGAACTGCATTTGTATTCCATCTATAGTTAATTTTGCAACCTGAATTGTTTGTAATTTTATTGAGAACACGTCCATCGTTGGAAGTTCAAATACTATATCAGCAAGAAGACATTTTAAGAATTAGAATTTGGACTTATGTAAAAAATTTAATTCTACTATCAATAATGGAATTCCAAAAATCAGAAAGGATCTCAAAAATTAGAAGATTCTGTCAAGTCCAAACTTCAAAATTGAACTTCAACTATGTATAGCTACAGTAGTTTAAATTTATTTATTTTTTATTTTAATGCATTTCGAGTAGTACATATTCACAATTAAGAAAAAAATTGGACTGTGTTTTCCCTATTCGTTAATGCTTGGTAAGTTCACGAAATTTCAACAACTAACTGATTCATCAGTACGAATTATTTATTATTTTTAGCCAAGACAAAAAAATATCGTTTGAATTAAATTCAAGTCCAAATTTTTATCACTCCAATATAATTAGATTCATAAAATGTGTACCCAACTTGTCTTGAATAAGCGCAACGTTTTGAACTTACATCAGTCCAAACATTAACATCAGGTTTTGGTAACACTTTTTCAAGAATCGGTTTCAACTAAATGCTTACGACTTCAATGTGCGTCAAACACATCGTAAAGATATTTTGGACTGTTTATCATTTCGAAATTTCACACATTTTTAGTAGTCCAAATTTGAACTAACTACATTTTTATTCCACTTAGAGTTAATCTTGCAACCTGAATTGTTTGTAATTTTATTCAAAACTCGTCCATCGTTGGAAGTTCAAATACTATATCAGCAAGAAGACATTTTAAGAATTAGAATTTGGACTTATGTAAAAAATTTAATTCTACCATCAGTAATGGAATTCCAAAAATCAGAAAGGATCTCAAAAATTAGAAGATTCAGTCAAGTCCAAACTTCAAAATTGAACTTCAACTACGTATAGCTACAGTAGTTTAAATTTATTTATTTTTTATTTTAATGCATCTCGAGTAGTACATATTCACAATTAAGAAAAAAATTGGACTGTGTTTTCCCTATTCGTTAATGCTTGGTAAGTTCACGAAATTTCAACAACTAACTAATTCATCAGTACGAATTATTTATTTTTTTTAGCCAAGACGGAAAAAATATCGTTTGAATTAAATTCAAGTCCAAATTTTTATCACTCCAATATAATTAGATTCATAAATTGTGTACCCAACTTGTCTTGAATAAGCGCAACGTTTTGAACTTACATCAGTCCAAACATTAACATCAGGTTTTGGTAACACTTTTTCAAGAATCGGTTTCAACTAAATGCTTACGACTTCAATGTGCCTCAAACACATCGTAAAGATATTTTGGACTGTTTATCATTACGAAATTTCACACATTTTTAGTAGTCCAAATTTGAACTAACTACATTTTTATTCCACTTAGAGTTATTCTTGCAAAATGAATTGTTTGTAATTTTATTCAAAACTCGTCCATCGTTGGAAGTTCAAATACTATATCAGCAAGAAGACATTTTAAGAATTAGAATTTGGACTTATGTAAAAAATTTAATTCTACCATCAGTAATGGAATTCCAAAAATCAGAAAGGATCTCAAAAATTAGAAGATTCTGTCAAGTCCAAACTTCAAAATTGAACTTCAACTATGTATAGCTACAGTAGTTTAAATTTATTTATTTTTTATTTTAATGCATCTCGAGTAGTACATATTCACAATTAAGAAAAAAATTGGACTGTGTTTTCCCTATTCGTTAATGCTTGGTAAGTTCACGAAATTTCAACAACTAACTGATTCATCAGTACGAATTATTTATTATTTTTAGCCAAGACAGAAAAAATATCGTTTGAATTAAATTCAAGTCCAAATTTTTATCACTCCAATATAATTAGATTCATAAAATGTGTACCCAACTTGTCTTGAATAAGCGCAACGTTTTGAACTTACATCAGTCCAAACATTAATATCAGGTTTTGGTAACACTTTTTCAAGAATCGGTTTCAACTAAATGCTTACGACTTCAATGTGCGTCAAACACATCGTAAAGATATTTTGGACTGTTTATCATTACGAAATTTCACACATTTTTAGTAGTCCAAATTTGAACTAACTACATTTTTATTCCACTTAGAGTTAATCTTGCAACCTGAATTGTTTGTAATTTTATTCAAAACTCGTCCATCGTTGGAAGTTCAAATACTATATCAGCAAGAAGACATTTTAAGAATTAGAATTTGGACTTATGTAAAAAATTTAATTCTACCATCAGTAATGGAATTCCAAAAATCAGAAAGGATCTCAAAAATTAGAAGATTCTGTCAAGTCCAAACTTCAAAATTGAACTTCAACTACGTATAGCTACAGTAGTTTAAATTTATTTATTTTTTATTTTAATGCATCTCGAGTAGTACATATTCACAATTAAGAAAAAAATTGGACTGTGTTTTCCCTATTCGTTAATGCTTGGTAAGTTCACGAAATTTCAACAACTAACTAATTCATCAGTACGAATTATTTATTATTTTTAGCCAAGACGGAAAAAATATCGTTTGAATTAAATTCAAGTCCAAATTTTTATCACTCCAATATAATTAGATTCATAAATTGTGTACCCAACTTGTCTTGAATAAGCGCAACGTTTTGAACTTACATCAGTCCAAACATTAACATCAGGTTTTGGTAACACTTTTTCAAGAATCGGTTTCAACTAAATGCTTACGACTTCAATGTGCCTCAAACACATCGTAAAGATATTTTGGACTGTTTATCATTACGAAATTTCACACATTTTTAGTAGTCCAAATTTGAACTAACTACATTTTTATTCCACTTAGAGTTATTCTTGCAAAATGAATTGTTTGTAATTTTATTCAAAACTCGTCCATCGTTGGAAGTTCAAATACTATATCAGCAAGAAGACATTTTAAGAATTAGAATTTGGACTTATGTAAAAAATTTAATTCTACCATCAGTAATGGAATTCCAAAAATCAGAAAGGATCTCAAAAATTAGAAGATTCTGTCAAGTCCAAACTTCAAAATTGAACTTCAACTATGTATAGCTACAGTAGTTTAAATTTATTTATTTTTTATTTTAATGCATCTCGAGTAGTACATATTCACAATTAAGAAAAAAATTGGACTGTGTTTTCCCTATTCGTTAATGCTTGGTAAGTTCACGAAATTTCAACAACTAACTGATTCATCAGTACGAATTATTTATTATTTTTAGCCAAGACAGAAAAAATATCGTTTGAATTAAATTCAAGTCCAAATTTTTATCACTCCAATATAATTAGATTCATAAAATGTGTACCCAACTTGTCTTGAATAAGCGCAACGTTTTGAACTTACATCAGTCCAAACATTAACATCAGGTTTTGGTAACACTTTTTCAAGAATCGGTTTCAACTAAATGCTTACGACTTCAATGTGCCTCAAACACATCGTAAAGATATTTTGGACTGTTTATCATTACGAAATTTCACACATTTTTAGTAGTCCAAATTTGAACTAACTACATTTTTATTCCACTTAGAGTTATTCTTGCAAAATGAATTGTTTGTAATTTTATTCAAAACTCGTCCATCGTTGGAAGTTCAAATACTATATCAGCAAGAAGACATTTTAAGAATTAGAATTTGGACTTATGTAAAAAATTTAATTCTACCATCAGTAATGGAATTCCAAAAATCAGAAAGGATCTCAAAAATTAGAAGATTCTGTCAAGTCCAAACTTCAAAATTGAACTTCAACTATGTATAGCTACAGTAGTTTAAATTTATTTATTTTTTATTTTAATGCATCTCGAGTAGTACATATTCACAATTAAGAAAAAAATTGGACTGTGTTTTCCCTATTCGTTAATGCTTGGTAAGTTCACGAAATTTCAACAACTAACTGATTCATCAGTACGAATTATTTATTATTTTTAGCCAAGACAGAAAAAATATCGTTTGAATTAAATTCAAGTCCAAATTTTTATCACTCCAATATAATTAGATTCATAAAATGTGTACCCAACTTGTCTTGAATAAGCGCAACGTTTTGAACTTACATCAGTCCAAACATTAATATCAGGTTTTGGTAACACTTTTTCAAGAATCGGTTTCAACTAAATGCTTACGACTTCAATGTGCGTCAAACACATCGTAAAGATATTTTGGACTGTTTATCATTTCGAAATTTCACACATTTTTAGTAGTCCAAATTTGAACTAACTACATTTTTATTCCACTTAGAGTTAATCTTGCAACCTGAATTGTTTGTAATTTTATTCAAAACTCGTCCATCGTTGGAAGTTCAAATACTATATCAGCAAGAAGACATTTTAAGAATTAGAATTTGGACTTATGTAAAAAATTTAATTCTACCATCAGTAATGGAATTCCAAAAATCAGAAAGGATCTCAAAAATTAGAAGATTCAGTCAAGTCCAAACTTCAAAATTGAACTTCAACTACGTATAGCTACAGTAGTTTAAATTTATTTATTTTTTATTTTAATGCATCTCGAGTAGTACATATTCACAATTAAGAAAAAAATTGGACTGTGTTTTCCCTATTCGTTAATGCTTGGTAAGTTCACGAAATTTCAACAACTAACTAATTCATCAGTACGAATTATTTATTTTTTTTAGCCAAGACGGAAAAAATATCGTTTGAATTAAATTCAAGTCCAAATTTTTATCACTCCAATATAATTAGATTCATAAATTGTGTACCCAACTTGTCTTGAATAAGCGCAACGTTTTGAACTTACATCAGTCCAAACATTAACATCAGGTTTTGGTAACACTTTTTCAAGAATCGGTTTCAACTAAATGCTTACGACTTCAATGTGCCTCAAACACATCGTAAAGATATTTTGGACTGTTTATCATTACGAAATTTCACACATTTTTAGTAGTCCAAATTTGAACTAACTACATTTTTATTCCACTTAGAGTTATTCTTGCAAAATGAATTGTTTGTAATTTTATTCAAAACTTGTCCATCGTTGGAAGTTCAAATACTATATCAGCAAGAAGACATTTTAAGAATTAGAATTTGGACTTATGTAAAAAATTTAATTCTACCATCAGTAATGGAATTCCAAAAATCAGAAAGGATCTCAAAAATTAGAAGATTCTGTCAAGTCCAAACTTCAAAATTGAACTTCAACTATGTATAGCTACAGTAGTTTAAATTTATTTATTTTTTATTTTAATGCATCTCGAGTAGTACATATTCACAATTAAGAAAAAAATTGGACTGTGTTTTCCCTATTCGTTAATGCTTGGTAAGTTCACGAAATTTCAACAACTAACTGATTCATCAGTACGAATTATTTATTATTTTTAGCCAAGACAGAAAAAATATCGTTTGAATTAAATTCAAGTCCAAATTTTTATCACTCCAATATAATTAGATTCATAAAATGTGTACCCAACTTGTCTTGAATAAGCGCAACGTTTTGAACTTACATCAGTCCAAACATTAATATCAGGTTTTGGTAACACTTTTTCAAGAATCGGTTTCAACTAAATGCTTACGACTTCAATGTGCGTCAAACACATCGTAAAGATATTTTGGACTGTTTATCATTACGAAATTTCACACATTTTTAGTAGTCCAAATTTGAACTAACTACATTTTTATTCCACTTAGAGTTAATCTTGCAACCTGAATTGTTTGTAATTTTATTCAAAACTCGTCCATCGTTGGAAGTTCAAATACTATATCAGCAAGAAGACATTTTAAGAATTAGAATTTGGACTTATGTAAAAAATTTAATTCTACCATCAGTAATGGAATTCCAAAAATCAGAAAGGATCTCAAAAATTAGAAGATTCTGTCAAGTCCAAACTTCAAAATTGAACTTCAACTACGTATAGCTACAGTAGTTTAAATTTATTTATTTTTTATTTTAATGCATCTCGAGTAGTACATATTCACAATTAAGAAAAAAATTGGACTGTGTTTTCCCTATTCACTAATGCTTGGTAGGTTCACGAAATTTCAACAACTAACTAATTCATCAGTACGAATTATTTATTATTTTTAGCCAAGACAGAAAAAATATCGTTTGAAATAAATTCAAGTCCAAATTTTTTCACTCCAATATAATTAGATTCATAAAACGTGTACCAAACTTGTCTTGAATAAGCGCAACATTTTGAACTTACACCAGTCCAAACATTAACATCAGGTTTTGGTAACACTTTTTCAAGAAGCGGTTTCAACTAAATGCTTACGACTTCAATGTGCGTCAAACAAATCGTAAAGATATTTTGGACTGTTCATCATTACGAAATTTCACACATTTTTAGTAGTCCAAATTTGAACTAACTACATTTTTATTCCACTTAGAGTTAATCTTGCAACCTGAATTGTTTGTAATTTTATTCAAAACTCGTCCATCGTTGGAAGTTTAAATACTATATCAGCAAGAAGACATTTTAAGAATTAGAATTTGGACTTATGTAAAAAATTTAATTCTACCATCAATAATGGAATTCCAAAAATCAGAAAGTATCTCAAAAATTAGAAGATTCTGTCAAGTCCAAACTTCAAAATTGAACTTCAACTACGTATAGCTAAAGTAGCTTAAATTTATTTATTTTTTATTTTAATGCATCTCGAGTAGTACATATTCACAATTAAGAAAAAAATTGGACTGTGTTTTCCCTATTCACTAATGCTTGGTAGGTTCACGAAATTTCAACAACTAACTAATTCATCAGTACGAATTATTTATTATTTTTAGCCAAGACAGAAAAAAATATCGTTTGAATTAAATTCAAGTCCAAATATTAACATCAGGTTTTGTCGATACTTTTGCAAGAAGTGCCTTCAACTAAATGCTTACGACTTCAATGTCCGTGAAACACAGATATTTTGGACTTCATCATTACAAAATTTCACACATTTTTAGTAGTCCAAATTTGAACTAACTACATTTTTATTTAATTTAGAGTTTTGTAATTTCAAATAACATATTAGCAACAAGACATTTTAAGAATTTGGACTTATGTAATCAATTTAATTTGACCATCGATAATTATTGAATTCAAAATTCAAATTGAAAAGTCAGAAAGTATCTTAAAAATTAGAAGATTCTGACAAGTCCAAACTTGAAAATTGAACTTCAACTATATAGGTATAGCTATAGTAGTTTAAATTTACATTTTTTGATTTAAATGCATTTCGAGTCATATTCACAGATAAGAAATAATTTGAACTGTGTTTTCCTAGTCCATCAGTCCAAATATTAAATTCGTCTATAACACACATCCACCGCCGAGATAATTTGGCCTGTTGATTATCACAAAATTTCAAGGATTAACACATTTTTAGCAGTCCAAATAAGGACTAACAACATTTTTACTGCATTTAGAGTTTGTAAAATTTAGCAAACTGAATTGTTTGTAATTTTATTGAAAGCACGTAGATGCGGTGGAATTAGAATTTCCAATTTTTGTCCAGATTTAATATAATTACAGTTTGAACTTACAACAAAAGAGTATCTAAAGATTTTGTTTAGAAAAATATCTGTTAATACATTTTGACTTAAATTAATTCCCAACTTTGAAATAAACGTTTTAATGAAAAAATATGGCCTGAATGTCTTGAGATTAATGCAAAAAATTTGGACTTCGTTTAGCAAAAATGTTGGTGTTTTGCACATATTGCGTGGCAGGAATCATTTTGGACTTGGTCTTTTCGCGTTTTGAGTAGATCTATGGCGGTTTTAATTTTTTCTTTAATTTGTACCGTATAATCTCATATCTCAAGAACTGGAAAGCTTTTGTCCAGAATTTGAACAGATTAAAATTAATTAGATTTGGACTTTTGGAAATTTAGGACTTTGGGATTTTACAGTTGCTTTAAAATAGTGGTTCCAACCTGAACTCTTTGAAATTGAAATAATTTCAGCAAATATTTTAATTTACCAATTTTTATTATTTTCATTCATTTTATAAAGTGGCAAAAGAAGTACAAAGAGATTTTTACATATGTGATGTAAACATACGAAGGTAGTTATTTATGCAATAATTGTGAAAATTGCCGAAAGAGTTGGACAACACTCAAAAGCTCAAGTGTCATACCATTTTTTACACATGTTGCACACAAGACTTTTTCTACTACGATTCTAAAAAGCATGCTTTTGAGAGGTTGTTAGATTACCAATTTGCAATTAAAAAGTACTTTTTTTGCTAGACCCAAAATAAAAAAAAATCTGTTATCGCACGCATGAACAATTTTTAGACTGTGTCAATAGCATCTCGTTATGGGTGCTATTTTCTCTCTATACATAATTATGTAGGTACAATATTTTGGGTCTGGTATCGTTATTGTCAGTTTTCGTTTTTATCTCACGATCAAATTCTTCTTATTTGTTACCTATATCAAGTACGAATTCCGTGATTAGTTTTTATACGCCTCACTTTCAACACCTTCTTCAGTCTTATAGAGCTCTTTTCTGCGACAGCCGCTTTTGTCGTCACTGGAGCGACACTAAGATATAAAAGCTGAAAGATCTTTTCTGGAGGCACTTGTAATTTGCTGTAAACATTTTTCTTTTTGCGCCACGCAAATTGCATTATACAAATGTAAGAGTCTTTTGTGTGGCAAAAAATTATACTTATCTAATTGTGGGTGCTAGCGGAATATTTGGGGACTAAAATAAAAAAAACCTTTGCTCAAAGGAACTGCATTGTTTCATTGTTTCAGAAACGAACTTATACTAAAACTTAAACCACTTTGTCATCCGCAGGACATCACAATGGAGCTGGCCCTTCCGAGGCTTTATAAAACTACAAATTAAGGCGTAGTCGTAAAATTTAATTACAACCAAGAATGGTTTCTCGGACATCGTTTCGCTCTTTCAATAAAAATTTAACGGTTTTACGGATTACAGAGAGGATTGAATTCATTGTCAAGAAATTTAGTTTCAGTATTGTTGTCTAATTCAGTACGATTTCTTGCGGCGAGCAGGTTAACCGCAATGAGACCCGCATCGGAGGTGAAACTCGTCCTTACAACATCCTACATAGTAATGTAAGTAGCTTCTCTGACTAAAACACGGGTCCTATTAAATAATGTAAAATCTTCAATTTTCTAACGTGCAATCACCATTTTTGAAACTTTTTTCATTTTGCTACATAATACTCCCGAGAGGCCTTAGACTCCAAAGATGTAAAATATTCATGGGCAGGTTGTTTCGAATTTTAGATATTGAGCTTGTAACTGCGCCTCCACCATTTTTGTCACTGCATCCAATGAAAGACAGACAGTTTGCAAATGTACTCTTCGATGAAATATTTACAGTGATTTTTTATGCCATCCGTGCATGTTTGAACTTTGCATGTCCAATAATTCAGGACTGAAATAAATCATCCCGTCACCAGACAAAACGGATGATTCTAACTCATCGCTTTGACAAACTAGTGGTGATTTATTCAAGAAATGGGTATTTATTATATGGTACTATTGTGGGGTACTGGTGCTGCAGTCGATATTTGAGGTGTTACATTGTTGCTAATAGATTAAAAAGACGTTTGGTCCACCGTTTATGTGTCGAATCACCATAAAATCCCCACAGAGCTTTGGAGCTCGAACGCGATATTCGTTTGATGAACAGAAACCTCTTCCAGAATATTTCACTTTCAAAGGGAGAAAATTGAATCGATGACTAATTACTTCTAAACCGATAAGATGTTGTGCTCAAAGCTTCCCGAGCTATTTCATTTGTACAAAAAAATGTCAACCGAAGTCGTTGATGTCAAAAGTGAGAGTGCGCGTTTATTTACTTTTTGTCGTGCCACCCCCCGATCGATATCCTTTATGTGCATTTATCGTCAGTTTTGTTGGAGTAATTACCAAGCATCGATTAAGCCTTTTGTTGCGTCGCCCGCCCAAAAATACCGCAAATTCCTCGCCGAAACAACGAAAAGAATCAATATAAGAAGAGCGTCATAAAAGTGCTTCCGTACGTAAAACATTTCGAAATCGCTTACCCTCAAATGTGACCTTCGTATTAAAAAATCGATAAAAGCCTTCCTCTGCAAAAGTTCACGACAAGCGCAATTTGAATAATACATGTGCGGAAGGAAGTCGGTAAAAGCTTACTTGGATGCCCTCATGTCCTCGGGGTCATTTTATTAACTTTTCAAGGCTGCGGATAACGAATTTCTTGACGCTGTCGCGGATATTAAAAGATTTCAGTTTTGGAAAATTTCTTATTTCCCAGGTGTCAGTTAAACGCCGACGCTTGCGATATTTATTTAGAAAAATTGCGAGGGAGTTGAAAGAGGACACTTGTTGATCGATACCTTATTGATAAATAATAAAATGAGGTTGGGGAGGAAGCTAGTATCGAGGCGCTTTGTGCATTTGGAGTGGAAGTGAAAGAACGAATTTCGATAATTAAGCCGAGAAGAGTGAGGATCATGATCGTCCGGATTTTTCTCCACATCAAAGGCGCTCCCTAATGTAATTCATACGTAATTTAGCTTCACTGCAATGAAGCACCAAAATCCTCCCCCAAATTTATGATGCTTTAATTGTCCACTGAAATTGTATTGTGGCATTGCGTAAGTATCAAAACCGGACGGTCCCCACATTACCGCGGTGTTGTATTTATGAAGTGCTTCATTCCGCGTCCTGCTTTCAATTTCAGACATTAAACAAAGTGAATGTTAATCTTGCTCAAATTGAAAATGCGAATTATGTTTCCACGTGTGCACACACCTATATTTTAATGAGCACACATTATCTCACCATTGCGGTTGTTCAAAGATTTAATCTGCCAGTTATTTGTGAAGCTACCGATGAATAATTTGCCAAGTCTCACTGTACTGAATATTTGGGAGCAAATGATGTTTACACAATCGGAGGATAATGTTTTGGAATATTAGTTCATTAGCTGTCTAGCCATTGCTCCCGCCGGTCATCGGATACACTACTGGTAAACGCAGATGGCGATTTGCTAACCTTTAAACGCCATGGAGGTTGGCGTTCCAGTGCTGCTGCCGAAGGGTACATAGACGATTCCATCCAAAACAAAATACAAATAATGTCGAATAAAATTGTTGCATCAGTTGAACCTGCCAGTGAAAAATGAACTTTCCTCACGTTCCACAAGATTTTCATTGACAGAAAATATACACTACTCACAAAAATTAAGGGAGTAAAAATTTTTTTTCGGTGATTTTTGACGGGCTGTGTTTCAGTGAAAAATGGTCGTATCGAGGATTTAAAAAAAGCATTTTAAAGCTCCAAGATTCTAGTTTTTCGATCATTTGGGCAAAAAATTTTTTAGGAGCCATGTTTTCCACGCAATCTAGCGCGCTTTTTTTTCCAAATTTCTGGCCTTCTTTTTTTTACTCTACGGGCTTGGAAAAATTATTTCGGGTTGAATTATGGACCGGATAGTCTGTTTATTCAGCTTCAATTTCATATTTTTAGATTGTATTTGCGACCATTTTTGGTCGAGATATCCGAAAAAAACAAATTTTTACGCCTCAATGTACTCCCAATAGCCCTGTGAAACGGCAAATCCCATAAAGCGTTTATGATAAAATTAAGGGAGCAAGATTTTGTTTTTCCAAGTAGTGCAATCCTCATAAAAATAAAAAAATCAATTTTTCTTCGACTTTTTTCACAATTTTGGATCTGCTAAATGATCGATACGACCATTTTTCACTGAAACACAGCCCGTCAAAAATCACCGTTTTTTTTTTTTTGTAATCCCTTAATTTCTGTGAGTACGGTATTTAAAAAAATTGAAACTCTTGGAATTAAATCAAAAAATTGTTCAAATATAACAGTAAATTGTAATTTTAAATAAGTAGAAAATAATAAATATATTATGTTTGATATTATAAAACGTTATAAAATAAATAAAACTAAAATCATGCGCTTCTCGTGTTTGTCTGTGTATTTGATGCAGTCGTAGAAAAAGTATAGTGTACAACAGGTGTTGAAAATTCGATTTCACACTCGTTTGCTCATGCAATTATTGAATTCCGCAAACTGGTGTGAAATCTTTCATTTTCAACATTTCTTATACAATATACTATTTTCTAATTTTCTCAAATAAAATGTCATTTTTCACAACTGACATTAGTTGGGAAACGTCAAATTTTCTGTAACTAGTTACGGAAAGTTACGGGGAGTCATTTGTTAAATCCAAATATCCAAATATATAAGTTCGACAGCTGCAACAGCAGAAGGAGATGCGAAGTCCTTGTAAGATAAACCAGGTTTCTATAAAACATGATTAATATATGTATTCAGTTTTTATTTTTTTCTCAAAATTAGAAAAAATCTTGTATGTAACACGTTATGAAATGCTGTTTTGTGTATTGCGGGAACTCGCAAAAACTCCATTCGTTACACAAAAGATTGCATAACTGGTTACATAAATAGCTATTATCCTTTAAACTATTAATTCTTGATGAAATTTTAAAATTATTTCTATACTTTCTGGAAAGTTAATAGGTGGGGAAACTGTGTTAGGAATTCATACTACACCCACCATGTTAAGTATTTTTATAAAATTAAATTTCGCGTGTTATAGAATATTTTGTGCTCAAAAATTTGTTACTTTCATTTATGTTTTATGCAACGGTTTACTGAATTATTTCTGAAAAACGGTTGACGCTAGTTCTATTTTGATTCGGGCGATTCGTTTATTTAATTATAGACCTGTATTATATTAATTTGGAAGGTGTTGCTGTTGAGAGGATGGAATTAAAATAATAATTTTAATTGCCTATTATATATCGAGCGATCAAGATAATTTGTAATCGAGTCATCCATGAATTCGAATCCGTGTGTCTTTCGCGATTGATGTGCTTAATTGTGGCATCTAAAGTTACGTCATTCAAGAAGTTTAAAAAATAATCTTGAGATTTCAAAAAAATTAAGAAATAGATGAAGTCCCAGTTCGGTGTAACCAGAACCGCTGCGTAAAAAAAAATGTAGCTGAATAAACAGGCTACCCGGTCCATTTGATGGTCCAACCCGAAATAATTTTCCCGAGCCCGTGGAGTAAAAAATGAAGGCCAGAAATTTGCACAAAAAAATCGCGCTATGTCTTTAGATTGCGTGGAAAACATGGCTCCTAAAAATTTTTGGACAAAAAGTCGGAAAACTACAATTTTGGAGCTTTAAGATGCTTTTTTTAAATCATCGATACGACCATTTTTCACTGAAACAGCTCGTCAAAAATCACCGAAAAATTTTGAATCTTTTTAATCCCTTAATTTTTGTGCGTAGTGTATTTAAAAAAAAATAAAACTCCTGGAATTAAATTGGAAAATTGTTCCAATATAACAGTAAATTGTAATTTTAAATAAGTAGAAAATAATAAATATATTATGTGTGATATTATAAAACGTTATAAATTTTTTAATCCCTTAATTTTTGTGAGTAATGTATTTAAAAAATAAAATAGAAACTCCTGGAATTAAATTGAAAAATTGTTCCAATATAACAGTAAATTGTAATTTTAAATAAGTAGATAATAATAAATATGTTGTTTGATATTATAAAACGTTATAAAGTAATTAAAAGTAAAATCATGCGCTTCTCGTGTTTTTCTGTGCATTTGATGCAGTCGTAGAAAAAGTACAGTACAACAGGTGTTGAAAATTCGATTTCGCACTCGTTTGCTTATGCAATTATTCAACTCCCCAAACTGGTGTGAAATCTTTCATTTGCAACATTTCTTATACAATATACTATTTTCTAATTTTCACAAATAAAATGTCATTTTTCACAACTGACATTAGTTGGGAAACGTCAAATTTTGTGTAACTAGTTACGGAAAGTTACGGGGAGTCATTTGTCACATCCAAATATATAAGTTCGACTGCTGGAACAGCAGAAAGAGATGCGAAGTCCTTGTAAGATAAACCAGGTTTCGATAAAAGATAATTAATGTATTCATTTTTTATTTTTTTCTCAAAATTAGAAAAAAATCTTGTATGTAACACGTTATGAAATGCTGTTTTGTGTATTGCGGGAACGCGTAAAAACTCCATTCGTTACACAAAAGATTGCATAACTGGTTACATAAATGGCTATTATCCTTTAAACTTTTAATTCTTGATGAAATTTTAAAATTATTTCTATAGGTTCTGGAAAGTTAATAGGTGGGTAAACTGTGTTAGGAATTCATACTACACCCACCATGTTAAGTATTTTTATAAAATTAAATTTCGCGTGTTATAGAATATATTGTGCTCAAAAATTATGTTTTATGCAACGATTTACTGAATTATTTCTGAAAAACGGTTGACGCTAGTTCTATTTTGATTCGGGTTATTCGCTTATTTAATTATAGACCTGTATTATATTAATTTGGAAGGTGTTGCTGTTGAGAGGATGGAATTAAAATATTAATTTTAATTGCCTATTATATATCGAGCGATCAAGATAATTTGTAATCGAGTCATCCATGAATTCGAATCCGTGTGTCTTTCGCGATTGATGTGCTTAATTGTGGCATCTAAAGTTACGTCATTCAAGAAGTTTAAAAAATAATTTTGAGATTTCAAAAAATTTAAGAAATACATGCAAATAAAATGTAGCCTTCACAACCTATCTTTTTATTGTTAATTTCAATTTTTCGCCAGATCTTGTGTATAAATGAAATCCCAGTTCGGTGTAACCTGAACCGCTGCGTTAAAAAAATGAAGCTGAATAAACAGGATGTCCGGTCCATATGATGGTCCAACCCAAAATAATTTTGCCGAGCCCGTGGAGTAAAAAAAGAAGGCCAGAAATTTGGAAAAAAAATCGCGCTATGTCTTTAGATTGCGTGGAAAACATGGCTCCTAAAAATTTTTGGCCAAAAGTTCTTGAAGCTTTAAGATGCTTTTTTTAAATCATCGATACGACCATTTTTCACTGAAACACAGCTCGTCAAAAATCATCAAGAAATTTTGAATTTTCTTTAATTCCTTAATTTTTGTGAGTAGTGTATTTAAAAAAATTAAAACTCCTGGAATTAAATTGGAAAATTGTTCCAATATAACAGTAAATTGAAATTTTAAATAAGCAGATAATAATAAATATATTATGTTTGATATTATAAAACGTTATAAAATAAATAAAACTAAAATCATGCACTTCTCGTGTTTTTCTGTGTATTTGATGCAGTCGTAGAAAAAGTATAGTGTACAACAGGTGCTGTAAATTCGATTTCACACTCGTTTGCTTATGCAATTATTAAATTCCGCAAACTCGTGTGGAATCTTTCGTTTTCAACACTTCTTATACAGTATACTATTTTCTAATTTTCACAAATAAAATGTCATTTTTCACAACTGACATTAGTTGGGAAACATCAAATTTTGTGTAACTATTTACGGAAAGTTACGGGGAGTCATTTGTCAAATCCAAATATCCAAATATATAAGTTCGACAGCTGGAACAGCAGAAAGAGATGGCGAAGTGCTTGTAGGATACACCAGGTTTCTCTAAAAGATAATTAATATTATTCATTTTTTAATTTTTTCTCAAAATTAGAAAAAATCTTGTATGTAACACGTTATGAAATGCTGTTTTGTGTATTGCGGGAACTCGCAAAAACTCCATTCGTTACACAAAAGATTGCATAACTGGTTACATAAATAGCTATTATCCTTTAAACTATTAATTCTTGATGAAATTTTAAAATTATTTCTATACTTTCTGGAAAGTTAATAGGTGGGGAAACTGTGTTGGGAATTCATACTACACCCACCATGTTAAGTATTTTTATAAAATTAAATTTCGCGTGTTGAACAGGCTGTCCGGTCCATATGATGGTCCAACCAGAAATAATTTTGCCGAGCCCGTGGAGTAAAAAAAGAAGGCCAGAAATTTGGAAAAAAAATCGCGCTAGTCTTTAGATTGCGTGGAAAACATGGCTCCTAAAAATTTTTGGCCAAAAGTTCTTGAAGCTTTAAGATGCTTGTTTTAAATCATCGATACGACCATTTTTCACTGAAACACAGCTCGTCAAAAATCACCGAAAATTTTTGAATCTCTTTTAATCCCTAAATTTTTGTGAGTAGTGTATTTAAAAAAATTAAAACTCCTGGAATTAAATTGGAAAATTGTTCCAATATAACAGTAAATTGTAATTTTAAATAAGTAGATAATAATAAATATATTGTTTGATATTATAAAACGTTATAAATTTTTTAATCCCTTAATTTTTGTAAGTAATGTAATTAAAAAAATAAAATAGAAACTCCTGGAATTAAATTGAAAAATTGTTCCAATATAACAGTAAATTGAAATTTTAAATAAGCAGATAATAATAAATATATTATGTTTGATATTATAAAACGTTATAAAATAAATAAAAATAAAATCATGCGCTTCTCGTGTTTGTCTGTGTATTTGATGCAGTCGTAGAAAAAGTATAGTGTACAACAGGTGTTGAAAATTCCATTTTCACACTCGTTTGCTCATGCAATTATTGAATTCCGCAAACTGGTGTGAAATCTTTCATTTTCAACATTTCTTATACAATATACTATTTTCTAATTTTCTCAAATAAAATGTCATTTTTCACAACTGACATTAGTTGGGAAACGTCAAATTTTCTGTAACTAGTTACGGAAAGTTACGGGGAGTCATTTGTTAAATCCAAATATCCAAATATATAAGTTCGACAGCTGCAACAGCAGAAGGAGATGCGAAGTCCTTGTAAGATAAACCAGGTTTCTATAAAATATGATTAATATATGTATTCATTTTTTATTTTTTTCTCAAAATTAGAAAAAATCTTGTATGTAACACGGTATGAAATGCTGTTTTGTGTATTGCGGGAACTCGCAAAAACTCCATTCGTTACACAAAAGATTGCATAACTGGTTACATAAATGGCTATTATCCTTTAAACTTTTAATTCTTGATGAAATTTTAAAATTATTTCTATAATTTCTGGAAAGTTAATAGGTGGGTAAACTGTGTTAGGAATTCATACTACACCCACCATGTTAAGTATATTTATAAAATTAAATTTCGCGTTATAGAATATTTTGTGCTCAAAAGTTTGTTACTTTCATTTATGTTTTATGCAACGATTTACTGAATTATTTCTGAAAAACGGTTGACGCTAGTTCTATTTTGATTCGGGTTATTCGTTTATTTAATTATAGACCTCTATTGTATTAATTTGGAAGGTGTTGCTGTTGGGAGGATGGAATTAAAATAATAATTTTAATTGCCTATTATATATCGAGCGATCAAGATAATTTGTAATCGAGTCATCCATGAATTCGAATCCGTGTGTATTTCGCGATTGATGTGCTTAATTGTGGCATCTAAAGTTACGTCATTCAAGAAGTTTAAAAAATAATTTTGAGATTTCAAAAAATTTAAGAAATACATGCAAAAAAAATGTAGTCTTCACAACCTATTTTTTTATTGTTAATTTCCATTTTTCGCCAGATCTTGTGTATAAATGAAATCCCAGTTCGGTGTAACCAGAACCGCTGCGTTAAAAAAAAATGAAGCTGAATAAACGGGCTATCCGGTCCATATGATGGTCCAACCCGAAATAATTTTGCCGAGCCCGTGGAGTAAAAAATGAAGGCCAGAAATTTGGAAAAAAAATCGCGCTAGTCTTTAGATTGCGTGGAAAACAGGCTCCTAAAAATTTTTGGCCAAAAAATTTGAAAACTAGAATCTTGAGATGCTTTTTTAAAATCATCGATACGACCATTTTTCACTGAAACACAGCTCGTCAAAAATCATCAAGAAATTTTGAATCTTCTTTAATTCCTTAATTTTTGTGAGTAGTGTATTTAAAAAAATTAAAACTCCTGGAATTAAATTGGAAAATTGTTCCAATATAACAGTAAATTGTAATTTTAAATAAGTAGATAATAATAAATATATTATGTTTGATATTATAAAACGTTATAAATTTTTTAATCCCTTAATTTTTGTGAGTAATGTAATTAAAAAAATAAAATAGAAACTCCTGGAATTAAATCGAAAAATTGTTCCAATATAACAGTAAATTGAAATTTTAAATAAGCAGATAATAATAAATATATTATGTTTGATATTATAAAACGTTATAAAATAAATAAAAATAAAATCATGCGCTTCTCGTGTTTGTCTGTGTATTTGATGCAGTCGTAGAAAAAGTATAGTGTACAACAGGTGTTGAAAATTCGATTTCACACTCGTTTGCTCATGCAATTATTGAATTCCGCAAACTGGTGTGAAATCTTTCATTTTCAACATTTCTTATACAATATACTATTTTCTAATTTTCTCAAATAAAATGTCATTTTTCACAACTGACATTAGTTGGGAAACGTCAAATTTTCTGTAACTAGTTACGGAAAGTTACGGGGAGTCATTTGTTAAATCCAAATATCCAAATATATAAGTTCGACAGCTGCAACAGCAGAAGGAGATGCGAAGTCCTTGTAAGATAAACCAGGTTTCTCTAAAAGATAATTAATATTATTCATTTTTTATTTTTTTCTCAAAATTAGAAAAAATCTTGTATGTAACACGTTATGAAATGCTGTTTTGTGTATTGCGGGAACTCGCAAAAACTCCATTCGTTACACAAAAGATTGCATAACTGGTTACATAAATAGCTATTATCCTTTAAACTATTAATTCTTGATGAAATTTTAAAATTATTTCTATACTTTCTGGAAAGTTAATAGGTGGGGAAACTGTGTTGGGAATTCATACTACACCCACCATGTTAAGTATTTTTATAAAATTAAATTTCGCGTGTTATAGAATATTTTGTGCTCAAAAACTTGTTACTTTCATTTATGTTTTATGCAACGGTTTACTGAATTATTTCTGAAAAACGGTTGACGCTAGTTCTATTTTGATTCGGGCGATTCGTTTATTTAATTATAGACCTGTATTATATTAATTTGGAAGGTGTTGCTGTTGAGAGGATGAAATTAAAATAATAATTTTAATTGCCTATTATAAATCGAGCGATAAAGATAGATAATTTGTAATCGAGTCATCCATGAATTCGAATCCGTGCGTGTCTTTCGCGATTGATGTGCTTAATTGTGGCATCTAAAATTACGTCATTCAAGAAGTTTAAAAAATAATCTTGAGATTTCAAAAAAATTAAGAAATAGATGCAAAAAGAATGTAGCCTTCACAACCTATTTTTTTATTGTTAATTTCAATTTTTCGCCAGATCTTGTGTATAAATGAAGTCCCAGTTCGGTGTAACCAGAACCGCTGCGTAAAAAAAAAATGTTGCTGAATAAACAGGCTACCCGGTCCATTTGATGGTCCAACCCGAAATAATTTTCCCGAGCCCGTGGAGTAAAAAATGATGGCCAGAAATTTGCACAAAAAAATCGCGCTATGTCTTTAGATTGCGTGGAAAACATGGCTCCTAAAAATTTTTGGACAAAAAATCGGAAAACTACAATTTTGGAGCTTTAAGATGCTTTTTTTAAATCATCGATACGACCATTTTTCACTGAAACAGCTCGTCAAAAATCACCGAAAAATTTTGAATCTTCTTTAATCCCTTAATTTTTGTGGGTAGTGTATTTAAAAAAAAATAAAACTCCTGGAATTAAATTGGAAAATTGTTCCAATATAACAGTAAATTGTAATTTTAAATAAGTAGAAAATAATAAATATATTATGTGTGATATTATAAAACGTTATAAATTTTTTAATCCCTTAATTTTTGTGAGTAATGTATTTAAAAAATAAAATAGAAACTCCTGGAATTAAATTGAAAAATTGTTCCAATATAACAGTAAATTGTAATTTTAAATAAGTAGATAATAATAAATATGTTGTTTGATATTATAAAACGTTATAAAGTAATTAAAAGTAAAATCATGCGCTTCTCGTGTTTTTCTGTGCATTTGATGCAGTCGTAGAAAAAGTACAGTACAACAGGTGTTGAAAATTCGATTTCGCACTCGTTTGCTTATGCAATTATTCAACTCCCCAAACTGGTGTGAAATCTTTCATTTGCAACATTTCTTATACAATATACTATTTTCTAATTTTCACAAATAAAATGTCATTTTTCACAACTGACATTAGTTGGGAAACGTCAAATTTTGTGTAACTAGTTACGGAAAGTTACGGGGAGTCATTTGTCACATCCAAATATATAAGTTCGACTGCTGGAACAGCAGAAAGAGATGCGAAGTCCTTGTAAGATAAACCAGGTTTCGATAAAAGATAATTAATGTATTCATTTTTTATTTTTTTCTCAAAATTAGAAAAAAATCTTGTATGTAACACGTTATGAAATGCTGTTTTGTGTATTGCGGGAACGCGTAAAAACTCCATTCGTTACACAAAAGATTGCATAACTGGTTACATAAATGGCTATTATCCTTTAAACTTTTAATTCTTGATGAAATTTTAAAATTATTTCTATAGGTTCTGGAAAGTTAATAGGTGGGTAAACTGTGTTAGGAATTCATACTACACCCACCATGTTAAGTATTTTTATAAAATTAAATTTCGCGTGTTATAGAATATATTGTGCTCAAAAATTATGTTTTATGCAACGATTTACTGAATTATTTCTGAAAAACGGTTGACGCTAGTTCTATTTTGATTCGGGTTATTCGCTTATTTAATTATAGACCTGTATTATATTAATTTGGAAGGTGTTGCTGTTGAGAGGATGGAATTAAAATATTAATTTTAATTGCCTATTATATATCGAGCGATCAAGATAATTTGTAATCGAGTCATCCATGAATTCGAATCCGTGTGTCTTTCGCGATTGATGTGCTTAATTGTGGCATCTAAAGTTACGTCATTCAAGAAGTTTAAAAAATAATTTTGAGATTTCAAAAAATTTAAGAAATACATGCAAATAAAATGTAGCCTTCACAACCTATCTTTTTATTGTTAATTTCAATTTTTCGCCAGATCTTGTGTATAAATGAAATCCCAGTTCGGTGTAACCTGAACCGCTGCGTTAAAAAAATGAAGCTGAATAAACAGGATGTCCGGTCCATATGATGGTCCAACCCAAAATAATTTTGCCGAGCCCGTGGAGTAAAAAAAGAAGGCCAGAAATTTGGAAAAAAAATCGCGCTATGTCTTTAGATTGCGTGGAAAACATGGCTCCTAAAAATTTTTGGCCAAAAGTTCTTGAAGCTTTAAGATGCTTTTTTTAAATCATCGATACGACCATTTTTCACTGAAACACAGCTCGTCAAAAATCATCAAGAAATTTTGAATTTTCTTTAATTCCTTAATTTTTGTGAGTAGTGTATTTAAAAAAATTAAAACTCCTGGAATTAAATTGGAAAATTGTTCCAATATAACAGTAAATTGAAATTTTAAATAAGCAGATAATAATAAATATATTATGTTTGATATTATAAAACGTTATAAAATAAATAAAACTAAAATCATGCACTTCTCGTGTTTTTCTGTGTATTTGATGCAGTCGTAGAAAAAGTATAGTGTACAACAGGTGCTGTAAATTCGATTTCACACTCGTTTGCTTATGCAATTATTAAATTCCGCAAACTCGTGTGGAATCTTTCGTTTTCAACACTTCTTATACAGTATACTATTTTCTAATTTTCACAAATAAAATGTCATTTTTCACAACTGACATTAGTTGGGAAACATCAAATTTTGTGTAACTATTTACGGAAAGTTACGGGGAGTCATTTGTCAAATCCAAATATCCAAATATATAAGTTCGACAGCTGGAACAGCAGAAAGAGATGGCGAAGTGCTTGTAGGATACACCAGGTTTCTCTAAAAGATAATTAATATTATTCATTTTTTAATTTTTTCTCAAAATTAGAAAAAATCTTGTATGTAACACGTTATGAAATGCTGTTTTGTGTATTGCGGGAACTCGCAAAAACTCCATTCGTTACACAAAAGATTGCATAACTGGTTACATAAATAGCTATTATCCTTTAAACTATTAATTCTTGATGAAATTTTAAAATTATTTCTATACTTTCTGGAAAGTTAATAGGTGGGGAAACTGTGTTGGGAATTCATACTACACCCACCATGTTAAGTATTTTTATAAAATTAAATTTCGCGTGTTGAACAGGCTGTCCGGTCCATATGATGGTCCAACCAGAAATAATTTTGCCGAGCCCGTGGAGTAAAAAAAGAAGGCCAGAAATTTGGAAAAAAAATCGCGCTAGTCTTTAGATTGCGTGGAAAACATGGCTCCTAAAAATTTTTGGCCAAAAGTTCTTGAAGCTTTAAGATGCTTGTTTTAAATCATCGATACGACCATTTTTCACTGAAACACAGCTCGTCAAAAATCACCGAAAATTTTTGAATCTCTTTTAATCCCTAAATTTTTGTGAGTAGTGTATTTAAAAAAATTAAAACTCCTGGAATTAAATTGGAAAATTGTTCCAATATAACAGTAAATTGTAATTTTAAATAAGTAGATAATAATAAATATATTGTTTGATATTATAAAACGTTATAAATTTTTTAATCCCTTAATTTTTGTAAGTAATGTAATTAAAAAAATAAAATAGAAACTCCTGGAATTAAATTGAAAAATTGTTCCAATATAACAGTAAATTGAAATTTTAAATAAGCAGATAATAATAAATATATTATGTTTGATATTATAAAACGTTATAAAATAAATAAAAATAAAATCATGCGCTTCTCGTGTTTGTCTGTGTATTTGATGCAGTCGTAGAAAAAGTATAGTGTACAACAGGTGTTGAAAATTCCATTTTCACACTCGTTTGCTCATGCAATTATTGAATTCCGCAAACTGGTGTGAAATCTTTCATTTTCAACATTTCTTATACAATATACTATTTTCTAATTTTCTCAAATAAAATGTCATTTTTCACAACTGACATTAGTTGGGAAACGTCAAATTTTCTGTAACTAGTTACGGAAAGTTACGGGGAGTCATTTGTTAAATCCAAATATCCAAATATATAAGTTCGACAGCTGCAACAGCAGAAGGAGATGCGAAGTCCTTGTAAGATAAACCAGGTTTCTATAAAATATGATTAATATATGTATTCATTTTTTATTTTTTTCTCAAAATTAGAAAAAATCTTGTATGTAACACGGTATGAAATGCTGTTTTGTGTATTGCGGGAACTCGCAAAAACTCCATTCGTTACACAAAAGATTGCATAACTGGTTACATAAATGGCTATTATCCTTTAAACTTTTAATTCTTGATGAAATTTTAAAATTATTTCTATAATTTCTGGAAAGTTAATAGGTGGGTAAACTGTGTTAGGAATTCATACTACACCCACCATGTTAAGTATATTTATAAAATTAAATTTCGCGTTATAGAATATTTTGTGCTCAAAAGTTTGTTACTTTCATTTATGTTTTATGCAACGATTTACTGAATTATTTCTGAAAAACGGTTGACGCTAGTTCTATTTTGATTCGGGTTATTCGTTTATTTAATTATAGACCTCTATTGTATTAATTTGGAAGGTGTTGCTGTTGGGAGGATGGAATTAAAATAATAATTTTAATTGCCTATTATATATCGAGCGATCAAGATAATTTGTAATCGAGTCATCCATGAATTCGAATCCGTGTGTATTTCGCGATTGATGTGCTTAATTGTGGCATCTAAAGTTACGTCATTCAAGAAGTTTAAAAAATAATTTTGAGATTTCAAAAAATTTAAGAAATACATGCAAAAAAAATGTAGTCTTCACAACCTATTTTTTTATTGTTAATTTCCATTTTTCGCCAGATCTTGTGTATAAATGAAATCCCAGTTCGGTGTAACCAGAACCGCTGCGTTAAAAAAAAATGAAGCTGAATAAACGGGCTATCCGGTCCATATGATGGTCCAACCCGAAATAATTTTGCCGAGCCCGTGGAGTAAAAAATGAAGGCCAGAAATTTGGAAAAAAAATCGCGCTAGTCTTTAGATTGCGTGGAAAACAGGCTCCTAAAAATTTTTGGCCAAAAAATTTGAAAACTAGAATCTTGAGATGCTTTTTTAAAATCATCGATACGACCATTTTTCACTGAAACACAGCTCGTCAAAAATCATCAAGAAATTTTGAATCTTCTTTAATTCCTTAATTTTTGTGAGTAGTGTATTTAAAAAAATTAAAACTCCTGGAATTAAATTGGAAAATTGTTCCAATATAACAGTAAATTGTAATTTTAAATAAGTAGATAATAATAAATATATTATGTTTGATATTATAAAACGTTATAAATTTTTTAATCCCTTAATTTTTGTGAGTAATGTAATTAAAAAAATAAAATAGAAACTCCTGGAATTAAATCGAAAAATTGTTCCAATATAACAGTAAATTGAAATTTTAAATAAGCAGATAATAATAAATATATTATGTTTGATATTATAAAACGTTATAAAATAAATAAAAATAAAATCATGCGCTTCTCGTGTTTGTCTGTGTATTTGATGCAGTCGTAGAAAAAGTATAGTGTACAACAGGTGTTGAAAATTCGATTTCACACTCGTTTGCTCATGCAATTATTGAATTCCGCAAACTGGTGTGAAATCTTTCATTTTCAACATTTCTTATACAATATACTATTTTCTAATTTTCTCAAATAAAATGTCATTTTTCACAACTGACATTAGTTGGGAAACGTCAAATTTTCTGTAACTAGTTACGGAAAGTTACGGGGAGTCATTTGTTAAATCCAAATATCCAAATATATAAGTTCGACAGCTGCAACAGCAGAAGGAGATGCGAAGTCCTTGTAAGATAAACCAGGTTTCTATAAAATATGATTAATATATGTATTCATTTTTTATTTTTTTCTCAAAATTAGAAAAAATCTTGTATGTAACACGTTATGAAATGCTGTTTTGTGTATTGCGGGAACTCGCAAAAACTCCATTCGTTACACAAAAGATTGCATAACTGGTTACATAAATAGCTATTATCCTTTAAACTATTAATTCTTGATGAAATTTTAAAATTATTTCTATACTTTCTGGAAAGTTAATAGGCGGGGAAACTGTGTTAGGAATTCATTATACACCCACCATGTTAAGTATTTTTATAAAATTAAATTTCGCGTGTTATAGAATATTTTGTGCTCAAAAATTTGTTACTTTCATTTATGTTTTATGCAACGGTTTACTGAATTATTTATGAAAAACGGTTGACGCTAGTTCTATCTTGATTCGGGTTATTCGTTTATTTAATTATAGACCTGTATTATATTAATTTGGAAGGTGTTGCTGTTGAGAGGATGGAATTAAAATAATAATTTTAATTGCCTATTATATATCGAGCGATCAAGATAATTTGTAATCGAGTCATCCATGAATTCGAATCCGTGTGTCTTTCGGGACTGATGTGCTTAATTGTGGCATCTAAAGTTACGTCATTCAAGAAGTTTAAAAAATAATTTTGAGATTTCAAAAAATTTAAGAAATACATGCAAAAAAAATGTAGTCTTCACAAGCAATTTTTTTATTGTTAATTTCAATTTTTCGCCAGATCTTGTGTATAAATGAAATCCCAGTTCGGTGTAACCTAAACCGCTGCGTTAAAAAAAAAATAAGCTGAATAAACAGGCTATCCGGTCCATATGATGGTCCAACCCGAAGTAATTTTGCCGAGCCCGTGGAGTAAAAAAAGAAGGCCAGAAATTTGGAAAAAAATCGCGCTATGTTTTAGATTGCGTGGAAAACATGGCTCCTAAAAATTTTTGGCCAAAAGTTCTTGGAGCTTTAAGATGCTTTTTTTAAATCATCGATACGACCATTTTTCACTGAAACACAGCTCGTCAAAAATCACCGAAAAATTTTGAATCTTTTTTAATCCCTTAATTTTTGTGAGTAGTGTATTTAAAGAAATTAAAACTCCTGGAATTAAATTGGAAATTTTTTCAAATATAACAGTAAATTGTAATTTTAAATAAGTAGATAATAATATATTATGTTTGATATTATATAACGTTATAAAATCAATAAAACTAAAATCATGCGCTTCTCGTGTTTTTCTGTGTATTTGATGCAGTCGTAGAAAAAGTATAGTGTACAACATGTATTAAAAATTCGATTTCACACTCGTTTGCTCATGCAATTATTGAATTCCGCAAACTGGTGTGAAATCTTTCATTTTCAACATTTCTTATACAATATACTATTTTCTAATTTTCACAAATAAAATGTCATTTTTCACAACTGACATTAGTTGGGAAACGTCAAATTTTGTGTAACTAGTTAAGGAATGTTACGGTGAGTCATGTTGTATACTCGTAGACTATAGAACATGAAGCCCTAAAAAGTGTTCTGTTGTTTAAAAAAAAATAGTTAAAATTTTCAAACGCTGTACATTTACCGCCTCTTTCGGGGATCATTCTCATCGGTCCGCGCGTCTAGTAACTTTGAATTGTCCCTGGTGAATTTTGAGGTCACAAAAAGCCGCGCGTTTCAAATAAGACAAATGTTTCGGATTTTTTCTTAGTTTCTATAAAATCTGTTTTTGAAAATTGTTGGACGACCCCATCAAAGTTCTACGATTCGTGCTAAAAAATTCTTACATGGCTCTCAAATAAATAAATTTTTCGTCTCATGTTCTCAAAGTATGGCGCCTTTTTATGGTCAGTATAAATTTAATGGTATATATTTATGGGCTGTAAATATTCTTTGGAGTTTACTTTTGCTGATTGTGATTTTAGGTCGGTTTCATAATTCTCTTTTTATTGTTTACACGGGCACGAAATGTTTCTCATATCTATTTCTTTACGTACATGCAGGTTGATTAAGTCATAAGATTTGACGAACATATATTTTTTTTTCTTATTGACAGTCAGAACATGTAATCAAAGGAGTGTCGTGATTTTAAATTAAGTAGAACCCTGGCCTTTTGGCTGCGAGCAGTGTCCGGCATAAACTGTTTAGTGGCTACATGTTTCAAGCATACCGAGCCGGAAGGAAAGTGCTTTACAAGGGGGCTGCCAGCACCATCTAACGACTTTAGAACGACGATCTTGAGTTTTTCTCGCAAAGAAAACAATTTACAAACGTCTGCATATTTAAGTATGGATCTCTGAAGCATCCTCACCTTGAAGACAAATGGAAAATACCAAGAAAGCAACGTTCTAACAAGATCCGCACTGTTGCTTTTATACATTCCTGAAGAAGTAAGCACTGTTGAATGGGCGAGTTTTCCTTTTTTGAGTTTATCTAATTATCTAAAGATTTAGTTAGCTTAAAATTGGTGGATGCGCCAGGACAGCAAAATTTAAATTTAGTTTAAAACTTACTTTAACTGCATTTTTTAATTTCTAGCTGTTAACAATAATAAAATCTGGTTTTTTAGCGCTCATGAATTTCAACATTGTTAAGAATAATTCAAGTGATACAACTTTTCCCGTTCAAAAAACGTATATTTATTTTATAGGAGTATAAAAAGGAGTTTATATTACGGAGCATGGTTGTTTTACGACATAGTGCATTTTAATGACTCTGATTATAGCCTCGTAAACATAAATGCATTATGAACATGTTGCAGCTCGACGCTGAGCAACCACTGGACGCTCCCGTCTCATCGTGCAGTGGCTAAATCTAATTCGGTTTAATTTCCTACATTGAAGATTTTTGCAGATAAAGCGGATTTGTTGCTTTAGGTCATTTTTTGTAGCTTTCTGTAACTCTATTATCTCTAAAGGGCAAAACTTCTTTAACAGACGTGTCAGTAACAACGTAATCCATCGTTTTGTAGTTACATCCAAATACATGCAAGCAATTTAACTTATTTCCTGGGCATATAACTAACCATTACATGAACGTCCTGTCTAGAACTTCAACGCTGAAACTCGCGCTTCATCTAACACTGTTGGCTGTACTTCTGAAACTAAGATGAATGCCCAAAACACGAAAATATTTCAAAAACAGTATCGATCCCAATAAATCCTCCCGCTTTATTTATATCGCTTGTCCCGAATGTCTACGCAGCTAAATTCATTCATTACACCCCCGTCCCATTCTCCCTTGTCCATCTGCCGCCTACTTCCCGTCAAAATTCCAGACGGGTCCTGTTTGTATCCCCGGATCTCTAACCGCGTGTCGGATAAATAAAATAATGATATCGAATCGGGCGCACAACATTTTCGAATAAAGGATCGACGCTATCTCTTTGTATTCTTTTCAATGGTCTAAAGGCCGGGGCATAAATTTCCTTGTTCGGTTGGCATGCGTGCTTCGCGATTATTTGATTACTTAAAGGGCGCATTTGCACATTGCTCCCAATTTGACGTCGACATGCACAGAATTCTCTTTTTGAGACAGCGGCACTGAAGATTATCTGTTACGCCGACACGCGATATCGGGGTGGTAAACACTTTAACGACACTTGGGGGTATTTTTGCGGTTTCGGGGACATTCGTTTGGGGTTTGTCGAGCTAATTGGTCATCGATTACGCTGTTTTGTTAGGGCGGCTAAAAATAACAAAGGGTCAGGGCGGTGGACGAATCGATGGAAGAGAAGTGACGAAGCAGTGTTTATATTCAACACAAGATACATTTGTTGGAAAAACAAATGGTGTAATTGACTCGTCAGTCTATTGAAAATTGGGAAAGTGGATACATTTTTATATTATTTGAACGACTGTGCTAGTAAAAATCTGCTTATTACTTCACCGACAAAAAATGTACGGTTTTCCCAGATTTGACAAAAACCTTTTCTCGTGACAACAAAATATCTGGGAAATCATTCACTGTAATTTTTTCCGCTCTTTTTTTCCAACCCCCAAAGTGCTCTAATTGATACCCTGATAGTTTCTCATTAGCGTTTTCTCTTGTGTCGTCTTCCAACGTCGATCAGCCGATGTTAACAGCAGTTTAGCACGTATAATTTGCAGCCTCCCTACATAACTGTCTCCCACAGATGATGTTCGGGTCATGAAGCATTGCTTGACATATTTGACATTACTCCACATTTATCGGTGTTGAAGGATTACAAGACTAAATGTTACTCCCACCGGTTTGCTTCTGCAGCGCGCAAGAATTATTTCATTTGTTCCTTTTTCGTCCGCCACGACAGGCGGATGTTAGCGGTTTCAAAATAAAGATGAGATACTTTCTCGCTAAACTTAATTACGGGTGCCGAAGAACTAGACAACGCTCTCTTATCGAAAGTGGCAGCTCTTTTTTTGTGTTATTTTGTGGCCCAGTGGTTACCGTTATATCCACGAAGAAATCGTAGCAGTAAAAATATTTTTTACAGGTAAAGAAGAATCTGGAAATAGTTCAACCGTCTATAAAAAAATAATTTTTACTCCCTCATGATTGATTTTGTTTAAATAATCAGTGACCCAACAGGTGTTGCCCTGACCCTATATCAAGTCTTCATACTGGCTGGAAAACAAAATTTACATGCCAATGCGATGAAGTATAAAGTTTATAAATGTTTACGACGCTGACTGTACCTCTAGGAGGTTTATCGCTCGTAGTAACACTTAACTGTACTTTTTCATTACTTATATTATCACTGCTTATTATTCTCTGAACTGAACAAAATGGTTATGACTGGCACCCGATCGACCTCGAAAAAATCTGAATACCATTTACCGCTTGAGACACTCCCCAAAAAATTAGATCGATAAAACGTTATTATTATTTTTATTGTTTGACCACGAATCGAAATTAAAACTGTTTAAATAGAAACATGTACTCACCTACCATAATACGCATAATATTGAAGTAGGTTAGCATGTAATAATAAACTCTCTAACTTTGATAATAAACGATAAATGTTGACACACCGACAGTTAGAATACACATCTTCGAATACTTAAAGATTTCAGGTTCAATTTCCAAAACGCGATTACATCTGGGGCGTCCGAAATCATAATAAAATAATCAGCGAGCACAAGAATCGAGCACACATAACAATACATGGCGGCACGACACTCAACTGATGATAAATTTTAGTCAACGACCAATTTTTTGTCCCAAAAAATTTACCTCGTTCGGCAAAAACATTCTGACGCGTTCAAGTTCAAGTCGGCATAGGCGGAGGGTGAAATAAGGGGCCAGAAAAAAGTTCCAAAAAATTGCGGATTTCAGCAAAGTGGTAAATAGAAAAAATATTTTGACGAGTTCTACTTGTGGTTAAATTTTCTGCTAGGACGTCCATAACACCCAAAAAAGCAAAACGTAAAAAGCAATAAACGAGAAGTTGCACACAAAAATTTCTTAATAGTTAATAAGAAAAAGAAGCAAAAATATAATACAGTAAGGAAATAGAACAAGATGATCCAATGAAGACCTGCAAATTTTAGTTTTTAGTAATTAATTTTCATCCGGCGCATTAACCATTTCTGTATTTTTTTTTCAATTAATCAATAATGGGGTCGTCCCACAATTTATTATAACCCTATTTTTTTTTGTTTATTCGAAATCAAGCGTTTACTAGGTAAAAAAAATCGAAAACATTTGTCTTATTTGAAACGCGCGCCTTTCTGTGACGTCAACACGGGACAAAGTTACTAGACGCATGAACCAATGAGAATGCTCCCCCGAAATGACACAAGAGGCAGTAAATGTATAGGGTTTGAAAATATGTACAGGCTCTGTTGCCTGCCATTAAAAAACTAAAATTTTGAATACAAAATAAATTCCTTTTTATGTCAAGTGTTTTTATGTCAAGAGTCAAGTGGTTATTTTAATTAAGTTAAAATAGTATATTGTATAAAAGTGTTGAAAATGATTTTATTTTTATTTATTTTATAACGTTTTATAATATAAAACAATATATTTATTATTATCTACTTATTTAAAATTATAATTTATTGTTATATTGTCCAATTTAATTCCAATTTTTTAAATATATTTTCTGTCAATGAAAAGCTTGTAGAACATGAGAGAAGTTCATTTTCTGCCAAGATCGTTGAATTTTCAATTGCAGCAATTTTATTTGATATTTGTATTTTGTTTTGGATGGAATCGTCTATGCATTCTTCGGCAACAGCACTGGAACGCCAACCTCCATGGCAAATTGCCACCTGCGTTTATCATTAGCGTAGCCGATGCCCCAGAAAGTCTATTAACAACTATAGCCTAGAAATTAAATAATAATTATTATTTGTATATATTTTTTGAAATGTCAATGACGTCACCAAACGTCAAATTTGAAAATTTGAAATAAACCGCGAACTTTAAAGGTTGGCTAGTGATCGTCAGACAATGAAAGAAAAAGCAGAACCCTACGTTGTGTTATTTTTTTGACAAGACAAGCAATGGCGGGACATTCAAACTTACCCAAACGAAACAAACCCTAGGTTCTTTGGATACATGGCGAGAGCTAATCAAGAGAAGAGAGCGTAGAATATTGAAACGCGTGGAATTATCTAAGATTATCGAGAGTTTACTATCATGGGAAAAGCTTGCACATACAAACGGAACAAGGGAAATGAGTTTGTTACTGAATTGTTCTAGACATACTTAGTTTCCTGTCTTTTTTTAAGGTTTGTCCAAACCAAGTCCAAGCTAGCGGCACTTCCCTCGGGGACTTTTCTTTTGGTTGTTAAGTATTTTAAGTATTTGTGAAGCAAGCAATTTATTGGTAGCCCGAATCCACGCCGCAAACTCCAACCTAGTACAGGTACAGGTTTAGCCGAAGTAGGGGCACATAACTCCCCCAAACAGCAGCCTGCAATGCGAACCACGAACTGAATAGTATTTGGTCTATCTGCTGCCTCGAAACATGTACGGACAAACAATATAAAATAATAAAATATAAAGTAACGCAACGTTTCCTTTGGAAGCCATTTTGAAACGAGCGACATGCGATGACATCAAGCGGGCGTAACACGTAACGAGGCGCGACGAACATGCACAAGCAAACAACACTAAATACCGAAATTTGGCTTCCCCGGGTCGTATATAGCTAGATGTCAGTTACAAGCGAACAACGAGATCGGAAATCGCAATGGCGCGCAAGACAACATAACGATCAGGCACTTTTCAGAACCCCGACATGCGGCGTGGCGCTTTGCCGTTTTGTGCCCTTTAGTTTTCAGTTCTTACTCAGCGTTGGTTAATTCAAGTCAACAGAGACAAAATAGCTTTTTTTTTAATTACCGCAAGCTGCTGTCGGCCTGATACCGAAAGACAGGTAGTTATTAAAGGATTTATCTGAGTGGCAATCTAGTGATGTTAAGTTAGGGAATCACTTTGTCTCAAATTAAACGCGCCTGTGGTTCGGGCTCTGTAACTAGAAGTCAACAACACATTTGCACTTTCTGAAATTGACGACAATATCTAAAAACAAATTACAGCACAAGTTATTCGCGGTACCTGTGACCCATAAATGATACGAAATTTCTGGGTTCACGCGAGGTCCACGGAATACTTCGAGTAGCAATAGTAACATTATTTTAAACAAAGGCTAGAATTGTAACAAGGCATGTAGGTACAAAGGCTGAACGACTTCGTTTTCGTTATGGCGGGTTTTATGACGTACCTAGCAGACAACGGTAAAAATTGAAATGGTTTTTATCTAGGAGTTTCTAATATGGATCAAACGCCGGTCAACTTCAGGGCCATCTCATTATGTTGAGTATGACAAAAAGAAATAGATATAATAAAAAAAATGTTACCTGTAAATACGTCGGACGGCACGACACACACGATTGTTAATTTCAACCTATCCTTCTGGTAACGTGAAATTTCGACAATACAATTTTACATAGAGCACACTCAATTTTAAAAGCAGGAGAACTCATAGTGGAATATAATTAGATAAAAATAAAGAATTAAACGTTAGTTACGAATTGATGCTTCTAACGTTAAAGTCTGAATGAATGTCATGGCCGCCGGTCCTCCTTCCACTATCTAGCAGGGACGCCAACCGTCCTTTTAGGCACGGCAACTTCATCGCGCTGCCAACCACTGCTGGATGTTGCCAACTTGCCGGATAGGCAACTCGAAGTTTTCCTATGCATTGTATGGTCTATTTTGGGGATATCTCAATACTTATCGTATTCCTCAACACTGAATATTGAGACCACATTGTCGATGGCTTATATCTTTGAGATAATTCTTCAAAATAAACAAGAAACACGTTTTCTGATAATTATTTCAGATTCAGTTTCTTTGTTTTTCTCCCCTCCGTAAATTTCTCATACGAACTTAAATATCTCTCCTTTGAAGTTGAAGGCAATAAATTTAGTCTTTGAGTCTTGAGCAGCTTTTTCTGACATTTCAAGGGGAGTCATCTTCGTTCATCATATTTAGCAGTTTTCACGTTTACATTAAAAACAGAATGACAGAATAACAATTTTTTTGGAGTCGTGGTTGCAACACAGCTTACCTTATTTTAAAATTTTGGCGTCTGTTCCGCCAAGAATGTATGTTTGGTTGCCTAAATATACAAAATTAGCGTGTGTTCTGGATTTAATACACGTGCGAAATAAATGAATTTCAAGTGTAGCTACTGGTGTTTTTTTACACACTTTTCATAGCAGTCGTAGAAAAAGTAAATTTTTGAAATTGGTCATGGTATATAAAACATGTATATCTTCTGCTAGTTTGTCATCCTATGTGGCTGGCCAGTTCATGAGGGTCTCATAAAAAAGTATGCACATGTGGAATGTTAAGTCCACGTAATAAAGCAGTTTTTTTATTGCTATAAGCTGGGAAACCCACTCCATTAGGAAGAAGAGGGTTTGTTCTTTGTGGTTTGGTGAAAGAAAAAAATCTTTCATTAAGTTATTATCGATGAATGTACTTGAAGACTCTTGAAGATGTCGCTCTCAGCCTCGGCATCGATATTTCTTTTGAGTGTGGATGGCGGTTCCTTGGGCTGGGCCAGGTGTCTGCAAGATGCTAACGTGGGGGGCGGCTAGAAATGGTGGTTATCATCGACTTGTGGTTGGACCTCTACCTCCGTCGAGGTGGCGCAGAATCGGCGGAAACGCTTGGGGGCTGTTGGGCATCGTGGTTCTCATCTTGACAACGACTCGTTGGTCTGGAGACGCTAGTGACACCTGGACTGGGCATCTGAAGAACCCGGACATCGGACATGCGCTCGAGAACGTTCCGAATATTATTTTTCTACCCGTTCCAAATCCATTCTGTTCTAATAATATTTTTCTTTCTGTTTCGTTTCTCCACCAGTATGGTTTAGTACGTTTCCCAGTCTTTTGGTGGCCTGTTGTCTTTTGTTATATTGTTCAGCAGTTGTGGAAATTGTTCTTTTTCCTTGTCTTCCATGTATTTCAGCATCTTTGTTGTTATTTCGTTGTGTCTTGGCGCCTTAGCTGCTTTGAGTTTCAGCAAGGTTTTTTATAATTTTTATACTCTTTCACAAAGTCCGTTTTCCGCGGATCCTTTTCAGTTGTTCATCTTCTTCTGCCGTCAGGTCAGGTCAGGTCAGGTACGGACAAACAATATAAAATAATAAAATATAAAGTAACGCAGCGTTTTCTTTGGAAGCCATTTTGAAACAAGCGACATGCGATGACATCAAGCGGGCGTAACACGTAACGAGGCGCGACGAACATGCACAAGCAAACAACACTAAATACCGAAATTTGGCTTCCCCGGGTCGTATATAGCTAGATGTCAGTTACAAGCGAACAACGAGATCGGAAATCGCAAGGGGGCGCAAGACAACATAACGATCAGGCACTTTTCAGAACCCCGACATGCGGCGTGGCGCTTTGCCGTTTTGTGCCCTTTAGTTTTCAGTTCTTACTCAGCGTTGGTTAATTCAAGTCAACAGAGACAAAATAGCTTTTTTTTAATTACCGCAAGCTGCTGTCGGCCTGATACCGAATGAAAGGTAGTTATTAAAGGATTTATCTGAGTGGCAATCTAGTGATGTTAAGTTAGGGAATCACTTTGCCTCAAATTAAACGCGCCTGTGGTTCGGGCTCTGTAACTAGAAGTCAACAACACATTTGCACTTTCTGAAATTGGCAACAATATCTAAAAACAAATTACAACACGGTACCTGTGACTCATAACTGATACGAAATTTCTGGGTTCACGCGAGGTCCACGGAATACTTCGAGTAGCAATAGTAACATTATTTTAAACAAAGGCTAGAATTGTAACAAGGCATGTAGATACAAAGGCTGAACGACTTCGTTTTTGTTATGGCGGGTTTTATGACGTACCTAGCAGACAACGGTAAAAATTGAAATGGTTTTTATCTAGGAGTTTCTAGTATGGAACAAACGCCGGTCAGCTTCAGGGCCATCTCATTATGTTGAGTATGACAAAAAGAAATAGATATAATAAAAAAAGGTTACCTGTAAATACGTCGGACGGCACGACACACACGATTGTTAATTTCAACCTATCCCTCTGGTAACGTGAAATTTCGACAATACAATTTTACATAGAGCACACTCAATTTTAAAAGCAGCAGAACTCATAGTGGAATAAAATTAGATAAAAATAAAGAATTAAAGGTTAGTTACGAATTGATGCTTCTAACGTTAAAGTCTGAATGAATGTCATGGCCGCCGGTCCTCCTTCCACTATCTAGCAGGGACGCCAACCGTCCTTTTAGGCACGGCAACTTCATCGCGCTGCCAACCACTGCTGGATGTTGCTAACTTGCCGGACAGGCAACTCGAAGTTTTCCTATGCATTGTATGGTCTCTTTTGGGGATATCTCAATACTTATCGTATTCCTCAACACTGAATATTGAGACCACATTGTCGATGACTTATATCTTTGAGATAATTGTTCAAAATAAACAAGAAACACGTTTTCTGATAATTATTTCAAATTCAGTTTCTTTGTCTTTCTCCACTCCGTAAATTTCTCATACGAACTTAAATATCTCTCCTTTGAAGTTGAAGGCAATAAATTTAGTCTTTGGGTCTTGAGCAGCTTTTTCTGACATTTCAAGGGGAGTCATCTTCGTTCATCATATTTAGCAGTTTTCACGTTTACATTAAAAACAGAATGACAGAGTAACTAATTTTTGGAGTCGTGGTTGCAACACAGCTTACCTTATTTTAAAATTTTGGCGTCTGTTCCGCCAAGAATGTATGTTTGGTTGCCTAAACACACAAAATTAGCGTGTGTTCTGGATTTAATACACGTGTGAAATAAATGAATTTCAAGTGTAGCTACTGGTGTTTTTTTTACACACTTTTCATAGCAGTCGTAGAAAAAGTAAATTTTTGAAATTGGTCATCGTATATAAAACATGTATGTCTTCTGCTAATTTGTCATCCTATGTGGCTGGCCAGTTCATGAGGGTCTCATAAAAAAGTATGCACATGTGGAATGTTAAGTCCACGTAATAAAGCAGTTTTTTATTGCTATAAGCTGGGAAACCCACTGTATTAGGAAGAAGAGGGTTTGTTCTTTGTGGTTTGGTGAAAGAAAAAAAATCTTTCATTAAGTTATTATCGATGAATGTACTTTGTAGTTTTCAGTCTGGACTGCGATCTACTTGGACGTGTAGGATGTAGTATGTGGACGGGGTCGGTGGCAGGCGGATATGGGCTGAAGATGGGAGTAGTTTTCTCCCGAAACATGTTCCTATTGTAATTTACGTTTTGTGGAGTTTGACTTGAATATATTTAAATTTTAATTTATTTATTTTCTTTTTTGCAAATATAACTACATTGTTTTCTCCATGTGAGACCTAAGCAGATGTCAAATGTGGCAATTTTACACAAGAAAATTTATCGATTACAACGCCCATATAACGCATACACGCTTGGATATCAATAAACCCTCAACGAGTCATGTTTGTCTGATCTGACACGCACTTGTACATGTTTTACGCAAGCAAGCTTTTGAATACATTATAATGATACACTTAATTTACGTGCATGCAAACTGAAAGTGCTGGCCGCAAAATTGTTGTTTATTGAGCAAAATGTGCATCGATTGACGGTTTTTGTGTACTACACGATGCAACAATGTTTTTCATAACTTTATGGGGGGATGTCACGATTTTGCTTTACTGCAATAAAGAGACAAAGAACTTTGTGGCCTACGATCTTAACCTTCAATAAGTGTTACTAAGACAGAAGTACTCTTGATCCTTAAGGACCTCTCGACTCCGTAACACTAATGACGTGAAGCAGACTACGAGTTTTTCACAAAAAACAAGAGAAGATTTACTCATACTTTTTGCAATCAATTGTTGTGGTAACTAATGCTCGAAATTATATTGCGGCAGCAAGAACCCACGTCGTTTTCTTGCTCCACTAAATTTCATTCAGGCACAAATTAGTATTTCCACAACTACCCAACATAAATGGAAATCCACCGCCAGTCCCACTTTCACTCAGTCGTAAATGTTACCCAACACTCCCTCGTGGAATATTAATGCACCTGACGCTTTCAGCCACTGCACCTGTCGTCCGTACGAAATGGACAGTCACAAAACTAATTTCATCGACATAACATGCACAAACATGACATTGGAAATCGATTTCATCGCCTCGGATTTGTCTAGGAACACTAGGTCAGCGCCGAAACTTCTGTCGGCGTTTTTCGCCATGAAATTTACAATTACCTTCCGGGCCACTTCCAATAAATTAATCACCACTTTCAGCCACAAATTGCAGCTCCCTGGCGTTTAACATGTTGATCTGGGCGTTATTTATGACCCCCGAGCAGGCGATGTCGACTCCCATCGGGTTAAGATTCGATAAATCCTGAGAATCTTCTTAAATGCTTTTACCGGAGTCGTAATGGTAAAAGAAGCTGATTGATGTTTGTGTAAATAGCATTTGATGGAAAATAGTATGAGTCATTTCCGACAGGAGTATATATTTAAATGTTTTCATGTCAATAAAAATTTGCAGAATATTTACAAGATAGGTGGTTTTAAAATTTACGCGAAAACCGATCGAGAACCGCTGGCATGATTGAAGAACCCTTATCTCTTGGCCTAACAAGAAGAGTTTTTGGCTGGAATGAGCGCGGTGAACGACTGCCAATTAATAATTACTTTCAGTGTTACTTTGACGGTTCACGGTGCACAATTTTTTTAAATGCCTTTATTTTCAAATGCTAAGTGACACCACACTTCAACAGCTACTTCTAACTAAAGCCTAAAGCTTCTATTGAATTTTCTAAATCTTTTCCTAACCTCTGTAGAGCCCCTCGACTCTTGCAATTTCTATAACAACCTGCAATTCCAGCGGTACATTTTAATTCCTTTCAAACTTTTGGCACTCATTAATTTTGACATACAGTTTACAGTGCTCTCGTATTCAGTAATCACAAAATATAAAGAGCAGTCGCTTTTCATCGCATCCAGTTCTATTTTTTTCCGAAACGCACATATCCTGCAAATCACTTTTATTCATTTTTATTTTCCCAATAGAATTGCGCTGCAGTCGTTCTGTTTGTGAAGTTTGTAAAATTTCCACATGGAAATTGGGTCTATTAACATTCGGCGAAGCACACCGATGCACCGGAACGCCGTAAATAAATGTCCTTCAGAGCAACGTGTAAAGTTTTTTTTTGATATAAATTATATCTTCATACTCTACTGGGGTAATTGGTTCTGTTAGTCGTGTAACGATTTTGGATCTCACTTTTGCAGATAATGAGCAACTTATTTTGATTACTATAGGCAGAAGAGCAAGTTTGAGAATATACCAAATTTTTTTTTATTGTTTAATGTCTGCTGTCCGCGCTTATCGTGACTACAAGACCGATAATCCATTTTCGCTCGCTAATTATGTATTTTCGGGTTTCCTTATCACTCGGGCTTCTCAAATTCACAGGTTCCTCAGGTTGAAAAAATGGATTTCTAAAAGTTTTGAAGGTTGCACTGGTTCACAGTGTTACTTCCTTCATTTCACAAGTTTCTTACTTTCTCAAGGTTCTCAAATTGTTCTTAGTCGTTAGATCTCTTAGGTACTCAACTCTCAAAATTTTTTTCTCAAGTCCTCAAGTACGACGAGTTTCTCAAGTTCTTTAAGATCCTAAATTTCTTGTATCCTTCAATTTCGCAGGTCAAATTCTCATATTCCTCAAGTTGCCAGACTTCTCGGATTCCTCTTGTTCCTTATTCTATCAGTTTTCTAAATTTATTTCAATTTCTCAGGTTTCTAAGTTCTTAGACCCTAGTTGCAAGTTAGGTTTCTCAACTTTTCAGCTTTTCAGATTCCTCAAGTTTTTAAGATCTTTAAGATATCGTTTTATAAGATTTCAATATTTCAGGTTCTACAAATTTTCAGGTTCCTCAAGTTCTGGGGTCCTCAAGTCTATAGAAAATTATTGCAGAAAGTGTGAAAAATGGTGGATGCGCCACTTAAAAAAAATCTGTAAAAATTTCAGTCGGCCTTTGAGGGTGTAATTTGTGTAATTTCATCATTACAATGTCATAGTTGAACTGATAATAACGCCCTGAAGCCTATAAAAAATTATTGTAGAAAGTGTGAAGAATGGTCGATGCGTTACTTGAGAAAAATCTGTAAAAAAATCATTCTGCCTTTAAGGGTGTAATTTGTCTAATTTCGGAGCTGTTTCCATCATTACAATGTCACATTTGAACAGATAATAACTCCCTGAAGCCTCTTGGGAACTATTGTAGAAAGTGTGAAAAATGGTGGATGCACCACTTGAAGAAAATCTGTAGAAAATTCATTCTGCCTTTGAGGGTGTTACTTGTCTAATTTCGGAGCTGTTTTCATCATTACAATGTCATAGTTGAACTAATAATAACGCCCTGAAGCCTATAAGAAATTATTGTAGAAAGTGTGAAAAATGGTGGATGCACCACTTGAAGAAAATCTGTAAAAAATTCATTCTGCCTTTGAGGGTGTAATTTGTCTAATTTCGGAGCTGTTTCCATCATTACAATGTCACATTTGAACAGATAATAACTCCCTGAAGCCTACAGCGAATTATTGCAGAAAGTGTGAAAAATGGTGGATGCACCACTTGAAGAAAATCTGTAAAAAATTCATTCTGCCTTTGAGGGTGTAATTTGTCTAATTTCGGAGCTGTTTCCATCATTACAATGTCATATTTGAACTGATAATAACGCCCTGAAGCCCATTGGGAATTATTGTAGAAAGTGTGATAATGGTGGATGCACCACTTGAAGAAAATCTGTAAAAAATTCATTCTGCCTTTGAGGGTGTTATTTGTCTAATTTCGGAGCTGTTTTCATCATTACAATGTCATATTTGAACAGATAATAACGCCCTGAAGCCTATTGGGAATTATTGTAGAAAGTGTGAAGAATGGTCGATGCGTTACTTGAGAAACATCTGTAAAAAAATCATTCTGCCTTTAAGGGTGTAATTTGTCTAATTTCGGAGCTGTTTCCATCATTACAATGTCACATTTGAACAGATAATAACTCCCTGAAGCCTACAGCGAATTATTGCAGAAAGTGTGAAAAATGGTGGATGCACCACTTGAAGAAAATCTGTAAAAAATTCATTCTGCCTTTGAGGGTGTAATTTGTCTAATTTCGGAGCTGTTTCCATCATTACAATGTCATATTTGAACAGATAATAACGCCCTGAAGCCTATAAAAAATTATTGTAGAAAGTGTGAAGAATGGTCGATGCGTTACTTGAGAAAAATCTGTAAAAAAATCATTCTGCCTTTAAGGGTGTAATTTGTCTAATTTCGGAGCTGTTTCCATCATTACAATGTCACATTTGAACAGATAATAACTCCCTGAAGCCTCTTGGGAACTATTGTAGAAAGTGTGAAAAATGGTGGATGCACCACTTTAAGAAAATCTGTAGAAAATTCATTCTGCCTTTGAGGGTGTTACTTGTCTAATTTCGGAGCTGTTTTCATCATTACAATGTCATAGTTGAACTAATAATAACGCCCTGAAGCCTATAAGAAATTATTGTAGAAAGTGTGAAAAATGGTGGATGCACCACTTGAAGAAAATCTGTAAAAAATTCATTCTGCCTTTGAGGGTGTAATTTGTCTAATTTCGGAGCTGTTTCCATCATTACAATGTCACATTTGAACAGATAATAACTCCCTGAAGCCTACAGCGAATTATTGCAGAAAGTGTGAAAAATGGTGGATGCACCACTTGAAGAAAATCTGTAAAAAATTCATTCTGCCTTTGAGGGTGTAATTTGTCTAATTTCGGAGCTGTTTCCATCATTACAATGTCACATTTGAACAGATAATAACTCCCTGAAGCCTACAGCGAATTATTGCAGAAAGTGTGAAAAATGGTGGATGCACCACTTGAAGAAAATCTGTAAAAAATTCATTCTGCCTTTGAGGGTGTAATTTGTCTAATTTCGGAGCTGTTTCCATCATTACAATGTCACATTTGAACAGATAATAACTCCCTGAAGCCTACAGCGAATTATTGCAGAAAGTGTGAAAAATGGTGGATGCACCACTTGAAGAAAATCTGTAAAAAATTCATTCTGCCTTTGAGGGTGTAATTTGTCTAATTTCGGAGCTGTTTCCATCATTACAATGTCATATTTGAACAGATAATAACGCCCTGAAGCCTCTTGGGAACTATTGTAGAAAGTGTGAAAAATGGTGGATGCACCACTTGAAGAAAATCTGTAAAAAATTCATTCTGCCTTTGAGGGTGTAATTTGTCTAATTTCCGAGCTGTTTTCATCATTACAATGCCATATTTGAACTGATAATAACGCCCTGAAGCCTATTGGGAATTATTGTAGAAAGTGTGATAATGGTGGATGCACCACTTGAAGAAAATCTGTAAAAAAATCATTCTGCCTTTGAGGGTGTAATTTCTCTAATTTTCGAGCTGTTTTCATCATTACAATGCCATATTTGAACTGATAATAACGCCCTGAAGCCTATTGGGAATTATTGTAGAAAGTGTGATAATGGTGGATGCACCACTTGAAGAAAATCTGTAAAAAATTCATTCTGCCTTTGAGGGTGTAATTTGTCTAATTTCCGAGCTGTTTTCATCATTACAATGCCATATTTGAACTGATAATAACGCCCTGAAGCCTATTGGGAATTATTGTAGAAAGTGTGATAATGGTGGATGCACCACTTGAAGAAAATCTGTAAAAAATTCATTCTGCCTTTGAGGGTGTTATTTGTCTAATTTCGGAGCTGTTTTCATCATTACAATGTCATATTTGAACAGATAATAACGCCCTGAAGCCTCTTGGGAACTATTGTAGAAAGTGTGAAAAATGGTGGATGCGTCACTTGAGGAAAATCTGTAAAAAATTCATTCTGCCTTTGAGGGTGTAATTTGTCTAATTTCGGAGCTGTTTTCATCATTACAATGTCATATTTGAACAGATAATAACGCCCTGAAGCCTCTTGGGAACTATTGTAGAAAGTGTGAAAAATGGTGGATGCACCACTTGAAGAAAATCTGTAAAAAATTCATTCTGCCTTTGAGGGTGTAATTTGTCTAATTTCCGAGCTGTTTTCATCATTACAATGCCATATTTGAACTGATAATAACGCCCTGAAGCCTATTGGGAATTATTGTAGAAAGTGTGATAATGGTGGATGCACCACTTGAAGAAAATCTGTAAAAAAATCATTCTGCCTTTGAGGGTGTAATTTGTCTAATTTCCGAGCTGTTTTCATCATTACAATGCCATATTTGAACTGATAATAACGCCCTGAAGCCTATTGGGAATTATTGTAGAAAGTGTGATAATGGTGGATGCACCACTTGAAGAAAATCTGTAAAAAATTCATTCTGCCTTTGAGGGTGTAATTTGTCTAATTTCCGAGCTGTTTTCATCATTACAATGCCATATTTGAACTGATAATAACGCCCTGAAGCCTATTGGGAATTATTGTAGAAAGTGTGATAATGGTGGATGCATCACTTGAAGAAAATCTGTAAAAAATTCATTCTGCCTTTGAGGGTGTAATTTGTCTAATTTCGGAGCTGTTTTCATCATTACAATGTCATAGTTGAACTGATAATAACGCCCTGAAGCCTATAAGAAATTATTGTAGAAAGTGTGAAGAATGGTCGATGCGTTACTTGAGAAAAATCTGTAAAAAAATCATTCGGCCTTTGAGGGTGTAATTTGTCTAATTTCGGAGCTGTTTTCATCATTATAATCTCATAGTTGAACTAACAATAACGCCCTGAAGCCTATAAGAAATTATTGTAGAAAGTGTGAAAAATGGTGGATGCGTCACTTGAGGAAAATCTGTAAAAAATTCATTCTGCCTTTGAGGGTGTAATTTGTTTAATTTCGGAGCTGTTTTCATTATTACAATATCACATCTGAACAGATAATAACGCCCTGAAGCCTATAGGGAATAATTGTAGAAAGTGTGAAAGATGGTGGATGCGCCACTTAAAGAAAATCCGTAAAAAATTCATTCTGCCTTTGAGGGTGTAATTTGTCTAATTTCGGAGCTGTCTCCATCATTACAATGTCATATTTGAACAGATATTAACGCCCTGAAGCCTGTTGGGAATTATTGTACAAAGTGTGAAGAATGGTCGATGCGTTACTTGCGAAAAATCTGTAAAAAAATCATTCTGCCTTTGAGGGTGTAATTTGTCTAATTTCGGAGCTGTTTTCATCATTACAATGTCACATTTGGACAGATAATAACTCCCTGAAGCCTATAGGGAATTATTGCAGAAAGTGTGAAAAATGGTGGATGCGCCACTTAAAAAAAATCTGTAAAAATTTCAGTCGGCCTTTGAGGGTGTAATTTGTGTAATTTCGGAGTTGTTTTCATCATTACAATGTCATAGTTGAACTGATAATAACGCCCTGAAGCCTATAAGAAATTATTGTAGAAAGTGTGATAATGGTGGATGCATCACTTGAAGAAAATCTGTAAAAAATTCATTCTGCCTTTGAGGGTGTTATTTGTCTAATTTCGGAGCTGTTTTCATCATTACAATGTCATAGTTGAACTGATAATAACGCCCTGAAGCCTATAAGAAATTATTGTAGAAAGTGTGATAATGGTGGATGCATCACTTGAAGAAAATCTGTAAAAAATTCATTCTGCCTTTGAGGGTGTTATTTGTCTAATTTCGGAGCTGTTTTCATCATTACAATGTCATATTTGAACAGATAATAACGCCCTGAAGCCTATTGGGAATTATTGTAGAAAGTCTGATAACGGTGGATGCACCACTTGAAGAAAATCTGTAAAAAATTCATTCTGCCTTTGAGGGTGTAATTTGTCTAATTTCGGAGCTGTTTCCATCATTACAATGTCACATTTGAACAGATAATAACTCCCTGAAGCCTACAGCGAATTATTGCAGAAAGTGTGAAAAATGGTGGATGCACCACTTGAAGAAAATCTGTAAAAAATTCATTCTGCCTTTGAGGGTGTAATTTGTCTAATTTCGGAGCTGTTTCCATCATTACAATGTCATATTTGAACTGATAATAACGCCCTGAAGCCCATTGGGAATTATTGTAGAAAGTGTGATAATGGTGGATGCACCACTTGAAGAAAATCTGTAAAAAATTCATTCTGCCTTTGAGGGTGTTATTTGTCTAATTTCGGAGCTGTTTTCATCATTACAATGTCATATTTGAACAGATAATAACGCCCTGAAGCCTATTGGGAATTATTGTAGAAAGTGTGAAGAATGGTCGATGCGTTACTTGAGAAACATCTGTAAAAAAATCATTCTGCCTTTAAGGGTGTAATTTGTCTAATTTCGGAGCTGTTTCCATCATTACAATGTCACATTTGAACAGATAATAACTCCCTGAAGCCTACAGCGAATTATTGCAGAAAGTGTGAAAAATGGTGGATGCACCACTTGAAGAAAATCTGTAAAAAATTCATTCTGCCTTTGAGGGTGTAATTTGTCTAATTTCGGAGCTGTTTCCATCATTACAATGTCATATTTGAACAGATAATAACGCCCTGAAGCCTATAAAAAATTATTGTAGAAAGTGTGAAGAATGGTCGATGCGTTACTTGAGAAAAATCTGTAAAAAAATCATTCTGCCTTTAAGGGTGTAATTTGTCTAATTTCGGAGCTGTTTCCATCATTACAATGTCACATTTGAACAGATAATAACTCCCTGAAGCCTCTTGGGAACTATTGTAGAAAGTGTGAAAAATGGTGGATGCACCACTTTAAGAAAATCTGTAGAAAATTCATTCTGCCTTTGAGGGTGTTACTTGTCTAATTTCGGAGCTGTTTTCATCATTACAATGTCATAGTTGAACTAATAATAACGCCCTGAAGCCTATAAGAAATTATTGTAGAAAGTGTGAAAAATGGTGGATGCACCACTTGAAGAAAATCTGTAAAAAATTCATTCTGCCTTTGAGGGTGTAATTTGTCTAATTTCGGAGCTGTTTCCATCATTACAATGTCACATTTGAACAGATAATAACTCCCTGAAGCCTACAGCGAATTATTGCAGAAAGTGTGAAAAATGGTGGATGCACCACTTGAAGAAAATCTGTAAAAAATTCATTCTGCCTTTGAGGGTGTAATTTGTCTAATTTCGGAGCTGTTTCCATCATTACAATGTCACATTTGAACAGATAATAACTCCCTGAAGCCTACAGCGAATTATTGCAGAAAGTGTGAAAAATGGTGGATGCACCACTTGAAGAAAATCTGTAAAAAATTCATTCTGCCTTTGAGGGTGTAATTTGTCTAATTTCGGAGCTGTTTCCATCATTACAATGTCACATTTGAACAGATAATAACTCCCTGAAGCCTACAGCGAATTATTGCAGAAAGTGTGAAAAATGGTGGATGCACCACTTTATTTTTATCCACATATCCTGCAAATCACTTTTATTCATTTTTATTTTCCCAATAGAATTGCGCTGCAGTCGTTCTGTTTGTGAAGTTTGTAAAATTTCCACATGGAAATTGGGTCTATTAACATTCGGCGAAGCACACCGATGCACCGGAACGCCGTAAATAAATGTCCTTCAGAGCAACGTGTAAAGTTTTTTTTTGATATAAATTATATCTTCATACTCTACTGGGGTAATTGGTTCTGTTAGTCGTGTAACGATTTTGGATCTCACTTTTGCAGATAATGAGCAACTTATTTTGATTACTATAGGCAGAAGAGCAAGTTTGAGAATATACCAAATTTTTTTTTATTGTTTAATGTCTGCTGTCCGCGCTTATCGTGACTACAAGACCGATAATCCATTTTCGCTCGCTAATTATGTATTTTCGGGTTTCCTTATCACTCGGGCTTCTCAAATTCACAGGTTCCTCAGGTTGAAAAAATGGATTTCTAAAAGTTTTGAAGGTTGCACTGGTTCACAGTGTTACTTCCTTCATTTCACAAGTTTCTTACTTTCTCAAGGTTCTCAAATTGTTCTTAGTCGTTAGATCTCTTAGGTACTCAACTCTCAAAATTTTTTTCTCAAGTCCTCAAGTACGACGAGTTTCTCAAGTTCTTTAAGATCCTAAATTTCTTGTATCCTTCAATTTCGCAGGTCAAATTCTCATATTCCTCAAGTTGCCAGACTTCTCGGATTCCTCTTGTTCCTTATTCTATCAGTTTTCTAAATTTATTTCAATTTCTCAGGTTTCTAAGTTCTTAGACCCTAGTTGCAAGTTAGGTTTCTCAACTTTTCAGCTTTTCAGATTCCTCAAGTTTTTAAGATCTTTAAGATATCGTTTTATAAGATTTCAATATTTCAGGTTCTACAAATTTTCAGGTTCCTCAAGTTCTGGGGTCCTCAAGTCTATAGAAAATTATTGCAGAAAGTGTGAAAAATGGTGGATGCGCCACTTAAAAAAAATCTGTAAAAATTTCAGTCGGCCTTTGAGGGTGTAATTTGTGTAATTTCATCATTACAATGTCATAGTTGAACTGATAATAACGCCCTGAAGCCTATAAAAAATTATTGTAGAAAGTGTGAAGAATGGTCGATGCGTTACTTGAGAAAAATCTGTAAAAAAATCATTCTGCCTTTAAGGGTGTAATTTGTCTAATTTCGGAGCTGTTTCCATCATTACAATGTCACATTTGAACAGATAATAACTCCCTGAAGCCTCTTGGGAACTATTGTAGAAAGTGTGAAAAATGGTGGATGCACCACTTGAAGAAAATCTGTAGAAAATTCATTCTGCCTTTGAGGGTGTTACTTGTCTAATTTCGGAGCTGTTTTCATCATTACAATGTCATAGTTGAACTAATAATAACGCCCTGAAGCCTATAAGAAATTATTGTAGAAAGTGTGAAAAATGGTGGATGCACCACTTGAAGAAAATCTGTAAAAAATTCATTCTGCCTTTGAGGGTGTAATTTGTCTAATTTCGGAGCTGTTTCCATCATTACAATGTCACATTTGAACAGATAATAACTCCCTGAAGCCTACAGCGAATTATTGCAGAAAGTGTGAAAAATGGTGGATGCACCACTTGAAGAAAATCTGTAAAAAATTCATTCTGCCTTTGAGGGTGTAATTTGTCTAATTTCGGAGCTGTTTCCATCATTACAATGTCATATTTGAACTGATAATAACGCCCTGAAGCCCATTGGGAATTATTGTAGAAAGTGTGATAATGGTGGATGCACCACTTGAAGAAAATCTGTAAAAAATTCATTCTGCCTTTGAGGGTGTTATTTGTCTAATTTCGGAGCTGTTTTCATCATTACAATGTCATATTTGAACAGATAATAACGCCCTGAAGCCTATTGGGAATTATTGTAGAAAGTGTGAAGAATGGTCGATGCGTTACTTGAGAAACATCTGTAAAAAAATCATTCTGCCTTTAAGGGTGTAATTTGTCTAATTTCGGAGCTGTTTCCATCATTACAATGTCACATTTGAACAGATAATAACTCCCTGAAGCCTACAGCGAATTATTGCAGAAAGTGTGAAAAATGGTGGATGCACCACTTGAAGAAAATCTGTAAAAAATTCATTCTGCCTTTGAGGGTGTAATTTGTCTAATTTCGGAGCTGTTTCCATCATTACAATGTCATATTTGAACAGATAATAACGCCCTGAAGCCTATAAAAAATTATTGTAGAAAGTGTGAAGAATGGTCGATGCGTTACTTGAGAAAAATCTGTAAAAAAATCATTCTGCCTTTAAGGGTGTAATTTGTCTAATTTCGGAGCTGTTTCCATCATTACAATGTCACATTTGAACAGATAATAACTCCCTGAAGCCTCTTGGGAACTATTGTAGAAAGTGTGAAAAATGGTGGATGCACCACTTTAAGAAAATCTGTAGAAAATTCATTCTGCCTTTGAGGGTGTTACTTGTCTAATTTCGGAGCTGTTTTCATCATTACAATGTCATAGTTGAACTAATAATAACGCCCTGAAGCCTATAAGAAATTATTGTAGAAAGTGTGAAAAATGGTGGATGCACCACTTGAAGAAAATCTGTAAAAAATTCATTCTGCCTTTGAGGGTGTAATTTGTCTAATTTCGGAGCTGTTTCCATCATTACAATGTCACATTTGAACAGATAATAACTCCCTGAAGCCTACAGCGAATTATTGCAGAAAGTGTGAAAAATGGTGGATGCACCACTTGAAGAAAATCTGTAAAAAATTCATTCTGCCTTTGAGGGTGTAATTTGTCTAATTTCGGAGCTGTTTCCATCATTACAATGTCACATTTGAACAGATAATAACTCCCTGAAGCCTACAGCGAATTATTGCAGAAAGTGTGAAAAATGGTGGATGCACCACTTGAAGAAAATCTGTAAAAAATTCATTCTGCCTTTGAGGGTGTAATTTGTCTAATTTCGGAGCTGTTTCCATCATTACAATGTCACATTTGAACAGATAATAACTCCCTGAAGCCTACAGCGAATTATTGCAGAAAGTGTGAAAAATGGTGGATGCACCACTTGAAGAAAATCTGTAAAAAATTCATTCTGCCTTTGAGGGTGTAATTTGTCTAATTTCGGAGCTGTTTCCATCATTACAATGTCATATTTGAACAGATAATAACGCCCTGAAGCCTCTTGGGAACTATTGTAGAAAGTGTGAAAAATGGTGGATGCACCACTTGAAGAAAATCTGTAAAAAATTCATTCTGCCTTTGAGGGTGTAATTTGTCTAATTTCCGAGCTGTTTTCATCATTACAATGCCATATTTGAACTGATAATAACGCCCTGAAGCCTATTGGGAATTATTGTAGAAAGTGTGATAATGGTGGATGCACCACTTGAAGAAAATCTGTAAAAAAATCATTCTGCCTTTGAGGGTGTAATTTCTCTAATTTTCGAGCTGTTTTCATCATTACAATGCCATATTTGAACTGATAATAACGCCCTGAAGCCTATTGGGAATTATTGTAGAAAGTGTGATAATGGTGGATGCACCACTTGAAGAAAATCTGTAAAAAATTCATTCTGCCTTTGAGGGTGTAATTTGTCTAATTTCCGAGCTGTTTTCATCATTACAATGCCATATTTGAACTGATAATAACGCCCTGAAGCCTATTGGGAATTATTGTAGAAAGTGTGATAATGGTGGATGCACCACTTGAAGAAAATCTGTAAAAAATTCATTCTGCCTTTGAGGGTGTTATTTGTCTAATTTCGGAGCTGTTTTCATCATTACAATGTCATATTTGAACAGATAATAACGCCCTGAAGCCTCTTGGGAACTATTGTAGAAAGTGTGAAAAATGGTGGATGCGTCACTTGAGGAAAATCTGTAAAAAATTCATTCTGCCTTTGAGGGTGTAATTTGTCTAATTTCGGAGCTGTTTTCATCATTACAATGTCATATTTGAACAGATAATAACGCCCTGAAGCCTCTTGGGAACTATTGTAGAAAGTGTGAAAAATGGTGGATGCACCACTTGAAGAAAATCTGTAAAAAATTCATTCTGCCTTTGAGGGTGTAATTTGTCTAATTTCCGAGCTGTTTTCATCATTACAATGCCATATTTGAACTGATAATAACGCCCTGAAGCCTATTGGGAATTATTGTAGAAAGTGTGATAATGGTGGATGCACCACTTGAAGAAAATCTGTAAAAAAATCATTCTGCCTTTGAGGGTGTAATTTGTCTAATTTCCGAGCTGTTTTCATCATTACAATGCCATATTTGAACTGATAATAACGCCCTGAAGCCTATTGGGAATTATTGTAGAAAGTGTGATAATGGTGGATGCACCACTTGAAGAAAATCTGTAAAAAATTCATTCTGCCTTTGAGGGTGTAATTTGTCTAATTTCCGAGCTGTTTTCATCATTACAATGCCATATTTGAACTGATAATAACGCCCTGAAGCCTATTGGGAATTATTGTAGAAAGTGTGATAATGGTGGATGCATCACTTGAAGAAAATCTGTAAAAAATTCATTCTGCCTTTGAGGGTGTAATTTGTCTAATTTCGGAGCTGTTTTCATCATTACAATGTCATAGTTGAACTGATAATAACGCCCTGAAGCCTATAAGAAATTATTGTAGAAAGTGTGAAGAATGGTCGATGCGTTACTTGAGAAAAATCTGTAAAAAAATCATTCGGCCTTTGAGGGTGTAATTTGTCTAATTTCGGAGCTGTTTTCATCATTATAATCTCATAGTTGAACTAACAATAACGCCCTGAAGCCTATAAGAAATTATTGTAGAAAGTGTGAAAAATGGTGGATGCGTCACTTGAGGAAAATCTGTAAAAAATTCATTCTGCCTTTGAGGGTGTAATTTGTTTAATTTCGGAGCTGTTTTCATTATTACAATATCACATCTGAACAGATAATAACGCCCTGAAGCCTATAGGGAATAATTGTAGAAAGTGTGAAAGATGGTGGATGCGCCACTTAAAGAAAATCCGTAAAAAATTCATTCTGCCTTTGAGGGTGTAATTTGTCTAATTTCGGAGCTGTCTCCATCATTACAATGTCATATTTGAACAGATATTAACGCCCTGAAGCCTGTTGGGAATTATTGTACAAAGTGTGAAGAATGGTCGATGCGTTACTTGCGAAAAATCTGTAAAAAAATCATTCTGCCTTTGAGGGTGTAATTTGTCTAATTTCGGAGCTGTTTTCATCATTACAATGTCACATTTGGACAGATAATAACTCCCTGAAGCCTATAGGGAATTATTGCAGAAAGTGTGAAAAATGGTGGATGCGCCACTTAAAAAAAATCTGTAAAAATTTCAGTCGGCCTTTGAGGGTGTAATTTGTGTAATTTCGGAGTTGTTTTCATCATTACAATGTCATAGTTGAACTGATAATAACGCCCTGAAGCCTATAAGAAATTATTGTAGAAAGTGTGATAATGGTGGATGCATCACTTGAAGAAAATCTGTAAAAAATTCATTCTGCCTTTGAGGGTGTTATTTGTCTAATTTCGGAGCTGTTTTCATCATTACAATGTCATAGTTGAACTGATAATAACGCCCTGAAGCCTATAAGAAATTATTGTAGAAAGTGTGATAATGGTGGATGCATCACTTGAAGAAAATCTGTAAAAAATTCATTCTGCCTTTGAGGGTGTTATTTGTCTAATTTCGGAGCTGTTTTCATCATTACAATGTCATATTTGAACAGATAATAACGCCCTGAAGCCTATTGGGAATTATTGTAGAAAGTCTGATAACGGTGGATGCACCACTTGAAGAAAATCTGTAAAAAAATTTATTCTGCCTTTGAGGGTGTAATTTGTCTAATTTCGGAGCTGTTTTCATCATTACAATGTCATATTTGAACAGATAATAACGCCCTGAAGCCTATTGGGAATTATTGTAGAAAGTGTGAAAAATGGTGGATACATCACTTGAGGAAAATCTGTAAAAAATTCATTCTGCCTTTGAGGGTGTAATTTGTTTAATTTCGGAGCTGTTTTCATTATTACAATATCACATCTGAACAGATAATAACGCCCTGAAGCCTATAGGGAATAATTGTAGAAAGTGTGAAAGATGGTGGATGCGCCAGTTAAAGAAAATCCGTAAAAAATTCATTCTGCCTTTGAGGGTGTAATTTGTCTAATTTCGGAGCTGTTTTCATCATTACAATGTCATATTTGAACAGATAATAACGCCCTGAAGCCTCTTGGGAACTATTGTAGAAAGTGTGAAAAATGGTGGATGCACCACTTGAAGAAAATCTGTAAAAAATTCATTCTGCCTTTGAGGGTGTAATTTGTCTAATTTCCGAGCTGTTTTCATCATTACAATGCCATATTTGAACTGATAATAACGCCCTGAAGCCTATTGGGAATTATTGTAGAAAGTGTGATAATGGTGGATGCACCACTTGAAGAAAATCTGTAAAAAAATCATTCTGCCTTTGAGGGTGTAATTTGTCTAATTTCCGAGCTGTTTTCATCATTACAATGCCATATTTGAACTGATAATAACGCCCTGAAGCCTATTGGGAATTATTGTAGAAAGTGTGATAATGGTGGATGCACCACTTGAAGAAAATCTGTAAAAAATTCATTCTGCCTTTGAGGGTGTAATTTGTCTAATTTCCGAGCTGTTTTCATCATTACAATGCCATATTTGAACTGATAATAACGCCCTGAAGCCTATTGGGAATTATTGTAGAAAGTGTGATAATGGTGGATGCACCACTTGAAGAAAATCTGTAAAAAATTCATTCTGCCTTTGAGGGTGTTATTTGTCTAATTTCGGAGCTGTTTTCATCATTACAATGTCATATTTGAACAGATAATAACGCCCTGAAGCCTCTTGGGAACTATTGTAGAAAGTGTGAAAAATGGTGGATGCGTCACTTGAGGAAAATCTGTAAAAAATTCATTCTGCCTTTGAGGGTGTAATTTGTCTAATTTCGGAGCTGTTTTCATCATTACAATGTCATATTTGAACAGATAATAACGCCCTGAAGCCTCTTGGGAACTATTGTAGAAAGTGTGAAAAATGGTGGATGCACCACTTGAAGAAAATCTGTAAAAAATTCATTCTGCCTTTGAGGGTGTAATTTGTCTAATTTCCGAGCTGTTTTCATCATTACAATGCCATATTTGAACTGATAATAACGCCCTGAAGCCTATTGGGAATTATTGTAGAAAGTGTGATAATGGTGGATGCACCACTTGAAGAAAATCTGTAAAAAAATCATTCTGCCTTTGAGGGTGTAATTTGTCTAATTTCCGAGCTGTTTTCATCATTACAATGCCATATTTGAACTGATAATAACGCCCTGAAGCCTATTGGGAATTATTGTAGAAAGTGTGATAATGGTGGATGCACCACTTGAAGAAAATCTGTAAAAAATTCATTCTGCCTTTGAGGGTGTAATTTGTCTAATTTCCGAGCTGTTTTCATCATTACAATGCCATATTTGAACTGATAATAACGCCCTGAAGCCTATTGGGAATTATTGTAGAAAGTGTGATAATGGTGGATGCATCACTTGAAGAAAATCTGTAAAAAATTCATTCTGCCTTTGAGGGTGTAATTTGTCTAATTTCGGAGCTGTTTTCATCATTACAATGTCATAGTTGAACTGATAATAACGCCCTGAAGCCTATAAGAAATTATTGTAGAAAGTGTGAAGAATGGTCGATGCGTTACTTGAGAAAAATCTGTAAAAAAATCATTCGGCCTTTGAGGGTGTAATTTGTCTAATTTCGGAGCTGTTTTCATCATTATAATCTCATAGTTGAACTAACAATAACGCCCTGAAGCCTATAAGAAATTATTGTAGAAAGTGTGAAAAATGGTGGATGCGTCACTTGAGGAAAATCTGTAAAAAATTCATTCTGCCTTTGAGGGTGTAATTTGTTTAATTTCGGAGCTGTTTTCATTATTACAATATCACATCTGAACAGATAATAACGCCCTGAAGCCTATAGGGAATAATTGTAGAAAGTGTGAAAGATGGTGGATGCGCCACTTAAAGAAAATCCGTAAAAAATTCATTCTGCCTTTGAGGGTGTAATTTGTCTAATTTCGGAGCTGTCTCCATCATTACAATGTCATATTTGAACAGATATTAACGCCCTGAAGCCTGTTGGGAATTATTGTACAAAGTGTGAAGAATGGTCGATGCGTTACTTGCGAAAAATCTGTAAAAAAATCATTCTGCCTTTGAGGGTGTAATTTGTCTAATTTCGGAGCTGTTTTCATCATTACAATGTCACATTTGGACAGATAATAACTCCCTGAAGCCTATAGGGAATTATTGCAGAAAGTGTGAAAAATGGTGGATGCGCCACTTAAAAAAAATCTGTAAAAATTTCAGTCGGCCTTTGAGGGTGTAATTTGTGTAATTTCGGAGTTGTTTTCATCATTACAATGTCATAGTTGAACTGATAATAACGCCCTGAAGCCTATAAGAAATTATTGTAGAAAGTGTGATAATGGTGGATGCATCACTTGAAGAAAATCTGTAAAAAATTCATTCTGCCTTTGAGGGTGTTATTTGTCTAATTTCGGAGCTGTTTTCATCATTACAATGTCATAGTTGAACTGATAATAACGCCCTGAAGCCTATAAGAAATTATTGTAGAAAGTGTGATAATGGTGGATGCATCACTTGAAGAAAATCTGTAAAAAATTCATTCTGCCTTTGAGGGTGTTATTTGTCTAATTTCGGAGCTGTTTTCATCATTACAATGTCATATTTGAACAGATAATAACGCCCTGAAGCCTATTGGGAATTATTGTAGAAAGTCTGATAACGGTGGATGCACCACTTGAAGAAAATCTGTAAAAAAATTTATTCTGCCTTTGAGGGTGTAATTTGTCTAATTTCGGAGCTGTTTTCATCATTACAATGTCATATTTGAACAGATAATAACGCCCTGAAGCCTATTGGGAATTATTGTAGAAAGTGTGAAAAATGGTGGATACATCACTTGAGGAAAATCTGTAAAAAATTCATTCTGCCTTTGAGGGTGTAATTTGTTTAATTTCGGAGCTGTTTTCATTATTACAATATCACATCTGAACAGATAATAACGCCCTGAAGCCTATAGGGAATAATTGTAGAAAGTGTGAAAGATGGTGGATGCGCCAGTTAAAGAAAATCCGTAAAAAATTCATTCTGCCTTTGAGGGTGTAATTTGTCTAATTTCGGAGCTGTTTTCATCATTACAATGTCATATTTGAACAGATAATAACGCCCTGAAGCCTCTTGGGAACTATTGTAGAAAGTGTGAAAAATGGTGGATGCACCACTTGAAGAAAATCTGTAAAAAATTCATTCTGCCTTTGAGGGTGTAATTTGTCTAATTTCGGTGCTGTTTTCATCATTACAATGTCATAGTTGAACTGATAATAACGCCCTGAAGCCTATAAGAAATTATTGTAGAAAGTGTGAAAAATGGTGGATGCGTCACTTGAGGAAAATCTGTAAAAAATTCAGTCCGCTTTTGAGGGTGTAATTTGTCTAATTTCGAAGCTGTTTTCATCATTACAATGCCATATTTGAACAGATAATAACCCCCTGAAGCCTATTGGGAATTATTGTAGAAAGTGTGATAATGGTGGAGGCGCCACTTGAAGAAAATCTGTAAAAAATTCATTCTGCCGTTGAGGGTGTAATTTGTCTCATTTCGGAGCTGTTTTCATTATTACAATGTCATATTTGAACAGATAATAACGCCTTGAAACCTATTGGGAATTATTTTAGAAAGTGTGATAATGGTGGATGCATTACTTGAAGAAAATCTGTAAAAAATTCATTCTGCCTTTGAGGGTGTTATTTGTCTAATTTCGGAGCTGTTTTCATCATTACAATGTCATATTTGAACAGATAATAACGCCCTGAAGCCTATTGGGAATTATTGTAGAAAGTGTGAAAAATGGTGGATGCGCCAGTTGAAGAAATTCTGTAAAAAAATCAGTCGGCCTTTGAGGGTGTAATTTGTCTAATTTCGGAGCTGTTTTCATCATTACAATGTCACATTTGAACAGATAATAACTCTCTGAAGCCTATAGGGAATTATTGCAGAAAGTGTGAAAAATGGTGGATGCGCCACTTAAAAAAAATCTGTAAAAATTTCAGTCGGCTATTGAGGGTGTAATTTGTGTAATTTCGGAGTTGTTTTCATCATTACAATGTCATAGTTGAACTGATAATAACGCCCTGAAGCCTATAGGGAATAATTGTAGAAAGTGTGAAAAATGGTGGATGTGCCACTTGAAGAAAATCTGTAAAAAATTCATTCTGCCTTTGAGGGTGTAATTTGTCTAATTTCGGAGCTGTTTCCATCATTACAATGTCATATTTGAACAGATATTAACGCCCTGAAGCCTGTTGGGAATTATTGTAGAAAGTGTGAAGAATGCGTTACGTCGATGCGTTACTTGAGAAAAATCTGTAAAAAAATCATTCTGCCTTTGAGGGTGTAATTTGTCTAATTTCGGAGCTGTTTTCATCATTACAATGCCATATTTGAACTGATAATAACTCCCTGAAGCCTATAGGGAATTATTGCAGAAAGTGTGAAAAATGGTAGATGCGCCACTTAAAAAAAATCTGTAAAAATTTCAGTCGGCCTTTGAGGGTGTAATTTGTGTAATTTCGGAGTTGTTTTCATCATTACAATGTCATAGTTGAACTGATAATAACGCCCTGAAGCCTATAAGAAATTATTGTAGAAAGTGTGAAAAATGGTGGATGCGTCACTTGAGGAAAATCTGTAAAAAATTCAGTCCGCTTTTGAGGGTGTAATTTGTCTAATTTCGAAGCTGTTTTCATCATTACAATGTCATATTCGAACAGATAATAACCCCCTGAAGCCTATTGGGAATTATTGTAGAAAGTGTGATAATGGTGGAGGCGCCACTTGAAGAAAATCTGTAAAAAATTCATTCTGCCGTTGAGGGTGTAATTTGTCTGATTTCGGAGCTGTTTTCATCATTAGAATGTCATATTTGAACAGATAATAACGCCCTGAACCCTATTGGGAATTATTGTAGAAAGTGTGAAAAATGGTGGATGCGTCACTTGAGGAACATTTGTAAAAAATTCAGTCGGTCTTTGAAGGTGTAATTTGTCTTATTTCGGAGCTATTTTCATCATTACAATGTCACATTTAAACAGATAATGACTCCCTAGAGCCTAGGGAGAAAATTTAAGAAAGGGTGAAAAATGGTGGATTCGCCACTTGAAGAAAAACAGTAAAATATTTATTCTACCTTTGAGGGTGTAATTTGTCTAATTCCGGAGCTGTTTTCATCATTACAATGTCATATTTGAACAGATAATGACTCCCTGAAGCCTATAGGGAATTATTGCAGAAATTGTAAAAAATGGTGGATGCGCCACTTGAAGAAAATCTGTAAAAAATTCATTCAGCCTTTGAGGGTGTAATATGTCATTACAATGTCATGTTTGAACAGATAATAACGCCCTGAAGCCTATTGGGAATTATTGTAGAAAGTGTGAAAAATGGTGGATGCGTCACTTGAGGAAAATCTGTAAAAAATTCAGTCCGCTTTTGAAGGTGTAATTTGTCTAATTTCGAAGCTGTTTTCATCATTACAATGTCACATTGGAACAGATAATGACTCCCTGAAGCCTACAGCAGAAAATTCAAAAAAGGGTGGAAAATGGTGAATTCGCCATTTGAAGAAAATCTGTAAAATTTTCTGTCCGCTTTTGGGGGTGTAATTTGTCTAATTTCGAAGCTGTTTTCATCATTGCAAGTCACAACAGATAATAACGCCATGAAGCCTATAAGAAATTAATGATAAATGGTGGATGCGCCACTTGAAAAAAAATTGTAAAAAATTTATTGTGCCTTTGAGGGTGTAATTTGTATAATTTCGGAGATGTTTTCTTCATTATAATGTCACATTTAAACAGATAATGTCTCCCTGAAGCCTACAGGAGAAAACTGAAGAAAGGGTAAAAACGGTGGATTCGCCACTTGAAGAAAATCTGTAAAAAATTAATTCTGCCTTTGAGGGTGTAATTTGTTTAATTTCGGAGCTCTCTTCATCATTATAATGTCATATTTGTACGGATAATAACGGCCTGAAGCCTATAGGGAATTATTGTAGAAAGTGTGAAAAATGGTGGATGCGCCAGTTGAAGAAATTCTGTAAAAAAATCAGTCGGCCTTTGAGGGTGTAATTTGTCTAATTTTGGAATGGTTTTCATCATTCCAATGCCACATTTGAACAGATAAAGACACCCTGAAGCCTACAGGAGAAAATTGAAGAAAAGGAGTTGAGAGTTTTTGATCGGAAATTTCCTCCTCTTGTTGAATCTTTTTTCCGATCACTTATAGTTTTTGTGTTATTCCCAAAAAACTAAACCCCCTTTTTTTTAGTTTATAACAATTGTAATTTTTATTTGCGGAACAATAAAAAAGACGACTTTCTCAGAATAAAATCCCGAATCGAATAATGAGCTGTCGCTCATATTTTTCGAAACCTTGTAATTATTTTTCGCAGGTTTTCAACTATACTGTTTATTTCAAGACAAAATATTCACATTTTTGTCAGCGTGCGGAATTTTTTGACCAGGAGTGTTTTAATTTATTGTTTCTGATTCGTCCAATTAATATAATTCATAAAATATATTACTTCAAATTACAACTACTTTGTACAAGCTTACCCCATAATGTAAAGTACATTTCACCCCCTACACGTTGAGATATCGGAAGACATCACTGTTTGGAGCAGAGATAGCAATAAAAATATCCCTTCCTTACTACAACCTCATGTCTTTCGATAACCATCTCGAGTTCAAGTTTGCCCTCCTCCGATGAAAAGTGGGACAAGAATCTGGACCAGACTGCAAATTGTCTGGACCTCTTTTTCGTTTTCAACCATTCCTCGAGACTAGAAAATTCACCTAGAAAACAAGGAATGATTGATCAGGTGGGCGAACGCGCTAGGCTCCTGATATACCTAAGTTGTTTTCGTTATCCTGCAGCTGGGGCTGCGAGAGACGCAAGGCGCCAGGATTTGCGGCGCCTGTCCAGACGCTGACGGCGACAACACCGTACGATGCTCATTCACATTCCAACTGTGATATGTTGCGATTTCGGATTTATTTTAAGTGCATGAAGTTGGGTGTCGAATGTCGATCACTTCTTTCCTTTTCTACGTCGATTCCGGGGTTCAAGACTTAATTGTTTTCCACTCCAGAATCACTTACGTGCCGCGCTGACCTTTATCTTGGTCAGTTTAAGACCTTGGCAGTCGTAACTCACTGGTGATCTCCGCTCTGCGGTCTTTTTCATCGCTGATGCAAACGAGCTTCCATTTGTTATCCGATATCCTGACTAGATAGGGCATTTTAAAAATACAAAATTTATAATTTTATTGTAGTGTACATTAGAAGGATAGCAAAAAAAGTAATAAAGATTGAATTCTCACCCTAAATCTGTTGATAAGTCCGATTTATTTCGTGTTTTCTTATCGTTCTACAAATCTCATAAAATTCCGCTTAAATAGGAGAAATCGTAAAAGGTTACTCGAACCGGAAAGTTGGGACATAGAATAAGTTACGTTGACGACTGCTGAAGAGAATATTGGGGCATCGTCCTCAAAAAATAATTTTAGGAAATGTATCTTTTTTTTATATTACTTATTTCAAACTATACTGATGGCATAATTTAAGGAGGATACAATATCCACTTTTATACGCACTTTTTTTATATTACATTGTTAGCAATAATTCTATTTATCACTTATCAAAAGTGTTTTCAGAAATTGTGCAAACTGCAGAATTATAGTACTTAAGACTTAAATGTAAAACATCAAATTATTTTAGAGTCCCGTCCAAGACACGCACCCTCACGTAACTTTTAAACTTCTTTACTCCTTCATTCCCTCCTTCCATGTTACCCCTAGGGGTTTATAAATTAAAAAAATAACTCACGTAAGAACATGGCACCACAGGTCATGACAAATGCAGAAAAAACAGGAAACAACGGGGAGAATTCTTTAAAAAATATTCACCATTGTGGGGTGTAAAATTTATTATGCAAAGTGATTCAGTTCAGGATAATCACTCCTAAATATATGTTTGAAATGTGTAGCTAGTAATAAAACATTTTTCGAAATAGCAACACTAAAAATATGGGAGCAAAATAAAGGAACGTTTTAAGAAAATGCCATTCTCAGTCTGTCGGCTTCATGTGCAGTATTGCACTTGTACAGATTGCAACGGATTATTGGAGGGGTAAGGACTCAATTTTTTTATTTGATAACTTGGTTGTTATGAAATTGTACATCTTTATCTTTCTGCTGTCCCCTACCAAGTCGTGAGCTTTCCACTAAACGAATGGTTTCTAAGATGATAAAATAAAAGAAATGAGGCAGATATTGCAGTTGCTTTAGGAAGAGTTAATATTGATCCATATATTTCATTCCCACAGCTGAAGAAGCGGCTTTTAGATGGCTTTCGTGCTTTTAGTATAAAGAATTGTTGCTAATCATGAAGAAGTATCAGTAAAAATAAAACTAGACTGAATTTCATTTCAAAGTAAATCTGTTAGGATAAAATTGAATCACCCAATATAGTTATTTACAGAAAAAACAGAGCTTATAGATTATTAAGGATATAGACATCCCTCTACACGTAGTGACTGAAATGAAATTTGGATTTAGAATGAAGCTCGGAAGTTTTTCTTATAGCATTAGTCTTCCAAAACTTCTACATCCACATTCACGGCTGGACGTCATTAATTTTAAATCCAAACTGCCGAAATACGGAACGGGGAGGACAAAATTAATCTACATTGCGGATCCAAGTTTTGGCCCTCAATGTAACTACAAGAGCTAGAATAGTGTTTTTGGTAAAAGCTGGCTAGAAATGGGAATTTATATTAACAGTTATATTCTGCTGAAGACCGATTGAAGTCTCATAAAACCAGAAAATGTGGCCATCACACATTTTTAATGAGATTCAACTACAGGGACTCTAATTTCAAAATATCAAAAATGGTGGATGCGCTGAGCGATTTTAAAATCCCAATATTTTGAGAATCCATTTGGGACAGTTTCTGTTTCTTATTGAAATCGTTTTTGACATTATTTGGAGTTACTTGACCTTATAGAGGCTCCTAACAGTTCTTTTCCACTATTTCAAAATATTTTCGAAAATGGTGAAGGCGTTGAACGATTAAAAATCCATATCCGAAATCCATCTGGGACTGTTTCCTTTTCTTGTTCGAGCCATTTTTGGGATTACTTAAAGCGATTTATTTAGTAGAGAGTCCTAATAAGAATATCATTCCGCTATTTCAAAATTTCATCAAAAATGGTGGAGGCGTTGAGTGATTTTAAAATCCCAATATTTTCAGAATCCATCTGGGACTGCTTCTGTTTCTTATTGGAATCGTTTTTGACATTCTTTGTGAGATTCAACTCCATAGAAACTTGTAGGTGTATCTTTCCGATTTTTCAAAATACCATAAAAAATGATGGATGCGCTGAGCGATTTTAAAATCCCAATATTTTGAGAATCCATTTGGGACAGTTTCTGTTTCTTATTGAAATCGTTTTTGACATTATTTGGAGTTATTTGACCTTATAGAGGCTCCTAAGAGTTTCTTTCCACTGTTTCAAAATATTTTCAAAAATGGTGAAGGCGTTAAACGATTAAAAATCCATATCCAAAATCCATCTGGGACTGTTTCCTTTTCCTCTTCGAGCCATTTTTGGCATTTCTTAAAGCGTTTTAATTTAATAGAGTCCTAAGAGTATCCTACCGCTATTTCAAAATATCATCAATACTGAGATAAAAAATCTCGGAATCAAAAAATAATGTGAAAACCGTTGAAGTAGATTAAGAAATACAAATTATGAAGTCACCACAATGCAATATAGACCAACTGATCGTTTTTTATTAGCCCAGTTCTTTGTTGGAGCGTTTAAATTAATGGTTAACTTTAAACTCTGATTAGTAACTGTAGACTGTATAAGCCACTAATTATTCTCTAAGAATAAATTGTTTCCACATAGAAACCAAGAATTAAAGTTGTTTCAATGGGAAGCTAATTGAAATTAAAATTTCAGGGATTTTGAGGACTATATTTTAAATTCATTGGAAGGGAATGTAAGATGTTAACAGTCCCATGTCGCTTTTAATAAAAGTCACTTTTTTCTTTTCAGACACAATTTTAGTATAAGAAGAAAAAGTTTTACTACCGGTATTCTAAAATAAGTATACAAAAAGTTTTCCAATAAGCCTCGATGGCGCGATATCATCTATACGAGAGCTATACACATTCCTATTGGATTTATATGGAAATACAGGTCATAAAATAACTTTTGATCCTGTTCTAGGCATGTATCAGTGGACATTAATGGGCTATTATCAAATGCAACAGCCGATTGTGACGTGCGCGATCGACTCTCCAATTAGCATTCTTTTTTGACGTTCATATTTGATAAGTTCACAAAATGGAAGATTTATCTAGATGAACAGACAGCAACATTATCGAACGCAAATTAAAAATTTAGAACTCGTTAATCAGCAAGTACGATTAAGCAGCAGGCCCGCAAATTTAATAAGGTGATCAATTATTATTGCCTTAATTAGGTAACCTCGGCTGTGTAAACGGGATTTTAATATCTAAAATTAAGTGGAACAAATTAATAAATCAACGTGAATGGCTTTTGCATTATTAATTATAAAGCCTCGTGAAGGTGGTAATAATTCGATTAAATCACTTCCACCTTAATAAAATTTATCGCAATGTAAATAAATCATTGTAGTTTCCTTACTATTATTTTAAAACTAAATGCTGCAGAAAAAATGTTTACGACGGAAAGTTGGATTAATGTGGAAAAAATGGTAATGAAATAAAAAATACATACATTTCTTCCGTGAATACGGACGGAAGGCAATAAATTAAAATGCTTTCCACTCGAGATAGAATAACATGCATATAATTTTTTGAATGACATTTTAATGAATGGTAATTAATTCAGTCTTATCCCTTTGTGACAAATATTGGCTCTCAATTTTGACATTTCCGTTTTCCACAATGACATTTTAGAGAATTGCTTAGAACCTGACGTGACCGTTTATTTTTAGAAAGCAGTTTATTTCCCACTTCGTTTCTGCAGACTTAAAAAGGTTGGAGAATGTCCGGCGTATTTTTTATTATCAGGGCCGGACATTTTTCTTCCTCCTTTGACGGCCAGAAAATGTACAAAAAATTTATGGATTGACGTCCGTAATTATGAGGCTATACGTGAATATACACAACTGCTACTTTTTACTCAAATAGTCGTTAGTGCGGCATAGAAAAATGAATTGGTTGTTCCTCCATAGTCATACCCTCCTTTCAGTATTTTTTTTTTCTGGAGGCTGCAGCAGAAATACGGGAGCGAAATTTAACTGGTTACCCTCTTAGATTTCACCAAGTTGAACTTATAGTTTTTTAATATCTCACTTTGTTTACTTTTAGAAGTGAAAACTTCTTTAGGTGCGCCTTGAACGAAACTGAACGATACGATTTCGACTTTTTCGACAATACAAAGTGATATTATTTAATAGTATATTATGTATCAAGTTTTATAAACGCCATTTTAGTCACGAGTTTTATTAATCACGAGCGAGGCGTAACGGAGGAGTGTTTAATAAAATGAGCTTGTAAAACGAGTTGCCTACTTTACTTTTTCTACCACAGCAAATCTCTAAATAAAAAATTTGAAAATTATTTTATTTATTATCATATAAATAAACATACAAAATTGTAAAATTACTGTTCTACTTTTTATATACATTGATGGTCACAGAAACATTTTGGAAATTGCTAAGACGTAATATTCATCCATTCTTATCAGAACTTGAAAATCTTCAGATTCAGTCTTGATCGCCGATTCCCACAAGGCAACAAAATCTGGGGAACGAAAGAGATAAAATGCTAAGATATTGACAAAGTGCAAAGAAATCAGTGAAATTCTCAGAAAACCCCAAAATGTGGGAAGGAGGGGGTATAAAATGCTAGGCTACTGACAAATCGTTAAGAAACGTTTGCATGTCCGCTTGAGCGTCCCGAGATATAAACCATTACGTGAGTGTCTTTATCTTTGTGTTCCTAAATAATTTCAAAAATTAAAAGAACCGCGGTAAAAAATCGTATCCAAAATCTAGAAATGAGAATTGTAAATTAGAAAATAAATTTTATTCTCTGAAAATGAAGACATAAATAATCTCGAGTTTTAACAATAAGAGGTAAAATTAAAATTGGAAAACTTGAAACCAGACAAAAAGGAACTACAAGGATGGTTACTGAGGGAAGACATCTGCTAATTTTTAAAAGAGTGAAGAAAAATTACAGCAGTAGCTTGGATAATTTAAGAAAAACAAAATAATACAAATCAAAGATTAGAAAAATACAAATAAAATACTCTTACAGCCAAAGATGAAAAGCGTCGAGAATGAGAAGCAAAATATAAAATATTGACTTCTCGACAAGAAACTTCAATTTCTGGTCAGTAAGTGAGTTGAAATACCTCCGGGACACCAGTTACAAAAACGTCGTGGGAACATTTTAAATTTAACTTAAAGTATCCAGTATCCAAACTTTTCATTTTATTAATGTTGTTGCTGTAATTTTGGCCACAAGTGTAATGTTAGAAGTAATACTTATCCACTCTTATGAGAATTTGAAAATCTTCAGATTCAGTCTTGATAGCCTATTTTACAAACCACCAAAATCGAGGGAACGAAAGGGATAAAATGCTACGATAGTGACAAAGTGAATTCTCACATAACCCCAACGTGTGGGACGGAGGGGGTATAAAATGCTAAGCTAGTTACAAAGCGTTAAGAAACCTTTGCATGTCCGCTTGAGCGTCCCGAGATATAAACCATTACGTGAGTGTCTTTATTTTTGTGTTCCTAAATAATTAATTTCAAAAATTAAAAGAACCGCGGTAAAAAATCGTATCCAAAATCTAGAAATGAGAATTGTAAATTAGAAAATAAATTTAATTCTCTGAAAATGAAGACATAAATAATCTCGAGTTTTAACAATAAGAGGTAAAATTAAAATTGGAAAACTTGAAACCGGACAAAAGGGAACTACAAGGATGGTTACTGAAGGAAGACATCTGCAAATTTTTGAAAGAGTGAAGAAAAATTACAGCAGTAGCTTGGATAATTTAAGAAAGGCAAAATAATACAAATCGAAGATTAGAAAAATGCAAATAAAATAGTCTTACGGCCGAAGATGAAAAGCGTCGAGAATGAGAAGCAAAATATCAAATATTGACTACTCGACAAGAAACTTCAATTTCTGGTCAGTAAGTGAGTTGAAATACCTCCCGAACAACAATTACAAAAACGTCGTGGGAAGATTTTAAATTTAACTTGAAGTATCCAAACTTTTCATTTTATTAATGTTGTTGCTGTAATTTTGGCCACTGGTGTAAAGTTAGAAGTAATACTTATCCACTCTTATGAGAATTTGAAAATCTTCAGATTCAGTCTTGATCGCCGATTTTACAGACCACCAAAATCGGGGGAACGAAAGGGATGAAATGCTAAGACAGTGACAAAGTGAATTCTGACATAACCCCAACGTGTGGGACGGAGGGGGTATAAAATGCTAAGCTAGTTACAAAGCGTTAAGAAACCTTTGCATGTCCGGTTGAGCGTCTCGAGATATAAACCATTACGTGAGTGTCTTTATCTTTGTGTTCCTAAATAATTTTAAAAAATTAAAAGAACCGCGGTAAAAAATCGTATCCAAAATCTAGAAATGAGAATTGTAAATTAGAAAATAAATTTCATTCTCTGAAAATGAAGACATAAATAATCTCGAGTTTTAACAATAAGAGGTAAAATTAAAATTGGAAAACTTGAAACCAGACAAAAGGGAACTACAAGGATGGTTACTGAAGGAAGACATCTGCAAATTTTTGAAAGAGTGAACAAAAATTACAGCAGTAGCTTGGATAATTTAAGAAAGATAAAATAATACAAATCGAAGATTAGAAAACTACAAATAAAATAGTCTTACGGCCGAAGATGAAAAGCGTCGAGAATGAGAAGCAAAATATAAAATATTGACTACTCGACAAGAAACTTCAATTTCTGGTCAGTAAGTGAGTTGAAATACCTCCCGGACAACAATTACAAAAACGTCGTGGGAAGATTTTAAATTGAACTTGAAGTATCCAAACTTTTCATTTTATTATTGTTGTTGCTGTAATTTTGGCCACTAGTGTAAAGTTAGAAGTAATACTTATCCACTCTTATGAGAATTTGAAAATATTCAGATTCAGTCTTGATCGCCGATTTTACAGACCACCAAAATCGGGGAACGAAAGGGATAAAATGCTAAGACAGTGACAAAGTGAATTCTCACATAACCCCAAAGTGTGGGACGGAGGGGGTATAAAATGCTAAGCTAGTTAGAGAGCGTTAAGAAACCTTTGCATGTCCGCTTGATCGTCCCGAGATATAAACCATTACGTGAGTGTCTTTATCTTTGTGTTCCTAAATAATTTTAAAAAATTAAAAGAACCGCGGTAAAAAATCGTATCCAAAATCTAGAATTGAGAATTGTAAATTAGAAAATAAATTTCATTCTCTGAAAATTAAGACATAAATAATCTCGAGTTTTAACAATAAGAGGTAAAATTAAAATTGGAAAAATTGAAACCAGACAAAAGGGAACTAGAAGGATGGTTACTGAGGGAAGACATCTGCTAATTTTTGAAAAAGTGAAGAAAAATTACAGCAGTAGCTCGGATAATTTAAGAAAGACAAAATAATACAAATCGAAGATTAGAAAAATACAAATAAAATAGTCTTACGGCCGAAGATGAAAAGCGTCGAGAATGAGAAGCAAAATATCAAATATTGACTACTCGACAAGAAACTTCAATTTCTGGTCAGTAAGTGAGTTGAAATACCTCCCGGACAACAATTACAAAAACGTCGTGGGAAGATTTTAAATTTAACTTGAAGTATCCAAACTTTTCATTTTATTAATGTTGTACTGTAATTTTGGCCACTAGCGTAAAGTTAGAAGTAATACTTATCCACTCTTATGAGAATTTTAAAATCTTCAGATTCAGTCTTGATCGCCGATTTTACAGACCACCAAAATCGGGGGAACGAAATGGATAAAATGCTAAGATAGTCACAAAGTGAATTCTCACATAACCCCAAAGTGTGGTACGGAGGGGGTATAAAATGCTAAGCTAGTTACAAAGCGTTAAGAAACCTTTGCATGTCCGCTTGAGCGTCCCGAGATATAAACCATTACGTGAGTGTCTTTATCTTTGTGTTCCTAAATAATTTCAAAAAATTAAAAGAACCGCGATAAAAAATCGTATCCAAAATCTAGAAAGGAGAATTGTAAATTAGAAAATAAATTTTATTCTCTGAAAATGAAGACATAAATAATCTCGAGTTTTAACAATAAGAGGTAAAATTAAAATTGGAAAACTTGAAACCAGACAAAAGGGAACTACAAGGATGGTTACTGAAGGAAGACATCTGCAAATTTTTGAAAGAGTGAAGAAAAATTACAGCAGTAGCTTGGATAATTTAAGAAAGACAAAATAATACAAATCGAAGATTAGAAAAATGCAAATAAAATAGTCTTACGGCCGAAGATGAAAAGCGTCGAGAATGAGAAGCAAAATATCAAATATTGACTACTCGACAAGAAACTTCAATTTCTGGTCAGTAAGTGAGTTGAAATACCTCCCGAACAACAATTACAAAAACGTCGTGGGAAGATTTTAAATTTAACTTGAAGTATCCAAACTTTTCATTTTATTAATGTTGTTGCTGTAATTTTGGCCACTGGTGTAAAGTTAGAAGTAATACTTATCCACTCTTATGAGAATTTGAAAATCTTCAGATTCAGTCTTGATCGCCGATTTTACAGACCACCAAAATCGGGGGAACGAAAGGGATAAAATGCTAAGACAGTGACAAAGTGAATTCTGACATAACCCCAACGTGTGGGACGGAGGGGGTATAAAATGCTAAGCTAGTTACAAAGCGTTAAGAAACCTTTGCATGTCCGGTTGAGCGTCCCGAGATATAAACCATTACGTGAGTGTCTTTATCTTTGTGTTCCTAAATAATTTCAAAAAATTAAAGGAACCGCGGTAAAATATCGTATCCAAAATCTAGAAATGAGAATTGTAAATTAGAAAATGAATTTCATTCTCTGAAAATTAAGACAAATAATCTCGAGTTTTAACAATAAGAGGTAAAATTAAAATTGGAAAACTTGAAACCAGACAAAAGGGAACTACAAGGATGGTTACTGAGGGAAGACATCTGCTAATTTTTGAAAGAGTGAAGAAAGATTACAGCAGTAGCTTGGATAATTCAAGAAAGACAAAATACAAATTAAAAATTAGAAAAATACAAATAAAATACTCTTACGGCCAAAGATGAAAAGCGTCGATAATGAGAAGCAAAATATAAAATATTGACTACTCGACAAGAAACTTCAATTTCTGGTCAGTAAGTGAGTTGAAATACCTCCCGGACAACAACTACAAAAACGTCGTGGGAAGATTTTAAATTTAACTTGAAGTATCCAAACTTTTCATTTTATTAATGTTGTTGCTGTAATTTTGGCCACTAGTGTAAAGTTAGAAGTAATACTTATCCACTCTTATGAGAATTTGAAAATCTTCAGATTCAGTCTTGATCGCCGATTTTACAGACCACCAAAATCGGGGGAACGAAAGGGATAAAATGCTAAGACAGTGACAAAGTGAATTCTCACATAACCCCAAAGTGTGGGACGGAGGGGGTATAAAATGCTAAGCTAGTTACAAAGCGTTAAGAAGCCTTTGCATGTCCGGTTGAGCGTCCCGAGATATAAACCATTACGTGAGTGTCTTTATCTTTGTGTTCCTAAATAATTTTAAAAAATTAAAAGAACCGCGGTAAAAAATCGTATCCAAAATCTAGAAATGAGAATTGTAAATTAGAAAATAAATTTCATTCTCTGAAAATGAAGACATAAATAATCTCGAGTTTTAACAATAAGAGGTAAAATTAAAATTGGAAAACTTGAAACCAGACAAAAGGGAACTACAAGGATGGTTACTGAGAGAAGACATCTGCTAATTTTTGAAAGAGTGAAGAAAAATTACAGCAGTAGCTTGGATAATTTAAGAAAGACAAAATAATACAAATCGAAGATTAGAAAAGTACAAATAAAATAGTCTCACGGCCGAAGATGAAAAGCGTCGAGAATGAGAAGCAAAATATAAAATATTGACTTCTCGTCAAGAAACTTCAATTCCTGGTCAGTAAGTGAGTTGAAATACCTCCCGGACAACAATTACAAAAACGTCGTGGGAAGATTTTAAATTTAACTTGAAGTATCCAAACTTTTCATTTTATTAATGTTGTTGCTGTAATTTTGGCCACTAGTGTAAAGTTAGAAGTAATACTTATCCGCTCTTATGAGAATTTGAAAATCTTCAGATTCAGTTTTGATCGCCGATTTTACAGACCACCAAAATCGGGGGAACGAAAGGGATAAAATGTTAATATAGTGACAAAGTGAATTCTCACATAACCCCAAAGTGTGGGACGGAGGGGGTATAAAATGCTAAGCTAGTTACAAAGCGTTAAGAAACCTTTGCATGTCCGCTTGAGCGTCCCGAGATATAAACCATTACGTGAGTGTCTTTATCTTTGTGTTCCTAAATAATTTCAAAAAATTAAAGGAACCGCGGTAAAATATCGTATCCAAAATCTAGAAATGAGAATTGTAAATTAGAAAATGGATTTCATTCTCTGAAAATTAAGACAAATAATCTCGAGTTTTAACAATAAGAGGTAAAATTAAAATTGGAAAACTTGAAACCAGACAAAAGGGAACTACAAGGATGGTTACTGAGGGAAGACATCTGCTAATTTTTGAAAGAGTGAAGAAAGATTACAGCAGTAGCTTGGATAATTCAAGAAAGACAAAATACAAATTAAAAATTAGAAAAATACAAATAAAATACTCTTACGGCCAAAGATGAAAAGCGTCGATAATGAGAAGCAAAATATAAAATATTGACTACTCGACAAGAAACTTCAATTTCTGGTCAGTAAGTGAGTTGAAATACCTCCCGGACAACAACTACAAAAACGTCGTGGGAAGATTTTAAATTTAACTTGAAGTATCCAAACTTTTCATTTTATTAATGTTGTTGCTGTAATTTTGGCCACTACCGTAAAGTTAGAAGTAATACTTATCCGCTCTTATGAGAATTTGAAAATCTTCAGATTCAGTCTTGATCGCCGATTTTACAGACCACCAAAATCGGGGGAACGAAAGGGATAAAATGCTAAGATAGTGACAAAGTGAATTCTCACATAACCCCAAAGTGTGGGACGGAGGGGGTATAAAATGCTAAGCTAGTTACAAAGCGTTAAGAAACCTTTGCATGTCCGCTTCAGCGTCCCGAGATATAAACCATTACATGAGTCTTTATCTTTGTGTTCCTAAATAATTTCAAAAATTAAAAGAACCGCGGTAAAAAATCGTATCCAAAATCTAGAAATGAGAATTGTAAATTAGAAAATAAATTTCATTATCTGAAAATTAAGACATAAATAATCTCGAGTTTTAACAATAAGAGGTAAAATTAAAATTGGAAAACTTGAAACCAGACAAAAGGGAACTACAAGGATGGTTACTGAGGGAAGACATCTGCTAATTTTTGAAAGAGTGAACAAAAATTACAGCAGTAGCTTGGATAATTTAAGAAAGACAAAATAATACAAATCGAAGATTAGAAAAATACAAATAAAATAGTCTTACGGCTGAAGATGAAAAGCGTCGCGAATGAGAAGCAAAATATAAAATATTGACTACTCGACAAGAAACTTCAATTTCTGGTCAGTAAGTGAGTTGAAATACCTCCCGAACAACAATTACAAAAACGTCGTGGGAATATTTTAAATTTAACTTGAAGTATCCAAACTTTTCATTTCATTAATGTTGTTGCTGTAATTTTGGCCACTAGTGTAAAGTTAGAAGTAACACTTATCCATTCTGATGAGCATCCCAGGCGTTGCCAGGGGATCAAGTATTCTCATTTTCTTCTAATGTACAACAGTTCCAGTAAGCAGACATTTTCTGCAGTATTCGTAATGGGGGACACTATGCTTCCACGTTGTTAGCACGCTTGTAATGCTATCATCATAAAGCTGAGAGCTTTGAACGCTAGACAACATTGTTATACCGGGTGTCCCAGAGGTTTGTGGATTACCAATTACTGACGGTTGCCTAGGCAAACCAAATATTGACAGAAAGCTTTTGGTGGTCTAATGGAATACAGGGTGTTCGATTTGATAAAAAGTTATTAAATTAGTGTCTATTAATATTGGTCCACACACCTCTGGGACACCCAGTGTATGCAAAAATCTCGCTTCTCTAAAATCGGGGCCACACAATGATTTACATATTTACACCCCATTCTCACCACATCATTATCCCTCACAAAGAAGCCCCACTTGCCATGCATCTCAAGCACAACAATTATTGTTGTCAACGCCTTCCCAAACGCGACAAATCAAGGAAATCAAGATAATGTCTCAGATCGACGCTGTTGGGTCTGAAGTTTGTCGCACAAAAGGGTTGCGGTTGGAAAACGAAGGGAGCAAATTCTCGTTTAAAATTGATCACATTTTGTCTCTATACAAGTTACGTTGATTTATCGTGTCGGATTTGGATCGAACCTATCGGGTCGGACAGGTTTTCGAGATTTGACTCCATTATTCCGAGTTTGAAGTTGGAGCAAATAAAAGACGAATAATGGTGGAAACGTCTGTCTCTGTTGCGGGGGTTGAAAAATAGAAGTCGGAAAGTAGGTAAACACCGGCGAATTTAAACTAAAAGGAAGTAACAAGGTTCTGGTGAAATATTTGAAAGGGAGTTACGTAACTTCCGGCGATGTGGAAAAAGTCGTTGAAATTAGCTGACATCACGGGGGTTTCTGCACAGTGTTGAGTTTGTCCGATGCGTTACGAAACTTCAATTTTCATTACTACCACTTTTAAGCATTCACTTAAACAGAGACACTTTGTGGATGTAGCGGGTATTTCAGCTGCCTTATTTTTATTCTAGCTGACTTGTTCTTTATAAACAGTGCACACAACTCGTGAATGTCGGCACGTGTTGGAAAGTCGTTAATTTAAAATAAAAAGCACAAAGCTTAACACCGAATCCTGCAGCACTCAGAGTTTAAAAGGGAGGTTATTTAGAATCTCCATAAATAGTACCTAGTCTAAAGCGAAAAAGAAATCAATTTATTGTATCACCCTCATCAAATTAATCAAAATGAATCCGCGGTGGTACTTATAAAATATTTGTAAAAACAAAACAAAAAATATTGATATGATGAAAAAAGACGATATGTTAGTAAATGAAAACGAAAGAATAAAGAAAAATACCGAGAAGGAAAAAACATGTAGAGGGAAGAAAAGAACGACAACGAAAAGTACATCCAAAAAAAAAAACAATATAAAGAAATTAGGAGTTGTAGCTACTGAGCGAAACAACGAAGGTCCTAGAAAGACACAAGAATTATTTTCGGGTTTCCCTATCAATCTGGTCCCTTAAATTGTCTGAATCTGCCAATTAACAAATTATGTTTCTCAAGTTTTCATAACTTTGCGGGACTCCTCAAGTTTTCGCTTTTCTCAGATACCTCAATCCATTCCGGATTATATAACGATGAAGTTGACAATTCTGGGGAAAACCAAAATGCGAACGTAGTTATTCCGTTATCGTCAAATTCCTCATCTAGTGACGACATTAATACAGCAACTAAGCAATGAACACAATGAACATTAAAAGTCTCAAGTTCTCAAATTTCTAATCTTAGTCCTCCGACTGGGTACTTCAAGTTGTCCAACTTCTTAGATCTCAATTTTTTCAATTCTCAAGTGAGTTTTGGGGTCTCGAGAGTTATATCGTGGAGAAATTGGGAAATCGATTCATTGAAATTTCAACGTTTTAGTAATATGTACTTTGAGTTTGCAGGAGCTTTTTCGAGTGGTGTCGTTTTGATATATTCTTAAATTTTTGAATTATTGACGATATATTTTGATTGATCACACTGTAGTCAACTGCTGATTAATTGGAAAATTATATGAAAAACAGTTAAAATGCCCTGTAAAATAAAATAGATATACCATAAAATACCATATTAATCACTTCCTCGATAGCATCTTCACGATTCTAGACCAACAGCAATAAAATAAATAAATTTGACATTGTGATAGTATTTATAGAAATATACAAGACTAATATGTATAGAGTGAGTCACGTCATTATAGAGAGTGAAGAAATATATTGATATACAGGATCTTGAACATCTTTGCTTCCATTTTCGAAAAAAGTCGGCGTTGCCATTTAAAAAAATTGTTGATGACGTCATTGTGGTGGTTGATTACAAAAAATACATTGTTACGTTAAAAACCGTCATTTTAAAAATGAAAATTGCCCCAAATGTATAGTAAAATAAATAAATAAAAAAAAAATAATGTGTGTACAAATTTTTTTCAGACTTATGTATATGGTTGTTTTTGGATTTTTTAGAAGTTTCAGAAAAAACATACAAATTTTGGAATTAGTTTATAAAGTCCTAAAATTGAAATTGAATTTCTGATTTTCCGAATTTTGTGTGTTTAAAACATTGAGTTGCAAATTTCTAAGGAATTGGCGAATTTTTATATTTTTTTTAATTTTCAATTCTTAAAATTGAGAATTAGCAAATTCTGACTCGTGCGTCAAGATTTAAAAAAAATCGAACTTAAGTTTCCTTGAATTTGCAAATTTCTATTCTTTGAAACCTTAAGTTGCTGAATTTGAAAAATCTCATTTTGAATAGTTGAATTTATAAATTTTAAAATTCTTAAAAGTCGAATTCCCAAAATTGGTAATTTTGTCTCAATGAAATCTTGAATTTCTGAATTTGCGAAATTTGTGTGTTTAATACTTTGAATTGCAAAATTCTAAGGAATTGGCAAATTTTTAATTTTTCGGAATTTTCAATTCTTAAAATTGAGAATTAGCAAATTTTGACTGGTGCGTCAAGATTTAAAAAAACTTGAACCGATGTTTCCTTGAATTTGCAAATTTTTATTCTTTGAAACCTTAAGTTGCCGAATTTGGAAAATCAAATTTTGAATAGCTGAATTTATAAATTTTAAAATTCTTAAAAGTCGAAATCCCAAAATTGGAAATTTTGTCTCAATGAAATCTTGAATTTCTGAATTTGCGAAATTTGTGTGTTTAAAACTTTAAATTACGAAATTGTAACGAATTGGCGAATTTTTAATTTTTAAATCTTCGAAATTTTGAAATCTTAAAATTGAGAATTAGCAAATTTTGACTCGTGCGTCAAGATTTAAAAAAAACCTGAACCGATGTTTTCTTGAATTTGCAAATTTCTATTCTTTGAAACCTTAAGTTGCTAAATTTGAAAAATCTAATTTTGAATAACTGAATTTATAAATTTTAAAATTCTTGGAAGTCGAAATCCCAAAATTGGAAATTTTGTCTCAATAAAATCTTGAATTTCTGAACTTGCAAAATTTGTGTGTTTAAAACTGTAAATTGCAAAATTCTAAGGAATTGGCGAATTCTTAATTTTTCAATTTTTGAAATTTTGAATTCTTAAAATTGAGAATTAGCAAATTTTGACTCGTGCCTCAAGATTTAAAAAAAATCGAACTTAAGCTTCCTTGAATTTGCAAATTTCAATTCTTTGAAACCTTAAGTTGCTGAATTTGAAAAATCTAAATTTGAATAGCTGAATTTATAAATTGTAAAATTTTGGAACATCGAAGTCCCAAAATTGGAAATTTTGTCTCAATGAAATCTTGAATTTCTGAATTAGCTAAATTTGTGTGTTTAATACTTTTAATTGCAAAATTCTAAGGAATTGGCAAATTTTTAATTTTTCGGAATTTTCAATTCTTAAAATTGAGAATTTGCAAATTTTGACTCGTTCATCAAGATCTAAAAAAACTTGAACCGATGTTTCCTTGAATTTGCAAATTTCTGTTCTTTGAAACGTTAAGTTGCTGAATTTGAAAAATCTAATTTTGAATAGCTGAGTTTATAAATTGTAAAATTTTGGAACGTCGAAATCCCAAAATTGGAAATTTTGTCTCAATGAAATCTTCAATTTCTGAATTTGCGAAATTTTTGTGTTTAAAACTTTGAATTGCAACATTCTAAGGAATTGGCGAATTTTTAATTTTTAAATTTTCGAAATTTTCAATTCTTAAAATTGAGAATTAGCAAATTTTGACTCGTGCGTCAAGATTTAAAAAAACTTGAACCGATGTTTCCTTGAATTTGCAAATTTCTATTCTTTGAAACCTTAAGTTGCTAAATTTGTAAAATCTAATTTTGAATAGCTGAATTTATAAATTTTAAAATTTTGGAACCTCGAAATCTCAAAATTGGAAATTTTGTCTCAATGAAATCTTGAATTTCTGAATTTGCGAAATTTTTGTGTTTAAAACTTTGAATTGCAAAATTCTAAGGAATTGGCAAATTTTGAATTTTTAAATTTTGGAAATTTTCAATTCTTAAAATTGAGAATTAGCAAATTTTGACTCGTGCGTCAAGATTTAAAAAAACTTGAACCGATGTTTCCTTGAATTTGCAAATTTCCATTCTTTGAAACCTTAAGTTGCTGAATTTGAAAAATCTAATTTTGAATAGTTGAATTTATAAATTTTAAAATTTTGGAACGTCGAAATCCCAAAATTGGAAATTTTGTCTCAATGAAATCTTGAATTTCTGAATTTGCGCAATTTGTGTGTTTAAAACTATGAATTGCAAAATTCTAGGGAATTGCTGAATTTTTAATTTTTAAATCTTCGAAATTTTGAATTCTTAAAATTGAGAAATTTTGACTCGTACGTCGATTTAAAAAAACTTGAACCGATGTTTCCTTGAATTTGCAAATTTCTATTCTTTGAAACCTTAAGTTGCTGAATTTGAAAAATCTAATTTTGAATAGCTGAGTTTATAAATTTTAAAATTTTGGAACGTCGAAATCCCAAAATTGGAAATTTTGTCTTAATGAAATCTTCAATTTCTGAATTTGCGCAATTTGTGTGTTTAAAACTATGAATTGCAAAATTCTAGGGAATTGCCGAATTTTTAATTTTTAAATCTTCGAAATTTTGAATTCTTAAAATTGAGAAATTTTGACTCGTACGTCGATTTAAAAAAACTTGAACCGATGTTTCCTTGAATTTGCAAATTTCTATTCTTTGAAACCTTAAGTTGCTGAATTTGAAAAATCTAATTTTGGATAGCTGAGTTTATAAATTTTAAAATTTTGGAACGTCGAAATCCCAAAATTGGAAATTTTGTCTTAATGAAATCTTCAATTTCTGAATTTGCGAAATTTGTGTGTTTAAAACTTTGAATTGCAAAATTCTAAGGAATTGGCGAATTTTTAATTTTTAAATTTTCGAAATTTTGAAGTTTTAAAATTGAGAATTAACAAATTTTGACTCGTGCGTCAGGATTTAAAAAACTTGAACCGATGTTTCCTTGAATTTGCAAATTTCTATTCTTTGAAACCTTAAGTTGCTGAATTTGTAAAATCTAATTTTGAATAGCTGAATTTATAAATTTTAAAATTTTGGAACCTCGAAGTCCCAAAATTGGAAACTTTGTCTCAATGAAATCTTGAATTTCTGAATTTGCGAAATTTTTGTGTTTAAAACTTTGAATTGCAAAATTCTAAGGAATTGGCAAATTTTGAATTTTTAAATTTTGGAAATTTTCAATTCTTAAAATTGAGAATTAGCAAATTTTGACTCGTGCGTCAAGATTTAAAAAAACTTGAACCGATGTTTCCTTGAATTTGCAAATTTCCATTCTTTGAAACCTTAAGTTGCTGAATTTGAAAAATCTAATTTTGAATAGTTGAATTTATAAATTTTAAAATTTTGGAACGTCGAAATCCCAAAATTGGAAATTTTGTCTCAATGAAATCTTGAATTTCTGAATTTGCGCAATTTGTGTGTTTAAAACTATGAATTGCAAAATTCTAGGGAATTGCCGAATTTTTAATTTTTAAATCTTCGAAATTTTGAATTCTTAAAATTGAGAAATTTTGACTCGTACGTCGATTTAAAAAAACTTGAACCGATGTTTCCTTGAATTTGCAAATTTCTATTCTTTGAAACCTTAAGTTGCTGAATTTGAAAAATCTAATTTTGAATAGCTGAGTTTATAAATTTTAAAATTTTGGAACGTAGAAATCCCAAAATTGGAAATTTTGTCTTAATGAAATCTTCAATTTCTGAATTTGCGCAATTTGTGTGTTTAAAACTATGAATTGCAAAATTCTAGGGAATTGCCGAATTTTTAATTTTTAAATCTTCGAAATTTTGAATTCTTAAAATTGAGAAATTTTGACTCGTACGTCGATTTAAAAAAACTTGAACCGATGTTTCCTTGAATTTGCAGATTTCTATTCTTTGAAACCTTAAGTTGCTGAATTTGAAAAATCTAATTTTGAATAGCTGAGTTTATAAATTTTAAAATTTTGGAACGTCGAAATCCCAAAATTGGAAATTTTGTCTTAATGAAATCTTCAATTTCTGAATTTGCGAAATTTGTGTGTTTAAAACTTTGAATTGCAAAATTCTAAGGAATTGGCGAATTTTTAATTTTTAAATTTTCGAAATTTTGAAGTTTTAAAATTGAGAATTAACAAATTTTGACTCGTGCGTCAGGATTTAAAAAAAACTGGAACCGATGTTTCCTTGAATTTGCAAATTTTGTAAATTTTTTCTCGATGAAAAATCTTGAATTTCTGAATTTGCGAAATTTTTGTGTTTAAAATTTTAAATTGCAAAATTCTACTAAGGAATTGGCGAATTTTTAATTTTTAAATTTTCGAAATTTTTAATTCTTAAAATTGAGAATGAACAAATTTTGAATTGTGCGTCAAGATTAAAAAAAAACTTGAACCGATGTTTTCTTCAATTTGCAAATTTCTATTCTTTGAAACCTTAAGTTGCTGAATTTGAAAAATCTAATTTTGAATAGCTGAAGTTATAAATTTTAAAATTTTGGAACGTCGAAATCCCAAAATTGGAAATTTTGTCTCAATGAAATCTTGAATTTCTGAATTTGCGAAATTTCTGTGTTTAAAACTGTGAATTGCAAAATTCTAGGGAATTGCCGAATTTTTAATTTTTAAATCTTTGAAATTTTGAATTCTTAAAATTGAGAAATTTTGACTCGTACGTCGATTTAAAAAAACTTGAACCGATGTTTCCTTGAATTTGCAAATTTCTATTCTTTGAAACCTTAAGTTGCTGAATTTGAAAAATCTAATTTTGAATAGTTGAATTTATAAATTTTAAAATTCTTAAAAGTCGAAATCCCAAAATTGGAAATTTTGTCTCAATGAAATCTTGAATTTCTGATTTTGCGAAAGTTGTGTGTTTAATACTTTTAATTACAAAATTCTCAGGAATTGCAGAAATCTTAATGTATAAATTTTCGAAATTTTGAATTCTTAAAATTGACAATTAGCAAATTTTGACTCGTGCGTCAAGATTTGAAAAAATTCGAACTTATGTCTCCTTGAATTTGCAAATTTCTATTCTTTGAAACCTTAAGTTTCTGAATTTGAAAAATCTAATTTTGAATAGTTGAATTTATAAATTTTAAAATTCTTAAAAGTCGAAATCCCAAAATTGGAAATTTTGTCTCAATGAAATCTTGAATTTCTGATTTTGCGAAAGTTGTGTGTTTAATACTTTTAATTACAAAATTCTCAGGAATTGCAGAAATCTTAATGTATAAATTTTCGAAATTTTGAATTCTTAAAATTGACAATTAGCAAATTTTGACTCGTGCGTCAAGATTTGAAAAAATTCGAACTTATGTCTCCTTGAATTTGCAAATTTCTATTCTTTGAAACCTTAAGTTTCTGAATTTGAAAAATCTAATTTTGAATAGTTGAATTTATAAATTTTAAAATTCTTAAAAGTCGAAATCCCAAAATTGGAAATTTTGTCTCAATGAAATCTTGAATTTCTGAATTTGCGACAGTCGTGTGTTTAATACTTTTAATTGCAAAATTCTAAGGAATTGGCAAATTTTTAATTTTTCGGAATTTTCAATCCTTAATATTGAAAATTTGCAAATTTTGACAGGTTCATCAAGATTTCAAAAACTTGAACCGATGTTTCCTTGAATTTTCAAATTTCTGTTCTTTGAAAGTTTAATTTGCTGAATTTGAAAAATCTAAATTTGAATAGCTGAATATAAATTGTAAAATTTTGGAACATCGAAGTCCCAAAATTGGAAATTTTGTCTCGATGAAATCTTGAATTTCTGAATTTGCTAAATTTGTGTGTTTAATACTTTGAATTGCAAAATTCTAAGGAATTGGCGAATTTTTAATTTTTCGGAATTTTCAATTCTTAAAATTGAGAATTTGCAAATTTTGACTCGTTCATCAAGATTTAAAAAAACTTGAACCGATGTTTCCTTGAATTTGCAAAATTTCTGTTCTTTGAAACTTTAATTTGCTGAATTTGAAAAATCTAATTTTGAATAGCTGAATTTATAAATTTTAAAATTTTGGAACGTCGAAATCCCAAAATTGAAAATTTTGTCTCAATGAAATCTTGAATTTTTGAATTTGCGAAATTTGTGTGTTTAAAACTTTGAATTGCAATATTCTAAGGAATTGCCGAATTTTTAATTTTTGAATTCTTAAAATTGAGAATTAGCAACTTTTGACTCGTGCGTCAAGATTTTAAAAAACTTGAACCATGTTTTCTTGAATTTGTAAATTTCTATCCTTTGAAACCTTAAGTTGCTGAATTTGAAAAATCTAATTTTGAATAGTTGAATTTATAAATTTTAAAATTCTTAAAAGTCGAAAACCCAAAATTGGAAATTTTGTCTCAATGAAATCTTGAATTTCTGAATTTGCGAAATTTTTGTGTTTAAAACTTTGAATTGCAACATTCTAAGGAATTGACAAATTTTTAATTTTTAAATTTTCGAAATATTGAATTTTTAAAATTGAGAATTAACAAATTTTGACTCGTGCGTCAAGATTTAAAAAAACTTGAACCGATGTTTCCTTGAATTTACAAATTTCCATTCTTTGAAACCTTAAGTTGCTGAATTTGTAAAATCTAATTTTGAATAGCTGAATTTACAAATTTTAAAATTTTGGAACGTCGAAATCCCAAAATTGGAAATTTTGTCTCAATGAAATCTTGAATTTCTGCATTTGCGAAATTTGAGTGTTTAAAACTTTGAATTGCAAAATTCTAAGGAATTTGCGAATTTTTAAAGCTGACATAATTAATTTATGAGCTTTGTTTCAACATGTTCGAGGTAGCAAACTTTTTCTCCATATAGTTTTGTTTCTTATCTTTGTTTTACAGTTTTTCAATTCCCATGAAATACCTTGTCTGCACCTAACAGCGTCTTAGCAGCTGATAAAACACTGGACTATAAGTATCAGCCGTAGTAAACATCTTGAAGACAACACATGTTCTATAGTTTAAAAGTCGTGATCGAGCGGGTTAAAACTTCAGAATGGAGTTGTAGAACTCTAGCTATGTTATAGATTATAGGGGAGGCGAGGAGACCAAATAGCGGACACTGTTTTAGGAAAATAAAAAAAGTGGCCACATTTAGGAGCTCCACGAACTAATACCTAACGTCCATTCATCGGTCACCGTGTCAAAACGAAGTCAAAATGAATGCACTATAAATTCATAATACTTTCCTGGTTCTCAACTTCTCAAATTTAAATGATGAAGTACAGAAAGACATCGGTTTGAATTTCTGGATGGTCCTCTGATGATCTGATCGTTAACTTAATCTTAAAGATCTGACAAGCTTGCACACATTTTCATATCATAAAAGATTTTTTTCTCGTTGCTTAAAATATTTCATGTTTGAAACTTCCTATTTATAGAGCTAACTTTGTAGTAAGTTCCATTAATATTAATGAAGGGTTATTAATAGAATGTCTAGTCTCGGACAAGAAATTTATTACTGGATGAAGATAAATTAAAATTCCCCACTGTTAACCCATGGAAGTTGTTACTATACGGTTTAAAAACTAGCGATAAAACACTAATTGTAAATTGTAAATTTGGGTAATCTATGAGCACAAGAAGAACTCGGGAGGTTCTTATCCAAACTTACGCGAATTCCGTGGAAAGAATACATCTCACTACTTTAGTATCAGCAGGAATCTTTTTATTTTTTGGGACATTGTGGTGTCCGCATTTATTGATTATTGATTTTTAACTATTTACATTTATGGTAAAACTTAACTCGTTTTGATTTAGGCGTGGTGGTAATTTCCGAGAAACGTTTTGTCTCCAGACGGACGACCCCCAGCTTGATTTATGGCCTTTCTTGTATCTGCGCTTATCGGATAAGTTTTTCGAAGGTGATTGACTTCTTCTCGTCTCAACCGATTTTGCTGTGCTTACATATTACACCATCCTTCTGATTTATTAAGTAGGTCAGTATCTTGCGATCGATGAGGATGTTTTATAAAAATGTTCGTCCGGGTTGTCAATGTTATCACTGATTTTACGGTCCAGTTTCTCTGCGGAGGTCGTGTCGCACCACATAAAAGTTTCTTTGATGATGGTCGCCAAATTTACTTGGAATATGTTGGCGCGTCATAAACACGTGACCGCCCTTTGAAGTCTTTATTTGATTTTATTTTGAAGGGAGTGCTTAAAATTTTGGGGATTTTTGTGAGGTTCTTTGAGGGGAGAACCACCAGACACACTGACAAACGAATCAAACAAATTTATTTCTTTAATCTCTTCAAAGGTGATGCGTATTTCAAACTGAAATTACTGGCAGACAAGTTTTCTTAAGTTTGTGTAACGTGTCTGACATCGTATATTATAAAGTTGAAAGTTATGCAACTTTTTTGCTAGTGTAACTTCACCAAGTTTATTTGCTAATCAGGAGAACCGAGAACAGAAAGAATGAAAAAACTTGATAAGTTTTATTTTCATGTCTTCTGGCATTGAAAGTATTCCAACAATAGCAAAATTAATATTAATTTATTTATGTCTTCTTCTGTTTAATACTCCTTTCCCTTCTGCTCCTAACAGCACTTTCCAGTCTACTCTCTCCTCTCTTGACAATCTGCACACTCTCTCGCCTCTCTCTTTCCAGTAGTTGTTTTCCCACATCTAAACCTTGTGATTACTCTCTTATCGTTCTTTTCACTCCTCCTTCTCAAGTCTTTTGTAAGATTATTCGATGCTCTTCTCTCCCATAAATTTGCCTTCCTAATCTTGTCTTAATTCTCGCATTGAAGTCTCCCCGATTATAACATGTTTCACCTATTTGTTTTGTCTTGCTCATCTCTTTATTTTATACTGCGATCATTCGAACATTTTTTGTTCCTAGTTTCAGGTTCCTCTCTGTTATTCTCGTTTTCTATAGTTCTTGCTTCGTCTTTCTTCCTTCTTCGTCTGCAGTTTCCATTCCTTTTCTAGGAAGATTTTCTCTTAGTTTTATCTTTTCCATTTTTCTTCCCTCACCTTCTTTAGCTGTTCATTATGCTATTTCAGTCGTGAAAGTAAAAGTTCTCACTATCTGGGACCGACTCTTTTAAGTGTCTATTTCCCCTTCTCCACCACAGCGACGGAACATTCATTTAGGCACGAAGGCCCTCACCGAAGCCCTGGTGCACTACCGCCCCCTTGTGTCGTCGCCCTATTGTGAATATGTGTGCTTTAAACTGTAGCGTTTTTGTTTGTATTCGTCGACCATCGATATATATAATTTACATAATACAAGTTTTCTGTATTCACCACCAGTTCGTTTTATAAAAAAATTGAAGCTGGCAGATTAGGGGTGGATTTTAAAGCCCTTTGCTGTGTAACCTTACGAGAGGTAACCCTATTAGTAGAGAAAATAAATTCTTGATAATATTCGCATTAACTACGACTACTTGCATTTAGAATTACCTCGTTATCTGGTCACCTAGAGATTAGCTTAAATTTACCGTATACACATTTTGTGCTGTAAACCGTATCCGTAATATAACCGGTCAGACCAATAATCGCTTTACGTGAACTTAATTTACTTGTAGATTAGTAGTACAGCAAACTCATTTATATTTAAAAGTTATCAATGCACTCTCAAATTTCCATTAAATCTTCTCAAACTAAATGACGTTCACGTCTTTACTCCACCGCATTGTTTTATGTAAAAGACGACTCGGTGCCCATTCAATTATTGCCGGGAGTTATCTTGAGCTTTTAGTATATTTTTATGGTGATTCCGTCAGTGTAACACTAGAAAGTAAAGGGCGTTGTACTAATAAAGCGAATATCAACAATTTATTTAATAGCACAGGTGGCATTGCTGAGAAGATTAGACATTCCTGTTCTTTTATGTCGAGATTTCGTGGTCTTATCAACGTTGTAATAACATTGCAGGGGTTTGAACGACCTGAAGGCATGTGCGATCCAATTTTTCACTTTTCTAAATTCCTAAAACCTTAAAGAAAAGTGACAACGAAATTGAGTATTTATTATTAAAATAAGACATGAATGAACGTCGTATTTTATAACGCTGCAGTTATATTCGTCGTCCTGTGTTGAAACGGTATTGAAATGTCTTCATTGTTAGTGCGAATACATATTTTGCGTAGGTGTATTAGATAGTCCTAGAACCGACGTATGGATTTCAAACGGATAACTGGCTGTGTATTTATAATCTAGTCAAGAAATTGAAAACCTGCGAAAAATAGTTACAATGATCCGAAAAAGAAGTTTGAGAAAGACGATTTTTTTTGTTTGCAATTATTGTTCTCAGCAAAAAGCTAAAAAAAATAAGGAGTTTATTTTTTTGGCAGTAACAGAAAAACTATAAGCGATAGTCCAAATCGGAATAAACATTCGAAAAGAGCAGGAAATTTCCGATGAAAAACTACCAACTCCCAACTCCCGGAGTCCTATATCCATTATTAATAATTTTAATTTAACACTGAATATAGAGCTCCGCGTAGCCGTAACGTCACATAAAATACATATTTTTTTTCTAGTATTAAATATTAATTTAAAATCAATTTAACTTCATTGAAGAAAACAAAAAATATTTAAAAAATTGACCTATAAATTTTAAACTTCTTGAAGCCTTTCATATATGTGTACTCAAGAAGTTCTAAAAGCTTTTAAAAAATCCAAAAAATGTTGTTAAAAAAATTTCTTAAACATGCTATAGCTGTTCATTCGTCCAATAACGGCGCTTAATAATAGTAAAATGTTTTGAATTATTTGTTTATAAACTGTTTATAAACAAATTGACTTGTTTAATTTAAAAAAAAAATGACGTTTTCAGGTTCCTTCAGTTCTCAAGTTTCACAAATTCTTAGGCTTTTCAGAAGACCTACATAAATTCTCAGATGTACAAGTTTTCAAATTACTTATCAAGTTTCTCAATTTCTCGGGGTTTCCAAATTTTTCTTAGTCCTTTCTTAGTGACCAACTTCTTAAGTTACTAAAATTTTCAATATACGTTTCTCAAGTTCTCAAATCTGCTGAGTTTCTCAAGTCCTTCAAATTTCAGATTTCTCAAAATCTCAGAATCCTCAAGTTCGCAGGTTCCTCAATTTACTGGGTTTTCAAGTTGGATAATATTTCAGGTTCTTCAAATTGTCAGGTTCCTTCTGTTCTCAAGTTTCACAAATTCTTAGGCTTTCCAGAAGACCTACTTAGGTTCTCAGATGTTCAATTCCTCAAATCATCAGGTTTCTCAATTTTTCGGGCTTCCCAAATTTTTCTTAATCCCCAAGTTCTTCAGGTTCTTAGGTTACTACAATTCTCAAAATAGGTTTGTCGAGCTCTCAAATCTGCTGAATTTCTCAAAATCTCAGGTTCCTCAAGTCTGCAGGTCCCTCAATTTACTGGTATTTCAGGTTTGCTAATATTTCAGGTTCTTAGTCTTTGCAGAAGACCTACTTAGATTCTCAAATGTTTAAGTTCTGAAATCATCAGGTTTCTCAATTTCTCGGGCTTCCCGAATTTTTCTTAGTCCTCAAGTTCTTCAGGTGACCCAACTACTCAGGTTATTACAATTCTCAAAATACGTTTTTCAAATTCTCAAATCTGCTAAATTTCTCAAAATCTCAGAATCCTCAAGTTTGCAGGTTCCTCCATTTACTGGGTTTTCAGGTTTGCCAATATTTCAGGTTCTTCAAATTGCCAGTTCCTTCTGTTCTCAAGTTTCACAAATTCTTAGGCTTTCCAGAACACCTACTTAGGTTCTCAGATGTTCAAGTTCTCAAATCACAGGTATCTCAATTTTACGTGCTTCCCAAATTTTTATTAATCCTCAAGTTCTTAAGTTATTATAATTTTCTAAATACGTTTCTCAAATCTCAAAGTTCTCAAATCTGCTGAATTTCTCAAATCCGTTAAATTTCAGATTTCTCAAAATCGCTGATTTCTCAATTTACTGAGTTTTCAGGTTTGCCAAGTTTTCAGGTTCTTCAAATTCTTAGTTTCCTTAAGTTCCACAAATTCTTAAGTTTCTCGGAAGACCTACGTAGGTTCTTAGATTACATATCAGGTTTCTCAATTTCTCGGAGTTCCCAAATTTTTCTTAGTCCTCAAGTTCTTCAGGTGACCCAACTTCTCAGGTTACTACAATTCTCAAAATTGTTTTTTAAACTTCTAAAATCTGCTGAATTCCTTAAAATCTCAAATTCCTCAAATTCGCAGGTTCCTCAATTTACAGTTTTCAGGTTTGCCAAGATTTCAGGTTCTTCAAATTCTCAGGTTCCTCAAATTTTCAGGTTCCTTCAGTTCTCAACTTTCACAAATTCTTAGGCTTTACAGAAGACCTACTTAGGTTCTCAGATGTCCAAGTTCTCAAATCATCAGGTTTTTCAATTTCTCGGGCTTTCCAAATTTTTCTTAGTCTTCAAGTTCTTCAGGTGACCCGACTTCTTAGGCCACTACAATTCTCAAAATACGTTTGTCAAATTCTCAAATCTGCTGAATTTCTCAAAATCTCAGGTTCCTCAATTTACTGGGTTTTCATCAGGTTTGCCAATATTTCAGGTTCTTCAAGTTCTCAGGTTCCTCAAGTTTTCAGGCTCCAGTTCTCAACTTTCAAAAATTCTTAGGCTTTGCAGAAGACCTACTTAGGTTCTCAAATGCTCAAGTTCTCAAATCATCAGGTTTCTCAATTTCTCGGGCTTTCCAAATTTTTCTTAGTCTTCGAGTTCTTAAGTTACTTAGTTATTTTCTAAATACGTTTCTCAAGTTCTCAAATCTGCTGAATTTCTCAAATCCTTCAAATTTCAGCTTTCTCAAAATCTCAGATTTCTCAAATTCGCAGGTTCCTCAGTTTACTGGGTTTTCAGGTTTGCCAAGAGTTCAGGTTTTTCAAATTCTCAGGTTCCTCAAGGTTGTCATGTTCTCAGGTTCCTTCAGTTCTCAAGTTTCACAAATTCTTAGGCTTTTGAGAAGACCTAGTCAGGTTCTCAGATGGTCAAGTTTTCAAGTTACATTTCAGATTTCTCAATTTCTCAGGGTTTCCAAATTTTTCTTAGTCCTTTCTTAGTGACCAATTTTTTAAGTTACTCCAATTTTTTGAAAATACGTTTCTCAAGTTCTCAAATCGGCAGAGATTCTCAAGTCCTTCAAATTTCAGGTTTCTCAACATCTCAGATTTCTCAAGTTCGCAGGTTTTTGAATTTATTGGGTTTTCAGGTTTGCCAAGATTTCAGGTTCTTCAAATTCTCAGGTTCCTCAAGTTTTCAGGTTCCTTCAGTTCTCAAGTTTCACAAATTCTTAGGCTTTGCAGATGACCTACTTAGGTTCTCAAATGTTCAGGTTTTCAAATTATCAGGTTTCTCAATTTCTCGGGCTTTCCAAATTTTTACTTACTCCTCAAGTTCTTAAGTTACTTATTTATTTTCTAAATACGTTTCTCAAGTTCTCAAATCTGATGATTTTCTCAAGTCCTTGAAATTTCAGATTTCTCAAAATCCCAGATTTCTCAAATTCGCAGGTTTCTCAGTTTACTGGGTGTTCAGGTTTGCCAAGAGTTCAGGTTCTTCAAATTCTCAGGTTCCTTAAGTTTTCAGGTTCCTTCAGTTCTCAAGTTTCACAAATTCTTAGGCTTTACAGAAGACCTACTTAGGTTCTGAGATGTCCAAGTTCTCAAATCATCAGGTTTCTCAATTTCTCGGGCTTTCCAAATTTTTCTTACTCCTCAAGTTCTTAAGTTACTTATTTATTTTCTAAATACGTTTCTCAAGTTCTTAAATCTGCTGAGTTTCTCAAGTCCTTGAAATTTCAGATTTCTCAAAATCCCAGATTTCTCAAATTCGCAGGTTCCTCAATTTACTGGGTTTTCAGGTTTGCCCAGAGTTTAAGTTCATCAAATTTTCAGGTTCCTCAAGTTTTCAGGTTCCTTCATTTCTCAAGTTTCACAAATTCTTTTTTTTTTTCAGAAGAACTACTTAGGTTCTCAGATGTTCAATTTTTCAAATTACATTTCAGGTTTCTCAATTTCTCAGGGTTTCCAAATTTTTCTTACTCCTTTCTTAGTGACCAACTTCTTAAGTTACTCCAATTTTTTGAAAATACGTTTCTCAAGTTCTCAAATCTGCTGAGTTTCTTAAGTCCTTGAAATTTCAGATTTCTCAAAATCACAGATTTCTCAAATTCGCAGGTTCATCAATTTACTGGGTTTTCAGGTTTGCCCAGAGTTTAAGTTCATCAAATTTTCAGGTTCCTTCATTTCTCAAGTTTCACAAATTCTTTTTTTTTTTCAGAAGAACTACTTAGGTTCTCAGATGTTCAATTTTTCAAATTACATTTCAGGTTTCTCAATTTCTCAGGGTTTCCAAATTTTTCTTACTCCTTTCTTAGTGACCAACTTCTTAAGTTACTACAATTTTTTGAAAATACGTTTCTCAAGTTCTCAAATCTGCTGAGATTCTCAAGTCCTTGAAATTTCAGATTCCTCAAGGACACACCATAATTCTTAACACTTGATGGAATGAGATTCCGTAGAAAATATCGATTTAACTTCATTTTTCAATAAGTTAGACAATTGTTAGTTAAAACGCCTAAGAATTTGTGAAACTTGAGAACTGAAGGAACCTGAAAACTTGAGAAACCTGAGAATTTGAGAACCTAAGTAGGTTCTCTGCAAAGTCTAAGAATTTTTGAAACTTGAGAATTTGAAGAACCTGACATATTGGCAAACCTGAAAACCCAGTAAATTGAGGAACCTGCGAATTTGAGTAATCTGAGATTTTGAGAAATTCAGCAGATTTGAGAACTTGACAAACGTATTTTGAGAATTGTAGTGGCCTAAGAAGTCGGGTCACCTGAAGAACTTGAGGATTAAGAAAAATTTGGGAAGCCCGAGAAATTGAGACACCTGATGATTTGAGAACTTGAATATTTGAGGACCTAAGTAGGTCTTCTGCAAAGCCTAAGAATTTGTGAAACTTGAGAACTGAAGAAACCTGAAAACTTGAGGAACCTGGGAATTTGAGGAACCTGAAATCTTGTCAAACCTGAAAACCCAGTAAATTCAAAAACCTGAGAACTTGAGGAATCTGAGATTTTGAGAAATCTGAAATTTGAAGAACTTGAGAAAATATTTTGTGACGTACTCTCTTCAGAGCCGGCGCCCGCATCCCGTTACGGTTACGCGGAACCCTATTTTCAGCGTTAAATTATAATTATTATTAATAATGGAGTTTTCCATCGGAAATTTCCTTCTTTTTTTGAATATTTTTTATTGCACTTATAGTTTTTGTGTTATTGCCAAAACTTTAGTTTTTTGTTAATAACAATTGTAATTTTTATTTGCGGAACAAACAAAAAAATTTCTTTCTCAGAATACAATCGCTCATATTCTTCACATCCTTATTTTACATTTTTACAACTATTTTTTGCAGGTTATCGACTTCTTGACGACTAATTATGTATTCAATCCCAAGCCAACAACAATTCGCCACAACAGCTGGAATAAAGAAACAACCTTAAGAAATGCTTTAAAATAATTCAATTAATGCAATTCTTACTTCCACAAATTAACAGTTCCATAAACTTCTTCCGATCTCGTACACAATATCCGAAGAAGTTTTACGGACTTTCTGGTAAATAATCGCGCGTTAATTTATCTTCATCCGCTCGCTAAACAAAAAGTGAAAAATTGCAAACCGACTTGGAAGAGACACTTAAAAACTATAAAGTTAATTTGTTTTCGATGGGGTTTCCCATCTAAACTTTTAATTCCAAGCGGTACATAAAACATCAAACTTTCTGTATGTAATTGGTATAACCTTGGGTCGGACGTTTTCACAACAACATAAAAAGCCGTCGTGAAGGCTGACGTCCATTAAGGGGTTTTCTTTCCTCTTCGCGCCAACTTTGTAAAGCGAAACCGTCACGTCGACCAAGACAATATCCGCATATTATTTTTCATTTGGGGGTATCACATTTGGGGCAAAATAAATAGCTGTGAAAAACGTTTTGTGGCGAAAGGCGGTTTGTCTCGTCCGAAAATATTGTTTAATTAAATTTTCTCAAGGTTTTAAAAACTAACGACGATAAAGTAAATGTAGTAGCAGGGAATATTAAACCATTGCCAAACAAATAAGTACAATCGAGAGGAGAACTGACTTACGTCCTAAATATTAGTCAGACCAAAAAGGCATTGTTATTAGATTCACAGATTTTACAATTTTATCGTCAATCTGCGCGTCAAGGGAGAAAAACTATAGTACATACGATAGAGAGTTTTCGCAGTTTTCTATGGTATCCAACAGCTTGGATAATTTCTTGAAAGTTATGAATTTAGCATCTTTACAGATCCCAAACCATTAGTCTTGGCTTTCCGCAACACTATCGATTATCGCCTTTTATTTTGTCGAAATTATTTCAGAAATTCTCTTTCTTTGCCCTTTGAACGCCCTTTGAAAAAGTGCCTTTCTTAGCATTCTTTTACTACTATCCTAATCTTTTACCTAATTTTGATAATCCTCCAATATTTTGGGATCCATATAAAATCGGTGTAACTTTTAATACTTTATAATCTAAAAATTAATGTGGGTGTATTCGTTTTTTATGTCTGAGCAAACCGTTCATCCGATTGCACTGACAGTTTGCCAAGGGAAGTCATTTCATCTCGTTTCATAAAAATAAAATTATAATGTGGGAATGTCATGTGTTAATTTCTTTTGTTCAATCCAACGCGGCATGCTTTTAAGGGCTATTAAATCTGGATTGTGCATATGGAGATTTTGTGAATAATCACTACAAGCAATGCAACTTTATTACCTTTATTCATACAGGAATTCCATTAATTTAGCCTAGAAATAGAAAATCCAATAAACCTATACATAATATTTATTGCAATTTTAAATTTTGCTTCTGTATTACAACGGTATATAAGTGTTTCAGATGCATAGAATTGTCAACTTTGAGTAGAGACGAGAGTCCTCTTCAATTCAGCAAGAATACGCTATTATATCGATTTAAATTGACAACAAAACAAAATTTATTAGCTTCAAAATTTAATTGAAACACCAATTAAACGCACAGTTGATCCCTTGAATAACATAGGGCGCAGCTCTAGCGGTTTACCCCAATCTGCAGCGATTGGTTTGCCACCAAAGAACTGAGGAAGACCTCCGGGAAACGCCTGAGCGAAATACAAGGCTTTGGTTGCATGTATCCACCGGTGGCACCCCTGAGGGGTAAATCAAGGACCTTGAAAACTGTAATTAGACGCTTTACAAGTCAAGGTGCAGATAAAATCAAACATTTTGGATACCGTATTTAAATTAACTTTAATGAATTCCTGCAAGTTATTTGAGTTTGTTTTCATGAATAGTCCAGATACGATCGAACTTTAAACTAGGTTTACTACTCCCTTATAAATGCAAGGTAAGGTATGGAGTATTTGAGTTTCCAATACACACACAGAACTGCCGCGCACCAACTGAAATCGATGAAGAAAGCCTTTTAAAGTGATGCAACAAGTAAATGTAATCACACTTTGGTGAAAATGAGTGTAATCGTGGGATTGACGAGGCAGTCACTTTTAACTTCATAGAATGTGTCGATCGTCATTTTAATTTTATTACTTATTAAAAGTGCAATAAATACAAATACAATCGTTTTGCTCCGATGTGAGTCGATACCAAGTCTCCTTTCTCCGCAATACAGCAGAATCTGAAAAACCAGCACACTTCTTCGACCCCGAATATCAGAGCCGAATTTGGCACGTTCCGCCGTATTATCGGACAAATTGCAAAATTAGACATAGTTGCTCCCCTTTTTAGGACAAAATGATGCAACCGACGCCAAGTTAAATTAAAATTATATGACACATGTCGCATCCCAAATTGAATGCAGCATCCGCAAGAAACATGTAGGTCAAGCGGTTGAAATTCCATGCGGCTGGGCAAAATAAAAACCGGCAAACTCTCATTTTCGGAGTAATCAAACCGTGTCACTGTTACAACTCACGAGCAGATGGCTATATCTTAAACTAATTTCGAGGGGGCACCAGCTTCGGCGTTATCGAACGAAAATATCTCGGTGGCAATTATGGTGGATGCGCCGGGTCCAAATGGAACATGTTTAGCAGGAGGCTTGAGAGACAAACGACGGGGGTGTCAAATTGCGGAGAGCTTTTTCAGCCGCATGCCAAATCAAATCTTGTTAAAGGAGGGATGGAATGGCCCGCAGTAATTAAAATTGAAATTTATGGAATTCATCTTTTAGTTTGTAACGGCGGTTAAACTGGCGTTCTAGTGCGGAGCGCATGGTTTGTTCCCGCGGGATAACGGGCTCGTGGTCATAAATGTTGAGTTATAGTTATATCATGGGACTGAGCTCTGCTGGTTTGCGAATAATTGTTCGCGGCGTATTTCATGGAGGTTCAAATTTTTTAAACAGATAAAAGTTTAGTTGGTTATATTAGAATAAATCGGCGAAGCCGGAAAATAACGACATCTAGGAGGCGCCACAGCAGCCTCATGAAGTACTCCTCCCACTCATTCATCGTTATCTCCTCGCTCCCATTTTCTTTTTTCTTTCTCTCTCTATTAATATAGTTCCATACCTCCTTCTCTGTTCTTATTGCTTTTATCTCTTCCTCCTCTTTCTCCTTCTTCTGCCTCTTCTTCTCCCTGCATGTCTCTCTGCATCTTCTTTTCGCTTCTAAAAAGCCACTTCTGTTCCCTTTAGTCTTTCTCCACATTCTTAGTTCTTTTATTGCTTCCTTTTTACGTTGCTCACATTCCTTGTACCACCATTTATTCTTTCTTTTTGTTCCTCCACCTCTTACTGTTATTTCTCTTTTTGTCGCTGCTTTTTCCAATATTTCTACCAATTCTTTCTCCATTTTCCCTACTTCTTGTTCTTTAAATCTTGCTTTTTCCACTCTTCTCTTATACTCTTCCACCCCTTACTCGTCCCATACTTTAATTATCACCTTCCGCATTTCCTCTATTTTTTCTTCTCCTCCTCTCTTCTCTCTCCCCCTTCCTATACTTATCTCTATAGGCTGATGGTCTGACTCTACTCTTTCCCCTATTCTGAATTCTTCGACTTCTTCCCATGCTTCTTCGTTTACGATTCCGTAGTCTATCACCGTCTCTCCTCTACCGCCTTTGTAGATCCATTCTCCTTCTTCGTCCCCTTGTTTATTTCCATTCAGCACTTCCCATCATTTTTCTTCTATCCATTCCATCAACTTCTTCCCTTCCGCGTTTTCTTTCTTGTCTTTGGATTTTCTTTTTCCCTCTCCTCTCTCTTCTTCCCAATCCCTGGCTCCTCTTTCCCCAATTCTCCCGTTAAAATCCCCTCCCAGAAGCAGAAATTCTTCTCTGTTGTCTTTTAATGTTTCTTCTATCTTGCTTATTGTTTCTTTCATCTCCTTGCTGTACACTGTCACTATTTTCCACCATTTACTGTCTATTTTAACGTTTCTCACCATGTGACCTTCCTCTTCTCCCTTCTTTTTAGTATTCTCTTTTATTTCTTTTTTTACCCCTGTTATTATTCCCCCTGCTGCTCTTCCTTTTTTCTTTCCCTTTCTCGCCCCTTGCCATTCCCACTTGAACTCCTTTGGTAACAGTTTTTCTATTTTTTACCAGCTTTCTGACCATGATTCTGTTAATCCAACAATATCGAACTCCTCCACATAGTCCCAAAAATCTTCTTCTTTTTTCCCTAGTCCCGCTACGTTCCAAAATAGTGCCCTCACCCCTGTTTTTCTCGTTACCTTCTTTGATTTCACCCTTCCTTCCTTAGTTTCCCTCCTACTTCCTTCTTTGTTTCTGTTTTCCCGTTTCATTGTCCTTTTTACTTTGCCGTTGTCCCCCTTTTTCCCTCCCCCCTTCTTCTTCTTATTGGAAATCCTCTAGACTCTCTCTCTTTTCATTCCATCTCCATTGCTCCCCGTCCACTATTAATTTCCTGTATCCCACTCTTACTTCTTTCCCTTCTTCCCTTTTTTCCTTCGCCATACTTCTTAGTTTCTTCTGTAAATCTTTTTCTTTCTTTGTGAGGTCGTTGTCTATGTATATCCCCCTTGTTTCCCTCTTCTCCCTCAATTTTCCTTAGTGCTTCATTATTCTTTCCTTCTCACCCCATCCCTCCATCTCCACCAATACTTGATCCTTGTTAATCCTGTAACAATCTTTTACTTTACTATCCTCTACATTTTCCTTCAAAAACTTCTCTACATCCTCTTTTTTTATATGACTTTTCTTTCCCCGTCCCATCCTGTTATCACGATGTTGTTCTTCCTCTTTCTTCTCTCTTCGATTTCCATTCTCTCTTCCAGCTTTTCCACTCTCTCCTTCCCATCTCTTCTCCTTCTCTTTAAATTCTTCTCTCTGCCTCTCTATCTCTCTCTTGAGTTCCTTGTTTTCTCGTCTTATTTCTTTCATCTCCTCCTTCAACTCTTGCAACAGCTATAATATTTTTTTCTCCATCTCTCTGTCCGTTTCCTTCTCTGTCTCTGATGTCTTCTGTGTTTTCTTTACTCCAGGAGACCTCGCCGTCTTTTTACTTTTTTGAAAAAATTTCTCTTCCTCCTCTTCTTGTTTTTCTGTTCTACCCTCCCCTTTTCTCTTTCTTTTCCTTTCCTCCAGGTAAGAGTCCAGGCTTCCCTGACTGATCGAGCGGTTTCTATCGTCTTTGTTCATCCGCTTCCTGTGGCGCCTCCTAGATGTCGTTATCTTCCGACTTCGCCGATTTATTCTAATATAACCAACTAAACTTTTATCTGTTTAAAAAATTTGAACCTCCATGAAATACGCCGCGAACAATTATTCGCGAACCAGCAGAGCTCAGTCCCATGATATAACTATAACTCAACATTTATGACCACGAGCCCGTTATCCCGCGGGAGGGTAGAACAGAAAAACAAGAAGAGGAGGAAGAGAAATTTTTTCAAAAAAGTAAAAAGACGGCGAGGTCTCCTGGAGTAAAGAAAACACAGAAGAAATCAGAGTAAGAGAAGGAAACGGACACGGAGAAAAAAATATTGGAGCTGTTGCAAGAGTTGAAAGAGGAGATGAAAGAAATACGACCGGAAAACAAGGAACTCGAGAGAGAGATAGAGAGGCAGAGAGAAGAATTGAAAGAGAAGGAGAAGAGATGGGAAGGAGAGAGTGGAAAAGCTGGAAGAGAGAATGGAAATCGAAGAGAGAAGAAAGAGGAAGAACAACATCGTGATAACAGGATGGGACGGGGAAAGAAAAAGTCATGTAAAAAAAGAGGATGTAGAGAAGTTTTTGAAGGAAAATGTAGAGGATAGTAAAGTAAAAGATTGTTACAAGATTAACAAGGATCAAGTATTGGTGGAGATGGAGGAATGGGGTGAGAAGGAAAGAATAATGAAGCACAAAGGAAAATTGAGGGAGAAGAGGGAAACAAGGGAGATATACATAAACAACGACCTCACAAAGAAAGAAAGAGATTTACAGAAGAAACTAAGAAGTATGGCGAAGGAAAAAAGGGAAGAAGGGAAAGAAGTAAGAGTGGGATACATGAAATTAATAGTGGACGGGGAGCAATGGAGATGGAATGAAAAAAGAGAGAACCTAGAGGTTTTTCAATAAGAAGAAGAAGGGGAGGAGGGAAAAAGGGGGACAACGGCAAAGTAAAAAGGACAATAAAACGGGAAAAGAGAAACAAAGAAGGAAGTAGGAGGGAAACTAAGGAAGGAAGGGGGAAATCAAAGAAGGTAACGAGAAAAACAGGGGTGAAGGCACTATTTTGGAACGTAGCGGGACTAGAGAAAAAAGAAGAAGATTTTTGGGACTATGTGAAGGAGTTCGATATTGTTGGATTAACAGAAACATGGTCAGAAAGCTGGGAAAAAATAGAAAAACTGTTACCAAAGGAGTTCAAGTTGGAATGGCAAGGGGCGAGAAGGGGAAAGAAAAAAGGAAGAGCAGCAGGGGGAATAATAACAGGGGTAAAAAAAGGAATAAAAGAGAATACTAAAAAGAAGGGAGAAGAGGAAGGTCACATGGTGAGAAACGTTAAAAGAGACAGTAAATGGTGGAAAATAGTGACAGTGTACAGCAAAGAGATGAAAGAAACAATAAGCAAGATAGAAGAAACATTAAAAGACAACAGGGAAGAATGTCTGCTTCTGGGAGGGGATTTTAACGGGAGAATTGGGGAAAGAGGAGCCAGGGATTGGGAAGAAGAGAGAGGAGAGGGAAAAAGAAAATCCAAAGACAAGAAAGAAAACGCGGAAGGGAAGAAGTTGATGGAATGGGTAGAAGAAAAAGGATGGGAAGTGCTGAATGGAAATAAACAAGGGGACGAAGAAGGAGAATGGATCTACATAGGCGGTAGAGGAGAGACGGTGATAGACTACGGAATCGTAAACGAAGAAGCATGGGAAGAAGTCGAAGAATTCAGAATAGGGGAAAAAGTAGAGTCAGACCATCTGCCTATAGAGATAAGTATAGGAAGGGGGAGAGAGAAGAGAGGAGGAGAAGAAAAAATAGAGGAAATGCGGAAGGTGATAATTAAAGTATGGGACGAGTAAGGGGTGGAAGAGTATAAGAGTAGACTGGAAAAAGCAAGATTTAAAGAACAAGAAGTTGGGAAAATGGAGAAAGAATTGGTAGAAATATTGAAAAAAGCAGCGACAAAAAGACAAATAACAGTAAGAGGTGGAGGAACAAAAAGAAAGAATAAATGGTGGGACAAAGAATGTGAGCAACGTAAAAAGGAAGCAATAAAAGAACTAAGAAAATGCCGAAAGACTATAGGGAACAGAAGTGGCTTTTTAGAAGCGAAAAGAAGATACATGCAGGGAGAAAAAGAGGCAGAAGAAGGAGAGAAAGAAGGAAGAGATAAAAGCAATAAGAACAAAGAAGGAGGTATGGAACTATATTAATAGAGAGAGAAAGAAAAAAGAAAATGGGAGCGAGGAGATAACGATGAATGAGTGGGAGGAGTACTTCATGAGGCTGCTGTAGGGAGAAAAGGAAAAAAAGAAAACGGAAATAGAGACGAAGAGAAACCGAGTAGAACCTGAAGGAGAAGAAATTACAATGGAAGAGGTGAAGAGCCATGTGAAGAAACTGAGGAAAGGGAAGGCACCAGGGAGGGATAGAATACAGAATGAGTCGTGGATGTATGGGACGAGAAGAGTGCTAGAGAGGCTGGTGGAGGTTATGAATGGGGTGTGGCGAGAAGAAGGATTCCCGGTAGGGTGGAGAGAGGGGGTAATTTACCCCATTTACAAAAAAGGGGAGAAAAATAAAGTAGAAAATTACCGAGGGATAACTCTCCTAAACACATGCTACAAGTTGTATGCATCAATTCTAAATGAAAGGATGAGCAGAGAGATAGAGGAAAAGGGAGCATTACCAGACAGCCAAGCAGGATTTAGAGAGGGGAGGAGAACTATGGATAATGTATACATCCTGGACCATTTGACGAAGAGTGAGTTAAAGAAGAAAGGGTGGAGGGTGTATGCATTATTCGTAGACTTCAAGGCGGCTTTTGACAAGGTGGACAGAGAGAGGATGTTTGAGTGCCTGAGGGAGAAAGCGGTAAATGAATGGCTGGTAAGAAAGGTGGAGGAGATATATGAGAAGACAAAAAGTAAAGTGAAGGTAGGGGAGAGGGAATGTGAATGGTTTGTGACAACAAAGGGAGTGAGACAGGGTTGCCCGCTCAGCCCCTTGTTGTTCACGATGTATGTGGCAGATATGGACGGAATGTTAGAGAGAACACAAGCGGGGGGGGGGTGTGTGGTAGGTAGAAAAAAAGTGTGGAGCGTGGGGTTTGCGGATGATGTGGTAATGGTGGCAAAGAGTAAAAGAGAAATGAAGGAAATGATAAAGAGTTTAGGAAAATATGTGAAGAAGAAAAGACTAGAAGTGAATGTAGAGAAAACAAAAATGCTGGTGTTCAATAAGAGAAAGAGGAAGAACGAAGAGAGTGATTGGAGGTGGGAGGGAGAAGTAATAGAACAAGTAAAAGAATTCAAATACTTGGGGTATGTGTTCAATGAAACAGCCACAGATAAGGCACATATTAGAGAACTGGCAAGAAAAGCGAACAAGGTGATAGGATGTGTATGGGGAATAGGAGAGAGAAGGTGGGGAGGCGATTTTAAGAGGAGAATGATGATGTTTGAAAGCCTTATTGAAAGCGTGTTGTTGTACGAAGCAGAGGTCTGGGGATGGAAAGAACAAGAGGAGATAGAGAGGGTGCAAGAGAAATATCTGAGGTGGGTGCTAGGGGTGGAGAGAGAAACGCCAGGGTACATAGTGAGAGAAGAATGCAAGAGGAATAGGTTGAGAGTGAAAGCGGGAAAAAGAGCGGTCAAGTTCGAAGACAGGATGGAAGGGAGGAAAGAATGTAGGATACTAAAGGAGTGCTGGAGAGAAAAAAAGAAGAATTGAGAGGAGAATGATAGGTAGATTTACTACAGGAGGAATGGGTATGCATGCAAAGAAATAGAGAGACTGAGAGAAAGAGGCGTGTGGATGAATGTAGAACTAAGTGAAAGAGATAAGGATACGGATAGACAAGAGAGGAGAGAAAGAATTAGAGAATCCGGATACAACGGGAAGTACGGAAGATGCATGATCGAGGAAGTACCGAAGTATTTGGGAATGGAGAGCGAGAAAGAAAGAAAGATGATGGCGAGGTTTAGGTGCGGAAATGAAGAGAGGGAAAATAGGTATTGGGCAGAAGATGGAGGAAGAATGTGTAGAATGTGCTATGAGGAAAGAGAGACGATTGAGCATATGTGGAACGAGTGCAGTGAGATGAAACAAAGAGAGAGGAAAGAAAGAGAGGAAATACTGAATGTAGATGGAAGGGAAATTAAATGGATGAAAGAGGTATGGAAGAGGAGGGAGAAGGGAGAAGAGGAAAGGGGAGGGGAGAAGAAATAGAGAATTTTATTTAGTTTTTTTATTATTATAATTGTTAAGTTTACTTGTATATGTATAGGAATCAGAAAGCCCGGTTTAGTACTCTTCTCAATTAAAATAAAATTGATCTAACAAATGTTGCAGACAATATATTCAAGTTTGCAGATTATGAAAATCTCTCCCGTCTCTTTTAATACATCCGAACACCTTATTTGCTTTGAGAATTATGTAGTCGTTGTGCGCATCAAACGCGAGTTTACCGTCCAAAAGTACATCCACAAAACTAGTTTGTCGTTATTAATTCGATAACAGGAACGTGACAGTACTAATTGCCTGCGAAATTCTGTCGCCATGCATTTATTTCAGCTTAAAATCGTAAAATTTTCAGAGCACCATTTGGACAACCCGTTTGAGTCTGTAATTCCAGCTTTCGACAGGACAATAAATTATGAGATTGTAATAAAGCAAAGGAACAACAAAAAGCATTTCCAATGTCGTTAAGATAATCAGAATTAAAATGGTCCGGTTGTAAACCTGTACGACAGATGAAGATATACGTCACTTGTTTGAGGACTTTTAATCGTAATTTATTTGGTCGAATGCTGTACGAATAGACTAGAAAATGAATTTCTAAAGTACAAATCGATTTATTAAAAAGCAACGAGTTGATAGGTCAAGAATGCTTATAAATAATAAATGCTAGAAACAACTTGCGCATGCATTAAATCCTGAAAATAGAAACACATTAAGTATATAAATAATATATACAGAAAATGAGCAAAAATTTTTTTAAAAGGTACTCAAACACGCTAATTTAAACCAAACCGGGAATTAGTGTTCTAATCTCCACTCTGTATACAAATAACACAGTCAGACTGTAAAAACCAAAAGCTCATAATTACGACATAACAGCTGCCACGAACATGCAGTCATAGGTTTACACACGCGGATCATCAAATGATCTAGTTACACTGTAATGGAAAGGTTACACTGTAGTAAGCTTGTAAAGCATTCTCACTGTAGGTTCATAAATTCATAATTACTACAGGTCCTTAAATTTGCAATTACTGCAGTATTAATAACATTTCCTGAGGCGGCGAACAAGTGCAGGAACTAATGGAAAAATGGAGATTACGACAATATTTTTATTGGCGGAATCGTAAAAGATATAGCCTTCTAGTATTTTTTAAATAAGGGGCGTGCATTATTTGACCTTATTATTTTTAGACATGCACTGTGTTTACATACAGAAAATATAACTTGGCTAAACAGGTCAATCAATAGTATAAAGTCTCCTAAAAGCCATTTAAATCCAGATGAACCCAATACGGAAGTACACGGCTGGTTTATTGCTCTGAAATGGCAGTGAAAATTATTCCTTTCTTATTTTTGTCTAAATCAGCACCAACACTTTGCTATTGATTTTATTAATCTTCCCGATCGACTTTAGTCCAGAAAAATGTTAGTTTCACAAGTAACTTTTCCTCCGGGAAATGATTTCTTTCTTTCCGCACGCTACTAAGCGTTTTTTTAACACGTTTTTTACATTGTACTTTGTATTAGATTTATTCAATGACGCCTGCTTTCTTCGTTGTAAAAACTGCATAAACAGTTTTTACAATTGCCCTCTACTTTTAATGGTTCTCTCCCGGCTCTTAATTATTAAAAGAAAATAATGAATAGTAAAGAAAGAACTTGCACGGCCCCGCTTAAGCGGAAGTCTAGAGCTGCTTGTTCTGAATTGCAAATTAAGTGGAGATTAATTTACAACAAATTAACTTAGTTACTAATTTAATTTCTTAGTTTATTCTCGCTATAAATTTTTGTAAAGTTTACTGAATGCATAAGTAGGAAAATTACCGGTATTTTCAGCTTGCCGGAAATATTTAGCCATTCGGGGTACTTCCATAACTACAAGCACAACTGCTGCTAAATATTAGGGTTTAGACATTGAGAAAATGTACGTATTATATAATTTTGTGCTGATTTTATTACTGGGAATGCTGCTCGGCAAGACAAACATAATGACGAAAGAAGGTCCCAGCTATCTCAATCCACTGAGACAATGAAGTTGACAGTTCTAAGAAATATCAAACTGGGAATGTCATGACGAGACTAATACAACAATTATTGCAATATAAATATAAACTAGGAAATTAGATTGCAACAAAAGAACAGAATACAAAACAAAATTATTAACAATTTATCGTATTGATTTTGCAATAGATAGTGTGAACAAAAAAAAACTATAAAAGAACGTTGACAATTTTTTTTATACTGCTTGCGTAACAACGGATGAAAAGGAATTCGAACTTGAAGAATGGTAGGTAAAAGAAGAAAAGCGGTCCTTAGGAGCCGATGGTGGTGCTGCCTAAATTGATTGGGGAAACAGTTCTGCAAGATATAAAAAGTCTGACCTTACCCTTTTCCGAGTTTCAAACACGCTACACGGTAAATAATCCGGCCAATTTTACCGATTACAATTTTCTACAATTGCGATATCTGCCGTCTCTTAAATCCGTATTCATACGTTTCGTTCCTAGACCTTCTGCTCTAAAATTCAGGCGGAGGCAACAAAGAGGATACAGGTTTAATATTATTGTAACGTTGCCTGAGCCGGCTGATGACTCGAGGATTTAAAGAATACGAGTACTCCACCGCAGATACCAATTTTTGTTAAAAACTAGCTGACCCGGCGAACTTTGTACCGCCTCAGAATCAATAAATGTTGTGTTAACTTATTAGCTGATTTAAATTCAGTTTCTTTTATCAAAGGATAATGCACACAACGCCATCTAATGGCATCACCGGAACCAGTATACAAAGCCATGTCCATTTTTGTTTCTGTCATGTATCAGAGATGGCATTACATACGAATTGCATACAAATGTATGAGAAATTTTTTTGATGTTTTAAGAGATATTTGCTCCCGAAAAAGAACAGTCAATCCGTTCTCGGGATAGAATCAAAAAATTTGTATGTGGAGTACACGCGCAACACAAGTGAAACTTTGGAGTTTACTGCTAATCCAACATAATTATCAAAGATCATAAAAGTCGGGTCCCCCATGTCCTCGTTCTTATAGTTATTCTGCTAGTCGGGGCGGAGACAAATCCAACAAATCAAAAATCATAAAAATCGATCCAGCCTAAAGGGCTAACTGGGCCCCCATGGCCCTGTGAAAAATACACTACGACCTATTCTCATACCTGCTAAATATACCAAAAAAAAAAAACACCAAAATTCGTCGAGCCGAAAAATTGGTCCAGCCCAAGGGGGTCCCTGGGCTCCCACGTCCTTGTGAAACATACTTTACTTACCATATATACAAAAATAAAACATAAAAATCGGTCGGCGAAAAATGGGGGATGCGCCACATGAAGAAACTCAGTAAAATATTCAGTGGGCCTTTGAAGGTGTAATTTGTTCAATTTCGGAACTGTTTTCATCATTACAATGTCACATTTTAAAATATAAAGACACCAGGACATCTATAGGGGATGATTGAAGAAACGGTGAAGAATGGTGGATGCGCCACTTGAAAAAATTCTGTAAAATATTCTGCCTTCCTTTGAGGGTGTCATTTGTTGATTTTCGGAGCTCTATTCATCATTACAATGTCACATTTGAACATATAAAGACACCAGGACATCTATAAGAGATGATTGAAGAAACGGTGAAAAATGGTGGATGCGCCACTTGAAGAAAATCTGTAAAAAATTCAGGCGGTATTTGAGGGTGTAATTTGTCGAATTTCGGAGCTCTCTCCATCATTACAATGTCACATTTCAACATATAAAGACACCAGGACATCTATAACAGATGATTGAAGAAACTGCCAAAAATGGTGGATGCGCCACTTGAAGAAAATCTGTAAAAAATTCAGGCGGCCTTTGAGGGTGTAATATGTCGAACTTCGGAGTTCTCTTCATCATTACAATGTCACAATTCAACATATAAAAACACCAGGACATCTATAGGAGATGATTAAAGAAACGGTGAAAAATGGTGGATGCGCCACTTAAAGAAAATGTGTAAAAAATTTAAGCGATATTTGAGGGTGTAATTTGTCGAATTTCGGAGCTCTCCCCATCATTACAATGTCACATTTCAACATATAAAGACACCAGGACATCTCTAACGGATGATTGAAGAAACGGCAAAAAATGGTGGATGCGCCACTTGAAGAAAATCTGTAAAAAATTCAGGCGGTATTTGAGGGTGTAATTTGTCGAATTTCGGAGCTCTCTCCATCATTACAATGTCACATTTCAACATATAAAGACACCAGGACATCTATAACAGATGATTGAAGAAACTGCAAAAAATGGTGGATGCGCCACTTGAAGAAAATCTGTAAAAAATTCAGGCGGCCTTTGAGGGTGTAATATGTCGAACTTCGGAGTTCTCTTCATCATTACAATCTCACATTTCAACATATAAAGACTTCAGGACATCTATAGCAGATGATTGAAAAAACGGTAAAAAATGGTGGATGCGCCACTTAAAGAGAATCTGTAAAAAATTCAGGCGGCTTTTGAGGGTGTAATTTGTCGAATTTCGGAGCTCTCTCCATCATTACAATGTCACATTTCAATATATAAAGACACCAGGACATCTATAACGGATGATTAAAGAAACGGCAAAAAATGGTGGATGCGCCACTTGAAGAAAATCTGTAAAAAATTCAGGCGGCCTTTGAGGGTGTAATATGTCGAACTTCGGAGTTCTCTTCATCATTACAATCTCACATTTCAACATATAAAGACTTCAGGACATCTATAGCAGATGATTGAAAAAACGGTAAAAAATCGTGGATGCGCCACTTAAAGAGAATCTGTAAAAAATTCAGGCGGCTTTTGAGGGTGTAATTTGTCGAATTTCGGAGCTCTCTCAATCATTACAATGTCACATTTCAACATATAAAGACACCAGGACATCTATAGGAGATGATTGAAGAAACTGCAAAAAATGGTGAATGCGCCACTTGAAGAAAATCTGTAAAAAATTCAGGCGGCCTTTGAGGGTGTAATATGTCGAACTTCGGAGTTCTCTTCATCATTACAATGTCACAATTCAACATATAAAAACACCAGGACATCTATAGGAGATGATTAAAGAAACGGTGAAAAATGGTGGATGCGCCACTTAAAGAAAATGTGTAAAAAATTTAGGCGATATTTGAGGGTGTAATTTGTCGAATTTCGGAGCTCTCTCCATCATTACAATGTCACATTTCAACATATAAAGACACCAGGACATCTATAACGGATGATTGAAGAAACGGCAAAAAATAGTGGATGCACCACTTGAAGAAAATCTGTAAAAAATTCAGGCGGCCTTTGAGGGTGTAATATGTCGAACTTCGGAGTTCTCTTCATCATTACAATGTCCCATTTGAACATATAAGGACACCAGGACATGTATAGGAGAAGATTGACGAAACGGTGAAGAATGGTGGATGCGTCATTTGAAAAAATTCTGTAAAATATTCTGTCTTCCTTTGAGGGTGTAATTTGTTGATTTTCGGAGCTCTATTCATCATTAAAATGTCACATTCAAACATATAAAGACACCAGAACATCTATAAGGGATGATTAAAGAAACGGTGAAAAATGGTGGATGCGCCACTGGAAGAAAATCTGTAAAAAATTCAGGCTGCCTTTGAGGATGTAATTTGTCCAATTTCGGAGCTCTCTTCATCATTACATTGTCACATTTCAACATATAAAGACACCAGGACATCTATAAAAGATTATTGAAAAAACGGTGAAAAATGGTGGATGCGCCACTTGAGGAAAATCTGTAAAAAATTCAGGCGGCCTTTGAGGGTGTAATTTCTCGAATTTCGGAGCTCTCTTCATTATTACAATGTCACATTTGAACATATAAAGACACCAGGACATGTATAGAGGAATATTGACGAAACGGTGAAGAATGGTGGGTGCGCGACTTGAAAAAATTCTGTAAAATATTGTCTTCATTTGAGGGTGTAATTTGTTGATTTTCGGAGCTCTATTCATCATTACAATGTCACATTTCAACATATAAATACACCAGGACATCTATAGGAGATGATTGAAGAAACGGTGAAAAATGATGGATGCGTCACTTGAAGAAAATCTGTAAAAAATTCAGGCGGCCTTTGTGGATGTAATTTGTCAAATTTCGGAGCTCTCTTCATCATTACAATGTCACATTTCAACATATAAAGACACCAGGACATCAATAAGGGATGATTGAAGAAACGGTGAAAAATGGTGGATGCGCAACTTGAAGAAAATCTGTAAAAAATTCAGGCGGCCTTTGAGGGTGTAATTTATCAAATTTCAGAGCTCTCTTCCTCATTACAATGTCACATTTCAACATATAAAGACACCAGGACATCTATATTGGATGATTGAAGAAACGGTGTAAAATGGTGGATGCGCCACTTGAAGAAAATCTGTAAAAAATTCAGGCGGCCTTTGAGGGTGTAATTTATCGAATTTCGGAGCTTTCTTCCTCATTACAATGTCACATTTCAACATATAAAGACACCAAGACATCTATAGCAGATGATTGAAGAAACGGTAAAAAATGGTAGATGCGCCACTTGAAGAAAATCTGTAAAAAATTCAGGCGGCCTTTGAGGGTGTAATTTGTCGAATTTCGGAGTTCTCTTCATCATTACAATGTCACATTTCAACATATAAAAACACCAGGACATCTATAGGAGATGATTGAAGAAATGGTGAAAAATGGTGAATGCGCCACTTGAAGAAAATCTGTAAAAAATTCAGGCGGCCTTTGAGGGTGTAATTTGTCGAATTTCGGAGTTCTCTTCATCATTACAATGTCACATTTCAACATATAAAAACACCAGGACATCTATAGGGGATGATTGAAGAAACGGTGAAAAATGGTGGATGCGCCACTTGAAGAAAATCTGTAAAAAATTCAGGCGGCCTTTGAGGGTGTAATTTATCGAATTTCGGAGCTCTCTTCCTCATTACAATGTCACGTTTCAACATATAAAGACAGCAGGACCTCTATATTGGATGATTGAAAAAACGGTGAAAAATGGTGGATGCGCCACTTGAAGAAAATCTGTAAAAAATTCAGGCGGCTTTTGAGGGTGTAATTTGTCGAATTTCGGAGCTCTCTCCATCATTACAATATCACATTTTAACATATCAAGACACCAGGACATCTATAGGAGATGATTGAAAAAACGGTGTAAAATGGTGGATGCGCCACTTGAAGAAAATCTGTAAAAAATTCAGGCGGCCTTTGAGGGTGTAATTTATCGAATTTCAGAGCTCTCTTCCTCATTACAATGTCACATTTCAACATATAAAGACACCAGGACATCTATAGCAGATGATTGAAGAAACGGTAAAAAATGGTAGATGCGCCACTTGAAGAAAATCTGTAAAAAATTCAGGCGGCCTTTGAGGGTGTAATTTGTCGAATTTCGGAGCTCTCTTCCTCATTACAATGTCACATTTCAACATATAAAGACACCAGGACATCTATATTGGATGATTGAAGAAACGGTGTAAAATGGTGGATGCGCCACTTGAAGAAAATCTGTAAAAAATTCTGGCGGCCTTTGAGGGTGTAATTTATCGAATTTCGGAGCTTTCTTCCTCATTACAATGTCACATTTCAACATATAAAGACACCAGGACATCTATAGCAGATGATTGAAGAAACGGTAAAAAATGGTAGATGCGCCACTTGAAGAAAATCTGTAAAAAATTCAGGCGGCCTTTGAGGGTGTAATTTGTCGAATTTCGGAGCTCTCTTCCTCATTACAATGTCACATTTCAACATATAAAGACACCAGGACATCTATATTGGATGATTGAAGAAACGGTGTAAAATGGTGGATGCGCCACTTGAAGAAAATCTGTAAAAAATTCAGGCGGCCTTTGAGGGTGTAATTTATCGAATTTCGGAGCTTTCTTCCTCATTACAATGTCACATTTCAACATATAAAGACACCAGGACATCTATAGCAGATGATTGAAGAAACGGTAAAAAATGGTAGATGCGCCACTTGAAGAAAATCTGTAAAAAATTCAGGCGGCCTTTGAGGGTGTAATTTGTCGAATTTCGGAGTTCTCTTCATCATTACAATGTCACATTTCAACATATAAAAACACCAGGACATCTATAGGAGATGATTGAAGAAATGGTGAAAAATGGTGGATGCGCCACTTGAAGAAAATCTGTAAAAAATTCAGGCGGCCTATGAGGGTATAATTTATCGAATTTCGGAGCTCTCTTCATCATTACAATGTCACATTTGATCATATAAAGACACCAGAACATCAATAAGGGATGATTGAAGAAACGGTGAAAAATGGTGAATGCGCCACTTGAAGAAAAGCGTTAAAAAATTCTGGCGGCCTTTGAGGGTGTAATTGGTCGAATTTCGGAGCTCTCTTCATCATTACAATCTCACATTTAAACATATAAAGACACCAGGACATCTCTAACGGATGATTGAAGAAACGGCAAAAAATGGTGGATGCGCCACTTGAAGAAAATCTGTAAAAAATTTAGGCGATATTTGAGGGTGTAATTTGTCGAATTTCGGAGCTCTCCCCATCATTACAATGTCACATTTCAACATATAAAGACACCAGGACATCTCTAACGGATGATTGAAGAAACGGCAAAAAATGGTGGATGCGCCACTTGAAGAAAATCTGTAAAAAATTCAGGCGGTATTTGAGGGTGTAATTTGTCGAATTTCGGAGCTCTCTCCATCATTACAATGTTACATTTCAACATATAAAGACACCAGGACATCTATAACAGATGATTGAAGAAACTGCAAAAAATGGTGGATGCGCCACTTGAAGAAAATCTGTAAAAATTCAGGCGGCCTTTGAGGGTGTAATATGTCGAACTTCGGAGTCCTCTTCATCATTACAATGTCACATTTCAACATATAAAAACATCAGGACATCTATAGGAGATGATTGAAGAAACGGTGAAAAATGGTGGATGCGCCACTTGAAGAAAATGTGTAAAAAATTCAGGCGATATTTGAGGGTGTAATTTGTCGAATTTCGGAGCTCTCTCCATCATTACAATGTCACATTTCAACATATAAAGACACCAGGACATCTATAACAGATGATTGAAGAAACTGCAAAAAATGGTGGATGCGCCACTTGAAGAAAATCTGTAAAAAATTCAGGCGGCCTTTGAGGGTGTAATATGTCGAACTTCGGAGTTCTCTTCATCATTACAATGTCACAATTCAACATATAAAGACACCAGGACATCTATAACGGATGATTGAAGAAACTGCAAAAAATGGTGGATGCGCCACTTGAAGAAAATCTGTAAAAAATTCAGGCGGCCTTTGAGGGTGTAATATGTCGAACTTCGGAGTTCTCTTCATCATTACAATGTCACAATTCAACATATAAAAACACCAGGACATCTATAGGAGATGATTAAAGAAACGGTGAAAAATGGTGGATGCGCCACTTGAAGAAAATGTGTAAAAAATTCAGGCTATATTTGAGGGTGTAATTTGTCGAATTTCGGAGCTCTCTCCATCATTACAATGTCACATTTCAATATATAAAAACACCAGGACATCTATAGGAGATGATTGAAGAAACGGTGAAAAATGGTGGATGCGCCGCTTGAAGAAAATGTGTAAAAAATTCAGGCGATATTTGAGGGTGTAATTTGTCGCATTTCGGAGCTCTTTTCATCATTACAATGTTACATTTCAACATATAAAGACACCAGGGCATCGATAGGGTCTGATTGAAGAAACAGTGAAAAATGGTCGATACGCCACTTGAAGAAAATCTGTCCAGCTCACGAGGGCCGCCCGTGCCCCCATGTTTATGTGAAAAATTTTTTACCACCCATTCTCATACCTACCAGATATACAAAAAACATTGCATCAAAAGTCTATCAAGCCAAAAAAATTGTCCAGCCCAAGGGGGCCCCCTGGGCCCCCAAGTCCATGTGAGTGAGGCCTCCATGTCCGTTTAGAAAGAGTTTGACCACAAACACCGTGACACGAGATTTTTATATATTAGATTTACTATGTACAATTTGCACGATACTTATTGATAACTTTCTTCGCTGACCGAATTGTTCACTGCGCTTCCAGTACACTACTAGTCTTTTCGTCCTTCTTATATCTCTACCGGTGTTCTCAATTTCTTCTGTTTTGGAATAATGAGATCATAGTTCGAACATTCACGAGTGATGACATCATTCTCCTTGTACGACCGTCCTATAGACTGGAGTATGACATCATGCTTCGGCGCGACACAACCTTCTCGATTGATGACGATGTCCTATGTGAATCATGATTCCCACAGTCTATGGAATATTCCAGAGCGATGACATAAGCCGCCGCCGCGCCGTCGTCGCATTATTATTAATTTTTAATTACTTCAGCATTTTTTTAATCTTATTTAATCTTGCGGTTCAAGCATGACGACTCGTTGGAAATATCCGGTTTTCAGCACTGATTGTAGCAAGGAATCCGTCTTTGTGAAAAATTCACATCTACCCAAAATACATTTTGCTGTTAACTCGCTCTCATATACGTATTACCTGAATGTAGTAGTCCCGCATCAGCGCACACAAAAGACACAAGCACAAGCGAAAAATAAGGAATTACGGTGCGATGACAATGTTGTTGTAGTCGTGCTATTCACGGCACATTAATAACGCAGTCCTGTAGATGATTAATGACACACGAGTACCGGAGTATAGAACGTAAGTGTATTAATTTCAAGCGAATTAAATTTTGGGACCAGAACCGACAAAGAAAGATTTATGACGACTTTCTATCATTTACTAGAAATTGTAGTTACCCAATGTTAAAAAAATGTGGTAAAAAAATAGCAAAGCCTGAAATCGTACAGAATAATGAGCACGTGAAGAAGTAACTATATATGTTTTCATTTTCATTAGTAGCGATTAGGCTTTTTAAGAATGAAATGTAATTCGAAAACTGAATGTAATTCGATATGGAGGTTTAGATTGTAGATTTTGGCATTCCTCGTTTGTTCAGTATATGATTTTACTATTGTCTTTCTGTAATGTAAATAGTAAATAGTAAACACTCGAATCACATGTAGGTACATTAAACGTACGTAAACAGTAAAAACTTGTATCGAGTGATACAATTTTATTAACTTAATTTGATCTACATAATTTACACATTAATTACTAAAATAGTTTCCACTTTTTTGTGCGGTGGGTTCCGGATGGCTTGCACATTGCTGCTATAGTTGATTCAACTGCTTCCAGTTATTCTTCTGTTTACAAGTTCGTTCTCTACGGCAGGCTAATGTATGTAAATAGTAAACACTCGAATCACATAAGGAACCGTTGATTTTAGATATGAAAAATAATCAAATGATGCTTTCGGCAGGTAGGGACTTTATATTCAAATCACATTGCCGACACATCGCATCCTGTAGGCTATGCATAAAAACAATATTAATCATAGAAACAACCATTATCTATGGACCATCCCGTATAAATCCAATATTGGAACACAATCACGGGACGGAAATCCGAGTGGATGAGTTTCGAGAGAAACCCATTTTTCCCAGTCCGCCACTGCATATTCCGAAATGATTTATTAAAGTTCTCGTTGAGGGAAAGTGTGTTTTGTACGTCCCGAATTTTATTTATGTTTTACCGTTACGAAGCACAAATAATAAGATTATTTATCGGCAGAATAACCGTCTTAACTTCCCCTTCGGATCCAAACTAACGGCTCTATTAAATATAACGGTCACCGATGATAAACAATAGATAAAATTGCTCCCACAGGCGAGGATATTTACTGAAAGCTGCTTGCGGTTTTGTTTAGAAATAGCGCAGGGTGTGTGGAATTATCGATTAGAGGGAGCATTTCGCACATGTGGAGGGTTAAGAAATGTCGTTTTTCGTCCTTGACGGGCATTATTTATAAATGAGGCAATTGCGAAACTAATAATTTATCACGTTCTTGGAAAAAAATTGTATACGGTAGGTGCGCGTTTAGAACAATCGAGGAAATGGTGATCGATTTCCACGTAATGCTTTCCATTTACGTCTGATTTACTTAGAATAATAGAAATTGTTTTTTTTATTACTGAACCTATTTTAGTACATACATTTTTTATTTGCTTTCGTCCATTAGAGACCCTTCCTTAAAGCGTCAAGTTTCGTAAAAATATATTGTTTTCAGTCTGAGGTTTCAAATTGAAAGTAAATTGATGGCAGTTGGAGTAGCAACAGCAATTTGAGAGTTAGTGCTAATAGCGAAGGAGGCGAAGGAAATGAAGGGAAAATACCTGAAAAGAAACAAGAAAGAATTAAACGTGGAGAAAACAACAATAAAGATTTTACAGAAAGGAGAGAAGATAGAAACAGTAGAAGGATTTAAATACCTCGGCTACACCTTTAATGAGAGCGATAACGAGAAAAGACCGGGTGTTATGGGAATGTATACAAATATTTTAGGTGGTGGTAGAACTCGTAAATTTGAGTATCTTTTTCAAATAACATCACATTGACCGAGATACTCTTATCGAGCATTTTTGTCGCAAAAAAGTACCTTCCGTATGTAAACAATCAGTTCTGATGTTTCCAGTAAGAAGAAGGCAAGGAAAATAAATCTTAGATATCCAGTTTGCATTACTAGGGGAATTAACGCAGACACGAAAAAAACACTTTCCCTTTTCCTAATTTCCAAAAATAACAACCGCTTCAGCCGATCACATTTCACGGCTCCGAAAGCGTGCTCGAACGTCATTTCATACTCGCGGATAGAGTACTGGAACCGCGATCCACTTGTCGATTCCAGCTGAAGATAGCATGTTTATTTATCTAGTTACAGTGCTCAAGGGTGTTAGCGAAGAGCTCGCGGAATAACTTCCTTGGAAAATTCACGCCTTTGTCTGAAATAAAACAGGAGAAGGGATTGTTTTAATTTAGAGAAGTGTCTGAGAGGGCACAGGAATGTTTTTTAGAAAATTGCCAAGTAGTAAAACTAACGAGGAATTCGATGCGGATTGAGTTCTAATGATCAAAACATAAATGACGTTATCTTCGTGGGGACGTATACATTAACTGCGAAGGCCTTATCGATTGCTGGAAGACGTTGAGCTATCACGAACAGATCTGGCATCTTGGTGGTGTATGGAGCTGTTAAACGAATTATGAATTATGATTTATGGTTTGAGGGAAAATTGAAACACGAGGGCCAAAATGTTATGGTGAGTGAAGTAAATTTCAAATAAATTGTAAACGTGAATATAATACCGAATTTGCATTAAATCAACTAATTTGTATTTGTCTGTAATCACGGTTGTATTTCCACACAGTTATCAAGAAGGACTGTTGGTATGACTTTTAAGATACTTTTTTTGTTCGGCTATTTGTAACACTGTGAGAGAAAGTTGTAGGTTAGGTGAATAGAAATTCTATTAATTTAAGGAAATTAAACTTGAAATACAGAACGATAATCGCATTAAAGGTAATGCTCAAAATGCTGCCCATTCAGTCTAATTTCACAACGTTTTAATTTCAAATTTGGAATGCCAGTAAGTTGTGAATGACGGCTTTTAGTGTCAAGACAACAACCGAAAGTTGTTTAAAAATGAAATTCAGTATTACCAACTAAAACAGTTCACGCTGTACCAAGTTTTGAAAATATTCTAATATTATAAAGTATATGTATATAATAAATTAACACAGAACTGAGAAAAGGGTGTGACCGTTGTTCTTTCTCTTTAAAAGAGAATACTTCGGTGAATGTAAAAATAAAAGAGCAGAATAATAACCGATATCAACAAATTAACGAAAAAGTGGAAACAATATTTTAAAGAAAAAAATTCTAAATTCAAACGTGTGTGTACCAACACAGACAGAAATATTACAGGCAACACGAATACTAACATCTGGAAGATCTTCATATATGTAGGGGAAATCATGGCAAATTAGATCGTTTTTAAATTGGACCAAAAATATTTCTCAAAGAGTGGCTTCACTGTTTTGAATTGGCAACACCATACGATTAGGAATTACCTTCGTGTTTCTCGGCCATTTTGTTTTTTGCCATAAACTTATGCGATAAAATAAAAACTACCCTTTAAAATTTTAAAATTTCGCAAACGGTCCATAATACAGCCTGAAAACACTAGAAATCTACTTTTCGTAGGTAATAAATCAAAGATCATTAATATTGATGCTGTTATCTGTTGACTCCCAAGTGTGAACTTCGTAAACATAATAATATGTTTTATTGACCTATTGGACCAGTGAAAAGTTTAAGTTGAAGTTACGGAACTGTAAATTCAATAAAATTGCTGTGATATCGGTAAGAATGTTCAAGCGAATGAATATTTCTAAAAATTGAATTTTCCCGTAACTCCATTGAAGCATTGCCCAGAAAACCCTATCCGTAACGTTCGAACTGAATTTTAATGTTAGCATTAGAATGCAAAGATGGCTCCAGTGGATATCGCCAACTTCTCACATTATCTTGTGGAAAATAATCTTTGAGAGAACATTATTGGTTGTTGAAGTAGCAATTTAAAGTGAGATGTCTTTTAAACCCAATTATCAGTACTGGCAGTAAAAAAATTAGTATGATATGAAAATTAGTTGGAGTGTTGTATGAGCAAAAAGTACACGCTACTTCACACCATAACTGGCACAATAATGTACAAAATAAAGCGGTAATAAATTTTTATTTTTATTATAACATGTCGCGCCATCTATGAAAATTTAAAATAAATCAATATTGATTTCATTGTGTTGGTACCACTGTCATATTATATTAAAAATGACATTTGACAGATTGATCGTTAATTACTTTTAGTTAATTATTATCAACTATTACTCCAACAAATTTTAGCATAATTTTATATAAACACATATTACTTAACTTCAACCTTTCTTGTAGGCTGATTTGATCTGCACGACTGCACGTGTTATTGAAGGTTCCAAGATCCAATCTCCTCTGTAATTCCATTTTGTTCCCAAAACTACATGAATTAATTGAAAAGAAATTTTCCATGTTGAAATGTTGAATTCGAGCCGGAAGAGTCGCACCCCACGAGCACCATTCTGAATCCCATTTACCCCTTTATAGCTCCTTCCAATTCTCTGAGGCATTTAATGTCGCAAATCGAGATAAAACAATCGAACGCGCCGACAACACGACTACTTTACGTTATTACTTTAAAAGTACAATTTATATCGAGTGAATTCCGCAAATAACGGGTTCGTATTGAGGCCCCATCGATCGCTGGATGTGTCGTGCCAGATTATTGTCTCGAAGCGACGGCGTTCCCAACAACTCGTATTAAATTATGTATAAGAAACTCCACGGTGGTTGTACAGACACAACAGAAATCTGTTGATCCGCAGATTTTTTCGTGCAACATAATTGAGTGACCGCTGATCGTGACATCTCCAAAAACAGCTCCTGTCACACTTCATCGTAAATTGAACGTTGATTTAGTCCCAACTTAAAACTGCATCGATGAAACTCCTGATTGAATGAAATATTTCATGGTTAAAGTGGAATTCTTCGTGCTTCAACCACGTCTTGTGCGTCAGCAACAGGTGTGTCTGCTAATTTATTTAACAGCTGAGGCGACTTATGGTTACCTCGGCGAGATGACGACCTGCAACACTCTCGCCATTCTGGCCGTTGGCATTTTGTCAGGGATCTGCTTCGGAAATTACAAGGACGCGATGTACGTCTACCTAGGGTTGGACAGGAAGAAACCGTGGACCGATTGGGGGGCGGAATGCGAAAAGATTGCCGAAGAGGAGTGCGAGTGTCATCGGGATTAGTGATGCAGTTTTGACGTTGTTTTACAAATCCAATAAAAGTACAAAAGTATTGATGAGATTGATTTCGAAAAATTGACAGTGTTGTAATCGAGAGCCGCACGACGCACTTAAAAATTCATTGGGATCGAATTGTTCCTGCTGGTTTTAAATTTCGTGTCGACACAACGTGGCGCAAAATCGAATTAAAATGTTTGGCCAGTGTCAAGTGTGGGTTGCCATTTGAGCTAGAGCTAATGAAAATCAAAGTAAATATTTCGTTTATTTCAAATTGCATCAAATAAAAATGTATAAACATTGCTTTGCAAAAATAATTCTTTTGAGATAGTTTACCATCTCGAATTTCATTAAACCTTTCCTTCTCCCAACACCTAATGAATAAGGATCCTGGAAAAATAATCTACAAGAATCTAAATAATCTAGGTTCATATTTCAGGTGCTCCAGTTGCAACTCACGTTCCCATAATAACAGTGCAACAGTCTCGTGAATTTAAAATGAACTTGTCCGGTCGCAACTTAAATTAAGTGCAACAACAACGGGGGCGTTATTTCTTCGTAAAGCTCAATGTAGTAAAGCCGTGCTAAGAGCCACACTCCTAATAATTCCTCCACTTGCCTAGTTCCTATTTTCGCTTAATTTCCTGCGTTTTGCAATTTCGTCCCGTTTTCTGGGAATTAAGCAATTAATTAATAAAAAATACACCTCTTAAGTTATAAACTTGAAAGCTACACGAGAGAGAAAAAGAGTTGTACTTTACAGCTGTGTAAAATATCATAACTATATCGTTGATGGTTTCGGAGATATTTCTCTGATTCTCTCAAACGACAGCTATGATCTTAAGCAAACATTAGTGTTAAAATTAAAAATTAATAAAAAATACACCTTTTGAGTTATAAACTTGAAAGTTGCACCATAAAGAAAAAGGGGTTGTAGTTTACAGCGGTGTAAAATCTCATAACTATATCGTTGATGGTTTCGGAGATATTTCTCTGGTTATCTCAAATGACAGCTGTGCTCTTATGGAAACATTAGTGTTCAAATTAAAAATTAATAAAAAATACACCTTTTGAGATATAAACTTGAAAGTTGCACGAGAGAGAAAACGAGTTGTACTTTACAGCTGTGTAAAATGTCATAACTATATCGTTGATGGTTTCGGAGATATTTCTCTGATTCTCTCAATCAACAGCTATGGTCTTAAGCAAACATTAGTGTTCAAATTAAAAATTAATAAAAAATACACCCTTTGTGCTATAAACTTGAAAGTTTCACGAGAGAGAAAAAGAGTTGTACTTTACAGCTGTGTAAAATGTCATAACTATATCGTTGATGGTTTCGGAGATATTTCTCTCATTCTCTCAATCAACAGTTATGGTCTTAAGCAAACATTAGTGTTGAAATTAAAAATTAATAAAAAATACACCCTGTGAGTTATAATTTTGAAAGTTGCACGATATAGAAAAATAGTTGTACTTTACAGATGTGTAAAATCTCATAACTATATCGTTGATGGTTTCGGACATATTTCTCTGGTTATCTCAAACGACAGCTGTGCTCTTATGCAAACATTAGTGTTGAAATTAAAAATTAATAAAGAATACACCCTGTGAGTTGTAAACTTGAAAGTTGCACGATATAAAAAAATAGTTGTACTTTACAGCTGTGTAAAATCTCATAACTATATCGTTGATGGTTTCGGAGATATTTCCCTGAATCTCTCAATCAACAGCTATGGTCTTAAGCAAACATTAGTGTTGAAATTAAAAATTAATAAAAAATACACCTTTTGAGTTATTAACTTGAAAGTTGCACGATATAGAAAAATAGTTGTACTTTACAGCTGTGTAAAATGTCATAACTATATCGTTGATGGTTTCGGAGATATTTCTCTGACTGTCTCAAACGACAGCTATACTCTTAAGCAAACATTAGTGTTGAAATTAAAAATTAATAAAAAATACACCCTGTGAGTCATAATCTTGAAAGTTGCACGATATAGAAAAACAGTTGTACTTTACAGCTGTATAAAATCTTATAACTATATCGTTGATGGTTTTGGAGATATTTCTCAGATTGTCTCAAACGACAGCTATGATCTTAAGCAAACATTATTGTTGAAATTAAAAATTAATAAAAAATACACCTTTTGAGTTATAAACTTGAAAGTTGCATGACATAGAAAAATAGTTGTACTTTACAGCTGTGTAAAATCTAATAACTATATCGTTGACGGTTTCGGAGATATATCTCTGATTGTCTCAAACGACAGCTATGCTCTTAAGCAAACATTAGTGTCGAAATTAAAAATTAATAAAAAATACACCCTGTGAGTTATAAACTTGAAAGTTCCACGATATAGAAAAATAGTTCTACTTTACAGCTGTGGAAAATCTCATAACTATATCGTTGATGGTTTCGGAGATATTTCTCTGGTTATCTCAAACGACAGCTGTGCTCTTATGCAAACATTAGTGTTGAAATTAAAAATTAATAAAAAATACACCCTCTGAGTTATAAACTTGAAAGTTGCACGATATAGAAAAAGAGTTGTACTTTACAGCTGTGTAAAATCTCATAAGTCTATCGTTGATGGTTTCGCAGATATTTCTCTGAATGTCTCAAACGACAGCTATGATCTTAAGCAAACATTAATGTTAAAATTAAAAATTAATAAAAAATACACCATTTGAGTTATAAACTTGAAAGTTGCACGATATAGAAAAAGAGTTGTACTTTACAGCTGTGTAAAATCTTATAACTATATCGTTGATGGTTTTGGAGATATTTCTCTGAATGTCTCAAACGACAGCTATGATCTTAAGCAAACATTAATGTTAAAATTAAAAATTAATAAAAAATACACCATTTGAGTTATACACTTGAAAGTTGCACGATATAGAAAAAGAGTTGTACTTTACAGCTGTGTAAAATATCATAACTATATCGTTGATGGTTTTGGAGATATTTCTCTTATTGTCTCAAACGACAGCTACGCTCTAGTGTTGAAATTAAAAATTAATAAAAAATACACCATTTGAGTTATAAACTTGAAAGTTGCACGATATAGAAAAAGAGTTGTACTTCACAGCTGTGTAAAATGTCATAACTATATCGTTGATGGTTTCGGAGATATTTCTCTGATTGTCTCAAACGTCAGCTATACTCTTAAGCAAACATTAGTGTTGAAATTAAAAATTAATAAAAAATACACCCTGTGAGTTATAAACTTGAAAGTTGCACGCTATAGAAAAAGAGTTGAACTTTACAGCTGTGTAAAATCTTATAACTATATCGTTGATGGTTTTGGAGATATTTCTCAGATTGTCTCAAATGACAGCTATGATCTTAACCACATATTATTGTTGAAATTAAAAATTAATAAAAAATACACCTTTTGAGTTATAAACTTGAAAGTTGCACGATATAGAAAAAGAGTTGTACTTCACAGCTGTGTAAAATGTCATAACTATATCGTTGATGGTTTCGGAGATATTTCTCTGATTGTCTCAAACGTCAGCTATACTCTTAAGCAAACGTTAGTGTTGAAATTAAAAATTAATAAAAAATACACCCTGTGAGTTATAAACTTGAAAGTTGCACGATATAGAAAAAGAGTTGTACTTTACAGCTGTGTAAAATCTTATATCTATATCGTTGATTATTTTGGAGATATTTCTCAGATTGTCTCAAACGACAGCTATGATCTTAAACAAACATTATTGTTGAAATTAAAAATTAATAAAAAATACACCTTTTAAGTTATAAACTTGAAAGTTGCACGATATAGAAAGAGGGTTGTAGTTTACAGCTGTGTAAAATCTTATAACTCTATCGTTGATGATTTTGGAGATATTTCTCTGATTGTCTTAAACTACAGCTACGCTCTAGTGTTGAAATTAAAAATTAATAAAAAATACACCTTTTGAGTTATAAACTTGAAAGTTGCACGATATAGAAAAAGAGTTGTACTTTACAGCTGTGTAAAATCTTATAACTCTATCGTTGATGATTTTGGAGATATTTCTCTGATTGTCTTAAACTACAGCTACGCTCTAGTGTTGAAATTAAAAATTAATAGAAAATACACCATTTGAGTTATAAACTTGAAAGTTGCACGATATAGAAAAAGAGTTATACTTTACAGCTGTGTAAAATCTTATAACTCTATCGTTGATGATTTTGGAGATATTTCTTTGATTGTCTTAAACTACAGCTACGCTCTAGTGTTGAAATTAAAAATTAATAAAAAATACACCATTTGAGTTATAAACTTGAAAGTCGCACGATATAGAAAAAGAGTTGTACTTTACAGCTGTGTAAAATCTTATAACTATATCGTTGATGGTTTTGGAGATATTTCTCTGAATGTCTCAAACGACAGCTATGATCTTAAGCAAACATTAATGTTAAAATTAAAAATTAATAAAAAATACACAATTTGAGTTATAAACTTGAAAGTTGCACGATATAGAAAAAGAGTTGTACTTTACAGCTGTGTAAAATCTCATAACTATATCGTTGATGGTTTCGGAGATCATTCTCTGGTTGTCTCAAACAACAGCTCTGCTCTTATGCAAACATTAGTGTTGAAATTAAAAATTAATAAAAAATACACCCTGTGAGTTATAAACTTGAAAGTTCCACGATATAGAAAAAGAGTTGTACTTTACAGCTGTGTAAAATCTCATAAGTGTATCGTTGATGGTTTTGGAGATAATTCTCTGATTCTCTCAAACGACAGCTATGGTCTTAAGCAAACATTAATGTTGAAATTAAAAATTAATAAAAAATACACCCTGTGAGTTATAAACTTGAAAGTTGCACGCTATAGAAAAAGAGTTGTACTTTACAGCTGTGTAAAATGTCATGACTATATCGTTGATGGTTTCGGAGATATTTCTCTGATTGTCTCAAACAACAGCTATGCTCTTAAACAAACATTATTGTTGAAATAAAAAAAATTATAAAAAATACACCCTGTGAGTTATAAACTTGAAAGTTGCACGCTATAGAAAAAGAGTTGTACTTTACAGCTGTGTAAAATCTTATAACTCTATCGTTGATGATTTTGGAGATATTTCTCTGATTGTCTTAAACTACAGCAACGCTCTAGTGTTGAAATTAAAAATTAATAAAAAATACACCATTTGAGTTATAAACTTGAAAGTTGCACGATATAGAAAAAGAGTTGTACTTTACAGCTGTGTAAAATCTTATAACTCTATCGTTGATGATTTTGGAGATATTTCTCTGATTGTCTCAAACGACAGCTATGATCTTAAACAAACATTATTGTTGAAATTAAAAATTAATAAAAAATACACTTTTTAAGTTATAAACTTGAAAGTTGCACGATATAGAAAGAGAGTTGTAGTTTACAGCTGTGTAAAATCTCATAACTATATCGTTGATGGTTTCGGAGATATTTCTCTGGTTATCTCAAACGACAGCTGTGCTCTTATGCAATCATTAGTGTTGAAATTAAAAATTAATAAAAAATACACCTTTTGAGATATAAACTTGAAAGTTGCACGATATAGAAAAAGAGTTGTACTTTACAGCTGTGTAAAATGTCATGACTATATCGTTGATGGTTTCGGAGATATTTCTCTGATTGTCTCAAACAACAGCTATGCTCTTAAACAAACATTATTGTTGAAATAAAAAAATTATAAAAAATACACCCTGTGAGTTATAAACTTGAAAGTTGCACGCTATAGAAAAAGAGTTGTACTTTACAGCTGTGTAAAATCTTATAACTATATCGTTGATGGTTTTGGAGGTATTTCTCAGATTGTCTCAAATGACAGCTGTGATCTTAAGCAGACATTATTGTTGAAATTAAAAATTAATAAAAAATACACCCTGTGAGTTATAAACTTGAAAGTTGCACGCTATAGAAAAAGATTTGAACTTTACAGCTGTGTAAAATCTTATAACTATATCGTTGATGGTTTTGGAGATATTTCTCAGATTGTCTCAAATGACAGCTATGATCTTAACCACATATTATTGTTGAAATTAAAAATTAATAAAAAATACACCTTTTGAGTTATAAACTTGAAAGGTGCACGATATAGAAAGAGAGTTGTAGTTTACAGCTGTGTAAAATCTCATAACTATATCGTTGATGGTTTCGGAGATATTTCTCTTATTGTCTCAAACTACAGCTACGCTCTAGTGTTGAAATTAAAAATTAATAAAAAATACACCTTTTGAGATATAAACTTGAAAGTTGCACGATATAGAAAAAGAGTTGTACTTCACAGCTGTGTAAAATGTCATAACTATATCGTTGATGGTTTCGGAGATATTTCTCTGATTGTCTCAAACGTCAGCTATACTCTTAAGCAAACATTAGTGTTGAAATTAAAAATTAATAAAAAATACACCCTGTGAGTTATAAACTTGAAAGTTGCACGCTATAGAAAAAGAGTTGAACTTTACAGCTGTGTAAAATCTTATAACTATATCGTTGATGGTTTTGGAGATATTTCTCATATTGTTTCAAATGACAGCTATGATCTTAACCACATATTATTGTTGAAATTAAAAATTAATAAAAAATACACCTTTTCAGTTATAAACTTGAAAGGTGCACGATATAGAAAGAGAGTTGTAGTTTACAGCTGTGTAAAATCTCATAACTATATCGTTGATGGTTTCGGAGATATTTCTCTGATTGTCTCAAACGTCAGCTATACTCTTAAGCAAACATTAGTGTTGAAATTAAAAATTAATAAAAAATACACCCTGTGAGTTATAAACTTGAAAGTTGCACGCTATAGAAAAAGAGTTGAACTTTACAGCTGTGTAAAATCTTATAACTATATCGTTGATAGTTTTGGAGATATTTCTCAGATTGTCTCAAATGACAGCTATGATCTTAAGCAGACATTATTGTTGAAATTAAAAATTAATAAAAAATACACCCTGTGAGTTATAAACTTGAAAGTTGCACGCTATAGAAAAAGAGTTGAACTTTACAGCTGTGTAAAATCTTATAACTATATCGTTGATGGTTTTGGAGATATTTCTCATATTGTTTCAAATGACAGCTATGATCTTAACCACATATTATTGTTGAAATTAAAAATTAATAAAAAATACACCTTTTCAGTTATAAACTTGAAAGGTGCACGATATAGAAAGAGAGTTGTAGTTTACAGCTGTGTAAAATCTCATAACTATATCGTTGATGGTTTCGGAGATATTTCTCTGATTGTCTCAAACGTCAGCTATACTCTTAAGCAAACATTAGTGTTGAAATTAAAAATTAATAAAAAATACACCCTGTGAGTTATAAACTTGAAAGTTGCACGCTATAGAAAAAGAGTTGAACTTTACAGCTGTGTAAAATCTTATAACTATATCGTTGATAGTTTTGGAGATATTTCTCAGATTGTCTCAAATGACAGCTATGATCTTAAGCAGACATTATTGTTGAAATTAAAAATTAATAAAAAATACACCCTGTGAGTTATAAACTTGAAAGTTGCACGCTATAGAAAAAGAGTTGAACTTTACAGCTGTGTAAAATCTTATAACTATATCGTTGATGGTTTTGGAGATATTTCTCAGATTGTCTCAAATGACAGCTATGATCTTAACCACATATTATTGTTGAAATTAAAAATTAATAAAAAATACACCTTTTGAGTTATAAACTTGAAAGTTGCACGATATAGAAAAAGAGTTGTACTTCACAGCTGTGTAAAATGTCATAACTATATCGTTGATGGTTTCGGAGATATTTCTCTGATTGTCTCAAACGTCAGCTATACTCTTAAGCAAACATTAGTGTTGAAATTAAAAATGAATAAAAAATACACCCTGTGAGTTATAAACTTGAAAGTTGCACGATATAGAAAAAGAGTTGTACTTTACAGCTGTGTAAAATCTCATAAGTGTATCGTTGATCGTTTAGGAGATATTTTTCTGATTGTCACAAACGACTTCTCTGCTCTTAAGAAAACATTACTGATGAAATTACAAATTAATAAAAAATACACCCTGTAAGTTATAAACTTGAAAGTTGCACGATATAGAAAAAGAGTTGTACTTTACAGCTGTGTAAAATCTTATAACTATATCGTTGATGGTTTTGGAGATATTTCTCAGATTGTCTCATACGACAGCTATGATCTTAAACAAACATTATTGTTGAAATTAAAAATTAATAAAAAATACACCATTTGAGTTATAAACTTGAAAGTTGCACGATATAGAAAAAGAGTTGTACTTTACAGCTGTGTAAAATCTTATATCTATATCGTTGATTATTTTGGAGATATTTCTCAGATTGTCTCATACGACAGCTATGATCTTAAACAAACATTATTGTTGAAATTAAAAATTAATAAAAAATACACCATTTGAGTTATAAACTTGAAAGTTGCACGATATAGAAAAAGAGTTGTACTTTACAGCTGTGTAAAATCTTATATCTATATCGTTGATTATTTTGGAGATATTTCTCAGATTGTCTTAAACTACAGCTACGCTCTAGTGTTGAAATTAAAAATTAATAAAAAATACACCATTTGAGTTATAAACTTGAAAGTTGCACGATATAGAAAAAGAGTTGTACTTTACAGCTGTGTAAAATCTTATATCTATATCGTTGATTATTTTGGAGATATTTCTCAGATTGTCTCAAACGACAGCTATGATCTTAAACAAACATTATTGTTGAAATTAAAAATTAATAAAAAATACACCTTTTAAGTTATAAACTTGAAAGTTGCACGATATAGAAAGAGGGTTGTAGTTTACAGCTGTGTAAAATCTTATAACTCTATCGTTGATGATTTTGGAGATATTTCTCTGATTGTCTTAAACTACAGCTACGCTCTAGTGTTGAAATTAAAAATTAATAAAAAATACACCTTTTGAGTTATAAACTTGAAAGTTGCACGATATAGAAAAAGAGTTGTACTTTACAGCTGTGTAAAATCTTATAACTATATCGTTGATGGTTTTGGAGATATTTCTCTGATTATCTCAAACGACAGCTATGATCTTAAGCAAACATTAATGTTGAAATTAAAAATTAATAAAAAATACACCTTTTGAGTTATAAACTTGAAAGGTGCACGATATAGAAAGAGAGTTGTAGTTTACAGCTGTGTAAAATCTCATAACTATATCGTTGATGGTTTCGGAGATATTTCTCTTATTGTCTCAAACTACAGCTACGCTCTAGTGTTGAAATTAAAAATTAATAAAAAATACACCATTTGAGTTATAAACTTGAAAGTTGCACGATATAGAAAAAGAGTTGTACTTCACAGCTGTGTAAAATGTCATAACTATATTGTTGATGGTTTCGGAGATATTTCTCTGATTGTCTCAAACGTCAGCTATACTCTTAAGCAAACATTAGTGTTGAAATTAAAAATTAATAAAAAATACACCCTGTGAGTTATAAACTTGAAAGTTGCACGATATAGAAAAAGAGTTGTACTTTACAGCTGTGTAAAATCTCATAAGTGTATCGTTGATGGTTTTGGAGATATTTTTCTGATTGTCACAAACGACTTCTCTGCTCTTAAGAAAACATTACTGATGAAATTACAAATTAATAAAAAATACACCCTGTAAGTTATAAACTTGAAAGTTGCACGATATAGAAAAAGAGTTGTTCTTTGCAGCTGTGTAAAATATCATAACTATATCGTTGATGGTTTCGGAGATATTTCTCTGATTCTCTCAAACGACAGCTATGATCTTAAACAAACATTATTGTTGAAATTAAAAATTAATAAAAAATACACCTTTTGAGTTATAAACTTGAAAGTTGCACGATATAGAAAGAGAGTTGTAGTTTACAGCTGTGTAAAATCTCATAACTATATCGTTGATGGTTTCGGAGATATTTCTCTTATTGTCTCCAACTACAGCTAAGCTCTAGTGTTGAAATTAAAAATTAATAAAAAATACACCATTTGAGTTATAAACTTGAAAGTTGCACGATATAGAAAAAGAGTTGTACTTTACAGCTGTGTAAAATCTTATAACTATATCGTTGATGGTTTTGGAGATATTTCTCAGATTGTCTCAAATGACAGCTATGATCTTAAGCAGACATTATTGTTGAAATTAAAAATTAATAAAAAATACACCCTGTGAGTTATAAACTTGAAAGTTGCACGCTATAGAAAAAGAGTTGAACTTTACAGCTGTGTAAAATCTTATAACTATATCGTTGATGGTTTTGGAGATATTTCTCAGATTGTCTCAAATGACAGCTATGATCTTAACCACATATTATTGTTGAAATTAAAAATTAATAAAAAATACACCTTTTGAGTTATAAACTTGAAAGTTGCACGATATAGAAAAAGAGTTGTACTTCACAGCTGTGTAAAATGTCATAACTATATCGTTGATGGTTTCGGAGATATTTCTCTGATTGTCTCAAACGTCAGCTATACTCTTAAGCAAACATTAGTGTTGAAATTAAAAATTAATAAAAAATACACCCTGTGAGTTATAAACTTGAAAGTAGCACGATATAGAAAAAGAGTTGTACTTTACAGCTGTGTAAAATCTCATAAGTGTATCGTTGATGGTTTAGGAGATATTTTTCTGATTGTCACAAACGACTTCTCTGCTCTTAAGAAAACATTACTGATGAAATTACAAATTAATAAAAAATACACCCTGTAAGTTATAAACTTGAAAGTTGCACGATATAGAAAAAGAGTTGTACTTTACAGCTGTGTAAAATCTTATAACTATATCGTTGATGGTTTTGGAGATATTTCTCAGATTGTCTCATACGACAGCTATGATCTTAAACAAACATTATTGTTGAAATTAAAAATTAATAAAAAATACACCATTTGAGTTATAAACTTGAAAGTTGCACGATATAGAAAAAGAGTTGTACTTTACAGCTGTGTAAAATCTTATTACTCTATCGTTGATGATTTTGGAGATATTTCTCTGATTGTCTTAAACTACAGCTACGCTCTAGTGTTGAAATTAAAAATTAATAGAAAATACACCATTTGAGTTATAAACTTGAAAGTTGCACGATATAGAAAAAGAGTTGTACTTTACAGCTGTGTAAAATCTTATAACTCTATCGTTGATGATTTTGGAGATATTTCTTTGATTGTCTTAAACTACAGCTACGCTCTAGTGTTGAAATTAAAAATTAATAAAAAATACACCATTTGAGTTATAAACTTGAAAGTCGCACGATATAGAAAAAGAGTTGTACTTTACAGCTGTGTAAAATCTTATAACTATATCGTTGATGGTTTTGGAGATATTTCTCTGAATGTCTCAAACGACAGCTATGATCTTAAGCAAACATTAATGTTAAAATTAAAAATTAATAAAAAATACACCTTTTGAGTTATAAACTTGAAAGTTGCACGATATAGAAAAAGAGTTGTACTTCACAGCTGTGTAAAATGTCATAACTATATCGTTGATGGTTTCGGAGATATTTCTCTGATTGTCTCAAACGTCAGCTATACTCTTAAGCAAACATTAGTGTTGAAATTAAAAATTAATAAAAAATACACCCTGTGAGTTATAAACTTGAAAGTTGCACGATATAGAAAAAGAGTTGTACTTTACAGCTGTGTAAAATCTCATAAGTGTATCGTTGATGGTTTAGGAGATATTTTTCTGATTGTCACAAACGACTTCTCTGCTCTTAAGAAAACATTACTGATGAAATTACAAATTAATAAAAAATACACCCTGTAAGTTATAAACTTGAAAGTTGCACGATATAGAAAAAGAGTTGTACTTTACAGCTGTGTAAAATCTTATAACTATATCGTTGATGGTTTTGGAGATATTTCTCAGATTGTCTCATACGACAGCTATGATCTTAAACAAACATTATTGTTGAAATTAAAAATTAATAAAAAATACACCATTTGAGTTATAAACTTGAAAGTTGCACGATATAGAAAAAGAGTTGTTCTTTGCAGCTGTGTAAAATATCATAACTATATCGTTGATGGTTTCGGAGATATTTCTCTGATTCTCTCAAACGACAGCTATGATCTTAAACAAACATTATTGTTGAAATTAAAAATTAATAAAAAATACACCTTTTGAGTTATAAACTTGAAAGTTGCACGATATAGAAAGAGAGTTGTAGTTTACAGCTGTGTAAAATCTCATAACTATATCGTTGATGGTTTCGGAGATATTTCTCTTATTGTCTCAAACTACAGCTACGCTCTAGTGTTGAAATTAAAAATTAATAAAAAATACACCATTTGAGTTATAAACTTGAAAGTTGCACGATATAGAAAAAGAGTTGTACTTTACAGCTGTGTAAAATCTTATAACTATATCGTTGATGGTTTTGGAGATATTTCTCTGATTATCTCAAACGACAGCTATGATCTTAAGCAAACATTAATGTTGAAATTAAAAATTAATAAAAAATACACCCTGTGAGTTATAAACTTGAAAGTTCCACGATATAGAAAAATAGTTGTACTTTACAGCTTTGTAAAATCTCATAACAATATCGTTGATGGTTTCGGAGATATTTCTTTAATTGTCTCAAACGACAGCTATGCTCTTATGCAAACATTAGTGTTGAAATTAAAAATTAATAAAAAATACACCCTGTGAGTTATAAACTTGAAAGTTCCACGATATAGAAAAAGAGTTGTACTTTACAGCTGTGTAAAATCTCATAAGTGTATCGTTGATGGTTTAGGAGATATTTTTCTGATTGTCACAAACGACTTCTCTGCTCTTAAGAAAACATTACTGATGAAATTACAAATTAATAAAAAATACACCCTGTAAGTTATAAACTTGAAAGTTGCACGATATAGAAAAAGAGTTGTACTTTACAGCTGTGTAAAATCTTATAACTATATCGTTGATGGTTTTGGAGATATTTCTCAGATTGTCTCATACGACAGCTATGATCTTAAACAAACATTATTGTTGAAATTAAAAATTAATAAAAAATACACCATTTGAGTTATAAACTTGAAAGTTGCACGATATAGAAAAAGAGTTGTACTTTACAGCTGTGTAAAATCTTATATCTATATCGTTGATTATTTTGGAGATATTTCTCAGATTGTCTCATACGACAGCTATGATCTTAAACAAACATTATTGTTGAAATTAAAAATTAATAAAAAATACACCTTTTGAGTTATAAACTTGAAAGTTGCACGATATAGAAAGAGAGTTGTAGTTTACAGCTGTGTAAAATCTCATAACTATATCGTTGATGGTTTCGGAGATATTTCTCTTATTGTCTCCAACTACAGCTAAGCTCTAGTGTTGAAATTAAAAATTAATAAAAAATACACCATTTGAGTTATAAACTTGAAAGTTGCACGATATAGAAAAAGAGTTGTACTTTACAGCTGTGTAAAATCTTATAACTATATCGTTGATGGTTTTGGAGATATTTCTCAGATTGTCTCAAATGACAGCTATGATCTTAAGCAGACATTATTGTTGAAATTAAAAATTAATAAAAAATACACCCTGTGAGTTATAAACTTGAAAGTTGCACGCTATAGAAAAAGAGTTGAACTTTACAGCTGTGTAAAATCTTATAACTATATCGTTGATGGTTTTGGAGATATTTCTCAGATTGTCTCAAATGACAGCTATGATCTTAACCACATATTATTGTTGAAATTAAAAATTAATAAAAAATACACCTTTTGAGTTATAAACTTGAAAGTTGCACGATATAGAAAAAGAGTTGTACTTCACAGCTGTGTAAAATGTCATAACTATATCGTTGATGGTTTCGGAGATATTTCTCTGATTGTCTCAAACGTCAGCTATACTCTTAAGCAAACATTAGTGTTGAAATTAAAAATGAATAAAAAATACACCCTGTGAGTTATAAACTTGAAAGTTGCACGATATAGAAAAAGAGTTGTACTTTACAGCTGTGTAAAATCTCATAAGTGTATCGTTGATCGTTTAGGAGATATTTTTCTGATTGTCACAAACGACTTCTCTGCTCTTAAGAAAACATTACTGATGAAATTACAAATTAATAAAAAATACACCCTGTAAGTTATAAACTTGAAAGTTGCACGATATAGAAAAAGAGTTGTACTTTACAGCTGTGTAAAATCTTATAACTATATCGTTGATGGTTTTGGAGATATTTCTCAGATTGTCTCATACGACAGCTATGATCTTAAACAAACATTATTGTTGAAATTAAAAATTAATAAAAAATACACCATTTGAGTTATAAACTTGAAAGTTGCACGATATAGAAAAAGAGTTGTACTTTACAGCTGTGTAAAATCTTATATCTATATCGTTGATTATTTTGGAGATATTTCTCAGATTGTCTCATACGACAGCTATGATCTTAAACAAACATTATTGTTGAAATTAAAAATTAATAAAAAATACACCATTTGAGTTATAAACTTGAAAGTTGCACGATATAGAAAAAGAGTTGTACTTTACAGCTGTGTAAAATCTTATATCTATATCGTTGATTATTTTGGAGATATTTCTCAGATTGTCTTAAACTACAGCTACGCTCTAGTGTTGAAATTAAAAATTAATAAAAAATACACCATTTGAGTTATAAACTTGAAAGTTGCACGATATAGAAAAAGAGTTGTACTTTACAGCTGTGTAAAATCTTATATCTATATCGTTGATTATTTTGGAGATATTTCTCAGATTGTCTCAAACGACAGCTATGATCTTAAACAAACATTATTGTTGAAATTAAAAATTAATAAAAAATACACCTTTTAAGTTATAAACTTGAAAGTTGCACGATATAGAAAGAGGGTTGTAGTTTACAGCTGTGTAAAATCTTATAACTCTATCGTTGATGATTTTGGAGATATTTCTCTGATTGTCTTAAACTACAGCTACGCTCTAGTGTTGAAATTAAAAATTAATAAAAAATACACCTTTTGAGTTATAAACTTGAAAGTTGCACGATATAGAAAAAGAGTTGTACTTTACAGCTGTGTAAAATCTTATAACTATATCGTTGATGGTTTTGGAGATATTTCTCTGATTATCTCAAACGACAGCTATGATCTTAAGCAAACATTAATGTTGAAATTAAAAATTAATAAAAAATACACCTTTTGAGTTATAAACTTGAAAGGTGCACGATATAGAAAGAGAGTTGTAGTTTACAGCTGTGTAAAATCTCATAACTATATCGTTGATGGTTTCGGAGATATTTCTCTTATTGTCTCAAACTACAGCTACGCTCTAGTGTTGAAATTAAAAATTAATAAAAAATACACCATTTGAGTTATAAACTTGAAAGTTGCACGATATAGAAAAAGAGTTGTACTTCACAGCTGTGTAAAATGTCATAACTATATTGTTGATGGTTTCGGAGATATTTCTCTGATTGTCTCAAACGTCAGCTATACTCTTAAGCAAACATTAGTGTTGAAATTAAAAATTAATAAAAAATACACCCTGTGAGTTATAAACTTGAAAGTTGCACGATATAGAAAAAGAGTTGTACTTTACAGCTGTGTAAAATCTCATAAGTGTATCGTTGATGGTTTTGGAGATATTTTTCTGATTGTCACAAACGACTTCTCTGCTCTTAAGAAAACATTACTGATGAAATTACAAATTAATAAAAAATACACCCTGTAAGTTATAAACTTGAAAGTTGCACGATATAGAAAAAGAGTTGTTCTTTGCAGCTGTGTAAAATATCATAACTATATCGTTGATGGTTTCGGAGATATTTCTCTGATTCTCTCAAACGACAGCTATGATCTTAAACAAACATTATTGTTGAAATTAAAAATTAATAAAAAATACACCTTTTGAGTTATAAACTTGAAAGTTGCACGATATAGAAAGAGAGTTGTAGTTTACAGCTGTGTAAAATCTCATAACTATATCGTTGATGGTTTCGGAGATATTTCTCTTATTGTCTCCAACTACAGCTAAGCTCTAGTGTTGAAATTAAAAATTAATAAAAAATACACCATTTGAGTTATAAACTTGAAAGTTGCACGATATAGAAAAAGAGTTGTACTTTACAGCTGTGTAAAATCTTATAACTATATCGTTGATGGTTTTGGAGATATTTCTCAGATTGTCTCAAATGACAGCTATGATCTTAAGCAGACATTATTGTTGAAATTAAAAATTAATAAAAAATACACCCTGTGAGTTATAAACTTGAAAGTTGCACGCTATAGAAAAAGAGTTGAACTTTACAGCTGTGTAAAATCTTATAACTATATCGTTGATGGTTTTGGAGATATTTCTCAGATTGTCTCAAATGACAGCTATGATCTTAACCACATATTATTGTTGAAATTAAAAATTAATAAAAAATACACCTTTTGAGTTATAAACTTGAAAGTTGCACGATATAGAAAAAGAGTTGTACTTCACAGCTGTGTAAAATGTCATAACTATATCGTTGATGGTTTCGGAGATATTTCTCTGATTGTCTCAAACGTCAGCTATACTCTTAAGCAAACATTAGTGTTGAAATTAAAAATTAATAAAAAATACACCCTGTGAGTTATAAACTTGAAAGTAGCACGATATAGAAAAAGAGTTGTACTTTACAGCTGTGTAAAATCTCATAAGTGTATCGTTGATGGTTTAGGAGATATTTTTCTGATTGTCACAAACGACTTCTCTGCTCTTAAGAAAACATTACTGATGAAATTACAAATTAATAAAAAATACACCCTGTAAGTTATAAACTTGAAAGTTGCACGATATAGAAAAAGAGTTGTACTTTACAGCTGTGTAAAATCTTATAACTATATCGTTGATGGTTTTGGAGATATTTCTCAGATTGTCTCATACGACAGCTATGATCTTAAACAAACATTATTGTTGAAATTAAAAATTAATAAAAAATACACCATTTGAGTTATAAACTTGAAAGTTGCACGATATAGAAAAAGAGTTGTACTTTACAGCTGTGTAAAATCTTATTACTCTATCGTTGATGATTTTGGAGATATTTCTCTGATTGTCTTAAACTACAGCTACGCTCTAGTGTTGAAATTAAAAATTAATAGAAAATACACCATTTGAGTTATAAACTTGAAAGTTGCACGATATAGAAAAAGAGTTGTACTTTACAGCTGTGTAAAATCTTATAACTCTATCGTTGATGATTTTGGAGATATTTCTTTGATTGTCTTAAACTACAGCTACGCTCTAGTGTTGAAATTAAAAATTAATAAAAAATACACCATTTGAGTTATAAACTTGAAAGTCGCACGATATAGAAAAAGAGTTGTACTTTACAGCTGTGTAAAATCTTATAACTATATCGTTGATGGTTTTGGAGATATTTCTCTGAATGTCTCAAACGACAGCTATGATCTTAAGCAAACATTAATGTTAAAATTAAAAATTAATAAAAAATACACCTTTTGAGTTATAAACTTGAAAGTTGCACGATATAGAAAAAGAGTTGTACTTCACAGCTGTGTAAAATGTCATAACTATATCGTTGATGGTTTCGGAGATATTTCTCTGATTGTCTCAAACGTCAGCTATACACTTAAGCAAACATTAGTGTTGAAATTAAAAATTAATAAAAAATACACCCTGTGAGTTATAAACTTGAAAGTTGCACGATATAGAAAAAGAGTTGTACTTTACAGCTGTGTAAAATCTCATAAGTGTATCGTTGATGGTTTAGGAGATATTTTTCTGATTGTCACAAACGACTTCTCTGCTCTTAAGAAAACATTACTGATGAAATTACAAATTAATAAAAAATACACCCTGTAAGTTATAAACTTGAAAGTTGCACGATATAGAAAAAGAGTTGTACTTTACAGCTGTGTAAAATCTTATAACTATATCGTTGATGGTTTTGGAGATATTTCTCAGATTGTCTCATACGACAGCTATGATCTTAAACAAACATTATTGTTGAAATTAAAAATTAATAAAAAATACACCCTGTGAGTTATAAACTTGAAAGTTCCACGATATAGAAAAAGAGTTGTACTTTACAGCTGTGTAAAATCTCATAAGTGTATCGTTGATGGTTTAGGAGATATTTTTCTGATTGTCACAAACGACTTCTCTGCTCTTAAGAAAACATTACTGATGAAATTACAAATTAATAAAAAATACACCCTGTAAGTTATAAACTTGAAAGTTGCACGATATAGAAAAAGAGTTGTACTTTACAGCTGTGTAAAATCTTATAACTATATCGTTGATGGTTTTGGAGATATTTCTCAGATTGTCTCATACGACAGCTATGATCTTAAACAAACATTATTGTTGAAATTAAAAATTAATAAAAAATACACCATTTGAGTTATAAACTTGAAAGTTGCACGATATAGAAAAAGAGTTGTACTTTACAGCTGTGTAAAATCTTATATCTATATCGTTGATTATTTTGGAGATATTTCTCAGATTGTCTCATACGACAGCTATGATCTTAAACAAACATTATTGTTGAAATTAAAAATTAATAAAAAATACACCTTTTGAGTTATAAACTTGAAAGTTGCACGATATAGAAAGAGAGTTGTAGTTTACAGCTGTGTAAAATCTCATAACTATATCGTTGATGGTTTCGGAGATATTTCTCTTATTGTCTCCAACTACAGCTAAGCTCTAGTGTTGAAATTAAAAATTAATAAAAAATACACCATTTGAGTTATAAACTTGAAAGTTGCACGATATAGAAAAAGAGTTGTACTTTACAGCTGTGTAAAATCTTATAACTATATCGTTGATGGTTTTGGAGATATTTCTCAGATTGTCTCAAATGACAGCTATGATCTTAAGCAGACATTATTGTTGAAATTAAAAATTAATAAAAAATACACCCTGTGAGTTATAAACTTGAAAGTTGCACGCTATAGAAAAAGAGTTGAACTTTACAGCTGTGTAAAATCTTATAACTATATCGTTGATGGTTTTGGAGATATTTCTCAGATTGTCTCAAATGACAGCTATGATCTTAACCACATATTATTGTTGAAATTAAAAATTAATAAAAAATACACCTTTTGAGTTATAAACTTGAAAGTTGCACGATATAGAAAAAGAGTTGTACTTCACAGCTGTGTAAAATGTCATAAGTGTATCGTTGATGGTTTAGGAGATATTTTTCTGATTGTCACAAACGACTTCTCTGCTCTTAAGAAAACATTACTGATGAAATTACAAATTAATAAAAAATACACCCTGTAAGTTATAAACTTGAAAGTTGCACGATATAGAAAAAGAGTTGTACTTTACAGCTGTGTAAAATCTTATAACTATATCGTTGATGGTTTTGGAGATATTTCTCAGATTGTCTCATACGACAGCTATGATCTTAAACAAACATTATTGTTGAAATTAAAAATTAATAAAAAATACACCATTTGAGTTATAAACTTGAAAGTTGCACGATATAGAAAAAGAGTTGTACTTTACAGCTGTGTAAAATCTTATATCTATATCGTTGATTATTTTGGAGATATTTCTCAGATTGTCTCATACGACAGCTATGATCTTAAACAAACATTATTGTTGAAATTAAAAATTAATAAAAAATACACCTTTTGAGTTATAAACTTGAAAGTTGCACGATATAGAAAGAGAGTTGTAGTTTACAGCTGTGTAAAATCTCATAACTATATCGTTGATGGTTTCGGAGATATTTCTCTTATTGTCTCCAACTACAGCTAAGCTCTAGTGTTGAAATTAAAAATTAATAAAAAATACACCATTTGAGTTATAAACTTGAAAGTTGCACGATATAGAAAAAGAGTTGTACTTTACAGCTGTGTAAAATCTTATAACTATATCGTTGATGGTTTTGGAGATATTTCTCAGATTGTCTCAAATGACAGCTATGATCTTAAGCAGACATTATTGTTGAAATTAAAAATTAATAAAAAATACACCCTGTGAGTTATAAACTTGAAAGTTGCACGCTATAGAAAAAGAGTTGAACTTTACAGCTGTGTAAAATCTTATAACTATATCGTTGATGGTTTTGGAGATATTTCTCAGATTGTCTCAAATGACAGCTATGATCTTAACCACATATTATTGTTGAAATTAAAAATTAATAAAAAATACACCTTTTGAGTTATAAACTTGAAAGTTGCACGATATAGAAAAAGAGTTGTACTTCACAGCTGTGTAAAATGTCATAACTATATCGTTGATGGTTTCGGAGATATTTCTCTGATTGTCTCAAACGTCAGCTATACTCTTAAGCAAACATTAGTGTTGAAATTAAAAATTAATAAAAAATACACCCTGTGAGTTATAAACTTGAAAGTAGCACGATATAGAAAAAGAGTTGTACTTTACAGCTGTGTAAAATCTCATAAGTGTATCGTTGATGGTTTAGGAGATATTTTTCTGATTGTCACAAACGACTTCTCTGCTCTTAAGAAAACATTACTGATGAAATTACAAATTAATAAAAAATACACCCTGTAAGTTATAAACTTGAAAGTTGCACGATATAGAAAAAGAGTTGTACTTTACAGCTGTGTAAAATCTTATAACTATATCGTTGATGGTTTTGGAGATATTTCTCAGATTGTCTCATACGACAGCTATGATCTTAAACAAACATTATTGTTGAAATTAAAAATTAATAAAAAATACACCATTTGAGTTATAAACTTGAAAGTTGCACGATATAGAAAAAGAGTTGTACTTTACAGCTGTGTAAAATCTTATTACTCTATCGTTGATGATTTTGGAGATATTTCTCTGATTGTCTTAAACTACAGCTACGCTCTAGTGTTGAAATTAAAAATTAATAGAAAATACACCATTTGAGTTATAAACTTGAAAGTTGCACGATATAGAAAAAGAGTTGTACTTTACAGCTGTGTAAAATCTTATAACTCTATCGTTGATGATTTTGGAGATATTTCTTTGATTGTCTTAAACTACAGCTACGCTCTAGTGTTGAAATTAAAAATTAATAAAAAATACACCATTTGAGTTATAAACTTGAAAGTCGCACGATATAGAAAAAGAGTTGTACTTTACAGCTGTGTAAAATCTTATAACTATATCGTTGATGGTTTTGGAGATATTTCTCTGAATGTCTCAAACGACAGCTATGATCTTAAGCAAACATTAATGTTAAAATTAAAAATTAATAAAAAATACACCTTTTGAGTTATAAACTTGAAAGTTGCACGATATAGAAAAAGAGTTGTACTTCACAGCTGTGTAAAATGTCATAACTATATCGTTGATGGTTTCGGAGATATTTCTCTGATTGTCTCAAACGTCAGCTATACTCTTAAGCAAACATTAGTGTTGAAATTAAAAATTAATAAAAAATACACCCTGTGAGTTATAAACTTGAAAGTTGCACGATATAGAAAAAGAGTTGTACTTTACAGCTGTGTAAAATCTCATAAGTGTATCGTTGATGGTTTAGGAGATATTTTTCTGATTGTCACAAACGACTTCTCTGCTCTTAAGAAAACATTACTGATGAAATTACAAATTAATAAAAAATACACCCTGTAAGTTATAAACTTGAAAGTTGCACGATATAGAAAAAGAGTTGTACTTTACAGCTGTGTAAAATCTTATAACTATATCGTTGATGGTTTTGGAGATATTTCTCAGATTGTCTCATACGACAGCTATGATCTTAAACAAACATTATTGTTGAAATTAAAAATTAATAAAAAATACACCATTTGAGTTATAAACTTGAAAGTTGCACGATATAGAAAAAGAGTTGTACTTTACAGTTGTGTAAAATCTTATATCTATATCGTTGATTATTTTGGAGATATTTCTCAGATTGTCTCATACGACAGCTATGATCTTAAACAAACATTATTGTTGAAATTAAAAATTAATAAAAAATACACCATTTGAGTTATAAACTTGAAAGTTGCACGATATAGAAAAAGAGTTGTTCTTTGCAGCTGTGTAAAATATCATAACTATATCGTTGATGGTTTCGGAGATATTTCTCTGATTCTCTCAAACGACAGCTATGATCTTAAACAAACATTATTGTTGAAATTAAAAATTAATAAAAAATACACCTTTTGAGTTATAAACTTGAAAGTTGCACGATATAGAAAGAGAGTTGTAGTTTACAGCTGTGTAAAATCTCATAACTATATCGTTGATGGTTTCGGAGATATTTCTCTTATTGTCTCAAACTACAGCTACGCTCTAGTGTTGAAATTAAAAATTAATAAAAAATACACCATTTGAGTTATAAACTTGAAAGTTGCACGATATAGAAAAAGAGTTGTACTTTACAGCTGTGTAAAATCTTATAACTATATCGTTGATGGTTTTGGAGATATTTCTCTGATTATCTCAAACGACAGCTATGATCTTAAGCAAACATTAATGTTGAAATTAAAAATTAATAAAAAATACACCCTGTGAGTTATAAACTTGAAAGTTCCACGATATAGAAAAATAGTTGTACTTTACAGCTTTGTAAAATCTCATAACAATATCGTTGATGGTTTCGGAGATATTTCTTTAATTGTCTCAAACGACAGCTATGCTCTTATGCAAACATTAGTGTTGAAATTAAAAATTAATAAAAAATACACCCTGTGAGTTATAAACTTGAAAGTTCCACGATATAGAAAAATAGTTGTACTTTACAGCTGTGTAAAATCTCATAACTATATCGTTGATGGTTTCGGAGATCATTCTCTGGTTGTCTCAAACAACAGCTGTGCTCTTATGCAAACATTAGTGTTGAAATTAAAAATTAATAAAAAATACACCCTGTGAGTTATAAACTTGAAAGTTCCACGATATAGAAAAAGAGTTGTACTTTACAGCTGTGTAAAATCTCATAAGTGTATCGTTGATGGTTTTGGAGATATTTTTCTGATTGTCACAAACGACTTCTCTGCTCTTAAGAAAACATTACTGATGAAATTACAAATTAATAAAAAATACACCCTGTAAGTTATAGACTTGAAAGTTGCACGATATAGAAAAAGAGTTGTTCTTTACAGCTGTGTAAAATATCATAACTATATCGTTGATGGTTTGGGAGGTATTTCTCTGATTTTCTCAAACGACAGCTATGGTCTTAAGCAAACATTAATGTTGAAATTAAAAATTAATAAAAAATACACCCTGTGAGTTATAAACTTGAAAGTTGCACGCTATAGAAAAAGAGTTGAACTTTACAGCTGTGTAAAATCTCATAACTATATCGTTGATGGTTTTGGAGATATTTCTCAGATTGTCTCAAATGACAGCTACGATCTTAACCACATATTATTGTTGAAATTAAAAATTAATAAAAAATACACCTTTTGAGTTATAAACTTGAAAGTTGCACGATATAGAAAGAGAGTTGTAGTTTACAGCTGTGTAAAATCTCATAACTATATCGTTGATGGTTTCGGAGACATTTCTCTTGTTGTCTCAAACTACAGCTACGCTCTAGTGTTGAAATTAAAAATTAATAAAAAATACACCATTTGAGTTATAAACTTGAAAGTTGCACGATATAGAAAAAGAGTTGTACTTCACAGCTGTGTAAAATGTCATAACTATATCGTTGATGGTTTCGGAGATATTTCTCTGATTGTCTCAAACGTCAGCTATACTCTTAAGCAAACATTAGTGTTGAAATTAAAAATTAATAAAAAATACACCCTGTGAGTTATAAACTTGAAAGTTGCACGCTATAGAAAAAGAGTTGAACTTTACAGCTGTGTAAAATCTTATAACTATACCGTTGATAGTTTTGGAGATATTTCTCAGAATGTCTCAAATGACAGCTATGATCTTAAGCAGACATTATTGTTGAAATTAAAAATTAATAAAAAATACACCCTGTGAGTTATAAACTTGAAAGTTGCACGCTATAGAAAAAGAGTTGAACTTTACAGCTGTGTAAAATCTTATAACTATATCGTTGATGGTTTTGGAGATATTTCTCAGATTGTCTCAAATGACAGCTATGATCTTAACCACATATTATTGTTGAAATTAAAAATTAATAAAAAATACACCTTTTGAGTTATAAACTTGAAAGTTGCACGATATAGAAAAAGAGTTGTACTTCACAGCTGTGTAAAATGTCATAACTATATCGTTGATGGTTTCGGAGATATTTCTCTGATTGTCTCAAACGTCAGCTATACTCTTAAGCAAACATTAGTGTTGAAATTAAAAATTAATAAAAAATACACCCTGTGAGTTATAAACTTGAAAGTAGCACGATATAGAAAAAGAGTTGTACTTTACAGCTGTGTAAAATCTCATAAGTGTATCGTTGATGGTTTAGGAGATATTTTTCTGATTGTCACAAACGACTTCTCTGCTCTTAAGAAAACATTACTGATGAAATTACAAATTAATAAAAAATACACCCTGTAAGTTATAAACTTGAAAGTTGCACGATATAGAAAAAGAGTTGTACTTTACAGCTGTGTAAAATCTTATAACTATATCGTTGATGGTTTTGGAGATATTTCTCAGATTGTCTCATACGACAGCTATGATCTTAAACAAACATTATTGTTGAAATTAAAAATTAATAAAAAATACACCATTTGAGTTATAAACTTGAAAGTTGCACGATATAGAAAAAGAGTTGTACTTTACAGCTGTGTAAAATCTTATATCTATATCGTTGATTATTGTGGAGATATTTCTCAGATTGTCTCATACGACAGCTATGATCTTAAACAAACATTATTGTTGAAATTAAAAATTAATAAAAAATACACCATTTGAGTTATAAACTTGAAAGTTGCACGATATAGAAAAATAGTTGTACTTTACAGCTGTGTAAAATCTTATATCTATATCGTTGATTATTTTGGAGATATTTCTCAGATTGTCTTAAACTACAGCTACGCTCTAGTGTTGAAATTAAAAATTAATAAAAAATACACCATTTGAGTTATAAACTTGAAAGTTGCACGATATAGAAAAAGAGTTGTACTTCACAGCTGTGTAAAATGTCATAACTATATCGTTGATGGTTTCGGAGATATTTCTCTGATTGTCTCAAACGTCAGCTATACTCTTAAGCAAACATTAGTGTTGAAATTAAAAATTAATAAAAAATACACCCTGTGAGTTATAAACTTGAAAGTTGCACGCTATAGAAAAAGAGTTGAACTTTACAGCTGTGTAAAATCTTATAACTATATCGTTGATGGTTTTGGAGATATTTCTCAGATTGTCTCAAATGACAGCTATGATCTTAACCACATATTATTGTTGAAATTAAAAATTAATAAAAAATACACCTTTTGAGTTATAAACTTGAAAGTTGCACGATATAGAAAAAGAGTTGTACTTCACAGCTGTGTAAAATGTCATAACTATATCGTTGATGGTTTCGGAGATATTTCTCTGATTGTCTCAAACGTCAGCTATACTCTTAAGCAAACATTAGTGTTGAAATTAAAAATTAATAAAAAATACACCCTGTGAGTTATAAACTTGAAAGTAGCACGATATAGAAAAAGAGTTGTACTTTACAGCTGTGTAAAATCTCATAAGTGTATCGTTGATGGTTTAGGAGATATTTTTCTGATTGTCACAAACGACTTCTCTGCTCTTAAGAAAACATTACTGATGAAATTACAAATTAATAAAAAATACACCCTGTAAGTTATAAACTTGAAAGTTGCACGATATAGAAAAAGAGTTGTACTTTACAGCTGTGTAAAATCTTATAACTATATCGTTGATGGTTTTGGAGATATTTCTCAGATTGTCTCATACGACAGCTATGATCTTAAACAAACATTATTGTTGAAATTAAAAATTAATAAAAAATACACCATTTGAGTTATAAACTTGAAAGTTGCACGATATAGAAAAAGAGTTGTACTTTACAGCTGTGTAAAATCTTATATCTATATCGTTGATTATTGTGGAGATATTTCTCAGATTGTCTCATACGACAGCTATGATCTTAAACAAACATTATTGTTGAAATTAAAAATTAATAAAAAATACACCATTTGAGTTATAAACTTGAAAGTTGCACGATATAGAAAAATAGTTGTACTTTACAGCTGTGTAAAATCTTATATCTATATCGTTGATTATTTTGGAGATATTTCTCAGATTGTCTTAAACTACAGCTACGCTCTAGTGTTGAAATTAAAAATTAATAAAAAATACACCATTTGAGTTATAAACTTGAAAGTTGCACGATATAGAAAAAGAGTTGTACTTTACAGCTGTGTAAAATCTTATATCTATATCGTTGATTATTTTGGAGATATTTCTCAGATTGTCTCAAACGACAGCTATGATCTTAAACAAACATTATTGTTGAAATTAAAAATTAATAAAAAATACACCTTTTAAGTTATAAACTTGAAAGTTGCACGATATAGAAAGAGGGTTGTAGTTTACAGCTGTGTAAAATCTTATAACTCTATCGTTGATGATTTTGGAGATATTTCTCTGATTGTCTTAAACTACAGCTACGCTCTAGTGTTGAAATTAAAAATTAATAAAAAATACACCTTTTGAGTTATAAACTTGAAAGTTGCACGATATAGAAAAAGAGTTGTACTTTACAGCTGTGTAAAATCTTATTACTCTATCGTTGATGATTTTGGAGATATTTCTCTGATTGTCTTAAACTACAGCTACGCTCTAGTGTTGAAATTAAAAATTAATAGAAAATACACCATTTGAGTTATAAACTTGAAAGTTGCACGATATAGAAAAAGAGTTGTACTTTACAGCTGTGTAAAATCTTATAACTCTATCGTTGATGATTTTGGAGATATTTCTTTGATTGTCTTAAACTACAGCTACGCTCTAGTGTTGAAATTAAAAATTAATAAAAAATACACCATTTGAGTTATAAACTTGAAAGTCGCACGATATAGAAAAAGAGTTGTACTTTACAGCTGTGTAAAATCTTATAACTATATCGTTGATGGTTTTGGAGATATTTCTCTGAATGTCTCAAACGACAGCTATGATCTTAAGCAAACATTAATGTTAAAATTAAAAATTAATAAAAAATACACAATTTGAGTTATAAACTTGAAAGTTGCACGATATAGAAAAAGAGTTGTACTTTACAGCTGTGTAAAATGTCATGACTATATCGTTGATGGTTTCGGAGATATTTCTCTGATTGTCTCAAACAACAGCTATGCTCTTAAACAAACATTATTGTTGAAATAAAAAAAATATAAAAAATACACCCTGTGAGTTATAAACTTGAAAGTTGCACGCTATAGAAAAAGAGTTGTACTTTACAGCTGTGTAAAATCTTATAACTATATCGTTGATGGTTTTGGAGGTATTTCTCAGATTGTCTCAAATGACAGCTGTGATCTAAAACAGACATTATTGTTGAAATTAAAAATTAATAAAAAATACACCCTGTGAGTTATAAACTTGAAAGTTGTACGATATAGAAAGAGAGTTGTAGTTTACAGCTGTGTAAAATCTCATAACTATATCGTTGATGGTTTCGGAGATATTTCTCTTATTGTCTCAAACTACAGCTACGCTCTAGTGTTGAAATTAAAAATTAATAAAAAATACACCATTTGAGTTATAAACTTGAAAGTTGCACGATATAGAAAAAGAGTTGTACTTTACAGCTGTGTAAAATGTCATGACTATATCGTTGATGGTTTCGGAGATATTTCTCTGATTGTCTCAAACAACAGCTATGCTCTTAAACAAACATTATTGTTGAAATAAAAAAATTATAAAAAATACACCCTGTGAGTTATAAACTTGAAAGTTGCACGCTATAGAAAAAGAGTTGTACTTTACAGCTGTGTAAAATCTTATAACTATATCGTTGATGGTTTTGGAGGTATTTCTCAGATTGTCTCAAATGACAGCTGTGATCTTAAGCAGACATTATTGTTGAAATTAAAAATTAATAAAAAATACACCCTGTGAGTTATAAACTTGAAAGTTGCACGCTATAGAAAAAGATTTGAACTTTACAGCTGTGTAAAATCTTATAACTATATCGTTGATGGTTTTGGAGATATTTCTCAGATTGTCTCAAATGACAGCTATGATCTTAACCACATATTATTGTTGAAATTAAAAATTAATAAAAAATACACCTTTTGAGTTATAAACTTGAAAGGTGCACGATATAGAAAGAGAGTTGTAGTTTACAGCTGTGTAAAATCTCATAACTATATCGTTGATGGTTTCGGAGATATTTCTCTTATTGTCTCAAACTACAGCTACGCTCTAGTGTTGAAATTAAAAATTAATAAAAAATACACCTTTTGAGTTATAAACTTGAAAGTTGCACGATATAGAAAGAGAGTTGTAGTTTACAGCTGTGTAAAATCTCATAACTATATCGTTGATGGTTTTGGAGATATTTCTCAGATTGTCTCAAACGACAGCTATGATCTTAAACAAACATTATTGTTGAAATTAAAAATTAATAAAAAATACACCTTTTGAGTTATAAACTTGAAAGTTGCACGATATAGAAAAAGAGTTGTACTTTATAGCTGTGTAAAATCTTATAACTATATCGTTGATGGTTTTGGAGATATTTCTCAGATTGTCTCAAATGACAGCTATGATCTTAAGCAGACATTATTGTTGAAATCAAAAATTAATAAAAAATACACCTTTTGAGTTATAAACTTGAAGTTGCACGATATAGAAAAAGAATTGTACTTTACAGCTGTGTAAAATGTCATAACTATATCGTTGATGGTTTTGGAGATATTTCTCTGATTCTCTCAATCAACAGTTATGGTCTTAAGCAAACATTAGTGTTGAAATTAAAAATTAATAAAAAATACACCTTTTGAGTTATAAACTTGAAAGATGCACGATATAGAAAAAGAGTTGTACTTTACAGCTGTGTAAAATGTCATGACTATATCGTTGATGGTTTCGGAGATATTTCTCTGAATGTCTCAAACGACAGCTATGCTCTTAAGCAAACATTAGTGTCGAAATTAAAAATTAATAAAAAATACACCCTGTAAGTTATAAACTTGAAAATTGCACGAGAGAGAAAAAGAGTTGTACTTTACAGCTGTGTAAAATGTCATAACTCTATCGTTGATGGTTTCGCAGATATTTCTCTGATTGTCTCAAACGACAGCTATGCTCTTAAGCAACCAAATCTAATCTTAAAAATGTAAATTGGCCATTGATTGAGTTAATTATGACAAATCTAATCTTCAAAACATTGGCAGTTTCTAACTGAAACTAAATATACTCAGTGACATTAGAAGTGTTACATCCAGAAGGAATAATTTTTACGTGACGTGATTTTTTGGCAATGGGTCAAAGATAAAACGTTTCAATGGTTATCACAACAAGCTGTAAATATATATAATCATTTTGTGGTCAAAAAGACGATTCCAGCAAATTAATCCTTCTGAGTGTAACACTTCTAATGTCACTGAGTACAATTACCCAATAAGTGAGCAAGTTTATTTATCTTTCAGCTGAAACATGATAAAATTAATTAATTGTTTTGAAATGTTAGTCTCAAAGAAAAATTGCTTCCCTGTTAGGTGCTGAATTACAAACAACTAAATGATTACTTGTTTATAATTAAGATTTATTTTCAATATCTCATTTGCATTGCGTTTCATAACTTCAGGATTAAAAAAATAGATAAAGTGCAGCAAAAATGTATGCCACGTAATTCGCAATTTTCTTTTTACCTCAACTTCGATCAGTATTTTCATCAAAAGCCTCAATATTTTTATAAATTTACTAACTGGTATCCGATTTGACCGGTGCAACGAACAGGTAAACCACGATGGACCCATCCGATTACACAGTTCTCTTGACGAATTGACGAATTCCGGATTGTTGATCATTACAAAATTGTTTTCTAGACACATATATGATGTATTCCCATATCGACCCATATTTTTAATTCTCCAATCCCTGGGAAGGCATAAAACGATAGAGTGCAATAATGTTTTCCTTCATAATGTAACCAATTAGTCGCGGCACTAATATTTTTATTACGTACTTAAAAGTATAACCAGGAAATTAATTCCTTCGGATTTTGTTCGTTTATATGTTTATATCCTAGCTTGTTATGTTGGCTTACCTTATCAACATGTTCAGTTGCTTCATGCAAACAGGATATTACACTATGCATAAAACACAGGTTATCGTGTTTACTAACTGTAGTAACGCGGGCATTATTTATTTTTATCCACTTATGCAGTTTTGGAGCAATTGCGAATTGATTTAGAAATGAAGAGAATACAAAGAGAGAATCAAGGAATCATGTGTGATTGAAAGGAGAAATAGAAAAGATGGGAGGAAGAGAGACACAGGTTGAGGGAGAGTTGACTCTGCCTTCTCCATCCTCCATTCTTTGCCCTTCATGCTTTATTTTTCGATTTTTATTTTTCATCACTAATTATTGTTTTTAATTTTTGTATTCTCATGTTTTATTTTTTGTACATTTTTCATCCTCCATCCGTTATTTATCACTTTCGTTTTACTTTTATTCTCTGTCAGGTTCTTTTTTTTAATCTACTATCCTTTGGTTTTTTATTTTTCATCTTTTATTATTCATTCCCCAGACTCTTATAAGACCGGCGATACCAAAGTCAGTTTTACAATGCTCTACATTCTGAATACAAAATTGAAATAAATGTTTACGTCCATGAGTTATCATAATTTATGAGAAGAATATTCTAAAGATATTGCGTTTCACGCCATTTTGGAGCCACCCACAATCGGGAAACTCCAAAGATAAGAAAACTCAGTGTGGGCGAGAACTCAGAATGACACTGAAACGACATCTGAGTTCTGGACTAATAAAACGCGCATTTATATAAAATACGAAATTCTAACTCGTATCAGCTTTAATGTCTTTTTGATAAAATCTCGCATGCTGCTACTCAACTTGGCCCAACTTTCTGCCTCTAAACTTTAAAGCAAATAATTTACAGACTAATAAGTATTTTTAATAACAACAGTTTCTTTCTTTGTTACAGTTACGGAAAAGGAAATAAGGCAGTGGTGAGTATAAGTTCCATTCCAATCAGACGTATCATGACTTAAAATAAATTGCATGTTACAGGCACAAAGGCTTCTTGAAAGACTGTCCAAACGGTCTTCTCACAGAACAGGTACATGCAATTATTCTTCCAACCAAATCAACCCTGCCGATTTTCTTTGCAGGGCTTCATTAAAATTTACAAGCAATTCTTCCCACAAGGAGATCCTTCCAAATTCGCCTCATTAGTCTTTAGAGTGTTCGACGAAAACAATGTAAGTGACACCCGTTAGCACCATTTCCATTTTCATTGTCGCTCGTCTTCCAGGACGGCTCCATCGAATTCGAAGAGTTCATCCGGGCACTGTCCGTGACGTCACGAGGGAACCTCGACGAAAAGCTCCACTGTAAGCAATATTTCCCAGTTCCCACAAAAAAGCCACTTTCGTATCAAATTTCATGCACGATATCTGCGATACAGAATTGATGGTATCTTATCCAATTTGAATTTCAGGGGCATTCCGACTTTACGACGTGGACAACGATGGCTTCATAACACGAGACGAAATGTATAATATCGTAGACGCCATTTACCAGATGGTGGTAAGTGTTCCGGGGGAGAAGCGAAACAAAGCTCATTTTCATAAAAACGCAATGAGGGGGATTACGCGGAGCGACGAACAATCACTGTTTAACGCCGCAAGAAATTCTGTTCCATTGCGGGATAACAGACATTTTGAAAAGTAACGGGGCGTCCATTTTGTTGATTAACCGTTTGCTTGATTTAGTTGGGGTGACTATTCAATTCAACTGTAATATTAATTTATAAATCAACTAGTTGGCCCGTTATGGCTTCGCTCATAAAGTATTCGTTTTCATATAGGAGTTACTCTTTCCCGTTCACGCTCCCGTTCCCGTTCATATAGGTAGATGTATAAAACCACACAGGCATGCACCATTATGTCAAAATTTCAAAGCGATCGGTGAAGAACTTTCGGCAGTCACAATTTCCGCACCAAATGGAAATCATTTGGAAGCAAGAGTTGCATTTCCTGATGTTCGATAGGAAATGCTTCGATTCAGCGGTTGATCCAAGTTGAAGCAATTGAAGCAACATCCCTTGAACTTTAGAGCCTGGCAGTGGGTACAGACATTACTCATCTGGCCAATGACAACTTGAACTATAATCAACAGCTGGATTGTACTGGAATGCAAGACGATTGTATTGCAGATTCAGATCTGCTGTTCTTTGGGTACGTGTTTCAGCTACCCTCACCCTCTCGCGTTCATTCCGTTGAAAACGAACCAAATCTGTTGCTGCAGAACGCGACTGCTGTGCTCACAATCGTGCATCCTCAAGCCTGGCTGCTTGTCTTTCTGCTGGTTCCGCGTTCCGCATCTGGATGGTGCTTCGTCATCTGGATGGTGCCTGTTCTTCCTCAATCATATTCAAAAGCCGCCTTCACGATTCTTCTGTGTGGCGAGTGCGACGACTCAAATTTGTTATTCTGCGAGGCATTATTTCATGTAACATCTAATGTTTCTTTTGACAGCGGCTGTCATTGATACACAGCTGACCGTTAAAAAAGCTGCTATCTCGCAGTCGTGGGTATGTTAATGACGTGAGATATAGATAAGAACCATCCTTAAAGCGGTTTGTATATTGTGTCAAAATTTGAGCTCAATCGGTGCAGAACTTTTCGAGTTTTTGACTCATACACAAACCAACACAACATTTTTATATATATAGATATATAGATTAAAAAGAAGGAACTATGGAATAACTTGGGTATCGACCATTTGCTTTTAGTTAAACGTTTTGAGCAGTTTTAGAAAAAATTGAATTATATTGCGACGACGGCGCGACGGGAACCATTAACGGCATTGATCTAGAACAGTCCACAGACCATGAGAACGTCTGGGAATGATTGTTCACATAAGATGCTCTCATCAGCCGAGAAGGTTCTGTCGCGCTGATGTCATACAATACGACGCTCGCACAAAGAGGATGATCTCATCTTTCAAGAATATTCCCGGAATAGAAGGAATCGAAGGGAACGAACGACGGAACGGGACAGTGTACTGGAGGCATCGTGATCAAGTCGGTCGGCGTGTTATCGTGCACATGTGAAGTACATAGGAAAACGTTAATTTTTAATAAAAGTTAGTAATTTCGTCCTTGAAAAAGTAAGTTTGACATTGAGCCCCTTCTCCACCTCGCCAAGCCAATTCATAAGAGACAATCAAGAAAAATTTCTTTTGAAGTCCATCGGGGCTCTTCAACAATTTTTTGATACTCTTTTTCAGACTGCTGGTTCTTTTTTCTGGAAGCGCCTGTAATCTTCATCTAGTAGCATTTCTGGCCTCTCTCGATGTTTTGAATACAGCTTCACTAAATAGGTTAATCTCAATATTCCACTCACTGAAATACATTTCTTCTCAGAACCACTACCATACTACCCATCTCTCTTCCTCATATTGACAGCTTAACTTTTCAGAATAATATATGGGATTTTGATGAGTTCAAAGAGTTGAAAACGTAATGAATAATAAAATTAAAATACAGAGCAAAGCGATGGATTTTGAAACAGAACAAAACGAGCTACGTGCTCTCACGCCGGTGGTCTTTCAGGCACTGCACTGCCGCTAGACTCGGCCGTCCTGCTCTAAAGCTTTCATCTTCGCTTCATTCGCCCATGGCTGCATGTATTCTGCGCATGAGGAGGTTTTCGCAGGACCTTCGTGAAAACCATGCTTCTCGATGTCGTAGGTGTCACCACCCTTGACTCTAGTGACTCGGTAGGGCCGGTGGTATTTCGCTCTGAGCTTTAGACCTGGTCCCGCCTGCGTTCTCTTTATCGGGACTAGATCTCTAGTTTGATATTCTCTGGGTTTCTTCCTCTTGGCGTTATAAGTCTTCCGGTGGTCGTCCTGGACTTCGAGTAACTGCTTCTTAGCTGCCTCTCGCGACCTCTCACGTTCTCTCATCTCTGCTTCAATCATTTCCTTTATGTTGAGGTCTGCTTCATTTCGCATTTTCACACCTAGTACCAGTTCAAACGGAGTAGTATCGATGCTTCTCTGGTAAGTTGAGTTGATTACGTGTTGAACCTTGTCCACATGTTGGAACCATTTGGTTGGGTCTTCTGCCGAAAACTTTGTAAACGCATCAATCACAGCCAGTATGTGATTATAGTTCTTGTTGGTAGACACTAAGGGTCCCAAGTGATCAGCGTGATATGTCTTCAGAGGGGTACTGTCTTTATGTAATGGATGTAGGTAACCTTCCTTCTTTCCCCTTTTCCTGTTCACTAGTATGCACGGCACGCAGTTCAAAATCAGCGTCTCAACCTTTTCGCCCATTTTAGGAATGTAATAATCCTCTTGCAACAGTTTGACAAAATGGCCGTGCTCATGAGTTGTCTTGATGATTTCGTGCTGCATGGCATCAGGGACCACTATCAATTCTTTGTCGCCTCGAGTCTTGTAGAGGATATTGTCCCTGGAGATGTAATCTTCATAAGAGGCGGTCTTTAAAATTTCCTTTATTGCTCGAATCTCTCTTGAGCTTCTCGGATCTTATTGGATACAACCATATTTATTGACATAACTGGATACCGGCTAAGCGCGTCAGTGTTTCGTTCGGGCTTCAGGCCGATGTTCTATGATGTAGTCGAAGTACAACGCCCATCTGGCTACTCTTGTACACAGGTCTTTTTTATCCATGGTTTTTAGAAAAGCCGCGCAGTCAGTAATTATCTTAAATTTCGTACCCAACAGATATACTCTAAATTCCTTCAAGGACTGAATAATCGCTAAGGCTTCTAATTCGTAGCTAGAATATTTCTTCTCGGCATCCGTCGTCTTACGGCTTGAGTAATATATGGGATGCATTAGGTTGTCTTGATAGGATCTGTTTGTTGTTTTGAATTGTGGACACAAAGTACTAGTAAGATCCGCTTATGGGTGATGACCCGTTTATTTAACACACCATAATTACACTATGTACATTTCATAAACTAGGACATTGTTAGGAGCAAGCTCCGTCTTAGTGAAGATTTAGATTTTGAATGAGTGGTGTGGCTGGAGCCACCCCAAAAGAAAAGGTAAGGTGGGGGTGCGTAGTACCCCCTACCCTAAGTGCCTCAAGGGCGGAAAAGATCGTTCATTCTCCCCCCCTTGAAGTCACCGACTTCAATAAACAAGTATAAATTTAGAGAATAAGCAATATAAAACAATATACGAAAATGAGTCATAAAAAACTAAGTATATAAGCTACACACTAATTGAAAAAGTGAAAACACAAGAAAATAAACATAATTATGTAGGTGTAATAATGATCACGCAGGATCAACGAACGGAATCACTTTTATAGTTTTGGTAGCAAACACAATTTGCGCACTGCACGTTTTATTTCACCACTTGGCGTCTTTAGCGTTGCGACGCGCACTACACCGTCACGTCCAGGGTGGAGTTCGATGATGCGTCCTAGTTGCCATCTCTGCGGAGGGCAGTTTTCCTCGACGATAACTGCGAGATCGTTAAGGTTGATTTCCACTCCCTTGGTCGATTGCTTTTTGGGTCGTTGCTGAAGTTGGGATAAGTACTCCTTTCGCCAACGTTTCCAGAAATGCTGCCGCATTTGTTCAACTCGCTGCCATCTCTTCAAACGGTTCTCGGGGACATCAGTGAGGTCCACTTCGGCGATGGTGGTCATTGGTTGTCCGATCAGGAAGTGTCCAGGAGTTAGAGCTTCTAGGTCATTGGGATCGGAAGTAAGCGGAGTAATTGGTCGGGAATTTAGGATCGCTTCGATGCGTGTAAGGAGCGTGTACATTTCCTCATACGTCAGAAATGACATCCCGAGGATGCGCTTTAAATGAAATTTAACGGCCTTTACATTAATTTCCCAAAGTCCGCCTAGGTGGGGCGAACCAGGTGCTATATTGTGCCACGTTATGCCTTTGCTTGCGAGATCTTCAATTACGTCACTAAAGGTGATTGATTTTAAAAACTGGCGCATTTCGCCAAGCTCGCGTTGTGCACCGCGGAAATTGGTGGCATTGTCTGAGTAGATGTGGGACACGTGCCCCCGTCTCGAAACCAAACGTTTTAATGCATTCAAAAAGGACGCCGTCGTCAAGTCACCTACAAGCTCGAGATGCACAGCTTTCGTAGCGAAGCAGACGAAGACAGCGACGTAAGCCTTAACATTTCGCTTACCGCGACCGTGAGACTCCTTAATTAGCAGCGGCCCAGCGAAGTCGACTCCGCTGACCGTGAAAGGGCGCGCATTTTTTACCCTAAATGTAGGCAAGTCACCCATAAATGTGTTTGTGCGTTTAGGATTTGACCTATAACATTTTATACAATTGTGTATTTCCTGCCGAACCGCGGTTTTGCCAGAAATGATCCAAAATCTTTGGCGTAGAGCCGATAGGGTACCTTGTACTCCGGCGTGTAATTGACTGTGATGCTCCTGCCTAATTATTAATCGAGTAATGTGGTGGCTTTTTGGCAATAAAATGGGGTGCATACTTTCATATCGTATCGCCGCGTTTTTTAATCGACCCCCGACTCTTATGACCTTGTCGACAGGATCAAAAAACGGATTTAAGGACAGTAGTTTAGAACATTTGTGAAGTTGCTTATTACTGCATAATGACGCAATTTTACTGGCGAACTCGTTTTTTTGAATAAGCTGCGCAATCTTTATTGTAGCTTCTCTGAGTTCCGTTGCGCTTAAATACTTGTTGGAAACTTTATCGTTGGGATTTTGACTATTTTTGCAAAACCGTAGAGTCCACGCCACGACGCGCTGGGTTTTGGCAAAGGACGAGAATTTTGTCAACATTTGGTTTAAATTTGAGTTATCCGTGGCAGCGGATGTCATGGAAACGGTGCGCCTTTCAGGCAACTCCTTGTCAATAGTAAATTTATCAGTAGGCCACGTATCTTGGGGTCTGGCTAGCCATGCTGGGCCACCCCACCAAGTTGAAATGTCTTTGATTTTGGAGGGCGCGACGCCGCGACTGAGTAAATCGGCGGGATTATCTTCTCCCTTAAGATGGTACCAATCGTTTTCGTTAGACAGCGCTTGAATTGTGGACACGCGGTTGGCCACGAAGGTTTGAAATTGTCCGGAGCTGGACTTAATCCAGGCCAGAACTATTTTTGAATCCGTCCAAAAGAATTTTTTAGCGATGTTGAGGTTTAATGTTTTTTCCACGGACTCTACCAAGTGCGCCAAAAGTGCCGCGGCACACAACTCTAACCTTGGGATAGTTATCACACGGAGAGGAGATACACGTGACTTAGCACATAATAACCGAACGCAAATTTCGTTATTAGAATTTAGTGATCGAAGATACACTGCCGCACCGTATGCGGTTTGAGAAGCGTCACTAAAACCGTGCAACTCAATGAAACTGGGTTTATCTATCAGAACTTTTCTTGAAATTCGAATATTATTAAGCGATGAAAGCTCGCGTAAAAAATGATTCCATGTGTGACACATGTCTTCAGGTACGGGTTCATCCCATGACAGTTTGAGCTGCCATAGTTTCTGCATAATTATTTTTGGCGTTATTATGATGGGACCTAAGAGTCCTAATGGATCAAAAATCTGCGCTGTGGCTGACAAAATGTTTCGTTTTGTGATTTTGGTTGCATTGATTAAGGGTTTGACCTGGTATTTTAACGAATCTGAAGCGGGATTCCACAGAAGTCCAAGGGTTTTTGTGAATTCATTTTTGTCTAATCGCACGTCATGTTTACAATTATTGTCGTCATGTGTTTTAATCAAAGAAAACTCATTAGATGCCCATTTACGGAGTTCAAATCCGCCTTGTTTTAAAATTGCAATGATTTGATTTTTTATTTTTGAGAGTTTTTCTAGATCGTCGTGACCGGTTAATAAATCGTCGACATAGAAATCGCGTCGAATGACATCGCTTGCGTCCGAAAAGTTTTTCGCGTTCAAGTCCGCTAGTTCTTGAAGACAGCGCGTTGCGATATAGGATGCCGGTTTGGTACCGTACGTTAAGGTTTTAAGGCAAAATATCTTTAGCGGTTGTAATTTGTCTTCACGCCAAAATATCCGATGGTACTTACTATGATCGGGGTGCAAGAGAATCATGCGATACATTTTTGCGATATCGCCACTAATTACGTATCGGAACGTTCTGAATCGCGTTAAAATTACAAACAAATCTTGCCGGATTGTCGGACCGGCCATTAGATTGTCATTTAAGCTCAACCCATTTGTGCTTCTAGCAGATGCATTAAAAACGACGCGTAATTTTGTTGAAACCGATTCTTTTAACACGGCGTGATGCGGTAAGTAAAATGCATTTGAATCGTCTAATTCATTTTGTGTGACTTCCTGCATGTGGCCCAAATGCTCATATTCGCGCATGAATTTTATATAATCCTTTTTAAGATTGGATTGATCCGCTAATCGGCGCTCTAAAGATAAAAATTGCTTTTCAGCTGTTTCCCTGGTTTTGCCTAGATCCGGGGGGTAATCCTTGAAGGGTAGATTTATTACGAATTGACCGGATGTCGCCCGTTGAGTTGTTTGTTGAAAGTACCGCTCGCACTCCAGATGTTCTTTAGCAATACCCGACGTGTTTATAACTTTATTGCCTTCGTCTTCTAGTCTCCAAAATTTCTCTAATTGCTGTTGTAAGGTTAATAGAGTGGTTGTATGCATTGAAATAGGCGGGTCGGAAACGTCCAATAAAGTACCTGCGACGACCCATCCTAAATGTGTTTCTTGAAGGACAGTTGGCCCTTTTACGATTTTACCCGAACGGAGTAATTTCCAAAATAAATTTGAGCCGATAAGAAGGTCCACCGACGATGACGTCGTAAAATTCGGGTCCGCTAATTTTATTGAACTTGGTATTTGTAGGCCCAATTTGCTAATTGTTCTAACAGGTAAATTTTCGGTTATTTGGTCGATGACAAAACATTTTATGTGACCAGAGAAATCATCATATTTTGATTTAAAATAGGCTTGGGCCGCGTATTTTATTTTCGTTTTAATTTGACCGATACCGCATACCGAAATATCGGTATTAAATCGTTTCAATCCTAATTTTCGGCACATCGATGCCGAAATGTAATTGGACATGGACCCCGAATCGAGCAAGACTCTACAATTGTGCCACTTATTGTTCGCGTCGCGGATATAAACTAGAGCGGTTGGTAAAAGCGCGATTTTGTCTTGGTTCTTTCTATTAGAAATTAGGGAAACCTCGTGATTTATGATTGGCGATTCAGATTCACTCGTTTGAGGTTCTTGATCGTGAAGCAACGTGTGATGCCGTTTGCTGCACGTTCGGCAATTGGTGCGAATCAAACATCTGGAAACGTGGTGCCCAATCCGGAGGCAATTAAGACAAAGTTTTAGTTGTCGTACCCTTTGTGATCTTTGGCCCACCGTCAATTTTAAAAATTCTGCACAAGCACTAATTTTGGGGCAATCACCCTTGCAAAGGACACAGTTTACTTTTATTGCCGCTGTGTGGGAAAGTACCCGCTTATATTTGGGATCTGTGACATATGGTTTTGAAGGAGTGCTGTTGTTACCGATCGCGTTTAATGATTTTAATAATTGACATCGTTTTTCTAAAAAGCGTTTTAAAGATTCGAATTCTGGAACTTCCGTATTTAAGGTGATTTGCCATTCTTTAATCGTGTTATAGTCTAATTTCTCTACTACTATCGGTACTAATAAAGCATGGTACGTATGAATTGGTATGTTCAGCTTGTTTAGCGCGGCTATATTGACCTTAAGTATATTCAAAAAGTCCTGTAGTGCAGTATGTGACTGCCTAGACATAGCGGGATGCTTTAGAATAGCGAGGACGTGGTCCTGTACAATTAATCGCGTATTTTTAAACTGTTCTTCAAGTATCTGCCATGCGGTACGATAATTTGCTTCGGCGATTTCAAGAACATCTATTGATTTTAGTGCATCGCCCCGTAAACACGATTTTAAGTACTGTAATCGTTGACAATCATTTAAACCGTTTTTTGGATCGTCGATCGCAGCAGTAAAGGAATTATAAAATGATAGCCAATCTTGGTATTCTCCGGAAAACGTTTTTAAATCTAATACCGGCAAGTTTACGTGGGGCGTCGCTCGACGGTCGCTTGTTTCTTCGGACGTTTGTCCCGTTGAATTATTATCGGAATTTTGCGAAGTCGACTCGGACGCTGCTTTATTAAGAATTTTAGTCATTTTCTCCGCTATGGCATAGTAATCGTTTTCAAAATGTACGCGTTCTTCGTCATGCTTTTCTCGCGAAGAGGTTTTGTCGATTTGTTCAATTTCAAATTGAATGTTTTCAAGATTTCGAAAAGCATCTAGGGCTTGTTGGCGGCGCTCCGCAATTCCATGAATACTGTCTTTGTTAGTATCAAATTTATCGATCCAATTGTAAAGACGCGTTAATTTCCCTTTAAGAGTGCCCCTAGTTCTAACGAGTTTTTCGAGTTGTTCGTCCATCGTAATAATGTTTCAATTTGTCACGAATGAGAAAATGTACATGCGTGTAACACAAAGGAAGGATAAATAGAAGGATGACTGACCTTATGCCGTGGAAATGCTGCTTCGTAGAGGCGTGGGTTTTTCTTGATTTGGTTCGTTATGGTGTTGATGACACTGAAGTCTTCCTCTGGAGACGTCGACGGAAAGCTCCTGGGTTTACGAGTACTTGAATCCGGCTCGAAGGACCAATGTTTGTTGTTTTGAATTGTGGACACAAAGTACTAGTAAGATCCGCTTATGGGTGATGACCCGTTTATTTAACACACCATAATTACACTATGTACATTTCATAAAATAGGACATCGTTAGGAGCAAGCTCCGTCTTAGTGAAGATTTAGATTTTGAATGAGTGGTGTGGCTGGAGCCACCCCAAAAGAAAAGGTAAGGTGGGGGTGCGTAGTACCCCCTACCCTAAGTGCCTCAAGGGCGGAAAAGATCGTTCAGGATCTCTGCATCAAGATGCTTCCGTAGCCTTCTATCGACGCATCGGTATGTAGCTCCAGGTCTCCGCCTTCACGGTAATAATAATACCGGTTAATACCGGTTTTTCTGCCATGATGGTCTTTAACCTACTGAAGGCTTCTCTTTGTGGTTCGGAAGGTCTGTTTCTTCTTTAGCAGCTCACTTAATGGTTTGGCTATCAAGGAGTAGAATGGTATGAACTTCCTAAAATAACCTGTAAGTCCTAAAAATGATTACAATTGCTTCATTGTAGAAGGTTCAGGGAACTCTGCTCTTGTCTTAAACTCTGAGGGGGATACACGTCCATTTTCTATCTTGTTTCCCAAAAATTCGACCGCCCTTTTGATGAATTGGCATTTCTTAAAGTTTATTTGTAACCCGTGATCTCTTGCGACGTCTAATAGATTTCCGAGTCGAACAATTGCTCCCTTGTTATCTGCGGCAGGAATAATTACATCGTCCATATAAGGTAGTACTATGCCTTGACTGATGAGGTCTTTAAATGCGGTGTTAATGTACAATTGGAACACGGCAGGTGAGGTGCATAGCCCAAAAGGAACTTTTAGAAACTGGTATTGGCCCTGTTGTGTTACGAATGAATTGTACTTTTTACTCTCCTTCTCTACGTCTACATGGAAAAATCCATTTCTCAAATCTAGTGTGCTGAACACACGTGCGTTTTGTAGCCGGTCTAACAAATCTTCTATTATCCCTAACTATCTTCTTGTTGATTTTTCTCTAGTCTATACAGACTCTTGGAGAACCATTCTTCTTTCTTGCTACGACTACTTGACTTCCGTTGCTCTCTTCGATAACGCCTTCTTCCAAGCATTGTTTCACTTGGTCGCCTACAATCTTCCTTTGAGCAAATGGCAGTCTTCGTGGGGTGTCGTAAACTGGTTCTTCATCTTTAGTTATAATCTTCAACTGAACGTTGATTGTTTTGGTCTATCCTGGTTCGTAGTTTTGGATCAACTTCTTGATTTCTGTCCTGGTGGTTGCATCTACGTTGCCAAAGTCGAGTTCTGATTCATCAGTGGTTTCGATTTTCAAGATCGTCATATCGTCGTCTTCGTGTCTTTCCTCAGTTACGATCTTTTTAATCTTGACACCTTCTTGGTTGAAGTTCGCTTCCAACGATAGCATCGTTGTTATTCATAATTCTATCGCTTACCACAAATATTCTGGTGCCGAATGATTCACCACCCATAAGAATTGTCCAAGCGGTATTATCGTCGACTTTCCAAAACCATTCAGGGTTATTTGTGTCTTTGTTAATTCGGGCGAACCTAGTCTTTGGTGCATCCCCTCTTTGATAATGTTGACTTGACTTCCTGTATCAATCAAAGCTTCAACTTCAATTTCGGCAATCTTTATGGTCTTGTACATCTTCTTTGGATTCGACTTTTGGATGTTGTTTACTTGAGGGTTCGTCGTAATCGTGGTTTTTCCTTTTTCTTCGCCTTTCTTCTGGCGATTGGAGCAGGTGTTTGCCTTGTGTCCGAACTCATTGCATTTGAAACACTTGGTTCCTTGACTTGCAATCGTTTGATCTGCCACCACAGTTGTAGCATCGCACGATGGTAGACTTGTTGGTATTTGCGCCAGAATTATTCTTTGTCTCGTTGGTAGCTGCAGTCTTTTGAGTTGTTTGAGAGTGTCTTCCTCATATTTTGATAGATTCCTAATTTTTCCTTAAAATCCTTGAGAGACTTTGCTTCGTAAAGTAACATCTTTCATCGGGTATTCCGTCTATGATGTACTGCATAAGCGCGTCATCTTCAAGGTTACCTCTGTTGGCCATTTCTTTCATGACGAAATAGTACTCTTGAACATCTTAATTTTTTCTTAATCGTCGTGTTGCTAGTGCAGCATGGAGCTGTGCACTGTTTACTTTCGAGGAGTATATTTCTTTTAACGCTCTTTTCAGTTGTCCCCATGACTTGATACCTTTTTCACTCTGTATGAACATCTTAGCTAGACCAGTCAGAGATCTTCTCGCAAAGATAAACAAGTGTAAGTCATTCCATCCAAAAAGTTCAGCCATATCCTCTAAATCTTCAATCCATTTTTCAATGGGGTAGCTTTGGCTTCCATCAAACGGACGCACGGATTCTCCTACGTCTCTAAAATTCATAGCGAATGGTACTCCGCACTCATCTTCTTCGTATCGTCTTTGAAGGCGTCCTTCTTTGTTCTTAGATTCTTTCTTCCGACCTTTTTTCGTCTTCACTGGAGTCTTCTGTAACGTCTTCATCGTCTTTATTTTTGTCGTCTTCATGGGGTTGTTCATCTTCGTTCTGATTGCCCTCTTGATCGTCTTTGGAACCTTGGTTTTCGTCGTTAAGGTCTTCCAAACCTCTAATAAACTTTTCACCAACTTCTGGATCAGTTCGTCTTTCGTCTCTTCGTCGTAGTCGATATCCAATATATCGCAGAATCGAAAAACCTCTCTCCCTGTCAAACTGATCTTAATAAACATTTTCTTGAGGTTAAACTCTGCTGAAGATTCCTCGAAGTCAAAACCCGAAAATTCTCTTAACCTCTTGCGGTTATTTCTGCCTCCTTCATGCTCGAAAATGACTGTGTGTAAGACCCTGATGGCCTGTACATCTGCTGCTGCAAGTCTTTTATGAATATTCGAGATTTCTCTAAGAAAGGGAAAAACACCACGCCACTGGAATTTCGCCGTCACTGGACTTTTTCCTGGAAGGTTCGTCTACGCGACGCTGTGAAATGTGTCGGCTTCTTTGTTTGCCACGTCGTTTTCCGGTTAATAGGTTTCTCTAGACTCCACCTAAGTTGAAAACCAAAAACGGTAGAGAAGTGAAAATTCGTACACGAACTCGCTTTTGAAAATAACTCGACCAGTTTTTGACGATTTTCCAAAAAATTATTCACAAACGGCGAAAAAGAGGGGGAAAGGGGAAAACGGTTTTTATAAAAAACTAGCTGACCCGGCGAACTTTGTACCGCCTCAGAATCAATAAATGTTGTGGCAACTTATTAGCTGAATTAAATTCATTTTTTTTTATAAAAGGATAATGCCCACAACGCCATCTACTGGCATTACCGGAACCAGCATACAACGCCATGTTTATTTGTGTTTCTGTCATGTATCAAAGATGGCGTTATAATCGGATTCTATACAAAATGTATGAGAAAAATTTTTTTGTTAATGTTTCTGATGTTTTAATAGTTATTTGCCCTCGAAAAAAGTCAGTCAATCCATTCTCGAGATATCATCAAAAAATTTGTGTGTGGAGCCCACGCGCAACAGAAGTGAAATTTTGGAGTTTACTCTTTAAAAATCGATGTTTTAATAGTAATTCTGCTATTCGGGGCGTAGGCAAATCCAACAAATGAAAGTTCCTAAATATCGATCGAGCCGCTCTTGAGTTATAAACCCAATGCAGTCCCCTGAGCCCGCTGTCCATGTTATAATAGTTATTCTGCTAATCGGGGCGGAGACCAATCCAACAAATCGAAGATAATAAAAATAGGTACAGCCGTTCTTCAGTTATAAACCCAAGGGGGCCCCTGGGCCCCCATGTCCATGTTTTAATAATATTCTGCTATTCGGGGCGGAGACAAATCCAACAAATCGAAGATCATAAAAATCGGTCCAGCCGTTCTTGAGATATAAACCCAAAGGTTCCCCCTGAGCCCCCTGTCCATGGTTCAACAGTCATTCTGCTATTGGGGGCGGAGACAAATCCAACAAATCAAATATCATAAAAGAACTTATTAAGTCGGTCGAGCCAAAAAATCGGTCCAACCCAAGGGTCCCACTGGGCCCTCATGTCTATGTGAAAAATACTTTACGACCTGTTCCCATACCTATCAAATATACAAAAAAAATCATAAGAATCGGTAGAGCCCAAGGGGGCATCCTGGGTCCCCATGTCTATTTTGCAAAAATTTCTTTACCGACCGAGAAAAAATTTGGGGTGGTTTACCCAAAATTCCTATAACTTGAAAACTGACAGTATTGCTGTCGTGAAAATTGGGATCTAGATTCTTCTTTAAAAAATACCGGACCCGTGTTTGACGATTTTCCAAAAAAAAATTACCAACGGTGGGAAAAGAGGAGGGTGGATTTGGGGGTTGATTTATCTCAAAATGCTTATAACTTGAAGGTCGAAAATCTTACAGGCATGAGAATTCGCACTCTGACTCTCATCTTAAAATAACTAGCCCCTTTTTGACGATTTTGTGAAAATTTAATTACAAACCCCGAAAAAGGGGCGTAAATGGGGAGGGTAGTTTTCCTGAGAATTCTCATAACAGGAAAACAAATAGTGTTACATACGTGAAAAGTGGGATCTAGATTCTCCTTTAAAAAAGATCGGACCCGTGTTTGGCGATTTTGGAAAAAAAAATAACCTACGGCGAGAAAAGGAGAGGGTGGATTTGGGGGTTGATTTTTCTCAAAATGATTATAACTTGAAGGTCGAGAATGTTACAGCCATGAGAATTGGCACTCGGGGTCATCTTAAAATAACTAGACCCGTGTTTAACGAATTTCCAAAAAAAAAAATATATTAAATTACCAACTGCGAAAAAAGGGCAGGGTGAATTTGGGAGTAATTTTTCTCAAAATTCCCATAACTTGAAGATCGAGAATGTTACAGACATGAGAATTGGTACTTGAACTCTCCTTTAAAAATGATTATACCAGTGTTTGACGATTTTGAAAAAAAAATTACCAACGGCGAGAAAAGGGGAGGGTGGATTTGGGGGTGATTTTTCTCAAAATTCTTATAACTTGAAGATCGACAATGTTACAGGCATGAGAATTGGCACTTGGACTCTCCTTTAAAAATAACTAGAAAATATTTAGAAACCGCAAAAAATAGGGAGGATAGTTTTCCCCAGAATTATCCTAACTGCAAAACAAACAGTATAGCATTAAAATGAAAATTTGGATGTAGATTCTCCTTTTAAAAAGACTGGACCCGTGATTGACGAAAAAAAATTATGTTATTTTTTTATTAAAAATTGCTTTAAGCCGTTGTACCAATTCCAAAAAATATAAGCGCCGGTAAAGCCGACCCCAAATTACGCGGGCAAAGCCGCGGGTAATTGCTAGTGAATGATAAAATTAAAATACAGACCAAAGCGATGGATTTTGAAACAGAACAAAAGGAGCTACGTGCTCTCACGCCGGTGGTCTTTCAGGACTGCCGCTATCGGGGGGAGGGAGGGGGACATCTGCTCCTCTTCCATTCCCACAAATATTTAACTCTGCAGGTGTGGTAGATGATGTCAAGGAGTAGCCTCGTTCTTGCAAAATCTGACGTCATACCGACTCTAGTGACTTCCGTGTAATTTCCGGCACGTTTCTTCTAATCTCCATATTGATTTCTGCATCAGATGTCTCTCCAAATCTTTTGCACACACTTTCCATTGCGAATAACACGGAAATAGCGAAATGTCAATATTTATTACCTATAAATTAACTCGTGAAACTGCTTTCAGAAAAATATTTTTTTTTGCAAATTTGCTAGCTACCTTTATTTTAATCATTGATTTGGTTCATTGAATAGTCTGTTGAATACAATTCGCATCTACAACCGACCGATTGACTAATGGTTTTGGAATGACAACCATTTTTTTTACTTAAAAATTTAGAAATTGGATTGAACACGAGAGTGAGTTCTAGTTTTGAAGAGAAAAAAATATTCAATAAATGGTTGCCGTTTCTCATCCATTTAGTCAATCGATAAGTATAGTGGACAGGGCGGCCCACCCACCCACCACACTCACCAACGATGCCAAAACTATAGGCTTTTTAGTCAGTGTAGAGTTCAAGAAGTCCCTGCCGACTGGTCTGTGCTGTAGTTACTTATTACTTATTTGAAGAATACTTGAGAACAACAAGGAGCATCAACAAAGTGTTTTTCGTACAAAGTGTTGAAGCCACATCAAAGCAAAGAGAGAGTTGCGCTTAGCGGCAACTTCTGCACTTGTAGCCAATCGTTTTGGAACCGCTGGAAATTGCTTCCAACCGGTCACTGCGTGTAGCCATTCCACTGTGTCACTAAATCAACATTTTGTATTGTAGTCAAAAATTGTAGAATACATAATTCATAAAGCTACCATTCATAAATATCCGACAATTTTTGACTACTCGTTGTATTATAACTGAATATTTAAAAAGATCTCATATACCAATAAAACTGGTGGATGCGCCGGGAAAGCTTGTCTGGATTAATATGATTTTTCCGGTTAACACTCGAATTTATAAGTTCATCCCCAACAGTGTCACTGCTGACGTAACAAAATAAATTAGATTTACCCACCGCTATTCATCAAATGGCGCAAAAGTAACAGCTGACGCAGCCGTTCCGTCGGAGATAACGGAGCATTCAAGTATTACGCAAGCCTCCCCTTCTAAAGAAAAACAAGAACGTAGCAAACCCCTTCATGCCGAAGCCATCAAATTTAAAAAATATCTTATTGAGTAATTTAAGTTCGCTAGCGGCCCCTAAATTATCCGTATATATTTGAAACTTTATCATCCGCTTAATCCTCTTTTATCCACTTCATATAAAACCAAACTCATTACTCATCCCGGTCCTATCATGCGGGCCATTCCCTTTGATCTCGTGAAAAATCCTCGTAATTTTTCCAGGGCCAGCAGCCGTCCGAGGACGAGAACACGCCGCAGAAGCGCGTCGACAAGATCTTCGACCAAATGGACAAGAACCACGACGACCGTCTGACCCTGGAGGAGTTCCGAGAAGGCAGCAAGGCCGACCCGAGGATTGTGCAGGCGCTCAGCCTGGGCCCCGAATAGCACGAGGACGCGGGGATTTCACCCGAAACGCTCTGACGCAAACGAGGGACTCTTTCGATGTACGTTAAAAGCATTGCACGTCTCCGCGACACCTGGAGACGCGGTACATTAGGTCCCTATGGCTACGACGCTCAATTATAATTAGTAAATCACAATCGTGTATCGAAAGTCAATTTTATTTGAGTGTGGGAAGGACACGTTAGGGTTTTTTTCACATCAGACAATCAAGAACTTCGGTTTGTCGAGTGGTGCGTTCGTTTAGATTTTACGTTAATTGTTATGAAAACGTAAGTGTCAAAAGTACATCATAAACACCATACCTGTTGTTGTAAAGAGATTTTATACATAGTTGGAGCTAGCAATAACCTTTTTACGTCCAGGTGGGTTGGAGATTCCAATAAAAAAAACTTTTCGGGCAGAACGTGTGGCTCTATTCACGCTCTTGCATACTAATATTCTAAAGATTCAGTCGTTGTAGCTGCATTTACTCGCTAGTACTTATTCGTAGCTCTAGATCCAATTAACGTAGTTTCGAACATTACATGTAACTATTTTAACTACTTTAAATAGGTATTGAAGATTTTCATTACGATGTGACTATCGAAATCCTTAAAACTTGTCCTCACGCTTCACGCCATCTTTCTTGCATTCAACAAGTTCTAAGGATCTACCTGCGACACACGTTACGTACTTAGACTATTACGATCTGGTAGAGAAAATCGCATTTTAAGAGTATAAAAGTGGACTTCAGTGTCGATTCTACTATTAATTACTTCGCTATCTTTCTACTTCGCTTGAGTTGATTTTCCGCACGGATGTCGGTTCCGACGAAAACGCGAACCACTTCTCCTCATTTACGTGTACATAACGTGGCCTAAACGATGCGTTTACATTGTGATGATTTGAAAATATGACTTTAGCAACGCGCTAAATCTTTCTGTTTACAACCTTCTGTGATAATTACAATCATTGTATCGCAATAATGAAAATGCTGTGTCTTGTATTGCAGTAGGCTGTTCTTGTTGTTTTAGATAATTGATAACATGGTTGTTCCGTTTGACACTGTTTGTTGTTGTATATTATACATAAAATTGAAAACCTATTGTGTTGTAAGTTTTGTAACATTAAAACTGAATGTACAAAATAAATAGTCTAACAATAATGATGTGTACTTTAATTAAATTAACTTACCGAATTTACAATGTTTCCCAACACCGTGCTGATACATGCAGCGAAGTAAAATACTTCCCGGCACCGTATCGAAACCGTTCTTACTCCCAGTCGCTCGGCGAAATGGCGAGCTCCTGATGTCGACGTCTAAGAAGAGAAGCCAAAGAGGGAGAGAAAGAAGTAGAAGAGGAAGACCCAAAGAAGCAAAAGAAAAACGTGTAAACATAGTGTAAGTAATAAAGACCGTAAAACCGTCTGTTTTGTTTCCCTCTCGCACAACCTGACAGCTGACTCCGATTGTGGAGCATACCACGTTAAAAAAACTGTAAAACCGTAACAAAAGCGTCAGAAAGCTGGGCGGAAAAGGTATATTTTCTCAGATTTAAGAGACCAGACCAACAGCTCAAAAATACCAGAATATTTCCAGATAATGTCAGTGAAATGATCAGAAAATTCAAAACACTATTGTAGTTAATCTAAAAATGATAAAATCAAAGCAAAAATTGAAAAAAGACGAAACTTGATACGCAATTAAACAGACCTAGAGCAATAACAAGTTACAATAAAAAAGCTAAAAAAAGCACCGTGAGAGAAAAGACTGCCAAAATAGGTACACGATATAGAAAAGCTTTAAAAGCTTAAAAAGAAATTGATGAGAATATTTAATTTTATTTTAACTTTCAACTGTTAAAATTATACAAATTGGGGATAATTTTCAGTTTTAAATTCAGAATTAACCATTAAAAATTCAGGAATTAAAGATTTTCATTGCTCAAAATTTACAAATCTGAGAATTCAAGATTCAAGCTTTCAGAATTGAAGGATTCAACTTTCCAAATTCTGAATTTCAACAATTCATTCGAAATTTCAACAATTCAAAATGTTCACAATACCAAAATTCAGGAATTTAAAGACTAACAATTCACATTTTGTATATTCAATTTTTGGATTTTCCATTTGAAAATTCAAAATTTCCATAATCGAATTCAAATTATTTAAAATGTCCACATTAAAAATCCTGGAATTCAAGATTTTCATCGTTCAAAATTCACAAATTTGGGAATTCAAGGTTTCGTCTATTTAAGTTTTTAGAATTCTAGAATTGAATTTTTAAAATTTTCCAATTTCGGAATTTTATTAACAAATCATTCGAAATTTAAAAATTTATGAATTAAAAATTTTAACAGCTGGGTAATTCAGGAATTTGAAGACTAACAATTCACATTTTGTATGTTGAATTTTTGGATTTTCCATTTGAAAATTCAAAATTTCCATAAAGGAATGGAGATTATTTAAAATGTCTACATTGAGAATTCCCACCATTAAAAATTCAAGAAATGGCTCAAAATTCACAAAATTAGGAATTCAAGATTTCGTCTATTCAAGTTTTTAGAATTCTAGAATTGAATTTTTAAAATTTTCCAATTTCGGAATTTTAACAAATCATTCGAAATTTAAAAATTTATGAATTAAAAGTTTTAACAGCTGGGTAATTCAGGAATTTGAAGACTAACAATTCACATTTTGTATGTTGAATTTTTGGATTTTCCATTTGAAAATTCAAAATTTCCATAAAGGAATGGAGATTATTTAAAATGTGTACATTGAGAATTCCCACCATTAAAAATTCATGAATTGAAGATTTTCATCGCTCAAAATTCACAAAATTAGGAATTCAAGATTTCGTCTATTCAAATTTTTAGAATTCTAGAATTGAAGTATTAAAATTTTCCAATTTCGGAATTTCAACAATTCATTCAAAATTTAAAAAATATGAATTCAAAATTTTAACCGCTCGGTAATTCAGGAATTTGAAGACTAACAATTCACATTTTGTATACTCAATTTTTAGATTTTCCATTTGAAAATTCAAAATTTCCATAAAGGAATGGAGATTATTTAAAATGTCTACATTGAGAATTCCCACCATTAAAAATTCAAGAAATGAAGATTTTCATCGCTCAAAATTCACAAAATTGGGAATTCAAGATTTTGTCTATTCAAGTTTTTAGAATTCTAGAATTGAATTATTAAAACTTTCCAATTTCGGAATTTCAACAATTCATTCAAAATTTAAAAAATATGAATTCAAAATTTTAACCGCTCGGTAATTCAGGAATTTGAAGACTAACAATTCACATTTTGTATACTCAATTTTTAGATTTTCCATTTGAAAATTCAAAATTTCCATAAAGAAATTTGAATTATTTAAAATGTCTACATTGAGAATTCCCACCATTAAAAATTCAAGAAATGAAGATTTTCATCGCTCAAAATTCACAAAATTGGGAATTCAAGATTTTGTCTATTAAAGTTTTTAGAATTCTAGAATTGAATTATTAAAACTTTCCAATTTCGGAATTTCAACAATTCATTCAAAATTTAAAAAATATGAATTCAAAATTTTAACCGCTCGGTAATTCAGGAATTTGAAGACTAACAATTCACATTTTGTATACTCAATTTTTAGATTTTCCATTTGAAAATTCAAAATTTCCATAAAGGAATGGAGATTATTTAAAATGTCTACATTGAGAATTCCCACCATTAAAAATTCAAGAAATGAAGATTTTCATCGCTCAAAATTCACAAAATTGGGAATTCAAGATTTTGTCTATTCAAGTTTTTAGAATTCTAGAATTGAATTATTAAAACTTTCCAATTTCGGAATTTCAACAATTCATTCAAAATTTAAAAAATATGAATTCAAAATTTTAACCGCTCGGTAATTCAGGAATTTGAAGACTAACAATTCACATTTTCTATGTTGAATTTTTGGATTTTCCATTTGAAAATTCAAAATTTCCATAAAGGAATTTAGATTATTTAAAATGTCCACATTAAGCATTCCCACCAATAAAATTTAAGGAATTCAAGATTTTCATCGTTCAAAATTCACAAATTTGGAAATTCAAGATTTCGTCTATTTAAGCTTTTAAAATTCTAGGATTCAACTATCAAAATTTTCCAAATTCGGAATTTCAACAATGCATTCGAAATTTAAAAAGTATGAATTCAAAATTTTAACAGTTCGGTAATTCAGGAATTGGAAGACTAACAATTCACATTTTGTATACTCAATTTTTAGATTTTCCATTTGAAAATTCAAAATTTCCATAAAGGAATTTAGATTATTTAAAATGTCTACATTGAGAATTCCCACCATTAAAAATTCAAGAATTGAAGATTTTCATCGCTCAAAATTCACAAAATTAGGAATTCAAGATTTCGTCTATTCAAGTTTTTAGAATTCTAGAATTGAATTATTAAAATTTTCCAATTTCGGAATTTTAACAATTCATTCGAAATTTAAAAAAATATGAATTCAAAATTTTAACAGCTCGGTAATTCAGGAATTTGAAGACTAACAATTCACATTTTCTATGTTGAATTTTTGGATTTTCCATTTGAAAATTCAAAATTTCCATAAAGGAATTTAGATTATTTAAAATGTCCACATTAAGCATTCCCACCAATAAAATTTAAGGAATTCAAGATTTTCATCGTTCAAAATTCACAAATTTGGAAATTTAAGATTTCGTCTATTTAAGCTTTTAAAATTCTAGGATTCAACTATTAAAATTTTCCAAATTCGGAATTTCAACAATTATTCATTCGAAATTTAAAAAGTATGAATTCAAAATTTCAACAGTTTGGTAATTCAGGAATTGGAAGACAAAAAGTCACATTTTGCATTTTAAAATTTTAGATTTTCCATTTAAAAGTTCAAGATTTCCATAAAGGAATTTAAATTATTTAAAATGTCCACATTAAGTATTCCCACCATTAAAATTTAAGGAATTCAAGATTTTCATCGTTCAAAATTCACAAATTTGGAAATTCAAGATTTCGTCTATTTAAGCTTTTAAAATTCTAGGATTCAACTATCAAAATTTTCCAAATTCGGAATTTCAACAATGCATTCGAAATTTAAATGTATGAATTCAAAATTTTAACAGTTCGGTAATTCAGGAATTGGAAGACTAACAACTCACATTTTGTATATTCAATCTTTGGATTTTCCATTTAAAAATTGAAAATTTCCAAAAGGAATTTAAATTATTTAAAATGTCCATAATATGAAAAATTCCCACCATTAAAAATTCAGGAATTGAAGATTTTCATTGTTCAGAATTTACGAATTTGGGAATTCCAACATTTCATCAAATCAAATTTTGAAAATTAGATTCTCAGGTTCGTATTATTAAAATTTACAAACCTAAAATTTTAATGATTCAAAATTTCCAAATTCAGAATTCCCACCATTCAAAATTTGCAATTTGCTGGAATTCGTAACATGAGTTCAAAATTTAGAGATTATATAAATCAAAATTTCCATATCAAAAATTTGGAGCATTTCCGAATTCAGGAATCAAGAGTTTCATAATTCAAAATTTGTAAATTCAGAAATTCCTATTTTGAGAATTCGGAAATTTAGAAGTTTAACGTTTGAAATTATCGAAATTCTGAATTTCAAAGATTCAAATTCAGGATTTCTACGATTCAAATTTTGTTAATTAAGAATTTAAGAATGTAAGAACTCTTGGGATAAAATTTGAGAATTCAAAACTTCAACTAATTAAATTTAGCGGAATTTTGCATTTCAACGATTCAGAAATTAGAATTTGAAGATTCTAAAACGATTAAAAATTTTCAAAATCTCAAATTCATGGATTTCATGGTTTAAATTTGAAAACTCTAAAACTGAAGATTTGAATGGCTCAAGGTTCACAAATTACAAACTGAAATTTGGTACAGATTTTGAAAATTCAGGTATTCAAAATTCGAAATTTACAAATCGGGGAATTCAAACATTTTAACAGCTCACGATTTACATTTTCAAAATACAAGTGGTTAGGATTTTGCAAATTTTCCCATTTAAAAAGTAGTAATTTCCGAAGGCGCTAATTCAAATTTAAAATTTGAAAATTTACAGATCCAAATACAAGAGCTCAAAATTTGCAAATTCAGGGATTTTAGATTTCAACTGTTAAAATTTTCCGAATTCGGGAAAGTTTTAAATTCAGAATTCACCAAAATTGAGAAATTGAAGATTTTCGTTTCTCAAAATTTACAAATTTGGAAATTCAAGATTACGTCTGCAGAATTCAAAGATTCAACTATTAAAATTTTCCAAATCCGAAATTTCAACAATTCATTCGAAGTTTAAAGTTATGAATTCAAAATTTAAAAATTCGGAAATTGGGGAATTTGAAGACATTTTGAATAAGTATTCAATTTTTGGATTTTCCATTCGAAAATTCAAAATTTCCAAAAAATTTAAATTATTTAAAAAGTCCATTTTAAGAATTCCCCCCATTAAAAATTCAGGAATTAAAAATTTTCATTGGTCAAAATTCACAAATTTGGGAATTCAAGTTTTGCGAATAATTAAAGGATTCAAAATTTCAGCGATCTTCAAATTTTGGATTTTCTAATTGAAAATTTGTTACTTCTGAATGCCACAAAACCAGATTCATACTATGAAAGTTCAGAAACCTAAAATTTTAATGAATCAGAATTTCGAAATGCAGAATTTCCACTATTAAAGATTTGCAGTATTTCCGAATTCAGAAATAAAAGATTTTCATAATTCAAAATTTGTAAATTCAGAAATTCAAATTTTCATCAATTCCTATTTTGAGAATTCGGGAATTTAGAAGTTCAACGTTTGAAATTATCGAAATTCTGAATTTCAGGATTTCTACGATTCAAATTTTATTAATTCAGAATTCAAGAATGTAAGATAAAATTTGAGAATTCAAGAATTCAAAAGTTCAACTAATTAAATTTAGCAAAATTTTACATTTCAACGATTCACAATTTACAATTTGAAGATTCTAAATTCCAACAACAATTTAAAATGTGCGAATTCAATTAGAGAATTACAAACTGAAATTTGGTACAGAATTTGAAAATTTAGGTATTCAAAATTTTAACATTTTAACAGCTCACGATTTACATATTCAAAATACAAGTGGTAAGCATTTTGCAAATTGTGAATTTTCCCATTTGAAAAGTAGTAATTTCCGAAGGCGCTAATTTAAAATTTGAAAATTTACGGATTCAAATATTTGCAAATTCAGGAATTCTAGATTTCATGACAAAAATTGCACGAATGGGTTCACCCAGTTTTTTTTTTTCAAATTACGCCCTAGATTTATTGGAAGTAAGTATTTAGATGACACATAAAAAACAAACCGCATAAAATATTAATCAAATATATAAAAATCAATATTTGTTTGTCGTAGCTCGTGTAAATTATTCGGCCTTTGATTTTAAATAACCCCACAAAAAACTCGTCATTGTGCAGAAACACATGACGTCATAACTATTTTTTGTGAGCAAACAAGCCATTAATGACACAGCAATTCCTTGTTTACAATAAAATTCATTTTCATGTCATGTAATATTTTTTTTTTTTAATTTTTTGTTCAAGCTTATCAGTAACTATTAAAATTCCCTCATTTGTCTCCAAGTCTTCGCGTCGTCGATTTCACATCATATAAATTGACACCCAGTGCGGATTTTATTTAAACTAATTGTTAGTGTTAATTAAAGTGAGTGGCGGTGTGCCATTTGGTTGCAGCGGGTGGACCGACCGGATGAAAGGGTTAGTTATTTTGATATTATTTTATTCATTTTGTTGCTTATAAATCCTATTATTATGCTTAATATTGCAACAATCACATTCAAATATAGAATAGTACGAATAGTTCCTTTTCTACTATCTCTACTAAAAGTAAACATTTCCGGCAGTCCGAGTAACTAATATTAACAAATTAATGGTCCATGAAGAAAAAGCAGTTACTTGTTCAAGGGTTTGTCTGAAATGTATTGTTGCCAGTTGCTTGTTCATTTTTTCGTTTGGATAATAGAAATACCGAATTTTATTCAATTTTTTAAATCTTATATGTAAATCTTTCGTTTTTTATTTATTTTGTACTTTTATTGCAGTAGGTTCGTTTAAGAAGATGATGGAAACGTTGGAACTTCATCGGTGAGTTTTTTTTTTTAATTTAAATATATCTAAGTCAAACTCCACAAACTTTAATAAGTATAAAATTACAAATGGAACATGTTTCGGCAGAACACTACTGCCATCATCAGCCCTTGAAGAATATACAAAATTCAAAATTTTTAAATTTACTCCACTTACTCTTTATTTATCGACATTCTTCTGGTTTATTATTTTCGTTTGCTCGAGTGGTATTCGTTACGATTATATAACCAAAGCGATCCAAAAAATGCGAAATTTTGACGGAACTTTTTTTCTGACGTTCATTAACAATGATCAAAAAATTGTTACTATGACAAAGTTCATTGTTGAAGTGATTATACCATGACGTCAAGGGTATAATCGCTTATCTATACACGGTAACTATGTAAAATCTGTAATTGCTATTGGCTTAATTTATTATTATGTGACATGTATTTTGGGTTGCATAACATGTGGGAGTTTGCAGGCACAAAGAGACTGTAAAACAGATTGTAAACCACATAACATATTAACCTTCCCACACATAAAACATGCTTTTTCAACCGCTTCTTCCTTTTCTAAACTAATCCTCTTAAAAAAAAAAACTTTTGTATTAAAAAGAGGTTTGTGAGGTTAGATCGTCTCAACAATTTTTTTGTCCCGACCCAAACCTCATCTTTCTCAAACAATTCTACCACTTTCCAGTTTTATATGATAAGGGGGAATTTTGGGGGCAAAATATACCTCGATCGATTGCACAACTGAATGTCATACACCAAAAACATTTTTGCCACTGTATCCACATACAAATAAAATGAGTCTGAAACACGGCCAACAAGAAATAACCGACCCTCTCGAAGAGATGTTAAAAAAGACCGGCTGCATTAACCACCACTACAAAGTGCAGGTAAGTGAGGTTATGTCACGAGTACATCTTTGAACTGGTTTTCCGGGGCCCAGGAATGCATAGCCGGAACCCAAGACTGGAGGAAGTGCAAAGAACAGGTGTCGGAGTTCAGAAAGTGCATGTCAGAGTACGAGGAACGGAGAAGACAGGGGGCTGTTTAAACTGTTGTAATAATTTATTTGTGTTATAAGAATATCTTACATTAAAATTTCAAAATTCTCGATGTGTTAAATTGACCAATCAATTGCAGCAACAAATCACATTCAAACAGTTTTCTCTTACAATAAACCGCGTGTTGGGTGGTGAGACACTTGGCACAGAAATACAAATCCACCGAGGTAACAAAGTCATAAAAAATAAATCTTAAAATAATCAGTATAAAATGTCCTTACTTAAAAAACACAACAACTAACATCACAAGAATGAAAGGATTGAGCAAGTCTACATAACTAACAAAAATAATACATTATATACATCTAGTGACTGAGTCTTTGGCAACACCTCGTTCCAACTTTTACGCAGTCTAAGACTCTGAGAATTGTAACAACTATGTACAGTAAAAATTGACAGAGTGTAATCACAATTATGCAGTCACGGATTTATTTTTAGGTGCGTCTTCATACCGACAAATTTCCAAAGAACTCATTGTGCTCAACGACGTGTAGGAATTGTTTACTATATGCGGGGCTTCGTTGAACTCGTCCAGCTCCTCGATGTCCGCCGAGGACGGCCCCTTTAGTAGGAAATACTGTTCGGAGCGCGTGGGCCACAACAAATGGGCCATCACACAGTAAGCAAAGCAGTCGGCCGAATATGTTATGCCTGCAACAACAATGCATAAATACCATCAATTAAAACCATCAAATTTCCATACCAAGAAGTAACTTGAATCTCCACAAAGCAGACACATGGAGAGCTATAAGGGCTAAAATCGGCAAGTAAATGAACCAGACCAAGCTGGAGGCTCCAAAGTGCAGCAAAAAATTCAGTTTCTGAGTGTTGTGTTCATACAACATGGTTGTGCGTAACTCGTACAAGAACCAGACCATGATTAGCGATCTGAAAACGATCATGAGCCATCCTGGCCAAGTCTGGTACTCATCAATGTCTTCTATGATGTCCACTTCAGTCTATAAAGAAGATTAAAAATTACAGTACAGACATAAGAAGATCTTACCAAGTTCCACACATACAGGAGTATGTGCACAATGCCGTAGCACAACCAAATGGCGAAAACGAGGGGCTTCCATGAGAGTTCCAAACGAGTCACAGCCCATCCTTTGGCCAACAGCAGCAACAAAAGCATGAAGGAGATCTAAAATAGAAAAGTGAGTCTCTGAGAAGATTAGTTTTGGATTTGTACCCTTGAAAGGATATCAAAGATGTCTCCAGTCATTGCCAATTTGGGATACCCCTCCCCATCTAGAGCAAACTTCAAAGTGTGGATAAGAATCAGACAGAGAGCAAGAAAGTCTAAGAACAAGCTAGCTGTGAACAATCTAGTAACTGGATGCTTCTGGGTCTTCACAGCATGACACTGAAGGGGCACCAAGACCATGTAACACAGCCAGAATAACAGATACAGTTCCAGGGTGTTCTGACGGTCAAAAGAAAACTGGTATGTTAAAGTACTGTATGAAGAAGCATTTGGATTGCCATTCACTAACCACAAATCATAGTCAATTCTGTAGTTGTGTGGGGGGTTATAATGATGCCACTCACACGTCGTCATATTTAGGTAGCAGGCTACCATAGACACATACCAAAAACTACAATAAACGCATTAGCTCGTGTTATTTGTAGCATGCAACAAAATTACGAGGGCTGCTTAAAATCTTGTATCACATAGGTAAACTGGTGGCCCTTGACAACGTTCCACTCTTTGTCCTCGTCGATGCATAGCTTGCCCTTCGGACAGGGAATCCTTCTTAGATAGTCCTGCCCATTAACGTTACACTTGTTTTCATACGCGTGTGAACTGACTTTACTAAACATCCTTTTACAGGCTTCCTCTTTGTCATACAACACCCTATTCTGATAGTAATCTATAAAATACGATCGTTGCAATACTGAAAACGTCACTGACACTGGAAAGTCTTCTCGAGATGTGATATTCCCGAAAATGTATCCGTGCGTTGCATCTGCTTGGTGACGGTCCGTCTTCTGGAACCCGAACTTGACTAAAAACTTGAAAAATTCGTTGCTTTTGAACGTCCCTTTCAGATGGGTGCACTGCTTCATTTCAAAGCACAAGAGTATGACGAGGAGGGTCACGAACACATTTCTGTATTGCATTTTTGTTTGAAAATATTGTTGGCGACAGGTTAGAGTTCTGTCACTTTGGCGAAGGGGATTTGACACTAGTGATTGTTTGGGGACTTTTTGGAGAGTCGATCTAAAATAGAAAATCCCCATATATTCAAAAATAAAATAATTTTCGTTGGATTAAACCATGAAGGTGATCTTCCCAAGTTTGTAATTAGATAATTTACACTAAGATAAGTGAGGTTTTTATGATAACAATGCGGGTCACCATTGACGCTGCACTACTTGGTTGGGGTAAATTTTGAGGTTAAGATCTAGACGTCAAATTTGGGGGCCAAGGTTTTAGCAAATTATTGTCGGGGACGGATTCCCTGTAGTTGTTCACAAGTAGGAAATAAGTCATGGCGCTTTTGAATCTAGGAGAGGATCCGTGGTATGTATTGTAACTTTTTGTCAGCGCTTGTGTCAGGTCTTTTGTAGGTTACTGGAACATGAGTCGTGCGAGAAACTCCACAGAGACATAATGGAGCAACTAATGCAAAGGCAGAGACTTTCTCGGACGACGGATAAGTACGCCCATCTTTCCGCCACCGTTCGCCTGCGACTAAAGCAGTACAACAACGAGCTGAGTCAGTTGAAGCAAAAGCTGGATGTTGCAGCCACAAGTGACTCCATGTATTTTTCCATTGCCATGGTTTCTTTTTTTTAATATCAATTTCCAGAACTCCTGCTGAGTCTGAAAGAAGGACAAGACAGGTGGAAATTCTACATTCCAAAGCCATCCAAATGCAGAAAATGTTTGATGATCAAGTCTCCAGTAAAGGACAGGAGGATAGAATGAGGTTGATAGGGAACAGTGGGGCTTCTGCTTGGGATCATGAAGGGGAGGCTTCGCAGTACTCAGTGGTTCAGTTGAGGGATGAGCAAAAGAGAATGCTGGGAGGTTGTCTTTACATTCTGGAATTCTCAGTTTTAATGTTATGTTTGTAGAACAAGAACAAGGTCTTGAAAATTTGTCGCAGATTATTGCCAGGCAGAAAAATATAGCCCATACCATCACTGATGAAGTGGATTTACACAATGGTAAACTAATACATGTTTTTATACTAAACTTACTCAGTAATCAGAAATACTCTTGAGTAATTTCTGGGTAAAATCTCAGTACTGGGTATGGCCCAACCGAGGCTGCCGCCACATTTTGAACGTGAAAAGTCAAAGGAACGTCAAAAAATCCCGCGAAATTTAAATTTCGGTCGTGCGACCGTCCAAAAAAAAAAACGATACAAGAGACGACTAGGTTGCGTACAAGATGAAGCAGTCAAGTTCTAATGGAACATTACAAATTTGTTGATTTTGGAATTTTAATGTTTACAAAACTAATTTGAACTCGCGTCATTTTAACACTATTTGGGGCCTATTCTGTAATTTTTAGATGGACGTAATTTTTTTTTTTCTGTAATTCTGTAAGGCTGTTAAATTAAGTTGAATAGCAATGACCAATCAGGGCTTGATATTTTAAAGGACGCAAAAATTTTGACGCCCATCTAAAAATTACAGAATAGGCCCCAAGGGGAAAATTTTTATAGGGGCCTATTCTATAATTTTCAGAGGGGCGTTAAAATTTTAGCATCCTTTAAAATTTCAAGCCCTGATTGGTCATTGCCATGACAACTTAATTTAACGGCCTTTAAAATTTAGAGGAGCAGTTACAGAATAGCGTCCTTTGGGGCCTATTCTGCAATTTTTAGAGGGGCGTTAAAATTTTACGCCCCCTATTACTCTACCTTTCTTTACAGACATTCTCGATGACTTGGGCACCAACATCGACCGCACCGACAGCAGAGTAAGAACAGAGACCCAACACGTCTCGGTAGTGGCCGCTAAAGACAAAACTTGCATATATTGGGTGGTGATCATTTTATTATTTATAAGTATAATAATCGTCGCTGCAATCTAACATTTATTGGAAAAAAACCTTGTGATCGTAATATTGGCCAAATATTGTATAATAGAATTTACATAAATCTTTTTACACTAAATGTATAAAATAAATATATTTAAAGATGTTTACTTCAGTTGGTCTAGGTAGGGAACGTTACGGAGGTCTCCATAGGAGGCGATCGACAATTTGCTTGCTCCCACTCGTTTCAGCGCCTGAAGAGAAATCGATTATTTTAGATACTGTACTTTGTTGTATTACTCACAGCGTTGACATCTGAAGTGGTGACGGAGTCGACTTCCGCGGCAATCTGGCTTGGGGATCGGGCCCCCCTTAGCAGGGCCGCTTGAGTCCCAATGGAGGCAATGGCGTTGGTTCCACTCTCGTTGTCCAAAAGTATGGCCGCTTTCAGTTGGTTCTTACCCCTAGTGACGTCGGCGTCTGAGATGTTGCCGCTCTTCAGCAGTTTTGCCGCTCCCTCTACTAATCTACCCGCGTTGGCAGCTGGGGCTACGATGAGCGCCCCTAAGAGACCGGCGTCGCTGTAGGTGGCATTGAGTGCGCTAACGGCAACTTGGTCTCCGACCCCCGAGCCGATAGCTTTGCTCAGAGCTCCGTTGTCCAAATTTGCCCATTTCAATTGTGGGCCCACCCCTAGAGCTCTTTGCAAGACGGCGAAAGCAAGGGCTTGTTTGGGGTCTTTCAAGGCGCCACCTTGACCCGCGATGGCCACGAAAGCGTATTGACTGGCTTTGTCGGAGCGGATTTCACCGCCGACGTACGGGGATGGGGTGGAGGAACCTTCACCAGTCTCTAGGGCCAGAGATTGGGCGTACTGGACGAGTTGGGCGTGGTCCACACCCAGACCTACGACAGCTGCGCGACCCGTGGTGAAGTTGGAGGCGACATAATGTTGGAGAGTCTCAGAAGAGATGTTGCCGAGGTGGTACTTCGCGCTGTAGAGGGAGTTGCCTAAGCCTCTGCGGAAGGCGGCCTTGTGGAGGAGGTCGACGGCACGCAACTGTGATCAGCAGAATTACATTATGAAAAAATCTTCAGACTTATTACCTGTGGGGGCCGCGTGGCCAACTCCAAACGCTGACGAGGCACGCTGTCAGACAGTTCCCAGGGTTGGAAAATCTGCCTAGTCGCGACTTCCGTGAGGAAAGGCAATGTCTGCTCGACCGCCTGGCGGGTGCCTTCCAGTGTGTAAGCCACAATTTCCCTGTCAGATGTGCAGGTCAAATTGGCTCCAACTTGTTGGATGTTGCGCGTGATGGCAAATTGGGAGGCGTTCTTCGTTGACAATCCAGCGCTGATGCGGAGAGTGTGTGTGACGCCCGCATTGTCGGGAGTCTCGTTACGGGAACCAGCCCTGCAATTGTGGTTTTAGTACTAGAAAAATTAATACTGGGATTAAAACCTAAAGACGATGGAAACTCTCGAGATGGGAGAGTCGTTTTCTGCGGAAGCTACCACCAGGCTGTTGGGCAAAGTGGTGCTCTTGAGGTCGTAGTTGGCGGAGCCGCCGATGGGTGCGGGAGAAGCAGAGGCGAAGCCGCGGGCCTGAAAGTTGATCGTAACTATAAGCGACGTTCTGAATAATTTTTTTTAATGCTAAAATGCTCAAATCTAATATTTAAGAGCATGCAGAATAAAACGTCCTAAATTAAACTGAACACTAACACCTGCCCTGAATTTATTTCAAAATTGGCGCTTTCAGATGAAAACTTTTTTAAAAAGATTGCTATGGATTTTTTCTTAAATGTCAATTTGAAATTTAGTAATTTAATAATAATTGTGAACCAACAGATACAAGCAATTTAAATTTGTGTGAATTATAAAACATTTTTGTGCATGTTAAGACAAATGTGGGGCTTCAGACTAATGTTACATGTTGCTGTTTGAGGCAAAGTATTTATTTATTATATCTATGTAATAACAAGTTTTCAGGTGCTACCAAATTACCAGTTCAAATGGTTGTGTGTGACTTCAAACAGACAATAATTGTTTGATAAATACTTCAAGCAAATGCATGCCAAAATATTCATGTCTTTTTGTAATTTTTTATTATGGTCTTTCCAGGCAGACCAAAATTATTCTATACCTTTTTATCATTGCATAATACAGCCCCAACAATAATGAACAGCTCAAAGACCGAAAAACTACACGACGTCGATAATTTGAATGAAGCTCTTAAATTCACTTTTGTCATTCAATATGTTTACATCAAACCAAAAAATATCTATAGAAGCATAGGGAACCAAAGGGAATCATTTCAGGAACGATAGGGAACAATCTTCAACGAAATCAAGCATGAAGAGTTTACATAACAGGTCAATAAATTCCCTTACCGCAATGGCACGAAGCAACGGAACTTTGGACAAGTTGGTGGTCATTGTGTGTAGTACGATAGAAATTCTTAAAACTGTTGTTAACACACTGCTTCAACTAAGAATCAGTCCCCTTTATTTCGACCCTTTGAGCCCCAACTGTCATATGCTGATTTGACAGGTTACGTAAGTAGCGAGAATATCCCTAGATCACCCTAGATCATTGTCCAATCGACTTCTAAAATTTTTGTCTATTTAAACTTCGCATTTTAATATGTAAATTAAATTGCTTCCATTCCGCCTTTTGCAGCCTTTAGTAAAGATGGAATTTTATTAAATTTATTGGTATAAATGAACTAGGGAGTTTCACATTCCATATTGTGGTGGTGCCACTGACCCACTATGTTTCAAATAGAAATGGCGGCCCAAATATTTTCCCAATAAAATCTTCACGTTTTTATTCATTAAATTTAACACAGAATAGTATACATCGATATCAAACCTCTAAACTAACTAATTCCTCGCCGTCAACACGCTGCTGGTTCCGGGAGCCACGGTGACTTCGCCCGCCTGCCCTGACGTGTCTCTCTGGGGACTCTGAAAGCCACTATTTGCCTCAAATATTCCACACACAACTTCCTTTACCTTGACGTGTATTTTGCTTTTCAGCACCGCCGCTCTCAAAATCAGCATTCTCGTCCTCCTCTGGTACTCCTTTCCCATTAGCAAACTCCTCTCAAATGTCGTGCTCCTTTGGTCAACGTGTTTTGCGAACAGAATTTTATTGTGAGAGTCGATGCGCGCCTGGATCTGTCCGTCCAGAATTAACTGCATCAGCTCGTCTTCTAAAGCTGGAACTGTTCTGTTGAAGGCCACAGCCATTTTATGCATGTCTGCGGATAAATACGGGCTGAAATATTGAATTAGGGCCCTGTTACGTATTTGCGTGTATAGAGTATTGATGTGGGGGGCTATGTACATGTCTAGTAACAAGTTGTCTTTGATTTCATCAAGCAGTTTTAAACAGGATGCATATTTAGATTCATAGAATTTAAAGATTATGTCACGAAGCTGGGGTTCCAGCTCCAGGAACAGCTTGAAGGAACTACTGAAAATAAGATTTTTCTGCAGTTCATGCCTGTCAAAAGTGGCCAAAGCACAAAGACCCCCATACATAGCTACATTGTTTGCTGACAACAGCTCAGGAAAATCACAGTGATCTAAATTTGCCTGCAAGAAGTGCTTGGCTGCTGATTTGTATTTCTTAGTTGCCAACTCTGCCAATCCAGCAGCACATTTTAGTTTGGTCACAATGACTTGGTTGGAGTCTTTAGCTTGAGCTTCAGTGAAATCTGGAGTACTTTCAGCTTTTGAAACATAACTCAAGACATGGGACCAGTTTTGTAAATATACTGAAACTTTGATCACATTCAGGCACATGTTTACTACATGTTTGCCACTAGTGCAGTAGTCTCTAGCCCTAGAGTAGCACTTCAGAGCATTTGACAGATCTCCACAGTCCAGGTAGTGGTCACCCAAATCATCATGCCCCCTCCTAATGCTTTCTTTGATCGAATTAGACTTGTAATTTTTCAAATCATTGTCCAATTTTTCCAATTTGAGGGCGGCTTTCTTGGATCGCGTCTCCATCCACAAGTTGTCGATAACCGGGATGTCTTGGGACGTCGAGGGGGCCGCTACATCCGGCACACTCAGAGCGGTAGTGACTTCCGCGAGTTTCTGATGCAGAACCTGATAGAGATTTACGTTGTATGTAGTCATAACGTACGAAATGGCCGTTTTTAGGGCTTCCAATCGTAAAGAGGGACAGTGATCTATTATAAAAATCAGTCTGTATAGTTTGGCCAGGCCAGAGTAACTATTGGCGTATACTTCGAGATCTAATGACGGGTTCTCAACTAGGTAGCTTTCTTCTTCATTGTTGTCGTTGTCTTCAGGGGGAGCATCCACCTGCATGGGCTCCACTGCGTTCTAAAAGTGACATTTATAGCTCGATTTTTTTAAGGTTTATAGGTTACCAGTGCCACAATTGTCTGCATTTGCAGCGGCATTTGCGACTCGAAAGTTAGTTTCAACACAAATAGGCTTCGGACTTATTTGGGGGCACAAAACAGATCTGGTTTGTACCGAACTGTCAAAGTTTATGATGAAAATCCCTAGATCAAATGTTTTTTTTTCTTTCAACTTCGGGTATAAAAATTTTAAAACTATTAAACAACGTATAATTTAAATGGACAACAAAAGGAGCGTTACGTAAAATAAGGAAAGTGAAGTTAGTTTTCAGAAATAAATTCTTTAAAATGTAGTGATGTTTGTTGGTTGAGGTTGGTACTCGAAAGAACCAAAGTCAGGCCGTGACAGGATATTTTTAATCATTTTCAGAAGAATCAAAAAATAGGTGATAAGAAGTTCATAAACACGTGTCAGAATGTCAACAAAGACTAAAATCATTGAGAAAAACGGCACTGTAAAATCCTCAGAACTGAAGTCCGTAATCACAAGGGCAATAACCGCCAACTCAGAGTGGCCTGACAAGGTTAATTTATTAACATATTAAATTTAACAATTTAGAATTTCTTCAATTAAAACGTTGCAGGATGAGTTTCTGGATGTCATATACTGGGCGCGGCAAGCTATAGGACTGATTCTGGGAGTATTTTGGGGTCTGATACCTTTGAGAGGATTTTTAGGTTTATTATTGTGAGCCCTTTCATCATCACTAAGATCTTATCTCACTTCAGTTATTGCAGATTTGTTATAGTAAATGCAGCTGTTATATACTTTTACTTCAGTAGTTTCCAAAATGTAGATGAGGAGGAGTATGGGGGAGCTTGGGAGTTGACCAAAGAGGGTTTTATGACATCATTTGCAGGATTTCTGGTATGATGATTGTCAAGTTAACACATATTTGTAACTCTTTCTTTTAGGTCACTTGGATTATTATATACTCAGGATTATATCAAGATGGACCCCAGTTATGATAGAGCAACACTACAAATTTGTATTTTGTACAAAATTCAATAGATAATGCTGGTCAAGTGTGACTAAATAAAGTGTTCCAGTTTGGGCCAAAGTTCCATTTAAAATCATAAGATCTGTAAACTGGATTTTAATTTGTAAAATATGTGGTTATGGGCCAAATTTTAGAATAAAATACGGAAACAAATGGATAGTAATACCTGGAAATGATTATGTATAGAGAAAAGTATTCAATTTCATATCGGAAATTATTAGTTGAGAGATCCCGCCACGGTTTGAATATACGTCAAAAAATGGGGACATCATAAAGCCCGAAATTTAAATTTGGCTAGTGAATCGTCGTTGAGAATGTACACGGCGTGAAAACTTTTTTTTATTGCCCAATAACTTTAAGGGGTATAATTAGTACGATTTTATAACCGACAAAATTTGAGGTTAGAACCGCTAATGTTTACGAAAGGGGCGCTCGGGTTATTAGCCGATTATGGGGGCGACAGTTCCGACGAGGAAGTCCCAGGGTGCCGCGTCTCCACCAAAAGAATGCATAAAGACGACGACGACGAAGTGGAAATGCAAAACAAACGATTTGAGAGGTTAGGTTGACTCTCCTGTTATCATTCCTGCATTAATTTTTTTAGGTTGCCGCCTCCAAATTTCACTATTGAAAAAACGGAAGAAGTGAACGATGATTCCTCCTTGCACCAGGGCCGGATTAGAAGTTTTCAACATGAGAGGGGCAATTGGGCCACTTACGTATACATTCCTTGTAATGTCTTTTCAAGAGATGTTTCATATTATAACGGTGAAATTGTAGGTGTGATAAATGAGGGATTGGAAAGATTGATAACAAAAGTTATAGCTGCTGGAGGAGAAGCAGGAATTGATCTAAAAAATATAGAAGATCTGCACCTCAGCCTCACCAGAACTGTGATTTTGAGGCACCACTGGATTGAACCTTTTGTGGAAACTTTAAGAGAGAATTTAACCCAATTTACAAAGTAGGTATATTTAAACCAATATTGCAATAGTTGAAAGATATTTCTTTTAGATTTATTATAATGTTCAATAGTTTAGAAGTATACTGCAATGAAGAAAAGACAAGAACTTTTATAGGACTACAAATCAAGACTGGTTATGATTCACTCCTCAAAATGGTGCACTGCTTGGATAACTGTCTGTCTGAGTTCAAGCTGCCAGAATTCTACAAGGACCCTTCATTTCACATTAGTATAGCATGGGGTCTTGGTGACTTAACAGATAAAGTAAAAACACTTATTCCACAGCTGAATTGTGACTTGGATGACCTTATGACTGAATTTTCACAAGACAACTGGTACATTTATGTTGAAAGGCTTCTGTGTAAAACAGGAAACAAGGTGTTTCAATTTCAATTGAGTTGACTTTATTTTTGTATAAAAGTAAGCAGAGATCAGTGTTTCTTTATGAAGTAAGATCTTCCCCCTGGATTCATAATTGTGCCTTTAGTGGGTGCTTCCAGACACCACTCATACCACACCTTGTCCTGGTTCTCCACCCTCCAGAAAGATATTTCAATAACTGCTCCACCCTCCACTTTCAAAGGTTCCTACAAAAATATTTCATACAATACTTGAGACACCACACTGGTGAAACTTACCATCAATGGAAATACTATAGGGAACCAGCTGACCATCTCATGGGTGTGGGTGTCCGGATGAATACTCAGCATAACATCTTTGTACAAAACAGTGTCGAAAAATCCGACGAATCCCGTGAGGACGCACGCTTGTGTGCAATGAAATCTCAACCTCTTGTACCTCTCATTAGAGATCGATTCGCTCCAATTAGGATGCTCGAATTTGAATAACGGTTGTGGCGGCGCAATTTGGTAATAATTAACTAAATGAATTACATATGGTGTCTCATAACACGTCCTCATCGTCTTGTCTGCAGGCCTGTTGTTCCTAATCTCGTTAAAAATCTTTATGCTCTGAAGGGGCGCCAAGTACGACGTGTACGAGCACGGTATCGAGACTCCGCTGCGTTTAAGGAACCGCTGGGCGCCGTCTAGACACTCTGGAGACAATTCATTGTCGCCAAAGGACCCCAAGAGTTCCGACACCAAAATGTCGGCTTTCTCCGGAGGTTCGTAAACCCGCATGTCTTCATTTATGAGGGTCACTTGGTCGTGCCAGTCGTGTTTTACTCGGTCGATGAGCGTGTTGACGGCAAAGGGATTTTTTTCAACAGCATAAACTTTTACTTTTCGGTGCAGAATGTAGGAGACGTTCAAAGCGGCTTGGACAAGGGGGCCGCGGCCGGCTCCTACCACCATGATAACGGGAATAGTAACTTCTTGAGGGACGTCTTCAAGCGCTCTTTGGATTGCGTTCTGATATGTTGTGTATTTTATTTGGTCTTTTTCAAAAACTTCATAGATGTTGGTTTCTAGATGCTCAGTGAGGGGTTGTAGAGGGTTTTGGAGGAAGTCTTCACAGCTGGAAAAGTCACATCAGTATTGATGAATACTAATTAATTTTCCTCACCCTTGGACAAATTCATTGTTGGGGTCAGAAACATACAGTTTTTTCCCAAGAAAATGTAAGTATTTTGCATATAGTGATAAGTCTCCTTCACTGTTTGTCTTGATAATGTATTGAACATCTATGGTGAGAAATCTTTGAATTAGGTCTTGGTGAAGTCGCGACAATACCGGCTTTCCATGATTGTTTAAAATAAAGTATGAAGTTGGAATCACCAGTGCTTTTACCGGCTCCCCAATCCATCTATCCACCTCATTCTTATTAGGAATGTATTTAACATCTGGCAACTCCAATACCACCCCCACATGCTTATCATAGTTACAATAAGTCCTAAACTCATCCCACCATCTCCAGGAATCTTGTCTTTCATCTTCTCCACAAATGGGACTATACTGAGATGGATGCACCATTGGCACCATGACCCAAATTGTCGAAGTAAACCCACTCACTAACTTTTCATTAATAATGCGGCCTAATTGGGCGTTCCCGCCCTTGGTGAGTGATATTTTAACCACAGGCACCCCTAAGTGTACAGCAAACCCCAGCTCTTGCAACAACAGGGCTTTACTCTTCCGTCTCACGTGCTCGATTTCGCTATCCACATTAAAATTTGTTGTCAACTCAGCTGAAAATCACATGTTAGCCAAGTTTCAACAACATCAATTGCCATACCAACGACATAGCGCCCCCATTCCCCACTCTGCAAAATACGATCGGTCCTTCCAATCGCTGGGGGCGGCTTCGACGCGAGCAGCTCCCTGGCATAACTGGGATGTGTGATTTGGGTGATAATGAAATGGTAGCCAAACTCATATGCTGACTGGATGGCCAGGCGTAGACTGTGGGGGCAGTTTATGTGGAGCCCCGTCGACATGCGCTTGCGTTTCTCGTTATCCCCGTCGGGGTAGAAATGGGTTTCGACGTTCATCGTCGGTCTGAAACATGTTGTGGATTGAGGTTATGTTACATGAGAGATGGTTGTTAACAAGGGGGCGAAGGATGTGAGAACAAAGATGCATAGTGGTTCGAACAGGTAGGGTGTGACGTTCGTGTTTAAATAAAATTTCAGAGTTACAACTTACTTTGAAATTAAATTGAATTGACAGTTATTTTAACCTCAAAACCGGTGTGATAAACGTCAGGGTAGGCAACAACACTGCAAAAGTACTACAAGAAGTAGCGGTAATTTCAAATGTGATGGGTGTAAACGTGCAAAAATAGAATTTTTGGGACGCTCCATGCGGTTTTCTGTGTTTTGTGATGTATTTAGGAGGATTTTGTGATGGGTGAAACTGATGAAAAATATTAGACAAAATTCTGTTGTAGGTATAGTGTGATCGTTTAAAGTTCACTGTGCCGCACGTACGGATGGTGGACTGTATTTAGGTGAGTGGCATGTTCACAAAGTTTTTAAGACATTACCTAACTGTTCTTAAAAAAAGAAAAAAAAAGGTTATTTTATTTGATTCATGGTTTAAGTTGAAATCGTGTCACGTGTGCGAAAAGAATAAAAATTCAACAAAATCTTTACAAGGAAGTGGAACTGATGAAAATAGGACAGTCTGGACGTCGAAATTTTAAGAAATTGAAAGCTTGACAACGTAAAAATCTAAGATTCCGGAAACGTGAGAAATTATAGGTGAAACTATAAATAACTTGAAAAACTCAAATTATAGAGAGCCAGAAACTTCAATCCTGAAAAATGACAAACCTGTGAATGTGAACGACAGGGCAATTAAGACATTAATAGATCATCTAATTACACGGATATAAATTTTACTTTACACAAACAATATGATGTTTGAATAATTTGTGAAGATCCGATATAATCTTGATCAGTCTGTACAAAATTGTTGAATCAAATCAAATTTGTGAAAAAATACAAAGCTTGGGAATGACCAAATTATGAAAATGATATTGAGAAATTGATAAATTGAGAAGCTAAGGGATTGCGAAATAAAGAAATTAAAAGATCAAGATATTGAACACCCGTGAATCTGAGAAATTGAAATTAGGAAACTGTGATTGATTAAATAATAATTTAGAAATCTGAGAATTGAGAAATTGTAAAATTCAGAATTTAGAACAACTAGGAAGTTGAAACGTGAATTTAAAATTAGCTGACACATTGAAAACCTGAAAGTCCGAACTGAACTGAAGCTAAGAAACTGACAACTTGGGAGGCTGAGAAATTGAAAAAAAAAAACTGAAACATAAGACACTGACAGTCTAAGAATCTGAAAACCTGAGGCATTGAAAATTTGAAAAACAGATTCTGAGAGTCCAAAAACCAACTAAGAAACTGAAAGATTAACAACCTGAAACCCTGAAAACCTAGGACACTGAAAGTCTGAGAACCTGAAAGCCAGCAATGGTAAAACATAAAAATACTGAAATTCTGAGACACTGTAAACCTAATCTGAGAAACTGAAAGTGAAATCTGAAAACCAGAATTCCAGAAAATAGGAATTGAAAACATGAAAAGCAAATATGTACTCCGAAACCTGAAACCTTGAAAACGTGAAAGCTTGAAAGAATTAAATCCCGAATTCCAGAAAAACCTGAAAACCGAAAATTTGAGAACTTGGAATTGTGAAAACCTATAGGACACCGAAAGTCTGAGAAACTGAAAGCAAAAAACCCTGAAAACCTACTTAGGTACTTATTTAGTTAAGAAATTCAGGTGCGGCTCTAGGGGGGCACCTCTGACTCGCCACCGAAGTAGGTACTATTTTATATCGTTTTAAGTGCAATTTTCATGGTATCACATTTGAAAATCTGAAAGCGTGGGAGCCTGAAAATCTCTGTACTTACTACATTCCTAGATCGAGGACATAACTGCATCAATACCTCACTCATTATCTACTATAATATTTTCTGAATATCACGACCAAATATCTATTTCTATTTTTGAACTTATAACAATGCACATCGATTACAACCAATATCTGTGTCTCCACTTCGCCCTGACCTTGAGCACGGGGTTTCCGCCATATGGCGGTCTTCTCCCCTAATCCCCGATGACCAATCAATTGCCGATCGAGCGTCACGTGGCGATCCTCGTGACTGCCCACGTGATGCGAGTCCCCGGATTAGTGTCGTTTTCCGTGAAAGTAACGTTTGCGGGCATTCATGCAACACGGCATCAGATAAGTGTTGCCAACCGTGTACATGAAACGAAGGTGTACATCGAAATCCCATCCACTTTCGGGGAGCCGGAGTCATTTTACCATCGGGCCCCGCCCTTCGGATGGGAGGGATGGAGCGGCGTTCCCGCCCTCCGCCGGCACCCTCGGGTACCTCACCGGCCATCATTGCCAGGGTGAGCGAGGGTGTATCGCGGCGTCACCCCAACTTGTTATGTTCTGAAGTGTTCGATCGCCATATTGATAGGAATACTCAGTTTTTATTGGTGGATTTATAATTAGTGCGAAAAATGCCATGAAGCCGAAATATGTATTTATCGATTTCGTGGGGCGGAGGGTGGCCTCGGCGGGCGCGGATTTGTTTGTCGTTTTCGGTCGGATTTAATTAGGGGAGAGCGGGATAGGTGATGGGGGCATCTGAGCGAAAATCAAAGGAAGCGGAAGATGATTTTGAAGCAGGAGCTTCTGGCGAAATTTAATTACTGTAAAATATGAAAAACTTGAAGAGAATACTTATTGGGTACAAAATTTATTTACAATTATATTTGAGAAGAGGCGTATTAATGGACGAGTTACATACAAATGTTTTTATTCATAAATAGCTCAGTATAATAGTTAATATCAGTATTTATAAATTCTGCAAATGAAATTGCCCCAAAAATAAAAAAAAACAACATAAATACACTGTAACACGGTATCCGAGCTTGCAATTACCCCGCATCCGCCCTCGCCTCACCCCCCCTGTCCAGGCATCACTCTATGAATAATTGATATTGGAACAACGAGCCCAATTATTAACATACAAACAATCTATTCATTTTTACGACGTCTGCGATCGTAAATTTTCATAAGTTGCACGCAAGAGGAAAAATTAGCCACTTCCGGTACGGCCAACGGCCCCTCCCAAACTGCGGTAGTACCGGCCTACTCGAGTAGGTGATGTTCGCATTTCCGGTAATTATGGCCGCAAATCAAATTACGCCATTCCGGATTGAAATTATTAATCTCTATTGTTTTGTGGAAACGCGAGAGAAGAAGGGGAATGGTAAATATGGAGGTTGGGAGGAAGTGAAGGTGGTCGGCCAATCTGATATGCTAACTTCATTTTTATTTTATCAAAAAGAATAATGGCTTCATTAACTTTCCATTCATTAATGGCGCTGTGAGCAGTCTAGCGTGTTATTTAGCTAACAGTCTAATTTCGAGTTAGAAGTTTGGGTCTTGGAATGCGATGTTGGGAAACTTTGTGCAAATTGTTTTTTTGTGTTATAAGTCTGGGGACGTCAAGTCCAAAATTTGTAAACATAAATAACGAGTACTGTCGGTCAACATCTAATAGATGCTCTCGTTATTGATATTCCACAAAGCAAACTACTTCCTATCCTTTTATTGCTTTGCCTCATTTCGATTCAAACAGCAGCTGTCCATGTTCTGCAATAATAATATTTTATACTTTAAATTTGAATTGTTAATTTTGCTTTGGTTTTACAAAAAAGAACTGGCATCGTATTTTTACGACTTTAATTGACCCCGAATCTTGATATTAAACTGTACGATAATAAACACATCAAAATCCCAATTAAAGTCAGTTACTCTGTACTAACTTTAATGGTTGCAATAAACTTTTATTGTTACTAATGAAATGAAGGCAAAAAGAAGGAGGTATGGGTATTATGATGTATCTGTCTATAAAAGCTTTCGACAATTAACCAATGATAGTAAATAAGAGAATTGTTGTTTTCCAGGTCTCAACTAGTTAGGTACCTTGGGAGATGGAATTAATAAAAATTCTTTAAAATACCTAATATCACTGTATTTATTCTAGATTTAAGTTCAAGTTTCAAGTTCCCTGTCTTTCAGTTTTGATGCTTTTCCAGCTGACCAGGATCTCAGCCTTTCAGGTTGTCAAATTCATCTTCAGGTTTTCAATTTCTCGGGATCTCCAATTTTTTCAGGTTCATAGATTTTCAGGTTGTCAAGTCCATTTTCAGGATGTCAAGTTCACAAACTGCAATTAAAAAATCCGTGCTATATCATTGTGAATTTTAAAATCTGCATTCGAAATCTGAAATCTAAAGCCTTGAATTGGTAAAATCGGGTGGAATTTGTAATCGAAAATCTAAAAAACTTGAAATCTGTATTCTGAAATTAAAACCATCAAATCTGGAATATGACACTCCGCCTTCTAATTCTGCAATCTAGAACCTAAAACTAGAAACGGGCAATCTGGAATGTGAAATCTAGAATGTGGAATTTGTAATCGAAAATCTTAAACTTGAATTTTGAAATCTAAACTATCAAATCAAAAATCTGGAATGTGACATTTTCAAATCTACATTCTAAATCTGCAATCTAGAACCTGAAATTGAAAATGGGCAATCTGGAATGTGACATCTAGAATGTGGTACCTGGAATGTGAAATGTGGAATTTGCAATCGAAAATCTGAATCTTGAACCCTAGAATCAAATATTCTCAAGTCTAAACTCCGTAATCCGAAATATAGATTATAAATCTGCATTCGAAATCTGTAACCTAAATCCCAAAATTGGAAATGGGCAATCTGGAATATGAAAATCTAAAACCTGAACTTTAGACCCCGAAAACTGAAAGGTTCTGGTAGCTATATCCACATCCACAACCCGCAATTTAGAAATCTGAAATCAAAAACTTGAAATTGAAAATCTGTAATCTGGAATGTGAAGTCGGGAATCCAATATTATCTGAGGCCTGAAACCTGAAATCCAGAATAAAGTACGGATCTAATATGGAAACTAAATCTCTGAAATTGGAAATGGGCAATCTGGAATTTGAAATCTAGAATGTGGAACCTGGAATGTGGAATTTGCAATCAAAAATCTAAAATTTGAATTTTGAAATCTGTATTCTCAAATCAAAACTATGAAATCCTAAATCTGGAATGTAATCTTAATATCATTCTGAATTCTAAATATGAAATCTAAAACCTTAATGTTAAAATGGGCAATCTGGAATGTGAAATCTATGATGTGGAATCTATGGAACGTGGAATGGGAAGTGTGGAATTTGTATTCTGAAATCAAATCTATCAAATCCGAAATCTAGAGTGTGTTATCTCAAAATCCACATTCTAAATCTGCAATCTAGAACCTGAAATTGGAAATGAGTAATCTGGAACGTGGAACCTGGAATGTGGAATTTGTAATAGAAAATCTAAAATTTGAATTTTGAAAACTATTCTGAAATCAAAACTATTAAATCCGAAATTTAGAATGTGTTAATGTTGAATCTTAAAATCCGCACTCTAGATCTGACATCTAGAACCTGAAATTGGAAATGGGCAATCTAGAATGTGGAACCAGTAATGTGAAATGTGGATTTTGTAACAGAAAATCTAATACTGGAACCCCAAAATATGTATTCTGAAATTAAACTATAAGTAAATTATCCGAAATCTGCAATGTGACATCTTAAAATCCGCATTCTAAATCAGCAATCTAAAACCTGAAACTGAAAATGGGCGATCTGGAATATGGAATTTGCAACCGAAAATCTAAAACTTTAATTTTGAAATCTATTCTCAAATCCGAAATCTGGAATGTTATCTTAAACTCTCCATTCTAAATATGAGATCTAAAACCTTAAAGTGATAATGGGCAACCTGGAATGTGAAATTTATGATGTGGAACGTGGAATGTGAAGTGTGGAATTTTGTGTGCAATTCTGAAATCTAGAATGCGTCGTCTTAAAACCCACATTCTGAATCTACAATTTAGAGGCTAAAATTGGAAATGGGCAATCTGGAATGTGAAATCTAGAATGTTGAACCTGTAATGTGAAATGAGGAATTTGTAATCGAAAATCTTAAACTTGAACCCAAAAATCTCGATTATTCTGAAATCTAAACTATATAATCCGAAATCTGGAATGTGACATTTTAAAATACGCATTCTAAATCTGCAATCTAAAATCTGAAATTGGAAATGGTCAAAATGGAATATGAAATCTAGAATATGAAATCTTAAAATCTGTATTTCTTATAAATACAGATTTTAAGATGTCATATTCTAGATTTCATATTCCATTTTGACCATTAGAACCTGAAATTGGAAATAGGCAATCTATAATTTGGTACCTGGAGTGTGAAATGTAGAATTTGTAATTGAACATCTAAAATTTGAACCCCAAAATCTGTACTTTGAAATCTAAACTATCAAATCCGAAATATGAAATGTCATTTTAAAATCTGCATTCTAAATATGAAATCTAAAACCTTAAAGTGAAACTGGGCAATCTGGAATGTGAATTCTGATGTGGAACATGGAATGTGAAGTGTGGAATTTGTATCCTGAAATCAAATATATCAAATCTGAAATCTAGAATCGTAAAACCTTCATTCTAAAACTGCAATTTCGAAGCTGAAATTGGAAATGGGCAATCTGGAATGTGAAATTTAGAATGTGGAACCTGCAGTGTGAAATGTGGAATTTGTAATCGAAAATCTAAAACTTGAACCCAAGAATCTGTATTATTCTGAAATATAAACTATATAATCCGAAATTTGGAATGTGACATTTTAAAATCCGCATTCTAAATCTGCAATCTAAAATCTGAAATTGGAAATTGGAAATGGTCAATATGGAATATGAAATCTAGAATGTGACATCTTAAAATCTGTATTTTTAAATCTGAATCTAGAACCTGAAATTGGAAATGGGCAATCTAGAATTTGGAACCTGGAGTGTGAAATGTAGAATTTGTAATTGAAAATCCAAAATTTTAACCCAAAAATCTGTATTTTGAAATCTAAACTATCAAATCCGAAATCTAGAATGTCCTCTTAAAATCTGCATTCTGAATCTGCAATCTAGAATCGGAAATTGGAAATGGGCAATCTGGAATGGGCAATCTAGAATTTGGAACCTGGAGCGTGAAATGTGGAATTTGTAATCAAAAATCTAAAATCTCAACCCTAAAATCTATATTCTGCAATCTCAGCTATCAAATCCTTAATCTGGAATGTCATTTTAAAATCTTCATTCTAAATATAAAATCTAAAACCTTAAAGTGAAACTGGGCAATCTGGAATGTGAATGGAAATCGGCAGTCTGGAATGTGAAATCTATGATGTGGAAGATGGAATGTGAAGTGTGGAATTTGTATTCTGAAATCATATCTATCAAATCTGAAATCTAGAATGTGTCATCTTAAAACCCCCATTCTAAAACTGCAACTTCGAAGCTGAAATTGGAAATGGGCAATCTGGAATGTGAAATCTAGAATGTTGAACCTGTAATGTGAAATGTGGAATTTGTAATCGAAAATCTAAAACTTGAACCCAAAAATCTGTATTATTCTGAAATCTAAACTATATAATCCGAAATCTGGAATGTGATATTTTAAAATCCGCATTCTAAATCTGCAATCTAAAATCTGAAATTGGAAATGGTTAAAATGGAATATGAAATCTAGAATGTGACATCTTAAAATCTGTATTTCTAAATCTGAATCTAGAAACCGAAATTGGAAATGGGCAATCTGGAATGTGAAATCTTGAATTTGGAACCTGCAGTGTGAAATGTGGAATTTGTAATCGAAAATATAAAATTTGAACCCTAAAATCTGTATTCTGAAATCTAAACTATCAAATCCGAAATATGGAATGTCATCTTAAAATCTGCATTCTAAATATAAAATCTAAAACCTTAAAGTGAAAATAGGCAATCTGGAACGTGAAATCTATGATGTGGAACCTGGAATTTGTATTCTGAAATCAAATCTATCAAATCAGAAATCTAGAATGTGTCATCTTAAAACCCACATTCTGAATCTGCAATTTAGAAGCTAAAATTGGAAATGGGCAAATTTGGAATGTGAAATCTAGAATGTTGAACCTGTAATGTGAAATGTGGAATGTAATTGAAAATCTAAAACTTGAACCGCAAATTCTGTATCATTCTGAAATCTAAACTATATAATCCGAAATCTGGAATGTGACATTTTAAAATCCGCATTCTGAATCTGCTATTTAGAATCTAAAATTGGAAATGGGCAATCTGGAATGTGAAATCTAGAATGTGACATCTTAAAGTCTGTATTTCTAAATCTGCAATCTAGAACCTGAAATTGGAAACGGGCAATCTAGAATATGAAATCTAGAATTTGGAACCTGGAGTGTGAAATGTGGGATTTGTAATCTAAAATCTAAAATTTGAACCCAAGAATCTGTATTTTGAAATCTAAACTATCAAATCCGAAATCTGGAATCTCCTCTTAAAATCTGCATTCTGAATCTGCAATCTAGAATCTGAAATTGGAAATGGGCAATCTGGAATGTGAAATCTAGAATGTGACATCCTAAAATCTATATTTCGAAGTCTGCAATCTAGAACCTGAAATTGGAAATGGGCAATCTGGAATGTGAAATCTAGAATGTGACATCTTAAAATCGGTATTTCTAAATCTCTAATCTAGAACCTGAAATTGGAAATGGGCAATCTGGAATGTAAAATCTAGAATTTGAAATCTGGAGTGTGATATGTGGAATTTGTAATCGAAAATATAAAATTTGAACCCTAAAATCTGTATTCTGAAATCTAAACTATCAAATCCGAAATCTGGTATGTCATCTTAAAATCTGCATTCTAAATATGAAATCTAAAACCTTAAAGTGAAAATGAGCAATCTGGAATGTGAAATCTATGATGTGGAACCTGGAATTTGTATTCTGAAATCAAATCTATCAAATCCGAAATCTAGAATGTGTCATCTTAAAACCCACATTCTAAATCTGCAATCTAGAACCTGAAATTGGAAATATGCAATCTGGAATACGAAATGTAGAATGTGGAACCTGTAATGTGAAATGTGGATTTTTTTAATCGAAAATCTAAAACTTGAACCCCAAAATCTGTATTCTGAAATCTAAACTAGAATATAATCCGAAGTCTGGAATGTGACATTTTAAAATTCGCATTCTAAATCTGCAATCTAGAATCTGAAATTGGAAATGGGCAATCTGGAACGTGACATTTTAAAATTCGCATTCTAAATGTGCAATCTAGAATCTGAAATCGAAGATGTGCAAACTGGAATGTGAAATCTAGAATGTGACATCTTAAAATCGGTATTTCTAAGTCTGCAATCTAGAACCTGAAACTGGAAATGGGTAGCCTAGAATGTGAAATCTATGATGTGGAACCTGGAATGTGAAGTGTGGAATTTGTATTCTGAAATAAAAACTACATAATATATCAAATCCGAAATCTAGAATGTTTCATCTTAAAATTCGCATTCTAAATTTGCAAGCTAGAACCTGAAATTATAAATGGGCAATCTGGAATATAAAATCTAGAATGTGGAACCTGTAGTGTGGAATTTGTAATCGAAAACGTAAAGCTTGAACCCCAAAATTTGTATTCTGAAATCTAAACTATCAAATCCGAAATCTGGAATGTAACATCTTCAAATCTGCAATCTAGAACCGGAAATTGAAAATGAACAATCTGGAATGTGCAATGTGGAATTTGTAATCGAAAATCTTATTTTTGAACCCTGAAATTAAATATTCTCAAATCTAAACTCTCTAATCCGAAAAATGGATTACAAATAAATGCATTCGAAATGTGTAGTCTAAATCCTAAACATTTTCATTAATTCATTGTGATTGTATTGTGAAACAAAAACATTCCTAAATCCTAAAATTGGAAATGGGCAATCTGAAATATGAAAGTCTAAAACCTGAACTTTGAACCCTGAAATCTGAAATGTAAAATATAAAACTCGGATTCTATATCCATATCCACAACCCACTATTTGGAAATCTGCATTATGAATTCTGAATTGAAATTATTATTGAAAATGGAAATCTGCAGTGTAGAATGTTTAATCTTGAATGTTAAATTTGAATATATCTGAAATCTCAAATCTACATTATAAATCTGAAATCTATAACTTGTAGTTGGAAATTTACTATAAGGAATGTGACATGGGAATTAGCAATGTAAAATCTGAAATTTGAAATTCTAAATCTGCAATCTGGAATGTGGAATGTGAAATAAGTAATCTATCATTCTAAAGTCTGTACTGTGAAATTTTCATCAGATCTAAAAAATGAAATCCGAAAACTGGAATGTGAACTCTTCTATTTAAAACCTAAAAGTAAAACGCTGAAATCTGCATTCTGTAATCCAAAGCTTGAAATTGAAAATCTGGAATGTTGAATCTCGAATGTGGAATCTAGAATTGCTAGCCTGGAATGGAGAATCTATAATTGAAAATTTAGCATAGCATGAAACAGAAAATGAAACGGGAATGAAGACAACACATTATACGTTGAGAAAGATGAGAAGAGAGACAAAAAAAAACGTAAAATGTCTCGAGAATCAGAATATTAAAAAGACATTAATAAAATAGAACAGGGGTAATCATAATTAACAAAACACAAAAAATAAAGAACACTGTACATTTAGAGTAGTAAAAAAAATCGGTGTGATTTTCCTCAAACTTAATATTTAATAATTTTGATATTTTTAGTCTTCAACAGCTTTTGTAGGACTTCCCAGAATACGTTACGATATTCGATTTATGGATTAAGGATTAAGTAACCGAACAATTGCAAGACCGAAGATTTTCGATAAACCTGAAAGCCCTCGGGAAAGTGTAGCTGACCGCTTAACGCGCACCCTCCTTGACCCCCATATTCCTCGGCGTCCACACCCTCCTCAGCGACTTTCTAATTACGACCAGTACGATCTAAAAATAATTGATGAGAGAAAAAGCGAACGGTAAACGCACGCTGGACATCTGGTCTCTGGGCTTCGCATCTGCATATGGGATCATAAATCCATAACCGTATAATACCCTCGCGAGCCCATCGAGTGCGGATGCTGTCGTAGGACCGTTGGGTAACTTTTTTTACGGAGTAGAAAGGGTGCTTTGTTGTCGGCGGACCGGTGGCCGGCCGGGTCATGGTCAAAGTTCCAACATTACCAGCACCTGGATTTGTTTATTATTAGCACAGGGGCGGAGAGAAACGGGCAGTCAAATTGAAAAAAAAAAAAACTGTGATCCATGAATTATTATCTACCTACGGAGTTAGCTTTCGGTGGGTCCTAAATTAACAACGAGTACAGATTTCACCCGCGCTTTCGAATACCGAATCAATCCGTGCCGCCTCTGAGCTGTCTGTAACCCGTTATGGCCCCCAGAGGAGCTTCCCAGAAGCCCCGTTATGTTTGTTGTTCGAACGGGTGCGAGTGTATCGGAGATCGATTCTGCGTCGAAAAAAGTAAACTCGAAATTAAATGTGCCGAGCCGGTTGCAAATGAGCTTGTCATACTCCTTGACAAGAGGTTTGCTACTATAATAAATTGAGATCGTTACGAGATTACGACAACTGTTTACAGTATCTAATTTGAATTATAAAAAGGTGGATGTAAATAAATAAGCGGGTATCATCTGTCATTGTCGGAGCGAATAGAGTGGGGCGGTTTTTGCGAGGAAATCCTAAAAGCTGAAATAGTAAATTATTGCGTTTCGTGAATTCGGGACCAACTCCGAACTGAAAGAATGGTTTCCACGTGCACCAAGTTCGGCAAAATAAATTAGAAAAAAATAAAAACATTTTAATTTTAATGGTAATGATAAATTTGGCAGTTATTGTACACAATTTGCTTCTTTGTAACATTGCCGCCGAAGCAATGTTGGAAGTTGAAAAAGTATTGGGAGGTCCTTCTGTTCTTTGATTCCTAAGCTTCTCAATTATATTTGCGTGATGTTGATGGTCTATCTGTAAATATGGATGAATTGATACGGCGTTCCTGTGGCCAGTTATCTTCAGTTCTTTGCTAATTTAGTAACCGCAGTTGACCTTGTTGAATGATTTGTGACCTTAATCCGTTTCATATTGAGTCCTGCTTTCTCGGCACTTTGTTTTACGGGGCAATCTTTAAACCACATTCCCATTAGGTTTATTCCAAAAAGGATTTTCAGTCAACAAGTTGTAAGGAGAAATTTTTCAGAATTGCAACAATGTTTATTTTTCAAATTGTTCAGTTAACTTTGGATTTTTTTTTAATAAAAATAATAATCAAGTTTGTTTAAAATACTCACTGCAACCACCAAATTTATATTTTCAATGGTGAAATACTCGCTGGAATTTGCTGTTGCTAGGATACGAAAGTAAATATCTGCGATTTTATTGGTTGATATTTGAGAAATTACAGTTGAATTAAATAGTCATTAGAATTTTGGAGGAAACAGAAGGAATCAGGAATCAAAAATCATAATCAAAATTACAATTGGAAGGAGCCAAAATTTAAAAAGAATTAAAGGTTAGAAATAAAAGTAGGAAGTTTCTAAATTAGGGGGAATTAAAATGAGTTTTAAAAATTGATAAATAACAAATTAAAAGTTCAGAATCATGAGGTATGAAAAGTGTGAAGTGTGATGAAGTGAGAATCGGCAAAAATTAGAAGGACTGAGGAGGCATTAAGAGAAATAAAAAAAATGGAAATCGGAATGGAAATTAGGGGGAAGTGAAGAAACCGGGAATGAAAGATCAGAAATTCCAATATCTAGAAAACTAAAAGTTTAAAAGTCAAGACTGGTTTAGGGAGTCAGTAGAAATTATAAAAAAGTCACACGTGAGAAATGAGAATCAACAGTAATTAGGAGGAAGAAGAAGTGTGAAGTGGAAATTAAAAGATTGATAAGAATCAAGAAAACTTAAAAAAAAACTTAGCGAAGCAGCAGAAATCAGAAGAATCAAACTAATTAATAGAAAGTGGAAGGAATCAGAAATCAAAAAAAAAAATCGAAATAGAGAGTCTTGCATTCAAAAAAGACTAAAGGAAATAGCGACAATAAAATTATATATAATGAGAAATGGTAAACGAGATATCGGGGGGTATCAGTAGGATGCGTAAAAAATTAAGAGGAAATCAGTAATAGGACCTTGAAATCAAAATGATGAAGAATAAGGAAACAGAAATGGTAAGAATTAATCAGAAATCAAAATGAGAAAAGGCAGCAAAGGAAAGTCAGAAAGCGAAGAAAATTTTATAAACGATTGAATTACGAAGAAGTAAATAGGAAGAAGAAATAGAAGTAAGGACGAAATGAGAAGAAAATAGGCAAAATCAAGAAACAAAAAGAGGAATAAAAAATAGAAATCATAAATAAGAATTATGGTGTGAGAATCAGCAGAAATATTAAAAGCAATTATAGGAGTCATGCGAAGTGCAAAGTGGGAAAAAGGAATCAGGAGGAGTTGTGAACGAAACATATCAATTAGAATGTACAGGAATCAAGAGGAATGCGAAGAAACCAAAGCAACTTGCACTGACCGTGTTGCGCAGATTTAGTTTGTTTTGACGGTTCTAGGATGACGTTAGGGTGTCAGAAAACATGGATATTTGTTTTGCCGAATGAATTGTGACGGTTGTGTGTTAGTGAACAATTTTTTTCGTGTTTGTTCGATTCCTTTGTGACGTTGGATTATTCCGAAATGTTGTTATTTTGGGTTCCGGCTAACATCGATCTTTGTTCAAGGATTGCCGATTGGAATTTTTAATTTTACTTTATTCAATTCAATTATACTTTATTTAACTTCTTATTTTCTTTTTATAACACTATTTACGTAAATACATATTGACATTTTTTAAAATTTTTACATTGATTCGATTACCAATTCTAGATCTGGGAATAACGAGATCACAAAATGGTTCTCCTGTAATTTGTAACCGTCCTTGAATTTTCATATAATAATTATGTTTATTTCATACTGGTATCAAAAGGAACATTTTTCGGATTATTTATGATATCAAAAGTCCTAGTACTTTAAAATTATACGTCATTATTTCCATGTAACAATTAATGCAAGTAAAATTTTGTCTCTGCTCACGAAACAACTGGTATTCCTTCTCATATTGTTCCGAGATTTATGTGGCTAACTGACATAAAAGATGCAAGCAAACCGACCAACAGGCAATGTGTGCTTGATTAAACGTAAAAACAGCCTGACTGGTCAATAGATTTCAGAAAAACATGATTTTACAATAATTGACCTTGATACGAGGCATAGAATACATGAGATGGCGGCCGGCGGCTTTATCAAAGAGAGAATAGTTTTTCCCACTTTGATGAGTAAATCTCACCCAAATTGCAAAAATAAACATCCTGGGTCCTACTAAATCTTTTAGGCTTTCTTGTGTATACTGTGTGTAAGAGAAAAAAATTGTTAATAAGGGCTTTATTAAAAAAGAGCTCGTAGCGCAAATTCTATAAGTTTTGTGCATACATTCCACTTTTCAAATTTTGATTTTACCTTATAATGCCCCAAATATTAGTAATGTAATTTCAGCCATCTAGCGGATTAGAAACACACCATTCCTTGGTACGGTTTCGCTTTAAGGCACAATCCATAACAAAATCTGTAAGCTCGGGTAAAAAGTTCTCGGACTTTGCAGTTAATAAGACAGGGCAATTGATGAGAAAAAAAATCACGAGACGGAAGGAGGAAGCCGCTGCCCATCCACATCAACCACGTTGACATTTACGTTGCCAATCTTATATTTTTAACTTCCATCCACCGCGACACACTGCATCTTCCCTCATTCCCACCTGGCCCGCCGAAAATCCTCACCGGACACACTTCCACTCCGACCCTTCTCACCCTATCTGATTCGCTATGCATGTTATGCAAATGGGCATCGGATGAAACAAAGTTTTTTCTAAGCCATAACTGATTTTCGTTTTTTTTTCCTTCGGCCGAGTGACAATTGTTTCGAGTTGAATTGTAACAGTGACGGCATTGAATCACATCCACGAAGGGTGCTCCATACACTGAAACAATGGTCCCCGGAAAAAAAAAACTATCCGAAACGTCCGTTCCGCCGCTGAAATCTAATATTATTTTCGCCTAGGGTGCAGCTTTGTTCGCGGGTTTTTTGCAGGGAAATTTCCATTGAAACGCGAAAATATCGCGGAGGGGTTTTCTTTCGTTTATTGATCACGGAGGGTGAACTGGAGGGGTCGAAAGAGTTGAAAAGAAGGAGCGCTGCCAGATATTTTATCTCTGAAATTCTAAACATTAAAGAGAGGAAGAAATTATTCCGGAGTGCTTTTGGCGAACGTCTTTGAAAAGTTTCCACGAATTTAATAATTTTATCATATTAAAGCAACATCTAAGGAGCTTATATTTATGATAGCGGGCGACGTGGAAACGTCTCGAAATTTATTTATTGCTCGGAATTCGTTAAAAACGCGCCATGGGCTAAACTTACGATGGGCGGAATCGGCTAATTAGCCACCGGAATCGCGAGACAAAAACTTTCGGTTATTCTTATTGCGTTTGTTCCAACTTCCAAGTTTTCAGTCGTTATTTTAACTGTCGAAGAAAGGGGAATCGGATTAGTCGCAGGAAAAAAGGAGACGCTTTCAGCGGGAGCTTTGCAGGAATTATTCGTGTCGTCTATTCTCAGCTTTGAATTGCAGATGAAGTCGACTCATTTACTGGCGATTGATAGTAATTATAGATTCCTGCTGATGTCCTCCCGGCCGTTGTGGACTGACGGGATATACGCGCCGCGGGAGGCCGATGCAACTTTTCATAACAAAGCAGGAATTCATATTTTATTATGTGTTTTTCGCATTATTATTAAGAGGCATGTGTAATGCCGTTCGGAAATTAAAGGTTTTGCAATCGAACATACATAACATAATTGAATTATTAATTACTGCTCAGTTCATCCAGTCGCACAAACAAACTCCTAATATGATCTCAACCACCGAGAGGCCAATATCGGAGTTGAAGTGCTAAATACTTTTAAGCTGTTCTCTTGGGCACTCTGCGAATGAAATTTCACTTGACTCATTGACAGCAAGTTTGCGCATTAAACATTTAAATACAAGAGATCCATAAGTGCTCAAAAATAAAGATTTAACACATTATGCAGTGACACACCTGTTTTATTTATAATGAAAGCGTTTTGACACTTGCGCATATGTTGCATTATTCAGTATGTCTAGCTGACATTTATTTTATAAGTCCGTACTTATAAGGGAGTCCCAGTGGTTTTAAACATTTTGATCTACCATTGATAAATTGCTAATGAAGATAGCCATAATTGGCACATGTTGAATTATGGAATTTTGTCTGATAAAAAACCTTTGACGCAGTATCTTGTTTGTTATTAATCCGATATGAACATATAATTTTAAGTTGGTATTATTTTAAAGAGACTTTTTGGTTCGGCTATTTGCAACACTGCAGCCGGATACACGTATTTGACGTAACGTCTCACAAGAGTATCTGTTTTTTTCATGTAAATTTTTGACAGATGACTTAAGTTTTTCTTTGTTCTCTACTAGGCATGGGATTTTTGACCGAGGCAATGGTCGAGATTAAAAACATGCCGTATACGGAAAAATGGATTTCCTACGTGTTGCACATATGATTTTTTCTACTAGGGTGGAAAATAAATTAAATTTAGATATTTTTAATATCCTACAATCGGTGTCAAGATTGTTCTGCTTTCGTTAAAATGTCTGATACAAGAGAATCGCTTAAAATTGAAGAATCTGCTGCGTTAGCTGTTGAGTCTTCATCACTAGTGAAATCAAAGGAAAATTATGAAAATACGTTTCTTCAACCTCAACAAAACGTCAAGGACATGGGGCCATTTATTTTGATTGAAATTCTCAACAGGGAAAAGATCTTACTATTTCTATAGAAAATGTGAATCTGCGTGAAATATAAATAGTATTGCAGGCATGCCTAAAAAATTGCAAAGTTTTTTAATTTACCGAATGCTTACAGTACTTGGCATTGCTTTAGAAGAACGTCTGCCACGATACTGGCTGATGCAGAAGCAGAAATCATCACTTTTAAGAGGCATAGTGGATGGAAATCTTCCAATATGACAGAACATTATGAAAATACATAGCAAAAATTTGATGATTATTGTAAGGAAAGACGAATGAAAAAAATCAAGGAAGTGTTGCTCGCATATTTTCAGCAAAAATCCAACGCCTATAATAGACCACATTATCCGCGAAGAACAATAGTTTCTAAGAAATCCACCCGCAAGAAGAAAGACATTTTCTCAGAAGATATTGGAAGGAAGTTACTTTCTGGAGGAATGTTGTCAAACCAAAAAAAAAAGAAAGAAAGACTTTCTAAAAGTATGTTTTACTTATAAAGAACAAAGACACAGAGGATTTTTCTCAAAACAAGAAGGAAGGAAGATACTTTCTAGAGGGATGTGAAACCAAAATAGAAAAAAACACTTTCCTAAGGAATGTTATCAAAACAAAAAAAAAGAAAGACACTTTCTAAAGGTATGTTTGTCCCTCGAAAGAAGAAGGTCATATTCTCAAAGAATGATGTCAAAACAGAAAGAAGGAAGACACTTTCTAGGGGGATGTTGTCAAACCAAAAAAGAAAAAGACAAAAATGAAGAAAAGCACTTTTACCAGGAAGTTCTCAAACCAAAAAGAAAAAAGACGCTTACTTAGGAAATGTTGTCAAGGCAAAAATAAAGAAAAACAATTTCCAAAGAGATGTTGGTCACTCGCAAGAAAAAAGACACATTCGCAAAGAATATTGTCAAAACAGATGTCAAAACAAAAAGGAAGAAAGATACTTTCTAAAAGTATGTTTGTTATTTGTAAGAAGAAAGACAGAGGACTTTTTCAAAACAGGAACAAAGAAAGATGCTTACTAGAGGGATGTCAAACCAAAAAAGAAAATGACACTTTCTTAAAATGTTATCAAGACAAAAATGAAGAAAAACACTTTTACGAGGAAGTTTTTAAACCAAAAAGAAAAAAGACGCTTTCTTAGGAAATGTTGTCAAGGCAAAAAAAAAGAAAAACAATTTCCAAAGAGGTGTTGGTCACTTGCAAGAGGAAAGACACATTGTCAAAGAATATTGTCAAAATAATAGAAAGAAGATACTTTTTAGGGGGATGTCAAACCAAAAAAGTAAGATACTTTCTTAAGGAATGTTGTCAAAGCAAAACCGTTTCTTCAACCTCAACAGAACGTTAAGGATATGGGGATATTTATTTTGATTGAAATTCTCAACAGGGAAAAGATCTTACTATTTCTATAGAAAATGTGAATCTGCTTGAAATATAAATAGTATTGGAGGCATGCCTAAAAAATTGCAAAGTTTTTTAATTTACCGAATGCTTACAGTACTTGGCATTACTTTAGATGAACGTCTGCCACGATACTGGCTGATGCAGAAGCAGAAATCATTTTTAAGAGGCATAGTGGATGGAAATCTTCCAATATGACAGAAGGATGTATTGAGAGCTCAGTTGGATATAAACTTCAAGTGGGAACGAAAACATTGGGCAATAACGATATTTTTGTAAAGCATCAAGAAAATCACAAATAAATAAATAATCTAAGATATTTTATAAAGATCAATCTTTGTTTGTTTATTCGTATGTTATGCACTCCTACACCGGTCAAACGATCGTGAAATTTTAAATATGAAATATCCCATATTTTCTAACTCGAATTAGTAATCAAATGTTAAATTTTTGCGGAGTGAAAAAAATATATAGTGCAATGTTCATCTGTCAAAATTTAATCGTCAAAAACCGTTTTAAAGGTTTAGTGTTTCTGACCCTATTTTGTATTACTGGTTACCCCTTCATCTTAAAGCACGTAGTCCAAGAGCTTTGACGCTGTGTAGTTCCAAAAGTCAGTAACAGAATTTTCTATTTTAAATTATACCAATACTACTAATAATACAGAATGCATGTCGTTGATAACTGCATCCGTACAAAGATCATTAATTTGCTGCGTGACGTGTGTGTAAATTCGGCTAATCAACGACGAACATCGTGACGAGACCGCCTGCTCGATAAAAAAATTATACACCCTGTATTAAATTTTGTACTACATCATATAAATCAAAATTAAATTTTTGATTACTTACAATTAAATTTTATTTGTTGCGAGATAATTCACATACAATGCGATTTATTTATTGAAATGACTTTTACGAAAACACCTGAAAATTCCACCGTTCCCATAATTAAGCACCTATAGCAAACACAAATAAAGTCGGACATTTCCTCTTCACAACACCGCCAATTACAACGATATTAATCACGCATATTAAATATCTTTCAGAACCCGAGACTTTAACAATAAAACGCCCAAGTTGACGTACATTATCTCTGATATCTGACTCTTCCTTTCACTTTTTGACGCCGTCCGGGTAAACCCGTAATTCCTCCCTGTCCGTGACGAATTCCGGCGAGCCACATGTGCTTCGTTGAAATTTTTTTCCTCTGAAAAAAACCGGAAGCCACCCCAAATCCACAATCAATCATAGTTAGGAGTTGATTAATAGAACAACGATTTCTAATGAATTACGTCCTGTCCGCGGGCCCAGAATCGACATTTTCGAGAAAAGAAAAGCAGCTTCCTCCCCCCTCGACCCGTTTCCTACGCAACACGCGCCCTCTTCCCGATTTTAATTATCCTCATTTCCATTTCTGCCATGTAACGCTCTTTTTCGCAGCTTTTATCCTTCATCGAATTCCGATCTTGTTAAGGCGACTTTTTTCTTTCATTAAGGGTCCGCTAGGGGTGGATCAAACTTGAGAAATGCGTGCGTACAGGAAATGGAAAAAAAAAATAGGACTTTTCCTAATTAAAGTTTGATGTTTTTTATAACTCAAAGTTAAAAACCTTCACGTAGGTTTTAGGTGTTCATAACGCAAGGTGTAATTCGGATTTGCCTTATCTTGCGTTAATATTGATAGATTCGTATGCTGAGGCGATTTTTCAAAGGCCGACACACGATTCTCGATAAGCAGAACTTTTTATTTTTTTACTTTCTGTAAGTGACTAAATAGGCGGCGTATTCTATATTTAAGACTACCAAGAACTGACAGTCTGATTTCATGTTGAGTTGCGACGGGTCTTTCGTCTTATTTAAGACCACACAGTAAGGATCAATTTCATGTTTCATTTCTCATGAAATTGAGCCTTACTGCGTACTATTTAGTTAAGCCGTTTCCATAGCAACCGGCGTTTAAGACCCTTCGCAATTCCACATGCAATCAGGCTGTTGGTCTAGAATCACAGTGAGAAAATCGAACAATAAAATATTTAAGTAGGAACTACTAAAACTATTACTTTGTAGCGTTCGCATAACCGCGATATTGTCCATGCCAAGTCACGGAAAGCAACTTTTCTCCGAATAGAACACGAAATAGAGATCTGACAGTTTACTAAAATCAATGTAGGTACACACTTCCCGATTATTTTCTAAGACGTCATACACAAGTTTTATTAAATTCCATTTTCTTAGGATTTGGCCACATTTTAAGGAGAAGTGTGTTGTATTTAATTTAACTCAGTTTTCTTCCAATTTTACACTGTTTTTTTCGCGGAAAAAAAATTACGTGATATTTTCTATTGCAAAGATGTGTTCTTATTAATAATTGTAAAGCAGCTGGAGATAAACCGATGTAGTTCAGTTTATAAAGCAGAAGATAATGTTGTTAATAATGAGTCTGTTAACTATTTCCTTCTGCTGCCTCTTTTTCCTATAGTGCATATTTTAACTAATTGCTTCCGCTGCGGCCTGATCCTTTTTAACGAGTCTCTTAATTATTTTGTTCTGATGCTTTTTCTTCCCTTATTAACTTTCTTAACTATTTCCTTCTGATGCTTTTTCGTTTTTTATTGATATTCTTAACTAATTCCTTCCTTTAGTGACTTTCATAACTGTTTACTTCTGCTGCCCCTTTTTCCTTTAATGACTCTTTTAACTATTTCCTTCCTATAACTATCCTTTCTTCCTATAGTGATTCTCATAACTATTGTCTTCTGCTGCCCATTTTTCTTTTTGTGTCTTTTTTAACTATTTTCTTGCCAGCCTGTTCCTTCTTAGCAAGTTTCTTAACCACTTTCTTCTGCTGCGTGACTCTCATAACTGCTTCATTATAATTCTTCTTCTTCATTTAGGGAGTCTTAACTATTTCCTTCTGCTGCCTCTTTTTCTTATAGTGCCTATTTTAACTAATTTTTTCCGCTGCCTGATCCTTCTTAACGAGTCTCTTAATTATTTTCTTCTGGTGTTTTTTTTCCGTATTCTTAACTATTTCTTTCTCCTGCGTTCTTTCACCGTTATCCTTTCATTGATAGAATTTGTACCTCCGCTGACAAAGCAGTATTTACATTATTTTCTTAAAATCATTTTTCTGCTTGAATTTCATTATTTTAATTTATTCTATATGTCTCCACCAGCTGTAAATGTGCACCGACTTTCATTTAAAATAAGTAGACCTCCTTCACCTCAGCCGACTTAGCTTTTGCCTTGTTTGTTTCCCTGCAGATGCCCCAACACAAAAATGCGCACTTCCAATGAATTTTTTTTCCTCCGAAACCTAGAAGTGCGCTTAGACTCACCTGCAGATCTCGAGATTAGCCGTTTCCGCCGAAAAAATTCATTACTCGGACCCGAATATCGCGACAAAAGAACGCCGTGTTGCGTAATCCGTCCAGCTTACAACAATCTTCGACATAAATTACCGGCAAACGTCAATTAATATTCCAAATTGGGAGTTGTGTTGTTCCCGATCCCCGTTTGGCGTCCGTCGATTTATTACGTTACGTAAGCACTGTTCTTAATTAGTTTTGTACACTGCGTGTGTAGACAAAGAGTTCTTTGAGCGTTGACACCTGCATGATTTATTAATGCAAATTGGCGGCAGTAAATTAATCGGATCGCGGATAATAAAATTTCAAAAAGTAAAATAAGGCGCTTCGATAAGATGGATGTGGTGGAAGGCGAATTCACGCTGTACGGAAAGCGTGGTGGATAAATCTACCATGCGAGGTAAGGATTAAGATTTATCGGGAATTTTACTTTAGTTTCCAAAGGACTTGTTAATAGCAAAATGCGACTAAGCTCTAATAACTGTTATAATAATTCAATCTTGTTTTAATTTCTTTTTTGGTCATTAGAAATGATTGATTTCAACCTATAATGAATATGGTTTTATAAACTAGCATCCACTCGTAGTTTCTTTATGAAGTCTGATTACAGACGAGCTTCATGTTCCCATTGCTTAAATAACAAAAGAGTATTGAATTTTAACTTCCAATTTTATCTCACAAAGGCGAAATCGATAACAAACTAATTGTTGAAATGCAGCAATGATAAGAGCAACACAAACACAATTCGTTTCGCCCAAGAAAATTGTCGAAATGTAATTTTGTGAGTCGTGTTTTTAATGAATCATTAAAACTAAAGCCCAAAAAATCGTTTACAAAATAACGTATTACTAAGCTTCTAATGAAAATGAGATTTAGCTGCAGCTTTGGATGTAAATCTATTGAATTAATTTTTAAATGAATGCCAAATATGTTTTAGATACACGCTTAATAAATGTGAAATTACAGATAAATCCTGAAAATTTTCAGTAATTTACAGTGCGGTAATTAGCAGAATATATAATAATTATATGTCTCTAATACCCTATTGTCTGCTATTCTGTTGTCTGTAGTAAGTACTTGAAGGGAATATAACAATTTTATTAATCGTTGGATGATGCAAAAATTGTCTTCCTGGCGTTAAAAACAAAATCGTTTCCACAAATAATAATTTACAAAATTTCGGTTCCATCAAATGTGAAATTGTACACAGTAAGGGATTAAATAAATAATAATGTAAGCCACTTTATTTATTTCAGCCATAAATTAATTCTGTCGGAGATTATTTATATTTTTTATAATTATTGCAATAATTCTAAAATAAAATACGTGTATTTTGGGGCGGAATTAATTTTACTACCCCGTTGTAAATATTTTTTAAGCGTACATTACTACTGTTTGAAAACCCTAAATTTATTATATTATAAGACCAATTTTATTAATTTATTCAAAAACTTTTGCTACAGCAAGAATTATGCAGGATCTTTCCGATTGTGAGTAATTTAGCAGTACGAGGATGGGATGAATTATATCCGATTTAAGAAGGAATTAAAGCAAGCTTAGGGTCAAAACAGTCTCCTTGCAACTCCGTTTATATAGGCCGATACTTCGAGCTCTTCAAAATATGCGTATTTGTTTGTGAAGCTTTCTTGGGTAATTTTTAGTACTTTTTGTACATTTTGAGACACTTTTCATATAAATTTTGCAGAAACAATTTTACACAAGCTTTATTTCCGAGGTTAGCATGTCGAAGCTTTTGCAGTTGGAACGAATGTTAAGTTTTGAATTTGAAAGCTCGTAACTAAAAAACTGAACAAAAAATTCAAAAAAGGTTTGGACAGACGATTCATCCACATGTTTGGTATATCTTCTTGAAGCCACAACATTCTACCAGAACGGAGAATTTTTTTACGGTTTATGAAACCCACCAGCATCCAAAAAAAGATAAAAATGAAAAAAGCCCAAAAAATATATTTGTTTGTCAAGCTTTTTTGGGTAATTTTTAGTAGTTTTTGTACATTTTGGGACACTTTGGATATGAATTTTCCAAAAGCGATGCTACACAAGCTTTATTTCCGAGGTTAGCATGTCGAAGCTTTTGCAGTTGGAACGAAGGTTAATTTTTGAATTTGAAAGCTCATAACTAAAAAACTGAACGAAAACTTCAAAAAAGGCAGACGATACATTCATATGTTTGGTGTATCTTCTCGAAACCACAAAATTCTATCACAACGGAGAAATTTTTTACGATTTATGAAACCCACCAGCATCCAAAAAAAATAAAAATGAAAAAAGCTTTTTTGGGTAATTTTTAGTAGTTTTAGTAAATTTTGAGACACTTTCCATATGAATTTTGCAGAAGCAATGTTACACAAGCTTTATTTATGAGGTAAGCATGTCGAAGATTTTGCTGTTGGAACAAATATTAATTTTTGAATTTGAAAGCTCATAACTAAAAAACTGAACGAAAACTTCAAAAAAGGTTTGGGCAGACGATTCATCGACATGTTTGGTATATCTTCTCGAAGCTACAAAATTCTACCACAACGGAGATATTTTTTACAATTTATGAAACCCACCATCATCCAAAAAAAGATAAAAATGAAAAGAGCCCAAGAAATATATTTGTTTGTGAAGCTTTTTTGGGTAATTTTTACTAGTTTTTGTACATTTTGGGACACTTTCGATATGAATTTTCCAGAAGCGATGATAAGCAAGCTTTATTTCGGAGGTTAGCATGTCGAAGATATTGCAGTTGGAACAAATGTTAATTTTTGAATTTGAAAGCTCGTAACTAAAAAACTGAACGAAAAATTCAAAAAAGGTTTGGACAGACGATTCGTCCACATGTTTGGTATATCTTCTTGAAGCCACAACATTCTACCAGAACGGAGAATTTTTTACGGTTTATGAAACCCACCAACATCCAAAAAAAAAATAAAAATGAAAAAAGCCCAAAAAATATATTTGTTTGTAAAGCTTTTTTGGATAATCTTTAGTAGTTTTTGTACATTTTGGGACACTTTCGATATGAATTTTCCAGAAGCGATGCTACACAAGCTTTATTTCCGAGGTAAGCATTTCGAAGCTTTTGCAGTTGGAACAAATGTTAATTTTTGAATTTGAAAGCTCATAACTAAAAAACTGAATGAAAAATTCAAAAATGGTTTCGACAGACGATTCATCCACATGTTTGGTATATCTTCTTGAAGATACAAAATTCTACCACAACGGAGAAATTTTTTACTATTTATGAAACCTACTAGCATCCAAGAAAAGATAAAAATGAAAAAAGCCCAAGAAATATATTTGTTTGTGAAGCTTTTTTGGGTAATTTTTAGTAGTTTTTGTACATTTTGAGACACTTTCCATATGAATTTTGCAGAAGCGATGCTACACAAGCTTTATTTCCGAGGTTAGCATCTCGAGGATTTTGCGGTTGGAACAAATGTAAATTTTTTAATTTGAAAGCTCATAACTAAAAAACTGAACGAAAAATTCAAAAAAGGTTTGGGCAGACGATTCATCCACATGTTTGGTGTATCTTCTCGAAGCTACAAAATTCTACCACAACGGAGAAATTTTTTACGATTTATGAAACCCACCAGCATCCAAAAAAAGATAAAAATGAAAAAAGCCCAAAAAATATATTTGTTTGTGAAGCTTTTTTGGGTAATTTTTACTAGTTTTTGTACATTTTGGGACACTTTGGATATGAATTTTCCAAAAGCGATGCTACACAAGCTTTATTTCCGAGGTTAGCATGTCGAAGCTTTTGCAGTTGGAACAAATGTTAAGTTTTGAATTTGAAAGCTCATAACTAAAAAACTGAATGAAAAATTCAAAAATGGTTTCGACAGACGATTCATCCACATGTTTGGTATATCTTCTTGAAGATACAAAATTCTACCACAACGGAGAAATTTTTTACGATTTATGAAACCCACCAGCATCCAAAAAAAGATGAAAATGAATAAAACCCAAAAAATATATTTGTTTGTGAAGCTTTTTTGGGTAATTTTTAGTAGTTTTTGTACATTTTGGTACACTTTCGATAAGAATTTTCCAGAAGCGATGCTACACAAGCTTTATTTCCGAAGTAATCATGTCGAAGATTTTGCAGTTGGAACAAATATTAATTTTTGAATTTGAAAGCTCGTAACTAAAAAACTGAACGAGATGTTCAAAAAAGGTTTGGGCAGACGATTCATCCACATGTTTGGTGTATCTTCTCGAAGCTACAAAATTATACCACAACTGAGAAATTTTTTACGATTTATGAAACCCACCAGCATCCAAAAAAGATAAAAATGAAAAAAGCCCAAAAATGTATTTGTTTGTGAAGCCTTTTTGTGTAATTTTTAGTAGTTTTTGTACTTTTTAGGACATTTTGGATATGAATTTTCCAGAAGCGATGCTATACAACCTTTATTTTCGAGGTTAGCAGATCGAAGATATTGCTGTTGGAACAAATATTAATTTTTGAATTTGAAAGCTCGTAACTAAAAAACTGAACAAAAAACTCAAAAAAGGTTTGGACAGACGATTCATCCACATGTTTGGTACATCTTCTCGAAGCTACAAAATTCTACCATAACGGAGATATTTTTTACAATTTATGAAACCCACCATCATCCAAAAAAAGATAAAAATGAAAAGAGCCCAAGAAATATATTTGTTTGTGAAGCTTTTTTGGGGAAATTTTTACTAGTTTTTGTACATTTTGGGACACTTTAGATAAGAATTTTCCAGAAGCGATGCTAAACAAGCTTTATTTCCGAGGTAATCATGTCGAAGCTTTTGCTGTTGGAACAAATGTTAATTTTTGAATTTGAAAGCTCGTAACTAAAAAACTGAACGAAAACTTCAAAAAAGGTTTGGGCAGACGATTCATCCATATGTTTGGTGTATCTTCTCGAAACTACAAAATTCTATCACAACGGAATTTTTTTTACGATTTATGAAACCCACCGGCATCCAAAAAAAATAAAAATGAAAAAAGCCCAAAAAATATATTTGTTTGTGAAGCTTTTTTTGGGTAATTTTTAGTAGTATTTGTGCATTTTGAGACACTTTCCATATGAATTTTGCAGAAGCAATGCTACACAAGCTTTATTTCCGAGGTTAGCATGTCGAGGATTTTGCGGTTGGAACAAATGTTAATTTTTGAATTTGAAAGCTCATAACTAAAAAACTGAACGAAAACTTCAAAAAAGGCAGACGATACATTCATATGTTTGGTGTATCTTCTCGAAACCACAAAATTCTATCACAACGGAGAAATTTTTTACGATTTATGAAACCCACCAGCATCCAAAAAAAATAAAAATGAAAAAAGCTTTTTTGGGTAATTTTTAGTAGTTTTAGTAAATTTTGAGACACTTTCCATATGAATTTTGCAGAAGCAATGTTACACATGCTTTATTTATGAGGTAAGCATGTCGAAGATTTTGCTGTTGGAACAAATATTAATTTTTGAATTTGAAAGCTCATAACTAAAAAACTGAACGAAAACTTCAAAAAAGGTTTGGGCAGACGATTCATCGACATGTTTGGTATATCTTCTCGAAGCTACAAAATTCTACCACAACGGAGATATTTTTTACAATTTATGAAACCCACCATCATCCAAAAAAAGATAAAAATGAAAAAAGCCCAAGAAATATATTTGTTTGTGAAGCTTTTTTGGGTAATTTTTACTAGTTTTTGTACATTTTGGGACACTTTCGATATGAATTTTCCAGAAGCGATGATAAGCAAGCTTTATTTCGGAGGTTAGCATGTCGAAGATATTCCAGTTGGAACAAATGTTAATTTTTGAATTTGAAAGCTCGTAACTAAAAAACTGAACGAAAAATTCAAAAAAGGTTTGGACAGACGATTCATCCACATGTTTGGTACATCTTCTCGAAGCTACAAAATTCTACCATAACGGAGATATTTTTTACAATTTATGAAACCCACCATCATCCAAAAAAAGAAAAAAATGAAAAAAGCCCAAGAAATATATTTGTTTGTGAAGCTTTTTTGGGTAATTTTTACTAGTTTTTGTACATTTTGGGACACTTTAGATAAGAATTTTCCAGAAGCGATGCTAAACAAGCTTTATTTCCGAGGTAATCATGTCGAAGCTTTTGCTGTTGGAACAAATGTTAATTTTTGAATTTGAAAGCTCGTAACTAAAAAACTGAACGAAAACTTCAAAAAAGGTTTGGGCAGACGATTCATCCATATGTTTGGTGTATCTTCTCGAAACTACAAAATTCTATCACAACGGAATTTTTTTTTACGATTTATGAGACCCACCGGCATCCAAAAAAAATAAAAATGAAAAAAGCCCAAAAAATATATTTGTTTGTGAAGCTTTTTTGGGTAATTTTTAGTAGTATTTGTGCATTTTGAGACACTTTCCATATGAATTTTGCAGAAGCAATGCTACACAAGCTTTATTTCCGAGGTTAGCATCTCGAGGATTTTCCAGTTGGAACAAATGTTAATTTTTGAATTTGAAAGCTCATAACTAAAAAACTGAACGAAAACTTCAAAAAAGGTTTGGGCAGACGATTCATCCATATGTTTGGTATATCTTGTCGAAACTACAAAATTCTACACAACGGAGAATTTTTTTACAATTTATGAAACCCACCAGCATCCAAAAAATTATAAAAATAAAAAACCCGAACAATATATTTGATTGTGAAGCCTTTTTGTGTAATTTTTAGTAGTTTTTGTACATTTTGGGACACTTTGGATATGAATTTTCCAAAAGCGATGCTACACAAGCTTTATTTCCGAGGTTAGCATGTCGAAGCTTTTGCAGTTGGAACGAAGGTTAATTTTTGAATTTGAAAGCTCATAACTAAAAAACTGAACGAAAACTTCAAAAAAGGTTGGGCAGACGATTCATCCATATGTTTGGTGTATCTTCTCGAAACTACAAAATTCTATCACAACGGAATTTTTTTTTACGATTTATGCAACCCACCAGCATCCAAAAAAAATAAAAATGAAAAAAGCCCAAAAAATATATTTGTTTGTGAAGCTTTTTTTTGGGTAATTTTTAGTAGTATTTGTGCATTTTGAGACACTTTCCATATGAATTTTGCAGAAGCGATGCTACACAAGCTTTATTTCCGAGGTTAGCATCTCGAGGATTTTCCAGTTGGAACAAATGTTAATTTTTGAATTTGAAAGCTCATAACTAAAAAACTGAACGAAAAATTCAAAAAAGGTTTGGACAGACGATTCGTCCACATGTTTGGTATATCTTCTTGAAGCCACAACATTCTACCAGAACGGAGAATTTTTTTACGGTTTATGAAACCCACCAGCATCCAAAAAAAGATAAAAATTAAAAGAGCCCAAAAAATATATTTGTTTGTCAAGCTTTTTTGGGTAATTTTTACTAGTTTTTGTACATTTTGGGACACTTTGGATATGAATTTTCCAAAAGCGATGCTACACAAGCTTTATTTCCGAGGTTAGCATGTCGAAGCTTTTGCAGTTGGAACAAATGTTAAGTTTTGAATTTGAAAGCTCATAACTAAAAAACTGAACGAAAAATTCAAAAAAGGTTTGGACAGACGATTCATCCACATGTTTGGTACATCTTCCCGAAGCTACAAAATTCTACCATAACGGAGATATTTTTTACAATTTATGAAACCCACCATCATCCAAAAATAGATAAAAATGAAAAAAGCCCAAGAAATATATTTGTTTGTGAAGCTTTTTTGGGTAATTTTTACTAGTTTTTGTACATTTTGGGACACTTTAGATAAGAATTTTCCAGAAGCGATGCTAAACAAGCTTTATTTCCGAGGTAATCATGTCGAAGCTTTTGCTGTTGGAACAAATGTTAATTTTTGAATTTGAAAGCTCGTAACTAAAAAACTGAACGAAAACTTCAAAAAAGGTTGGGCAGACGATTCATCCATATGTTTGGTGTATCTTCTCGAAACTACAAAATTCTATCACAACGGATTTTTTTTTTTACGATTTATGAAACCCACCAGCATCCAAAAAAAATAAAAATGAAAAAAGCCCAAAAAATATATTTGTTTGTGAAGCTTTTTTTTGGGTAATTTTTAGTAGTATTTGTGCATTTTGAGACACTTTCCATATGAATTTTGCAGAAGCGATGCTACACAAGCTTTATTTCCGAGGTTAGCATCTCGAGGATTTTCCAGTTGGAACAAATGTTAATTTTTGAATTTGAAAGCTCATAACTAAAAAACTGAACGAAAACTTCAAAAAAGGTTTGGGCAGACGATTCATCCATATGTTTGGTATATCTTGTCGAAACTACAAAATTCTACACAACGGAGAATTTTTTTACAATTTATGAAACCCACCAGCATCCAAAAAATTATAAAAATAAAAAACCCGAACAATATATTTGATTGTGAAGCCTTTTTGTGTAATTTTTAGTAGTTTTTGTACATTTTGGGACACTTTGGATATGAATTTTCCAAAAGCGATGCTACACAAGCTTTATTTCCGAGGTTAGCATGTCGAAGCTTTTGCAGTTGGAACGAAGGTTAATTTTTGAATTTGAAAGCTCATAACTAAAAAACTGAACGAAAACTTCAAAAAAGGTTGGGCAGACGATTCATCCATATGTTTGGTGTATCTTCTCGAAACTACAAAATTCTATCACAACGGAATTTTTTTTTACGATTTATGAAACCCACCAGCATCCAAAAAAAATAAAAATGAAAAAAGCCCAAAAAATATATTTGTTTGTGAAGCTTTTTTTTGGGTAATTTTTAGTAGTATTTGTGCATTTTGAGACACTTTCCATATGAATTTTGCAGAAGCGATGCTACACAAGCTTTATTTCCGAGGTTAGCATCTCGAGGATTTTCCAGTTGGAACAAATGTTAATTTTTGAATTTGAAAGCTCATAACTAAAAAACTGAACGAAAACTTCAAAAAAGGTTTGGGCAGACGATTCATCCATATGTTTGGTATATCTTGTCGAAACTACAAAATTCTACACAACGGAGAATTTTTTTACGATTTATGAAACCCACCAGCATCCAAAAAATTATAAAAATAAAAAACCCGAACAATATATTTGATTGTGAAGCCTTTTTGTGTAATTTTTAGTAGTTTTTGTACATTTTGGGACACTTTGGATATGAATTTTCCAAAAGCGATGCTACACAAGCTTTATTTCCGAGGTTAGCATGTCGAAGCTTTTGCAGTTGGAACGAAGGTTAATTTTTGAATTTGAAAGCTCATAACTAAAAAACTGAACGAAAACTTCAAAAAAGGTTGGGCAGACGATTCATCCATATGTTTGGTGTATCTTCTCGAAACTACAAAATTCTATCACAATGGAATTTTTTTTTACGATTTATGCAACCCACCAGCATCCAAAAAAAATAAAAATGAAAAAAAGCCCAAAAAATATATTTGTTTGTGAAGCTTTTTTTTGGGTAATTTTTAGTAGTATTTGTGCATTTTGAGACACTTTCCATATGAATTTTGCAGAAGCGATGCTACACAAGCTTTATTTCCGAGGTTAGCATCTCGAGGATTTTCCAGTTGGAACAAATGTTAATTTTTGAATTTGAAAGCTCATAACTAAAAAACTGAACGAAAACTTCAAAAAAGGTTTGGGCAGACGATTCATCCATATGTTTGGTATATCTTGTCGAAACTACAAAATTCTACACAACGGAGAAATTTTTTACGATTTATGAAACCCACCAGCATCCAAAAAATTATAAAAATAAAAAACCCGAACAATATATTTGATTGTGAAGCCTTTTTGTGTAATTTTTAGTAGTTTTTGTACATTTTGGGACACTTTGGATATGAATTTTCCAAAAGCGATGCTACACAAGCTTTATTTCCGAGGTTAGCATGTCGAAGCTTTTGCAGTTGGAACGAAGGTTAATTTTTGAATTTGAAAGCTCATAACTAAAAAACTGAACGAAAACTTCAAAAAAGGTTTGGGCAGACGATTCATCCATATGTTTGGTATATCTTATCGAAACTACAGAATTCTACACAACGGAGAAATTTTTTACGATTTATGAAACCCAGCAGCATCAAAAAAAAAAAAAAATGAAAAAAGCCCAAAAAATATATTTGTTTGTGAAGCTTTTTTGGGTAATTTTTACTAGTTTTTGCACATTTTGGGACACTTTGGATATGAATTTTCCAGAAGCGATGCTATACAACCTTTATTTTCGAGGTTAGCATGTCGAAGATATTGCTGTTGGAACAAATATTAATTTTTGAATTTGAAAGCTCGTAACTAAAAAACTGAACAAAAAATTCGAAAAAGGTTTGGACAGACGATTCATCCACATGGTTGGTATATCTTCCTAAAGCCACAACGTTCTACCAGAACGGAGAATTTTTTTATGGTTTATGAAACCCACCAGCAACCCAAAAAAGATAAAAATGAAAAAAGCCCAAAAAATATATTTGTTTGTCAAGCATTTTTTGGTAATTTTTTGTAGTTTTTCTACATTTTGGAACACTTTCGATATGAATTTTCCAAAAGCGTTGCTATACAAGCTTTATTTTCGAGGTTAGCAGATCGAAGATATTGCAGTTGGAACAAATGTTAATTTTTGAATTTGAAGGCTTATAACTAAAAAACTAAACGAAAAATTCAAAAAAGGTTTGGGCAGACGATTCATCCACATGTTTGGTACGTCTTCTCGAAGCTACAAAATTCTACCATAACGGAGATATTTTTTACAATTTATGAAACCCACCATCATCCAAAAAAAGATAAAAATGAAAAAAGCCCAAGAAATATATTTGTTTGTGAAGCTTTTTTGGGTAATTTTTACTAGTTTTTGTACATTTTGGGACACTTTCGATAAGAATTTTCCAGAAGCGATGCTAAACAAGCTTTATTTCCGAGGTAATCATGTCGAAGCTTTTGCTGTTGGAACAAATGTTAATTTTTGAATTTGAAAGCTCGTAACTAAAAAACTGAACGAAAACTTCAAAAAAGGTTTGGGCAGACGATTCATCCATATGTTTGGTGTATCTTCTCGAAACTACAAAATTCTATCACAACGGAATTTTTTTTTACGATTTATGAAACCCACCAGCATCCAAAAAAAATAAAAATGAAAAAAGCCCAAAAAATATATTTGTTTGTGAAGCTTTTTTTGGGTAATTTTTAGTAGTATTTGTGCATTTTGAGACACTTTCCATATGAATTTTGCAGAAGCGATGCTACACAAGCTTTATTTCCGAGGTTAGCATCTCGAGGATTTTCCAGTTGGAACAAATGTTAATTTTTGAATTTGAAAGCTCGTAACTAAAAAACTGAACGAAAAATTCAAAAAAGGTTTGGGCAGACGATTGATCCACATGTTTGGTATATCTTCTCGAAGCTACAAAATTCTACCACAACGGAGACATTTTTCACGATTTATGAAACCCACCAGCATCTAAAAAGAGATAAAAATGAAAAAAGCCCAAAAATGTATTTGTTTGTGAAGCTTTTTTTGGGTAATTTTTAGTAGTATTTGTGCATTTTGAGACACTTTCCATATGAATTTTGCAGAAGCAATGCTACACAAGCTTTATTTCCGAGGTTAGCATGTCGAGGATTTTGCGGTTGGAACAAATGTTAATTTTTGAATTTGAAAGCTCATAACTAAAAAACTGAACGAAAACTTCAAAAAAGGCAGACGATACATTCATATGTTTGGTGTATCTTCTCGAAACCACAAAATTCTATCACAACGGAGAAATTTTTTACGATTTATGAAACCCACCAGCATCCAAAAAAAAAAAAAAATGAAAAATGCTTTTTTCGGTAATTTTTAGTAGTTTTTGTACATTTTGAGACACTTTCCATATGAATTTTCCAGAAGCGATGCTACACAAGCTTTATTTCCGAGGTAATCATGTCGTAGATTTTGCAGTTGGAACAAATATTAATTTTTGAATTTGAAAGCTCGTAACTAAAAAACTGAAAGAAATATTCAAAAAAGGTTTGGGCAGACGATTCATCCACATGTTTGGTATATCTTCTCGAAGCTACAAAATTCTACCACAACTGAGAAATTTTTTATGATTTATGAAACCCACCAGCATCCAAAAAAAGATAAAAATGAAAAAAGCCCAAAAAATATATTTGTGAAGATTTTTTGGGTAATTTTTACTAGTTTTTGTACATTTTGGGACACTTTCGATATGAATTTTCCAGAAGCGATGATAGGCAAGCTTTATTTCTGAGGTAAGCATGTCGAAGATTTTGCAGTTGGAACAAATATTAATTTTTGAATTTGAAAGCTCGTAACTAAAAAACTGAAAGAAATATTCAAAAAAGGTTTGGGCAGACGATTCATCCACATGTTTGGTATATCTTCTCGAAGCTACAAAATTCTACCACAACTGAGAAATTTTTTATGATTTATGAAACCCACCAGCATCCAAAAAAAGATAAAAATGAAAAAAGCCCAAAAAATATATTTGTTTGTGAAGATTTTTTGGGTAATTTTTACTAGTTTTTGTACATTTTGGGACACTTTCGATATGAATTTTGCAGAAACAATGTTACACAAGTTTTATTTCCGAAGTTAGCATGTCGAAGATTTTGCAGTTGGAGCAAATGTTAATTTTTGAATTTGAAAGCTCGTAACTAAAAAACAACGAAATATTCAAAAAAGGTTTGGGCAGACGATTCATCCCACATGTTTGGTACATCATATCCAAATTACAAAATTCTACCAAAACGGAGATTTTTTTTACGATTTATGAAACCCACCAGCATAAAAAGAAATACAAAAGCCCAAAAAATATATTTGTTTCTGCAGCTTTTATGGGTAAAACAATTAACACCAAATTATTAGATATACCTGAACGAACCCTTATGAATGTGATTCTTTTCCAATCAAGTAACTTAATATTCTTGTTTCTCTACTATAGCTAGTGAGAAACAAAAAGACCCTATAAGTTCCCAAGCTAGATGTGGAAATTATTTATAAATAAAAAGTCATATGTTAGTAGTAAATCCTGTTCTGCCATAACTGCAGCCAGATGCTACAAAGTGAGAAAAAAATCCGATTTATAGTCCAAAAAGACATTAATGTATCTCTTAAATTCCTAAATTAGCATAGCAGTAAATACGGCAAGAAAGTGGTAGTTATGCAAACGGAGACGATACCGGGCCTATCGAGTTCCTCTGTCGTAAATTTCGTAAATTTATTATGCGGCATTTTATGTTGTTTGTTGCTCTAATCTTTATTAGGAGATGATTTATCATCGTTTCTAAACGCCACATCCGCGTCGTTCGTTAGTATTTTAATTAGAGGAACGTTTAGTGACAAATAAATGTCCACCCAAGAAGGCTTCTTCTGGGCACGTCGTAAATCAGCCGATTTAAGGCGCGGTTTTGGATCATTTAATGACAGTGAGATGCTCGAATTAAGTGATTTATTGGCGACTACATGTAAAGTGTAAGAATCGATCGCGGTAAAATTTCCCTTCGGTGGGACACGCAAATTCGTATAATAACATGTTACTTTTAAAATATTGGAATGATTACATCGCTACTAATACGAATTCCTGCAGCTTTGAGGTCGAACAGTAACGCCATTAATTATATTTTAACAGAGCTAACAATCAATTCTGTAATGTAATACATATTTGCCTTTAAATTAATGAAAACAAAACTTTTTGCGACTTTGGTCATTAATTTGGCTCTTACAACATGCGTGCTTGTTTTCGAGTAAGAAGTATGCAAAAATGTGTTTTATGTCAAAACGGAAAACGTGATAATGACGAGGTGTTTAGATCAACAAGATTTTAAAAGTCTGACACGAAAGCGCTAAATTCTTCAAATTAGTCAGAACCTCATTCTTATAGTTAAATAAATAAAAATCTTGTATTGGAACTAGGAGTGTTTGCTTCCCCCAACGACCACTCTGTATCGCCATGTGAAAGAATGTCCGTTCGACGCTTGTAAAAAATGCCGAATCGCCAGATGCGTCCAGAAAAAACGCTTGTCAAACATCTGAGCTCCTCCAAAGGGTCGGACGGTTAAATGCGCGCATTAAAGTCCGAAAGCGTGCCCATAAATGACCCTCGACCCTTTCACAACGTCGGTCAGCGATTTAAAAAGGGTATTTTATTGTTTCCTGCTCGCCGAGCGTGGTCCACCTTTGTACCGATCTGCATACCTAGATTACTAATCACAAGAAAAAAATAGACAAAGATGTCGACGCAGTAATTACTATCAGATGTCGGATGGACAATGGAAGGATTTCCTTTGTGGGTATTGTGTGGTCGCATAAACCAGCCATATTATGCGAATGGAAGGGACCCTTCGGACTGCCGGAAATGGGAATGCCGCAATTTTATGCGTGCCGAAGACGTAAATGGCCAGATTTATGGGCCAATTCGCGAGCCGGAAAACAAGGTGTAAAATATGCTCGATTTTGAAACAATTTGTAGGGGCTGTGCCGAAAAATGTTTGCTCGAGTAAACATCGCGAAAAATGTCTGTCGCAGTTTTAATGTGGCAGATGCCGCCGCTTTTGCCCACCTTACATATTTAACTGTTTAGGAAGTACAAAGTTCTCAGCAGCGGATGCAGCCACTGCATAAGCTTTAACTTTCACTTTTACTTGAGAAGATAACAAAATGAAAGTAAAAGGACACCTTTTTGAAGAATTAAAACCCAGCTTTATGAAGCCATCACACACTGTTTACAGGATGTATTATGATGGCAATAATAATCATAAAACACTAGTGTCTTATAATTTATGAGACATACACTTGGAAGCATTGCAGTATCGTTATTCATATACAGTAACAACTTTATTGACATCAACAACTTCATCTTTCGCAGAGGTAAAGTTAGTATCCCTGCAGGCTTTTCACCTCTTAGCAATATCAGTTTTACGGTCAGATATTCATCAATTCGGTCATAAAAAATTCCCAAGTTTCCCAAGTTCTCATATTCCGTAAGACGTTTTCCAAAATTTCATCCTATGTTCGGTTTCCCAGATCCTTAGTTTCTTTAGTCAATCAAGGTCTCAAGTTCCCAAGTGATTTCGGGTTGTTTAAATTTTCAGGTTGTCTAACAATAAGATAAGAGGTTTCCCAATATCACAAATTTTAGAAATTCCGAGGTTCCTGAAGTTCTCAGGTTCCGAAGGATTTCCAAAATCTCAGGGTTCTCCAAGTTTCAATAATTTATGTTGTCAGGTTTTCAGGTTAGGTTTTCCAAAATCGCAGTTTCTCCAGTTCTCAAGTTTGGTGTCTCAAGTTCTCAAGTAGATACTCAAGGTCTTAAGTGTCTTAAAATCTCAGTGAACATTTCAAATTGTTCAAATTCTTTAGTTCCTTAAGTTTTTAAAATTTGAGGTTCCTATACAGTTCTCAAGTTTGGTTCCTTCAGTTTTTAGTTTCTTAAGTTACTCACGATTTTAATTTCTTCGAATACATTAGAAAGTTGGTATTACTTTTTGACAATTTTTGACAACGAAGGATTTTAATGTAGTGAAACAAAATTTGGATTCCGTACTTAACAATTGCTATAGTCATTTCAAAACACGCATTAGAACGTCGGTATAAATTTTTGACAATTTTTGACAATGAAGGATTTAGATGTTGCGAAACGAAATTTGGATTCCGCACTTAATAATTGGTAAAAGAGACATTTTTGACAATAGAACATTGGTGTGGACATTTCTTATTTCTACAAACATTCGACTAATGCGAAGGTGTCAAAAACATGCATTAGAACGTCGGTATTATTTTTTGACAATTTTTGACAATGAAGGATATCGATGTCGCGAAACGAAATTTGGATTCCACACTTATTAATTGGTAAAGAAGTCATTCTTGACTATATAACATTGATGATGACATTTTTTGATTCTACAGACATTGGGCTACTGAGAAAGTATCAAAGAGATGTATTAGAAAGTCGGTATTATTTTTTAACAATTTTTGAAAATGAAGGATTTCAATGTTGTCAAACGAAATTTGGATTCCACACTTATTAATTGGTAAAAGAGTCATTTTGGACAATAGAACTCTGGGGACAACATTTTTGGATTCTACAAACAATCCAATACTGAAAAAGTCTCATAGAAATACATTAAAAAATCGGTATTATTTTTTGACAATTTTGGAATCCGCACTTATTAATAATTCATAAAAGAGTCAGTTTTGTCAATCGAACATTGGTGAGGACATTTTTTGATTCTACAGACATTGGACTACTGCGAAAGCGTCAAAGATATGGATTAGAACGTCAGTATTATTTTTTGTCAATTTTTGACAATGAAGGATTTTGATCTTTCAAAGTGAAATTTGGATTTCACACTTAATAATTTTTAAAAGAGTCAATTTTGACACTACAACATTGGGGACAAAATTTTTGGATTCTACAGACAATCCAATACTGAAAAAGTCTTACAGAAATACATTGTAAAGTCGGTATTATTTTTTAACAATTTTTGAATATGAAGGATATCGATGTCGCGAAACGAAATTTGAATTCCACACTTATTAATTGGTAAAAGAGTCATTTTGGACAATAGAACTCTGGGGACAACATTTTTTGATTTTGCAAACAATCCAATACCGACAAAGTCTTATAGAAATACATTAGAAAGTCGGTATTATTTTTTGACAATTTTTGACCGTGAAGGATTTTATTATTGCGAAACGAAATTTGGAATCCACACTTATTAATAATTGATATAAGAGTCAGTTTTGACAATCGAACATTGGTGGGGACAATTTTTGATTCTACAGATATTGGACTACTAAGAAAGTGTCAAAGATATGCATTAGAGGGTCGGTATTATTTTTTAACAATTTTTGAAAATGAAGGATATCGATGTTGCGAAACGAAATTTGGATTCCACACTTATTAATTGGTATAAGAGTCATTTTTCACAATAGAACATTGATGATGACATTTTTTGATTCTGCAGACATTGGACTACTGAGAAAGTATCAAAGACATGCATTAGAAAGTCGGTATTATTTTTTAACAATTTTTGAAAATGAAGGATTTTAATGTTGCTAAACGTAATTTGGATTCCACACTTATTAATTGGTAAAAGAGTCATTTTTGACAATAGAACTCTTAGGACAACATTTTTGGATTCTATAAACCATCCAATACTAAAAAAGTCTTATAGAAATACATTAGAAAGTCGGTATTATTTTTTTAGCAATTTTTGAAAATGAAGAATATCGATGTCGCGAAACGAAATTTGGATTCCACACTTATTAATTGGTAAAGGAGTCATTTTTCACAATAGAACATTGATGATGACATTTTCTGATTCTACAGACATTGGACTACTGAGAAAGTATCAAAGACATGCATTAGAAAGTCGGTATTATTTTTTAACAATTTTTGAAAATGAAGGATTTTAATGTTGCTAAACGTAATTTGTATTCTACTCTTATTAATTGGTAAAAGAGTCATTTTTCACAATAGAACATTGATGATGAGATTTTTTGATTCTACAGACATTGGACTACTGAGAAAGTATCAAAGGCATGCATTAGAAAGTCGGTATTATTTTTTAACAATTTTTGAAAATGAAGGATTTTAATGTTGCTAAACGTAATTTGGATTCCACACTTATTAATTGGTATAAGAGTCATTTTTCACAATAGAACATTGATGATGACATTTTTTGATTCTGCAGACATTGGACTACTGAGAAAGTATCAAAGACATGCATTAGAAAGTCGGCATTATTTTTTTACAATTTTTGAAAATGAAGGATTTTAATGTTACTAAACGTAATTTGGATTCCACACTTATTAATTGGTAAAAGAGTAATTTTTGACAATAGAACTCTTAGGACAACATTTTTGGATTCTATAAACCATCCAATACTGAAAAAGTCTTATAGAAATACATTAGAAAGTCGGTATTATTTTTTTAGCAATTTTTGAAAATGAAGAATATCGATGTCGCGAAACGAAATTTGGATTCCACACTTATTAATTGGTAAAGGAGTCATTTTTCACAATAGAACATTGATGATGACATTTTTTGATTCTACAGACATTGGACTACTGAGAAAGAATCAAAGACATGCATTAGAAAGTCGGTATTATTTTTTAACAATTTTTCAAAATGAAGGATTTTAATGTTGCTAACGTAATTTGGATTCCACACTTATTAATTGGTAAAAGAGTCATTTTTGACAATAGAACTCTGGGGACAACATTTTTGGATTCTACAAACAATCCAATACTGAAAAAGTCTTATAGAAATACATTAGAAAGTCGGTATTATTTTTTTAGCAATTTTTGAAAATGAAGAATATCGATGTCGCGAAACGAAATTTGGATTCCACACTTATTAATTGGTAAAGGAGTCATTTTTCACAATAGAACATTGATGATGACATTTTTTGATTCTACAGACATTGGACTACTGAGAAAGTATCAAAGACATGCATTAGAAAGTCGGTATTATTTTTTAACAATTTTTGAAAATGAAGGATTTTAATGTTGCTAAGCGTAATTTGTATTCTACACTTAATAATTGGTAAAAGAGTCATTTTTCACAATAGAACATTGATGATGACATTTTTTGATTCTACAGACATTGGACTACTTAGAAAGTATCAAAGACATCCATTAGAAAGTCGGTATTATTTTTTAACAATTTTTGAAAATGAAGGATTTCAATGTTGCGAAACGAAATTTGGATTCCACACTTATTAATTGGTAAAATTGTCATTTTGGACAATAGAACTCTGGGGACAACATTTTTTGATTTTGCAAACAATCCAATACTGAAAAAGTCTCATAGAAATACATTAGAAAGTCGGTATTATTTTTTGACAATTTTGGACCGTGAAGGATTTTATTGTTGCGCAACGAATTTTGGAATCCGCACTTATTAATAATTCATATAAGAGTCAGTTTTGTCAATCGAACACTGGTGAGGACATTTTTTGATTCTACAGACATTGGACTACTGCGAAAGCGTCAAAGATATGGATTAGAACGTCAGTATTATTTTTTGTCAATTTTTGACAATGAAAGAGTTTGATCTTTCAAAGTGAAATTTGGATTTCACACTTAATAATTTTTGAAAGACTCATTTTTGACACTACAACATTGGGGACAAAATTTTTGTATTCTACAGACAATCCAATACTGAAAAAGTCTTAGAGAAATACATTGTAAAGTCGGTATTATTTTTTAACAATTTTTGAATATGAAGGATATCGATGTCGCGAAACGAAATTTGGATTCCACACTTATTAATTGGTAAAAGAGTCATTTTGGACAATAGAACTCTGGGGACAACATTTTTGGATTCTACAAACAATCCAATACTGACAAGGTCTTATAGAAATACATTAGAAAGTCGGTATTATTTTTTGACAATTTTTGACCGTGAAGGATTTTATTGTTGCGAAACGAGATTTGGAATCCGCACTTATTAATAATTGATATAAGAGTCAGTTTTGACAATCGAACATTGGTGAGGACATTTTTTGATTCTACAGATATTGTACTACTAAGAAAGTGTCAAAGATATGCATTAGAGGGTCGGTATTATTTTTTAACAATTTTTGAAAATGAAGGATATCGATGTCGCGAAACGAAATTTGGATTCCACACTTATTAATTGGTAAAGGAGTCATATTTCACAATAGAACATTGATGATGACATTTTTTGATTCTACAGACATTGGACTACTGAGAAAGTATCAAAGACATGCATTAGGAAGTCGGTATTATTTTTTAACAATTTTTGAAAATGAAGGATTTTAATGTTGCTAAACGTAATTTGGATTCCACACTTATTAATTGGTAAAAGAGTTATTTTTCACAATAGAACTCTTAGGACAACATTTTTGGATGCTATGAACTATCCAATACTGAAAAAGTCTTATAGAAATACATTAGAAAGTCGGTATTATTTTTTTAGCAATTTTTGAAAATGAAGAATATCGATGTCGCGAAACGAAATTTGGATTCCACACTTATTAATTGGTAAAGGAGTCATTTTTGGCAATCGAACATTGGTGTTGACATTTTTTGATTCTACAGACAATGGACTAGTGAGAAAGTAACAAGAACGTGCATTAGAAAGTCGGTATTATTTTTTAACAATTTTTGAAAATGAAGGATTTCAATGTTGCGAAACGAAATTTGGAATCCACACTTATTAATAATTGATATAAGAGTCAGTTTTGACAATCGAACATTGGTGAGGACAATTTTTGATTCTACAGATATTGGACTACTAAGAAAGTGTCAAAGATATGCATTAGAGGGTCGGTATTATTTTTTAACAATTTTTGAAAATGAAGGATTTTAATGTTGCTAAACGTAATTTGTATTCTACACTTATTAATTGGTAAAAGAGTCATTTTTCACAATAGAACATTGATGATGAGATTTTTTGATTCTACAGACATTGGACTACTGAGAAAGTATCAAAGGCATGCATTAGAAAGTCGGTATTATTTTTTAACAATTTTTGAAAATGAAGGATTTTAATGTTGCTAAACGTAATTTGGATTCCACACTTATTAATTGGTATAAGAGTCATTTTTCACAATAGAACATTGATGATGACATTTTTTGATTCTGCAGACATTGGACTACTGAGAAAGTATCAAAGACATGCATTAGAAAGTCGGCATTATTTTTTTACAATTTTTGAAAATGAAGGATTTTAATGTTGCTAAACGTAATTTGGATTCCACACTTATTAATTGGTAAAAGAGTAATTTTTGACAATAGAACTCTTAGGACAACATTTTTGGATTCTATAAACCATCCAATACTGAAAAAGTCTTATAGAAATACATTAGAAAGTCGGTATTATTTTTTTAGCAATTTTTGAAAATGAAGAATATCGATGTCGCGAAACGAAATTTGGATTCCATACTTATTAATTGGTAAAGGAGTCATTTTTCACAATAGAACATTGATGATGACATTTTTTGATTCTACAGACATTGGACTACTGAGAAAGTATCAAAGACATGCATTAGAAAGTCGGTATTATTTTTTAACAATTTTTGAAAATGAAGGATTTTAATGTTGCTAAACGTAATTTGTATTCTACACTTAGTAATTGGTAAAAGAGTCATTTTTCACAATAGAACATTGATGATCACATTTTTTGATTCTACAGACATTGGACTACTTAGAAAGTATCAAAGACATCCATTAGAAAGTCGGTATTATTTTTTAACAATTTTTGAAAATGAAGGATTTCAATGTTGCGAAACGAAATTTGGATTCCACACTTATTAATTGGTAAAATTGTCATTTTGGACAATGGAACTCTGGGGACAACATTTTTGGATTCTACAAACAATCCAATACTGAAAAAGTCTCATAGAAATACATTAAAAAGTCGGTATTATTTTTTGACAATTTTGGACCGTTAAGGATTTTATTGTTGCGCAACGAATTTTGGAATCCGCACTTATTAATAATTCATAAAAGAGTCAGTTTTGTCAATCGAACATTGGTGAGGACATTTTTTGATTCTACAGACATTGGACTACTGCGAAAGCGTCAAAGATATGGATTAGAACGTCAGTATTATTTTTTGTCAATTTTTGACAATGAAGGATTTTGATCTTTCAAAGTGAAATTTGGATTTCACACTTAATAATTTTTAAAAGAGTCATTTTTGACACCACAACATTGGGGACAAAATTTTTGGATTCTACAGACAATCCAATACTGAAAAAGTCTTACAGAAATACATTGTAAAGTCGGTATTATTTTTTAACAATTTTTGAAATTGAAGGATTTCAATGTTGCTAAACCAAATTTGGATTCCACACTTATTAATTGGTAAAAGAGTCATTTTGGACAATAGAACTCTGGGGACAACATTTTTTGATTTTGCAAACAATCCGATACCGACAAAGTCTTATAGAAATACATTAGAAAGTCGGTATTATTTTTTGACAATTTTTGACCGTGAAGGATTTTATTATTGCGAGACGAAATTTGGAATCCGCACTTATTATTAATTGATATAAGAGTCAGTTTTGACAATCGAACATTGGTGAAGACATTTTTTGATTCTACAGACATTGGACTACTGAGAAAGTGTCAAAGATATGCATTAGAAAGTCGGTATTATTTTTTAGCAATTTTTGAAAATGAAGGATATCGATGTCGCGAAACGAAATTTGGATTCCACACTTATTAGTTGGTAAAGGAGTCATTTTTGACAATAGAACATTGGTGATGACATTTTTTGATTCTACAGACATTGGACTACTCAGAAAGTATCAAAGACATGCATTAGAAAGTCGGTATTATTTTTTAACAATTTTTGAAAATGAAAGATTTCAATGTTGCCAAACGAAATTTGGATTCCACACTTATTAATTGGTAAAAGAGTCATTTTGGACAATAGAACTCTGGGGACAACATTTTTGGATTTTGCAAACAATCCAATACTGACAAAGTCTTATAGAAATACATTAGAAAGTCGGTATTATTTTTTGACAATTTTTGACCGTGAAGGATTTTATTGTTGCGAAACGAAATTTGGAATCCGCACTTTTTAATAATTGATATAAGAGTGAGTTTTGACAATCGAACATTGGTGAGGACATTTTTTGATTCTACAGACATTGGACTACTGAGAAAGTGTCAAAGATATGCATTAGAAAGTCGGTATTATTTTTTAGCAATTTTTGAAAATGAAGGATATCGATGTCGCGAAACAAATTTTCCACACTTATTAATTGGTAAAGAGTCATTTTTGACAATGGAACATTGGTGATGACATTTTTTGATTCTACAGACATTGGACTACTTAGAAAGTATCAAAGACATGCATTAGAGAGTCGGTATTATTTTTTAACAATTTTTGAAAATGAAGGATTTCAATGTTGCGAAACGAAATTTGGATTCCACACTTATTAATTGGTAAAACTGTCATTTTGGACAATAGAACTCTGGGGACAACATTTTTTGATTTTACAAACAATCCAATACTGAAAAAGTCTCATAGAAATACATTAGAAAGTCGGTATTATTTTTTGACAATTTTGGACCGTGAAGGATTTTATTGTTGCGCAACGAATTTTGGAATCCGCACTTATTAATAATTCATATAAGAGTCAGTTTTGTCAATCGAACATTTGTGAGGACATTTTTTGATTCTACAGACATTGGACTACTGCGAAAGCGTCAAAGATATGGATTAGAACGTCAGTATTATTTTTTGTCAATTTTTGACAATGAAGGATATCGATGTCGCGAAACGTAATTTGGATTCCACACTTATTAATTGGTAAAAGAGTCATTTTTGACAATAGAACTCTTAGGACAACATTTTTTGATTTTGCAAACAATCCAATACTGAAAAAGTCTTATAGAAATACATTAGAAAGTCGGTATTATTTTTTGACAATTTTTGACCGTGAAGGATTTTATTATTGCGAAACGAAATTTGGAATCCACACTTATTAATAATTGATATAAGAGTCAGTTTTGACAATCGAACATTGGTGAGGACAATTTTTGATTCTACAGATATTGGACTACTAAGAAGGTGTCAAAGATATGCATTAGAGGGTCGGTATTATTTTTTAACAATTTTTGAAAATGAAGGATATCGATGTCGCGAAACGAAATTTGGATTCCACACTTATTAATTGGTAAAGGAGTCATTTTTCACAATAGAACATTGATGATGACATTTTTTGATTCTACAGACGTTGGACTACTGAGAAAGTATCAAAGACATGCATTAGAAAGTCGGTATTATTTTTTAACAATTTTTGAAAATGAAGGATTTTAATGTTGCTAAACGTAATTTGGATTCCACACTTATTAATTGGTAAAAGTGTCATTTTGGACAATAGAACTCTGGGGACAACATTTTTTGATTTTACAAACAATCCAATACTGAAAAAGTCTCATAGAAATACATTAGAAAGTCGGTATTATTTTTTGACAATTTTGGACCGTGAAGGATTTTATTGTTGCGCAACGAATTTTGGAATCCGCACTTATTAATAATTCATATAAGAGTCAGTTTTGTCAATCGAACATTTGTGAGGACATTTTTTGATTCTACAGACATTGGACTACTGCGAAAGCGTCAAAGATATGGATTAGAACGTCAGTATTATTTTTTGTCAATTTTTGACAATGAAGGATATCGATGTCGCGAAACGTAATTTGGATTCCACACTTATTAATTGGTAAAAGAGTCATTTTTGACAATAGAACTCTTAGGACAACATTTTTTGATTTTGCAAACAATCCAATACTGAAAAAGTCTTATAGAAATACATTAGAAAGTCGGTATTATTTTTTGACAATTTTGGACCGTGAAGGATTTTATTGTTGCGCAACGAATTTTGGAATCCGCACTTATTAATAATTCATATAAGAGTCAGTTTTGTCAATCGAACATTTGTGAGGACATTTTTTGATTCTACAGACATTGGACTACTGCGAAAGCGTCAAAGATATGGATTAGAACGTCAGTATTATTTTTTGTCAATTTTTGACAATGAAGGATATCGATGTCGCGAAACGTAATTTGGATTCCACACTTATTAATTGGTAAAAGAGTCATTTTTGACAATAGAACTCTTAGGACAACATTTTTTGATTTTGCAAACAATCCAATACTGAAAAAGTCTTATAGAAATACATTAGAAAGTCGGTATTATTTTTTGACAATTTTTGACCGTGAAGGATTTTATTATTGCGAAACGAAATTTGGAATCCACACTTATTAATAATTGATATAAGAGTCAGTTTTGACAATCGAACATTGGTGAGGACAATTTTTGATTCTACAGATATTGGACTACTAAGAAGGTGTCAAAGATATGCATTAGAGGGTCGGTATTATTTTTTAACAATTTTTGAAAATGAAGGATATCGATGTCGCGAAACGAAATTTGGATTCCACACTTATTAATTGGTAAAGGAGTCATTTTTCACAATAGAACATTGATGATGACATTTTTTGATTCTACAGACGTTGGACTACTGAGAAAGTATCAAAGACATGCATTAGAAAGTCGGTATTATTTTTTAACAATTTTTGAAAATGAAGGATTTTAATGTTGCTAAACGTAATTTGGATTCCACACTTATTAATTGGTAAAAGAGTCATTTTTGACAATAGAACTCTTAGGACAACATTTTTGGATTCTACACACAATCCAATACTGACAAAGTCTTATAGAAATACATTAGAAAGTCGGTATTATTTTTTGACAATTTTTGACCGTGAAGGATTTTATTGTTGCCAAACGAAATTTGGAATCCGCACTTATTAATAATTGATATAAGAGTCAGTTTTGACAATCGAACATTGGTGAGGACATTTTTTGATTCTACAGACATTGGACTACTGAGAAAGTGTCAAAGATATGCATTAGAAAGTCGGTATTATTTTTTAGCAATTTTTGAAAATGAAGGATTTCAATGTTGCGAAACGAAATTTGGATTCCACACTTATTAATTGGTAAAAGTGTCATTTTGGACAATAGAACTCTGGGGACAACATTTTTTGATTTTGCAAAGAATCCAATACTGAAAAAGTCTCATAGAAATACATTAGAAAGTCGGTATCATTTTTTGACAATTTTCGACCGTGAAGGATTTTATTGTTGCGCAACGAATTTTGGAATCCGCACTTATTAATAATTCATATAAGAGTCAGTTTTGTCAATCGAACATTGGTGAGGACATTTTTTGATTCTACAGACATTGGACTACTGCGAAAGCGTCAAAGATATGGATTAGAACGTCAGTATTATTTTTTGTCAATTTTTGACAATGAAGGATTTTGATCTTTCAAAGTGAAATTTGGATTTCACACTTAATAATTTTTAAAAGAGTCATTTTTGACACTACAACATTGGGGACAAAATTTTTGGATTCTACAGACAATCCAATACTGAAAAAGTCTTACAGAAATACATTGTAAAGTCGGTATTATTTTTTAACAATTTTTGAATATGAAGGATATCGATGTCGCGAAACGAAATTTGGATTCCACACTTATTAATTGGTAAAAGAGTCATTTTGGACAATAGAACTCTGGGGACAACATTTTTTGATTTTGCAAACAATCCAATACTGAAAAAGTCTTATAGAAATACATTAGAAAGTCGGTATTATTTTTTGACAATTTTTGACCGTGAAGGATTTTATTATTGCGAAACGAAATTTGGAATCCACACTTATTAATAATTGATATAAGAGTCAGTTTTGACAATCGAACATTGGTGAGGACAATTTTTGATTCTACAGATATTGGACTACTAAGAAGGTGTCAAAGATATGCATTAGAGGGTCGGTATTATTTTTTAACAATTTTTGAAAATGAAGGATATCGATGTCGCGAAACGAAATTTGGATTCCACACTTATTAATTGGTAAAGGAGTCATTTTTCACAATAGAACATTGATGATGACATTTTTTGATTCTACAGACGTTGGACTACTGAGAAAGTATCAAAGACATGCATTAGAAAGTCGGTATTATTTTTTAACAATTTTTGAAAATGAAGGATTTTAATGTTGCTAAACGTAATTTGGATTCCACACTTATTAACTGGTAAAAGAGTCATTTTTGACAATAGAACTCTTAGGACAACATTTTTTGATTTTGCAAACAATCCAATACTGAAAAAGTCTTATAGAAATACATTAGAAAGTCGGTATTATTTTTTGACAATTTTTGACCGTGAAGGATTTTATTATTGCGAAACGAAATTTGGAATCCACACTTATTAATAATTGATATAAGAGTCAGTTTTGACAATCGAACATTGGTGAGGACAATTTATGATTCTACAGATATTGGACTACTAAGAAGGTGTCAAAGATATGCATTAGAGGGTCGGTATTATTTTTTAACAATTTTTGAAAATGAAGGATATCGATGTCGCGAAACGAAATTTGGATTCCACACTTATTAATTGGTAAAGGAGTCATTTTTCACAATAGAACATTGATGATGACATTTTTTGATTCTACAGACGTTGGACTACTGAGAAAGTATCAAAGACATGCATTAGAAAGTCGGTATTATTTTTTAACAATTTTTGAAAATGAAGGATTTTAATGTTGCTAAACGTAATTTGGATTCCACACTTATTAATTGGTAAAAGAGTCATTTTTGACAATAGAACTCTTAGGACAACATTTTTGGATTCTACACACAATCCAATACTGACAAAGTCTTATAGAAATACATTAGAAAGTCGGTATTATTTTTTGACAATTTTTGACCGTGAAGGATTTTATTGTTGCCAAACGAAATTTGGAATCCGCACTTATTAATAATTGATATAAGAGTCAGTTTTGACAATCGAACATTGGTGAGGACATTTTTTGATTCTACAGACATTGGACTACTGAGAAAGTGTCAAAGATATGCATTAGAAAGTCGGTATTATTTTTTAGCAATTTTTGAAAATGAAGGATTTCAATGTTGCGAAACGAAATTTGGATTCCACACTTATTAATTGGTAAAAGTGTCATTTTGGACAATAGAACTCTGGGGACAACATTTTTTGATTTTGCAAAGAATCCAATACTGAAAAAGTCTCATAGAAATACATTAGAAAGTCGGTATCATTTTTTGACAATTTTCGACCGTGAAGGATTTTATTGTTGCGCAACGAATTTTGGAATCCGCACTTATTAATAATTCATATAAGAGTCAGTTTTGTCAATCGAACATTGGTGAGGACATTTTTTGATTCTACAGACATTGGACTACTGCGAAAGCGTCAAAGATATGGATTAGAACGTCAGTATTATTTTTTGTCAATTTTTGACAATGAAGGATTTTGATCTTTCAAAGTGAAATTTGGATTTCACACTTAATAATTTTTAAAAGAGTCATTTTTGACACTACAACATTGGGGACAAAATTTTTGGATTCTACAGACAATCCAATACTGAAAAAGTCTTACAGAAATACATTGTAAAGTCGGTATTATTTTTTAACAATTTTTGAATATGAAGGATATCGATGTCGCGAAACGAAATTTGGATTCCACACTTATTAATTGGTAAAAGAGTCATTTTGGACAATAGAACTCTGGGGACAACATTTTTTGATTTTGCAAACAATCCAATACTGAAAAAGTCTTATAGAAATACATTAGAAAGTCGGTATTATTTTTTGACAATTTTTGACCGTGAAGGATTTTATTATTGCGAAACGAAATTTGGAATCCACACTTATTAATAATTGATATAAGAGTCAGTTTTGCCAATCGAACATTGGTGAGGACAATTTTTGATTCTACAGATATTGGACTACTAAGAAGGTGTCAAAGATATGCATTAGAGGGTCGGTATTATTTTTTAACAATTTTTGAAAATGAAGGATATCGATGTCGCGAAACGAAATTTGGATTCCACACTTATTAATTGGTAAAGGAGTCATTTTTCACAATAGAACATTGATGATGACATTTTTTGATTCTACAGACGTTGGACTACTGAGAAAGTATCAAAGACATGCATTAGAAAGTCGGTATTATTTTTTAACAATTTTTGAAAATGAAGGATTTTAATGTTGCTAAACGTAATTTGGATTCCACACTTATTAACTGGTAAAAGAGTCATTTTTGACAATAGAACTCTTAGGACAACATTTTTTGATTTTGCAAACAATCCAATACTGAAAAAGTCTTATAGAAATACATTAGAAAGTCGGTATTATTTTTTGACAATTTTTGACCGTGAAGGATTTTATTATTGCGAAACGAAATTTGGAATCCACACTTATTAATAATTGATATAAGAGTCAGTTTTGACAATCGAACATTGGTGAGGACAATTTTTGATTCTACAGATATTGTACTACTAAGAAAGTGTCAAAGATATGCATTAGAGGGTCGGTATTATTTTTTAACAATTTTTGAAAATGAAGGATATCGATGTCGCGAAACGAAATTTGGATTCCACACTTATTAATTGGTAAAGGAGTCATTTTTCACAATAGAACATTGATGATGACATTTTTTGATTCTACAGACATTGAACTACTGAGAAAGTATCAAAGACATGCATTAGGAAGTCGGTATTATTTTTTAACAATTTTTGAAAATGAAGGATTTTAATGTTGCTAAACGTAATTTGGATTCCACACTTATTAATTGGTAAAAGAGTTATTTTTCACAATAGAACTCTTAGGACAACATTTTTGGATGCTATGAACTATCCAATACTGAAAAAGTCTTATAGAAATACATTAGAAAGTCGGTATTATTTTTTTAGCAATTTTTGAAAATGAAGAATATCGATGTCGCGAAACGAAATTTGGATTCCACACTTATTAATTGGTAAAGGAGTCATTTTTGGCAATCGAACATTGGTGTTGACATTTTTTGATTCTACAGACAATGGACTAGTGAGAAAGTAACAAGAACGTGCATTAGAAAGTCGGTATTATTTTTTAACAATTTTTGAAAATGAAGGATTTCAATGTTGCGAAACGAAATTTGGAATCCACACTTATTAATAATTGATATAAGAGTCAGTTTTGACAATCGAACATTGGTGAGGACAATTTTTGATTCTACAGATATTGGACTACTAAGAAAGTGTCAAAGATATGCATTAGAGGGTCGGTATTATTTTTTAACAATTTTTGAAAATGAAGGATTTTAATGTTGCTAAACGTAATTTGTATTCTACACTTATTAATTGGTAAAAGAGTCATTTTTCACAATAGAACATTGATGATGAGATTTTTTGATTCTACAGACATTGGACTACTGAGAAAGTATCAAAGGCATGCATTAGAAAGTCGGTATTATTTTTTAACAATTTTTGAAAATGAAGGATTTTAATGTTGCTAAACGTAATTTGGATTCCACACTTATTAATTGGTATAAGAGTCATTTTTCACAATAGAACATTGATGATGACATTTTTTGATTCTGCAGACATTGGACTACTGAGGAAGTATCAAAGACATGCATTAGAAAGTCGGCATTATTTTTTTACAATTTTTGAAAGTGAAGGATTTTAATGTTGCTAAACGTAATTTGGATTCCACACTTATTAATTGGTAAAAGAGTAATTTTTGACAATAGAACTCTTAGGACAACATTTTTGGATTCTATAAACCATCCAATACTGAAAAAGTCTTATAGAAATACATTAGAAAGTCGGTATTATTTTTTTAGCAATTTTTGAAAATGAAGAATATCGATGTCGCGAAACGAAATTTGGATTCCATACTTATTAATTGGTAAAGGAGTCATTTTTCACAATAGAACATTGATGATGACATTTTTTGATTCTACAGACATTGGACTACTGAGAAAGTATCAAAGACATGCATTAGAAAGTCGGTATTATTTTTTAACAATTTTTGAAAATGAAGGATTTTAATGTTGCTAAACGTAATTTGTATTCTACACTTAATAATTGGTAAAAGAGTCATTTTTCACAATAGAACATTGATGATCACATTTTTTGATTCTACAGACATTGGACTACTTAGTAAGTATCAAAGACATCCATTAGAAAGTCGGTATTATTTTTTAACAATTTTTGAAAATGAAGGATTTCAATGTTGCGAAACGAAATTTGGATTCCACACTTATTAATTGGTAAAATTGTCATTTTGGACAATGGAACTCTGGGGACAACATTTTTGGATTCTACAAACAATCCAATACTGAAAAAGTCTCATAGAAATACATTAAAAAGTCGGTATTATTTTTTGACAATTTTGGACCGTTAAGGATTTTATTGTTGCGCAACGAATTTTGGAATCCGCACTTATTATTAATTCATAAAAGAGTCAGTTTTGTCAATCGAACATTGGTGAGGACATTTTTTGATTCTACAGACATTGGACTACTGCGAAAGCGTCAAAGATATGGATTAGAACGTCAGTATTATTTTTTGTCAATTTTTGACAATGAAGGATTTTGATCTTTCAAAGTGAAATTTGGATTTCACACTTAATAATTTTTAAAAGAGTCATTTTTGACACCACAACATTGGGGACAAAATTTTTGGATTCTACAGACAATCCAATACTGAAAATGTCTTACAGAAATACATTGTAAAGTCGGTATTATTTTTTAACAATTTTTGAAATTGAAGGATTTCAATGTTGCTAAACCAAATTTGGATTCCACACTTATTAATTGGTAAAAGAGTCATTTTGGACAATAGAACTCTGGGGACAACATTTTTTGATTTTGCAAACAATCCGATACCGACAAAGTCTTATAGAAATACATTAGAAAGTCGGTATTATTTTTTGACAATTTTTGACCGTGAAGGATTTTATTATTGCGAGACGAAATTTGGAATCCGCACTTATTATTAATTGATATAAGAGTCAGTTTTGACAATCGAACATTGGTGAAGACATTTTTTGATTCTACAGACATTGGACTACTGAGAAAGTGTCAAAGATATGCATTAGAAAGTCGGTATTATTTTTTAGCAATTTTTGAAAATGAAGGATATCGATGTCGCGAAACGAAATTTGGATTCCACACTTATTAGTTGGTAAAGGAGTCATTTTTGACAATAGAACATTGGTGATGACATTTTTTGATTCTACAGACATTGGACTACTCAGAAAGTATCAAAGACATGCATTAGAAAGTCGGTATTATTTTTTAACAATTTTTGAAAATGAAAGATTTCAATGTTGCCAAACGAAATTTGGATTCCACACTTATTAATTGGTAAAAGAGTCATTTTGGACAATAGAACTCTGGGGACAACATTTTTGGATTTTGCAAACAATCCAATACTGACAAAGTCTTATAGAAATACATTAGAAAGTCGGTATTATTTTTTGACAATTTTTGACCGTGAAGGATTTTATTGTTGCGAAACGAAATTTGGAATCCGCACTTTTTAATAATTGATATAAGAGTGAGTTTTGACAATCGAACATTGGTGAGGACATTTTTTGATTCTACAGACATTGGACTACTGAGAAAGTGTCAAAGATATGCATTAGAAAGTCGGTATTATTTTTTAGCAATTTTTGAAAATGAAGGATATCGATGTCGCGAAACAAATTTTCCACACTTATTAATTGGTAAAGAGTCATTTTTGACAATGGAACATTGGTGATGACATTTTTTGATTCTACAGACATTGGACTACTTAGAAAGTATCAAAGACATGCATTAGAGAGTCGGTATTATTTTTTAACAATTTTTGAAAATGAAGGATTTCAATGTTGCGAAACGAAATTTGGATTCCACACTTATTAATTGGTAAAACTGTCATTTTGGACAATAGAACTCTGGGGACAACATTTTTTGATTTTACAAACAATCCAATACTGAAAAAGTCTCATAGAAATACATTAGAAAGTCGGTATTATTTTTTGACAATTTTGGACCGTGAAGGATTTTATTGTTGCGCAACGAATTTTGGAATCCGCACTTATTAATAATTCATATAAGAGTCAGTTTTGTCAATCGAACATTTGTGAGGACATTTTTTGATTCTACAGACATTGGACTACTGCGAAAGCGTCAAAGATATGGATTAGAACGTCAGTATTATTTTTTGTCAATTTTTGACAATGAAGGATATCGATGTCGCGAAACGTAATTTGGATTCCACACTTATTAATTGGTAAAAGAGTCATTTTTGACAATAGAACTCTTAGGACAACATTTTTTGATTTTGCAAACAATCCAATACTGAAAAAGTCTTATAGAAATACATTAGAAAGTCGGTATTATTTTTTGACAATTTTTGACCGTGAAGGATTTTATTATTGCGAAACGAAATTTGGAATCCACACTTATTAATAATTGATATAAGAGTCAGTTTTGACAATCGAACATTGGTGAGGACAATTTTTGATTCTACAGATATTGGACTACTAAGAAGGTGTCAAAGATATGCATTAGAGGGTCGGTATTATTTTTTAACAATTTTTGAAAATGAAGGATATCGATGTCGCGAAACGAAATTTGGATTCCACACTTATTAATTGGTAAAGGAGTCATTTTTCACAATAGAACATTGATGATGACATTTTTTGATTCTACAGACGTTGGACTACTGAGAAAGTATCAAAGACATGCATTAGAAAGTCGGTATTATTTTTTAACAATTTTTGAAAATGAAGGATTTTAATGTTGCTAAACGTAATTTGGATTCCACACTTATTAATTGGTAAAAGAGTCATTTTTGACAATAGAACTCTTAGGACAACATTTTTGGATTCTACACACAATCCAATACTGACAAAGTCTTATAGAAATACATTAGAAAGTCGGTATTATTTTTTGACAATTTTTGACCGTGAAGGATTTTATTGTTGCCAAACGAAATTTGGAATCCGCACTTATTAATAATTGATATAAGAGTCAGTTTTGACAATCGAACATTGGTGAGGACATTTTTTGATTCTACAGACATTGGACTACTGAGAAAGTGTCAAAGATATGCATTAGAAAGTCGGTATTATTTTTTAGCAATTTTTGAAAATGAAGGATATCGATGTCGCGAAACAAATTTTCCACACTTATTAATTGGTAAAGAGTCATTTTTGACAATGGAACATTGGTGATGACATTTTTTGATTCTACAGACATTGGACTACTTAGAAAGTATCAAAGACATGCATTAGAGAGTCGGTATTATTTTTTAACAATTTTTGAAAATGAAGGATTTCAATGTTGCGAAACGAAATTTGGATTCCACACTTATTAATTGGTAAAACTGTCATTTTGGACAATAGAACTCTGGGGACAACATTTTTTGATTTTACAAACAATCCAATACTGAAAAAGTCTCATAGAAATACATTAGAAAGTCGGTATTATTTTTTGACAATTTTGGACCGTGAAGGATTTTATTGTTGCGCAACGAATTTTGGAATCCGCACTTATTAATAATTCATATAAGAGTCAGTTTTGTCAATCGAACATTTGTGAGGACATTTTTTGATTCTACAGACATTGGACTACTGCGAAAGCGTCAAAGATATGGATTAGAACGTCAGTATTATTTTTTGTCAATTTTTGACAATGAAGGATATCGATGTCGCGAAACGTAATTTGGATTCCACACTTATTAATTGGTAAAAGAGTCATTTTTGACAATAGAACTCTTAGGACAACATTTTTTGATTTTGCAAACAATCCAATACTGAAAAAGTCTTATAGAAATACATTAGAAAGTCGGTATTATTTTTTGACAATTTTTGACCGTGAAGGATTTTATTATTGCGAAACGAAATTTGGAATCCACACTTATTAATAATTGATATAAGAGTCAGTTTTGACAATCGAACATTGGTGAGGACAATTTTTGATTCTACAGATATTGGACTACTAAGAAGGTGTCAAAGATATGCATTAGAGGGTCGGTATTATTTTTTAACAATTTTTGAAAATGAAGGATATCGATGTCGCGAAACGAAATTTGGATTCCACACTTATTAATTGGTAAAGGAGTCATTTTTCACAATAGAACATTGATGATGACATTTTTTGATTCTACAGACGTTGGACTACTGAGAAAGTATCAAAGACATGCATTAGAAAGTCGGTATTATTTTTTAACAATTTTTGAAAATGAAGGATTTTAATGTTGCTAAACGTAATTTGGATTCCACACTTATTAATTGGTAAAAGAGTCATTTTTGACAATAGAACTCTTAGGACAACATTTTTGGATTCTACACACAATCCAATACTGACAAAGTCTTATAGAAATACATTAGAAAGTCGGTATTATTTTTTGACAATTTTTGACCGTGAAGGATTTTATTGTTGCCAAACGAAATTTGGAATCCGCACTTATTAATAATTGATATAAGAGTCAGTTTTGACAATCGAACATTGGTGAGGACATTTTTTGATTCTACAGACATTGGACTACTGAGAAAGTGTCAAAGATATGCATTAGAAAGTCGGTATTATTTTTTAGCAATTTTTGAAAATGAAGGATTTCAATGTTGCGAAACGAAATTTGGATTCCACACTTATTAATTGGTAAAAGTGTCATTTTGGACAATAGAACTCTGGGGACAACATTTTTTGATTTTGCAAAGAATCCAATACTGAAAAAGTCTCATAGAAATACATTAGAAAGTCGGTATCATTTTTTGACAATTTTCGACCGTGAAGGATTTTATTGTTGCGCAACGAATTTTGGAATCCGCACTTATTAATAATTCATATAAGAGTCAGTTTTGTCAATCGAACATTGGTGAGGACATTTTTTGATTCTACAGACATTGGACTACTGCGAAAGCGTCAAAGATATGGATTAGAACGTCAGTATTATTTTTTGTCAATTTTTGACAATGAAGGATTTTGATCTTTCAAAGTGAAATTTGGATTTCACACTTAATAATTTTTAAAAGAGTCATTTTTGACACTACAACATTGGGGACAAAATTTTTGGATTCTATAGACAATCCAATACTGAAAAAGTCTTACAGAAATACATTGTAAAGTCGGTATTATTTTTTAACAATTTTTGAATATGAAGGATATCGATGTCGCGAAACGAAATTTGGATTCCACACTTATTAATTGGTAAAAGAGTCATTTTGGACAATAGAACTCTGGGGACAACATTTTTTGATTTTGCAAACAATCCAATACTGAAAAAGTCTTATAGAAATACATTAGAAAGTCGGTATTATTTTTTGACAATTTTTGACCGTGAAGGATTTTATTATTGCGAAACGAAATTTGGAATCCACACTTATTAATAATTGATATAAGAGTCAGTTTTGACAATCGAACATTGGTGAGGACAATTTTTGATTCTACAGATATTGGACTACTAAGAAGGTGTCAAAGATATGCATTAGAGGGTCGGTATTATTTTTTAACAATTTTTGAAAATGAAGGATATCGATGTCGCGAAACGAAATTTGGATTCCACACTTATTAATTGGTAAAGGAGTCATTTTTCACAATAGAACATTGATGATGACATTTTTTGATTCTACAGACGTTGGACTACTGAGAAAGTATCAAAGACATGCATTAGAAAGTCGGTATTATTTTTTAACAATTTTTGAAAATGAAGGATTTTAATGTTGCTAAACGTAATTTGGATTCCACACTTATTAATTGGTAAAAGAGTCATTTTTGACAATAGATCTCTGGGGCCAACATTTTTGGATTCTACACACAATCCAATACTGACAAAGTCTTATAGAAATACATTAGAAAGTCGGTATTATTTTTTGACAATTTTTGACCGTGAAGGATTTTATTGTTGCCAAACGAAATTTGGAATCCGCACTTATTAATAATTGATATAAGAGTCAGTTTTGACAATCGAACATTGGTGAGGACATTTTTTGATTCTACAGACATTGGACTACTGAGAAAGTGTCAAAGATATGCATTAGAACGTCAGTATTATTTTTTGTGAATTTTTGACAATGAAGGATTTTGATCTTGCGAAGTGAAATTTGGATTCCACACTTATTAATTGGTAAAAGAGTCATTTTGGACAATAGAATTCTGGGGACAAGATTTTTGGATTCTACAGACAATCCAATACTGAAAAAGTCTTACAGAAATACATTGGAAAGTCGGTATTATTTTTTTAGCAATTTTTGAAAATGAAGAATATCGATGTCGCGAAACGAAATTTGGATTCCACACTTATTAATTGGTAAAGGAGTCATTTTCATTCCCAATTTTCCACGTCAGAAGCAAACAGATCGACATCTATCGGCGTGGGCGGGCAGTGTGTGAACTGCCTCTGTTATCTGCAAATCTTTTGTGTTCTTTTTCCTTAAGGGTTGCAGGAGACTTTTTTAACTAACTTGATTTCTTGTGAGGGACGTTGAATAAAAAATAAAAAAAGGAGACTATAACTCCAACAATCAGACGAGCCGTCATCCTCAACATAAGAACCACGCAAAACCTTTAATTCCGACCGACCCGTTCCTCCTCCCAATCAACAACCACCAAAGACGTTACACCGTGCGTCCGTCCGTAAAAAACAATTCTCAAGCTTTTCAAAGCTCGAAATAACCTGTCCTCCCATCTCCAAACCAGTTACAGTTTTTCATCGCGTCACCCAGTAGCGTTCACCCTTTCAAGTCTCCTATTATTTTTACCTATTCATTTGCATACCGTGAAATGTTAATTTCTAATTCACATCCGCATTCAGGCCGGTTTTGTTTTTTTCCTTCGGTCTCTCACCGTGTGTGCATTCCCTTTGCTACCCCAACGGCACAAAACACATCTTTCATTACGGAATGAATGGTACCGTTAAACAATGCCTCTCGCTAAGGGATGAAGATTCGACACATTATTATTAAAGAGGCGACTGCTGGAATCGCGACGGTGTTTCTCTCTCATTTACTTCCAATTCGAAGCATTGTGTTGTGCGAAAACTCGGGTTTTAATTAATTGGTTCGCCGTGTTTCTGGACTGTAATTAGAGGGAAGAAAAAACGGAAAGATCGCGTTTGGGGTGTTGGCATTTACCTACCTGCCGGTTGGATACAAGTGGAGTTTGCACCCTTTGTAGGATTCACAATAAGTGGGATGGCTGTAGCCGGATATCTTACTTAGATAGTTTCAATATCAAAAATTAGCATTTCGTTGGTTTTCTGTAGTGTTGAGTATCTTTGCTTCAAAATTTTCAGATCTTGAGACTATTAGTTTTAATTCCCCTGTGTCTCATGGTCTCAGTCTTTGGTGCGTTTAGTATCTGAGGCCTCAATTTTTGGTTCATGCGTCACTTAGTTTCTACTCAGTTAATTAATTCCCCAGTGTCTCAGTGTCTCAATCTTTTATGAGCTTAGTTTCTCAGTGTATCACTACTTCAGACTCTCAGCATCAATTTCTCTGTGTCAAAGTATTTCAGTATCTCAAAAGTTTTCACACTTTCTGTCTGAGTGTTTCAGTTGCTCTATTTTGTGTATGTCAATTCTGACTTTCTCACATCTCAATTCCCAATTTCTCAGGTCTTAATTCTTATTCCATAAGACTTTTACCTATAAATCCTATAGTTCCTTTAATTCTTTCAAATTTCAGGTTCAAATTCTTCAAAATCTCTCTTGTAAGCGTTACTGTTGCTTTCTTATCATCGCCTATAAAATTAAAAATTAAACCATTAATTAATTATAGATCTCAGGCGAAATTGAGCAACCACAATTTTGCTGCTACCTAGTGTTCTAAACGTAGCAGTTACATGGCGTCTTATTATAAACTATGAATATAGATTCTTAACAGTTTAACAGACCACATTTACTTTATTCTTTACAATTGGGTAGGAAGCTTCATAACCCACGATTCCACGACAAAAAAGTAATCTTTGGAAACATCTAGACCCTGTGAACCGAAGCACTCGCTCCATTTTCTCATATTTCTTTGTCATTCCCTCCAGAAGGCCTCGTCATCCCGCTATCGCGTTTAATTAAACCCCGTCGAAAAACGCATCCGTGAGAATTGACGTCGCAACAAGACCCTCCTGTTTTACATACTCCTTTGTATTTAAGAACAACAGTGTGTCAACGTGACGATTTTTTTTGCAGGTACCCATTGTGGCGCCCATTTGCATACCGGTTATATTTTCCAGCTATGAACTAATTATACAGACGGTGATAGAGCCGGAGCCGACGGGCAAAAAACAATAAGTCATTTCGGGGATTCTCTTCGACATTCTCACATTCCCGGGTCGAAGGGTTAGAACTGGTCGGGAGGTCCACCTCTCGGATGCGGAGGAACAAGGGGACCGACCGGTGAATTTGGACGGTCGTCCGACAAAGACCGACCGACCATCATCTGGGCCACATTAATATTCATGGTACTCATGGGTGATGTTGGCGAGTGCTGCGTGGTTTTCGGAAGTGACGAGTTTGTGGTTTCAGTGGTGCGGGTTTAGTGGCGACGTGTGGAAATTTGCTCAGACTTTCCCATCTCGACAACAATAGTTTCTTTTTTTAAACACTTACTCTCACGTTAAAAAAATTAATAACCAATAAGGGCACAGTTGGGGTCTAAACTCAAATCTCTACCGCATATCCTTCACACAATAAAGACACATCTCTCCATTCCGACACAATCGCCGCAAAAGCGCGCTCCATCAAGTGCTACACAATCCCCATCAATAGCGGCACGTGCCAACCACCAAAGTCAATAATTTTCCTACCTGAACGGCATCAGGTAAAAAAATCCCATCAATTGATTCGGGGATCGATACACCACATGAAAGGGCGTCACGCGGAATTTGCAGCCGTCTCAAAAACAAACACTCGAGTGGAAAGGAGGGAAAAAAACATCCATCCAGTATCCTGTTTAACATGTAGTTAAATTATTATTTGATAATATCGCACGCCATCTGCTCCTCGTGAAATACAATATTGCGAAAAAATTGTAATTAAGCTTCGTCTGGACGAATCCGGAATGGGCGGTTTTATCCGGGCGTGCAACGTGAAGGATTAAGGCCGTTTTTAGATCGTTAAGTGCTTTCAGATTTAGATAAAAATTTCATTGTGTTTAGTAGTCATGAGCTGAAGAGGTCAAAAAAGCTGTGCTGTTCTGGTTGTTTAAATTTGAATGAGTGACTCATTTTTTTTTGTGATTGAGTGAATTATTTAAATTATTGTTCAGAGCCCCTGTATATTAAACGACAAGTTTCATAAGATAGCCTTCATGGCACACGGCCAAGTTTAGATGAGTTCAAAATTTAATAGGACGTGTAATTTGATGCCACGTATTATAAAGAAAGAAGACGGCATTTTTTGGAAAGATTTGAGAGAAGAGAGAAAAATGCATTTTCAGATATTTAGTTTCAGGATTTCAGGTTTGCAGGTTTCAGATTTTTCAGATATTTCTAAGCCTTTCAGGTGTTCAGTTTTCTTTTTAGGTTCAGAGATTTTCAGGCTTTCAGATTCTCAATGTAAAAATTTCAGGTTCTTAAAATTTGAGGAGTCCAGTTTCGTACATGTTTAAGCTTTTAGTTTCTTTGTCATGTTTTCAGGTTCTACAGTTTTCGGGTTTTCAGGTTTTACGATCATCGAATTCCCAGATTTTAATATTTTCCAGTTTTCAGGTTTCCATATTTTCAGTTTCTCAAATTCTCAAGTTTTCAGATGTTTTTTATTTTTAATCTCTCAGGTTTTTAAGCTCATAAATGTCCCGATAGTTGTCACATTTTCAGGATTTTGAAATTTTTAGTTTTTTAGAGATTCGAATTTCTAAACCTTCCAGGCATTAAGTTTCTCAGTTTGAAGACATAAGAAACACAAAAATAAAAACAGGGAAATTTAAAAAGGTAAACCAGGAACAGAAAGATATGTTTTATATTTCAAAATTTTGAAAGAATATATATTTGTCTAGACTGGATCTAAACTTGATGATTCCTAATTTTTGCTGTTCTAATTTAAGTCAACTCTACTTTTGGTTTCTGTGCTGGTACATAGACTTATTGTTTTCCCAAACAACATTTTTTATTTTCTGTTTGATCCTGAAAGTTTTCTCTTCCAGAAATATGATTCAATCTAACATCAAAGTATAAAATAAAACTTTTCACCTTACAAATTGCGAAAACATATTTGTCAGCATAATTTTATTCCATAATTATTATCAGATTTTTATTGCACTATTGTAACTAAATTTTTTCGAAAAATCAGCATTCAACTTCTGAAGAATTTTATTAAAGAAGTTTTGTTTCATATTAGGAATTACATTTTTTGTTGACTAACGAAGAAATAAATTCGAATATGTATGTCTAAACGGGAATATACATTAAATATGTTGCGTTAAAAAAACAGAAAAAATATAAATCAAAAGGTTGACATAAAATAAGTATTATATTAAGTATTAATATTAAAAGCATATAAATATAATATTAATAAAATACTTTTCTCAACAGTTTCTTCAGCTGAGAAAGCAACTGAAAACCTGCCCAAGTTTGATGCTGCAATAATTTATTTGCATGCGCGATTTTTTAGTCAGGAACCAGCAAATATCAAACATTACATCACGATGAAACTACTTTTCACCAACGAACTGCTAATATTGCAAAAAACTACACAAAGCCTTTTAAATCAATTTTTCCGGATATTGGTTCATAATTATTGTTGAATTTATTTGAGTTCTTTCTATCGCTAAAAACGAAATGCAATTTTCAAATCAATTTGTGAAACTAAAACACGGCATAACAACAATATTTTTTGCATTACTGACCTCACGTGTTTGTAAAAAAATGTATCTAATAATTTCTGGGCAACTATTTTTAGAAAAAAAAAAGATGTTCTCAAGAAAACTAATTTATTATTGCAAATGTGTAAATTTTTTCACCGTTGCTTTGCAAGTAATTAAGATTTCGGTGAGCAGTAATTTTTCGTAAAGTTCGACAAGTCAATCAGTCAGTTGTAGATGCGGTGGACCACCCGCCCACCGGATTCACGTTTGGTGAAATACAAGAAACGAAATTTGGATACAATATGAAAATGGTTGTCATTCCGAACCAGTTTGTCAACCATTCAGTCTAAAATGTTAATTTGAATATATGTATATATAATATTAGTATAAATCTGTTTTGGTAACCACAATATGAAAATGGTTGTCATTCCGAACCAGTTTGTCAACCATTCAGTCAAAAATGTAAATTTGAATATATGTATGTAGATATATTTTGATATAAATCTGTTTTGGTAGACACAATATGAAAATGGTTGTCATTCCAAACCAGTTTGTCAACCATTCAGTTAAAAATGTAAATTTGAATATATGTATATATATTTTGGTATAAATTTATTTTGGTACACACAATATGAAAATGGTTGTCATTCCGAACCAGTTTGTCAACCATTCAGTCAAAAATGTAAATTTGAGTATAATATTTTGATGGAAATCTCAATTTGGATTCATTCTCATTACTGGTGTAAGGTTTGTTTGTGACTAAAAAGCGTATGGTTCTGGTAAAGTTTGTAAGTGCGGTGGGCGGGTGGGCCGCCCTGTCCACTATACTCATCGACTGACTAAATGGATGAGAAATGACAACCATTTATTGATTTTTTTTTCCTTTAAAAATCCACTATTATTGTTCTCCATAATATAATCAATTATTGGTTTTACTGTTGTAACTATTTCTGGGCATATTTTTTCCTATTGAAATTTCTAAATGTATGGATCCATTGGAACAAATGCCTCTATAATCATCACACAACCTTCTTTATTGTGACGTCAGGATAAATATTTTTTTCTTTGCTTAAATCGTGCAAATATTATGAAACTTCATCACCACAAAAAAGAACCTTTTTCGAATTTGGTTTCACAATTTGCAAATTATAACACTAAAAACAGAATCATAATGGTCTAAATTATGGTAACTTTTCTTGTCTTAATGTTGCCTGGAACTTTGCAACTGTACTGCAATGTGACTGCGACAACGACGTTATAAACGTCAACAAATCGCGCCAAAAATTGATAGTGGATCTAGCTGCGAGGTAGGAATTGAAGAAATGATGTCATTTGGCTGTTAACAATAAGGGCTTTAGTAAACTCCAAGGGGTTTTAGGATTATTTTTGTTTCCTTTTATGAATTCTTGGTTTCTTTTTATATTTGCGATTTTGATGGCAAGATGGTATTTGTTTTTATAATTAGACAAAATTGATTTTAATTCCAAAGTTCCTCGTATTTTATAGGCATTCTTTGTAACTCCGGAGCGAGCGAAGCGAGCTGGTATTCATGAACAATGGGAATCAGTAAATTACATAATCACTCCAGTTGCATACAAGATTTTGTCGCTCATATATTACAAAATGATTACACTTTTTAATTGTAAAAGAATGTGTCCTTTTTAACCGACTTCAAAAAAGGAGGAGGTTATCAATTCGGTTGTATGTTTTTTTTTTTAATGTTTGTTACCGCAGAACTCCGTCATTTATAAACCGATTTGTAAAATTCTTCTTCTATTTGAAAGAGTATACTTGCAGATTGGTCCCATTGTCACCATTTCAGGATCTGATGAGGGGATCTCATGGAAATCGAGAAAAATCCTCAAATTTTCGCTCCCTTTAATTAACCGACTTCATGTATGCTCACCGATTTCTTCGTCAATTGTGGACCGATTTACAAAATTCTTCTTTTATTTGAAAGGGCATACTCTAAAGGTGGTTACACTGTTAAAAAATCCAGGATCTGATGAGGGAATCTCATGGAAATCGAGAAAAATCCTCAAATTCTCGCTCCCTTTTTAACCGACTTATCATGTATGTTCACCGATTTCTTTGTCAGTTGTGGACCGATTTACAAAATTCTTCTTTTATTTGAAAGGGTATACTCTTGACGTGATTCCATTGTCAAAAAATCAGGATCTGATCAGGGAATCCCATGGAAATCGAGAAAAATCCCCATATTTTTTCTTCATTTTATGTATATAATTATGTTCATACCGATTTCTTCGTCAACTTTATTGAGGACCTCAATATTGGAGAAGCGTCTTTACTAGGTATCACTAACTTATCACTTAAAATTGTAAAAAAATTTGCTTTTAAAAAAAAAGAGAACCGACTTCAAAAAGTGAAAAATAATTGAATACATGTATTATTACATGTACTACCCAATGATCTGTCTGAAGTCGGTGCTAAGCCAAAAAGGTAGTAGATAGATAGGCTGCCTACTCCAGCCACATCGAAGGTCTCCCGGCGTATGCACCGGAATGCGTGAGCGTGGGTGGGGGGCTCGTGCTGAGCAAAAATCCCCAAAATGCAGACGTCGTTGACGGTCGTCTCGAATGATATCGAATTTTGTATGCGTTATAACGTTGTTGATATTTTTGTATAATTACAATATGTTACAAATTTGTAACCTATTTGGCTTGGCACCGACTTCAGACAGGTCATTGGGTAGTACATGTAATAATACATGTATTCAATTATTTTTCACTTTTTGAAGTCGGTTCTCTTTTTTTTAAAGCAAATTTTTAATTTTGGAACTCAAAGTTGCCATTTGAAAATGCAAAAATATCAAATTAAGGTAGAAAATTTTTGAATATAAAAATTTTAAATTTATAGAATTTTAGAAAAAGTGATCGAAATTAGAACAAAAATAACACCAAACAATGACTACAGTATTGGTAAATATGCAACGAAATGAATAATTACGAAAGCTTTCAAAGTTTGACTACAAACAACACAAAAGGAACATAAAATCTTGTATGAAACTCGGCTGTAATGGGAAATTATTGACTCGTCTTGTTTATGCATTGTAGAAAACAATTTCGTTATTCATTTTGTTGCGAGTTAGAATATATGAGCGAGCGAAGCGAGCTGGTATTCATGAACAATGGGAATCAGTAAATTACATAATCAATCCAGTTGCATACAAGATTTTGTGTTTATGAATAGTAGCTCGCTTCGCTCGCTCATATATTACAAAATGATTAAATTTTTTTATTGTAAAAGGATGTATCCTTTTTAATTTTGGAACTCAAAGTTGGCATTAGAAAATGGAAAAATATCAAATTAAGGTAGACAATTTTTTAATATAAAAATTTTGAATTTATAGAATTTTAGAAAAAGCGATCGAAATTAGAACAAAAATAACACCAAAGAATAACTACAGTATTGGTAAATATGCAACGAAATGAAAAATTACGAAAGTCTTCAAAGTTTAACTCCAAACAACACAAAAGGAACATAAAATCTTGTATAAGACTCTTCTGTAATGGGAAATTATTGACTTGTCTTGTTTATGTGTTTATGCATTGTAGAAAATTATTTCGTTATTCATTTTGTTGCGAGTCAGAATATATGAGCGAGCGAAGCGAGCTGGTATTCATGAACAATGGGAATCAGTAAATTACGTAATCAATCCAGTTGCACACAAGATTTTGTGTTTATGAATAGTAGCTCGCTTCGCTCGCTCATATATTACAAAATGATTACATTGTTTATTGTAAAAGGATGTATCCTTTTTAATTTTGGAACTCAAAGTTGGCATTTGAAAATGGAAAAATATCAAATTAAGGTAGAAAATTTTTGAGTATAAAAATATTGAATTCATAGAATTTTAGAAAAAGTGATTGAAATTAGAACAAAAATAACACCAAACATTACAGTATTGGTAAATATGCAACGAAATGAAAAATTATGAAAGTCTTCAAAGTTTGACTCCAAACAACACAAAAGCAACATAAAATCTTGTATGAAACTCGGCTGTAATGAGAAATTATTGATTCCTCTTTTTTATGAATAGTAACTCCCTTCGCTCGCTCATATATTATAAAATCGTTACAAACGAAAAAGACGACGTAAAGGTTTTTATTGTAAAGTAATGGATCGTTTTTATTTTTGGGAGTCAAACTCGGCATTTTAGCCAATTTTGACGCATAGGTATTTAGTGGTATTTAGAAAAATACATGAACATACATGAAAATTAATTATTTAAAAATTGTAATGGATAAATCTCACGTGATGGACCAAATCTCACCACTCATCAAGAAGGACGGAGGGGTCCAAATTAACAGAAAAACACCTCACGTAATTAATGGACGGCCCCTTATTTTGATTATATTTTTGCATCCGAAGAACCTTCTACTTACTTTGTCTGTGCTAAATCTAAAGTGGCGCCTATGAAGAAAATCACAATTCCGAGAGCACGTCTGCTAAGTTTTATCGTTCTGGCATTGCTCAAGTCCTCTCGTTGGTTTGCTTATAGGGTTTCTTTTATCCACCCACATGTTTCCTCATCCTCGTGGGTCTATGGCCCAATCGCTCAAAATCCAGCCGACATTGGCTCTCGCGGCGCCTTTCCTAGTTACTTCAATGTGCTTTATGTTAGGGGCGTAGAGGACGTTGTCAACATTTCTTCTGATTGTATGACAAATTTTGTTAGTGCCTGCAGGCAACTGATTCGTTTAACGAAAGCAGCGTGATCGCTTGGCATTTTAATCCTCCGTCCGTGCCCCATTTTGGTGGCCTATGGGAGGCTGGAGTTAGATTCGTCAAAACTCATCTGACCCACGTTGTAGGCGTCGTATTGTTAGCATGCTTGAGGTTTTTGGAAGTGGCCACTGTTGCAACATGAGTTTGTAAAATTTGCTAAAAGCTTGGAAATCTTCTTCGAAATGTCGAAATGTTTTTTTGCGTTTTTGCAATTCTTTCTGTTGTAGAGGAAATCCTTCTATTTTGGGGTGTATCTTTTCTTACACTGTTAATAAATAATTTTGTTGGTACTTTTGATAATCTCCATGAAAGCCTGATTAAATATACATGTTATTGATTTCAGTAGTATTACTTGTTTGTTTTGATCGTTAATAAATGCTGGATTTGGCTGCATAGACTGCATTCATAATTATTTGCAATTACCGTTTATTTCGGATGTTGGTTTCCTGTTTTATTCGTGGTAAAGTTCCGATTTAGATAAAAACTTATCAGCTAATCAGTATCTCAAAACAGTCGTCTCCCACACACACGTACACATAGAAAAATGTCCTAGGTCTTGGGGGAGTCCCGAAAACGCCCAAACGAGCGCGGCAATTACTTATAAAACAGACAAATGAAGGCTTGAGTAACTTTAGTTCAGATCAAGATTAACACTAACATAAAAGACAAGTCGCTGTTGGGATAAACTGCAATAGAAATTTAGAGGCGCATCACGCGACTTTGTAACCCATAAACAGACGGTTAACTTGAGCACCAGACTTAAATTAGCTACCTCATTGTTTAAAGCGCACTTTCGGCGACCATTCTCTCGGAAGACACCGGCCGAAAAAAATTTAATTGCGTTTCGTCTCGACGAATCCGGAACGGGCGTTTTTATTACGGCATGTCTGTGACAGATTAAGTCGTGTTTTAAATTGAGACCGACCCCGTAATCTCTATTGACGTTAACGGGGAATCACTCGAGTGGGAATAGAACAATGCCGTCTTCAATTAAAATAATTTAATAATAAAAAAAATGTCGCGAGAGGAGCGGAGGAAAGAAGCGTCCCCTCGTGCGTGAGCTCGGAGGGAAGTTTTTTATCGGGCGATAAATAAGGACATGAACAAGGTACAAATGAAATGAAAAATAAAATGTTTGGCGATTAATTTAATTTATGGGATGCACTGCATTAGCGAAAAGTAATAGAGCTTTTATCGTTATTCGCATCCATCATGGCGGAATGGGAAGAGGGAGCGGTCTTGCACAGGAGGTTTCACTGGTGGCTCAACTTTTCAAATTCCTCATTATTTTCTTATTTGCATCATGAATGTCTATATGAGAAAATGTAAAAATTAAATCAAAGAATTAAGAAAAAATATAACCGAAAAACAAATAAAAAAAAACTTTCATAATATAGTAGAGCAAGCCTTTGATTGTTAATAAAAAAGTGAAAAATCAAACTTTTTTATTTTTCAAACGGGGATCTTTTCTAAAGCCTTTAGGGAACAGCTGCTCCAACAAGGGAAAAAATTCAAGGATTTTATATTTAACAATTATCAGGTTTTGTATGTTAACTTCTAACAATAAGAACAATTACCGTAATTAAAAGATGCATGTTAATAGAAAAATTGAGGTAAAATTTGCTTACCGACGGATTATTGTTTATTGGTATGTCCAGATATTACCGAATTTTTTTTATTCCATTATATTAATATTTACTGGGATAAAAAAAATTGTTCGGTCGGCGCGGACAGGAGCTGAGCCGAGCGTTTTTGGCTAAATTAAAATTATAAATATTGCGGGGACAATTCCGGGAGGCAGGACTTTTTTGGATATTTTCTGTTCTTTAAGGATCTTTTTTCAAATTTCGGATATCTCTGTGCCTCTTAACTCGAATTTCGGAAAAAGGGACTTGTGAACCAGACTACTTTTCTTATATTCCACGGTCATATTGATTTAACAAATATATTTATTGCGTCAACAGTCTTCAAAATGCATTTTATATTGTATTAAAACCTTAAGCAGTAATGAAAGCAGAACTGTTTTTGCAGCAGTTGCGTGATTGTTTCCAAACAGCATTGTTCGAAACTGCAATTACAAGTTAGCTTCAAAATTAAAATCCGGAGTAATTATGCAGACTTCAGTTTGAGGTAAACTGGGCCGAAATGCCGAAAGCAGCAGCAGGAAAAACATTTCGGTGTATTGCAAAATAATTTGACCGTCTCATCTGTCGCGCTTTCGCCGCCTCCGCCCGATGACAAACCGCCCCTCCGAAAGCTGTTAAACATCGAACGCACGCCCGCTCATTATCGAGCCGAGTTGCAAATTGCCATTTCTTTTCATCGCAAATTGCTTCATTTAGTCTCGGTTCTAATAAAACGCGGGGGCAGCGACGGCGGCGGCGGCGGCTCAAGTTCCAGAAAAGCGTGCATCCATCCAGCCGGTAATTACGCGCCCTTGTAGACGGAATTTTTGAAAACGTTCATTAAGGTGGGTACATGCGACCCTTGACGAAGGGAAAAAATAATAACGACGGAACATAATAAAAAAGTAAGATGGCGTAAAAAAGGGCGTTGGTCGACGCCACCCTCCTACGTTCTTAAAAAGCTCGCCCCTCGCCGTTGCCATGGCGATTCTTTTCCCGGCGTCGCGACGCTCCAGGTGATGGGCGCACGACGTGGGATCGGGTCCGTTATCTGGGCGCAGTTTTTCTGAATTATTCACCATCATTAAATATTAATGGCGGCCGTCATAAGCGGGCGACGGGAAATTGCATTTTTAAGCAAACAAGCGACAAAGGCAAAAAGTAAAGAAATCACAATGGGAATAACATTTCGCATTTACATTTCGCGTCTTGGAGGGGTCGAGGCGGCATCCTGTCGACTGCGCCAAGTTTGCTTTCCTGAAGAAATTAAACCGATCGAACTGTTAATTTATGTGTTGGTCACAATTATTTCTTTATTTTCACTGCAAAAATTTAAATCACTTATCGAGTTTAAAGAGTTTCAATTCTCAGGTTTTTTAATTTTTATGTACTTAGGATTTCATTGTGGATGCCAAAATGTTCAAATTAAAATTGTTGGATCTTTAAGATCTTGAAATATTTTATTTTTGGACGATTCTTGTGCAATCGTAGAGCTCTGTAATATTGACATTTCTAAATATTAGAAAGTTGAGATGCTAGTCTTTCGAATTTAGAAATGTACCAATTTTGAAATCATTCGAAAACATCGATCACTGGAATTTTGGATACCAGGATGTTCAAATTAAAATTGTGACATCTTTAGGATCTTGAAATATTTTATTTTAGGACGATTTTTGTTCAATCATGAAGCCCTGTAATATTGACAATTCCAAATATTAGAAAGTTGAAATGCTAGTCTTTCAAATTTAGAAATGTACCAATTTTGAAATCATTCGAAAACATCGTTCTTTTAATCATGGAATTGTGGATAACAGGATACTAAAACAACTCTGAAACTATAAAATCATTATTAAAATTATAGAAGTCACAATGCACTTATGACACTGCTTATGAAAATACCATGAAACTGTAAAATCACTATGAAGTTATAAAACTATTATGAAACGGTAAAATCGAGTAGGAACTTTGAAATCGTCACAAAGTAAAATTATAAAATCACCCTGAAAATTAACTGCGGAAATGATTATTTAAAATATGAGAGGACACTAATATTATGAAACGACTTAAAAACTATTTGATCGGTATAAAACCACAAAATCACTGTGAACCTTTGAAGCCAATGTGAAATTATAAAACAACTCTGAAACTATAAAATCATTATTAAAACTATAGAAGTCACAATGCACTTATGACACTGCTTATGAAAATACCGTGAAACCGTAAAATCACTATGAAGTTATAAAACTATTATGAAACGGTAAAATCAAGTTGGAACTATGCAATCGCCACAAAGTAAAATTATAAAATCACCCTGAAAATTAACTGCGAAAATTTTTATTGAAATTATGAGAGCACACTAATATTATGAAACGCCTTAAAAACTATGGAATCGGTATAAAACCACAAAATCACTATGAACCTATGAAGCCAATGTGAAATTATAAAACAACTCTAAAACTAGAAAATCATTATTAAAACTATAGAAGTCACAATGCACTCATGACACTGCTTATGAAAATACCATGAAACTGTAAAATCACTATGAAGTTATAGAACTATTATGAAACGGTAAAATCGAGTAGGAACTTTGAAATCGCCACAAAGTAAAATTATAAAATCACCCAGAAAAATAACTGCGAAAATGTTTATTGAAATTATGGGAGGACACTAATATTATGAAACGACTTAAAAACTATTTGATCGGTATAAAACCACAAAATCACTGTGAACCTTTGAAGCCAATGTGAAATTATAAAACAACTATGAAACTATAAAATCATTATTAAAACTATAGAAGCCACAATGCACTTATGAAAATACCGTGAAACTGTAAAATCACTATGAAGTTATAAAACTATTATGAAACGGTAAAATCGAGTTGGAACTATGAAATCGCCACAAAATAAAATTATAAAATCACCCTGAAAATTAACTGCGAAAATGTTTATTGAAATTATGAGAGCACACTAATATTATTAAACGACTTAAAAACTATGGAATCGGTATAAAACCACAAAGTCACTATGAACCTATCAAGCGAATGTGAAATTATAAAACAACTCTGAAATTATAAAATCATTATTAAAACTATAGAAGTCACAATGCACTTATGACACTGCTTATGAAAATGCCGTGAAACTGTAAAATCACTATAGTGTTATAAAACTATTATGAAACGGTAAAATCGAGTAGGAACTATGAAATCGCCACAAAGTAAAATTATAAAATCACCCAGAAAATTAACTGAGAAAATGTTTATTGAAATTATGGGAGGACACTAATATTATGAAACGACTTAAAAACTATTTGATCGGTATAAAACCACAAAATCACTGTGAACCTTTGAAGCCAATGTCAAATTATAAAACAACTCTAAAACTAGAAAATCATTATTAAAACTATAGAAGTCACAATGCACTCATGACACTGCTTATGAAAATACCATGAAACTGTAAAATCACTATGAAGTTATAAAACTATTATGAAACGGTAAAATCGAGTAGGAACTTTGAAATCGCCACAAAGTAAAATTATAAAATCACCCAGAAAAATAACTGCGAAAATGTTTATTGAAATTATGGGAGGACACTAATATTATGAAACGACTTAAAAACTATTTGATCGGTATAAAACCACAAAATCACTGTGAACCTTTGAAGCCAATGTGAAATTATAAAACAACTCTGAAACTATAACATCATTATTAAAACTATAGAAGTCACAATGCACTTATGACACTGCTTATGAAAATACCGTGAAACTGTGAAATCACTATGAAGTTATAAAACTATTATGAAACTTTAAGATCGAGTTGGAACTATGAAATCGCCACAAAGTAAAATTATAAAATCACCCTGAAAATTAACTGCGAAAATGTTTATTGAAATTATGAGAGCACACTAATATTATTAAACGACTTAAAAACTATGGAATCGGTATAAAACCACAAAATCACTATGAACCTATGAAGCCAATGTGAAATTATAAAACAACTCTAAAACTAGAAAATCATTATTAAAACTATAGAAGTCACAATGCACTCATGACACTGCTTATGAAAATACCATGAAACTGTAAAATCACTATGAAGTTATAAAACTATTATGAAACGGTAAAATCGAGTAGGAACTTTGAAATCGCCACAAAGTAAAATTATAAAATCACCCAGAAAAATAACTGCGAAAATGTTTATTGAAATTATGGGAGGACACTAATATTATGAAACGACTTAAAAACTATTTGATCGGTATAAAACCACAAAATCACTGTGAACCTTTGAAGCCAATGTGAAATTATAAAACAACTATGAAACTATAAAATCATTATTAAAACTATAGAAGCCACAGTGCACTTATGAAAATACCGTGAAACTGTAAAATCACTATGAAGTTATAAAACTATTATGAAACGGTAAAATCGAGTTGGAACTATGAAATCGCCACAAAATAAAATTATAAAATCACCCTGAAAATTAACTGCGAAAATGTTTATTGAAATTATGAGAGCACACTAATATTATTAAACGACTTAAAAACTATGGAATCGGTATAAAACCACAAAGTCACTATGAACCTATCAAGCGAATGTGAAATTATAAAACAACTCTGAAATTATAAAATCATTATTAAAACTATAGAAGTCACAATGCACTTATGACACTGCTTATGAAAATGCCGTGAAACTGTAAAATCACTATAGTGTTATAAAACTATTATGAAACGGTAAAATCGAGTAGGAACTATGAAATCGCCACAAAGTAAAATTATAAAATCACCCAGAAAATTAACTGAGAAAATGTTTATTGAAATTATGGGAGGACACTAATATTATGAAACGATTTAAAAACTATTTGATCGGTATAAAACCACAAAATCACTGTGAACCTTTGAAGCCAATGTCAAATTATAAAACAACTCTAAAACTAGAAAATCATTATTAAAACTATAGAAGTCACAATGCACTCATGACACTGCTTATGAAAATACCATGAAACTGTAAAATCACTATGAAGTTATAAAACTATTATGAAACGGTAAAATCGAGTAGGAACTTTGAAATCGCCACAAAGTAAAATTATAAAATCACCCAGAAAAATAACTGCGAAAATGTTTATTGAAATTATGGGAGGACACTAATATTATGAAACGACTTAAAAACTATTTGATCGGTATAAAACCACAAAATCACTGTGAACCTTTGAAGCCAATGTGAAATTATAAAACAACTCTGAAACTATAACATCATTATTAAAACTATAGAAGTCACAATGCACTTATGACACTGCTTATGAAAATACCGTGAAACTGTGAAATCACTATGAAGTTATAAAACTATTATGAAACTTTAAGATCGAGTTGGAACTATGAAATCGCCACAAAGTAAAATTATAAAATCACCCTGAAAATTAACTGCGAAAATGTTTATTGAAATTATGAGAGCACACTAATATTATTAAACGACTTAAAAACTATGGAATCGGTATAAAACCACAAAATCACTATGAACCTATGAAGCCAATGTGAAATTATTAAACAACTCTAAAACTAGAAAATCATTATTAAAACTATAGAAGTCACAATGCACTCATGACACTGCTTATGAAAATACCATGAAACTGTAAAATCACTATGAAGTTATAAAACTATTATGAAACGGTAAAATCGAGTAGGAACTTTGAAATCGCCACAAAGTAAAATTATAAAATCACCCAGAAAAATAACTGCGAAAATGTTTATTGAAATTATGGGAGGACACTAATATTATGAAACGACTTAAAAACTATTTGATCGGTATAAAACCACAAAATCACTGTGAACCTTTGAAGCCAATGTGAAATTATAAAACAACTCTGAAACTATAACATCATTATTAAAACTATAGAAGTCACAATGCACTTATGACACTGCTTATGAAAATACCGTGAAACTGTGAAATCACTATGAAGTTATAAAACTATTATGAAACTTTAAGATCGAGTTGGAACTATGAAATCGCCACAAAGTAAAATTATAAAATCACCCTGAAAATTAACTGCGAAAATGTTTATTGAAATTATGAGAGCACACTAATATTATGAAACGGGTTAAAAACTACGGAATCGGTATAAAACCACAAAATCACTATGAACCTATGAAGCCAATGTGAAATTATAAAACAACTCTAAAACTAGAAAATCATTATTAAAACTATAGAAGTCACAATGCACTCATGACACTGCTTATGAAAATACCATGGAACTGTAAAATCACTATGAAGTTATAAAACTATTATGAAACGGTAAAATCGAGTAGGAACTTTGAAATCGCCACAAAGTAAAATTATAAAATCACCCAAAAAATAACTGCCAAAATGTTTATTGAAATTATGGGAGGACACTAATATTATGAAACGACTTAAAAACTATTTGATCGGTATAAAACCACAAAATCACTGTGAACCTTTGAAGCCAATGTGAAATTATAAAACAACTCGGAAACTATAAAATCATTATTAAACTATAGAAGTCACAATGCACTTATGAAAATACCGTGAAACTGTAAAATCACTATAGTGTTATAAAACTATAAAACTATAAAAGTCACAGTGCACTTATGACTCTGCTTATGAAAACACCATGTAAAATCTCTATAAAGTTATTAAACTATTATGAAACGGTAAAATCGAGAATTAATAATTATGCCTACAGCAAGTGACCACCTGAAAGCAAGAAACTTTGAATGGAAATTGGACCTGAGAAAATGGGAGCAATTGGAAAACCCACCATTTTTATTTTATTCTAATTTTCATTCTGTTTAACGACGCTGTCCGCGCTCACTATTCATATGTACACATGCCTTTTACAGTAAAATTGAGCGCGAAGAGCATCCTTGAACAAATGGGGAACCACCATTTTAATTTATTCCACTTTTCACTTACGACGCTGTCCGGACTGCGTCGTGAAAGTCTTTAAGTAATTTCAAGTATAATAAGCTGAAAAACTGGACGACGGTGAACCTGAAAACCCTAGAACCTGAAACTCTGATATTTCAGTACAGATGGTTTTTTGATTCTTTAGAAATTTGACATGGATAATGGTTTCCAATTTTTGTCTTCTTAACAATCCTTTTGAAGTTGATGTAGACAGATGTGTTGCATAGACAATTTTTTCAACGATCGTCCCGGACTTTTTTGGAGAATATTATTTATTAAAATGACTTGTTTTTGCACGATCGATATTTTTTATCTATTCCAAGGTGTATACGGCCAGAATCGATTTAAAATAGTTTCTTCTTGTAAGTTTGGCGAGCAAAACTGTCAACAAGTTTCACAAGTGAGTAATTACATACTTCAATTCCTGAAAAAGATTGTAAATCTGAATAAACATCCCAGTATGTAAATAAAACTTCCCAACTTTAAAATCCCCCGAACTAAACGATGCATTCATCAATTTCTGCCAATTAGTTTGTGTTTCTGATTCCATTTACTTTTCGCTTAAATTCACACAGTTAATTATGAAACCACTACAAAAAACACGTCTTCCACACAACGTAAAATCCGTCGTAATTTTTCCAATAACTGAAAGTCGATCCGACTCGTATGCAAATTCCCGCGAAATCCCTCTGGCCTGTAACAAATCCGATAGAGTTGCAAAACTTCATTTGCTCGTCCACATTATTAACTAGAACCTGACTTTATTTGAACAGAAGCGGAACTTTGCCCTTGGATATGTGAGATAACATTTACTTTATGGATTCCAAATATTGACATATACTGCTCGTGAAAATGTTTGTTGGGAGTGTGAAACGTGGAAATACTTCCAACTTCATTATGAAATTAGAAGACGTCTGTGAGAAACTCGGCGGTAATAATTGCTAAACCCATGTTTAATATTCAAGAGGCGGAGGACGCGGTTTTGCCGCGGCTGACTTCCGAGATGAAATTAATCAGGAAATGCGGAAAGTGATTGTTTTCCATCGGGATGGCTTGCAATCAATTTTTGGGACTTGGAAGATTGATGGAAAAAAGGAGAAATTGTTAAATGAGCATTTGATTCTTGATGGGTTATATTTTTCTGTTCACGAAATAAAACTAGGGATGATATTTCTCTACAAGTAAGTAGACTTCGAAACCTCTCGTTGCAACAGAAATCTCTTTATCTTTTCTTCGTCCTATCCTTCTTAATTTAGGAAGTAATAATGGTAATTGCGGCGGTGAAAAACGGCCAAGTTAAGCTAATAAACCCCAGAAAAAAATGCATAAATTACCCAGGAAGCGAGCTGAGGTGCAATAAAACAATAAAAGCGCTCATCGATCTGATTTCAAACTGCTGCATTAATTAGAAAATGATGTCGACATCTCACAGTCAATTAGCCGTTTTTCTGGAGGTAAACCGAGGATTTGCGATTGAAAGCTCGATCCTTATTATTTTTTAATTAGAAATAGAAGACCTCAAAAGCCTCGACAGTCGGAACAAAAGAATAAAAGGGGGTGCAAATTGGAAAAGTCTGGAAGGAAGGGTCGAGACGTGTTTACAAGATGCAACATTTTAAAAAAGCAATCAATTTGAACCGCCTAATTGGGCATGACGGCACGTTTTCTGCGGCGGAGGATTACCATATTAACACACGTGTGTATGTTTTTCGAGCGGCAATTATGTCAATCTTGTCAGATCCGAAAGGGGTTATTAGTTTATTTCAAATATCATTTAAATGTTTGGAAGTGGAGTCAGGTGGATAGAAAAATGAAAGTGGCGGATATTGAATTGGTAATGACGATGATGTACGCTTTACAAATTCATCCTAACAAGCAGAGTGGCTGATTTTGAAATGTTGCCTCGAGGTGTTTGTATTTCGGACGGTTATGTTTCGAAAATCGAACTATGTGGAGGAAAATTGAATGTTACGGGCAGGATGATTTATTATTGCGAGATAAACCGCTGTAATGTTGTAATAATGCCGGAGGTTTTTATATATTTTAACTATCATGTTGGTTGTAGGGGAAATGTGATAAATTGGACCAATTATATCAAATAAAACGACAGATAATCAACAAAATTTTATATAAAAACTTTGTTCCCAAAATCTAACAGGAAAAAATGCAATCAATCACAAGGAATAGTATTAAACTACAATTTACCAAGCGGTCCAATATACCCTACATTCCCCTAAGTAGAGCTAGGAGTGCCAATTTCAGTGCAAACATTTTTATGATTCCAAATTTAATTGCATTGTTGTGTTAACATTTTACGTTCTGTTGCAGGTTCGACCAATCAATTCTTCGGACCAAGGAATGTATTTTTTATGATATATTAAAGCGCGAAAAATAAATCCTATTGTAACAAGTATTTAAAAATATATCCCTATAAACATTTAATCCAGGCAGTTTTATTTATTCGTAGACATTCCATCGTTACGTGGGATCCTTTTGTGGAAGAATATCGTAACATTAACCTTAACGATCTAGAATGTTGATAAAAGCTTACAAAAAGCCTGGAAATATTTATAAACATTTAACATATCCCAACGAGTTTAAAAAAAGTTGGAATTATATCGGACTTCCACTAAAGAATCATTGTAAATGTTGGACAGCAATCCGAAAGTTTAGAATTGATTGACCAATTTATAACTGTGCCAGAGCTCTTTATCCGAGCTTCCGACATTCAAGGAAAATTTAGAAAGTTCTGGGTTAAAAAACAGTAGGTGATAAATGCTGATAAAACTATTCAAAGAGCCTAAAGGTATCTGTCTATTATAAATAGAAAATTTATGAAATAATAATTAATTTAGATTCTGAAAAGTCCTGAGAAAGATTAGAATTAATAAAAAAAATTACAGCTGCTCCAGAAGCCTTTATAAGTTCTTCCGATTCTAGAACCGTTTGAAAAGTTTTAGAATGAGAAGCAGTAGGTTCTCAACTATCTAGAATATTATAAGCATTTCACATGTCCCAACGAGTTTGAAAAATTTTGGACGTAAATCGGAACTTCACAAAAGGATCATTGTACATTTTGAAAGGTCCTCCGAAAGTTTAGAATTGATTGCACAATTTATAACTACTCCAGAAGTATTTATTCGAGCTTCCGACTTTCAAGGAAGGTTTAGATAGTTTTGGAATAAAAGGCAGTAGGTCCTAGAGGGTCCTCGAACTGTACAGAATGCTGATAAGGCCTTTCAAGGAGCCTAGAGGTATTTATAAGGATCTCACATGTCTCAACAAGTTTAGAAATTTTGAAAGGAAATAGAAAATTCATGAAAGGATAATTATTTTAGATTCTGAAAAGTCCTCAGAAAATTTAGAATTAATAAAGAAAAAATACAACTGCTCCAGAAGTCTTTATACGTTCTTCCGATTCTAGAACCGCTTAAAAACATTTAGGATTAGAAGGAGTAGGTCTTGGAAGGTTCTTCAACCATCTAAAATGTTGATAAAAGATTGCAAAACGCTTGGAAGTATTTATAAGCATTTAACATGTCCCAACGAGTTTGAAAAATTTTGGACTTATACCGGAACTTCACAAAAGGATCATTGTACATTTTGAAAGGTCATCCGAAAGTTTAGAATTAATTGCACAATTTATAACTACTCCAGAAGTATTTATCCGAGCTTCCAACTTTCAAGGAAGGTTTAGATAGTTTTAGAATAAAAGGCAGTAGGTCCTAGAGGGTCCTCGAACTGTACGGAATGCTGATAAGGCCTTTCAAAGAGCCTAGAGATATTTATAAGGATCTCACATGTCTCAAAATGTTTAGAAATTTTGAAAGAAAATAGAAAATTCATGAAAGGACAATTATTTTAGATTCTGAAAAGTCCTCAAAAAGATTAGAATTAATAAAAAAAATTGCAACTGCTTCAGAAATATTTATACGTTTTTCCGATTCTAGAACCGCTTAAAAACATTTAGGATTAGAAGGAGTAGGTTTTAGAAGGTTCTTCAACCATCTAGAATGTTAATAAAAAAGTGTAAAACGCTTGAAAGTATTTATGAGCATTTAACATGTCCCAACAAGTTTGAAAAATTTTGGACTTAAATCGGAACTTCACAAAAGGTTCATTGTACATTTTGAAAGGTCCTCCGAAAGTTTAGAATTGATTGCACAATTTATAACTACTCCAGAAGTATTTATTCGAGCTTCCAACTTTCAAGGAAGGTTTAGATAGTTTTAGAATAAAAGGCAGTAGGTCCTAGAGAGTCCTCGAACTGTACGGAATGCTGATAAGGCCTTTCAAAGAGCCTAGAGGTATTTATAAGGATCTCACATGTCTCAAAATGTTTAGAAATTTTGAAAGAAAATAGAAAATTCATGAAAGGACAATTATTTTCGATTCTGAAAAGTCCTCAAAAAGATTAGAATTAATAAAAAAAAATTGCAACTGCTTCAGAAGTCTTTATACGTTTTTCCGATTCTAGAACCGCTTAAAAACATTTAGGATTAGAAGGAGTAGGTTTTAGAAGGTTCTTCAATCATCTAAAATGTTAAGAAAAGATTACAAAACGTTTGGAAGTATTTTTATAAGCATTTAACAGGTCCCAACGAGTTTGAAAAATTTTGGACTTATATCGGAACTTCACAAAAGGATCATTGTACATTCTGAAAGGTCCTCCGAAAGTTTAGAAATGATTGCACAATTTATAACTTCTCCAGAATTATTTATTCGAGCTTCCAACTTTCAAGGAAGGTTTAGATAGTTTTAGAATAAAAGGCAGTAGGTCCTAGAGGGTCCTCAAACTGTAGGGAATGCTGATTAGGCCTTTCAAAGAACCAAGAGGTATTTATAAGAATCTCACATGTCTCAAAAAGTTTAGAAATTTTTAAAGAAAATAGAAAATTCATGAAAGGACAATTATTTTAGATTCTGAAAAGTCCTCAAAAAGATTAGAATTAATAAAAAAAATTACAACTGCTCCAGAAGTCTTTATACGTTCTTCCGATTCTAGAACCGCTTAAAAACATTTAGGACTAGAAGGAGTAGGTCTTAGAAGGTTCTTCAACCATCTAAAATGTTGATAAAAGATTGCAAAACGCTTGGAAGTATTTATAAGCATTTAACATGTCCCAACGAGTTTGAAAAATTTTGGACTTATATCGGAACTTCACAAAAGGATCATTGTACATTTTGAAAGGTCCTCCGAAAGTTTAGAATTAATTGCACAATTTATAACTACTCCAGAAGTATTTATCCGAGCTTCCAACTTTCAAGGAAGGTTTAGATAGTTTTAGAATAAAAGGCAGTAGGTCCTAGAGGGTCCTTGCACTGTACGGAATGCTGATTAGGCCTTTCAAAGAGCCAAGAGGTATTTATAAGGATCTCACATGTCTCAAAAAGTTTAGAAATTTTGAAAGAAAATAGAAAATTCATGAAAGGACAATTATTTTCGATTCTGAAAAGTCCTCAAAACGATTAGAATTAATAAAAAAAAATTACAACTGCTCCAGAAGTCTATATACGTTCTTCCGATTCTAGAACCGCTTAAAAACATTTAGGATTAGAAGGAGTAGGTCTTGGAAGGTTCTTCAATCATCTAAAATGTTAAGAAAAGATTACAAAACGTTTGGAAGTATTTTTATAAGCATTTAACAGGTCCCAACGAGTTTGAAAAATTTTGGACTTATATCGGAACTTCACAAAAGGATCATTGTACATTTTGAAAGGTCCTCCGAAAGTTTAGAATTCATTGCACAATTTATAACTACTCCAGAAGTATTTATCCGAGCTTCCAACTTTCAAGGAAGGTTTAGATAGTTTTAGAATAAAAGGCAGTAGGTCCTAGAGGGTCCTTGCACTGTACGGAATGCTGATTAGGCCTTTCAAAGAGCCAAGAGGTATTTATAAGGATCTCACATGTCTCAAAAAGTTTAGAAATTTTGAAAGAAAATAGAAAATTCATGAAAGGACAATTATTTTAGATTCTGAAAAGTCCTCAAATAGATTAGAATTAATAAAAAAAATTACAACTGCTCCAGAAGTCTTTATACGTTCTTCCGATTTTAGAAACGCTTAAAAACATTTAGGTCTAGAAGGAGTAGGTCTTAGAAGGTTCCTCAACCATCTAAAATGTTGATAAAAGATTGAAAAACGCTTGGAAGTATTTATAAGCATTTAACATGTCCCAACGAGTTTGAAAAATTTTGGACTTATATCGGAACTTCACAAAAGGATCATTGTACATTTTGAAAGGTTCTCCGAAAGTTTAGAATTAATTGCACAATTTATAACTACTCCAGAAGTATTTATTCGAGCTTCCGACTTTCAAGGAAGGTTTAGATAGTTTTGGTATAAAAGGCAGTAGGTCCTAGAGGGTCCTCGAACTGTACAGAATGCTGATAAGACCTTTTAAAGAGCCTAGAGGTTTTTATAAGAATATCACATGTCTTAACAAGTTTAGAAATTTTGAAAGGAAATAGAAAATTCATGAAAGGATAATTATTTTAGATTCTGAAAAGTCCTCAGAAAGTTTAGAATTAATAAAAAAAAATACAACTGCTCCAGAAGTCTTTATACGTTCTTCCGATTCTAGAACCGCTTAAAAACATTTAGAATTAGAAGGAGTAGGTCTTGGAAGGTTCTTCAACCATCTAAAATGTTAAGAAAAGATTACAAAACGCTTGGAAGTATTTATAAGCATTTAACATGTCCAAACAAGTTTGAAAAATTTTGGACTTAAATCGGAACTTCACAAAAGGATCATTGTACATTTTGAAAGGTCCTCCGAAAGCTTAGAATTGATTGCACAATTTCTAACTACTCCAGAAGTATTTATTCGAGCTTCCAACATTCAAGGAAGGTTTAGATAGTTTTGGAATAAAAGGCAGTAGGTCCTAGAGGGTCCTCGAACTGTACGGAATGCTGATAAGGCCTTTCAAAGAGCCTAGAGATATTTATAAGGATCTCACATGTCTCAAAATGTTTAGAAATTTTGAAAGAAAATAGAAAATTCATGAAAGGACAATTATTTTAGATTCTGAAAAGTCCTCAAAAAGATTAGAATTAATAAAAAAAATTGCAACTGCTTCAGAAATATTTATACGTTTTTCCGATTCTAGAACCGCTTAAAAACATTTAGGATTAGAAGGAGTAGGTTTTAGAAGGTTCTTCAACCATCTAGAATGTTAATAAAAAAGTGTAAAACGCTTGAAAGTATTTATGAGCATTTAACATGTCCCAACAAGTTTGAAAAATTTTGGACTTAAATCGGAACTTCACAAAAGGTTCATTGTACATTTTGAAAGGTCCTCCGAAAGTTTAGAATTGATTGCACAATTTATAACTACTCCAGAAGTATTTATTCGAGCTTCCAACTTTCAAGGAAGGTTTAGATAGTTTTAGAATAAAAGGCAGTAGGTCCTAGAGAGTCCTCGAACTGTACGGAATGCTGATAAGGCCTTTCAAAGAGCCTAGAGGTATTTATAAGGATCTCACATGTCTCAAAATGTTTAGAAATTTTGAAAGAAAATAGAAAATTCATGAAAGGACAATTATTTTCGATTCTGAAAAGTCCTCAAAAAGATTAGAATTAATAAAAAAAAATTGCAACTGCTTCAGAAGTCTTTATACGTTTTTCCGATTCTAGAACCGCTTAAAAACATTTAGGATTAGAAGGAGTAGGTTTTAGAAGGTTCTTCAATCATCTAAAATGTTAAGAAAAGATTACAAAACGTTTGGAAGTATTTTTATAAGCATTTAACAGGTCCCAACGAGTTTGAAAAATTTTGGACTTATATCGGAACTTCACAAAAGGATCATTGTACATTCTGAAAGGTCCTCCGAAAGTTTAGAATTGATTGCACAATTTATAACTTCTCCAGAATTATTTATTCGAGCTTCCAACTTTCAAGGAAGGTTTAGATAGTTTTAGAATAAAAGGCAGTAGGTCCTAGAGGGTCCTCAAACTGTAGGGAATGCTGATTAGGCCTTTCAAAGAACCAAGAGGTATTTATAAGAATCTCACATGTCTCAAAAAGTTTAGAAATTTTTAAAGAAAATAGAAAATTCATGAAAGGACAATTATTTTAGATTCTGAAAAGTCCTCAAAAAGATTAGAATTAATAAAAAAAATTACAACTGCTCCAGAAGTCTTTATACGTTCTTCCGATTCTAGAACCGCTTAAAAACATTTAGGACTAGAAGGAGTAGGTCTTAGAAGGTTCTTCAACCATCTAAAATGTTGATAAAAGATTGCAAAACGCTTGGAAGTATTTATAAGCATTTAACATGTCCCAACGAGTTTGAAAAATTTTGGACTTATATCGGAACTTCACAAAAGGATCATTGTACATTTTGAAAGGTCCTCCGAAAGTTTAGAATTAATTGCACAATTTATAACTACTCCAGAAGTATTTATCCGAGCTTCCAACTTTCAAGGAAGGTTTAGATAGTTTTAGAATAAAAGGCAGTAGGTCCTAGAGGGTCCTTGCACTGTACGGAATGCTGATTAGGCCTTTCAAAGAGCCAAGAGGTATTTATAAGGATCTCACATGTCTCAAAAAGTTTAGAAATTTTGAAAGAAAATAGAAAATTCATGAAAGGACAATTATTTTCGATTCTGAAAAGTCCTCAAAACGATTAGAATTAATAAAAAAAAATTACAACTGCTCCAGAAGTCTATATACGTTCTTCCGATTCTAGAACCGCTTAAAAACATTTAGGATTAGAAGGAGTAGGTCTTGGAAGGTTCTTCAATCATCTAAAATGTTAAGAAAAGATTACAAAACGTTTGGAAGTATTTTTATAAGCATTTAACAGGTCCCAACGAGTTTGAAAAATTTTGGACTTATATCGGAACTTCACAAAAGGATCATTGTACATTTTGAAAGGTCCTCCGAAAGTTTAGAATTCATTGCACAATTTATAACTACTCCAGAAGTATTTATCCGAGCTTCCAACTTTCAAGGAAGGTTTAGATAGTTTTAGAATAAAAGGCAGTAGGTCCTAGAGGGTCCTTGCACTGTACGGAATGCTGATTAGGCCTTTCAAAGAGCCAAGAGGTATTTATAAGGATCTCACATGTCTCAAAAAGTTTAGAAATTTTGAAAGAAAATAGAAAATTCATGAAAGGACAATTATTTTAGATTCTGAAAAGTCCTCAAATAGATTAGAATTAATAAAAAAAATTACAACTGCTCCAGAAGTCTTTATACGTTCTTCCGATTTTAGAAACGCTTAAAAACATTTAGGTCTAGAAGGAGTAGGTCTTAGAAGGTTCCTCAACCATCTAAAATGTTGATAAAAGATTGAAAAACGCTTGGAAGTATTTATAAGCATTTAACATGTCCCAACGAGTTTGAAAAATTTTGGACTTATATCGGAACTTCACAAAAGGATCATTGTACATTTTGAAAGGTTCTCCGAAAGTTTAGAATTAATTGCACAATTTATAACTACTCCAGAAGTATTTATTCGAGCTTCCGACTTTCAAGGAAGGTTTAGATAGTTTTGGTATAAAAGGCAGTAGGTCCTAGAGGGTCCTCGAACTGTACAGAATGCTGATAAGACCTTTTAAAGAGCCTAGAGGTTTTTATAAGAATATCACATGTCTTAACAAGTTTAGAAATTTTGAAAGGAAATAGAAAATTCATGAAAGGATAATTATTTTAGATTCTGAAAAGTCCTCAGAAAGTTTAGAATTAATAAAAAAAAATACAACTGCTCCAGAAGTCTTTATACGTTCTTCCGATTCTAGAACCGCTTAAAAACATTTAGAATTAGAAGGAGTAGGTCTTGGAAGGTTCTTCAACCATCTAAAATGTTAAGAAAAGATTACAAAACGCTTGGAAGTATTTATAAGCATTTAACATGTCCAAACAAGTTTGAAAAATTTTGGACTTAAATCGGAACTTCACAAAAGGATCATTGTACATTTTGAAAGGTCCTCCGAAAGCTTAGAATTGATTGCACAATTTCTAACTACTCCAGAAGTATTTATTCGAGCTTCCAACATTCAAGGAAGGTTTAGATAGTTTTGGAATAAAAGGCAGTAGGTCCTAGAGGGTCCTCGAACTGTACAGAGTGCTGATAAGACCTTTCAAAGAGCCTAGAGGTATTTATAAGGATCTCACATGTCTCAACAAGTTTAGAAATTTTGAAAGAAAATAGAAAATTCATGAAAGGACAATTATTTTCGATTCTGAAAACTCCTCAAAAAGATTAAAATTAATAAAAAAAAATTACAACTGTTCCAGAAGTCTATATACGTTCTTCCGATTCTAGAACCGCTTAAAAACATTTAGGTCTAGAAGGAGTAGGTCTTAGAAGGTTCTTCAACCATCTAGAATGTTGATAAAAGATTGCAAAACGCTTGGAAGTATTTATAAGCATTTAACATGTCCCAACGAGTTTGAAAAATTTTGGACTTATATCGGAACTTCACAAAAGGATCATTGTACATTTTGAAAGGTCCTCCGAAAGTTTAGAATAAATTGCACAATTTATAACTACTCCAGAAGTATTTATCCGAGCTTCCAACTTTCAAGGAAGGTTTAGATAGTTTTAGAATAAAAGGCAGTAGGTCCTAGAGGGTCCTTGCACTGTACGGAATGCTGATTAGGCCTTTCAAAGAGCCAAGAGGTATTTATAAGGATCTCACATGTCTCAAAAAGTTTAGAAATTTTGAAAGAAAATAGAAAATTCATGAAAGGACAATTATTTTCGATTCTGAAAAGTCCTCAAAACGATTAGAATTAATAAAAAAAAATTACAACTGCTCCAGAAGTCTATATACGTTCTTCCGATTCTAGAACCGCTTAAAAACATTTAGGATTAGAAGGAGTAGGTCTTGGAAGGTTCTTCAATCATCTAAAATGTTAAGAAAAGATTACAAAACGTTTGGAAGTATTTTTATAAGCATTTAACAGGTCCCAACGAGTTTGAAAAATTTTGGACTTATATCGGAACTTCACAAAAGGATCATTGTACATTTTGAAAGGTCCTCCGAAAGTTTAGAATTCATTGCACAATTTATAACTACTCCAGAAGTATTTATCCGAGCTTCCAACTTTCAAGGAAGGTTTAGATAGTTTTAGAATAAAAGGCAGTAGGTCCTAGAGGGTCCTTGCACTGTACGGAATGCTGATTAGGCCTTTCAAAGAGCCAAGAGGTATTTATAAGGATCTCACATGTCTCAAAAAGTTTAGAAATTTTGAAAGAAAATAGAAAATTCATGAAAGGACAATTATTTTAGATTCTGAAAAGTCCTCAAATAGATTAGAATTAATAAAAAAAATTACAACTGCTCCAGAAGTCTTTATACGTTCTTCCGATTTTAGAAACGCTTAAAAACATTTAGGTCTAGAAGGAGTAGGTCTTAGAAGGTTCCTCAACCATCTAAAATGTTGATAAAAGATTGAAAAACGCTTGGAAGTATTTATAAGCATTTAACATGTCCCAACGAGTTTGAAAAATTTTGGACTTATATCGGAACTTCACAAAAGGATCATTGTACATTTTGAAAGGTTCTCCGAAAGTTTAGAATTAATTGCACAATTTATAACTACTCCAGAAGTATTTATTCGAGCTTCCGACTTTCAAGGAAGGTTTAGATAGTTTTGGTATAAAAGGCAGTAGGTCCTAGAGGGTCCTCGAACTGTACAGAATGCTGATAAGACCTTTTAAAGAGCCTAGAGGTTTTTATAAGAATATCACATGTCTTAACAAGTTTAGAAATTTTGAAAGGAAATAGAAAATTCATGAAAGGATAATTATTTTAGATTCTGAAAAGTCCTCAGAAAGTTTAGAATTAATAAAAAAAAATACAACTGCTCCAGAAGTCTTTATACGTTCTTCCGATTCTAGAACCGCTTAAAAACATTTAGAATTAGAAGGAGTAGGTCTTGGAAGGTTCTTCAACCATCTAAAATGTTAAGAAAAGATTACAAAACGCTTGGAAGTATTTATAAGCATTTAACATGTCCAAACAAGTTTGAAAAATTTTGGACTTAAATCGGAACTTCACAAAAGGATCATTGTACATTTTGAAAGGTCCTCCGAAAGCTTAGAATTGATTGCACAATTTCTAACTACTCCAGAAGTATTTATTCGAGCTTCCAACATTCAAGGAAGGTTTAGATAGTTTTGGAATAAAAGGCAGTAGGTCCTAGAGGGTCCTCGAACTGTACAGAGTGCTGATAAGACCTTTCAAAGAGCCTAGAGGTATTTATAAGGATCTCACATGTCTCAACAAGTTTAGAAATTTTGAAAGAAAATAGAAAATTCATGAAAGGACAATTATTTTCGATTCTGAAAACTCCTCAAAAAGATTAAAATTAATAAAAAAAAATTACAACTGTTCCAGAAGTCTATATACGTTCTTCCGATTCTAGAACCGCTTAAAAACATTTAGGTCTAGAAGGAGTAGGTCTTAGAAGGTTCTTCAACCATCTAGAATGTTGATAAAAGATTGCAAAACGCTTGGAAGTATTTATAAGCATTTAACATGTCCCAACGAGTTTGAAAAATTTTGGACTTATATCGGAACTTCACAAAAGGATCATTGTACATTTTGAAAGGTCCTCCGAAAGTTTAGAATAAATTGCACAATTTATAACTACTCCAGAAGTATTTATCCGAGCTTCCAACTTTCAAGGAAGGTTTAGATAGTTTTAGAATAAAAGGCAGTAGGTCCTAGAGGGTCCTTGCACTGTACGGAATGCTGATTAGGCCTTTCAAAGAGCCAAGAGGTATTTATAAGGATCTCACATGTCTCAAAAAGTTTAGAAATTTTGAAAGAAAATAGAAAATTCATGAAAGGACAATTATTTTAGATTCTGAAAAGTCCTCAAAAAGATTAGAATTAATAGAAAAAAATTACAACTGCTCCAGAAGTCTATATACGTTCTTCCGATTCTAGAACCGCTTAAAAACATTTAGGATTAGAAGGAGTAGGTCTTAGAAGGTTCTTCAACCATCTAGAATGTTAATCAAAAATTATAAAACGCTTGGAGGTATTTATGAGCATTTAACATGTCCCAACGAGTTTGAAAAATTTTGGACTTATATCGGAACTTCACAAAAAGATCATTGTACATTTTGAAAGGTCCTCCGAAAGTTTAGAATTGATTGCACAATTTATAACTACTCCAGAAGTATTTATTCGAGCTTCCAACTTTCAGGGAAGGTTTAAATAGTTTTAGAATTAAAGGCAGTAGGTCCTAGAGGGTCCTCGAACTGTACGGAATGCTGATAAGGCCGTTCAAAGAGCCTAGAAGTATTTATAAGAATCGCACATGTCTCAACAAGTTTAGAAATTTTGAAAGGAAATAGAAAATTCATGAAGGGATAATTATTTTAGATTCTGAAAAGTCCTCAGAAAGTTTAGAATTAATAAAAAAAAATACAACTGCTCTAGAAGTCTTTATACGTTCTTCCAATTCTAGAACCGCTTAAAAACATTTAGGATTAGAAGGAGTAGGTCTTAGAAGGTTCTTCAACCATCTAGAATGTTAATAAAAAAGTATAAAACGCTCGGAAGTATTTATGAGCATTTAACATGTCCCAACGAGTTTGAAAAATTTTGGACTTATATCGGAACTTCACAAAAGGATCATTGTACATTTTGAAAGGTCCTCCGAAAGTTTAGAATTGATTGCACAATTTACAACTACCCCAGAAGTATTTATTCGAGCTTCCAACTTTCAGGGAAGGTTTAAATAGTTTTAGAATTAAAGGCAGTAGGTCCTAGAAGGTCCTCGAACTGTACAGACTGCTGATTAGGCCTTTCAAAGAGCTAAGAGGTATTTATAAGAATCTCACATGTCTCAAAAAGTTTAGAAATTTTGAAAGAAAATAGAAAATTCATGAAGGGACAATTATTTTAGATTCTGAAAAGTCTTCAGAAAGTTTAGAATTAATAAAAAAAAATACAACTGCTCCAGAAGTCTTTATACGTTCGTCCGATTCTAGAACCGCTTAAAAACATTTAGGATTAAAAGGAGTAGGTCTTAGAAGGTTCTTCAACCATCTAAAATGTTGATAAAAGATTGCAAAACGCTTGGAAGTATTTATAAGCATTGAACATGTCCCAACAAGTTTGAAAAATTTTGGACTTAAATCGGAACTTCACAAAAGGATCATTGTACATTTTGAAAGGTTCTCCGAAAGTTTTGAATTAATTGCACAATTTATAACTACTCCAGAAGTATTTATTCGAGCTTCCGACTTTCAAGGAAGGTTTAGATAGTTTTGGAAGAAAATTCAGTAGGTCCTAGAGGGTCCTCAAACTGTACGGAATGCTGATAAGGCCGTTCAAAGAGCCTAGAAGTATTTATAAGAATCGCACATGTCTCAACAAGTTTAGAAATTTTGAAAGGAAATAGAAAATTCATGAAAGGATCATTATTTTAGATTCTGAAAAGTCCTCAGAAAATTTAGAATTAATAAAGAAAAAATACAACTGCTCCAGAAGTCTTTATACGTTCTTCCGATTCTAGAACCGCTTAAAAACATTTAGGATTAGAAGGAGTAGGTCTTAGAAGGTTCTTCAACCATTTAAAATGTTGATAAAAGATTGCAAAACGCTTGGAAGTATTTATAAGCATTTAACATGTCCCAACGAGTTTGAAAAATTTTGGACTTATATCGGAACTTCACAAAAGGATCATTGTACATTTTGAAAGGTCCTCCGAAAGTTTAGAATGAATTGCACAATTTATAACTACTCCAGAAGTATTTATCCGAGCTTCCAACTTTCAAGGAAGGTTTAGATAGTTTTAGAATAAAAGGCAGTAGGTCCTAGAGGGTCCTTGCACTGTACGGAATGCTGATTAGGCCTTTCAAAGAGCCAAGAGGTATTTATAAGGATCTCACATGTCTCAAAAAGTTTAGAAATTTTGAAAGAAAATAGAAAATTCATGAAAGGACAATTATTTTAGATTCTGAAAAGTCCTCAAAAAGATTAGAATTAATAAAAAAAAATTACAACTGCTCCAGAAGTCTATATACGTTCTTCCGATTCTAGAACTGCTTAAAAACATTTAGGATTAGAAGGAGTAGGTCTTGGAAGGTTCTTCAATCATCTAAAATGTTAAGAAAAGATTACAAAACGTTTGGAAGTATTTTTATAAGCATTTAACAGGTCCCAACGAGTTTGAAGAATTTTGGACTTATATCGGAACTTCACAAAAGGATCATTGTACATTTTGAAAGGTCCTCCGAAAGTTTAGAATTCATTGCACAATTTATAACTACTCCAGAAGTATTTATCCGAGCTTCCAACTTTCAAGGAAGGTTTAGATAGTTTTAGAATAAAAGGCAGTAGGTCCTAGAGGGTCCTTGCACTGTACGGAATGCTGATTAGGCCTTTCAAAGAGCCAAGAGGTATTTATAAGGATCTCACATGTCTCAAAAAGTTTAGAAATTTTGAAAGAAAATAGAAAATTCATGAAAGGACAATTATTTTAGATTCTGAAAAGTCCTCAAAAAGATTAGAATTAATAAAAAAAATTACAACTGCTCCAGAAGTCTTTATACGTTCTTCCGATTTTAGAAACGCTTAAAAACATTTAGGTCTAGAAGGAGTAGGTCTTAGAAGGTTCCTCAACCATCTAAAATGTTGATAAAAGATTGAAAAACGCTTGGAAGTATTTATAAGCATTTAACATGTCCCAACGAGTTTGAAAAATTTTGGACTTATATCGGAACTTCACAAAAGGATCATTGTACATTTTGAAAGGTTCTCCGAAAGTTTAGAATTAATTGCACAATTTATAACTACTCCAGAAGTATTTATTCGAGCTTCCGACTTTCAAGGAAGGTTTAGATAGTTTTGGTATAAAAGGCAGTAGGTCCTAGAGGGTCCTCGAACTGTACAGAATGCTGATAAGGCCTTTTAAAGAGCCTAGAGGTTTTTATAAGAATATCACATGTCTTAACAAGTTTAGAAATTTTGAAAGGAAATAGAAAATTCATGAAAGGATAATTATTTTAGATTCTGAAAAGTCCTCAAAAAGATTAAAATTAATAAAAAAATTTACAACTGCTCCAGAAGTCTTTATACGTTCTTCCGATTCTAGAACCGCTTAAAAACATTTAGGACTAGAAGGAGTAGGTCTTAGAAGGTTCTTCAACCATCTAAAATGTTGATAAAAGATTGCAAAACGCTTGGAAGTATTTATAAGCATTTAACATGTCCCAACGAGTTTGAAAAATTTTGGACTTATATCGGAACTTCACCAAAGGATCATTGTACATTTTGAAAAGTCCTCCGAAAGTTTAGAATTGATTGCACAATTTATAACTACTCCAGAATTATTTATTCGAGCTTCCAACTTTCAAGGAAGGTTTAGATAGTTTTAGAATAAATGGCAGTAGGTCCTAGAGGGTCCTCGAACTGTACGGAATGCTGATAAGGCCGTTCAAAGAGCCTAGAAGTATTTATAAGAATCGCACAAGTCTCAACAAGTTTAGAAATTTTGAAAGGAAATAGAAAATTCATGAAGGGATAATTATTTTAGATTCTGAAAAGTCCTCAGAAAGTTTAGAATTAATAAAAAAAAATACAACTGCTCCAGAAGTCTTTATACGTTCTTCCGATTCTAGAACCGCTTAAAAACATTTAGAATTAGAAGGAGTAGGTCTTGGAAGGTTCTTCAACCATCTAAAATGTTAAGAAAAGATTACAAAACGCTTGGAAGTATTTATAAGCATTTAACATGTCCAAACAAGTTTGAAAAATTTTGGACTTAAATCGGAACTTCACAAAAGGATCATTGTACATTTTGAAAGGTCCTCCGAAAGCTTAGAATTGATTGCACAATTTCTAACTACTCCAGAAGTATTTATTCGAGCTTCCAACATTCAAGGAAGGTTTAGATAGTTTTGGAATAAAAGGCAGTAGGTCCTAGAGGGTCCTCGAACTGTACAGAGTGCTGATAAGACCTTTCAAAGAGCCTAGAGGTATTTATAAGGATCTCACATGTCTCAACAAGTTTAAAAATTTTGAAAGGAAATAGAAAATTCATGAAAGGATAATTATTTTATATTCTGAAAAGTCCTCAGAAAGACTAGAATTAATAAAAAAAAAATACTACTGCTCTAGAAGTCTTTATACGTTCTTCCAATTCTAGAACCGCTTAAAAACATTTAGGATTAGAAGGAGTAGGTCTTAGAAGATTCTTCAACCATCTAGAATGTTGATAAAAGATTACAAAACGCTTGGAAGTATTTATAAGCATTTAACATGTCCCAACGAGTTTGAAAAATTTTGGACTTATATCGGAACTTCACAAAAGGATCATTGTACATTTTGAAAGGTCCTCCGAAAGTTTAGAATTGATTGCACAATTTATAACTACTCCAGAAGTATTTATTCGAGCTTCCAATATTCAAGGAAGGTTTAGATAGTTTTAGAATAAAAGGCAGTAGGTCCTAGAGGGTCCTCGAACTGTACAGAATGCTGATAAGGCCTTTCAAAGAGCCTAGAGGTATTTATAAGGATCTCACATGTCTCAACAAGTTTAGAAATTTTGAAAGAAAATAGAAAATTCATGAAAGGACAATTATTTTCGATTCTGAAAACTCCTCAAAAAGATTAAAATTAATAAAAAAAAATTACAACTGTTCCAGAAGTCTATATACGTTCTTCCGATTCTAGAACCGCTTAAAAACATTTAGGTCTAGAAGGAGTAGGTCTTAGAAGGTTCTTCAACCATCTAAAATGTTGATAAAAGATTGCAAAACGCTTGGAAGTATTTATAAGCATTTAACATGTCCCAACGAGTTTGAAAAATTTTGGACTTATATCGGAACTTCACAAAAGGATCATTGTACATTTTGAAAGGTCCTCCGAAAGTTTAGAATAAATTGCACAATTTATAACTACTCCAGAAGTATTTATCCGAGCTTCCAACTTTCAAGGAAGGTTTAGATAGTTTTAGAATAAAAGGCAGTAGGTCCTAGAGGGTCCTTGCACTGTACGGAATGCTGATTAGGCCTTTCAAAGAGCCAAGAGGTATTTATAAGGATCTCACATGTCTCAACAAGTTTAGAAATTTTGAAAGAAAATAGAAAATTCATGAAAGGACAATTATTTTCGATTCTGAAAAGTCCTCAAAAAGATTAGAATTAATAAAAAAAAAATTACAACTGCTCCAGAAGTTTATATACGTTCTTCCGATTCTAGAACCGCTTAAAAACATTTAGGATTAGAAGGAGTAGGTCTTGGAAGGTTCTTCAATTATCTAAAATGTTAAGAAAAGATTACAAAACGTTTGGAAGTATTTTTATAAGCATTTAACAGGTCCCAACGAGTTTGAAAAATTTTGGACTTATATCGGAACTTCACAAAAGGATCATTGTACATTTTGAAAGGTCCTCCGAAAGTTTAGAATTGATTGCACAATCTATAACTACTCCAGAAGTCTTTATTCGAGCTTCCGACTTTCAAGGAAGGTTTAGATAGTTTTGGAATAAAAGGCAGTAGGTCCTAGAGGGTCCTCGAACTGTACAGAATGCTGATAAGGCCTTTCAAGGAGCCTTGAGGTATTTATAAGGATCTCATATGTCTCAACAAGTTTAGAAATTTTGAAAGAAAATAGAAAATTCATGAAAGGATAATTATTTTAGATTCTGAAAAGCCCTCAGAAAGATTAGAATTAATAAAAAAAATTACAACTGCTCCAGAAGTCTTTATACGTTCTTCCGATTTTAGAACCGCTTAAAAACATTTAGGACTAGAAGGAGTAGGTCTTAGAAGGTTCTTCAACCATCTAAAATGTTGATAAAAGATTGCAAAACGCTTGGAAGTATTTATAAGCATTTAACATGTCCCAACGAGTTTGAAAAATTTTGGACTTATATCGGAACTTCACAAACGGATCATTGTACATTTTGAAAGCTCCTCCGAAAGTTTAGAATTAACTGCACAATTTATAACTACTCCAGAAGTATTTATCCGAGCTTCCAACTTTCAAGGAAGGTTAAGATAGTTTTAGAATAAAAGGCAGTAGGTCCTAGAGGGTCCTCGAACTGTACGGAATGCTGATAAGGCCGTTCAAAGAGCCTAGAAGTATTTATAAGAATCGCACATGTCTCAACAAGTTTAGAAATTTTGAAAGGAAATAGAAAATTCATGAAGGGATAATTATTTTAGATTCTGAAAAGTTCTCAGAAAGTTTAGAATTAATAAAAAAAAATACAACTGCTCTAGAAGTCTATACGTTCTTCCGATTCTAGAACCGCTTAAAAACATTTAGGATTAGAAGGAGTAGGTCTTAGAAGGTTCTTCAACCATCTAGAATGTTAATCAAAAATTATAAAACGCTTGGAGGTATTTATGAGCATTTAACATGTCCCAACGAGTTTGAAAAATTTTGGACTTATATCGGAACTTCACAAAAGGATCATTGTACATTTTCAAAGGTCCTCCGAAAGTTTAGAATTGATTGCACAATTTATAACTACTCCAGAATTATTTATTCGAGCTTCCAACTTTCAAGGAAGGTTTAGATAGTTTTAGAATAAATGGCAGTAGGTCCTAGAGGGTCCTCGAACTGTACGGAATGCTGATAAGGCCGTTCAAAGAGCCTAGAAGTATTTATAAGAATCGCACATGTCTCAACAAGTTTAGAAATTTTGAAAGGAAATAGAAAATTCATGAAGGGATAATTATTTTAGATTCTGAAAAGTCCTCAGAAAGATTAGAATTAATAAAAAAAATACAACTGCTCCAGAAGTCTTTATACGTTCTTCCGATTCTAGAACCGCTTAAAAACATTTAGAATTAGAAGGAGTAGGTCTTGGAAGGTTCTTCAACCATCTAAAATGTTAAGAAAAGATTACAAAACGCTTGGAAGTATTTATAAACATTTAACATGTCCCAACGAGTTTGAAAAATTTTCGACTTATATCGGAACTTCACAAAAGGATCATTGTACATTTTGAAAGGTCCTCCGAAAGTTTAGAATTGATTGCACAGTTTCTAACTACTCCAGAAGTCTTTATTCGATTTTCCGACTTTCAAGGAAGGTTTAGATAGTTTTGGAATAAAAGGCAGTAGGTCCTAGAGGGTTCTCGAACTGTACGGAATGCTGATAAGGCCGTTCAAAGAGCCTAGAAGTATTTATAAGAATCGCACATGTCTCAACAAGTGTAGAAATTTTGAAAGGAAATAGAAAATTCATGAAGGGATAATTATTTTAGATTCTGAAAAGTCCTCAGAAAGATTAGAATTAATAAAAAATATACAATTGCTCCAGAAGTCTTTATACGTTCTTCCGATTCTAGAACCGCTTAAAAACATTTAGAATTAGAAGGAGTAGGTCTTGGAAGGTTCTTCAACCATCTAAAATGTTAAGAAAAGATTACAAAACGCTTGGAAGTATTTATAAACATTTAACATGTCCCAACGAGTTTGAAAAATTTTGGACTTATATCGGAACTTCACAAAAGGATCATTGTACATTTTGAAAGATCCTCCGAACGTTTAGAATTGATTGCACAATTTATAACTACTCCAGAAGTTTTTATTCAAGCTTCCGACTTTCAAGGAAGGTTTAGATAGTTTTGGAATAAAAGGCAGTAGGTCCTAGAGGGTCCTCGAACTGTACAGAATGCTTATAAGGCCTTTCAAAGAGCCTAGAGGTATTTATAAGAATCTCACATGTTTCAAAAAGTTTAGAAATTTTGAAAGGAAATATAAAATTCATGAAAGGATAATTATTTTAGATTCTGAAAAGTCCTCCAAAGGTTAGAATTAATACAAAAATTTACAACTGTTACAGAAGTTTTAAGATGAGAAGGTCCCTCAACTATTTGGAATTTTGATAAAATCGGAATTTTACTAAAGAATCATTGAAAGGTCCTCCGAAAGTTTAGTATTGATTGAACAATGTAGATTGCCCAATATACTATATTTGCTTCATTATACAGTTCTTTGAAAATGTCTTCTAATTCTAAAGTCACGGTAGTCTTGGTCCTGGAACTGCTCTTGCATATAAGGTCTTGGTCTTATATTTTCCCCGTATTTGTTGATCGATCAAATCATGTGGAATATTATTTCGGTCCCATGGCGCCTTGTTCTTGATAATTGCTATTTTTTTTTGGGTTCGTGCGACCTCTTGCGTGACTATTTCTAATTCTGCTGTTGGAACTAGATACTCCTGCTCTTATTACAACATGCTATTATTAAATTCTTTCGACCGTGGGTTTACACAATTTTGGAACACTGGAACTGATGAGCTGTGGTGACAAGAATTGATAAGCAATCAGAGGCCATTGCCTGATCTATCCTATCTATACCAAAAGAATTGCAACAAAAGTTTACATACTTCCAAAATAAGTATCCTTCAAGGAGTGATAAATTAAATTCTTTCCAATTCGATATTTTAATTTTAATTATTCGTGTTTCATTTCAATTTGCATTATATTCTTTCTTTCATGACCTAATAAATTTTTATGACCTTCCTGCTGTATTTACCATATTTTCAGCTCACATTTTTTAGATGGAGCCGTAAATATTTCATCATAAAATGGCGTCTCTTCGTCTCTTCTCATTCGAATCGTTCGATTTTCTTCGTTTTCTTGAGCTCCACTGCGGTCGTCGTCGACCCTAGCCGCAATCAAATAAGTTCCGCATTTGTATTCTCAATTTAACTTGGCTCGTAAAGGGTTGTAATGGTTTCAACGCGATCGATCGGTCACATGACCGACCCGAGTTCTACCCTTGGAGTTTACCGACCGAGAGAGTGGCGGTGCGACCACGATTTATATCTTCCCGCCACGCGAAGACAACAAATAACACGATATATTAAAATCGCCAACTAATATGACAAATATAGTCGGGCCGCTCAAGGCACCCGCCGAATCGATACCGAGGAAATCCCCCACGAAAAGACGACGGACGGCGATTGGCTCGACGAGGGGAAAAACGGAAAAATGCTCGCGAATGGGGTGGGATTAACATAACACACCCTCCGAAAAAATCGCCACAAGACACCGCTTTCGATAAACGGTGCGTGACTGCAGCGGAGGGTGCGGGCTTTTTCAATTTCTTCTACCCTTTGAGGGCTTTCTTATTTACACAGCCGCCCCCTCGCCGACTCGCGGCCCCCATATAATGATCTTATAACCGAAGTTACTTCAACTTTTTTAATCAACGACGGGTTTAATTATGGAAACGCCGTGAGTCTTCGGGGGGATGCCGGTCCCGGCCGTTCTGCGACTGCTGACACTTGCACAAAGACGTCGAGATGTAACAGCAGAAACAGATCACTGGATGTAGGTGTTTCGTTCTGTAATTTATGCTTTGATGGAGGTAACAGTATGTCAAAAACACGTGACAAAGCTTAACTTCTATAAAACTACTTTTTGAGAATTACAGTGGTGTTACGTTCTGGAAAAGAAAAGTAAACAGCGGGCCAAAGAGGGCATAGAGGATTTTCTGAGAAGAAATGTTGGAGGGGTCAAAATCAACGACCGTTGACTGGAAAAAAGACAAAGAAACAGGAAAGGAAGCACAATAGAGAAAGTAAGAGAGACGGCAAGAAAAGGGGCGTCAAAACTAAAAAGGCATTGGAATAAAAGAAGAATTTGAGAAGAAGTTGAGATATAGAACCTTTTAGAACCTGAGAGAGAGAACTTGAGCCTTGAAGAATCAAGGTTGAGAAGTGACGAAGCCTCAGAAATTTAGAAACCTAACATAAGAACCTGACAACTTGGCAGAGCTTGAGATTTTAAAAAAACTTAAGAATTTGACATAGCTTGAGAAACTAAACTTCATATCGGAACAAATCTGAAATTTTGAGAAACCTAAAATCTCAGGAAAGCTCTGATTTTAAAGAACCTGAGAATTTAAAACTTAAAGGGAAAACTTGGCAAACCCGGGAGTTCAGACCTTGACTAATAAAAAAAAACTTGAGAAACCAAATTTGAGATGAGGTGAAGGGACCAGAGATTTTGGAAAACTTGAGAAACTTGAGAATTTGAAGAATTTGAGATATTCAAGATGTGAACAGACAAATTTGAGATGAAGTGTAGAAATCTGAGATTTTGGAAAACTTAACAATTTACAGAACCAGAAAACTTGAGAAACTTAAGAATTTGGATAATTTGGGATATTGGACAACTTGAGATGTTGAGGAAGTTGAGACAAACCTTCTAGAACCTGAGAGCTTGAGAACTGAAGGTTTTTCCAATTTTGCAAAATCTTAAAACTGATCCAACCTTAGAATTTGAGGATTTGATAGTTTGAGAAAATAAGAAACAAAAATTGAGAACTGAAGTAATTTAAAATGTTGAAGAACCTGAAATCGTACAGAATCTGGGCACTTAAGGAAATTGAGAATTTTTTGAGATCTTGTGAAATTTGAGATTATAGAGAAGTTGAGCCTTGAGGACCAAGGTTGAGCTCAGAAATCTGGAAACCTTAGACATTGAAGAACGAACCTAGCAACCTGAGAACTTGAGAACCCGAGAAGTGGAGGAAGTTAATTTTAAGAAGGTTGAGATTTTGAGACACTTGCGACCTTGGGTAACTTAAGAATTTAACATCGCTTGAGAAACTAAACTTCAGATCTGGACAAACCTGAAATTTTGAGAAACCTAAAATCTCAAAAAAGCTGTAATTTTAAGGAACCTGAGAACTTAAACCTTAAACTGAAACCTTGCCAAACCCGGGACTTTAGGGAACTTCAAACCTTGGCAAACCACAAAAACTGAGAATTTGGAAATCCTTAGACTTTATTAAAAGTGAGAGCTCTGGTAACATAAGAACCTGACAATTTGGCAGACCAAATTTGAGAAGTGGATTTCAGAGATTTTGGAAAAGTTGTGAACTAAACTAACCTTAGACATTGAAGAACCTAGCAACCTGAGAACTTGAGAATCCGAACTTCAGAAGTGGAGAAAGTTAATTTTGAGAAGCTTGAGATTTTAGGAAATTTGAAACTTTGAGTAACTTAAGAATTTAACATCGCTTGAGAAACTAAACTTCAGATCTGGACAAACCTGAAATTTTAAGGAACCTGAAATCTCAGAAAAGCTCTGATTTTAAAGAACCTTAGAACTTAAAACTTAAACTGAAACCTTGCCAAACCTGGGACTTTTGGGAAATTCAAACATTGGTAAACCACAAAAACTGAGAATTTGGAAACCTTTAGACTTTATTAAAAGTGAGACCCTGGGTAACATAAGAACCTGACAATTTGGCAGACCAAATTTGAGAAGTGGATTTCAGAGATTTTGGAAAAGTTGAGAACTAAACTAACCTTAGACATTGAAGAACCTAGCAACCTGAGAACTTGAGAATCCGAACTTCAGAAGTGGAGAAAGTTAATTTTGAGAAGCTTGAGATTTTAGGAAATTTGAAACTTTGAGTAACTTAAGAATTTAACATCGCTTGAGAAACTAAACTTCAGATCTGGACAAACCTGAAATTTTAAGGAACCTGAAATCTCAGAAAAGTTCTGATTTTAAAGAACCTTAGAACTTAAAACTTAAACTGAAACCTTGCCAAACCTGGGACTTTTGGGAAATTCAAACATTGGTAAACCACAAAAACTGAGAATTTGGAAACCTTTAGACTTTATTAAAAGTGAGACCCTGGGTAACATAAGAACCTGACAATTTGGCAGACCAAATTTGAGAAGTGGATTTCAGAGATTTTGGAAAAGTTGAGAACTAAACTAACCTTAGACATTGAAGAACCTAGCAACCTGAGAACTTGAGAATCCGAACTTCAGAAGTGGAGAAAGTTAATTTTGAGAAGCTTGAGATTTTAGGAAATTTGAAACTTTGAGTAACTTAAGAATTTAACATCGCTTGAGAAACTAAACTTCAGATCTGGACAAACCTGAAATTTCGAGAGACCTGATATCGTGGATAAGCTCTGATTTTAAAGAACCTAAGAACTTAAAACTTAAACTGAAACCTTGCCAAACCCGGTACTTTAGGGAACTTCAAACTTTGACAAACCACAAAAACTGAGAATTTGGAAACCTTTAGACTTTATTAAAAGTGAGACCCTGGGTAACATAAAAACCTGACAATTTGGCAGACCAAATTTGAGAAGTGGATTTCAGAGATTTTGGAAAAGTTGAGAACTAAACTTACCATAGACATTGAAGAAACCTATTAACCTCAGAACTTGAGAACCCGAACTTGAGAAGTGGAGGAAGTTAATTCTAAAAAGGTTGAGATTTTAGGAAACTTGAGACCTTGAGTAACTTAAGAATTTAACATCGCTTGAGAAACTAAACTTCAGATCTGGACAAACCCGAAATTTTAAGGAACTTGACATCTCGGAAAAGCTCTGATTTTAAAGAACCTCAGAACTTAAAACTTAAACTGAAACCTTGCCAAACCTGGGACTTTAGGGAACTTCAAACCTTGACAAACCACAAAAACTGAGAATTTGGAAACCTTTAGACTTTATTAAAAGTGAGACCCTGGGTAACATAAGAACCTGACAATTTGGCAGACCAAATTTGAGAAGTGGATTTCAGAGATTTTGCAAAAGTTGAGAACTAAACTAACCTTAGACATTGAAGAACCTAGCAACCTGAGAACTTGAGAATCCGAACTTGAGAAGTGGAGAAAGTTAATTTTGAGAAGCTTGAGATTTTAGGAAATTTGAAACTTTGAGTAACTTAAGAATTTAACATCGCTTGAGAAACTATACTTCAGATCTGGACAAACCTGAAATTTTGAGGAACCTGACATCTCGGAAAAGCTCTGATTTTAAAGAACCTCAGAACTTAAAACTTAAACTGAAACCTTGCCAAACCCGAGACTTTAGGGAACTTCAAACCTTGACAAACCACAAAAACTGAGAATTTGGAAACCTTTAGACTTTATTAAAAGTGAGACCCTGGGTAACATAAGAACCTGACAATTTGGCAGACCAAATTTGAGAAGTGGATTTCAGAGATTTTGGAAAAGTTGAGAACTAAACTAACCTTAGACATTGAAGAACCTAGCAACCTGAGAATTTGAGAACCCGAACTTGAGACGTGGATTAAGTTAATTTTAAGAAGGTTGAGATTTTAGGAAACTTGAGACCTTGAGTAACTTAAGAATCTAACATCGCTTGAGAATCTAAACTTCAGATCTGGACAAACCTGAAATTTTTAGAAACCTGATATCTCGGATAAGCTCTGATTTTAAAGAACCTAAGAACTTAAAACTTAAACTGAAACCTTGCCAAATCCGGGACTTTAGGGAACTTTGACAAACCACAAAAACTGAGAATTTGGAAATCTTTAGACTTTATTAAAAGTGAGACCCTGGGTAACATAAAAACCTGACAATTTGGCAGACCAAATTTGAGAAGTAGATTTCAGAGATTTAGGAAAAGTTGAGAACTAAACTTACCTTAGACATTGAAGAAACCTATTAACCTCAGAACTTGAGAACCCGAACTTGAGAAGTGGAGGAAGTTAATTCTAAAAAGGTTTAACATCGCTTGAGAAACTAAACTTTAGATCTGGACAAACCTGAAATTTTGAGGTCCCTGAAATCTCGGAAAAGCTCTGATTTTAAAGAACCTCAGAACTTAAAACTTAAACTGAAACCTTGCCAAACCTGGGACTTTAGGGAACTTCAAACATTGGTAAACCACAAAAACTGAGAATTTGGAAACCTTTAGACTTTATTAACAGTGAGAGCTCTGGTAACATAAGAACCTGACAATTTGGCAGACCAAATTTGAGAAGTGGATTTCAGAGATTTTGGAAAAGTTGTGAACTAAACTAACCTTATACATTGAAGAACCTTGCAACCTGAGAACTTGAGAATCCGAACTCGAGAAGTGGAGAAAGTTAATTTTGAGAAACTTGAGATTTTAGGAAATTTGAAACTTTGAGTAACTTAAGAATTTAACATCGCTTGAGAAACTAAACTTCAGATCTGGACAAACCCGAAATTTTAAGGAACCTGAAATTTCGGAAAAGCTCTGATTTTAAAGAACCTGAGAACTTAAAACTTAAACTGAAACCTTGCCAAACCCGAAACTTTAGGGAACTTCAAAACTTGACAATCCACAAAAACTGAGAATTTGGAAACCTTTAGATTTTATTAAAAGTGAGACCCTGGGTAACATAAGAACCTGACAATTTGGCAGACCAAATTTGAGAAATGGATTTCAGAGATTTTGGAAAAGTTGAGAACTAAACTAACCTTAGACATTGAAGAACCTATCAACCTGAAAACTTGAGATCCCGAACTTGAGAAGCGGAGGAAGTTAATTTTGAGATGGTTTGAATTTTAGGAAACTTGAGACCTTGAGTAACTTAAGAATTTAACATCGCTTGAGAAACTAAACTTCAAATCTGGACAAAGAGCGGAAGTTTTAAGAAACTTGAAATTTCGAAAAAGCTCTGATTCTAAAAAGCTTGAGAACTTAAACGGAAACCTTGGCAAGCCCGGGACTTCAAACCTTGACTAACCAAAAATAATCTGAGAACTTGAGAAACCAAATTTGAGATGAGGTGAAGGGAGCAGAGATTTTATAAAACTTGAGAAACTTGAGAATTTGAAAAATTTGAGATATTGTACAACTTGCAATATTTAGAATGGAAAAAAACGAAAGCAAACATAAGCGGCTTTTTAAAAGCGAGAAGAAAATATAGAGACCACAAAAGCTATCAGAATAGAGAGGGAGGTGTGGATAGACAGAGAGAAAGAAAAAACAGTGAAAAATAAACATATATTGTGGAACTGTGTCTTCACCGCCAAATTTGTGACTGAGGACGTGCAGGCTTGGTGCGGTCGATTGGTGGTGCGTCTCGTGCCTTTTAGGTTTTGTTAATTTTTTTGATCATTTTATTTTAATGTTACGGTGATGTTTAATTTTTTAATTAGAATTTTTTTTGTGTATTGTTGTTTGGCTAATTTGATATTTCTTTAATTTCGCTAATTTGATGTTACAGGATTTAGTCAATTTGATATTTTTAACAATTGATTTTTTATTAATTTGATATTTCGGTATTTCGTCAATCTGATTTGTTTTATAGCATTCCTTTAATTTCACTTTTTCCATTTTTGTTCATTTGATATTTTTCTAATGTGATTTATTTATATTTTAAGGGCATAGAAAAAGTTGAGTATGTACTTATTCCATAATATACAATCACTATACTGCGGCATCATAAATTAACTAAATAACCTCATCAATTTAATTCCTAAAATTAAACCCTTCATGCTCACATTTTTTCACACACACCATACACTAAACGTTTATTAGCATTTCTTTTTGTTCTTCCAGCAAGTCCGCAAGAAAATAATTAAGGATCTAAACTGGAAGCTTTTCTCACGGCTCTTCTGCGGCACAGGTGTGCCATTGTGCAGTCCACGGTCGTTCGTGTCCTAACTCGCTTTGGCAAATCCAAATTAGCAGACATTATGCGAAATGAGACACCCCTATTACCTGCGATGACTGTAATTACGGGGACGTTGTTTGCATAGCTAATCGATATTTCGGCAACGATTGTGTAATAACATGGCTGCGGAAAAATTAGAGCAATTTGCGAACGGTCGGGAAATTAAAAAGCCGGAAAATGAAGCGAGATCCATATTTTCATCGTTTTAATTTACCGACGTCCGTTGCAAACCGGCAATTGTGTGTTAAATCGGTTTTTCGAAGTCGAGAGGCTGTTATTAGAGAAATTGCGAACGTTTTCGGGGTAATGAACGTTCGCAACATGCCCAACCGCTGATGGGATGAGATTTATTCGCTCGTGTTTCTCAAAAATAAAGCATCCTCTAATATGTCTTGAGTCACAAGCCAAGCGTGCTGATAACTACGACACGGTTCCAATATTTGCCGATTCAATTTCCTCCGCTCGCCTTCCTTGCATTTAAAAATCGCCATTATGTACATAACCGAGCAATTTTAATCAAAGTGTCTTCGTCGTTTATCGAACGGACGATGGTGCAATGCGGCCCTCTGATAACGCTCCCTACAAAAAGGGGTAAAAACGTCTTGTCAGATGCCACCGGCATCCCTCGCCTGCGTTTGACTCCCCCACGTTCTAGCCGAACCAGTGACTCAGGTGACCCGCTAATAACCTCCTGTTTTTGCATTTTAATCGGAATGAAAGACGTCTTGGGGATGTATGTTTTTGGGAAAGTTTAGAGGGTGCGGTAGTTGCCGGGTAAACCGACCCTAATGTATTTGAATTTTAATTGTCTTTCTGGAGCAAAAAGTGTGAGAGTTGAAACGTGGCTCCATAATGCATTGGGCCGGAAGGGAGAGATTTGATCTCCGGATTTACGACTGCCTGAGATCCAAAATGTTTTTATTGTCTTATTCGTCAAAGTTAATGAAGTTATTGAAAATACACAACTATGAAGAACACAACGGGATCTGAGCTCCTGAGCTATTTTATATTCTTTTTTGCACGATTGTTGTTCAGTGAACAGTAAGTAAATAAAACTAAAAAATCAAATTTTGCGATTTATTTCTTAAAATTAAATGTACAATTATTGTGCCTAATAGTAGTAATACCACTCGCATTTGAATTTCGAGCTGGGTGGTTAATGGACCGACTTTCAGATGTAGAACCGAAGTTCTTGTGGAGGTCCACCAACATCGTTGTGTCGAACTTTTTGAGAAAATTCAATATTGTTTTGGAGGGAATCTTCCACATAACTTTCGGCCACCGTTGACGACCGCCACCCGCCATGTCTTTTTAGCCCCAGGACAGCAACTGTTTTATTGACTAATAGTGTAGCCGATGTGCATCGAAATGAGTGCCTAGTAAAAGCTTCAGCTGTTTGCTACTACAATTTTTGAGGGCCAGCCTCCAATCGTGCCTTTTCCTACGACTTGGGCACTGAATTTGCCATTTCGGTAGTTCAGAAATAAATGGACGACCTTGTAAAACGACTTAATCTGCAAATCTGCAAGTCTGAAAATATAACAATCTGAGGTTTTAAAAACCTGAAATCATCAAAATCTGTAAGATGAAAGCCTGGAAATTAGTTGTACAATTTGTGATCCTGAAAATATAAAAATCTGAGGATCTGAAAACCTGATATCATCGAAATTTAAAATCTAAAAACTTCAAATGCCGGAAATTCATTTGACGATTTGTGATCCTGAAAACCTGAAAATCTGAAAAAGACGGAACTTGAAATCCTCAAAATCACCTTGATAATCTGAGAACTTGAAAACATTAAAATCATGATATTCTGAAAAGCAGAAATCATTAGAACCTGAAAATTTGAAATAAAAGGAACATGAAAACCTCGAAATTAACCTCATATGTATTCTAAGGAATTGAAAATCTTATAATCTGAATTCCTGAAAACCTGATAATATGACAACTTGATAATATGACAACGTCAAAATATGTTTTATATATATCTCAGATAGGTACTGAAAACCTGAAATCATAAAAACCTAACTGTAAAATCTTCAAATTCTGGAAATCAATTTGACAATTTGAGATCCTGAAAACCTAAACTAATTAGAACCTGAAAATCTAAAAGACAACGAAACTGAAAATCTGAAAGACAGGGAACTTCAAAACCTCGAAATAAGCTTGACAATCTGAGAACCTAAAAATTTAAAAATCTGAGAATCTGAAAACCTGAAATCATCGAAATTTAAAATCTGAAAACATCAATCCTGGAAATCCATTTGACGATTTGTGATCCTGAAAACCTGAAAATCTGAAAGACACGGAACTTGAAAACCTCGAAAATACCTTGATAATCTGAGAAGTTGAAAACTTTAAAATCATGATATTCTGAAAAGCAGAAATCATTAGAACCTGAAAGTTTAAAATAAAGGGAACATGAAAACCTCGAAATTAACCTCATATGTATTCTAAGAACCTGAAAACCTTACAATCTGAAATCCTGAAAACCTGATAATATGACAACTTGATAATGTGACAACGTCAAAATATAAAAATCTCAGGTAGGTACTGAAAACCTGAAATAAAAATCTAATTGTAAAATCTTCAAATTCTGGAAATCAATTTGACAATCTGAGATCCTGAAAACCTGAACTAATCAGAACCTGAAAATCTGAAAGACAGAGAACTTGAAAACCCGTCAATCAACTTGATAATCTGAGCACCTGTGAATATAAAATCTGAAAAAATGTAATCATCAAAATCTGAAAACCCGTTAATCAATTTAAGAATTTGTAGTCCTGAAAAACCTGGAATCATCCGAACTGAAAATCTGAAAGACAGGGAACTCGAAGTGAGCTTGACAATCTGAGAACCTAAAAATATAAAAATCTGAAAATCTGAAAACCTGAAATCATCGAAATTTAAAATCTGAAAACATCAAATCCTGGAAATCCATTTGACGATTTGTGATCCTGAAAACCTGAAAATCTGAAAGACACGGAACTTGAAAACCTCGAAATTACCTTGGTAATCTGAGAAGTTGAAAACTTTAAAATCATGATATTCTGAAAAGCAGAAATCATTAGAACCTGAAAGTTTGAAATAAAGGGAACATGAAAACCTCGAAAATAACCTCATATGTATTCTAAGAACCTGAAAACCTTATAATCTGAATTCTTGAAAACCTGATAATATGACAACTTGATAATATGGCAACGTCAAAATATAAAAATCTCAGATAGGTACTGAAAACCTGAAATCATAAAAATCTAATTGTAAAATCTTCAAATTCTGGAAATCAATTTGACAATCTGAGATCCTAAAAACCTGAACTAATCAGAACCTGAAAATCTGAAAGACAGAGAACTTGAAAACCCGTCAATCAACTTGATAATCTGAGCACCTGTAAATATAAAATCTGAAAACCTGAAATCATCAAAATCTGAAAACCTGTTAATCAATTTAAGAATTTGTAGTCCTGAAAAACCTGGAATTATCCGAACCTGAAAATCTGAAAGACAGAAAACTTCAAAACCTCGAAATGAGCTTGACAATCTGAGAACCTGAAAATTTAAAAATCTGATTATCTGAAAACCTGAAATCATCGAAATTTAAAATCTAAAAGCTTCAAGTCCTGGAAATCCATTTGACGATTTGCGATCCTGAAAACCTGAAAATCTGAAAGTTATGATATTCTGAAAAGCAGAAATCATTAGAACCTGAAAATTGAAATACAGGGAACATGAAGACCTCGAAATTAACCTGATATTCTAAGAACCTGAAAACCTTATAATCTGAGATCCTGAAAACCTGAATTTGAAAACCTATAAATTAATTTGATAATCTCACAACGTCAAAATATAATAATTGCAGGTAGGTGCTGAAAACCTGAAATCATAAAAATCTAGTTGTAAAATCTTCAAATTCTGGAAATCAGTTTGACAATTTGTGATCCTGAAAACCTAAAATAATCAGAACCTGAAAATCTGAAAGACAGGGAATTTGAAAACTTCGGAATGAGCTTGACAATCTGAGACCCTAAAAATATAAAAATCTGAGAATCTGAGAACCTAAAATTATCGAAATTTAAAATCTAAAAACTTCAAATCCTGGAAGTCCATTTGACGATTTGTGATCCTGAAAACCTGAAAATATGAAAGACACGGAACTTGAAAACCTCAAAATTAGCTCGATAATCTGAGAACTTGAAAACTTTAAAATCATGATATTCTGATGAGCAGGAATCATTAGAACTTGAAAATTAGAAATAGAGGGAACATGAAAACCTCGAAATTAACCTCATGTGTATTCTAAGAACCTGAAAATCTTATAATCTGAAATCCTGAAAACCTGATAATATGACAACTTGATAATATGACAACGTCAAAATATAAAAATCTCAGATAGGTACTGAAAACCTGAAATCATAAAAATTTAATTGTAAAATCTTCAAACTCTGGAAATCAATTTGACAATCTGAGATCGTGAAAACCTGAACTAATCAGAACCTGAAAATCTGAAAGACAGAGAACTTGAAAACCCGTCAATCAACTTGATAATCTGAGCACCTGTAAATATAAAATCTGAAAACCTGAAATCATCAAAATCTGAAAACCCGTTAATCAATTTAAGAATTTGTAGTCCTGAAAAACCTGGAATCATCCGAATCTGAAAATATGAAAGACAGAAAACTTCAAAACCTCGAAATGAGCTTGACAATCTGAGAACCTGAAAATTTAAAAATCTGATTATCTGAAAACCTGAAATCATCGAAATTTAAAATCTAAAAGCTTCAAGTCCTGGAAATCCATTTGACGATTTGCGATCCTGAAAACCTGAAAATCTGAAAGTTATGATATTCTGAAAAGCAGAAATCATTAGAACCTGAAAATTGAAATACAGGGAACATGAAGACCTCGAAATTAACCTGATATTCTAAGAACCTGAAAACCTTATAATCTGAGATCCTGAAAACCTGAATTTGAAAACCTATAAATTAACTTGATAATCTCACAACGTCAAAATATAATAATTGCAGGTAGGTGCTGAAAACCTGAAATCATAAAAATCTAGTTGTAAAATCTTCAAATTCTGGAAATCAGTTTGACAATTTGTGATCCTGAAAACCTGAAATAATCAGAACCTGAAAATCTGAAAGACAGGGAATTTGAAAACTTCGGAATGAGCTTGACAATCTGAGACCCTAAAAATAAAAAAATCTGAGAATCTGAGAACCTAAAGTTATCGAAATTTAAAATCTAAAAACTTCAAATCCTGGAAGTCCATTTGACGATTTGTGATCCTGAAAACCTTGAAATGTGAAAGACACGGAACTCGAAAACCTCGAAAATACCTTGATAATCTGAGAACTTGAAAACATTAAAATCATGATATTCTGAAAAGCAGAAATCATTAGAACCTGAAAGTTTGAAATAAAGGGAACATGAAAACCTCGAAAATAACCTCATATGTATTCTAAGAACCTGAAAACCTTATAATCTGAATTCTTGAAAACCTGATAATATGACAACTTGATAATATGGCAACGTCAAAATATAAAAATCTCAGATAGGTACTGAAAACCTGAAATCATAAAAATCTAATTGTAAAATCTTCAAATTCTGGAAATCAATTTGACAATCTGAGATCCTAAAAACCTGAACTAATCAGAACCTGAAAATCTGAAAGACAGAGAACTTGAAAACCCGTCAATCAACTTGATAATCTGAGCACCTGTAAATATAAAATCTGAAAACCTGAAATCATCAAAATCTGAAAACCCGTTAATCAATTTAAGAATTTGTAGTCCTGAAAAACCTGGAATCATCCGAACCTGAAAATCTGAAAGACAGAAAACTTCAAAACCTCGAAATGAGCTTGACAATCTGAGAACCTGAAAATTTAAAAAACTGATTATCTGAAAACCTGAAATCATCGAAATTTAAAATCTAAAAGCTTCAAGTCCTGGAAATCCATTTGACGATTTGCGATCCTGAAAACCTGAAAATCTGAAAGTTATGATATTCTGAAAAGCAGAAATCATTAGAACCTGAAAATTGAAATACAGGGAACATGAAGACCTCGAAATTAACCTGATATTCTAAGAACCTGAAAACCTTATAATCTGAGATCCTGAAAACCTGAATTTGAAAACCTATAAATTAACTTGATAATCTCACAACGTCAAAATATAATAATTGCAGGTAGGTGCTGAAAACCTGAAATCATAAAAATCTAGTTGTAAAATCTTCAAATTCTGGAAATCAGTTTGACAATTTGTGATCCTGAAAACCTGAAATAATCAGAACCTGAAAATCTGAAAGACAGGGAATTTGAAAACTTCGGAATGAGCTTGACAATCTGAGACCCTAAAAATAAAAAAATCTGAGAATCTGAGAACCTAAAGTTATCGAAATTTAAAATCTAAAAACTTCAAATCCTGGAAGTCCATTTGACGATTTGTGATCCTGAAAACCTTGAAATGTGAAAGACACGGAACTTGAAAACCTCGAAAATACCTTGATAATCTGAAAAGTTGAAAACTTTAAAATCATGATATTCTGAAAAGCAGAAATCATTAGAACCTGAAAGTTTGAAATAAAGGGAACATGAAAACCTCGAAAATAACCTCATATGTATTCTAAGAACCTGAAAACCTTATAATCTGAATTCTTGAAAACCTGATAATATGACAACTTGATAATATGGCAACGTCAAAATATAAAAATCTCAGATAGGTACTGAAAACCTGAAATCATAAAAATCTAATTGTAAAATCTTCAAATTCTGGAAATCAATTTGACAATCTGAGATCCTAAAAACCTGAAGTAATCAGAACCTGAAAATCTGAAAGACAGAGAACTTGAAAACCCGTCAATCAACTTGATAATCTGAGCACCTGTAAATATAAAATCTGAAAACCTGAAATCATCAAAATCTGAAAACCTGAAATCATCAAAATCTGAAAACCTGTTAATCAATTTAAGAATTTGTAGTCCTGAAAAACCTGGAATCATCCGAACCTGAAAATCTGAAAGACAGAAAACTTCAAAACCTCGAAATGAGCTTGACAATCTGAGAACCTAAAAATTTAAAAATCTGAGGATTTGAAAACCTGAAATCATCGAAATTTAAAATCTAAAAGCTTCAAGTCCTGGAAATCCATTTGACGATTTGCGATCCTGAAAACCTGAAAATCTGAAAGTTATGATATTCTGAAAAGCAGAAATCATTAGAACCTGAAAATTGAAATACAGGGAACATGAAGACCTCGAAATTAACCTGATATTCTAAGAACCTGAAAACCTTATAATCTGAGATCCTGAAAACCTGAATTTGAAAACCTATAAATTAACTTGATAATCTCACAACGTCAAAATATAATAATTGCAGGTAGGTGCTGAAAACCTGAAATCATAAAAATCTAGTTGTAAAATCTTCAAATTCTGGAAATCAGTTTGACAATTTGTGATCCTGAAAACCTGAAATAATCAGAACCTGAAAATCTGAAAGACAGGGAATTTGAAAACTTCGGAATGAGCTTGACAATCTGAGACCCTAAAAATAAAAAAATCTGAGAATCTGAGAACCTAAAGTTATCGAAATTTAAAATCTAAAAACTTCAAATCCTGGAAGTCCATTTGACGATTTGTGATCCTGAAAACCTTAAAATGTGAAAGACACGGAACTTGAAAACCTCGAAAATACCTTGATAATCTGAAAAGTTGAAAACTTTAAAATCATGATATTCTGAAAAGCAGAAATCATTAGAACCTGAAAGTTTGAAATAAAGGGAACATGAAAACCTCGAAAATAACCTCATATGTATTCTAAGAACCTGAAAACCTTATAATCTGAATTCTTGAAAACCTGATAATATGACAACTTGATAATATGGCAACGTCAAAATATAAAAATCTCAGATAGGTACTGAAAACCTGAAATCATAAAAATCTAATTGTAAAATCTTCAAATTCTGGAAATCAATTTGACAATCTGAGATCCTAAAAACCTGAACTAATCAGAACCTGAAAATCTGAAAGACAGAGAACTTGAAAACCCGTCAATCAACTTGATAATCTGAGCACCTGTAAATATAAAATCTGAAAACCTGAAATCATCAAAATCTGAAAACCTGTTAATCAATTTAAGAATTTGTAGTCCTGAAAAACCTGGAATCATCCGAACCTGAAAATCTGAAAGACAGAAAACTTCAAAACCTCGAAATGAGCTTGACAATCTGAGAACCTGAAAATTTAAAAATCTGATTATCTGAAAACCTGAAATCATCGAAATTTAAAATCTAAAAGCTTCAAGTCCTGGAAATCCATTTGACGATTTGCGATCCTGAAAACCTGAAAATCTGAAAGTTATGATATTCTGAAAAGCAGAAATCATTAGAACCTGAAAATTGAAATACAGGGAACATGAAGACCTCGAAATTAACCTGATATTCTAAGAACCTGAAAACCTTATAATCTGAGATCCTGAAAACCTGAATTTGAAAACCTATAAATTAACTTGATAATCTCACAACGTCAAAATATAATAATTGCAGGTAGGTGCTGAAAACCTGAAATCATAAAAATCTAGTTGTAAAATCTTCAAATTCTGGAAATCAGTTTGACAATTTGTGATCCTGAAAACCTGAAATAATCAGAACCTGAAAATCTGAAAGACAGGGAATTTGAAAACTTCGGAATGAGCTTGACAATCTGAGACCCTAAAAATAAAAAAATCTGAGAATCTGAGAACCTAAAGTTATCGAAATTTAAAATCTAAAAACTTCAAATCCTGGAAGTCCATTTGACGATTTGTGATCCTGAAAACCTTAAAATGTGAAAGACACGGAACTTGAAAACCTCGAAAATACCTTGATAATCTGAAAAGTTGAAAACTTTAAAATCATGATATTCTGAAAAGCAGAAATCATTAGAACCTGAAAGTTTGAAATAAAGGGAACATGAAAACCTCGAAAATAACCTCATATGTATTCTAAGAACCTGAAAACCTTATAATCTGAATTCTTGAAAACCTGATAATATGACAACTTGATAATATGGCAACGTCAAAATATAAAAATCTCAGATAGGTACTGAAAACCTGAAATCATAAAAATCTAATTGTAAAATCTTCAAATTCTGGAAATCAATTTGACAATCTGAGATCCTAAAAACCTGAACTAATCAGAACCTGAAAATCTGAAAGACAGAGAACTTGAAAACCCGTCAATCAACTTGATAATCTGAGCACCTGTAAATATAAAATCTGAAAACCTGAAATCATCAAAATCTGAAAACCTGTTAATCAATTTAAGAATTTGTAGTCCTGAAAAACCTGGAATCATCCGAACCTGAAAATCTGAAAGACAGAAAACTTCAAAACCTCGAAATGAGCTTGACAATCTGAGAACCTAAAAATTTAAAAATCTGAGGATTTGAAAACCTGAAATCATCGAAATTTAAAATCTAAAAGCTTCAAGTCCTGGAAATCCATTTGACGATGTGCGATCCTGAAAACCTGAAAATCTGAAAGTTATGATATTCTGAAAAGCAGAAATCATTAGAACCTGAAAATTGAAATACAGGGAACATGAAGACCTCAAAATTATCCTGATATTCTAAGAACCTGAAAACCTTATAATCTGAGATCCTGAAAACCTGAATTTGAAAACCTATAAATTAACTTGATAATCTCACAACGTCAAAATATAATAATTGCAGGTAGGTGCTGAAAACCTGAAATCATAAAAATCTAGTTGTAAAATCTTCAAATTCTGGAAATCAGTTTGACAATTTGTGATCCTGAAAACCTGAAATAATCAGAACCTGAAAATCTGAAAGACAGGGAATTTGAAAACTTCGGAATGAGCTTGACAATCTGAGACCCTAAAAATATAAAAATCTGAGAATCTGAGAACCTAAAATTATCGAAATTTAAAATCTAAAAACTTCAAATCCTGGAAGTCCATTTGACGATTTGTGATCCTGAAAACCTGAAAATATGAAAGACACCGAACTTGAAAACCTCGAAATTAGCTCGACAATCTGAGAACTTGAAAACTTTAAAATCATGATATTCTGATGAGCAGGAATCATTAGAACTTGAAAATTAGAAATAGAGGGAACATAAAAACCTCGAAATTAACCTCATGTGTATTCTAAGAACCTGAAAATCTTATAATCTGAAATCCTGAAAACCTGATAATATGACAACGTCAAAATATAAAAATCTCAGATAGGTACTGAAAACCTGAAATCATAAAAATCTAATTGTAAAATCTTCAAATTCTGGAAATCAATTTGACAATCTGAGATCCTAAAAACCTGAACTAATCAGAACCTGAAAATCTGAAAGACAGAGAACTTGAAAACCCGTCAATCAACTTGATAATCTGAGCACCTGTAAATATAAAATCTGAAAACCTGAAATCATCAAAATCTGAAAACCTGTTAATCAATTTAAGAATTTGTAGTCCTGAAAAACCTGGAATCATCCGAACCTGAAAATCTGAAAGACAGAAAACTTCAAAACCTCGAAATGAGCTTGACAATCTGAGAACCTAAAAATTTAAAAATCTGAGGATTTGAAAACCTGAAATCATCGAAATTTAAAATCTAAAAGCTTCAAGTCCTGGAAATCCATTTGACGATGTGCGATCCTGAAAACCTGAAAATCTGAAAGTTATGATATTCTGAAAAGCAGAAATCATTAGAACCTGAAAATTGAAATACAGGGAACATGAAGACCTCAAAATTATCCTGATATTCTAAGAACCTGAAAACCTTATAATCTGAGATCCTGAAAACCTGAATTTGAAAACCTATAAATTAACTTGATAATCTCACAACGTCAAAATATAATAATTGCAGGTAGGTGCTGAAAACCTGAAATCATAAAAATCTAGTTGTAAAATCTTCAAATTCTGGAAATCAGTTTGACAATTTGTGATCCTGAAAACCTGAAATAATCAGAACCTGAAAATCTGAAAGACAGGGAATTTGAAAACTTCGGAATGAGCTTGACAATCTGAGACCCTAAAAATATAAAAATCTGAGAATCTGAGAACCTAAAATTATCGAAATTTAAAATCTAAAAACTTCAAATCCTGGAAGTCCATTTGACGATTTGTGATCCTGAAAACCTGAAAATATGAAAGACACCGAACTTGAAAACCTCGAAATTAGCTCGACAATCTGAGAACTTGAAAACTTTAAAATCATGATATTCTGATGAGCAGGAATCATTAGAACTTGAAAATTAGAAATAGAGGGAACATAAAAACCTCGAAATTAACCTCATGTGTATTCTAAGAACCTGAAAATCTTATAATCTGAAATCCTGAAAACCTGATAATATGACAACGTCAAAATATAAAAATCTCAGATAGGTACTGAAAACCTGAAATCATAAAAATTTAATTGTAAAATCTTCAAACTCTGGAAATCAATTTGACAATCTGAGATCCTGAAAACCTGAACTAATCAGAACCTGAAAATCTGAAAGACAGAGAACTTGAAAACCCGTCAATCAACTTGATAATCTGAGCACCTGTAAATATAAAATCTGAAAACCTGAAATCATCAAAATCTGAAAACCCGTTAATCAATTTAAGAATTTGTAGTCTTGAAAAACCTGGAATCATCCGAACCTGAAAATCTGAAAGACAGAAAACTTCAAAACCTCGAAATGAGCTTGACAATCTGAGAACCTGAAAATATAAAAATCTGAAGATCAGAAAACTTGAAATCATCGAAATTTAAAATTTGAAAACTCCAAATCCTGGAAATCCATTTGACGATTTGTGATCCTGAAAACCTGAAAATCTGAAAGACACGGAACTTGATAATCTGAGAATTTGAAAACTTCAAAATCATGATATTCTGAAAAGCAGAAATCATTAGAACCTGAAAATTTTAAATACAGGGAACCTGAAAACCTCAAAATTAACCTGACATTCTAAAAACCTGAAAACCTTATAATCTGAGATCCTGAAAACCTGAATTCATCAGAACTATAAATCGACTTGATAACCTGAGAACGTCAAAATATAAAAATCTCACGTAGGTACTGAAAACCTGAAATCATAAAAATCTAGTTGTAAAATCTTCAAATTCTGGAAATCAATTTGACAATTTGTGATCCTGAAAACCTGAAATAATCAGAACCTGGAAATCTGAAAGACAGAGAACTTGAAAACCCGTCAATCAACTTGATAATCTGAGCACCTGTAAATATAAAATCTGAATTAAAATTTACTCCACTTGGATTTATCGACATTCTTCTGGTTTATAAAATCTGAAAACCTGAAATCATCAAAATCTGAAAACTCGTTAAATCAAGACTGAAAAAAAATCTGAAAACTCGCCTCACATAAATGTCACATAAAATGATTTTTTATGTGACATACTTTTTAAAATTATAAACACAGTTCTCCATACTTAATATACTATACATCAAAAAAGCAAAGTAAATAAAACAATAAGCTGTTTTAAAAATTAATTCAGTACGAAAATAAGTCTTCAAAAGTGGTCAACTTTTACTGAATGAGCTGATGACCGTTTTTGTCGAGGGTTTTTATTCCACACATTTCTACTAAATCGAAACATAAAAAGGGTATCACTGCCGGGAATTAGGGTGCAGAAAGGGTTTATTGATTAAAGAAGGACGCATCCGACCCTTTCTTTCAAGGTTTGCTACACCACTCCACAGTAAATCAAACGTGATAATTACAACCCTTGCTTCTCTCGGTGGAGAGCACATCCGGAAATAGCGAGTTATAATTAACGCAGGGGTAAGCAGGGAAATGTGCACTTCTAAAAACTGGATCTCTTAGGACTGCGCTGCCGTTCTGGAGGTCATGGTTAATTTAAAGACTGTTTCGATCGCAAAGTGCTTTAGAGTTTATTAACAATTTCCTTTTCTGTTAGAACGAAATTCAATTGTCTGTACGTGGATGCTGTTGGGATCGTGGTGAAAACAGCTGCCGAGTGTTGTAGTTCGGTTCGTCTACACGTATAAATCTTGATTTGCCCTACGGGCTTTCCGATTCATATTACGATTACATAACACAACCCATAACATAATCTACATTCTGTATTAAGTTCAAAACAACGTATCTTTATTTCTTCTCTCCTCTTCTGCCTTATTTCCCTTCCATCTATTGGAATTTTTACAGAATAAAAAGACGCGATCTCTTCTTGTATATTTGCAAGATCGTTCCTAACATAAAGTTGTATCTCATCTTATATACTATAAAATTATAAAGTCCTTAGAACACATTCCATACTGAACACCATCTACAATTTGTGTTCTCTTTCTCCCAGTACCTTCATTACCAAAAGTTCATCACAATCCCACCACTTTTTAGTTCCTTTTCTCACTTAGTTTTTGTACCCTTAATTTTACTTTTCCTTTTTACCAGTTGTTAAGTTTTGATATTGATATTTTGATCTTTACGTAAATGAGTATCTAACACTCTCCGAAGATTCTTCTGCTCCTTTTTGGCTGTAAAATAATAAAGCACATATAAATTAAAAATACATTTACATAACTATAAATGGAAAGAGCTTAAAATTAACCACTCGTGGTAATAAATGTGATTTAGATTTGTAGTTAAAATTAATTTTATCAAAAGTTACTAACAGCACAAAGGAATTGAAACTACGTTCAAGAATTTAATTAGTTTTATGCGATGAGTTTATCTACTCTTTATAATGATGAAGAACACTATCTGCTCCAATCTTAATTTGATCAGAAGTTAGTAACGACATTAAAGACATATAATTATCTCTAAACTGAATGTAATTTATTGATTGATTGAATTTTATTATTACAGTATGTTAACTAAAAAACTATGACTTTGGAATAAATCCAAAGTTACAAATCAAATTTATAAAGGTTACAAATAACGGAAATAACAAAACAGCATGCAGATTAATGGACTATTAAAAAATTAAATTTATGAAATATCCGAATATCAAATTAACGAAATTTTAAACTATCAAAATATGGAATTATCAGAAAATGTTAAATCAACAGATAATTACCTTACAGATTAACAAAAAACCGGGTTATAGCAAGCTTTGAAATTGCGTTTTTGTCCATGACTTAATAAACAGATAACGTAACCTCAAAATTTCAGAGAAGCTGCAATATTATTAATAATTATTATTATACAAAGAAGTGTTGACAAGTGTTTTAGGGTATCAGTTAGCGGTTCTATATACACCGACACGATTTGGGGGTTTGGGCTGCAATGTCTTGTAGGTATCTCCAGGATTCCTATAACAGTTTCATGTTGTATTCAGTGTACAGAAACACGGCGCCGGTTTGGGGGTGTCCAGGTAGCTGGGATTACCTCCCCACTCCCACTCAGGGTAGCCGTAGTTTGAAACATATTTGTATTTTATATTATTCCTGTGCTGTACTTACCGTGGAATAAACCATAGATTAAGTAACAGCGAATCAATTCATTTCATACGAAAACATACACCTTCGGGTTACAAAATTCACCAGCATACACCTTCGGGGCACAACATTCACCAATATTTATTTAAAAAGATTTTTGTGCGTTAGTTGTTAAAAAATTAAGGTAAAAATAAAATGTATTCAGACCCTTGGGTGTGTTGTTGATTGTGTTAATACTCTTAGATATGGGACACTTTATGAATTGGTTTTACACCTTTATTTCTTTAAAATGTGGAAATTAAAACACTCTTCCAAAGGATATGACCAATCCCTTAGAAGGACACAAAACAGTTACAGCAAATTAATGGTGAAAATGTTTTCGATGTTTTTTGTAGGGAGTTGTACTCTTTTTCTGATCCCATTAAAAATTATTTTCGAAAAAGTGTGTTACTGACGGCAACATAACATTTTCTAAAATATTTCGAGGTGTTACGGCATAAAGTCTCTCTTCACTATCCCAACACATCCCAAGTCCGTGGATACTTACTTATTCATGTTCAACAATTTATAAAAAAAATCCTGTTCTATCGCCGGTGATAACAAATTGCTGATAAAATATTTTGTATTAAAAAAGGATGAAAAATGGTCGATGCGTCGCTTAAAAAGAATTCTAAAAAATGCATCCAGCCTTTGAGGTTGTATTCTGTGAAATTTTGCCATCTTTTTCATCATTACAATCTCACAATTGAGAAAAAGACACTCGGAAGTCTATAGAGGAAGATTGAAGAAAGGGTGAAAATGGTGATGCGCCACTAGAAAAAAAAGTAAAAATTCAGTCTTTCATTGAGGGCTGAAATTTGTCGAATTTGGGCATTGTTTTCGTCATTACAATGTCACATTTGAACAGATATAGACACCCTGAAGTCTATAGGAAAATATTTAAGAGAGGTTGAAAAATGGTGGATGCGTCGGTTAAAAAAAAATAGTAAAAAATTCAGCCGGCCTTTGAAGGTGTATTCTGTGAAATTTGGGCATTTTTTTCATCATTACAATCTCACAATTCAAAAGAAAAAGACACTCGGAAGTCTATAGAGGAAGATTGAAGAAAAGGTAAAAAATGGTGGATGCGCCACTTTAAAAAAAATTTAAAATTCAGCCTTTCTTTGAGGGCTGAAATTTTTAGAATTTGGGCATTGTTTTCGTCATTACAGTGTCACATTAGAACAGATATAGACACCCGGAAGTCTATAGGAAAATATTTAAGAAAGGGTGGAAAATGGTGGATGCGTCGTTTAAAAAAAAATTGTAAAAAATTCAGCTTGCCTTTGAAGGTGTATTCTGTGAAATTTTGTCATTTTTTTATCATTACAATTTCACAATTGAAGAGAAAACGACACTCGGAAGTCTATATGAAGAAAGGGTGAAAAATAGTGGATGCGCCACTTGAAAAAAAAAAAAAAATCTAAAAGATCAGTCTTTCTTTGAGGGCTAAAATTTGGCGATTTTGGGCATTGTTTTCATCATTACAATGTCACAGTTGAACAGATATAAACAGTCGGAAGTCTATAGAGGAAGATTGAAGAAAGGGTGAAAAATTGTGGATGCGTCGCTTAAAAAAATTGTAAAAAATCAGTCTGCCTTTGAAGGTGTATTCTGTGAAATTTGAATTTTGTTTTCATCATTACAATCTCACAATTGAAGAGAAAAAGACACTCGGAAGTCTATAGAGGAAGATTGAAGAAAGGGTGAAAAATGGTGGATGCGCCATTTGAAAAAAAAATTGTAAAATTTCAGCTCCTTTGAGGGCTGAAATTTTTCGAATTTGGGGATTGTTTTCGTCATTGCAATGTCACATTAGAACAGATATAGATACCAGAAAGTCTATAGGAGAAAATTTAAGAAAGGGTGAAAAATGGTGGATGCGTCGCTTAAAAAAATTTGTAAAAAATTCAGCCTGCCTTTGAGGGTGTATTCTGTGAAATTTGGGCATTTCTTTCATCATTACAATCTCACAATTCAAAAGAAAAAGACACTCGGAAGTCTATAGAGGAAGATTGAAGAAAAGGTAAAAAATGGTGGATGCGCTACTTTAAAAAAAATGTAAAATTCAGCCCTTCTTTGAGGGCTGAAATTTTTAGAATTTGGGCATTGTTTTCGTCATTACAGTGTCACATTAGAACAGATATAGACACCCGGAAGTCTATAGGAAAATATTTAAGAAAGGGTGGAAAATGGTGGATGCGTCGTTTAAAAAAAAAATTGTAAAATATTCAGCCTGCCTTTGAGAGTGTATTTTGTGAAATTTTGACATTTTTTTATCATTACAATTTCACAATTGAAGAGAAAACGACACTCGGAAGTCTATATGAAGAAAGGGTGAAAAATAGTGGATGCGCCACTTGAAAAAAAAAATCTAAAAGATCAGTCTTTCTTTGAGGGCTAAAATTTGGCGATTTTGGGCATTGTTTTCATCATTACAATGTCACAGTTGAACAGATATAAACAGTAGGAAGTCTATAGAGGAAGATTGAAGAAAGGGTGAAAAATGGTGGATGCGCCATTTGAAAAAAAAAATTGTAAAATTTCAGCTCCTTTGAGGGCTGAAATTTTTCGAATTTGGGGATTGTTTTCGTCATTGCAATGTCACATTAGAACAGATATAGACACCAGAAAGTCTATAGGAGAATATTTAAGAAAGGGTGAAAAATGGTGGATGCGTCGCTTAAAAAAATTTGTAAAAAATTCAGCCTGCCTTTGAGGGTGTATTCTGTGAAATTTGGGCATTTCTTTCATCATTACAATCTCACAATCGAAGAGAAAAAGACACTCGGAAGTCCATAGAGGAATATTGAAGAAAGGGCGAAAAATGGTGGAAGCCCCACTTGAAAAAAAAACTGTAAAAAATCAGTCTTTCTTTGAGTGCTGAAATTTGTCGAATTTGGGCATTGCTTTTTTCATTACAATGTCACATTTGACCACATATAGACACCAGGAAGTCTAGAGAAGAATATTTAAAAAAGGGTGAAAAATGGTGCATGCGTCGCTTAAAAAAAATTGTAAAAAATTTTTCCTGCCTTTGAGGGAGTATTCTACTGTGAAATTTGGCCATTTTTTTCATCATTACACTCTCCGAATTGACGAGAAAAAGACACTCGGAACTCTATAGAACAAGATTGAAGAAAGGCTGAAAAATGGTGGATGCACCACTTGAAAAAAAAAATGTAAAATTTCAGCCTTTCAGTTAAGGCTGAAATTTTTCGAATTTGGGCATTGTTTTCGTCATTGCAATGTCACATTAGAACAGATATAAACACCCGGAAGTCTATAAAAAAAATATTTAAGAAAGGGTGAAAAGTGGTGGATGCGTCGTTAAAAAAATTTGTAAAAAATTCAGCCTGCCTTTGAGGGTGTATTCTGTGAAATTTGGCCATTTTTTTCATCATTACACTCTCACAATTGACGAGAAAAAGACACTCGGAACTCTATAGAAGAAGATTGAAGAAAGGGTGAAAAATGGTGGATGCACCACTTGAAAAAGAAAATTGTAAAATTTCAGCCTTTCTGTGCAGGCTGAAATATTTCGAATTTGGGCATTTCTTTCTTCATTACAATCTCACAATCGAAGAGAAAAAGACACTCGGAAGTCTATAGAGGAATATTGAAGAAAGGGCGAAAAATGGTGGAAGCCCCACTTGAAAAAAAAAACTGTAAAAAATCAGTCTTTCTTTGAGTGCTGAAATTTGTCGAATTTGGGCATTGTTTTCTTCATTACAATGTCACATTTGACCACATATAGACACCAGGAAGTCTAGAGAAGAATATTTAAAAAAGGGTGAAAAATGGTGCATGCGTCGCTTAAAAAAAATTGTAAAAAAATTTTCCTGCCTTTGAGGGTGTATGCTGTGAAATTTGGCCATTTTTGTCATCATTACACTCTCACAATTGACGAGAAAAAGACACTCGGAACTCTATAGAAGAAGATTGAAGAAAGGGTGAAAAATGGTGGATGCACCACTTGAAAAAAAAAGTGTAAAATTTCAGCCTTTCTGTGAAGGCTGAAATTTTTCGAATTTGGGCATTGTTTTCGTCATTACAATGTCACATTAGAACAGATATATACACCCGGAAGTCTGTAAAAAAAGTTTTAAGAAAGGGTGAAAAGTGGTGGATGCGTCGTTAAAAAAAATGTAAAAAATTTAGCCTGCCTTTGAAGGTGTATTCTATGAAATGTGGGCATTTTTTTCATCATTGCTATCTCACAATTGAAGAGAAAAAGACACTCGGAAGTCTATAGAGGAAGATTTAAGAAATGGTGAAAAATGGTGGATACACCACTGAAGAAAAATTGTAAAAATTCAACCTTTCTTTGAAGTCTGAAATTTGTCGAATTTGAGCATTGTTTTCGTCATTACAATGTCACATTTGAACAGATATAGACACCCGGAAGTCTATAGGAAAATATTTAAGAAAGCTTGAAAAATGGTGGATGCGTCGGTTAAAAAAAAAATTGTAAAAAATTCAGCCGGCCTTTGAAGGTGTATTCTGTGAAATTTGGACATTTTTTCATCATTACACTCTCACAATTAAAGAGAAAAAGACACTCGGAAGTCTATAGAGGAAATTTGAAGAAAGGGTAAAAAATGGTGGATGCGTCGCTTAAAAAAATTGTAAAATTTCAGCCTTTCTTTGAGGGCTGAAATTTTTCGAATTTGGGCATTGTTTTCGTCATTGCAATGTCACATTAGAACAGATATAGACACCAGAAAGTCTATAGGAAAATATTTGAGAAAGGGTGAAAAATGGTGGATGCGTCGCTTAAAAATATTTGTAAAAAATTCAGCCTGCCTTTGAAGATGTATTCTATGAAATTTGGGCATTTTTTCATCATTACAATTTCACAATTGAAGATAAAAAGACACTCGGAAGTCTATAGAGGAAGATTGAAGAAAAGGTGAAAAATGGTGGATGCCTCGCTTAAAAAAAATTGTAAAAAATTCAGCCTGCCTTTGAAGGTGTATTCTGTAAAATTTGGGACTATTTCACATTGACGAATTATTAAAATATCGCACTAACGACACAGCCAAGAGACAAAATGCTAGATTATCAAAAAAAAAGTTAGGCTAACCAAATAGGAAATTAAGTTTAAAGGCGGGTCCAGCTTGCACAACGGGTGATACTTCGGGGCTTAATAATTAAACAAATATCAAAATAACAAACTAACGGAATAGCAAAATACCAGATTAATGAAAAATTAACTGAATATCAAAAGACGAAATTGGGGTAATATGAAAATGTCAAAATAACAAAAAATTAGAAGAGAAATATCAAATTGGATTGTATGTATAAAATTAATGTTCAAGAATATAAATTACAGCTTTTACATTACTTAAGATGTCCGTCTATAACTAAATTTAGACCTTCACGATCCCATTTAATGAACACGTCAGCCGAACACACGGTTTTTTGACTTTCATACATGGCTTTGCCTTTCGTGACTCTGCTTGACTTTCAAATCACAACAAATCCATAAATTAATCTTTTTTCTACGACTCCGTAATAACCAATTATGAAGCTTATTAAATTCAATAAATCCTGATTTATTTCGGTTCACTTCTGGTAGACAGCGTCGTAATTAATGTTGTCAGGTTACCATCTTCTGCTCATTTTAATTGGTTATTAATAATTGGATTTCCATTTATAAATTAAGACAGAGACGTACTACTGTCAGTGAATACGAGACCGTAATGGGATTGAATTAATTTTACAACATCAAATTGATCAATTTAGAAAGGATTTTCATGTTGCACACGGCAAAACCCGACCAATAATTTAAAAAATAAATAAGTATTTACCTAGTATCGGAGTACATTTTAATCAAGTCAGGAAGCCCTCCAAGCAGCATTTCAGGCTTAGTTAGTTCTTAATCCGGCCCCGACTTCAGATAAGTCCGGGAAACTCATCGATCGTGCGACTAAAATCCGTTTTAATTTTTTATTCACATTCGTGTCGTACGAATTGCCCTCGACTTTCGAATATCGGCCCATTTGTATGCATATCGCATGGGTGTATTAGTGTTAATGGTGTTTGAGTCGATGCAACTAACGCCACTCGAAAAATACGGCCGGACATTATCATAAATCTCGGCACTTACCTAAATGCATATTTTTACTGCTCTCGATTGTGCGGATCAGAAATTCGAATGAAATATTCGATTGTGGAGAAAATTACAGTTATTATTATAATGAAGTTCATTCTGAAACAAAAATTTTGTTTCCGTTGGTTTGATAAAAATAAATTAATTGGTAAATCATGCGGCCCTATTTTGTAACAAAAATTTATTTCAATAAATATATGATATGCCCAAACCTTATGGTATAATTCTCACTTTGATTTGCTAGACAGGTTTTCAGCATTACAGTACAGTCTCTATAAAATATATAACTCTGGGTGTAACGCCGTCAGTTTCGACTCCAAAAATAGAAGATCCTCGGCAGGTTTCGCCAAAATTAGAGGTTCCCATCCCGATCGCCCGAGCAGGAACTTAATGCGCCATAATGCGGTGTTGCGCTAATTGGGTGCGAGCTGTCGATGTCGTGTTTGCGATGATAATTGTAATTATCTTTATTGAGCTAATCAGGTTGAGATTACAAATTGGAGGAGTTATGTCGTGTATAATAAGTAGGTAATTTTGATTTCAAGCAGCTGCTCCGCAATTAAGGCAATTAATTTGAGAAGTGGTGAATTAGTTCGCCGGTTTAAGTAGCTGTTCTGGAGGAACTTGATAATTGACTAATTGATGGGAGCGCGTATGCAAAATGGTAAAAGAATCGCGAGTGCTAAGAGCCGGGATAATTGGTCGCCTGGAGTGTGACACCTAGAAGTTTACTATTTGAAATTTAAAGGAGGGAATTTTAAAGCCTCATATTTAATTCAGGAGTTATTGTCTTCGGATGGAAAAGAAATCTTGGTGGAGCGTTGTAATTCAAAAAACAATTAAAAAGTCTTCGTCGTCTTCTTACTCGCTACGTGATGGAGGTTCGATATGTGATGAAATCGCCGAGGTAATTACTCAAGGAATTCTTTTAAATTTATGTGTGATAAGTGTAACGTAACTTAAAGCTCTTCCCGGTGCTTTGTAAATACTAAAATATGTTTAAGTAGATCGTACATGCTAATACAAGTTCATATTTGCTTAAATGCTCGGACCCGACGGATAATTTTATTCGTGTGGTATTCATTTTAATGCTGCAAGCTTTAAAAAGTTCTCTAACAATTTTGGATAAGTACGTCTACATATAGTTGTTACTGAAAAAAATTGCACAAAAAAAAGATGCAGACAAAATAAAAAAAATATGCTGCTTGCTAACATATCTTTTTCCTCTGTCCTAATTTCCCCAAGGGATGTGCGGTAACTAGTTTGACAAGAAATAATACGCGAGTAGTATTAATAAGAAGTTCTCAAGTGTCCTATAATCTAAAGTTTTAAATTCTCTTTTTCCACTTCTCAAGTCCTCAGGTTGTTAGTTTTTTCTTTAAAGTTTGCGTAGTCCTCAGGTATTCCAAAATCTACGAAATCCGCTTCTCAAATTTGGTCTCCCAAATTGTCAGGTTATTATGTTACTGAAGGTCTCAAGGTTTCCAAATTTCTGAGGTTAGTTTCTCGATGATCTCAAATTTTAAAAGATCCTTTTCCTTAAGTTTCCAAGTTCTTCAAAATTTTGGGTTACTTCAGGTTCTGTACGATTTCAGGTATTTAAAAAAATTCAGTTCTCAATTTGAGTTTATCTTTTCTCATATTCCCAGAATCTTCAAAACCTAAATTTGGATTAGTTCTTATAGGTTCTCCAAAATTGGAAGGTCTTTAAGGTCCAGTTCTCAATCTCTCAGGTTCTCCCAGGTTTCTCAAGTTTTCTGGTTCCTTAAATGTTTAAGTTTTGCAAAATCTCTGGTCCGTTCACTTCATCTCAATTTTGGTTTCTCAAGTTCTCGGTTTCTTTGATTAGTTAAGGTCTCAAGTTCTCAAGTGGCCTATAATCTAAAGTTTTAAATTCACTTTTTCCACTTCTCAAGTCCTCAGGTTTTAAATTCTCTTTTTCCACTTCTCAAGTCCTCAGGTTGTTAGTTTTTTCTTTAAAGTTTGCGTAGTCCTCAGGTATTCCAAAATCTACGAAATCCGCTTCTCAAATTTGGTCTCCCAAATTGTCGGGCTATTATGTTACTCAAGGTCTCAAGGTTTCCAAATTTCTGAGGTTAGTTTCTCGATGATCTCAAATTTTAAAAGATCCTTTTCCTTAAGTTTCCAAGTTCTTCAAAATTTTGGGTTACTTCAGGTTCTGTACGATTTCAGGTATTTAAAAAAATTCAGTTCTCAATTTGAGTTTATCTTTTCTCATATTCCCAGAATCTTCAAAACCTAAATTTGGATTAGTTCTTATAGGTTCTCCAAAATTGGAAGGTCTTCAAGGTCCAGTTCTCAATCTCTCAGGTTCTCCCAGGTTTCTCAAGTTTTCTGGTTCCTTAAATGTTTAAGTTTTGCAAAATCTCTGGTCCGTTCACTTCATCTCAATTTTGGTTTCTCAAGTTCTCGGTTTCTTTGATTAGTTAAGGTCTCAAGTTCTCAAGTGGCCTATAATCTAAAGTTTTAAATTCACTTTTTCCACTTCTCAAGTCCTCAGGTTTTAAATTCTCTTTTTCCACTTCTCAAGTCCTCAGGTTGTTAGTTTTTTCTTTAAAGTTTGCGTAGTCCTCAGGTATTCCAAAATCTACGAAATCCGCTTCTCAAATTTGGTGTCCCAAATTGTCGGGCTATTATGTTACTCAAGGTCTCAAGGTTTCCAAATTTCTGAGGTTAGTTTCTCGATGATCTCAAATTTTAAAAGATCCTTTTCCTTAAGTTCCCAAGTTCTTCAAAATTTTGGGTTACTTCAGGTTCTGTACGATTTCAGGTATTTAAAAAAATTCAGTTCTCAATTTGAGTTTATCTTTTCTCATATTCTCAGAATCTTCAAAACCTAATTTTGGATTAGTTCTTATAGGTTCTCCAAAATTGGAAGGTCCTCATGGTCCAGTTCTCAATCTCTCAGGTTCTCCCAGGTTTCTCAAGTTTTCTGGTTCCTTAAATGCTTAAGTTTTGCAAAATCTCTGGTCCGTTCACTTCATCTCAATTTTGATTTCTCAAGTTCTCAGTTTCTTTGATTAGTCAAGGTCTCAAGTTCTCAAGTGTCCTATAATCTAAAGTTTTAAATTCACTTTTTCCACTCCCCAAGTACTCAGGTTTTAAATTCTCTTTTTCCACTTCTCAAGTCCTCAGGTTGTTAGTTTTTTCTTTAAAGTTTGCGTAGTCCTCAGGTATTCCAAAATCTACGAAATCCGCTTCTCAAATTTGGTCTCCCAAATTGTCAGGTTATTATGTTACTGAAGGTCTCAAGGTTTCCAAATTTCTGAGGTTAGTTTCTCGATGATCTCAAATTTTAAAAGATCCTTTTCCTTAAGTTCCCAAGTTCTTCAAAATTTTGGGTTACTTCAGGTTCTGTACGATTTCAGGTATTTAAAAAAATTCAGTTCTCAATTTGAGTTTATCTTTTCTCATATTCTCAGAATCTTCAAAACCTAATTTTGGATTAGTTCTTATAGGTTCTTCAAAATTGGAAGGTCCTCATGGTCCAGTTCTCAATCTCTCAGGTTCTCCCAGGTTTCTCAAGTTTTCTGGTTCCTTAAATGCTTAAGTTTTGCAAAATCTCTGGTCCGTTCACTTCATCTCAATTTTGGTTTCTCAAGTTCTCGGTTTCTTTGATTAGTTAAGGTCTCAAGTTCTCAAGTGGCCTATAATCTAAAGTTTTAAATTCACTTTTTCCACTTCTCAAGTCCTCAGGTTTTAAATTCTCTTTTTCCACTTCTCAAGTCCTCAGGTTGTTAGTTTTTTCTTTAAAGTTTGCGTAGTCCTCAGGTATTCCAAAATCTACGAAATCCGCTTCTCAAATTTGGTGTCCCAAATTGTCGGGCTATTATGTTACTCAAGGTCTCAAGGTTTCCAAATTTCTGAGGTTAGTTTCTCGATGATCTCAAATTTTAAAAGATCCTTTTCCTTAAGTTCCCAAGTTCTTCAAAATTTTGGGTTACTTCAGGTTCTGTACGATTTCAGGTATTTAAAAAAATTCAGTTCTCAATTTGAGTTTATCATTTTCTCACATTCTCAGAATCTTCAAAACCTAATTTTGGATTAGTTCTTATAGGTTCTCCAAAATTGGAAGGTCCTCAAGGTCCAGTTCTCAATCTCTCAGGTTCTCCCAGGTTTCTCAAGTTTTCTGGTTCTTTAAATGTTTAAGTTTTGCAAAATCTCTGGTCCGTTCACTTCATCTCAATTTTGGTTTCTCAAGTTCTCAGTTTCCTTGATTAGTCAAGGTCTCAAGTTCTCAAGTGTCCTATAATCTAAAGTTTTAAATTAACTTTTTCCACTTCTCAAGTACTCAGGTTTTAAATTCTCTTTTTCCACTTCTCAAGTCCTCAGGTTGTTAGTTTTTTCTTTAAAGTTTGCGTAGTCCTCAGGTATTCCAAAATCTACGAAATCCGCTTCTCAAATTTGGTCTCCCAAATTGTCGGGCTATTATGTTACTCAAGGTCTCAAGGTTTCCAAATTTCTGAGGTTAGTTTCTCGATGATCTCAAATTTTAAAAGATCTTTTTCCGTAAGTTTCCAGGTTCTTCAAAATTTTGGGTTACTTCAGGTTCTGTACGATTTCAAGTTTTTAAAAAAAATCTGTTCTGAATTTGTGTTTATCATTTTCTCAGATTCTCAGAATCTTCAAAACCTAATTTTGGATTAGTTCTTATAGATTCTGTAAAATTGGAAGGTCCTCAAAGTCCAGTTCTCAATCTCTGAGGTTCTCCCAGGTTTCTCAAGTTTTCTGGTTCCTTAAATGTTTAAGTTTTGCAAAATCTCTGGTCCGTTCACTTCATCTCATTTTTGGTTTCTCAAGTTCTCAGTTTCTTTGATTAGTCAAGGTCTCAAATTCTCAAGTGGCCTATAATCTAAAGTTTTAAATTCACTTTTTCCACTTCTCAAGTCCTCAGGTTTTAAATTCTCTTTTTCCACTTCTCAAGTCCTCAGGTTGTTAGTTTTTTTCTTTAAAGTTTGCGTAGTCCTCAGGTATTCCAAAATCTACGAAATCCGCTTCTCAAATTTGGTCTCCCAAATTGTCAGGTTATTATGTTACTGAAGGTCTCAAGGTTTCCAAATTTCTGAGGTTAGTTTCTCGATGATCTCAAATTTTAAAAGATCCTTTTCCTTAAGTTTCCAAGTTCTTCAAAATTTTGGGTTACTTCAGGTTCTGTACGATTTCAGGTATTTAAAAAAATTCAGTTCTCAATTTGAGTTTATCATTTTCTCATATTCTCAGAATCTTCAAAACCTAATTTTGGATTAGTTCTTATAGGTTCTCCAAAATTGGGAAGTCCTCAAGGTCCAGTTCTCAATCTCTCAGGTTCTCCCAGGTTTCTCAAGTTTTCTGGTTCTTTAAATGTTTAAGTTTTGCAAAATCTCTGGTCCGTTCACTTCATCTCAATTTTGATTTCTCAAGTTCTCAGTTACTTTGATTAGTTAAGGTTTCAAGTTCTCAAGTGTCCTATAATCTAAAGTTTTAAATTCACTTTTTCCACTTCTCAAGTCCTCAGGTATTAAATTCTCTTTTTCCACTTCTCAAGTCCTCAGGTTGTTAGTTTTTTCTTTAAAGTTTGCGTAATCCTCAGGTATTCCAAAATCTACGAAATCCGCTTTTCAAATTTGGTCTCCCAAATTGTCAGGTTATTATGTTACTGAAGGTCTCAAGCTTTCCAAATTTCTGAGGTTAGTTTCTCGATGATATCAAATTTTAAAAGATCCTTTTCCGTAAGTTTCCAGGTTCTTCAAAATTTTGGGTTACTTCAGGTTCTGTACGATTTCAAGTTTTTAAAAAAAATCTGTTCTGAATTTGTGTTTATCATTTTCTCAGATTCTCAGAATCTTCAAAACCTAATTTTGGATTAGTTCTTATAGATTCTCCAAAATTGGAAGGTCCTCAAAGTCCAGTTCTCAATCTCTGAGGTTCTCCCAGGTTTCTCAAGTTTTCTGGTTCCTTAAATGTTTAAGTTTTGCAAAATCTCTGGTCCGTTCACTTCATCTCAATTTTGGTTTCTCAAGTTCTCAGTTTCTTTGATTAGTCCAGGTCTCAAGTTCTCAAGTGGCCTATAATCTAAAGTTTTAAATTCACTTTTTCCACTTCTCAAGTCCTCAGGTTTTAAATTCTCTTTTTCCACTTCTCAAGTCCTCAGGTTGTTAGTTTTTTTCTTTAAAGTTTGCGTAGTCCTCAGGTATTCCAAAATCTACAAAATCCGCTTCTCAAATTTGGTCTCCCAAATTGTCAGGTTATTATGTTACTGAAGGTCTCAAGCTTTCCAAATTTCTGAGGTTAGTTTTTCGATGATATCAAATTTTAAAAGATCCTTTTCCGTAAGTTTCCAGGTTCTTCAAAATTTTGGGTTACTTCAGGTTCTGTACGATTTCAAGTTTAAAAAAAAAATCAGTTCTGAATTGGTGTTTATCATTTTCTCATATTCTCAGAATCTTCAAAACCTAAATTTGGATTAGTTCTTATAGGTTCTCCAAAATTGGAAGGTCCTCAAGGTCCAGTTCTCAATCTCTCAGGTTCTCCCAAGTTTCTCAAGTTTTCTGGTTCCTTAAATGTTTAAGTTTTGCAAAATCTCTGGTCCGTTCACTTCATCTCAATTTTGGTTTTTCAAGTTCTCAGTTTCTTTGATTAGTCAAGGTCTCAAGTTCTCAAGTGTCCTATAATCTAAAGTTTTAAATTTACTTTTTCCACTTCTCAAGTCCTCAGGTTGTTAGATTTTTCAAATGTCCCATAATCTGAAGTTTCAGTTACTTAATCCACTTGAAATTTGAGAAGTAGATTTCAGAGATTTTGGAAAACCTGAGAACTACGCGAACCTTTGAACATTGAAAAACCTAACGACCAGAGAACTTGAGAAGTGGATTTTAAGAAGACCCTCCAGTTCTCAAGCTCTCAGTACTCAATGTCTCAAGTTGTCCAAATTCTCCAAATTTTCAAGTTTATCAAGTTTTCTGGTTCTGTTACACCTCAGGTTTTCCAAAATCCCTGGTTCCTTTATTTCATCTCAAATTTGGTTTCTCAGAATCTGAGTTTCTTTCGTTAGTAATGATCTCGAGTTCCCTAAAGTCTCAGGTATCAATTTTTTCAAATTCTCAAGTTTCTCAAGTCCTCAGGTTTTCTAGCTCTCGAGCTTTTTCAAGATTTCAGGTTTATCAAAATTTCAGAATTCTTCAGGTCTGAAATTTTGTTTCTCAAATTAAGTCAAATTCTTAAGTTACACAAGATCCCAAGTTTTCTAGTTCGGGTTCTCAAGTTCTTTAATGTCTAAGGTTTGCTTAGTTCTCAGGTTTTCCAAAATCTCTGAAATCCATTTCTCAAATTTGGTCTCCCAAGTTGGCGGGTTCTTATGCTACTCAAAGCCTCAAGCTTTCCAAATTTCTGAGGTTCCGCCACCTCTCTTCTGTACGATTTCGGGTTCTTCAAAATTTTCAGGTACCTCAGTTCTCCATTTGTGGTTCTCATTTTCTCAGATTCCCAGAATCCTCAAATTCTAAGGTTGGATTAGTTCTTACATTTTCAAAAATTGGAAGGTCCTCCATTTCTCAGTCTCTCAGATTTCCGTAAATCCTTTGGTTTTCCAAAATGTCGGGTTCCTCCACTTCATCTCAAATTTTAGTTCCTTTGGCTAGCAACAGTCTCAAGTTCCCCAAAGTCTCAGGTTTGCCTAGGTGTCAATTTCTCCAAATTCTCAAGTTCCTTAAGTCCTCAGGTTCTCAGATTTCAAGCTCCTCAAAATTTCAGATTAAGTTTTCAAGTTAGTTAAATTCTTAAGCTACTGAAGGTCCCAAGTTTTCTTAAAATTCAAGTTTTTCAAAATTAACTTCCCACACTTCTCAAGTTCTGGTTCTCAAGTTGGGTTCTTCAATGTTTAAGGTTCGTTTAGTTATCTGGTTTTCCAAAATTTCAAGATCAAAAATTTGAGAAGCTTGAGAATTTGAGATATTGGACTATTTGAGACATTGAGAGCTGTAAGAAACTGAGAGCTTAAAACTGGAGGGTCTTCCTATTTTGGAAAGCCTAACAACTATGCCAACAGGATTCCGAGAATCTGAGAACTTGAGACACAAAAATTGAGAATTGACGTAAATTGAAATTTGGCGAACCTGAAATCGTACAGAACTTGAGAATTCGGACAATTTGACTTCTTGGAAAATTTTAGATCTGAGAGAACTCTAAGCCTTGATAAAGCAAAATTGAGAAGTGGAGACTTATGAGTAAATTAAGAACCTGATAACTTGGAAGACCAAATTTGAGAAGTGGATTACTTGAGATTTTGAAAAACCTGTAAACTAAGCGAACCTTGGACATTGAAGAACCAACAACCTGAGAATTTGAGAACCCGAACTTGAGAAGTGGAGGAAGTGAATTTAGAAAAACTTGTAATGTTAGGGAACTTGAGACCTTGAGTAACTTAAAAATTTGACATAGCTTGAGAAACTAAACTTCAGTCCTGGGCAAACCTGAAATTTTGAGGAACCTAAAATCTCGGAAAAGTTTTGATTTTAAAGAACCTGAGACCCCAAGAAACTGAAAGAGGGAAAAACTGAACAAAATCTGAGAGATTAAGAAATGGAGGACCTCCCAATTTTAGAAAATCTAAGAACTAATCCAACCTTAGAATTTGAGGATTCTGAGAATCTGAGGAAATAAAAGACACAAATTGAGAACTGAACTAACTTAAGATTTTGAAGAACCTGAAATCGTACATAACCTTGGAATTTAAGCAAATTGAGAATTTGTACAATATGAGATCTTGTAAAATTTGAGACCATAGAGAACTTGAGCCTTCAGAAACTCGAGAATTAGATAACACGAACTTCAGAAGTGGAGGAAATGAATTTAAAACTTTAGATTGTAGGGCACTTGAGAACTTGAGACCTTGATTAACCAAAGAAACTGAGAACTTGAGAAATCAAATTTACGATAAAGTGAAGGGATCAGAGGTTTTGGAAAACCTAAGGCTTTACGCAACCAGAAAGCTTGAGAAACCTTACAATTTGGGAAAATCTAAGAACTAATCCAACCAAATCTGAGAAAATGAGAAACGCAAATTGAGAACTGAAGTAGGTAACTCAAATTTTGTAAGCACTTCAAATCTTACAGAACCTGGGAATTTAAGAATACAGAGAGTAAAATTTGAGATCCTCGAGAACTTGAGTCTTGAGAAACCGAGGTTGAGCAGATGAGGAACCTTATAGATTCTCAAAACAATCAAATTCTAAGGTTGGATTAGTTCTTAGATTTTCCAAAATTGGAAGGTTCTCCAGTTCTCAATTTGAGATCATCGAGAATTAGAGTATTGAGAACCCAAGGTTGAGAACTGGAGGAACCTTATAGATTCTCAGAATCCTCCAATTCTAAGGGTGGATCAGTTCTTAGATTTTCCAAAATTGGAAGGTCCTCCAATTCTCAAGCTCTCAAGTTCTTAAAATACTCCATGTCTCAAGTTCCCTAGCATGTCAACTTGTCCAATATCCCAAATTCTCAAGTTTCTCAAGTTCTTCTTCTCTCTACATGTCTCTATATCTTCTTTTCGCTTTTTTTTTCTATTCTGTTAGTTCTTTAGCGTATTTCAAACATCGATATTTTATCGACTATCAAAATAGTGAATGACTATCGATAGATATTTTTTATGACTGTCGATTGTCGGCTGCATCATTATTAAATTTGTTACTGAAAATACTAGGATCTTTATTATGTATACTAGGGGAAATTACCGAAAAAACTCTCAAATTTCTGCAACTTTTTCTTTTTAATTTGACGATACTTTGTAGTTATCGTTTATCTACTTCTACTACTTTATCTTCCTATACCACTATAATTAAAATGTCATTTAGTGTAAGTTGCCATGACGCTAAATGTTGAAGGTCACAGTCACGGTTACAAATGGGTACTAATTGCCCCACATTATATAAGTAAACATTTTAATTTGGAAAACAATAGCAGTGGTACCTATTGAAATACAAATATTGTCGAAAACAATATTTTGCGATAAAGATTTGATGTTCTTGAGAATATGAATGGAGGAGGACGTTATGTGTATTTTATTTTGTAAATTTAATACTTCCAAAATAATGTCATAATTTTAAAGATTCTTTAAGATAAGAACCCCTCTGTAATTCATCAATTGTATCATTAATCTCTTGTAAAATTAGGGCTGATGAAGGGAGTAGTTTTCTCCCGAAACATGTTCCAATTGTAATTTTACGCTCATTAAAGTTTGTGGAGTTCGACTTGAATATATTTAAAAATTTTCTCGTTTATTTTATTTTGTGTTGCAAATACTGCCGATAGTTTCTTAGATTACTAAATTATTACCTCAATGTATTAAATTTTGGTAATAATGTATTAACTTTTTACATTAGATTAGCATTAGAACAACAATGAACGAAATATCCAGTCACTAGGTACTCGATGGTTGCAACAAAAATGTGTAGATGCTAAAACCTTCGCGCGAATTCGACAAGTACAATTATTTATAGTATAGTATTTATAATAATAGTTAAACTATAATTTAAGTTAGTACACGAGCCACAAAACTCACAAACTAAATACAGCAAAATCTAACACTCCATGTCAAGCTGATTGAGCTGGATGTGATTGGAGCAGTTTGAGATAAAGATTCAATAGCTCTGAGTGGTACTAAAAAGAAAAAAAAATGGAGATTTCAAAAGTTTAAGATTCTAAAGTCGTAGGCGTACGGATTCAGTTATATTATTCGGTCCTCCAATTTTGCAATACGAAGATGATTGGAACATTTCGACATTCTAAAATTCTGAGATTTACAAATTAGGCATTTTATCTACAACTCTTATAAATCTAGGTGTCGAGGGAGAGGGCCCACTGAGTCGTAGTGAAGTGTTTGCCAATATTTTTGCCACCTAACCTTACAACCTCAGATTCAAATACATGATGGAACCCGTCGGTTGCAGTGGTAATTTTTTCTGTATGAATGATTATGCAATTAGACACAATATTATAATTTTATTCACTCCTAAAACTATTTAATTTAACGATGTCACTCTGTTATGGTTAATTACTTGTATTAGCTCAATTCAATTTCAATAAAACTACTTAAACTTTTTAGGATATATTTTAAATAACGGGCGATTCTTTAAATTTCCATTCTGAGTATTCGGTGGAAAAAAAGTCATGTCTTTGATTATAGCTCATTTTTTAAATGTCATGTTAGGTTTGCAGGTTGACGTTTCTGTAAGCAAACGAAACAATTCGTCCTAGAATGGAAATTTAAAGTATCGCACGATATATTATACCGACTATTTTCATATATACGTATTTAAAAAAATATATTTATCTAGGAAACATTTTCATGTAGTTAAATCAAAGCTGATGATGTCATTTCATCATTATTATCATCAAATGGCCTCATAAAAGGTCATTTACAATGTGCTAAAAATCACGCATAATTGCACATGTTTACAATATTAAACGAACAATTCATTTTTTTCCCCGTGTCATTCTGCATTTTTTGTCGAAGTCAAATTAAAAATTATATCTTTGTTTTTATTTTTTTATTTTAATACAGAATAAAAGTTATTTTCTATCTTGTGTGCGACGGGCAACATGTCTAAGCAATGTCACAATGAAAATTGTCCTTGAATGAACATTAATAAAAATAGCTTTATTCATACTTTAACTGGCGAGTTATTTATTTTGTCGTTCGACACTGTCAGAATTTCCAAATTTTTGTTGTCAGGCAACAATAAAATGTCAGATAAACGTCACACTATTTTTATGCAACTTAAAGGCTTGCAGGGGTTGTGTCGAACGATAAAACGTTGTATTACTATACAATCATAATAACTGCACCCTTAAAAATAATTTTAAAAGTGTTGAAACCACCGTTATCTATGTGCAAACATTTGCTTTATTGAAATACGTGTTTATTAATGATTTATTACACGGGAATATAAAATTGTGTTTCCACAATAAAATTTCCAGCATTGCTGTAAAAACATGTCCCGGTCAAATATTAATTACATTTGTAAATTCAAACAGAAGCTAACACAAAAATTGTCATTGTAAAAACAAATTAATCAATTTAAAATATAAATTAATATTTGCTAAAGCTAAAAAACTGGAATTAACTAATATAAAATACAGGAAGTAAAAGAAAAGAAAACAGAATTTAGTGAAGCGCCGGGCAATGTTGATGTAAAAAAAATTATTCATAATATGTGGGAATTATGGAATAGAAGTTGATATCAAAGTATGTAATTTGGCAACAAAAAGGTATTATCAATACCTCAAAAATCCAATAATGTTCTCATTTTTGTTAAAATAATTTGGTTAGTAACAAATTCACAAATTCGTATCGTTTAAATTATTGATTGAAGCGCGCTCCAAAAATGCTTTATTTATTGCATAAAATACGTCCAAATCCCTTCATTTTGCAAATTACTGTTTTTTATTTTTATTTCAAATTGGATTTCAACATCAATTTTGTTTGGTTTAACAGCATCAAAACAGACGTATTTTTAATTCAATTTCATGCAAATTACGCAGAAATAAATATTCATCGTTCCCTTTTTTGTTTACATATTTGATTTCAAAATACATTTTAAATAATATTGTAATTTACGACGACCAATAAGTAGAGCTTTTTCCATACGCAGTTTTCGAGAATACGCTCCCGGGTAGAGAGTTTGGACAGCCCTGATGATACAGACTTTCCTGCGCCGCTCTGTAGAGTAGTGTGCGAGATCGGTGCAGCTTGGGCTACTCTCTGCGAGATGGCGCCTGGAGTAGCGCAGAGTAATTTTCGAAGTGGTATCGGAATAGTCAATATTGGCATTTAATGTGCCTGCTGCGATTAATTCCTATTTTCTTCTCATTAGGAGAGCATTTGCATATTTATTAAAATTGTGTTCGGATGTGGTTCATTCCAGATTTAATAAAACGTTACATCGAATATTAAGGGTGAATTAAAACAGGAATTTAATAATGTATTTTTAGTTATACGTGGATATATCAGGTGTTGTACATCAAATTTTGATATTCCAAGCCTACTTCATTAATGAATCGTTTACACATTCACATCTACACATTTTATAAAGAAATTAATAATTATTATTACTAATAATCAAATTAATTACAAGATAATCAATGAACACGGAAAATTACTGCTACCAATTATCGGTAGTATTTTAATGACTCACTGCACCTGAAAATGTTATATTATCGTTCTCGATTAAGAAATATGTATTTTTTGCATGTACTTTGTACAACAAATCGCTTTAGTGTTGATAATATTTTTTCCACGCAATTAAAAAATTTTTTTGTTGTATTTTCATAATTATTGTTGAATTATAAATTATTTTTAAAAGTGTTATTGCTATTATAAACATTATTAAAACTTACGTTCGAGTTAAATGCGAGACTGTTACCTTTCGTAAACTGGTATTTTAACGAAGCACTCATCGTGAGAGGCCCGTAATTTACCATTCTCGTAATTGAAAATGCTTTACTTCTCAAGTTAACTTTGTCAAGTAATTTATTTGTTTTTAAAGTTTTATAATACCTCAGCGACATTTTATATGTAAAAGATGTTACATGTGTAGTATCTTGTGATCCTTAGCGCTCATGTAGGGGAATATCATTAGCATAATTAGAATTATTTTAGATGTAAAAATTAGAATATTGCAGAAAAAACTATTTCTTTATTTAAATTTTGTTCACGCAGCCATGTTTCATTTCTACGAAAACTTAAATGGTTGCCACAGCTCAGATATATAAAATAAAGTGCGATATTTTACTGAAGTCAGAAAAGTGATCATCAATGATAGCTATGGAAATTAAGACTTTTGAGGTTAGGTTACATGGATTGACACGTATCAATATTTTTTAATAAATTTTTGTACCAATAAAATGTTAAACTATGACCCGCACTATGCTCAATTTATTACACGAAGAGCCGACATTTTAATGATTTTTTTAATGATTTTTTAAATTACTCAAGAAAAGCAAATGTTAATTTTTTATTCATAGAGAAGAAGATTCATGGTTAGTTTTACAGCGATTGAACGCTGTTAATTCACCTTCTAAAAGTCTTATTTCCATATGAATAGGTGAAGACGCATTGTTAATTCTTACCCCTGCTTGGGGTTGCAAGTAACAACACCAGGGCAAATTGTATACAATATTATAGTCTCAACGAAATAAGAGCTGAAATTCGTTTCAATTAGTTCCAAGTTTCTATGAATGGAAAAGATCCACCTGAGACAATAAGACATACTGAGTTTTCCGAGTGTGATTGGAGTAATAAAGGGTGTCACTGCACATATTGAAACTGCTAATCCTTTGAAGCAACTTTCCTTAATAACAATTTTTCGAAATCACAACTTTTTCAGCATTTTAAAGAGTCGTTCACTATCTATATTCACTTCGCCCGTTAATTGAAATGCCGACTCTTTTTTTATTGCAAGAGCTAACTAAAGTGTCTCGGAAAAACACTTACAACTCGTATCCAGTCCTATCCAAGCCGCAAGTTTAAATTTTAAGCATATGTGACGGTATGTGATTTGTAACGTAAATGAAAAATGTAAATTGAGGAAAAGTAAAAATATCATGTGCATTAAGAAAATACCAAACGAACGAAATATTTTATATCAAACTATAAAATTCAGATTGCAGATATATCAATATATCAGACCAAGTTGTGTACTGTCAAAATGCCCCATAAACGCAATACGTACATCAAAGTATTTTAATAATACTTGTGCGTATCAGCTCCGACGCGCGACTGGAGTTTACTCTTTCAGTGCGATTGTCTCTGAATATACAGTAGGCGAAGGGGGTAAATAAACGAATCTCTTATAATGCTGAAAGCATATATACCTATACTTTTCTTGATATTTATTTATATCGATTCGATAAAATATACATGAATCATGTTACATAAAAATATCACATACATTGTTAGGAGAACTGATTTCCTTCACTATTGATATAATCTTGAATATTAATTTCATCAATATAATCGTCCCTATTAAATATTGTGACAGTAGGTGTGTGAAATACGATATGTGATTTTTGCATCATATAATTTACAATATTTTGTGTCTTTATTAACTTTACTGTACATAAATATAAATACAATAAATATAAATAAAAGAAAGGGGCTGAGGAGTGGAGAAATTTACGGAAGTAAACCAACAATACATGGGACAGTGTAGAGGGTTAATGAAAACATAACGCTTTTTTTTAACGCGTTAATTTTTAACGCTCGATTTTACTCTCCATCAATTTGTCGTACAGACCTTTAAAAATTGATTGTTGAGGAGTAAGCTCCAACATTAAATCAAATGCTCTATGGAGAACCGTGGATAACTAGTCGCAAAGACTCATGATTGAAATCCGGGGAAATACAAAAAATAGAAGCTAAAGGAAACGTGATACAAAGGAGCAAGAAACTGAAAGAGGATATCAAGACACAGATAAAGAGAAGTTGTAAACTTACGAGGATGGGATGATAAATACCGGGCCTCACATAGATAGATAAAGAAGCTTATTGTCTACAGTTTACAAGTCATGATATACCGGGTGTCCCAACTAGAATTTGTACTTCCCAACAATTCCAATTGCGAAAGATTCAGAAAAAAAAAACGCTCGAACAGGTCAATTTTGTTATCAAGGGGGACCAAATTGTACCAAACTTTCAAGTCTTAAATCTCACCCCTTTAGCCAGAGGAGACACTCCCTTAAAAAAATTAAATGGCATGGGGGGTCGTGTGATACATCATTTTAAAGCTTATTCAATTCTCTATCCAGACCTACATCTATCGATTCTTTTCTACAAAAAAATCATGAATTAGATATTTTCCAAATCTACAAATTTTAGTTGGGACACCCTGTATGTTCAATTTGAGGACCATCTCAGGATTTTGAGCATTTCAGATTTTGGACTTCATTCTAGAGTCTATATTTAAATTTGTAGATTTACAGCCAAAAATTTCTGTAGATGGATTGTACATTTCTGATGCGGCCGGAGGCTAGCATTATATCGACGGTCCTTCGGATAAACTGATGAGGCTTAATAAGACCGAAACTGAAATATTATAGGCCCGTATTTATCGATTCTTTTGTACAAAAAAAGGATGAATTTGATATTTTCCAAATCTACTTAAAATACTCTTGATTTCTAAAATAACAAATTTATGCTTTTTTTTGTAGAAACGAATCGATAAAAGTAGGTCTGGATAGAGAATTTAATGATGTATCACACGATCCCCCGTCCCATTTAATTTTTTAAGTGGTGGCCCCCCTGGCTAAAGGGGTGATATTTGAGACTTGAAAGTTTAGTACAATTTGGTCCCCCTTGATAACAAAATTCACCTGTTTGACCGTTTTCTTCTTTCGAAATTGGAATTGTTGGGGGGTACAAATTTTAGTTGGGACACACAGTATAAAAATGAATCCCTATTTTCCTTGGTCACGCCATCACTTGAGAACGGCTGGACCAATTTAGCAATTTTTTTTAAATACTCCTTTAAGTTCGAGGAAGGTTCTTATGATGATTTTTATGATCTTTGATTTGTTGGATTTGTCTCCGCTCCTAATAGCAAAATAATTATTAAAACATGGACGGGGGGCTCAGGAGGGCCACCCTGGGTTTATAACTCAAAAACGGCTCTACCGATTTTTATGATCTTCGAATGATCTTCTTGAATCCGTATATAACGCCATCTTTGATACATGACAGAAACGAAAATTATGCCAGTAGAAAATGTTGTGTGAATGACCCTTTGATAAAAAAAACTGAATTTAATTTAGCTAAAAAGTTAACACAACATTTATTGATTCTCAGGCGGTACAAAGTTCGCCGGGTCAGCTAGTTTGATTATAATTCTATACAATTCTAAGATGTTGTCAGCCTGCTGCCTCTTCAGCGGAGGGAGTCCAGAAAACCGCAGAAAACCGGTGCCAGGTTCGTCGTCATGAATGCTCGACGTACAAGTTGAAGGTGTTGTTTTCTGCCGCGCCCTGGTGCTGGAGGGGTTTGGGTCCGGGAGGCGCCGTGTCCGGATCTACCCCAGGTCGTGGAGGAGTTTTTGGCCATTCTGTAATATGCAAGCTGGACGTGGTGGTCGCCTGTTTACAACCTTTCGAAGAAAGGTGCTTTTGTGTTGCATTGCGTTGTATATAAGAGATCATTTTAGTTTTAGTACAGAGATAATTTGTAAAGCGCTAGTCGTATAGAATTAAGTTTCGTTTTGTAAATAATTCTGTAAATAAAAGTAGTTTAATCAGACTACACGTTTAGTGCAACATTTAACAAATCAACATCATATCAACAACAACGTTTTTTTGAAATCGCAAGAAAATATCAAACGAACGAAATATCAAAATATTTTGCGAAGGAAATAGTGAAAGATCACACTATAAAATTCAGATGGCAAATATATCAATATATCGGACTAAGCTATGTAATATCAAAATGCCCCAAAAACGCAATACATAAATTAAAATATTTTATTTATAAAATAGAAAAAAAAAAGTGCGTGTCAGCTCTGACGCGCGACTGAAGTTTACTCTTTCAGTGCGATTGTCTTTCAATGCACTGTAGGCAAAGGGGGTAAATAAACGCTGAAAGCATGTATATACTTTTATTCAAATATATTTATATCGATTCGATAAAATATTATACATAAATTATGTTACATAAAAATTTATTACATACTTACATTAAAATTTAAATATATCTATGTCGAACTCCACAAACTTTAATAACTGAAGGATTACTAATGGTACATGTTTCGGCAGAATGCTTCTGCCATCATCAGCCCTTAAAGAATATAAAAAATTATTAATATAATTTTTTATATTCTTTAAGGGCTGATGATGGCAGAAGCATTCTGCCGAAACATGTACCATTAGTAATCCTTCAGTTATTAAAGTTTGTGGAGTTCGACATAGATATATTTAAATTTTAATTTAAATTTACTCCACTTGGATTTAAGGACATTCTTCTTGTTTATACTTACATTACATAAATACATTGTTAAGAAGACTGATTTCCTTCACTAATTGATATCATCAACATTAATTTCATCAATATTATCGTTATTATACGTGTTTATTTTTCGTCATCATTTGAACTGGTTTTTTCCATATTTTACAATATTTTGTAAGATAAGGAGTGAAGAAATATACGGAGGTAAAAATTTCTATGACAATAGCAAAGAATGCCGGCAACAATACATGGGTCAGTGAAGAGAATTAATGAAAACATAACGCTTTTTGTTAATATTCGATTTTACTCCCCATCAATTTGTAGTACACGGCTTTAAAAATTGATTTCTAAGGAGTAACCTCCAATATCAAATAAAATGCCCTATGGAGAACCGTGGTGAACTAGTCGCAAAGACACATGGTTGAAATCCGGGGAAATAGAAAAATGAGAGACTAGAACAATTCTATACAATTCTAACATGTTGCTCGAATTATATCTCATTTCAACGGCCGGCCTGCTGCTTCTTCAGCGGAGGGAGTCCAGGATCTTCGTGGAGAGTTTTGCATTCACACACAGCTTACAGTTACAGCTTTAGAAAACCGCAGAAAACCAGTGCCAGGTTCGTCGTCATGAATCCTCGACGTAGTTGAAGGTGTTGTTTTCTGCCGCGTCCTGGTGCTGGAGGGGTTTGGTCGTGGATCCTTTGACAGCCTCCGGAGTGCTTGGCCATTCTGCAACACTGAGGTGAGCTGTACGAGTTTTTGAGAAGAGTGAAGAGTGGAACATTACGTCCGCCGGTCAGCTTTATGTCCTGGTCGCCTGTTTACAACGTTTTGAAAGTGCTTTTGTTTTGCATTGCATTGTATATAAGAGATAAAATTTTAGTTTTAGTACAGAGAGAATTCAATTCCAATCCAATTTGTAAAACGCTGGTCGTATAGAATTAAGGTTAGTTTTGTAAATAATTCTGTAAATAAAAGTAGTGGACCAAATATGGTCCTTCGAGTCGGATATCAAGTCAGATACTTACCAATAAATCTGTGGAAGCCTCAGATAGGAAACCTTGATGAATTTGTTGCCTTGGCCTGCGTCGATGTTAGTGGCAACTATACGTGAAGTTGCGATGTGTGAACCCCGACGCTGTTGCGAAGATGAAGGAGATGTTTCTCGGCGATGTTCTGTGAACCCCCACGCTGTTGCCACTGTGAAATTACACAGCTGTGAATGAATTCGCATACGTGGACTAATCCGGCTCGAAGGAACATAAATTTTGGCGGCGTACATTTAAGTAATACTTAACTCCGAGGTCAGTCTCGTCATTGATCTTACAACTAAACTTACTATCTAAAGAAATGTACAAGATGGGGGTTGTCGGTTTACAGTGCGTGCTCGATGAGTGCGGTAATCCGTTAAAATGCAAAGCACGACTCGTAGCAAAAGGGTGTCGCCAAAAATATTTACAGAACCTTGTACACCAGTTTCAGCACGAATTTCAGCATTCAGACTCATCCTCGCTCTTACTAATCAATTTAATTGGGGTTCTAAAAGAGGAAATATTCATGAAAGGTCCTCAAAGTGTAAAAACGCAATTTATATATGGTCTTAAACAATCAGATGTTGGTTTAATTTTTTTTTATATTTTTACCGACTTCAAAAAAAGAGGAGGTTCTATGTTCGGCTGTATGTATGTATTATCGAATACAAAATATCGAAAGTACAAAATATCGAAAAACAAATCATCTAACTACAAAATATTGAACAATAAAATATTGAAATACATACACAATTTCAATGATCCACCTTCTTGGGGTATGCTTCTTTGAGGGGTTGAGCGCGAAGCGCGAGGAACCAATTTCAATGATCCACGGAAAAACAATTTGTGAAATTTTTACTTGCGACATTTTGTCCTTTCGATAATTCGTTTTTCGATATTTTGTACATTCGATAATTTGTTTTTCGACAAAATGTGTTCGATATTCTGTATTCGAGCCAAACAACCCAAATGCGGGGCAGCCGTCGTTGACTGCCTGATACTGAATTTTTGATGCGCTATAACGTTGTTGATATTTTTGTATAATGACAATAGGTAAAAAAAAATAAACAGATCAGTATGCACTCAGTTATTTCGGTCTTCTTTTTTTAAGATAATTATGAACAGATAAATTGCCGATATTGTCTTGTGTACGTTAGAATTTAATATCTGCAAATTGAATCGCGATACTTCCGCGGGCCGTTCCCACCTAACCACCTCTTTAGGGTAGTTACAGTTATTGTTATGGCAGCTGTGAATTAAAATCTAGAATGGGAAAGCAGTGACATTTGCATACGCGTCTCCCGGTCACAAAAGATCCTCAGGTAAGCGAACAAACGTTATTTCGAAGTTAGACACTGCGATGGTATGCAAATTGGAATGGTTTTGTTTTTAAAAATGTACGACCCCGAGACTCGCTGAAACAATCGATGGGGAGGAAGTCGTATGGGGGAAGGTTAGATCGGTCGGAAAGTTCGCCATTTAGCGTTTGGAAACTGTGCCGATGTTGCCGTCGATTGATGACTTTATTATTGCAAGATCGGCGGATGAGTACAAACATTGTGTGTACCGGATAAGTGCATGTTTTTATTGGAAACGTCGGCTTTGAGATATGGAATGACGAGCGGGATGATGAATGGTCGAAAATTGCTTTTATGGCGAGCCGTTGGACGTGTTTGTTCGGTATTGATGGCACGCTATGAAGACTAGACGAAGATAGTTCGGGGGAAATTATTGGGTTTTGGTCGATTGTAGCGATAATACTAAATAAACCTCATTTTGTCTGAGCAGTTTAGATTATCGGGAAATTAGATCTAAGGAGGCCAAACTGAAATTGGTGGATGTAATTTATAGGGTTTTTAGAGAATTTTATAGGATTTTCCTTTTAATGGAATAAGTAGGTAATGGCTCTCTTCTTTGCCTAAACGTAATTGTAGATAAACATATAGTCTGGTTCACAAGTCCCTTTTTCCGAATGAAATGAATAGTGTTGTAGTGTAGTGTAGACTAGTGATAAGACAAATGATAATGATTAACATAAATGACAGTGATAATAGATAGGCCTAGATTATTTTTATTTTCAAAAATTTTACAGATTCATTGATTATCTGCATTTCATTTTTCTCCGAAAAGCAGTCCATCACAGTCACCGATTTAAATGAGTGTGAAGCTGCAGAACTACAGCTAAATATAACTTGGCTCCTCCCCTGAGATTTACTTGATTTACTCTCGGGGCAAACTCCAAAGAAAGAGATCAGTAACAGATTATCATTGCGTTTAGTGGTAGTGCTTCTACATTATTGTCTGGAGATAAAACTTTACACATTTTTTTTTAAATTCCAATACCATGTGTAGAAACATCGATTTCAAATATCAAAGCCAACAGTAACCACGCTATTGCATCATTAATTATCATCGACGAAGTGTCAATGTGCCCACTTATTGTTTTAAGATAAATTATTACGTGATATTGCTATAAATGAAAATAGAGACAATTGTATTGATACCAACTTCTAAATTATGACATTTTTTCCTCTCATATTATAGGAATAGTCGATCTTTAATTTTGGTTATCTTGCCTCTGATTTGTGTGTTTAGATACTTTTTCGATCCATGCCATTTTTGTAGCAACAAACGAACGATTGACGTTAGTCTTGGAAGTAGAAATTACAATTAAAATTATGTCGTTTTATACTGGATGTCTTGAAGTACCATCTCTTCTCTTCGACAAGCTGCAGAGACACCAATAATTAAACTAACCTAAAGAATGACATTTTAAAATATTGACACTTCCACTTAAACTCTTTCGACATTCTCTTTTCCAATTTTTCCGCAACCACAACTGACAGATTGACTAAGGGTATTGGAATGACAACCTTTTTTGATTTAAGAATTTTGAAATTGGATTAAACACAAGAGTGAGTTCTAGTTTTTAAAGGAAAAAAAATATGTCGATAAGCATGGGGGACCACCAACCCACCGCACTCACAAACGACACCAAAACCATACGCTTTTTAGTCACAAAGAAATTATACCAGTAATGAGAATATCCAAATTGAGATTAACACCAAAATTATTATATTATATTATATTATATTATACTCAAATTTACATTTTTGATAAATGGTTGACAAGCTGCTTCTAAATGATAAGCATTTTCATATTGTTTCCACCAAAAGAGATTTATACCAAATTTTATATATACAGTATGTCCCCGGATTGAGTTTACAAGAGGAAAATATTTTTTATTTTTTACTTTACGCCAAAACCTCAAAGGAATAAGATTTTTTGCTTGTCCTGAAACCAGCAAATCTGTAATTAAAACTTCATTATTCTGACCGAGTTGAAAGAAACGTATATTTTTCTCTTGATTTTGGACTTGGTAATGATTAATTTTTCTTATCACGAAGGCAAGCTATCGTTTTGGAGTACAATTGTGCGCAAAAATGGATGGGGGGTTAATTGAATAATGATTGTTCTTGTTAAAATTAGTTTTTTTTATGTTTAAGGTGCTTCTTTGAGTTGCCATTTTTTTATTAAATTAATTTTAATTTATTTAAAATAATTTTTTTCACAAACATTTTTGTTATTTAACTTGCGTAAACTCATTTGTCAACGTGACATCGTTGTCAAAAAAATAAAATCGCCAATGTGGTGGGATTTAAAGAGCAGAGAAAAAATTTGTAAGTCCAAAATTAAGAGAAAAATGAAGTTTTCTTTCCACTGAGTCAGAATAATGAAGTTTTAATTACAGATTTGCTGGTTTCAAGACAAGCAAAAAATCTTATTCCTTTGAGGTTTTGGCATAAAATCAAAAATAAAAATTTTTTTCCTCTTGTAAACTCAATCCGGGGACATACTGTATATATATATATATACACACATTCAAATTTACATTTTTGACTGAATGGTTGACAAACTGGTTCAGAATGACAACCATTTTCATATTGTATCCAAATTTCGTTTCTTGTATTCCAAAGTTGTTCTTTGTGACTAAAAGCCATATGATTCATGGCACAACATAAGAATGCGGTGGGCGGGTGGGCCTCCGCATCCACAACTGACCGATTGACTAAGAGTATTGGAATGACAACCATTTTTTGACTGAAAAAATTTGAAATTGGATTGAACACGATAGTGAGTTCTAGTTTTTGAAGGAAAAAAATCAATAAAGGGTTGTTATTTCTCATCCATTTAGTCAGTCGATAAGTATGGTGGACAGGGCGGCCCACCCACCCACCGCACTCACAAACGATGCCAGAACCATACGCTCTTTAGTCACAAAGAAGCATTATACCAGTAATGAGAATAAATCCAAAATGAGATTTACACCAAAATATATTATACTCAAATTTACATTTTTGATAAGTGGTTGACAAGCTGGTTCTGAATGACAAGCATTTTCATATTGTTTCCACCAAAAGAGATTTATACAGGACTGAATGGTTGACAAACTGGCCGCATCTACAACTGATAGATTGACTAAGGGTATTGGAATGACAACCATTTTTTGACTAAAAAATTTTGAAATTGGATTGAACACGATAGTGAGTTCTAGTTTTTGAAGGAAAAAAATCAATAAAGGGTTGTTATTTCTCATCCATTTAGTCAGTCGATAAGTATGGTGGACAGGACGGCCCACCCACCCACCGCACTCACAAACGATGCCAGAACCATACGCTCTTTAGTCACAAAGAAGCATTATACCAGTAATGAGAATAAATCCAAAATGAGATTTACACTAAAATATATTATACTCAAATTTACATTTTTGATAAGTGGTTGACAAGCTGGTTCTGAATGACAAGCATTTTCATATTGTTTCCACCAAAAGAGATTTATACAGGACTGAATGGTTGACAAACTGGCCGCATCTACAACTGATAGATTGACTAAGGGTATTGGAATGACAACCATTTTTTGACTAAAAAATTTTGAAATTGGATTGAACACGATAGTGAGTTCTAGTTTTTGAAGGAAAAAAATCAATAAAGGGTTGTTATTTCTCATCCATTTAGTCAGTCGATAAGTATGGTGGACAGGGCGGCCCACCCACCCCCCGCACTCACAAACGATGCCAGAACCAAACGCTTTTTAGTCACAAAGAAGCATTATACCAGTAATGAGAATAAATCCAAAATGAGATTTACACCAAAATATATTATACTCAAATTTACATTTTTGATAAATGGTTGACAAACTGGTTCTGAGTGACAAGCATTTTCATATTGTATCCACCAAAAGAGATTTATACAGGACTGAATGGTTGACAAACTGGCCGCATCTACAACTGACCGATTGACTAAGGGTATTGGAATGACAACAATTTTTTGACTGAATAATTTTGATATGGATTGAACACGATAGTGAGTTCTAGTTTTTGAAGGAAAAAAAAATCAATAACAGGTTGTTATTTCTCATCCATTTGGTTAGTCGATTAGTATGGTGGACAGTATTTGTCGGCCAAAAAATTGTATACAAATTTCGCGCGTAAAGTGATTTTCCATCTTCGTGATTAAAATCACTCTTAGAGAAAGAACTAGATGTGAACGACCGGTGGACGAAAAACCTCGCTTCCACCGCCTCCCGGTCTAAGTAATTGATCGGGGTGGTTACATAAGACTGATTAGTACCCCCGAAAATATCACTTAGAGAGAAAATGATTCCCCAGGCCCGCTTGATAAATGACTGACATCTTTCTTAGCGAGAGCAGTCATGGTCTGGAAGGAAAACGGGAGGGTGGGAAATTGCGCAGCTCGTGGAGACGATTTTAACGGCGATTTTTTTCCTTTTACGGGGTGGGTCTGCGACACGTCAAACTAATGATAGTCAGTCAAGACTGCCATGTGCACCCGCTCTGGAAACAACCGAGATGTGTTTATTAAATTCTGGAACGAGGACGCTCCTTGCCTGATTTCGTTCGATAAACACCTAATGACTTGTAATGGAGTTCTGGGGCGACGACGTTTAAAGTTGATTGTATAAAATTATTTATTGGTTACGTCTTCATAGTTTGCACACAAGACTTTCTAAATAATCTGCACTGTCCATATTTCATCACACGCTTTTATTTTCACCGGAAGATAAAGCGCAAAATGTCTACTGGCAACGTGGTTAACAATCTGCAAACAAACTGCATCTTATCTCAAAATGAAATGTCAACAAGCTTAGTATTATAACACCACTGAAAGTAGAGCAAAATGCAAAACAGACGACTGTACTTGTAGTTGAAGAAAAACATTGTCAGTTTTTTTGCATATTTTTTTAACGTTTTGGGAACGAGCTCCATGACAGAGTAGTGTGTTCCAGAACGGGTTTTATAACACGAGGTATTCAGGTTCAGAAAACGACATGACTACAGTGGGTTTAATGTTTTAATCATTTATACAGATCTATTTGTTTAATATTAAATTTACGTTGAAGTTGCGAATGTTTATGGGTACGAAGAAACAAAATATAACAGTGAAGGAATCTACGTCCTACGTTCAAATTTATGGCACAAGTTATTTGTAAACATCCTGAGTGTACTGTACCAAATTTTTTTTTGTGCTGTTATTATTTTGAGAGGCAATTCAAATCATCAAATTAAATGTAAATGTACCACAGTATAGGTCGAACCTTTGAATTTATGCCTCACACAAAAGATTCTCGTCCTAAAGTCATCAAACAGTGCTGGCAGCCCCCTTGTAAACCCATGTTTTCTTTCGGTTCGGTATGCTTAACATCGATGTAACGACTGAACGGCTTATCCGATTTGACAATTTCTGGTGTTGCAAAGAACGAGTGTAACTAGACAAATAACCAAAATCATTAAAAATAAATACACATAGTGACTTTCTAACCAAAAAATGTTAAATATTAAGAGTTTGCACGAAATCACGCAGATGATCTTATTACCGAAAAATATGGTGCTCAGAAAAGTACGATTCGACTATTTTGTATTTAAATATAATTCTGAAAACCTACAACTCTGGAATCTAAAAACTTATTTTTTTTTCCGAAACGCTGAAGGCTTAAAAAAACTTGAAGAATCTATGACAATCTATTGCATGAGAAGCTGAAAACCTAAAAATGTAAGAACCTGAAAGCGTAGGAATTCGAGAAAATGAAAACATTGGAATCTGAAACCTGAAAGACAGAGAATCTGAAAATATGAAATTGCAGGGCTTGAGAACAACAACCTGAAAACCTGGGAGACTGAATTCTTTTGAAATTATTATTCTGAGAACCTGACAACCTGAAGACATTTTTTTTCAATCCGACACGCTGTAAACTTAAAAAGAGGAAACTTCCTGAAAATCTGAGAATTCGAAGAACTGAAAACATTACCTGAAAGTCAGAGAATCTGAAAATATGAAATTATAAGGCTTGAAAACCCGAAAACCTGTAAACCTGACCCACTTTTTATTATTAAAGGTGGGAGACTGAATATCTATTTTTTGTGAACCTGTCAACCTGAAGATCTGGAAACCTGAATATCTATTTTTAAATTCCGTTACCTGAACACGGAAACCTGAAAGACAGACAATTAGTCGTAAAGCTTAAAAACCTGACAACCTTGGGAACCTGAAATCTAAATCATGAGAAATTGTAAACCTAGAAAAGTGCGAATATTGCGTTATTATGAACTAAGCAGGAAAACAGTAGCAGAAGAATGAAGGACGATTGAAATTTTGAATTCGCGAATATGTCAATTTGCAAATTTTGAATAGTAGAAATAGTAGAAATTTTGAAAAGTTCAAATCGCATATTTCTTAGTTCAAGTTATCGATTTCCGAATTCTGAAATTTATATCGATGAACTCTTGAATTCGTGGAAATTTTGCATAATTGCATAATAAAGTCTCGAATCCGAATACATTTTGAATAGTTAAAATCTGCTTTTCAAACTGAAATACCCGGAATTCTGAACAGTTGAAATCTTGAATTTGCAAATCGTGAATTTTAAGAATTTTAATTTTTCAAAATTTTTGGGCATTTCAAATCGCATATTTCATATTTTCCAATTTTTAATAGTTAAAATTGTCAAATCCCTGAAATTTATATCGATCAACTTTGAATTGGTATACATATTTCAAATCGCGGAAATTTTCTATTTGGAAATTTTGCATAATTGAAGTCTGGAATTCGTAAATTTTTCTTAAATTCGGAATTTACAGTTAAAATTTGGATTCCAAAATCCTCAAAATTTCAATTCATGAAATCTTGAATTTTTGAATTTGTAAATTTTGAATATTAAAAATCTTTCAATTGCTGAATTCTCAAAATTTTAATTGTGAAAATTTAGAAATTTTGAAATAATTCGTGAATTTATAAATCTTGGAAATTGTAAACTTCAAAAGTTGAAATATCAAAATACTAAATTCTAAATTCGAAAATTCGTGAATTTTCAGATTTTGAACATTGAATTCCCGGATTCAGAAATGACAACTTTTCAAATATATATATATATATATATGTACCTACCCAGAATTCTGAACAGTTGATACATTGAATTTGCAAATCGTAAATATTTCAATTTTTAATCGTCAAAATTTTCGATTCCCGAAACTCTTAAGTCATTGAAATTTTGAATTCACGTATATGGGAATTTGCATATTTTGAATAGTAGAAATTTTTTCAATTTTTAATCGTTCAAATTATCAATTCCCGAATTCTGAAATTTATATCGATGAAATCTTGAATTCGTAAATTTCAAATCGTGGAAATTCTCCATTTGCAAATTTTGGAAGATAGAAATCTGGAATTCGACAAATTACAAATTTTTGAATAGATAAAATCTCGATTCCCGAATTCTCAAAATTTGAATTAATGAAATCTTCAATTTTTGAATTTGTAAATTTTGAATATTAAAAATCTTTCAATTGCTGAATTCTTAAAATTGTAATGGTGGAAATCTAGAAATGTTGAAGTCACTTCTGAATTCCCGATTCTGGAAAATTGTTAACTTCAAAACTGAAAATATCGAAATATGTACTGAATTTCTAAATTCGGAAACGGTCAATTTTTCAAATTACAAATTAAATCGTAGCAGACAAAATTTCAATTCCAGAATTTGAAATTTTGAACAATTGACATTCGGAACATTTTGAACAGATGAAATCTAAAAAAAGGTAAATTTGCAAAAAAATTTCAATTCCTGCTTTTGTACATTTTGAATTCGTTAATTTTCAGACTTTGAACATTGAATTCCCGGATTCAGAAATTACAACTTTTCAAATTGAAATAATCGTGAATTGTTGAAATTTTGAAATCCCGTTTTTTTAAATGCAGTTTGGAAATTTGAATCGTTCAAATTTCGAATTCTTAAATTTTTAAATGAATGGCCAAATTTGAAAATTTTTAATTTCCCAAATTTTAGAGCGTTAAAACCTCATTCCTAAATATTCCAATTTTTAATCGTCAAAATTTGTGATTCCTGAAGGAACTCTTGAATCAGTGAAATTTTGAATTCGCGCATATGAGAGTTTGCAAATTCTGAATGTTAGAAATTTTATATTTCCAACATTTTTGGGCAGCTCAAATCGCATATTTCCCAGTTTTCCAATTTTTAACCGTTCAAATGATCAATTCCCGAATTCTGAAATTTATATCTATGAACTCTTGAATTCGTAAATTTGAAATCGTGGACATTCTCAATTTGGAAATTTTGTATAATTAAATTCTGAAATTCGTAAAATTATTTTTTTTTCCTAAATTACGAATTTACGCTAGTTAAAATTTGGATACCTGAATTCTGAAAAGTTTAATTCATAAAGTCTAGAATTTATGAATTTGTAAATTTTGAATATTAGAAATCTTTCAATTGTTGAATTCTTAAAATTTTAATGGTGACAATTTAGAAATGTTGAAGTCATTCGTGAATTTCCCGAATTTTGGAAATTGTAAACTTGAAAACTTGAAATATCGAAATACTAAATTTCTAAATTCGAAAATGGTCAATGTTTCAAATTGCAAATTAAATCGTTGCAGACAAAATTTTCTGAATTTGCAAAGGTTGAATCGCATTCCAGAATTTGAAATTTTGAACAATTGACATCCCCAATTCGAAACATTTTGAACAGGTGAAATCTAAAAAAAGTGAATTTGCAAAATGTTTTCAATTTCTGCTTTTGTACATTTTAAATTCGTTTCAGACCTTGAACATTGAATTCCGGGATTCAGAAATTACAACTTTTCAAATTGAAATACATAGAATTCTGAACAGTTGATCCCTTGAATTTGCAAATGGTGAATTGTTGAAACTTTGAATTCATTTTTTTTAATCCACTTTGGAAATTTGAGCCATTCAAATTCGAATTCTTGAATTTTCCAATGAATGGCCGAATATTCCAATTTGAAGGAACTCTTGCATCATCAAAATTTAGAATTCGCGCATATGGGAATTTAGGAAATTTAAAGAAATTTTAAATTTCCTAAAGTTTTGGGTAGTTCAAATCGCATATTTCTCAGTTTTCTAATTTTTAGTCGTCCTGAATTCGGAAATTTGTATCGATGAATTCTGGAATTCGTAAATTTCAAATCGGGGAAATTTTCAATTTGGAAATTTTGCATAATAGAAATCTGGAGTTCGTAAAATTACAGATTTTTCTTAAATTCCGAATTTACACATGTTGAATAGTTAAAATGTCGATTCCTGAATTCTCAAAATTTGAATTAATAAAAATTGAATTTGTAAATTTTGAAAATGTTTTAGAATTCAAAATTTTAATGGCGAAAATTTAGAAACTTTGAAGTAATTCGTGAATTCCCGAATCTTGGAAATTGTAAATTTGAAATATCAAAATACTAAATTCTAAATTCGAAAATTGTCAATTTTTCAAATTACAAACTGATTCATTGCAGACCAAATTTTCTAAATTAGCAGTTGAGATCTAACGTAAGTGAATTTGCAAAATTTTTTCAATTTCTGTTTTTGTAAATTTTGAGTTCTTGAATTTTCATACTTTGAACATTGAATTCCCGGATTCAGCAATTACCGCTTTTTAAATTGGAATAAATTTATAAATTTTCTAAATATTTGGGCACTTCAAATTGCATATTTCTGAGTTTTTCTATAGCTGAATTCTCAAAATTTTAATGGTGAAAATTTAGAAACTGAACTCATTCGTGAATTCCCAAATCAATGAATTTCTAAATTCGAAAATTGTCAATTTCCCAAGTCACAAACTGATAATAATCGTTGCAGGCCAAATTTTCTGAAAAGTTTGGATAATTTAATCTTCAATTCCCAAATTTAAAATTCTGAACAATTGAAATCCCTAATTCGGAATATTTTGAACACTTGAAATCTAAAATAAGTGAATTTGCAAAAAAATTTCAATTCCTGTTTTTGTAAATTTTGAGTTCGTGAATTTTCATACTTTGAACATTGAATTCCCGGATTCGGCAATTACAGCTTTTCAAATTCGAATAAATTTATAAATTTTCTAAATATTTGAGCACTTCAAATTGCATATTTCTGAGTTTTTCTATAGCTGAATTCTCAAAATTTTAATGGTGAAAATTTAGAAACTTTGAACTCATTCGTGAATTCCCAAATCAATGAATTTCTAAATTCGAAAATTGTCAATTTCCCAAGTCACAAACTGATAATAATCGTTGCAGGCCAAATTTTCTGAAAAGTTTGGATAATTTAATCTTCAATTCCCAAATTTAAAATTCTGAACAATTGAAATCCCTAATTCGGAATATTTTGAACACTTGAAATCTAAAATAAGTGAATTTGCAAAAAAATTTCAATTTCTGCTTTTGTAAATTTTGAATTCGTGAACATTTTGAATTTCCGTATTCAGAAGTTGATTTTAGACAGAATTACCCAGAATTCTGAACAGTTATTTTGAATTTGCAAATCGTGAATTTTGAATTCCTGTTTTTTTAATCCAGTTTCGAAATTTTAGCCATTCAAATTTTGGATTCTTGAATATGGGAATTTGCAAATTTTTAAACGTAGGACTTTCGTATTCGCCAAATTTTTGAACAGTTCAAATCGTGTATTTCTGTGTTTTCCAAATTTTAATCATTACATAATTGAAGTCTAAAATTTGTAAAATTGCAAATTTTCCCTAAATTTTGAATCGTTAAAATTTTGAATTCCTATAGATATATAAGATGATGGTGGACTGTTTTTTGGATATATCGATATATATGGATATATGTTTTTTGATATCGCTCTAAGATGAAAGAGAACTTGAAGAGGAGGTTGAAGGGAATCAAAATGGAAACCATGTTTGTGGAATATCGAAATGAATTAAATATTAGACGGAAGCCTAAATAAAGTTTATATGAATCTAAATGGTGTGAAGTTATTTAATCATGAAGAAGTAGAATATACAGTAGAGGAAATTAGTCAAATATGAGATTGTGATTTGTAGAATGTCGGACACTGACAAATGGGATAAGAAAATATATAACGGACTATTTAAAATTATTTAGTCATGAAGTAAATTTTTATAAAAAACTAAAAGAACTATGTAGTATGTTATGGTTTTTAATTATTTGGCACATGGATGAGCGTGACACAGTTGAATGTGGCATACTTAGTTAGAGTGTTTGTTGCCGAATTTTTATTTGATACAGATCATTTATTTTATACATAGGGTTTGCAATAGGTAAACTTTAGCAATACTGTCTCAAGGTTAACCCCTTCTTCTCTTCAATTACCGTTAACATGCTCTGGGCTAGCGACCAAACACCGCAGCAACTTTTCCTTCCAGCCCTTTGCGCTCTCCGCGAGTCGATGCCGGATAAAGTACTTTCTTTCCGAATCCGCCCCTGCACTCGGCAGGGAAAGAATGGAAGTTTACTGCTAGCAGCTCTAGATCAATACTCACATATTCCCCAGTCTACTTCGTGTGTTGTGAGGGGAACAAACATCGCAGGAGGGCCGAGTCGGCCATTTGGTTTTTTCGAAGGCAGGGAAAAGACGAAATGACGATAATTATCATCCGTAACGGGACGTGGAGGACCTCATTAAGAGAGGCCGTGCCGCAAGTAGTCGGCCCGAAGAATCGGGGCCTTAATTGGGAAATCAACAAGTTGCGGGAGCGGCTTTGCACCGAGGCTAATTAATGCGGGAATAATTGGGGCGGCGCGGCGGTTGAGGCGGCGGCGAACAGACGAAGAGATTATTGACAAACAAGTCAATCAAGGAAGGCGATAATAGACACGGAACATTCTGTTCCGGCGCGCCGGTCTTCATGCAATTTTAATGCGCTTTCAGTGTTTGCTAGTTAGCAACTATTTACGAGATTAATATAGAATGGATATTGAGGAAGTAAGCACTAATTGGAAAACAAGAAAAGCAGAAGATGGCCAAACACAAATAATTACACCATTCCTACTTTGTAAATGTTTTATTTTCTACATTACATCAACCTCTCTGGAACCTCTCTGAACGCAACGACTCGCCACTTTTTCCACATCATCAATCTAACGCACGTCGACGTCTAAGAACCGACGAAAAATTACAACAATCTCTTTTCTATCGGAGGTTTTCCAATTACTGGGGCGGTAAGGAGCTATCAATCAAAAGTAATAAGATGCGAAGAAAACGTTGAAAACACCAGGTCTCAATTAATTAGGGCCCGACGGGGGATGCAGTGGATTAACACATCATCGTTTCCTATTCCAAATATTTGAGCAGGAGGACAGCTGCCCTCCTCGGGCCTGACCTGGACGTCGGCGGTGGCTGGAAGCTGAAAAAGTAATCAAAGTCAAGACAGGTCGGCAGACTAAACTGCGGTAAACTCACCTAGATGGAGATGTCGCCAATGTGGGTGTCCAAAAGTCCTAAAAATAAAAACCCTCAATTAGTGACTTCAACTATTTTCTGTGTGGGCCTACACTAAATTAGATCCCATCTAATCGTCTTTAATGTCTCAATACCCGTTCATAAAAATGCCTCCCTACCACACATGCCCCTCAAGAATGCCGGAATTGTAAAACTTAACGATCTGCCGAGTCATTAGGGTGTGATGAAGGATTACGACTTGTTAAAAGCCCCAGATACAAATCATCCCCTTTAAGTAAAAACAATAAAACCGTCGTTAATTGTCGAATTCTCGAAGAATGTGTGTTATTCCTCAACCGTACTCGAACTCACCCCACCGAAACGAATGTCGTACAAACAACATGCTAGAGAAAGGGTTGGAAGAGCGACGTGCCATCACACATGTGACTGCCGAATTATCATACGAACAACGATCATCGCAGTGCTTAACGTCCTTTCAGTGTAATAAATTCATGTTTTATTGAGCTTCGACTGAATAAATAAAGAGTGGTGATTAATGGACGGCGATGTTTCATGTGAGTTACCGGAACTGCAGCGAATGGAGATTTCTGGTGTATAGATACGTAGAAAATGGGAGAACTTCTAGTTTTCAGTCTTATTTCAACCAATCTTAACATATTTTTCTACAAAGTAATCGCTATACATTTTTTCTTTTTTTTTTGTAAATTTTATATTCATATTTCTTCGCACGATCGACCGTTGTAAGATCCCAAGATATTTATTAACATTCTGACTTTATATTGATTTTATTCCACTAATCCAGTATTTCTAGAACGTAACCCTCCAAGATTCTATTGAACAACTTTGAGATTGTTTTATAGGATCCAGAGATTCTAAATTGCAAATTTCAAAATTAAAAAATTCCACCCAGTAGATTCCCAAATTTTCAATTTTCGAATTTGAAATTACATTATGTTTCGAAATGTAATAAAACGATTTTCAAACTTTAATGTTGAAGTACGGATTACAAGATTATACACAGGGTGACCCAAGCATTTTGCACCCTGTATTGAGATTAATTTCTGCTTTGTAAAGATTGTATCTTTTTTCCTCATCTCTGACTATCTCTAAAGGTTTTCTAGTCTCGAGGCTTTACGTATTTATTTCCTACGTAAATATTTAATTCTGTAATAATATCAGATATATAGCTTTTACGTTAAGTTTATCCGAAAACCGATCGAGACCCGCTGGCATGATGATGAAACCCTTATCTCTTGGCCTTTTTGGAGTACGGTGAACAACTGACTTCAGTTTAATTTTGACTGCTCGACAGTGCATTAAATTTTCTTAAAATGCCTTTATTTTCAAATAGTGACATGACCAATATTAAACCCGTGAGAACGCTCTTGCGGCTCGGGAGCGATTTCCGAATAGACATCTTCCGGAATCCTACAAGAATAACAACGGTCGACACGATTTTTGGGTTTGAGTTTTAAATTTCAAATTTCGCTTTGTCTGACGTAATTAATAAAGGGAAAAATTGCTTTTTTGGTCAAAGTTTGCTTTAGTAGAAGTCAGAGCGATATTTCGAATTTTAAGGAAAATCACCTATTTTCTCTGAATATTATTTTAAATCAATATTAAATAAATTTTTACTATATATCTGAGTCACTTTTGTTGAAGAATTATAACTAATCAAATTAAAAAAAAAGTTGGTATTGCACAATGTCTATTCCAGTGTTTTCCTCAGTTTTAGGGAGTCTCTTTAACTATTTCGTTTCCTCTTTTGTTCTCGGATTTAAGGACTGTATTTAACTATTTTGTTTCTTGTCTTCTCGGATTTAAGGACTTTAACTGTTTCACTTCGTTTTTTGTTATCAGATTTAGCGACCGTCTTTAACTATTTCGTTCCTTCCTTTGTTTTAGGATTTAGAGTCTGTCTTTAGCTATTTCGTTTCCTCTCTTGTTCCCGGATTTAGGTACTGTCTTTATATATTTCGTTTCCAGTGTTGTTCTCGAGTTGAGTAACTGTTTTTAACTATTTTGTTTCCTCTTTTGTTCTCGCATTTAAGGACTGTCTTTCACTATTTCGTTCCTTCAGTTGTTTTAGATTTAGGAACTGTTCGTATTTTGTTTCCAGCGTTTACACCGGTTCTAAGGACTCTGTTTAACTATTTCGTTTCCCCTTTTGTTCTCAGATTTAGGCACTGTCTTTAACTATTTAGCTTCCTTCATTGTTCTTGGCTTTAGAGTGTTTCTCTCACTACTTCTATAACTATTTCGTTTCCCGCGTTGTTCTGGGATTTAATGACTGTCCTTAACTATTTGGTTTGGTCTTTTGTTCTCGGATTAAAGGACTCTCTTTAACTATTTCGTTTTCTCTTTTGTTCTCAGATATAGACATTGTCTTTAGCTATTTAGTTTCCTGAGTTGATCTCGGGTTTAGGGGCTGTTTTAACTATTTGGTTTCCTCTCTTGTTCTAGAATTTAAAGACTGTCTTTAACTATTTTGATTTCTCTTTTGTTCTCGTATATAGGGACTGTATTTGAGTATTTTATTTCTTGTGTTGTTCTCTGGTTTAGGGGCTGTCTTTAACTATTTCGTTTCGTTTTTTTTTCTCTGCAATAGGGATTGTTTTTAACTATTTTGTTTATTCTATTCTTCTCGGATTTAACTATTTTGTTTCCTTCATTGTTCTTGGGTTTAGAGTGTTTCTCTCATTAATTCTATAACTATTTCGTTTCCCGCGTTGTTCTGGGATTTAATGACTGTCCTTAACTATTTGGTTTCGTCTTTTGTTCTCGGATTAAAGGACTCTATTCAACTGCTTCGTTTCCTCTTTTGCTATCGGGTTTAGAGATTGTCTTTAACTACTTCGTTTCCTCTTTTGTTCTCGGATTTGGTTACTGTATTTAGCTATTTTGTTTCTGGTGTTATTCTCTGGTTTAGGGGCTGTCTATAACTACTTCGTTTTCTCTTTTGTCCTCGGATTTAAGGACTGTCTTTAACTATTTTGTTTTTTCTTGTGGTCTCTGATAAAGGGCCTGGATTTAACTATCTCGTTTATTGTGTTCTTCTCGGATTTAGGGACTGTCTTTAACTATTTCGTTTTCTTCATTGTTCTTGGGTTTAGAGTGTTTCTATCACTACTTCTATAACTATTTCGTTTCCTCTTTTGTTCTCAGATATAGACACTGTCTTTAACTATTTTGATTTCTCTTTTGTTCTCGTATTTAGGGACTGTATTCAAGTATTTTGTTTCTTGTGTTGTTCTCTGGCTTAGGGGCTGTCTTTAACTATTTCGTTTCCTCTTTTGTTGTCGGGTTTTGGGGTTGTCTTTAACTATTTCGTTTCGTCTATTTTTCTCTGATATAGGGACTGTTTTCAACTATTTTGTTTATTCTGTTATTTTCGGATTTAACTATTTCGTTCCTTCCTTTGTTTTAGGATTTAGAGTCTGTCTTTAGCTATTTCGTTTCATCTCTTGTTCTCGGATTTAGGTACTGTCTTTATATATTTCGTTTCCAGTGTTGTTCTCGAGTTGAGTAACTGTTTTTAACTATTTTGTTTCCTCTTTTGTTCTCGCATTTAAGGACTGTCTCTCACTATTTCGTTCCTTCAGTTGTTTTAGATTTAGGAACTGTTCGTATTTTGTTTCCAGCGTTTTCCCCGGTTGTAGGGACTTTGTTTAACTATTTCGTTTCCTCTTTTGTTCTCAGATTTAGATACTGTCTTTAACTATTTCGTTTACTCTTTTGTTCTCGGATTTAAGGACTGTCTTTAACTATTTTGTTTCTTGTGTTGTTCTCGGGATTAAGGACTGTCTGTAACTACATATTTAGTTTCGTATTTGTTCTTGGATTTAGGGCCTGTATTTAACTATTTCGTTTATTCTGTTCTTCTCGGATTTAGGACTGTCTTTAACTATTTCGTTTCCTTCATTGTTCTTGGGTTTAGAGTGTTTCTCTCACTACTTCTATAACTATTTCGTTTTCCGCGTTGTTCTGGGATTTAATGACTGTCCTTAACTATTTGGTTTCGTCTTTTGTTCTCGGATTAAAGAACTCTCTTCAACTGTTTCGTTTCCTCTTTTGTTCTCGGATTTGGGGACTGTATTTAGCTATTTTGTTTCTGGTGTTGTTCTCTGGTTTAGGGACTGTCTTTAACTATTACGTTTCTTCTTGTGTTCTCTGATATAGGGACTGTGTTTAACTATATCGTTTATTGTGTTCTTCTCGGATTTAGGGACTGTCTTTAACTATTTCGTTTCCTCTTTTGTTCTCAGATATAGACACTGTCTTTAACTATTTAGTTTCCTGAGTTCATCTCGGGTTTAGGGTCTGTGTTTGACTATTTGGTTTCCTCTGTTGTTCTCGAATTTAAAGACTGTCTTTAACTATTTTGATTTCTCTTTTGTTCTCGTATTTAGGGACTGTATTGAAGTATTTTGTTTCTTGTGTTGTTCTCTGGTTTAGGGGCTGTCTTTAACTATTTCGTTTCTTCTTTTGTTGTCGGGTTTAGGGGTTGTCTTTAACTATTTCGTATGTTTTTTTTTCTCTGATATAGGGACTCTTTTTAACTATTTTGTTTATTCTGTTCCTCTCGGATTTAGCTATTTTGTTTCCTTCATTGTTCTTGGGTTTAGAGTGTTTCTCTCACTACTACTATAACTATTTCGTTTCCCGCGATGTTCTGGAATTTAATGAGTGTCCTTAACTATTTGGTTTCGTCTTTTGTTCTCGGATTAAAGAACTCTCTTCAACCGCTTCGCTTCCTCTTTTGTTATCGGGTTTAGAGATTTTCTTTAACTACTTGGTTTCCTCTTTTGTCCTCGGATTAAAGGACTCTCTTCAACTGCTTCGTTTCCTCTTTTGTTTTCGGATTTGGGGACTGTATTTAGGTATTTTCTTTCTGGTGTTATTCTCTGGTTTAGGGGCTGTCTTTAACGATTTCGTTTTCTCTTTTGTCCTCGGATTTAAAGACTGTCTTTAACTATTTTGATTTCTCTATTGTTCTCGTATTTAGGGACTGTCTTTAACTATTTCGTATTCTTCATTGTTCGTGGGTTTAGAGTGTCTCTTTCACTACATCTATAACTATTTCGTTTCCTCTTTTGTTCTCAGATATAAACACTGTCTTTAACTATTTAGTTTCCTGAGTTGATCTTGGGTTTAGGAGCTGTCTTTAACTATTTGGTTTCCTCTTTTGTTCTCGAATTTATAGACTGTCTTTAACTATTTTGATTTCTCTATTGTTCTCGTATTTAGGGACTGTATGGAAGTATTTTGTTTCTTGTGTTGTTCTCTGGTTTAGGGGCTGTCTTTAACTATTTCGTTTCTTTTTTCGTTGTCGGGTTTAGGGGTTGTCTTTAACTATTTCGTATCGTTTCTTTTTCTCTGATATAGGGACTGTATTTAGCTATTTTGTTTCTGGTGTTATTCTCTGGTTTAGGGACTGTCTATAACTATTTTGTTTTTTCTTGTGGTCTCTGATATAGGGCCTGGACTTAACTATTTCGTTTATTGTGTTCTTCTCGGATTTAGGGACTGTCTTTAACTATTTCGTTTTCTTCAGTGTTCTTGGGTTTATAGTGTCTCATTCACTACTTCTATAACTATTTCGTATCCTCGTTTGTTCTCAGATATAGACATTGTCTTTAGCTATTTAGTTTCCTGAGTTGATCTCGGGTTTAGGGGCTGTTTTAACTATTTGGTTTCCTCTTTTGTTCTCGAATTTAAAGACTGTCTTTAACTATTTTGATTTCTCTTTTGTTCTCGTATTTAGGGACTGTATTGGAGTATTTTGTTTCTTGTGTTGTTCTCTGGCTTATCAGCTGTCTTTAACTATTTCGTTTCCTCTTTTGTTCTCGGATTAAAGGACACTTCTCAACTGCTTCGTTTGCTTTTTTGTTATCGGGTTTAGGGATTGTCTTTAACTACTTCGTTTCCTCTTTTGCTCTCGGATTTGGGGACTGTATTTAGCTATTTTGTTTCTGGTGTTATTCTTTGGTTTAGGGGCTGTCTTTAACTACTTCGTTTTCTCTTTTGTCCTCGGATGTAAGGACTGTCTTTAACTATTTTGTTTTTTCTTGTGGTCTCTGATATAGGGCCTGGATTTAACTATCTCGTTTATTGTGTTCTTCTCGGATTTAGGGACTGTCTTTAACTATTTCGTTTTCTTCATTGTTCTTGGGTTTAGAGTGTTTCTATCACTACTTCTATAACTATTTCGTTTCCTCTTTTGTTCTCAGATATAGACACTGTCTTTAACTATTTTGATTTCTCTTTTGTTCTCGTATTTAGGGACTGTATTCAAGTATTTTGTTTCTTGTGTTGTTCTCTGGCTTAGGGACTGTCTTCAACTATTTCGTTTCCTCTTTTGTTGTCGGGTTTAGGGGTTGTCTTTAACTATTTCGTTTCGTCTATTTTTCTCTGATATAGGGACTGTTTTCAACTATTTTGTTTATTCTGTTATTCTCGGATTTAACTATTTCGTTCCTTCCTTTGTTTTAGGATTTAGAGTCTGTCTTTAGCTATTTTGTTTCCTCTCTTGTTCTCGGATTTAGGTACTGTCTTTATATATTTCGTTTCCAGTGTTGTTCTCGAGTTGAGTAACTGTTTTTAACTATTTTGTTTCCTCTTTTGTTCTCAGATTTAGATACTGTCTTTAACTATTTCGTTTACTCTTTTGTTCTCGGATTTAAGGACTGTCTTTAACTATTTTGTTTCTTGTGTTGTTCTTGGGATTAAGGACTGTCTGTAACTACATATTTAGTTTCGTCTTTGTTCTTGGATTTAGGGCCTGTATTTAACTATTTCGTTTATTCTGTTCTTCTCGGATTTAGGACTGTCTTTAACTATTTCGTTTCCTTCATTGTTCTTGGGTTTAGAGTGTTTCTCTCACTACTTCTATAACTATTTCGTTTTCCGCGTTGTTCTGGGATTTAATGACTGTCCTTAACTATTTGGTTTCGTCTTTTGTTCTCGGATTAAAGGACTCTCTTCAACTGTTTCGTTTCCTCTTTTGTTCTCGGATTTGGGGACTGTATTTAGCTATTTTGTTTCTGGTGTTGTTCTCTGGTTTAGGGACTGTCTTTAACTACTTCGTTTTCATTTTTGTCCTGGGATTTAAGGACTGTCTTTAACTATTTCGTTTCTTCTTGTGTTCTCTGATATAGGGACTTTTTTTAACTATATCGTTTATTGTGTTCTTCTCGGATTTAGGGACTGTCTTTAACTATTTAGTTTCCTAAGTTCATCTCGGGTTTAGGGTCTGTGTTTGACTATTTGGTTTCCTCTTTTGTTCTCGAATTTAAAGACTGTCTTTAACTATTTTGATTTCTCTTTTGTTCTCGTATTTAGGGACTGTATTGAAGTATTTTGTTTCTTGTGTTGTTCTCTGGTTTAGGGGCTGTCTTTAACTATTTCGTTTCTTCTTTTGTTGTCGGGTTTAGTGGTTGTCTTTAACTATTTCGTATGTTTTTTTTCTCTGATATAGGGACTTTTTTTAACTATTTTGTTTATTCTGTTCCTCTCGGATTTAACTATTTTGTTTCCTTCATTGTTCTTGGGTTTAGAGTGTTTCTCTCACTACTTCTATAACTATTTCGTTTCCCGCGTTGTTCTGGGATTTAATGAGTGTACTTAACTATTTGGTTTCGTCTTTTGTTCTCGGATTAAAGGACTCTCTTCAACTGCTTCGTTTCCTCTTTTGTTATCGGGTTTAGAGATTGTCTTTAACTACTTGGTTTCCTCTTTTGTTCTCGGATTTGGGGACTGTATTTAGCTATTTTGTTTCTGGTGTTATTCTCTGGTTTAGGAGCTGTCTTTAACTACTTCGTTTTCTCTTTTGTCCTCGGATTTAATAACTGTCTTTAACTATTTTGTTTCTTCTTGTGGTCTCTGATATAGGGCCTGGATTTAACTATTTCGTTTATTGTGTTCTTCTCGGATTTAGGCACTGTCTTTAACTACTTCGTTTTCTTCATTGTTCTTGGGTTTAGAGTGTCTCTTTCACTACTTCTATAACTATTTCGTTTCCTCTTTTGTTCTCAGATATAGACACTGTCTTTAACTATTTAGTTTCCTGAGCTGATCTCGGGTTTAGGGGCTGTTTTAACTATTTGGTTTCCTCTCTTGTTCTAGAATTTAAAGACTGTCTTTAACTATTTTGATTTCTCTTTTGTTCTCGTATATAGGGACTGTATTTGAGTATTTTATTTCTTGTGTTGTTCTCTGGTTTAGGGGCTGTCTTTAACTATTTCGTGTCCTCTTTTGTTGTCGGGTTTAGGCGTTGTCCTTGACTATTTCGTTTCGTCTTTTATTCTCTGATATAGGGACTGTTTTTAACTATTTTGTTTATTCTGTTCTTCTCGGATTTAACTATTTTGTTTCCTTCATTGTTTTTGGGTTTAGAGTGTTTCTCTCACTACTTCTATAACTATTTCGTTTCCCGCGTTGTTCTGGGATTTAATGACTGTCCTTAACTATTTGGTTTCGTCTTTTGTTCTCGGATTAAAGGAATCTCTTCAAATGCTTCGTTTCTTCTTTTGTTATCGGGTTTAGGGATTGTCTTTAACTATTTCGTTTCTTCTTGTGGTCTCTGATATAGAGACTGTATTTAACTATTTCGTTTATTGTGTTCTTCTCGGATTTAGTCATTCCTCCATTGTTCTTGAGTTTAGGGTGTTTATCTTACTACTTCTCTAACTATGTCGTTTCTTCTTTTTTCTCAAATTTAGACACTGTCTGTAACTAATTCGTTTCCGCTTTTGTTCTCGGATGTAGGGACTCTATTTAGCTATTTTGTTTCTTGTGTTGTTCTCTGGTTTAGGGGCTGTTTTAACTATTTCGTTTTCTCTTTGGTTCTCGGATTTAAGGACTTTATCTAACTATTTCGTTTCCTGCGTTTCCTCGGTTTTAAGGATTGTCTTTAACTATTTGGTTTCGTCGTTTGTTCTCGGACTTAGACACTATCTTTAACTATTTCGTTTCCTGCGTTGATATCGAATTTAGAGTCTGTCTTTAACTATTTCGTTTCCTCTTTTGTTCTCGGATTTAAGGACTGTCCTTAATTACTTCGCTTCCTCTTGTGTTCTCTGAAATAGGGACTGTATTTAACTATTTCGTTTCTTGTGTTGTCTTCTCCAACTTTTTCGTTTCTTCTCTTGTTCTCAGATTTAGACACTGTCTTTAACTATTTAGTTTCTTGGGTTGATCTCGGGTTTAGGGACGGTCTTTAACTATTTCGTTTCTTTTGTTCTTTGTACATTAAAAATGAAAAACAAGTTCAAAACTGAAGTTTTTTTGTAATTGTTTTTTTTTATTTGCAAATATTCGGAATTTATTGTTAATTAAAAAAAATCATTATAATCGAGACCAATAAAATTGGCGTTAATTCTGATGATTCTTTTGTATAATAACCTTCATTTACTATTCAAGTTACGAAAATAAATAGTTGCTCAAAATTTTATTTTTACTTTCTAAAATATTTTCGCAGTTAACACAGGAGATGTGTGGTGCGCATTTTTAATCCTGATTCCGAATTCCTAAGTTCCTACTTTGATGAATTCACCGTAAATAAAACAGAATGATTCAGATATACACTCAAAAACGGTTGTTATACCTGTGATAGACAAGTAAAGACTCATTACTGTGCACCACGCAAATGATATGCAGCTTGCCCTCAGTTTGTTCCAATGTGCTGCTACTTCTTTATAAAGTCAATTAAAATCTTCCAAACTTACTTATCGACGTAAAACTCATAAAAGCAAACTTCGAAAAGTCGAAAATGGATATTTTGGTTTTATTTTATGCATAGAATCGGAATTTATACATTAACGCAGAAACCCAAAGAAAAAATATTTTTTTGTCAACCTGGGCAATGCAAGAATTGCAGGAACATTTAAAATAAACACAAGGGGTATGGGCCCCACCCAAAGTGATCGCAGGTTGGAAATTGAAGAGGAGGTTTTGGATGCTGTTGAATAAAATCCAAATACTAGCTCCAGACGATTAAATTTGGAGTATCTTTTTACTTTTTAATTTTTCATTTCCTATTAAAAAGTTCTCTCTTTTCTTTGGTTCCATCATTCTAAATTATACGTTGTTTTCTTCTGACTTCTCCTAAATCTTGATAATTCTACCACGTTCCGATAAACTCTTGATTTGTAAAATTTCGATTTTAATTGCTATGATTCATTTTCATTTCAAAAATTTCTATTTCGAATTATAATATTTTTGTTTCTGATTTCTATGAATTCTTTTTGTTTTTTTTTAATTCCTACTCGTGTCTTTCTTCTTGTTTGTTTTGTCATCATTTCTCTGGAAAGCGTTAATATCCCCTTAGGCTTAGAGAGTATATTTATATTGGTTTTAACAATATCCTTTTGGAAAGTGTGTTTCTTTCATTTTGTCGCCAAGAAAGTATTTTTTCTTTTTGTGAGTTTTGACAACATTCCCTCAGAAAGTGTCTTTCCTATTGTTCGTTTTGTCAAAATACCTTTCGAAACTGCCTTTCGTTTTGTCAACATGTCTTAAGAAAACGTAAATATCAAATTAGAAAGTATCTTTAACATTATGGGTTTTGACAATATCTTTTTAGAAAGTGTCTTTCTTTCGTTTTGTTCTGACAACATTGTCTTAAAAAGTCCCGTTCTTCTTATTCGTTTTGTCAAAATCCCCTTCGAAATTATCTTCCTCCCGTTTTGTTTTTACTACATCCGCTTAAAATGTGTCTTTCTTTCGTTATGTTTCGAAACTGTCTTTCTTCTTATTCGTCTTGTCAACATTTCTTTGAAAACCATCAACATCCTCTTAGAAAGTAACTTTATTTATGTTCTTTTGGTCAACATTTCCCCTCAGAAAATATTTTTTATTTGTTTTGACAATATCGTTTTAGAAAGTGTCTTTCTTTCGTTTTGTTCTGACAATATTCTCTTAAAAAGTCCCTTAGTAAGTATCCGCCCCTTAGAAAGTATCTTTTTTGGCTGTTGACAATATCCTTTTAGAAAGTTTCCTTCTTTTGTTTCGTTCTGACAACTTTGTCTTAGAAAATGTCTTTCTTCTTGTTCGTTTTGTTAAGATTTCTTTGAAAAGCATCAATATCCCCTTAGAAAGTAACTTTTTATGCGTTTTGAGAATATTCTTGTAGAAAATGTCTTTCTTTCGTTTTGTCGCCATCTCTTTAGAAAGTATTTTTTCTTCTTGTGAATTTTGACAAAATTGCCTCAGTCGTTTTGTCAAAATCCCTTTTGAAAGTGTCTTTTGTTTTGTCAACATATGTTTAGAAAACGTCAAGATCTCCTTAGAAAGTTTCTTTATTTTTATGGGTTTTGACAATATCCTCTTAGAAAGTGTCTTTCTTTCGTTTTGTTCTGATAACATGCACCTAGAAATTGTCTTTCTTTTTGTGGGTTTTGACAACATTTTCTTAAAAAGTATCTTTCTAGTTCTGTTGTTGCAAAACCCATTATTTTTTCATTCATTAATTATTATTATTGATTTATAATTTTTTATTTCATTTAATTTAATTCTTAATTTGTATGGTTTTTATATTTTGATCCTGAGAGCTCATTCCTCTCGATTTTCCTGAATCCTTATTGTAATTTATCCTTTCTCCTTATTCATCTGAATTAATTCTGGATCATCTTGATTTCGAGAATTTCCATTTTGATTTGTAATTTTTAATATACCACTCCTTGCTAATTTCTATTAATTCCCCCTAATTTCTTCTGTTCCTAACATATTTCAACCGATTCTTTTTTATTTGGAAATTCTTCATTCTAATTGCGATGTTTATACTTCCTCTTGATCCTTCTTGAGTCCTGTTGTTTTCTCCTAATGTCTTATTTGTTACTTCTCACTTTCTTCGACCCTACGAAAATATTTAAACCTGTTATTGTCAGTAATATGGAGAAGCCTCGTCTCTTGGCCTAAACAAAAAAGGACCTTTTTGGATGAACTGAATGCTTTGAACGACCCTTATTTTAAAATAGTGACATGATTTATATGTTTGTACGGTGGAACCCGCGGGAAGGCTCTTGCGGCTCGGGCGTTGTACAGTGAGCAATTTCCGAACAGATTTCTTGTTCTTCGAAGTTCTTTTAAAATAAACACAAGGGATGAGAACCCGCTGTTGTCGAAAGGAACTTCAAATAAAATTCTGTTTGTCAACAATTTTTTATGGGGGATGACATTCCGAGCAACAAAATTCTTCGACCGTTCTTTCTGAATCCACTATATTCTTGCGTCTTCTCTGCCTCTCTATTTCTCGGTCTTTCTATGCCTATATTTCTTTTTCTCACTGTTCTCATTCTTTGCTTTCAGTATAATGTGCTTATTTTATCTGAGCGAGTTGAAAATATTGAATTTACTTTCTGCTCGTTGCTAAATGCGGATACTCTAAACGTTTCACCCCTCGTAAGCATTGTAGCTGTTGTTCCACAACACCCAACTCGATCAATTTTTAATTACCACCAACCCGCCGTTCCCGACTCCATTTTTATCCCCGATACCCGGCAAAAAATCCTCCCAATCCCGCAACATAATTTATTCCTCATCTCCGCCACGGCCATAATTCTCATTTTCTGCAATCCCCCTTACACGTATGCAATCTCAACTTTCCCACCAATGTTTTGTTTACGACGCATTAATGCAAACAACTTCCCCAACAGTTTAGCATAAATTTCCAAGTTTGCGCGCTCTTAAACTCGCAATTTTTCAATTAATTCCGCCGAATTCTAGGCCGGCAACGACCCCTTTCACCCACCCCGCCCCCCGTTTTCATGGCCGCCCCGCTTTTGTTTTTTGGACATGGGTGCATGTGTGTGGGGGCGCGCTTGCGCGAGGGTGGCAGCACGAAGGGGGTTTTTCATGGCTCCGCTTGTCACATCCTGACGAGATCGCGGGAATCGGAGATTCTTGGTTAATTGGGGAGAAGTGGTTCAAGGTCGCGGCCCTGGGGATGAATAATTAGTGAAGTCGGTGGGAATGAGTAATTTGGGGGTGGATGTCGCACGGGCGGATCGATCGTCGTGAAAGGGGGGCCGGGAATTTATTATTAATGAAAGATGCTAAGGAAAGCGGAAGGATAAGGGTGGATAAATATTGATCTTGCTCGATATTGATCGACAACTTCTTGAGGAGGGTAAACAAGAAATTTTTGTTGGATTTAGCATGGGATCAGTTTTACTAAATCTGATAAACCTAAAACAATCAAAAAACTGGATACAAAAAAGGGACCAAAAATCATATCGAAAGACAAAGTAAACGTAGATATAAAAAGACAGTAGAGAACAAAAATTGAAATTGTGCATAAAGCCATAGATGTTCCAATTTGTCTCGACCTATGTAGCTAAAATGGCCATCCTCCATCAATCACTTTTTGCACCTGCTGCATCCTTAACCTCCCATGGGGTTTTCCTTCTAAAGGTAGTACACGACATAAATATCCACGATTTCCTTTCCTATTACGCTCGTAAAAAATGCGCCGTTTTCACGCTGCGCTATTAGTCCATGTCCGGTCGGTAAAGTGGTCATCTATTACACCGTCTATTCCCTATTCCCGTCCCATCTTCCGAGAAAGCGGTGTTGCGTGATCTGTTAACATATCCACTGAATTTATTGGCGAACTTCAGTAATCAGCTGCAATAATTAGCTCATTTACTACTGCTATATTTGCCTTCACGCTTCTCTTTTTATCGCTACTACAACGCTTAGTTCTTCGCTTCGTGCCTGAAATAATTTAAGCCTCGAATGCCCCGAATTTATTTTCTTGCATGGTAACAAGTTGATATTGATATTTCAATTAGGGTTAGGCTGACTGATGTCTTCAGCGAGCTCGCGAAGACGAACCAAAGGGGAGGAAAAGACGGGGTCGTGTTGAGGGGCAGCGACGGGTTAGTGGTGCAAAATGAGATCTAGAATTGTTTTGAATTGCTATTAGGGTTTCTATTACTGTAGATGGGGTGGTAGTCAAGACGAACTGGCAGTGCTAGAAAAAATACGAAAAAGGGACCTGATATCATTTTTTGTTAAAAAAATCCCAACATTATGCTTCGGCTTTATGCCTCACGCAAAAAATTATCGGGCAGCGCTGGCAGCCCCCAAAATTTCTACATATTAAAGTGGGTTAATATAATGAATCAAAAAAAGTGTCTATAATCAGTAGAAATGATTAAGACATATGATGCAGCTAATATTTATTTTCTTGCTGGGCCTTGATTTATCCCGGGTATTTTTTGCGACTTCTTGCGCCGTCTGCAGTTCCCCCTAAAGACCCTCCGCAAACATTAAAATTAAAATAAAGACGAGTGTCAACTTAACGCCCAATTTCTCATCGGCCGCCATTTTTCTCGGCGTCAAATTGCAAGAATTAATTGTGAGGAATGAGTGCGAGAGACACAGTCGATTAGCGGAGTCTCGGCGGGGACACAAATGGCCCGAGAAAAAAGGCGTCGAAGTCGAGTTGGCAAAAATTGTTATTATTCATGGTGCGACCGGTAAAAGTTCAAGTAGTAAATTTCCGGGACAATGCATAAACACTCCATATAAGTGAAGTCAACAACACCCATTTACAAAACCATATTTATCACGTAACAAAACAGCAATTTATATTCTACAAACTCAACAGACCGATTCGAATGGATGGGGTTTTCCTTCGGCAATATTATTCTTCAGGTGACACCTTCCTTTTGTACCCTTCGAAAATAATTCCTATTAATCCTTAACCCTTCGGCTGTTACCTGCGCCACTTTAAGCCCGAGTCGAATTTAAATATTTATATTGCGGATGTGAATGAGCAGATACTTTTTATTAATTTCGGCGTTCCCACACTAGATGTATGCAAAGAGCGTTATGCGTGGAGATGCCAAAACGGCCGAGCATGAATTATGGAACGAAAACGAGAGGACCATCTTTCGAACGCTGGTGTGAAATGACGAGTAAAATGTGTGAGGATAGATAAAAAAACAGCCGTCGTTCGATGTCGTTCATAATTGTTAAAATAATTATAAATAACAATAAACAGAAAATTTGCAATTAATTTTTTTTAACCACAAAAAATATCTATTTAAAAAAGAAAGGTCAGATAGTGTTTGTTTTGAATTATGATGACACTTTATTGCACCGTGCGCTATACGGACACTTAAATTAATTCTGCTCGAAGGACCATGTTTTAAATCCGGCTTCTTTGAATAGCGATATACAGTTGAGATAATGGTCCAGTGGATTTCAACAGCGTTAATTATAGTATTTCTTATCAATTTCTGACTTTGGTAATGCGTTCCACAACAATATTCTGTCAGCCAAGATTTCCTCTAGAAAATGATTTGAAGAAGATAACAAAAAAATGAAAATACTTGTACAAGTTGTAATGTCGATATTAAAAAAAAGACGTATTAGGTATGAAATATATATGTTCTCGGATTAACGTGTGCAGGAGGAAAAATTTTTCCTAATAAATTTTTTACAAAGTATTCTCTTCATTTTCGTACGAAAACGGTTGTTATCATCGCGAGTGTTAAGTTTAACCGAGTGATTAAAATAACACGAGCACTTTCGAACGAGTTACGACACTATTTTTTGGACGACTGCGAAAATAATTCATGATTACATAGCTATAGTCATAGATAGTTACATAGTTAATTGATATTAATTAAAACCAATGATAAGATTACTTCGTCTGGGTTTGGACCGAGCTTGAGAAATCTCGACGATTGGCCCGCTTTCGTAATTGCTTAAATTAGTTTTTACACTATGATGGGAGCAGATCTAAATTGCCTCCAAAAAAAAAAAACGTTAACGAGAATTGTTACATAGCAGCAAGAGAAGAAAAAACTGAAAACATTTTTCAATTCATTTAGTTCTTAATTGAAATAAACGTTTATTGAAGTTAGAATGAGAATTTGAACTTTATTTTCATCCTATCGTAGACGTTTCTCTACAAAATAATTTTTGGCAATATTGGACACTTGGTTGCTATTGCAGACTTAACGTAAACACTTTTTTGTAGAAAAACCCTAAACTCGTAAATTTAAAAGTAATAAAATGTTGTGTTGATAATATTTATATTTATTTATTTTTGAACTTTCAATAGCTATTAATTAAACCTCTACTATACTATTCTTACTATTTTTATTCTTAGAGCCTCAGGGTCGTTTTCAAAATAGGAAGATCAAAAAAATAATGAAAGAAAACCCACATTTCTCCCAAAAATGTTGGAACGTAGGAATCTGTGTATGTCGATGAATAATGTCATTGTACGGAATCTAATAGAAGAAACCTTGAAGGAAAGAAATCAATAAATAGAACGGAAAATTGTTTGAGGAACACCTGAAAATAAGCAAGGAGGCCAAATTGGGACATGGAACGTGGAAATCCTCTTCTGTGGCAGAAAGTATCATTAAAAGTTTTTTGACAAAATTCTGCGGATTCGCAATTGTTATAATAGTGGCCACTAATACCTTTCCAATTTGATTGACTATTTGGTAGTAAATTATATTGATTTGCATAAATAAGTTATTAATACCATGATATTTCGTTGTTGAGGTGATAATTATATGTATGCAACTCATTTGTAAATTCATTTTGATACATTTGTGACTCGCTTTATCTCGTCAAAATTACAGTTTCAGTACCCTACTATTGGCTTCAACAACACTGGGGTTTTTGCCAGCCAGATTTTTATAAATTCGGCCGAATTAATTTTCTGGACTCGATACGTTTGTTGTCCTGGTGCACCGTCCTCATTATCCTGCAATATGTCAATTAGCGGCCCATCATCCCTCTCCTGTTTGCACAGTCCGCCTGTAAGTCAACATCGGTTCCATCGTTCTCCTTGTCTTCTCGCAACCCTCCTGTGTATTGATTATCCTTCAAGAGGGGCGCAGTTTGTTTGCTTCGAACACACGACACAGCCGCTTCTTTATTATACGTAGAAATTCCGCATGCCGATATATACGTAATAAGGATTCCTTTTATGGTCGGCGGTTCGTTTATTAATTGGAATCGACACGCATGCAGCATTTTTCAGAAAGCAAATAATTAAAAATATAAAATACAACAGACTAAGGAATTGTGTAATCGGAGATGTGCTCGTCCATCCCGACAATCGTTAAAGAACGCCGTGTGTAGAGAAGCGTGATGAGAAGAGGAGAGCTATGTGCTTTTTGCATTTTTCATTTTGTTCGAAGAGATTATTTTCGGTACGCATGAGTTCACATAGGTATTGTTCTGTTTGTTTCCACCATCTTGGTGGAGATGTGTTTCCTGCACGCTCCTGCATCGATCGCGCCCTCTCCCCTTTCTTGCGCCCTCGACACACGCCACCCACAGGAATCCCAACACCACCACTTTTTACGGCGACGCAACCGAAACGAACTTTCGAGCTTACGTGACGACACCCAACTTCCTATGTGTTTTCCACTTAGTCATCTCTTTTCACCAATCGATGGGCACACCTACCTAAATTAATGTTGGGTTATTTTGGGCAATGTTTATCAGAGAAATCATGTCTTTAATTGACTAAAATAAAAACTTATTTCTTTATTCTACCGATAATAGAAAAAAAATTACCTAAAGTAAGAAATCAAAAATAATGTATATTTTTTATTAGTATTAGTACTCTTCACCAACCTTTACAGTCAGAATCTTTCAGGACTCTTTAGACGCTCTCAGAACATTTCAGGACTGCTACTAAGAATTTTTTAGGATTCATCATAACCTTCGATCTGTGCCCATCAGGTTCTTTTAGGATCTTCTAGAATACTTTAGAATTTTTCAGGAATTCCGTGTACTTCAGCATCCCTCAAAGTATATTAGAGCTCTTATTAGAGCTTTTTTAGGGCTTCAGAATCTAATCACCACGTTTCAGGACTCTTCAGGCATTCTAAGAATTTATCAACCCACACCAAAACTCTTCACAACTCTTTAGAGCACCTGAATTTCCTTTAGGATCCTTAAGAATTTCTCACAACATTTTATTACTCCTTATACAAATCTTCTTCGGGATTCTTTGGGACGTGGCTAACAGGGCTCTTTATTCTACTGCAACTCAATAATTTTGAACTATAATAAGGGGCTTTTCAAGTATTACGCAAGCATACATTTCATTTAATTTTAATTTTAACTTTGTTTAATTATATTTATTTTTGCTGGCAATGTGAAAATTGCAATTTTTTTTTCCTAAAGTAAGAGATCAAAAATAATGCATATTTTGTATATAGTATTAGTGCTCTTCACTATCCTTCACCCAGAATCTTTCAGGACTCTTTAGGCGCTCTCAGAACATTTCAGGACTCATCACTGCTACTAAGAATTTTTTAGGATCCATCATAACCTTCGAAGATCCAGTTTTAGAATTTTGCTAAGGTTCTTTTCAGGATTTTTTAGTGCTTTCAAAACTGCTTATAATCTTATGTCTGTGCCCATCAGCTTTTTCTAGGATCTTCTAGAATACTCTAGAATTTTTCAGGACTTCCGTATACTTCAGCATCCCTCAAAGTTTATTAGAGCTCTTATTAGAGCTTTTTTTAGGGCTTCAGAATCTAATCACCACGTTTCAGGCTCTTCAGGAATTCTCAGAATTTATCAACCCACCCCAAAACTTTTCACAACTCTTTAGAGCACCTGAATGTACTTTAGGGTCCTTAAGAATTTCTCACAACATTTTATTACTCCTTACCAATCTTCTTCGGGATTTTTTGGGACGTGGATAACAGGGCTCTTTATTCTACTGTAAGTCAATACATTTGAACTATGATAAGGGGCTGTTCAAGTATTACGCAAGCATACATTTCATCTAATTTTAATTTTAACTTTGTTTAATTTTATTTGTTTTGCTGGCAATGGGAAAATTGCAGAAAAAATCTAACCTACAGTAAGGGATAAAAAATAATGCATATTTTTATATAGTATTAGTACTCTGCACTATCCTTTACACCCAGAATATTTTAGGACTCCTTAGACGCTCTCAGAACATTTCAGGACTCTTTACTGCTACTAAGGATTTCTTAGGATCCATTTTTAGAATTTTGCTAAGGTTCTTTTCAGGATTTTTTAGTGCTTTCAAAACTGCTTATAATCTTATGTCTGTGCCCATCAGCTTCTTTTAGGATCTTCTAGAATACTTTAGAATTTTTCAGGAATTCCGTGTACTTCAGCATCCCTCAAAGTTTATTAGAGCTCTTATTATAGCTTTTTTTAGGCCTTAAGAATCTAATCATCACGTTTCAGGACTCTTCAGGAATTCTTAGAATTTATCAACCCCCACCAAAACTTTTCACAACTCTTTAGAGCACCTGAATGTCCTTTAGGATCCTTAAGAATTTCTCACAACATTTTATTACTCCTTACCAATCTTCTTCGGGATTTTTTGGGACGTGGATAACAGGGCTCTTTATTCTACTGCAACTCAATAATTTTGAACTATAATAAGAGGCTTTTCAGGTATTAGGCAAGCTTTTCAGGTATTAATTTTAATTTTAACTTTGTTTAATTTTATTTATTTTTGCTGGCAATGCGAAAATTGCAGAATTTTTTTTTCCTAAAGTAAGAGATCAAAAATAATGCATATTTTGTATATAGTATTAGTGCTCTTCACTATCCTTCACCCAGAATCTTTCAGGACTCTTTAGGCGCTCTCAGAACATTTCAGGACTCATCACTGCTACTAAGAATTTTTTAGGATCCATCATAACCTTCGAAGATTCAGTTTTAGAATTTTGCTAAGGTTCTTTTCAGGATTTTTTAGTGCTTTCAAAACTGCTTATAATCTTATGTCTGTGCCCACCAGCTTCTTTTAGGATCTTCTAGAATACTTTAGAATTTTTCAGGACTTCCGTATACTTCAGCATCGCTCAAAGTTTATTAGAGCTCTTATTAGAGCTTTTTTTAGGGCTTCAGAATCTAATCATCACGTTTCAGGACTCTTCAGGAATTCTTAGAATTTATCAACCCACACCAAAACTTTTCACAACTCTTTAGAGCACCTGAATGTCCTTTAGGATCCTTAAGAATTTCTCACAACATTTTATTACTCCTTACCAGTCTTCTTCGGGATTTTTTGGGACGTGGATAACAGGGCTCTTTATTCTACTGCAACTCAATAATTTTGAACTATAATAAGAGGCTTTTCAGGTATTAGGCAAGCTTTTCAGGTATTAATTTTAATTTTAACTTTGTTTAATTTTATTTATTTTTGCTGGCAATGTGAAAATTGCAGAATTCTTTTTTCCTAAAGTAAGAGATCAAAAATAATGCATATTTTGTATATAGTATTAGTGCTCTTCACTATCCTTCACCCAGAATCTTTCAGGACTCTTTAGGCGCTCTCAGAACATTTCAGAACTCATCACTGCTACTAAGAATTTTTTAGGATTCATCATAACCTTCGAAGATCCAGTTTTAGAATTTTGCTAAGGTTCTTTTCAGGATTTTTTAGTGCTTTCAAAACTGCTTATAATCTTATGTCTGTGCCCATCAGCTTCTTTTAGGATCTTCTAGAATACTTTAGAATTTTTCAGGACTTCCGTATACTTCAGCATCCCTCAAAGTTTATTAGAGCTATTATTAGAGCTTTTTTCAGGGCTTCAGAATCTAATCACCACGTTTCAGGACTCTTCAAGAATTCTCAGAATTTATCAACCCACCCCAAAACTTTTCACAACTCTTTAGAGCACCTGAATGTCCTTTAGGATCCTTAAGAATTTCTCACAACATTTTATTACTCCTTACCAATCTTCTTCGGGATTTTTTGGGACGTGGATAACAGGGCTCATTATTCTACTGCAACTCAATAATTTTGATCTATAATAAGAGGCTTTTCAGGTATTGGGCAAGCATACGTTTAATTTAATTTTAATTTTAACTTTGTTTAATTTTATTTATTTTTGCTGGCAATGTAAAAATTGCAGAAAAAAATTTACCTAACGTAAGAGATCAAAAATAATGCATATTTAGTATATAGTATTAGTGCTCTTCATTATCCTTCACCCAGAATCTTTCAGGACTCTTTAGACGCTCTCAGAACATTTCAGGACTCTTCACTGCTACTAACAGTTTTTTAGGATTCATCATAACCTTCGAAGATCCAGTTTTAGAATATTGCTAAGGTTCTTTTCAGGATTTTTTAGTGCTTTCAAAACTGCTTATAATCTGATGTCTGTGCCCATCAGCTTCTTTTAGGATCTTCTAGAATACTTTAGAATTTTTAAGGACTTCCGTATACTTCAGCATCCCTCAAAGATTATTAGAGCTCTTATTAGAGCTTTTTTTAGGGCTTCAGAATCTAATCACCACGTTGCAGGACTCTTCAGGAATTCTCAGAATTTATCAACCCACACCAAAACTTTTCACAACTCTGTAGAGCACCTGAATGTCCTTTAGGATCCTTAAGAATTTCTCACAACATTTTATTACTCCTTACCAATCTTCTTCGGGATTTTTTGGGACGTGGATAACAGGGCTCATTATTCTACTGCAACTCAATAATTTTGATCTATAATAAGAGGCTTTTCAGGTATTGGGCAAGCATACGTTTAATTTAATTTTAATTTTAACTTTATTTAATTTTATTTATTTTTGCTGGCAATGTGAAAATTGCAGAAAATTTTTTACCTAAAGTAAGAGATCAAAAATAATGCATATTTTGTATATAGTATTAGTACTCTTCGCTATCCTTCACCCAGAATCTTTCAGGACTCTTTAGACGCTCTCAGAACATTTCAGGACTCTTCACTGCTACTAAGATTTTTTTAGGACCCATCATAACCTTCGAAGATCCAGTTTTTGAATTTTGCTAAGATTTTTTCAGGATTTTTTAGTGCTATCAAAACTGCTCATAATCTTATGTCTGTGCCCATCATCTTCTTTTAAGATCTTCTAGAATACTTTAGAATTTTTAAGGACTTCCGTATACTTCAGCATCCCTCAAAGTTTATTAGAGCTCTTATTAGAGCTTTATTTAGGGCTTCAGAATCTAATCACCACGTTGCAGGACTCTTCAGGAATTCTCAGAATTTATCAACCCACACCAAAACTTCTCACAACTCTGTAGAGCACCTGAATGTCCTTTAGGATCCTTAAGAATTTCTCACAACATTTTATTACTCCTTACCAATCTTCTTCGGGATTTTTTGGGACGTGGATAACAGGGCTCTTTATTCTACTGTAAGTCAATAAATTTGAACTATGATGAGGGGCTGTTCAAGTATTACGCAAGCATACATTTCATTTAATTTTAACTTTGTTTAATTTTATTTATTTTTGCTGGCAATGTGAAAATTGCAGAAAAAAATTTACCTAAAGTAATAGATCAAAAATAATGCATATTTTGTATATAGTATTAGTGCTCTTCACTATCCTTCACCCAGAATCTTTCAGGACTCTTTAGGCGCTCTCAGAACATTTCAGGACTCATCACTGCTACTAAGAATTTTTTAGGATCCATCATAACCTTCGAAGATCCAGTTTTAGAATTTTGCTAAGGTTCTTTTCAGGATTTTTTAGTGCTTTCAAAACTGCTTATAATCTTATGTCTGTGCCCATCAGCTTCTTTCAGGATCTTCTAGAATACTTTAGAATTTTTCAGGACTTCCGTGTACTTCAGCATCCCTCAAAGTTTATTAGAGCTTTTATTATAGCTTTTTTTAGGCCTTAAGAATCTAATCATCACGTTTCAGGACTCTTCAGGAATTCTCAGAATTTATCAACCCACACCAAAACTTTTCACAACTCTTTAGAGCACCTGAATGTCCTTTAGGATCCTTAAGAATTTCTCACAACATTTTATTACTCCTTACCAATCTTCTTCGGGATTTTTTGGGACGTGGATAACAGGGCTCTTTATTCTACTGCAACTCAATAATTTTGAACTATAATAAGAGGCTTTTCAGGTATTAGGCAAGCTTTTCAGGTATTAATTTTAATTTTAACTTTGTTTAATTTTATTTATTTTTGCTGGCAATGTGAAAATTGCAGAATTTTTTTTTCCTAAAGTAAGAGATCAAAAATAATGCATATTTTGTATATAGTATTAGTGCTCTTTACTATCCTTCACCCAGAATCTTTCAGGACTCTTTAGGCGCTCTCAGAACATTTCAGGACTCATCACTGCTACTAAGAATTTTTTAGGATCCATCATAACCTTCGAAGATCCAGTTTTAGAATTTTGCTAAGATTCTTTTCAGGATTTTTTAGTGCTTTCAAAACTGCTTATAATCTTATGTCTGTGCCCATCAGCTTTTTCTAGGATCTTCTAGAATACTCTAGAATTTTTCAGGACTTCCGTATACTTCAGCATCCCTCAAAGTTTATTAGAGCTCTTATTAGAGCTTTTTTTAGGGCTTCAGAATCTAATCACCACGTTTCAGGACACTTCAGGAATTCTCAGAATTTATCAACCCACCCCAAAACTTTTCACAACTCTTTAGAGCACCTGAATGTACTTTAGGGTCCTTAAGAATTTCTCACAACATTTTATTACTCCTTACCAATCTTCTTCGGGATTTTTTGGGACGTGGATAACAGGGCTCTTTATTCTACTGTAAGTCAATACATTTGAACTATGATAAGGGGCTGTTCAAGTATTACGCAAGCATACATTTCATCTAATTTTAATTTTAACTTTGTTTAATTTTATTTGTTTTGCTGGCAATGGGAAAATTGCAGAAAAAATCTAACCTACAGTAAGGGATAAAAAATAATGCATATTTTTATATAGTATTAGTACTCTGCACTATCCTTTACACCCAGAATATTTTAGGACTCCTTAGACGCTCTCAGAACATTTCAGGACTCTTTACTGCTACTAAGGATTTCTTAGGATCCATTTTTAGAATTTTGCTAAGGTTCTTTTCAGGATTTTTTAGTGCTTTCAAAACTGCTTATAATCTTATGTCTGTGCCCATCAGCTTTATTTAGGATCTTCTAGAATACTTTAGAATTTTTCAGGAATTCCGTGTACTTCAGCATCCCTCAAAGTATATTAGAGCTCTTATTAGAGCTTTTTTAGGGCTTCAGAATCTAATCACCACGTTTCAGGACTCTTCAGGCATTCTAAGAATTTATCAACCCACACCAAAACTCTTCACAACTCTTTAGAGCACCTGAATTTCCTTTAGGATCCTTAAGAATTTCTCACAACATTTTATTACTCCTTACAAATCTTCTTCGGGATTCTTTGGGACGTGGCTAACAGGGCTCTTTATTCTACTGCAACTCAATAATTTTGAACTATAATAAGGGGCTTTTCAAGTATTACGGAAGCATACATTTAATTTAATTTTAATTTTAACTTTGTTTAATTTTATTTATTTTTGCTGGCAATGTGAAAATTGCAGAATTTTTTTTTCCTAAAGTAAGAGATCAAAAATAATGCATATTTTGTATATAGTATTAGTGCTCTTCACTATCCTTCACCCAGAATCTTTCAGGACTTTTTAGGCGCTCTCAGAACATTTCAGGACTCATCACTGCTACTAAGAATTTTTTAGGATCCATCATAACCTTCGAAGATTCAGTTTTAGAATTTTGCTAAGCTTCTTTTCAGGATTTTTTAGTGCTTTCAAAACTGCTTATAATCTTATGTCTGTGCCCATCAGCTTCTTCTAGGATCTTCTAGAATACTTTAGAATTTTTCAGGACTTCCGTATACTTCAGCATCCCTCAAAGTTTATTAGAGCTTTTTTTAGGGCTTCAGAATCTAATCACCACGTTTCAGGACTCTTCAGGAATTCTCAGAATTTATCAACCCACACCAAAACTTTTCACAACTCTTTAGAGCACCTGAATGTCCTTTAGGATCCTTAAGAATTTCTCACAACATTTTATTACTCCTTACCAATCTGCTTCGGGATTTTTTGGGACGTGGATAACAGGGCTCTTTATTCTACTGTAAGTCAATAAATTTGAACTAAGATAAGGGGCTGTTCAAGTATTACGCAAGCATACATTTCATTTAATTTTAATTTTAACTTTGTTTAATTTTATTTATTTTTGCTGGCAATGTGAAAATTGCAGAAAAAAAATTACCTAAAGTAAGAGATCAAAAATAATGCATATTTTGTATATAGTATTGGTGCTCTTCACTATCCTTTACACCCAGAATCTTTCAGGACTCTTTAGACGCTCTCAGAACATTTCAGGACTCTTCACTGCTACTAAGATTTTTTTAGGACCCATCATAACCTTCGAAGATCCAGTTTTTGAATTTTGCTAAGATTTTTTCAGGATTTTTTAGTGCTTTCAAAACTGCTCATAATCTTATGTCTGTGCCCATCATCTTCTTTTAAGATCTTCTAGAATACTTTAGAATTTTTAAGGACTTCCGTATACTTCAGCATCCCTCAAAGTTTATTAGAGCTCTTATTAGAGCTTTTTTTAGGGCTTCAGAATCTAATCACCACGTTGCAGGACTCTTCAGGAATTCTCAGAATTTATCAACCCACACCAAAACTTCTCACAACTCTGTAGAGCACCTGAATGTCCTTTAGGATCCTTAAGAATTTCTCACAACATTTTATTACTCCTTACCAATCTTCTTCGGGATTTTTTGGGACGTGGATAACAGGGCTCTTTATTCTACTGTAAGTCAATAAATTTGAACTATGATGAGGGGCTGTTCAAGTATTACGCAAGCATACATTTCATTTAATTTTAACTTTGTTTAATTTTATTTATTTTTGCTGGCAATGTGAAAATTGCAGAAAAAAATTTACCTAAAGTAATAGATCAAAAATAATGCATATTTTGTATATAGTATTAGTGCTCTTCACTATCCTTCACCCAGAATCTTTCAGGACTCTTTAGGCGCTCTCAGAACATTTCAGGACTCATCACTGCTACTAAGAATTTTTTAGGATCCATCATAACCTTCGAAGATCCAGTTTTAGAATTTTGCTAAGGTTCTTTTCAGGATTTTTTAGTGCTTTCAAAACTGCTTATAATCTTATGTCTGTGCCCATCAGCTTCTTTCAGGATCTTCTAGAATACTTTAGAATTTTTCAGGAATTCCGTGTACTTCAGCATCCCTCAAAGTTTATTAGAGCTCTTATCAGAGCATTTTTCAGGCCGTCAGAATCTAATTTCCACGATTCAGGACACTTCAGGAATTCTCAGAATTTATCAGCCCACACCAAAACTCTTCACAACTCTTTAGAACACCTTCTTCCATGGATATCAGGGCTCTTCAGAAATTTGCAGGATTTCTCAAGACCTTTGTAAACCCATCAGTATTCTTCAGGATGTTTCGGAATCCTTAAAAATGGTGCAGGATACTTTAAAATTATTTAGGATGTCCCCGAAATATATAGAACTCTTCTGAAATAACTATAATTCGTTACCATTTTTAGCAAAGTCCAGAATGAAAAAGCGCATTTCAGGATCCTTGAGGATTCTTCAGGATTTTTCAGTGGCTTTAAGGATCAAACAGATCTTGTCAGAGTTCTTCAACATCCTTCAAATCTTTCCAGGAGTCGTTAATACTTTTCACTATCCTTGGGGACACTCCTACAATCTCTCAGGATTGCTTAGGATTTTCCAGGATTCGACACAATCCTTCAGACTATTTATAGCAGTTTTTTTAATTTATAGGATTTAAATCATGGGGCTTTAGAACAACTATTTCATTGATATATTTATTTTATACTTTATCTGTTTATGTATTTTGTCTTTTCATGTCTTATTTTTTGATTTTTAGTGTTTTTCATTTTTTTTTTATTTTATCATACTACTTTTTTCTTTTGCGTTTACATTTTTTGTATCTTTTTGGGGGCCTAAAGTGTTCTGACGGGTTGACGAAGCTGCAAAAATCTGATAAAGGTTGAAGCCTTGACAGTTCTGAAAAATTTTTAAGTGCTAAAATGCCCTGGGAAGTTCTAAAAGAGTTACCTATATTAAAAAATGCTGTTAAATTGAGAAAAGAGGCCTAATGGGTCCTGAGGAATCCTCAGAAATTCTTAGAGATTTTAAAGACCACTGAAGTGTTCTGAAATGTTCTAAAGGCCGGCAAAATGGTAAATAATTTTATAAACTTCGGAGAACTTTTAAAACGCCTGGATATATTTATTTTGGAAGGTAGGGATAAATACTGAGGAATCCTAAAGGATTAAAAAAAAACAACCAAGGATACAGCTTGGGCACCTGCATCTTAAGTACCTAATTCATGAAAAAAAGTGGTTGTGTTAAAATCGTCCCTTCTTGTATTTCATGGTTACACTTAATTGTCGAGCAGAAAAGAGTAATAATTACTTTTCCGGCAGCGGTAAAAACCTGCGGCGGGCGGCAGGAAAAGCGAAGGCAGGCAGCACGCTCGTCGTGCTTAATTCGATTTGCAGGACTCTCGCTCTCCTGCAGATTGCTTTATTAGTGGCTCATTAAGAGGCGGCGGCGTGGGTGTGTTGTTTGTAGTGCGCGCGTCGTCCTTTCTTCGTGATCCCGTAAATGAAATTAATTACCATTTCAACAGGTGGCAGCGTCGAAAGACCCACTCCACCGAGATAACTAAGCCAAGAAAGAGTTCTCTTTCCGGCCGGAACGCCCGCCCGCCGTTCCGCGCTCCTTAATTGAACGATCATTAAATCCGCCTTGATTTCGTTAAAAGTCGTCCCTTATTTGTCCTTGTTTCTTTCTGCCGGTATCGGCGCCCCAACGGCCCGGCCGCATCAATAAGTCTGAATCAATAGGTTTGGGGTTGGTACGGGCGGCGTGTGCCTGACGATCCAATAACTGCCACAATGCATTCGGATTACAGTCAATTCACATACAAAGATTTACTTCTTGGGGAGCGGAGGGACGACGGCAGTGGCGGGGTTAGCGGCAGCCAACGCACATACTGCCTGTGGAACTGTCTTAAACATTGAAATTGTCAAATATAATCTCTTCGGAAGACTCACACAGTGCTGAAGAAACAAAAACATAAGCTGAGTTTGTATGTGTCACACCAACAGCTCCCTTTCGTTCCCTTTTTCTTTAATCAGTTTCTCCAACCCATTCCAAACACATCTTCGCCTCGCGCTCCCTTCGCCCGCCGCCCCCGGATCGTTAAGAAACGCCAAAGAATTGCAGATTTTCATATCGAATAGGTGTTATAAGCAAACAGGGCGGTAACGACTCGGCAAACGGCGTCAATTTATTTTAAATTGCATCGGCAAGTGCCTCGACAAAGGGAAAATGAAAAATAAACCTCTCGTAGCTTGTGTGAGCTTTTGAAAACTCATATTACGGACGATACAAAAGCGAGATTGTGACGACTAACTAAAAATAAGTTCCTCTCTCACATCAAAGACATAGAAAATATATCAATTTCCTTTGTGCCGGAGAAAAAATTCCGGCTTTTGTTTGCGCAAATGCTCATACATTCGGAGCTTTGTACGTGTATAACGAGGACCTTAACAACGGCGGAGTATGATTGAAGATGCACGAGATAGGCTCGTCACGAGGGCGCGGTAATGGGCGGCTGGGGCGGCGATAAAAAGGTGACGAGCGGAGGACGTCGCCGAAGGCGTGCGATAGCGCACGCACGGGGAGATTGCCACCACGTTAGGGTATGTTAAAAATAATTTCGGGAAAAGTTTGCAAATGACTGTATACTGGTAAAGGAGAGAATAGTTTTTTAATTCACGTCCATCCATTAGAGACTACGATTTGTCTAATATTAAGTAGCAAACCAGATCAAAATTAACTTTTTGCTTTATTTCAAGAACAGTTTTGTTTTCAGTGATTCAACCATACGTCTTGTTATAATTGGTTTCAAAAATGCATTATTGTCCTGTAGAGGATCTATATCTTTTTCTCTCAGTGCCATATCCTCGATGGACGTTGACCAACGCTTGCACTCAAAAACGGTTCTCTGAAGTCTATGGGTTCTGGTCCAGGACTTCTTTCTGTAACTATGAACAAATAAAATTTCCAAAAGCACGAGAAAACACAAGAAAAATTGCTTCTTCGATGTTCTATTTTAAAACCTACTTTTTTTTACGGATTTTCATATATCTTCTCCAAATTTCGTATTTTGACATCGGTGTGTTCCAAGTTTCAAAAATTCTCAGAAATGACCATGGATCTTTAATACATGACTATGACAGTTTTTACGTTTTCTAGTATATGTACAAACGAAAAATAGCTGCTTCGATGTTCTATTCTAAAACCTAATTTTTTTACGAATTTTCAAGTATCTTCTCCAAATTTCGTATTTCGGCATCAGTATCATCAATGTTTCAATAATTGTCAGAAATAATCCCGGAAGTCATATGCGTTACTGTGACTTTTTTTTACGTATTCTAGTGTATAAACAAACGAAAAATTGCTTCTTCAATCTTCTATAATAAAGCTTAAATTTTTTACGAATTTTCAAGTGCTATCCAAGTTTCGTGTTAAGACATCGGTGTGTTCCAAGTTTCTCAAAAATTCTCAGAAATGACCATGGATCTTTAATACATGACTATGACAGTTTTTACGTTTTCTAGTATATGTACAAACGAAAAATAGCTGCTTCGATGTTCTATTCTAAAACCTAATTGTTTTACGAATTTTCAAGTATCTTCTCCAAATTTCGTATTTTGGCATCAGTATCATCAATGTTTCAATAATTGTCAGAAATAATCTCGGAAGTCATATGCGTTACTGTGACTTTTTTTACGTATTCTAGTGTATAAACAAACGAAAAATTGCTTCTTCAATCTTCTATAATAAAGCTTAAATTTTTTACGAATTTTCAAGTGCTATCAAAGTTTCCCGTTTAGACATCGGTGTGTTCCAAATTTCAAAAATTCTCAGAAATAACCATGGATCTTTAATACATGACTATGACAGTTTTTACGTTTTCTAGTATATGGACAAACGAAAAATAGCTGCTTCGATGTTCTATTCTAAAACCTAAATTTTTTACGAATTTTCAAGTATCTTCTCCAAATTTCGTATTTTGGCATCAGTATCATCAATGGTTCAATAATTGTCAGAAATAATCTCGAAAGTCATATGCGTTACTGTGACTTTTTTTTACGTATTCTAGTGTATAAACAAACGAAAAATTGCTTCTTCAATCTTCTATAATAAAGCTTAAATTTTTTACGAATTTTCAAGTGCTATCCAAGTTTCGTGTTTAGACATCGGTGTGTTCCAAGTTTCAAAAATTCTCAGAAATAACCATGGATCTGTAATACATGACTATGACAGATTTAACGTTTTCTAGTATATGTACAAACGAAAAATAGCTGCTTCGATGTTCTATTCTAAAACCTAATTTTTTTACGAATTTTCAAGTATCTTCTCCAAATTTCGTATTTTGGCATCAGTATCATCAATGTTTCAATAATTGTCAGAAATAAACCCGGAAGTCATATGCGTTACTGTGACTGTTTTTACGTATTCCAGTGTATGTACAAAGAAAAAAATGCTTCTTCAATCTTCTATAATAAAACTTAAATTTTTTACGAATTTTCAAGTGCTATCCAAGTTTCGTGTTTGGACATCGGTGTGTTCCAAGTTTCAAAAATTCTCAGAAATAACCATGGATCTTTAATACATGACTATGACAGTTTTTACGTTTTCTAGTATATGTGCAAATGAAAAATTGCTTCTTCAATCTTCTTTAATAAAGCTTATTTTTTTACGAATTTTCAAGTGCTATCCAAGTTTCGTGTTTAGACATCGGTGTGTTCCAAGTTTCAAAAATTCTCAGAAATAACCATGGATCTGTAATACATGACTATGACAGATTTAACGTTTTCTAGTATATGTACAAACGAAAAATAGCTGCTTCGATGTTCTATTCTAAAACCTAATTTTTTTACGAATTTTCAAGTATCTTCTCCAAATTTCGTATTTTGGCATCAGTATCATCAATGTTTTAATAATTGTCAGAAATAATCCCGGAAGTCATATGCGTTACTGTGACTTTTTTTACGTTTCCTAGTGTATAAACAAACAAAAAATTGCTTCTTCAATCTTCTATAATAAAACTTACATTTTTTACGAATTTTCAAGTGCTATCCAAGTTTCGTGTTTAGAGGATCGGTGTGGTCCAAGTTTCAAAAATTCTCAGAAATAACCTTGGATCTTTAATACATGGCTATTACAGTTTTTACGTTTTCTAGTGTATGTACAAGCGAAAAATACCTTCTTCGATGTTCTTTAACAAAACCTAAATTTTTGACGAATTTTCAAGTATAATCCAAATTTCGTGTTTGAACATCGGTGTGTTCCAAGATTCAAAAATTCTCAGAAATAACCATGAATCTTTATACGTTACTTGTCGGTGTTTTTAAGTAGCCTAGGATATGTATAAATGAAAAACTGCTTCTTCGATGTTGTATTATAAAATAATTTTTTTTTACGAGTTTTCATGTATCTTCTCCAAATTTTGTGTTTAGAGATCGGTGTGTTCCAAGTTTCAAAAATTCTCAGAAATAACCATGGATCTTTAATACATGACTATTACAGTTTTTATGTACAACCGAAAAATAGCTGCTTCGATGTTCTATTCTAAAACCTAATATTTTTTACGAATTTTCAAGTATCTTCTCCAAATTTCGTATTTTGGCATCAGTATCATCAATGTTTCAATAATTGTAAGCAATAATCCCGGAAGTCATATGCGTTACTGTGACTGTTTTTACGTATTCCAGTGTATGTACAAACGAAAAATTGCTTCTTCAATCTTCTATAATAATACTTAAATTTTTTACGAATTTTCAAGTGCTATCCAAGTTTCGCGTTTAGACATCGGTGTGTTCCAAATTTCAAAAATTCTCAGAAATAACCATGGATCTTTAATACATGACTGTGACAGTTTTTACGTTTTCTAGTATATGTATAAACGAAAAATAGCTGCTTCGATGTTCTATTCTAAAACATAATTTTGTTACAAATTTTCAAGTATCTTCTCCAAATTTCGTATTTGACATCAGTACCTTCAATGTTTCAACGATTGTCAGAAATAATCCCGGAAGTCATATGCGTTACTGTGACTGTTTTTACGTATTCCAGTGTATGTACAAACGAAAAATTGCTTCTTCAATCTTCTATAATGAAACTTAAATTTTTTACGAATTTTCAAGTGCTATCCAAGTTTCGTGTTTAGACATCGGTGTGTTCCAAGTTTCAAAAATTCTCAGAAATAACCATGGATCTTTAATACATGACTATGACAGATTTTACGTTTTCTAGTATATGTACAAACGAAAAATAGCTGCTTCGATGTTCTATTCTAAAACCTAAATTTTTGACTAATTTTCAAGTCTTATCCAAATTTTGTGTTTAAACATCGGTGTGTTCCAAGATTCAAAAATTCTCAGAAATAACCATGGACTTTTATACGTTACTGTGAGATTTTGTTAAGTAGCCTAGTCTATGTACAAAGGAAAAACTGCTTCTTGGATGTTCTATTATAAAATATAGTTTTTTTACGAGTTTTCAAGTATCTTCTCCAAATTTTGTGTTTAGAGATTGGTGTTTTCCAAGTTTCAAAAATTCTCAGAAATAACCATGGATCTTTAATACAGGACTATTACAATTTTTACGTTTTCTAGTGTATGTACAAGCGAAAAATAGCTTCTTCGATGTTCTATGACAAAACCTAAATTTTTGACAAATTTTCAAGTCTTATCCAAATTTCGTGTTTAAACATCGGTGTGTTCTAAGTTTCAAAAATTCTCAGAAATAACCATGGATCTAGATCTATACGTCAATTTTTCAGTAATTGTCAGAAATAATGGTTGTTTTTTAAAGTTTTATTATTTTCAGTGCGTCTTAGTGTTAACACGTAATGAATAACTATAATGATAAAAATAACAACCATTGAACTATAAAAAGTTTAAATCACTGATATCTCTTAAAATAATACAAAAAAATAAAGCCGCCCCTGCTTGCCGACACGAGCGAAAAATCACTCAGTGATTGAACGTTCTTGGCAAACTGTTTTAAAGCATAGAAACAAAGCTTACGACTTCGCTGGTCGTCTAGATAGCATCAGTGCACAATACCGTTTGGGGCAACTATACCAGCTTTGAGTTGCTTTTGGCTTCGTATCTCATTTTTAGTATTTTCGGATCTTCATCTGTCTGTGTTAACCACTGTTTGATTTTACAAATTAATGATCCTTCATTAATATAATAAACTTCTTGTTAATCAAGCAAACTAAAGATTAAATTCCTGTGATAAAATCCTGCTTGATTTTCGCAGTCTAAACGCAATCTCCGCCGCCACTGTTCGCGAGGGAGTCACGTCACCCCCGACTCCCGCTTCTTAAAGTTCCTCTTCCGTGTGTGGGAGAGGAGGGGCGACCTTAAGCCCTTTTAGGCGAGACGTGTGTGCTGTGGATGCCGCTCAACAACCCGTGAAATATTACAAAGTTCGCAGGATTCGGCGGAGCGACGAAATACCGCTTTTTCCGTGCGGCAGGAATTGCATCCGCGAACATTACTTAAACCCGAGGCGTTCGATCGAGTGCTGAAACTCCGCAGACTAATTCTAATTACCGCTAATATATTTAGTCCGGCGGGTCGGTTCTCTCACCTTATAAATCTCCCCGCGTCGGAAACGGCCTGCCTCGGTGCTGCGAAACGAAGAGGGGTCGCAGGTGGTCGAAAAAATTTCCTGACGTGGTCGGGTCCGCGGCGCTGTTGGTACAGGTGGCGCAGTGCCCTGGAATGAAGGATTTATATGACCCACACGTTTCACAAAAATTATAAAGCCGTTTTCTCACGCAGGTGGGAGGTCGGGGAGCAACGTTTAGGTTTCTAAGGTTGCAGGTGCTGGATAAGTAATGGGGGGAGGGCGGGACATTTAGATAATGACACAGATAATAGTAATGTCGGGGCTAGTGTTAGGTGCTCGCTGTCATTATGAGTCGGAATTGCTTGGGTAAATTGTAAATTAAGTGGTGGTGCTAGAAATATAAATAAATTTTTTTATACACCTCTTCAAACTGCTCGCCCCAAAATCCCAAACTCCGCACAGACCCTTTTCTCGTTCGTGTGTTGCCTGGACTGTACAACATCTCATTTTATTATAATATATTTCCTCTGGTGATTTGTGTGCGAGGCGTCCTGGCGCTCCCTCCGTCTTAAGCTTCCCTCGCTCGCTCGAGCTGATTCGGGAATAATTCCTCATACATTTTCCCCGTCCCCGACTTTATTTCTTCTCGTTTTACTTCTTTTCTCGGGAGAGAGCGGAGACTTATTGCCTTCCACTGCGAAACATCTTCGTCCGCCGCCCCCGACCCCACCGCCGCTCCCACGCCGTCGACACGCACACACGTCCTCCATATAGAGCTTTGATCTCGCCGGCGGCGGTCGCGCGAGAAGCCGCCCGGAATTTGCGGAATTTATTAATCAACGATTACGGTGTTGCGGGTTTTGGAAAAAAAATTGTAGATACTAGAAGGTTTTCTGTAATTCGAGCATTGATTAAATGTAAATTTTCTTCAGATCTTAGATATACTCAGTATAGAAAGTCCTAGAATTGTTTACTGGAAGTATAAAAATTTCAAATGTTGACTACCGGGTGTACCACAACTGCAGAGAGCCTTCATAAATGAAAAAAAATATGATTCAGGTGTCATTCGATTCGTAATTGCACCAAGAATTTTTTAGTCGAAAATGAATATCCGCAAATAAAAATTACAAAAGTTATAAACAATAATTAAGTAAACAAAAAAAAGGTGTTTACGTTTTTTGCAAATATTTCAAAAACTATTTGAGATCTTTAAAGAGCAGGAAATTTTCCAAATAGGGTACTACCTCCCGGAATTGTCCTGGCAATATCTATAACATTAATTTAGCGGCGAAAAAAGACAAAAGTTCTCATCTTATTCATTTCTCAATTTTTCAGTTTCTGATACGTAATATATACAGATTTTTAGTCCATTTAGTCAAAAATGATATGGTTTTTTGTGACTAAAAAGCGTATTGTTTTGGCACCGTTTATGAGTGCGGTGGGTGGGCGGGCCACCCTGTCCACTATACTCATCGACTGACTAAATGGATGAGAAATAACAAAAAATGTCAAAAAATAGTTGTCATTCCTATACCCTTAGTCAATCAGTCAGTTGTGGATGCGGAGGCCCACCCGCCCACCGCATTCACTTGTGGTGCCATGAACCATATGGTTTTTAGTCACAAAGACAACTGTGAGATACAAGAAACGAAATTTGGATACAATATGAAAATGGTTGTCATTGTTCCGAAATAGTTTGTCAACCATCCATCAAAAATGTAAATTTGAGTATATGCATACATATATATTTTGGTATATATCTATTTTGATGAATACATTATGAAAATTGTTGTCATTCCGAACCAATTTGTCAACCACTTATTGATTTTTTTTTTCTTTAAAAACTAGAACTCACTCTTGTGTTCAATCAGGGAAATATGACCTTCTTGGAGTATGTTTCTTTAATGGGTCAGCGCATAGCGCGAGGCACCAATTTCAATGATCCAGAGAAAAGCAAATTTTCACAACAGGCTACAGTGTAAAGGACAAGCATTGGTTCAGCGGGGTTTTAAAAAGTGTAAATTTGCAATTTTCAAATAAATTCGCCTAGCAGTTCTGTCAGTTTTGATACCAACATAACTTAAATAAACTGAAATATTCCTAACTCTGCGACTGTACAATATTACGTGTTTACAGTGCCGATCTTATAAAATATATTCACGATTTCTAACCTGACTAATTAAGTCACCATTTATTTACATAGCACCCCGATTTCCTTTGCCATTACTTCCGTCATTCCAATTTTCCGCTCCAATGCACGATTCCGCAGTATCCACCTGAAACCTCGAGACGAAAATGCAGAATAAATGTACTTCGCATGCACTCATCCTCCATTCAAATGTTCGAGTAATGGCAGCACATGTGGCGTCCCAGCGCGGCGTCGCCCCCCAACCGACGTCGGGCGCGGGAGGGCGGAAGGGCGTCTGCAGAGGAGGGAATAAAGAGAGCTCGAGATGGATGTGCAGGGTTTGGGGTGCTCACACGACGCGAAAACGCCAAAGAAAGCCATCAGGGGAACGCGATGTGGGAGCACAGCTGAGGATACGGGAAAAAATAAGATGGATTGATGGAGAAGAAAAGTGATTAGGTTCGGGAGGCTGGAGGCGGGAGGCGGCAGGGAGAGGAGCGCGTTTATAGTGACACAACAAGGAGAGTGTGTTTACTGTGGAAAATTTAACTTTGTAAACTAGGAGATAGAAGTCGAGGATTGATTTAAGTCGTTAAGTAGATGGCAGGTTGGCTTCTACGAAAAAAATATGCCTTATTGTTGAAAGAGCCTCGAGTCACGGCTTATCATTTGCAATGTCCTCTAGAAAGGCTTAGAAGTTGTCACTACGTGTATTTCAGTGGGCGGCGCGGCCCCCGTCGCCGCCCCACGTCCAAATTAAATTTTAATATGAGCTTTCTTTGTTGTGAACGTAATAAAATACATTATAACGAAAGCAATTCCGAAAGATGAAAATAATATGGTTGGCGGTGTAGTATTTCAGAGATGTTAAGTTATAACCTTGCTGTAGCTTTTCTCAAAATTAATACCGCGTTCTGGATAAAAATAAACGAAGACGTTTGTGAGCAAGCAGCCCATAATTTATATATTTTTCAGGCATTATTACCCGCGGACATTAGCGCTTTCTCGCTGTTTTTCTTTTAGTTCCGCCCTCAAATTATTCTCATACTTCGCTTCAGCCGTTTTATGTCTCACGTATCAGCGAGATGAGGAACGCTTTCCCAGGTTTATTAATTAGAGGATTTAAGTGCTTCTAAAATCGACGATCATTTTTAGTGATGCTTAAAACAAGGATTGCGGCATTATGAACAATGTAATTTTATAAGTAAGACAACAGGTTGATGTGAATATATACTAGGTGTCTCAAAATCTATTTATGTTCAAAATGTCAAAACAAGAATAAGGAAAGAGAAAAATATCAAGTTGACAAATAAATAAGAAATATATTTCAAGTAAACTAAATATGTATGAAAATTAATAGCGACTTTAACAAAATATACAATACATTATATTTTATCCAAATATATTAACGAAATAGCAAACTGCGAATTATCAAATTAGAGCAATGACATAACATCAATGTTAACAAAATGCCAAAATATTAAATTTAGGGAAAGGAAAAAATATCAAATTTACAAAATTGCTAAATATCAAATTATTGAAATAACAAAAAATGAAATTATGGAAATATCGATTTAACGTAAAATTTAACTATGTGCATAACAAAATATTAAAGAAGATTAAGAAAATGTTAAAATGACGAAAATTCCTAATAAAAATAAACCACACAACGAAATATTAAAATATCAAATCAATCGAAGATAAAATTTTCTGAAATTTTTGTGGTAAAATATCGAGTTGACCTAATGAAGCGATGTAAAATTAATAGAACAAAATATCACATTAACAAAACGCTAAACTATTGAAACATCAAATCATCAAACGAACATCAAATTATTATCATAATATGGCTAAATTTCAAATTAACGAAATATCAAATTAAGGAAATCAGAAAAAATTAAATTATTTAAATATATTAAAGAAATAATAAACAATAAAAACTATAAAATTAATAAAAGATATCAGATAACCAGATACCAAAATATCAAAGGAATGGAATATCAAACTATCAGAAATGGCAAAATATCAAGTCGACGTAATGAAACGATGTTAAATTAATAGAACATTCAAATATCTCTCATATTAATGAGTTATCAAAATATCAGTTAACAAAACACTAAACTCAAGAAACATCAAATCCTTAAAAACAACATCAAATTATCATAATAATAAAATATTGAATTTAACGAAATGGAAAAATATCAAATTCGTAAAATGGTTAAATTTCAAATTAACGAAATATGAAATTAGAAAAATAACAAAAAATTAAATTTTGGAAATACCGATTTAGTGAAATTACAAATTCAACTAATGTTATGCTTTAAAATAAATGCAATGTGAAAATTTCTAATAAAAAATTCATCAATTAACGAAATATCAAAATATCAAATGAATGGAGTAAATAAACAAAATAAGATAATGTGAAATTAACGAAATGTTTTGCTATAGAATAAATGCAATATAAAAATTCCTAATAAAAAAATATAACAATTAACGAAATATCAAAATATCAAATGAATGGGGTATCAAAATTTCAGAAAAGGCAAAGTCGATGTAATGAAGCAACGTTAATAGAACATTCAAACATCACATCAATGAATTATCAAATATTGCAGCCCTGCATAGGATTAACGAAATTTCACTCACTAATAACGAAAGAACAAAAACGAAATGTCAAATTAACGAAACAAAAAAAATGTCAAAGAAATGGGCGATTATCAAATATGTAATGAAATATTAAATTTAATGAAATAGAAAAATATCTAAATATCGTATTAACGAAAAATCAAGTTTATGAAAAAATAAAATATCGAAACGTCAAATTAACAAAATTTCTAATTTAACGAAATGGCGAAATAAATTAATGGAATGGCATATAACGATACTTCAAATACCACACTGAAAACGAAATAGGAAAATACCGGACTAATAATATTAAAATAGCAATTTAACTGAATATCAAACATGAAATTATCGAAATATCAAAATATCAAATTAGGAAAATATCAGAACAGAAATATCAAATTAGCGATATAGCAAAAGGTAGAATTAACAAATTGCCAAACTGTCAAATTAATAAACTAATATAGAATTTTTTAATTAAAAAAGTATGATATTAACGAAATTTGAAAAGATCAAATTAATGAATTATCAAAATATCAATTAACAAAACACTAAACTCAAGAAACATCAAATCCTTAAAAACAACATCAAATTATCATAATAATAAAATATTGAATTTAACGAAATGGAAAAATATCAAATTCATAAAACGGCTAAATTTTAAATTAACGAAATATGAAATTAGGAAAACAACAAAAAATTAAATTATGGAAATATCGATTTAGTGAAATTACAAATTCAACTAATGTTATGCTATAAAATAACTGCAATGTGAAAATTCTTAATAAAAAAATTCATCAATTAACGAAATATTAAAATATCAAATGAATGGAGTAAATAAACAAAATAAGATAATGTGAAATTAATGAAATGTTTTGCTATAGAATAAATGCAATATAAAAATTCCTAATAAAAAAATATATCAATTAACGAAATATCAAAATTTCAAATGAATGGAGTATCAACATTTCAGAGAAGGCAAAGTCGATGTAATGAAGCGATGTTAATAGAACATTCAGACATCACACTAATAAATTATCAAATATTGCAGCCCTGCATAGGATTAACGAAATTTCACTCACTAATAACGAAAGAACAAAAACGAAATGCCAAATTAACGAAACAAAAAAAAATGTTAAAGAAATGGGCGATTATCAAATATGTAATGAAATATTAAATTTAATGAAATAGAAAAATATCTAAATATCGTATTAACGAAAAATCAAGTTTATGAAAAAATAAAATATCGAAACGTCAAATTAACAAAATTTCTAATTTAACGAAATGGCGAAATAAATTAATGGAATGGCATATAACGATACTTCAAATACCACACTGAAAACGAAATAGGAAAATACCGGACTAATAATATTAAAATAGCAATTTAACTAAATATCAAACATGAAATTATCGAAATATCAAAATATCAAATTAGGAAAATGTTATAACAGAAATATCAAATTAGCGATATAGCAAAAGGTAGAATTAACAAATTGCCAAACTATCAAATTAATAAACTAATATAGAATTTTTTAATTAAAAAATTATGATATTAACGAAATATGAAAACATAAAATTAATGAATTATCAAAATATCAGTTAACAAAACACTAAACTCAAGAAACATCAAATCCTTAAAAACAACATCAAATTATCATAATAATAAAATATTGAATTTAACGAAATGGAAAAATATCAAATTCGTAAAATGGCTAAATTTCAAATTAACGAAATATGAAATTAGAAAAATAACAAAAAATTAAATTTTGGAAATACCGATTTAGTGAAATTACAAATTCAACTAATGTTATGCTTTAAAATAAATGCAATGTGAAAATTTCTAATAAAAAATTCATCAATTAACGAAATATCAAAATATCAAATGAATGGAGTAAATAAACAAAATAAGATAATGTGAAATTAACGAAATGTTTTGCTATAGAATAAATGCAATATAAAAATTCCTAATAAAAAAATATAACAATTAACGAAATATCAAAATATCAAATGAATGGGGTATCAAAATTTCAGAAAAGGCAAAGTCGATGTAATGAAGCAATGTTAATAGAACATTCAAACATCACATTAATGAATTATCAAATAATGCAGCCCTGCATAGGATTAACGAAATTTCACTCACTAATACATAACGAAAGAACAAAAACGAAATGTCAAATTAACGAAACAGAAAAAAAAAGTTAAAGAAATGGGCGATTATCAAATATGTAATGAAATAGAAAAATATCTAAATATCGTATTAACGAAAAATCAAATTTATGAAAAAACAAAATATCGAAATGTCAAATAAAAAAAAATAATTTAACGAAATGGCGAAATAAATTAATGGAATGGCAAATCACAATACTTCAAATACCAGACTGAAAACGAAATAGGAAAATCCCGGACTAATAATATTAAAATAGCAATTTAACTAAATATCAAACATGAAATTATCGAAATATCAAAATATCAAATTAGGAAAATATCAGAACAGAAATATCAAATTAGCGATATAGCAAAAGGTAGAATTAACAAATTGCCAAACTATCAAATTAATAAACTAATATAGAATTTTTTAATTAAGAAAGTATGATATTAACGAAACATGCAAACATAAAATTAATGAATTATCAAAATATCAGTTAACAAAACACTAAACTCAAGAAATATCACATCCTTAAAAACAACATCAAATTATCATAATAATAAAATATTGAATTTAACGAAATGGAAAAATATCAAATTCATAAAACGGCTAAATTTCAAATTAACGAAATATGAAATTAGGAAAACAACAAAAAATTAAATTATGGAAATACTGATTTAGTGAAATTACAAATTCAACTAATGTTATGCTTTAAAATAAATGCAATGTGAAAATTCCTAATAAAAAAATTCATCAATTAACGAAATATCAAAATATCAAATTAATGGAGTAAATAAACAAAATAAGATAATGTGAAATTAACGAAATGTTTTGCTATAGAATAAATGCAATATGAAAATTCCTAATAAAAAATATATCAATTAACGAAATATCAAAATATCAAATGAATGGGGTATCAAAATTTCAGAAAAGGCAAAGTCGATGTAACAGAGCAATGTTAATAGAACATTCAAACATCACATTAATGAATTATCAAATATTGCAGCCCTGCATAGGATCAACGAAATTTCACGCACTAATAACGAAAGAACAAAAACGAAATGTCAAATTAACGAAACAAAAAAAAAATGTTAAAAAAATGAGCGATTATCAAATATGTAATGAAATAGAAAAATATCTAAATATCGTATTAACGAAAAATCAAATTTATGAAAAAATAAAATATCCAAACGTCAAATTAACAAAATTTCTAATTTAACGAAATAGCGAAATAAATTAATGGAATGGCATATAACGATACTTCAAATACCAGACTGAAAACGAAATAGGAAAATACCGGACTAATATTAAAATAGCAATTTAACTAAATATCAAACATGAAATTATCGAAATATCAAAATATCAAATTAGGTAGAATTAACAAATTGCCAAACTATCAAATTAATAAACTAATATAGAATTTTTTAATTAAGAAAGTATGATATTAACGAAACATGAAAACATAAAATTAATGATTTATCAAAATATCAGTTAACAAAACACTAAACTCAAGAAACATCAAATCCTTAAAAACAACATCAAATTATCATAATAATAAAATATTGAATTTAAAGAAATGGAATGATATCAAATTCATAAAACGGCTAAATTTCAAATTAACGAAATATGAAATTAGGAAAACAACAAAAAATTAAATTATGGAAATACCGATTTAGTGAAATTACAAATTCAACTAATGTTATGCTTTAAAATAAATGCAATGTGAAAAATCCTAATAAAAAAATTCATCAATTAACGAAATATCAAATGAATGGAGTAAATAAACAAAATAAGATAATGTGAAATTAACGAAATGTTTTGCTATAGAATAAATGAAATATGAAAATTCCTAATAAAAAAATATATCAATTAACGAAATATCAAAATATCAAATGAATGGGGTATCAAAATTTCAGAAAAGGCAAAGTCGATGTAATGAAGCAATGTTAATAGAACATTCAAACATCACATTAATGAATTATCAAATAATGCAGCCCTGCATAGGATTAACGAAATTTCACTCACTAATACATAACGAAAGAACAAAAACGAAATGTCAAATTAACGAAACAAAAAAAAATGTTAAAGAAATGGGCGATTATCAAATATGTAATGAAATGAAAAATATCTAAATATCGTATTAACGAAAAATTAAATTTATGAAAAAATAAAATATCGAAACCTCAAATTAACAAATTTTTTTAATTTAACAAAATGGCGAAATAAATTAATGGAATGGCATATAACGATACTTCAAATACCAGACTGAAAACGAAATAGGAAAATACCGGACTAATAATATTAAAATAGCAATTTAACTAAATATCAAACAAGAAATTATCGAAATATCAAATTAGGAAAATATCATAACAGAAATATCAAATTAGCGATATAGCAAAAGGTAAAATTAACAAATTGCCAAATTATCAAATTAGTAAACTAATATAGAATGTTCTAATTAAAAAAGTATGATATTAAAAAATATGAAAACATCAAATTAATGAATTATCAAAATTTCAGTTTCTTTATTATCAATCTTGGACGTAATCATTTTGAAAATTTTGATGTACACTTTGTCAATGAAAAATTAAATTAACGAAATGGCATATTACCGGATTAAAGGAATATTCAATATCACATGAACGATTAATCAAAATATTACATTAACGAAAAAGCGACTAAAACATTTAAAAAAATAACAATCGCGGCTTCTAAGAATTAACGAAATATAAAATTTGCAAAAGAGGGAAAAAACAGATTAATAAATTTGTAAATTATCACATTAACGGAACATTAAATCCACAAAATAGCAAAATATAGAATTAGGTGAAAATAAAAATATCAAATTAAGGATATATGAAATGAACGAAATAACAAAATATCTTAAGAACGAAATGGTGAAAGATCAATTTTATATAATAAAAGTTCTTAGATAAACGATATTATTGTATCAATAATAGATCAGACTAATGTTGTAAAATATGAAGACGTCCGATAAACTAACATATCACATAATAACGAATGAAAAAAATATTAGAATAACAAAATTTCAAAATTGTAAAATTTTGAAATTGTTTGATAGTAGGTATGAAAGCGTAAAATTGTGAAATTGTTTAACTTTAAAATTATGGCGTAAAACAAATATTGTTGTATCACAGATTTATTTTTAAAGCAAAAGAAATTGTAGAGTTTTAGAATTTTGAAATTGTAAAATGTTATTGTGGCTTTCTCTGGAGATAAATTTTGTTATTATGTAAAAGTGTGTAATTTAAAAATATTTGAAATATTTATCATTAAGAAATTGTGAAAATGTTGACACCATCATCGAAGAAGAACTGCGAGTGTGAATTTTAAAATTTGAAATCGTGATGAATGAATGTTGTAAATATCACATACCTTGTGGAATCGTCAAATTATATATTATATTACGAAATTGTGGAAATAGGTATCAATTTTGGAGTTGTGAAGAATTTTGAAATGTTAAAGGTGTGAGAATATTTTGAAACTTTGGCTTGTAGAATCTCAAATTTGTAAAATTGAAAAATTTCGAAGTTGTATAGCTGCGTAATTTGTAAATTCTAGGTGTGTTTTGTGATTTGAAAATTGTAAAATTTTGAATGAATGAAATAGTGATATAATCGTATACCTGGCGATGTGATATTAATAATTATATAAAATTTATAATTGTACACAACTTAAGTACTTTACCTTTACAAGGTGAGTCCACAGGTGGATACACGCCGCCCCACCCCCAACTCCGCCATTGTCTAAAATCCAACGTCTCCATCAACCGCCGGCGACCTACCGCACTAAATTCTCTCGTTTGCGAATTCTCATTAGAGGGGCGTTTTAATTCGCCTCCACATCCTTCACCTTCGCATTCCCCTAATTTTCGCCCCGGCACTTCTTCATTAAGTCGGTCAGTAGAGCGTCGCGACGCCACACTTTCACCATTTTTTTTTTCTCTCGTTTTGCGACCAACACTCTCACGGCCGGAGAGATGTAACAGACTAAATTTCGGGCCCCCTCCGGGTCACTAGGAAATCTTGTCAGTCACACTTTACCCTTCTGTTTCGGCATACGTTAAATGGTGGCATCCCGAATGTTTTGCATACGGGGTTGCGATGGGAAAACTGAATAATTATTATGCAGATGTATGCTAAAGGAGTGCTGTCACCTCGGTGAAGACGGTACGGGACGGATGAAACCCTTTAAAGGTGCACGGACCGGAAAGAGTGGCTGAAGTCACGTTATTGTAAACACGACGCAATTGCGAAAATATTGCCAATAATTAAATTGCAGATGCAACATCGGAAGTTAAAAATTACCAAACTCTGTATAATATCAATGGATACAAATAAAAGAAAGGGGTTGAGGAGTGGTGAAATATACGGTGGAAGAAACGGAAACGTTAACGCTCGATTTTACTACCAATCAATTTGTAGGAAGGAGTAAACTCCAAAAATTACTTGCCGCACTAACAATAACAATTCTTATCAGGATCTGCACTTCTTTTCTTAGTTCAGCGATCGCCCGCGATAACCCACATCGTGCTCGTTATTCCCGCGGTGTTTCCTCCGGTTATCTGATTAAATTTCGTGCGATTATAAAGCACACCATCATAGACGAATTAAAAAGAAAAACAAGCATTTGCATGGTAATGGGAACGAACCGCGCGCTTAAAATTCACGTTTAATTGGGTAGTTCATGCGTTTTCCGTCTTTTATTAATTCGGTCTACGTCCACTGGGGGGATTATTTACACAAAATGCCAAGGTCGGCCCTTTTCGATTACTTTCGCGGGGGGAACTGCTCGTCGGGGAGTTGGGGGCTGATTTGAATAACGTATGGAGTGGAGGAAAGACAGGAAAATTACTTGTTTTCGAGATGACATGGCGTTTTTCCACGTTTTTCTTTGGTGTGATGGAAGCTATTAGGATAATAAGTCATTTTTGATTGGTGTTGTTAAGTATATGGGTGAGTCTGTTCTGTTAGTTTTTTGATTAAAAATTATTCAATTCTATAATTGTTTTTTTTATGCAAATTATTACCTTGCCTTTCGGCTTTGAAAAATATTCCAATTCCCATACAATACTAAATAAATAAAACTATAAACCATAAACATTAACAATAGCTAAATTAATTTTATTTTCCTTCCATCTCTTTCCTCCTTTTCTCTACATTCTTTCTTTTTTCTAAAACTCCTTTCATCTAGCCTAGTCCTTTCCCTTCTTTTCCTATCAGTACTTTCCAATATTCTCTCTCCTCTCTCAGCTCCACACATTTTTTCATCGTGTGCTCCATTGTGTCTGCTCCTTCTCTGCATAGTCTGCACACTCTCTTGTCGATTGAAAGATTTAAATTCTTTATTATTAAATCTGTACTATGTTTGTTATTTTTCGGAGAAACCCGAATCGTAGGTCACTAATTTTAAAAGTTGAGGAAATCCAAAATTAAAAATACCGAAATCTGCGAGGGTGAAATTTGAAACCGTGAAATTTAAAAATTATGAAATGATGCAAATATCACCTTGTGGAAACATCAAATTTTTATATTCCGAAATTGTGGAAATAGGTACCAACTTTGGAATTGTGAAATTGTGGAATTTCCATTCATTCAAAATTTTACAATTTTCAAATCACAAAACACACCTAGAATTTACAAATTACGCAGCTATACAATTTCGAAATTTTGCAATTTTAAGATTCTACAAGCCAAACTTTCAAAATATTCTCACACCTTTAACATTTCAAAATTCTTCACAACTCCAAAATTGATACCTATTTCCACAATTTCGAAATATAATATATAATTTGATGATTCCACAAAGTATGTGATATTTACGTCATTCATTCATCACGATTTCAAATTTTAAAATTCACGCTCGCAGTTCTTCTTCGATGATGATTTCTTAATGATAAATATTTCAAATATTTTTAAATTACACACTTTTACATAATAACAAAATTTATCTCCAGAGAAAACCACAATAACATTTTACAATTTCAAAATTCTAAAACTACAATTTCTTTTGCTTTAAAAATAAATCTGTGATACAACAATATTTGTTTTACGCCATAATTTTAAAGTTAAACAATTTCACAATTTTACGCTTTCATACCTACTATCAAACAATTTCAAAATTTTACAATTTTGAAATTTTGTTATTCTAATATTTTTTTCATTCGTTATTCTAATCAATGTGATATGTGATATGTTAGTTTTAGTCTTCATATTTCACAACATTAGTCTGATCTATTATTGATACAATAATATCGTTTATCTAAGAACTTTTAATATTATAAAATTGATCTTTCGCACTATTTCGTTCTTAAGATATTTTGTTATTTCGTTCATTTCATATATCCTTAATTTGATATTTTTATTTTCAAATAATACTATATTTTGCTATTTTGTGGATTTAATGTTCCGTTAATGTGATATTTTACAAATTTATTAATGTGTTTTTTTTTCCCTCTTTTGCAAATTTTATATCTCGTTAATTCTTAGAAACCGCGATTGTTATTTTTCTAAATGTTTTAGTCGCTCTTTCGTTAATGTAATATTAATGGTTCATGTGATATTGAATATTCCTTTAATCTGGCAATATGCCATTTCGTTAATTTAATTTTTCATTGACAAAGTGTACATCAAAATTTTCAAAATGACAGAAAAATTACGTCCAAGATTTTCTTTCCGTGACTGTATGTTGCTTTTTTGTTGATTTGATATTTACTAAAACTGAAATTTTGATAATTCATTAATTTGATGTTTTCATTTTTCGTTAATATCATACTTTTTTAATTATTACATTCTATATTAGTTTATTAATTTGATAGTTTGGCAATTTGTTAATTTTACCTTTTTGCTACATCGCTAATTTGATATTTCTGTTATGATATTTTCTTAATTTGATATTTCGATATTTCGATAATTTCATGTTGGATATTTAGTTAATTGCCTATTTTAATATTATTAGCCCGGTATTTTCCTATTTCGTTTTCAGTCTGGTATTTGAAGTATCGTTATATGCTATTCCATTTGTATGTATTTCGCCATTTCGTTAAATTAGAAATTTTGTTAATTTGACGTTTCGATATTTTATTTTTTCATAAATTTGATTTTTCGTTAATACGATATTTAGATACTTTTCCATTTCATTAAATTTAATATTTCATTACATATTTGATAATCGCCCATTTCTTTTTTTTTTTTGTTTCGTTAATTTGACATTTCGTTTTTGTTCTTTCGTTATTAGTGAGTGAAATTTCGTTAATCGTATGCAGGGCTGCAATATTTGATAATTCATTAATGTGATGTTTGAATGTTCTATTAAGATCGCTTCATTACATCGACTTTGCCTTCTCTGAAATTTTGATACCCCATTCATTTGATATTTTGATATTTCGTTAATTGATATATTTTTTTATTAGGAATTTTCATATTGCATTTATTCTATAGCAAAACATTTCGTTAATTACACATCATCTTATTTTGATTATTTACTCCATTCATTTGATATTTTGATATTTCGTTAATTGATGAATTTTTTTATTAGGAATTTTCACATTGCATTTATTTTATAGCATAAGATTACCTGAATTTGTAATTTCACTAAATCGGTATTTCCATAATTTAATTCCTTGTTGTTTTCCTAATTTTATATTTCGTTAATTTGAAATTTAGCCGTTTTATGAATTTGATATTTTTCCATTTCGTCAAATTCAATATTTTATTATTATGATAATTTGATGTTGTTTTTAAGGATTTGATGTTTCTTGAGTTTAGTGTTTTGTTAATTGATATTTCTGATAATTCATTAATTTTATGTTTTCATATTTCGTTAATATCATACCTTTTTAATTAAAAAATTCTATATCAGTTTATTAATTTGATAGTTTGGCAATTTGTTAATTTTACCTTTTGCTATATCGCTTATCTGATATTTCTATTATGATATTTTCCTAATTTGATATTTCGATAATTTCATGTTTGATATTTAGTTAAATTGCTATTTTAATATTATTATATTTCGTTAAATTAGAAATTTTGTTAATTTGACGTTTCGATATTTTATTTTTTCATAAATTTGGTTTTTCGTTAATACGATATTTAGATATTTTTCTATTTCATTACATATTTGATAATCGCCCATTTCTTTAACTTTTTTTTTGTTTCGTTAATTTGACCTTTCGTTTTTGTTTTTTCGTTATTAGTGAGTGAAATTTCGTTAATCCTATGCAGGGCTGCAATATTTGATAATTCATTAATGTGATATTTGAATGTTCTATTAAGATCGCTTCATTAGATCGACTTTGCCTTTTCTGAAATTTTAATACACCATTCATTTGATATTTTTATATTTCGTTAATTGATATATTTTTTTATTAGGAATTTTCATATTGCATTTATTCTATAGCAAAACATTTCGTTAATTTCACATTATCTTATTTTGTTTATTTACTCCATTCATTTGATATTTTGATATTTCGTTAATTGATGAATTTTTTTATTAGGAATTTTCACATTGCATTTATTTTAGCATAACATTAGTTGAATTTGTAATTTCACTAAATCGGTATTTCCATAATTTAATTCCTTGTTGTTTTCCTAATTTTATATTTCGTTAATTTGAAATTTAGCCGTTTTATGAATTTGATATTTTTCCATTTCGTCAAATTCAATATTTTATTATTATGATAATTTGATGTTGTTTTTAAGGATTTGATGTTTCTTGAGTTTAGTGTTTTGTTAATTGATATTTCTGATAATTCATTAATTTTATGTTTTCATATTTCGTTAATATCATACCTTTTTAATTAAAAAATTCTATATCAGTTTATTAATTTGATACTTTAGCAATTTGTTAATTTTACCTTTTGCTATATCGCTTATCTGATATTTCTATTATGATATTTTCCTAATTTGATATTTCGATAATTTCATGTTTGATATTTAGTTAAATTGCTATTTTAATATTATTAGTCCGGGATTTTCCTATTTCGTTTTCAGTCTGGTATTTGAAGTATCGTTAAATGCCATTAGATTAATTTATTTCGCCATTTCGTTAAATTAGAAATTTTGTTAATTTGACGTTTCGATATTTTATTTTTTCATAAATTTGATTTTTCGTTAATACGATATTTATTTATTTTTCCATTTCATTAAATTTAATATTTCATTACATATTTGATAATCGCCCATTTCTTTAATTTTTTTTTTGTTTCGTTGATTTGACATTTCGTTTTTGTTCTTTCGTTATTAGTGAGTGAAATTTCGTTAATCCTATGCAGGGCTGCAATATTTGATAATTCATTAATGTGATGTTTGAATGTTCTATTAAGATCGCTTCATTACATCGACTTTGCCTTCTCTGAAATTTTGATACCCCATTCATTTGATATTTTGATATTTCGTTAATTGATATATTTTTTTATTAGGAATTTTCATATTGCATTTATTCTATAGCAAAACATTTCGTTAATTACACATCATCTTATTTTGTTTATTTACTCCATTCATTTGATATTTTGATATTTCGTTAATTGATGAATTTTTTTATTAGGAATTTTCACATTGCATTTATTTTATAGCATAAGATTACCTGAATTTGTAATTTCACTAAATCGGTATTTCCATAATTTAATTCCTTGTTGTTTTCCTAATTTTATATTTCGTTAATTTGAAATTTAGCCGTTTTATGAATTTGATATTTTTCCATTTCCTCAAATTCAATATTTTATTATTATGATAATTTGATGTTGTTTTTAAGGATTTGATGTTTCTTGAGTTTAGTGTTTTGTTAATTGATATTTCTGATAATTCATTAATTTTATGTTTTCATATTTCGTTAATATCATACCTTTTTAATTAAAAAATTCTATATCAGTTTATTAATTTGATAGTTTGGCAATTTGTTAATTTTACCTTTTGCTATATCGCTTATCTGATATTTCTATTATGATATTTTCCTAATTTGATATTTCGATAATTTCATGTTTGATATTTAGTTAAATTGCTATTTTAATATTATTAGTCCGGGATTTTCCTATTTCGTTTTCAGTCTGGTATTTGAAGTATCGTTAAATGCCATTAGATTAATTTATTTCGCCATTTCGTTAAATTAGAAATTTTGTTAATTTGACGTTTCGATATTTTATTTTTTCATAAATTTGATTTTTCGTTAATACGATATTTATTTATTTTTCCATTTCATTAAATTTAATATTTCATTACATATTTGATAATCGCCCATTTCTTTAATTTTTTTTTGTTTCGTTGATTTGACATTTCGTTTTTGTTCTTTCGTTATTAGTGAATGAAATTTCGTTAATCCTATGCAGGGCTGCAATATTTGATAATTCATTAATGTGATATTTGAATGTTCTATTAAGATCGCTTCATTAGATCGACTTTGCCTTTTCTGAAATTTTAATACACCATTCATTTGATATTTTTATATTTCGTTAATTGATATATTTTTTTATTAGGAATTTTCATATTGCATTTATTCTATAGCAAAACATTTCGTTAATTTCACATTATCTTATTTTGTTTATTTACTCCATTCATTTGATATTTTGATATTTCGTTAACTGATGAATTTTTTTATTAGGAATTTTCACATTGCATTTATTTTAGCATAACATTAGTTGAATTTGTAATTTCACTAAATCGGTATTTCCATAATTTAATTCTTTGTTGTTTTCCTAATTTTATATTTCGTTAATTTGAAATTTAGCCGTTTTATGAATTTGATATTTTTCCATTTCGTCAAATTCAATATTTTATTATTATGATAATTTGATGTTGTTTTTAAGGATTTTATGTTTCTTGAGTTTAGTGTTTTGTTAATTGATATTTCTCATAATTCATTACTTTTGTTTTCATATTTCGTTAATATCATACCTTTTTAATTAAAAAATTCTATATCAGTTTATTAATTTGATAGTTTAGCAATTTGTTAATTTTACCTTTTGCTATATCGCTTATCTGATATTTCTATTATGATATTTTCCTAATTTGATATTTTGATATTTCGATAAATTCATGTTTGATATTTAGTTAAATTGCTATTTTAATATTATTAGTCCGGGATTTTCCTATTTCGTTTTCAGTCTGGTATTTGAAGTATCGTTATTTGCCATTCCATTAATTTATTTCGCCATTTCGTTAAATTAGAAATTTTGTTAATTTGACGTTTCGATATTTTATTTTTTCATAAATTTGGTTTTTCGTTAATACGATATTTAGATATTTTTCTATTTCATTACATATTTGATAATCGCCCATTTCTTTAACTTTTTTTTTGTTTCGTTAATTTGACCTTTCGTTTTTGTTTTTTCGTTATTAGTGAGTGAAATTTCGTTAATCCTATGCAGGGCTGCAATATTTGATAATTCATTAATGTGATATTTGAATGTTCTATTAAGATCGCTTCATTAGATCGACTTTGCCTTTTCTGAAATTTTGATACCCCATTCATTTGATATTTTGATATTTCGTTAATTGATATATTTTTTTATTAGGAATTTTCATATTGCATTTATTCTATAGCAAAACATTTCGTTAATTTCACATCATCCTATTTTGTTTATTTATTCCATTCATTTGATATTTTGAAATTTCGTTAATTGATGAATTTTTTTATTAGTAATTTTCACATTGCATTTATTTTATAGCATAACATTAGTTGAATTTGTAATTTCACTAAATCGGTATTTCCATAATTTAATTCTTTGTTCTTTTCCTAATTTTATATTTCGTTAATTTGAAATTTAGCCGTTTTATGAATTTGATATTTTTCCATTTCGTCAAATTCAATATTTTATTATTATGATAATTTGATGTTGTTTTTAAGGATTTGATGTTTCTTGAGTTTAGTGTTTTGTTAATTGATATGTCTGATAATTCATTAATTTTATGTTTTCATATTTCGTTAATATCATACCCTTTTAATTAAAAAATTCTATATCAGTTTATTAATTTGATAGTTTGGCAATTTGTTAATTTTACCTTTTGCTGTATCGCTTATCTGATATTTCTATTATGATATTTTCCTAATTTGATATTTCGATAATTTCATGTTTGATATTTAGTTAATTGCCTATTTTAATATTATTAGCCCGGTATTTTCCTATTTGGTTTTCAGTCTGGTATTTGAAGTATCGTTATATGCCATTCCATTAATTTATTTCGCCATTTTGTTAAATTAAAAATTTTGTTAATTTGACGTTTCGATATTTTATTTTTTCATAAATTTGATTTTTCGTTAATACGATATTTAGATATTTTTCCATTTCATTAAATTTAATATTTCATTACATATTTGATAATCGCCCATTTCTTTAAATTTTCTTTTGTTTCGTTAATTTGACATTTCGTTTTTGTTCTTTCGTTATTAGTGAGTGAAATTTCGTTAATCCTATGCAGGGCTGCAATATTTGATAATTCATTAATGTGATGTTTGAATGTTCTATTAAGATCGCTTCATTACATCGACTTTGCCTTCTCTGAAATTTTGATACCCCATTCATTTGATATTTTGATATTTCGTTAATTGATATATTTTTTTATTAGGAATTTTCATATTGCATTTATTCTATAGCAAAACATTTCGTTAATTTCACATCATCCTATTTTGCTTATTTATTCCATTCATTTGATATTTTGATATTTGGTTAATTGATGAATTTTTTTATTAGTAATTTTCACATTGCATTTATTTTATAGCATAACATTAGTTGAATTTGTAATTTCACTAAATCGGTATTTCCATAATTTAATTCTTTGTTGTTTTCCTAATTTTATTTTTCGTTAATTTGAAATTTAGCCGTTTTATGAATTTGATATTTTTCCATTTCGTCAAATTCAATATTTTATTATTATGATAATTTGATGTTGTTTTTAAGGATTTTATGTTTCTTGAGTTTAGTGTTTTGTTAATTGATATTTCTGATAATTCATTAATTTTATGTTTTCATATTTCGTTAATATCATACCTTTTTAATTAAAAAATTCTATATCAGTTTATTAATTTGATAGTTTGGCAATTTGTTAATTTTACCTTTTGCTATATCGCTTATCTGATATTTCTATTATGATATTTTCCTAATTTGATATTTCGATAATTTCATGTTTGATATTTAGTTAAATTGCTATTTTAATATTATTAGTCCGGGATTTTCCTATTTCGTTTTCAGTCTGGTATTTGAAGTATCGTTATATGCCATTAGATTAATTTATTTCGCCATTTCGTTAAATTAGAAATTTTGTTAATTTGACGTTTCGATATTTTATTTTTTCATAAATTTGATTTTTCGTTAATACGATATTTATTTATTTTTCCATTTCATTAAATTTAATATTTCATTACATATTTGATAATCGCCCATTTCTTTAATTTTTTTTTTGTTTCGTTGTTTTGACATTTCGTTTTTGTTCTTTCGTTATTAGTGAGTGAAATTTCGTTAATCCTATGCAGGGCTGCAATATTTGATAATTCATTAATGTGATGTTTTAATGTTCTATTAACATCGCTTCATTACATCGACTTTGCCTTCTCTGAAATTTTGATACCCCATTCATTTGATATTTTGATATTTCGTTAATTGATATATTTTTTTATTAGGAATTTTCATATTGCATTTATTCTATAGCAAAACATTTCGTTAATTTCACATCATCCTATTTTGTTTATTTATTCCATTCATTTGATATTTTGAAATTTCGTTAATTGATGAATTTTTTTATTAGTAATTTTCACATTGCATTTATTTTATAGCATAACATTAGTTGAATTTGTAATTTCACTAAATCGGTATTTCCATAATTTAATTCTTTGTTGTTTTCCTAATTTTATATTTCGTTAATTTGAAATTTAGCCGTTTTATGAATTTGATATTTTTCCATTTCCTCAAATTCAATATTTTATTATTATGATAATTTGATGTTGTTTTTAAGGATTTGATGTTTCTTGAGTTTAGTGTTTTGTTAATTGATATTTCTGATAATTCATTAATTTTATGTTTTCATATTTCGTTAATATCATACCTTTTTAATTAAAAAATTCTATATCAGTTTATTAATTTGATAGTTTGGCAATTTGTTAATTTTACCTTTTGCTATATCACTTATCTGATATTTCTATTATGATATTTTCCTAATTTGATATTTTGATATTTCGATAAATTCATGTTTGATATTTAGTTAAATTGCTATTTTAATATTATTAGTCCGGGATTTTCCTATTTCGTTTTCAGTCTGGTATTTGAAGTATCGTTATTTGCCATTCCATTAATTTATTTCGCCATTTCGTTAAATTAGAAATTTTGTTAATTTGACGTTTCGATATTTTATTTTTTCATAAATTTGGTTTTTCGTTAATACGATATTTAGATATTTTTCTATTTCATTACATATTTGATAATCGCCCATTTCTTTAACTTTTTTTTTTTGTTTCGTTAATTTGACCTTTCGTTTTTGTTTTTTCGTTATTAGTGAGTGAAATTTCGTTAATCCTATGCAGGGCTGCAATATTTGATAATTCATTAATGTGATGTTTTAATGTTCTATTAACATCGCTTCATTACATCGACTTTGCCTTCTCTGAAATTTTGATACCCCATTCATTTGATATTTTGAAATTTCGTTAATTGATGAATTTTTTTATTAGTAATTTTCACATTGCATTTATTTTATAGCATAACATTAGTTGAATTTGTAATTTCACTAAATCGGTATTTCCATAATTTAATTCTTTGTTCTTTTCCTAGTTTTATATTTCGTTAATTTGAAATTTAGCCGTTTTATGAATTTGATATTTTTCCATTTCGTCAAATTCAATATTTTATTATTATGATAATTTGATGTTGTTTTTAAGGATTTGATGTTTCTTGAGTTTAGTGTTTTGTTAATTGATATGTCTGATAATTCATTAATTTTATGTTTTCATATTTCGTTAATATCATACCTTTTCAATTAAAAAATTCTATATCAGTTTATTAATTTGATAGTTTGGCAATTTGTTAATTTTACCTTTTGCTATATCGCTTATCTGATATTTCTATTATGATATTTTCCTAATTTGATATTTCGATAATTTCATGTTTGATATTTAGTTAATTGCCTATTTTAATATTATTAGTCCGGTATTTTCCTATTTGGTTTTCAGTCTGGTATTTGAAGTATCGTTATATGCCATTCCATTAATTTATTTCGCCATTTTGTTAAATTAGAAATTTTGTTAATTTGACGTTTCGATATTTTATTTTTTCATAAATTTGATTTTTCGTTAATACGATATTTAGATATTTTTCCATTTCATTAAATTTAATATTTCATTACATATTTGATAATCGCCCATTTCTATAATTTTTTTTTTGTTTCGTTAATTTGACATTTCGTTTTTGTTCTTTCGTTGTTAGTGAGTGAAATTTCGTTAATCCTATGCAGGGCTGCAATATTTAATAATTCATTAATGTGATGTTTGAATGTTCTATTAAGATCGCTTCATTACATCGACTTTGCCTTCTCTGAAATTTTGATACCCCATTCATTTGATATTTTGATATTTCGTTAATTGATGTATTTTTTTATTAGGAATTTTCATTTTGCATTTATTCTATAGCAAAACATTTCGTTAATTTCACATCATCCTATTTTGTTACATAACAATAATTTTATATTTTGTTAATTTGAAATTTAGCCGTTTTATGAATTTGATATTTTTCCATTTCGTTAAATTCAATATTTTATTATTATGATAATTTGATGTTGTTTTTAAGGATTTGATGTTTCTTGAGTTTAGTGTGTTGTTAATTGATATTTCTGATAATTCATTAATTTTATGTTTTCATATTTCGTTAATATCATACCTTTTTAATTAAAAAATTCTATATCAGTTTATTAATTTGATAGTTTGGCAATTTGTTAATTTTACCTTTTGCTATATCGCTTATCTGATATTTCTATTATGATATTTTCCTAATTTGATATTTTGATATTTGGATAATTTCATGTTTGATATTTAGTTAAATTGCTATTTTAATTTTATTAGTCCGGGATTTTCCTATTTCGTTTTCAGTCTGGTATTTGAAGTATCGTTATATGCCATTCCATTAATTTATTTCGCCATTTCGTTAAATTAGAAATTTTGTTAATTTGACGTTTCGATATTTTATTTTTTCATAAATTTGGTTTTTCGTTAATACGATATTTAGATATTTTTCTATTTCATTAAATTTAATATTTCATTACATATTTGATAATCGCCCATTTCTTTAACTTTTTTTTTTGTTTCGTTAATTTGACATTTCGTTTTTGTTCTTTCGTTATTAGTGAGTGATAACTTAAAATTTCGTTAATCCTATGCAGCGCTGTAGTATTTGAAAATTAATTAATGTGATGTTTGAATGTTCTATTAAGATCGCTTCATTACATCGACTTTGCCTTTTCTGAAATTTTAATACACCATTCATTTGATATTTTGATATTTCGTTAATTGATATATTTTTTTATTAGGAATTTTTATATTGCATTTATTCTATAGCAAAACATTTCGTTAATTTCACATCATCCTATTTTGTTTATTTATTCCATTCATTTGATATTTTGATATTTCGTTAATTGATGAATTTTTTTATTAGTAATTTTCACATTGCATTTATTTTATAGCATAACATTAGTTGAATTTGTAATTTCACTAAATTGGTATTTCCATAATTTAATTTTTTGTTGTTTTCCTAATTTCATATTTCGTCCATTTGAAATTTAGCCGTTATATGAATTTCATATTTTTCCATTTTGTGAAATTCAATATTTTATTATTATGTTAATTTGATGTTGTTTTTAAGGATTTGTTGTTTCTTCAGTTTAGTGTTTTGTTAATTAATATTTTGATATTTCATTAATATGATAGATATTTGAATGTGCTATTAATTTCAATCAAAATCTTTAAAGCCTGAAATTTGCAGTCTTGGCAATTTGAACTTTGGATATCTAGCAATTTGTAAAACTTGACTTACTTAATTTCTCAAATCTAGAATATTAAGATCCAAAAATTATTAAATCTGTACTATGTTTAAAATAAAAACTTTTTTTTTCATTAAATTTAAATTAATTTAGCTTATTTTTTTATTTTACATTTTGGCCGTCACAGTTTAAGTATGTTCGAAATTACAGACCCAACATGTCGGAGAAACACGAATCGTAGGTCAGTAATTTTAAAAGTTGAGGGATTTGATACATCCAAAATTAACAATTCCGAAATCTACGAGGGTGGAATTTGAAATCGTGAAATTTAAAAATTATGAAATGATGTAAATATCACCTTGTGGAAACATCAAATTTTTATATTCCGAAATTGTGGAAATAGGTACCAATTTTGGAATTTTGAAATTATTTAAAAGCTGTAATATTAAAAACTAAATTTAAATTTGGACTTATCAAATTGTAGTGTTGTGAGATTTTGACAAGTAAAGATTGTAGAAATGTGATATTGTGACATTGCAAGATTTTGGGCTCTTGAATCGCCAAATTTGAAAATGCTAGACATGTTGTATTTTCAAATTATGGGATACTTGAATCGTGGAATTTAGAAGTTGTGGAATTGTCAAATTGTGACTAGAATTTCGAAATGTTTATTTTGTGATGCTTTTATAATTGTTAAAATTGAATACTAAAACGCTAAATTCAACTATAAAAAATTTCTAAACTATGATCGTGAATTTTGAAATTTTAAAGGTGTGGGAATATTTTGAAACTTTGACTTGTGGAATCCTACATTTTTAAAATGGCAAAATTTCGATAGCATTGAATCGTGCTCTTCTAAAATATAAAATTCTGGAATTAAAAGAAAGAACTTGTGTGAAATTTGTGATTTGAAAATTGTAAAATTTCGATTGAATGAAGTAGTGATATAATCGTATACTTAGTGGTCAAAATTAATTGTGGTGATGTGGTATTTAATAATATAATTATAGGAATCTAGAATACGAAAATAAAATTGTGTATGTATTTCAAAATCCTTAATGCCTGAAATTTCCAGTCTTGGGAATTTGAGCTTTGGATATCTAGCAATCTAGAAACTTGACTTATTTAATTTCTCAATTCTAAAATACTCAGATCCAAAAATTATTAAATCTGAACTATGTTCAAATAATTTTGTTTTATTATCTACAAATTAATTTACCAATTTTTTTTATTTTACATTTTGGCGGTCACAGTTCAAATATCTTCGAAATTACACGAATTGTAAAAGTTGAGGAATATGATACATCCAAAATTAAAAATACCGAAATCTTGGGATTTAAAAATTTAGAATATTTTTGAGACATCCTAAATTCCTAAACCAAATATATCTAAAATTGAAAAATTAGATTTTCACAATTTTGAAAGTGCGACTTTATTGAGTCGTATCACAAACCGGAATCGTACAAGAGCCCTACGACAATAGTAAGTGTTGAAAATGAAAGATTTCACATGAGTTTCCAGAATTGAGCAAACGAGTGTGAAATCGAATTTCCAACACGTGTTGTACACTACACTTTTTCTACGACTGCATCAAACACACAGAAAAACACGAAAAACGCATAATTTTTGATGGACGTTGTTGCAACAGGACGAAATAATTATTCAATAAAATAATTCCATCCCTGAATAATGGTATAATGCATATAATACAATGTGTAACGCCGTCATACAGTATGTTCGCGAAAAAATCCAAATGTCAAATACTCGAGCTTGAGGTAATTGTGAAATTGTCTCCAATTGAACACCGATTGTATTTACCAATTTTCTGTATTTTTTAACCGTTCTCTATTCGATTGTTTATATTTTTTATGTATGCGTTCGGGCATAACTCCTTTGTTTATGAACCGATTTCAATGATTCTTTTTGCGTTGTGTTCAGTATAGCTCCAAGATGGTCCCATTTTAATTTCATTGATATTGGACATAATACCCTGTAGAATCGGGAAGGGAAAATCTGGAATTTGTGAATATAATCTCGAATGTTGAATCTCGGCTCACGAATCCTCGAATATCGAATCTTGAATATCAAATATCCAATCTTGAATTTGGATTGATGGTCTCGATCATTTGACATTAATTTCTTGATTTATTTAACACCTGATACCCGACAATATATTTTCGCGCTCCTGTGGACTTTCGTTCATTATTTTAATATATCTGGTGCTATTTTTATTAGCCTTTCCGTCTTTTAAACTAGTAGTAAGCTAGTAGTCCTAGTAAGCTGTCGTTTCCCCATTCGAGAAACGTCCTTACTATATCTACTCATCACTTGAAATTGTAAAATAATTAAAATTAAAAAAAAATAAACTGACTTCAAAAAACACAAAAGTAACATAAGTTAAGTATAAAGTATACTATAAATAAAATTTTATTTTTTACTTTTTAGTTAACTTATGTTACTTTTGAGTTTTTTGAAGTCGGTTTCTTTTTTTTAAGTTAATTATTACTGTGCCAAATGCTCTAAAGAAATCATGTCACTCGTTCGTTAAAATCGTTTGAAAGCCTTTTCAGACACATTGTTCGCACTTGAAATTAATTAGCGACAATCGCCAAGCACCTAAACGTTCTTCCGGTGCTTTCAAGACCGAAAACGAAACAGTTGTTTTATCCCACAAAGCGCAGGTGAGAGTCGACCTTAAGAAGAAAACCCCGGCAATTATCTCAGTAGGGCAAACGCGGTGCTAATTCAATTTGCATATTCAGGTAAGTCTGCGTAATACAATAACGCCCATTGTTTCCCTTATCCGTTCATTGCCACCTATGATCCCCGGAACTAATCTGCATATGCCGTAGGGTCCGACCGTTATTTAGACACACGCTGTATGCAAAGCAGCCATCGCACAATTAAAACAATACAGGCGACATCTGCGAATTCGCGCGACTCGCGTGCGTTCCCGTATTTATTTTACGTTTTTTTCTTCGTCGGGCCACCTCGTATATTATTAATATCCCGCCCGTCGTTGTGGTTTTTAATATAAAGGCGGCGCACGGTTTTCCAATTTAGACGACGCGCTTGTAATGTTTTCAAAGCGGCGGCGGAGGAAAAATTGAATGCCAGGTGAAGAATGCCCGAAACATTTCCTCAAATAGACGTAATCATCTTTCTAGGGCGGAAATATTTACATTATTAAAATTTCAATTTGCCGGACAACAAAACGAGGAAAATTGTCGTGGATTTTTACTGGAATCGTACGAGGCAAGACACACCTGAGATTTGCGTAAAATATGTTTTGAATGGCTAAATAGAGACTTTCCCTACGCCTAACCGCACTAATTCATTGTCTGTGGCATTGTTTTATTATGTTACTACTGCCATAGCGAAGCTGACAAAGTAGTCGAGTCGTTTTGTTACGGCGACACCTTCGCGACAGTACAATTTATGATTGGAGCTGGCTTAACCAGCACGCAATTTGGTCGTTCTCTAAGTTTTAGTTCTTATTATGTAATTATACAGGGTCTTCATACATCCAAGAGCCTTAACGTAATTTTTTTTTTCCGCAAGTGAAGTCACGAGAGTCGGTATGGCGTCAGTTTTTGCAAGAAAAAGGCCACTCTTTGACATCATCTACCACACCTGCAGATTTAAATATTATTCTGAAGAGTTGGGCTGTCAATATGAGGAAGGAAAGAATGTCAAAAAATTGAGTTTTTGACGAACATAGCCCCGAGGGAATTTTGAATGTCAAACTTACTTCTTCAAGATCGAAATTAACAATGAGTTTTCCTACAGGACGTGTAGAATATAATTCTATTTTTTCTAAAACTGCTCAAGGCGGTGCAAAACGTTTAACTAAAAATAAATGGTTGATACCCAATGGAAATGTCGAACTTTGTCCTGTAAGGTAAGTCCATAGTTCCTTCTTTTAAATTCATTTATAAATATCAGATAATTATAGACTGTACCACAAGCTGTTGTCGAAGGGAGGCAGCAATGTCAAAACCGAGAGAATGTTTTTAACGCCTAACCCATTTTGGAATTCTAATGGAAAGAACTATTGGTAGAAAAATTCCCCTATGGGAGTAAATGAAAGTGGAAATTGGGCGAAAACAGCGGCACAAAAATTGGGTTGGACACTAAAAAAAGAAAAATATCCAATAATTCGATTGGATCCACTAGCGTATCGTCGTTGGCCAAAGCAGGGGTTGGCGAGCATCAATCATAGTTGAATTGAATAGTCAAATAATATTTTCATATCACTCAGTAGAAGTCGTATATCAACTTATAAAAGCTGCATTTTGGCAACAATTCTGATCGACCTCTTTAAACCACAAAAATTATTAATATTAATTCCCCCAAAGAATGGAATGCATATCTGTTAGAAAGTTCGCCGTTTTAATTAATAACAACTAGAGAGTTAGATGTATGGCGTTGGAAACAGTAATAAGTTTTACAATAAAGTGTGCACAACAGACATAAAAATTACAATAACAAATGCGAATTCACCACACATTCCTGTAACTCTTTTGTTCCAGTTGGTTAGCTACTGTTATTTATTTGATTGAAACCTTGCAATTCAAAGCGACCGGTATGTTAAATCGTTTAGTCAACAAGTCTGAAGAAATAAAACCTGAAATGAGAAAATTATTTGCTTTAGTGTGTACCTCGATCAATAATAATCTGCACCTTTATTAAATCGACGACCACACAAGAATTTCTTTCCGGGGAAAACCATCCCATAAAGAAAAACGGACGTCTTAAAACCTGCAAAGTGTCGGTGCAGCGCGATCGTCGTGCGTGTGGTATATCCGATTGCGGGGTGGAAACTGCAGTTTCCTATAATTAAAAGGGTAATTTGCGGGAGAAAAATCCTCACGTATCGATTTAATACGCAATGTGTATGCGGACAGATTTCCGGCGATGGAAATTTATGCGTGGAACTCGTTTACGTTGTGTTTTGCGGTGAAATTAATTCTGAATCGCCGGTTTAACATTTCAGCGGAGTTCGTCGTTGGTCGCGCAAAAAACGGCATTAAAGCTCGAGAGGTCGATGATGAATTGAAATTGTGAGGAGTTAAGGTTTGCGGTGGTTTAGACAATCCTTAAGAATGTCTAGTTTCGTGTTTCACAATTTCCCATTTTCTCTAAACGCCAGGATCTTAAATTATCCGATTCGAGGTTCCCAAGTTACCATCAATTCTCAGGTAGTCAATAGTTCAATTTCTGAAAAACTGAAGAAACAATAAATTTCCTGTAAGAATCTGGGAAATTGACAACCAAATAAAATAAGCGACGCAAATTGAAAAGCCGAAGAAAAAACAAAGAAATTAACGAACTGAAAACCTCTGATCGTGAAAAACTGATCTGAAATCTGCGAAAAGCTGAGAGACTGAAGATCTGAAAAGTCGACACCCGGGAAATGGAGAAAACAAGAACTCGAATATCTGAAAAATAGAAGACCTGAAGAACTCGGAAACTGCAAACAATGAAGCTGAAATCTACGAATCTCAAGACTGAATTTCGAGAAAATGAAAAATTGAGAATCCGCAAAACTAACGAGGAACGAAAACCTTAAAGATTACCGTAACTGTAAACGTAACCGGAAACAGAAACGTAAACACAAATGTATACATAGACGTTTATCATCTTTAATTGTAAGAGTAAACGTAAGCGCAATCGTAAGCATAAAGAAAAAGATTTTTAATCTTTCGTGTTTTATGTGCGATATCTTATTGTTTGTTTGGTGGTGTTATAAAAATTCATGATAAAAAATAATTTGTTTCATGACAGGAAAACAATATTTTGGAATTGTGGGGAAAATGTTTTTGTGAGCGTGGAATATCCGAGCATTTCCATCGAATTTTCAGACGTGTAAAAGAAAATTTTGTGGGCCGCCAATAAATTATTTGATGAAATGTGCATTTTTCTATTTTAAACTCTACTTCATCAGAACTACTTACTAAATGGCACTAATTAACCTGCAGTTTCCACCCGGGAACAAAACCTGAAACCGTAAAGGTTACCGTAACCGTAACCGAAACGGAAGACGTAACAGTAAACGTAAACGTAAGCGCAACCGTAAGCGTAAAGATATTTAGTTTTTCGTGGTTTATGTGCGAGTTGATATAATATGTATCTTATTGTTTGTTTGGTCGTTTAATAAAAATTCGTGATAATAAATAATTATTGGTTTCATGACTGGAAAATAATGTTTTGGAATTGTGGGGAAAATGTTTCTGTGAGCGTGGAATATCCGAGAATTTCCATCGAATTTTCAGACGTGTAAAACACAATTCTTTGGGCCGCCAATAAATTATTTGATGAAATTTGCATTTTTCTATTTTAAACTCTACTTCATCAGAACTACTTACTAAATGGCACTAATTAACCTGCAGTTTCCACCCGGGAACGAAACCTGAAATCGTAAACGTTACCGTAACCGTAACCGAAACGGAAGACGTAACAGTAAAGGTAAACGTAAGCGCAACCGTAAGCGTAAAGGTATTTCAGTTTTCGTGTTTTATGTGCGAGTTGATATAATATGTATCTTATTGTTTGTTTGGTCGTTTAATAAAAATTCGTGATAATAAATAATTATTGGTTTCAAGACTGGAAAACAATGTTTTGGAATTGTGGGGAAAATGTTTTTGTGGGCGTGGTATTTCCAAGCATTTCCATCGAATTTTCAGACGTGTAAAACATAATTCTTTGGGCCGCCAATAAATTATTTGATCAAATTTGCATTTTTCTAATTTAAACTTTACTTCATCAAAACTACTTACTAAATGGCACTAATTAACCTGCAGTTTCTACCCGGGACCGAAACCTGAAACCGTAAAGGTTACCGTAACCGTAACCGAAACGGAAGACGTAACAGTAAACGTAAACGTAAGCGCAACCGTAAGCGTAAAGGTATTTAATTTTTCGTGTTTTATGTGCGAGTTGATATAATATGTATCTTATTGTTTGTTTGGTCGTTTAATAAAAATTCGTGATAATAAATAATTATTTGTTTCATGACTGGAAAACAATATTTTGGAATTGTGGGGAAAATGTTTTTGTGGGCGTGGTATTTCCGAGCATTTCCATCGAATTTTCAGACGTGTAAAACACAATTCTTTGGGCCGCCAATAAATTATTTGATGACATTTGCATTTTTCTATTTTAAACTTTACTTCATCAAAACTACTTACTAAATGGCACTAATTAACCTGCAGTTTCCACCCGGGAACGAAACCTGAAACCGTAAAGGTTACCTAACCGTAACCGAAACGGAAGACGTAACAGTAAACGTAAACGTAAGCGCAACCGTAAGCGTAAAGATATTTAATTTTGCGTGTTTTATGTGCGAGTTGATATAATATGTATCTTATTGTTTGTTCGGTCGTTTAATAAAAATTCGTGATAATAAGTAATTATTTGTTTCATGACTGGAAAACAATATTTTGGAATTGTGGGGAAAATGTTTTTGTGGGCGTGGTATTTCCGAGCATTTCCATCGAATTTTCAGACGTGTAAAACACAATTCTTTGGGCCGCCAATAAATTATTTGATGACATTTGCATTTTTCTATTTTAAACTTTACTTCATCAAAACTACTTACTAAATGGCACTAATTAACCTGCAGTTTCCACCCGGGAACGAAACCTGAAACCGTAAAGGTTACCTAACCGTAACCGAAACGGAAGACGTAACAGTAAACGTAAACGTAAGCGCAACCGTAAGCGTAAAGATATTTAATTTTGCGTGTTTTATGTGCGAGTTGATATAATATGTATCTTATTGTTTGTTTGGTCGTTTAATAAAAATTCGTGATAATAAATAATTATTTGTTTCATGACTGGAAAACAATGTTTTGGAATTGTGGGGAAAATGTTGTTGTGAGTGTGCAATAGCCGAGCATTTCCATCGAATTTTCAGACGTGTAAAACATAATTCTGTGGGCGGCCAATAAATTATTTGATGAAATGTGCATTTTTCTGTTTTAAACTCTGCATCAGAACTAAATACTAACTGGCACTAATTAACCTACAGTTTCCACCCGGGAACGAAACCCGAAGCCGTAAAGGTTACCGTAACCGCAACTGTAACGGAAGACGTAACAGTAAAAGTAAACGTAAGCGCAACCGTAAGCGTAAAGGTATTTCATTTTTCGTGTTTTATGTGCGAGTTGATATAATATGTATCTTATTGTTTGTTTGGTCGTTTAATAAAAATTCGTGATAATAAGTAATTATTTGTTTCATGACTGGAAAACAATATTTTGGAATTGTGGGGAAAATGTTTTTGTGGGCGTGGTATTTCCGAGCATTTCCATCGAATTTTCAGACGTGTAAAACACAATGCTTTGGGCCGCCAATCAATTATTTGATGACATTTGCATTTTTCTATTTTAAACTTTACTTCATCAAAACTACTTACTAAATGGCACTAATTAACCTGCAGTTTCCACCCGGGAACGAAACCTGAAACCGTAAAGGTTACCTAACCGTAACCGAAACGGAAGACGTAACAGTAAACGTAAACGTAAGCGCAACTGTAAGCGTAAAGATATTTAATTTTGCGTGTTTTATGTGCGAGTTGATATAATATGTATCTTATTGTTTGTTTGGTCGTTTAATAAAAATTCGTGATAATAAGTAATTATTTGTTTCATGACTGGAAAACAATATTTTGGAATTGTGGGGAAAATGTTTTTGTGGGCGTGGTATTTCCGAGCATTTCCATCGAATTTTCAGGCGTGTAAAACACAATTCTTTGGGCCGCCAATAAATTATTTGATGAAATTTGCATTTTTCTATTTCAAACTTTACTTCATCAAAACTACTTACTAACTGGCAATAATTAACCTGCAGTTTCCACCCGGGAACAAAACCTGAAACCGTAAAGGTTACCGTAACCGTAACCGAAACGGAAGACGTAACAGTAAACGTAAACGTAAGCGCAACCGTAAGCGTAAAGATATTTAGTTTTTCGTGGTTTATGTGCGAGTTGATATAATATGTATCTTATTGTTTGTTTGGTCGTTTAATAAAAATTCGTGATAATAAATAATTATTGGTTTCATGACTGGAAAATAATGTTTTGGAATTGTGGGGAAAATGTTTCTGTGAGCGTGGAATATCCGAGAATTTCCATCGAATTTTCAGACGTGTAAAACACAATTCTTTGGGCCGCCAATAAATTATTTGATGAAATTTGCATTTTTCTATTTTAAACTCTACTTCATCAGAACTACTTACTAAATGGCACTAATTAACCTGCAGTTTCCACCCGGGAACGAAACCTGAAATCGTAAACGTTACCGTAACCGTAACCGAAACGGAAGACGTAACAGTAAAGGTAAACGTAAGCGCAACCGTAAGCGTAAAGGTATTTCAGTTTTCGTGTTTTATGTGCGAGTTGATATAATATGTATCTTATTGTTTGTTTGGTCGTTTAATAAAAATTCGTGATAATAAATAATTATTGGTTTCAAGACTGGAAAACAATGTTTTGGAATTGTGGGGAAAATGTTTTTGTGGGCGTGGTATTTCCAAGCATTTCCATCGAATTTTCAGACGTGTAAAACATAATTCTTTGGGCCGCCAATAAATTATTTGATCAAATTTGCATTTTTCTAATTTAAACTTTACTTCATCAAAACTACTTACTAAATGGCACTAATTAACCTGCAGTTTCTACCCGGGACCGAAACCTGAAACCGTAAAGGTTACCGTAACCGTAACCGAAACGGAAGACGTAACAGTAAACGTAAACGTAAGCGCAACCGTAAGCGTAAAGGTATTTAATTTTTCGTGTTTTATGTGCGAGTTGATATAATATGTATCTTATTGTTTGTTTGGTCGTTTAATAAAAATTCGTGATAATAAATAATTATTTGTTTCATGACTGGAAAACAATATTTTGGAATTGTGGGGAAAATGTTTTTGTGGGCGTGGTATTTCCGAGCATTTCCATCGAATTTTCAGACGTGTAAAACACAATTCTTTGGGCCGCCAATAAATTATTTGATGACATTTGCATTTTTCTATTTTAAACATTACTTCATCAAAACTACTTACTAAATGGCACTAATTAACCTGCAGTTTCCACCCGGGAACGAAACCTGAAACCGTAAAGGTTACCTAACCGTAACCGAAACGGAAGACGTAACAGTAAACGTAAACGTAAGCGCAACCGTAAGCGTAAAGATATTTAATTTTGCGTGTTTTATGTGCGAGTTGATATAATATGTATCTTATTGTTTGTTCGGTCGTTTAATAAAAATTCGTGATAATAAGTAATTATTTGTTTCATGACTGGAAAACAATATTTTGGAATTGTGGGGAAAATGTTTTTGTGGGCGTGGTATTTCCGAGCATTTCCATCGAATTTTCAGACGTGTAAAACACAATTCTTTGGGCCGCCAATAAATTATTTGATGACATTTGCATTTTTCTATTTTAAACTTTACTTCATCAAAACTACTTACTAAATGGCACTAATTAACCTGCAGTTTCCACCCGGGAACGAAACCTGAAACCGTAAAGGTTACCTAACCGTAACCGAAACGGAAGACGTAACAGTAAACGTAAACGTAAGCGCAACCGTAAGCGTAAAGATATTTAATTTTGCGTGTTTTATGTGCGAGTTGATATAATATGTATCTTATTGTTTGTTTGGTCGTTTAATAAAAATTCGTGATAATAAATAATTATTTGTTTCATGACTGGAAAACAATGTTTTGGAATTGTGGGGAAAATGTTGTTGTGAGTGTGCAATAGCCGAGCATTTCCATCGAATTTTCAGACGTGTAAAACATAATTCTGTGGGCGGCCAATAAATTATTTGATGAAATGTGCATTTTTCTGTTTTAAACTCTGCATCAGAACTAAATACTAACTGGCACTAATTAACCTACAGTTTCCACCCGGGAACGAAACCCGAAGCCGTAAAGGTTACCGTAACCGCAACTGTAACGGAAGACGTAACAGTAAAAGTAAACGTAAGCGCAACCGTAAGCGTAAAGGTATTTCATTTTTCGTGTTTTATGTGCGAGTTGATATAATATGTATCTTATTGTTTGTTTGGTCGTTTAATAAAAATTCGTGATAATAAGTAATTATTTGTTTCATGACTGGAAAACAATATTTTGGAATTGTGGGGAAAATGTTTTTGTGGGCGTGGTATTTCCGAGCATTTCCATCGAATTTTCAGACGTGTAAAACACAATGCTTTGGGCCGCCAATCAATTATTTGATGACATTTGCATTTTTCTATTTTAAACTTTACTTCATCAAAACTACTTACTAAATGGCACTAATTAACCTGCAGTTTCCACCCGGGAACGAAACCTGAAACCGTAAAGGTTACCTAACCGTAACCGAAACGGAAGACGTAACAGTAAACGTAAACGTAAGCGCAACTGTAAGCGTAAAGATATTTAATTTTGCGTGTTTTATGTGCGAGTTGATATAATATGTATCTTATTGTTTGTTTGGTCGTTTAATAAAAATTCGTTATAATAAATAATTATTTGTTTCATGACTGGAAAACAATGTTTTGGAATTGTGGGGAAAATGTTGTTGTGAGTGTGCAATAGCCGAGCATTTCCATCGAATTTTCAGACGTGTAAAACATATTTCTGTGGGCGGCCAATAAATTATTTGATGAAATTTGCATTTTTCTATTTTAAACTTTACTTCATCAGAACTACTTACTAAATGGCACTAATTAACCTGCAGTTTCCACCCGGGAACGAAACCCGAAGCCGTAAAGGTTACCGTAACCGCAACTGTAACGGAAGACGTAACAGTAAAAGTAAACGTAAGCGCAACCGTAAGCGTAAAGGTATTTCATTTTTCGTGTTTTATGTGCGAGTTGATATAATATGTATCTTATTGTTTGTTCGGTCGTTTAATAAAAATTCGTGATAATAAGTAATTATTTGTTTCATGACTGGAAAACAATATTTTGGAATTGTGGGGAAAATGTTTTTGTGGGCGTGGTATTTCCGAGCATTTCCATCGAATTTTCAGGCGTGTAAAACACAATTCTTTGGGCCGCCAATAAATTATTTGATGAAATTTGCATTTTTCTATTTCAAACTTTACTTCATCAAAACTACTTACTAACTGGCAATAATTAACCTGCAGTTTCCACCCGGGAACGAAACCAGAAACCGTAAAGGTTACCGTAACCGTAACCGAAACGGAAGACGTAACAGTAAAGGTAAACGTAAGCGCAACCGTAAGCGTAAAGATATTTAATTTTTCGTGGTTTATGTGCGAGTTGATATAATATGTATCTTATTGTTTGTTTAGTTGTTTAATAAAAATTTATGATAATAAGTAATTATTTGTTTCATGACTGGAAAACAATGTTTTGGAATTGTGGGGAAAATGTTTTTGTGAGCGTGGAATATCCGAGCATTTCCATCGAATTTTCAGACGTGTAAAACACAATTCTTTGGGCCGACAAGAAATGATTTGATCAAATTTGCATTTTTCTATTTTAAACTTTACTTCATCAAAACTACTTATTAAATGGCACTAATTAACCTGCAGTTTCCACCCGGGAACGAAACTTGAAACCGTAAAGGTTACCGTAACCGTAAATGTAACGGAAGACGTAACAGTAAACGTAAACGTAAGCGCAACCGTAAGCGTAAAGGTATTTCATTTTTCGTGTTTTATGTGCGAGTTGATATAATATGTATCTTATTGTTTGTTCGGTCGTTTAATAAAAATTCGTGATAATAAATAATTATTTGTTTCATGACTGGAAAACAATATTTTGGAATTGTGGGGAAAATGTTTTTGTGAGCGTAGAATATCCGAGCATCTCCATCAAATTTTCAGACGTGTAAAACACAATTTTGTCGGCCGCCAATAAATTATTTGATAAAATTTGCATTTTTCTATTTTAAACTCTACTGCATCAGAACTAAATACTAACTGGCACTAATTAACCTACAGTTTCCACCCGGGACCGAAACCTGAAACCGTAAAGGTTACCGTAACCGTAAATGTAACGGAAGACGTAACAGTAAACGTAAACGTAAGCGCAACCGTAAGCGTAAAGGTCTTTCATATTTCGTGTTTTATGTGCGAGTTGATATAATATGTATCTTATTGTTTGTTTGGTCGTTTAATAAAAATTCGTGATAATAAATAATTGTTTGTTTCATGACTGGAAAACAATGTTTTGGAATTGTGGGGAAAATGTTTTTGTGGGCGTGGTATTTCCAAGCATTTCCATCGAATTTTCAGACGTGTAAAACACAATTTTGTCGGCCGCCAATAAATTATTTGATGAAATTTGCATTTTACTATTTTAAGCTCTACTGCATCAGAACTAAATACTAACTGGCACTAATTAACCTGCAGTTTCCACCCGGGACCAAAACCTGAAACCGTAAAGGTTACCGTAACCGTAACTGTAACGGAAGACGTAACAGTAAAAGTAAACGTAAGCGCAACCGTAAGCGTAAAGGTATTTCATTTTTCGTGTTTTATGTGCGAGTTGATATAATATGTATCTTATTGTTTGTTCGGTCGTTTAATAAAAATTCGTGATAATAAATAATTGTTTGTTTCATGACTGGAAAACAATGTTTTGGAATTGTGGGGAAAATGTTTTTGTGGGCGTGGTATTTCCAAGCATTTCCATCGAATTTTCAGACGTGTAAAACACAATTTTGTCGGCCGCCAATAAATTATTTGATGAAATTTGCATTTTACTATTTTAAGCTCTACTGCATCAGAACTAAATACTAACTGGCACTAATTAGCCTGCAGTTTCCACCCGGGACCAAAACCTGAAACCGTAAAGGTTACCGTAACCGTAACTGTAACGGAAGACGTAACAGTAAAAGTAAACGTAAGCGCAACCGTAAGCGTAAAGGTATTTCATTTTTCGTGTTTTATGTGCGAGTTGATATAATATGTATCTTATTGTTTGTTCGGTCGTTTAATAAAAATTCGTGATAATAAGTAATTATTTGTTTCATGACTGGAAAACAATATTTTGGAATTGTGGGGAAAATGTTTTTGTGGGCGTGGTATTTCCGAGCATTTCCATCGAATTTTCAGGCGTGTAAAACACAATTCTTTGGGCCGCCAATAAATTATTTGATGAAATTTGCATTTTTCTATTTCAAACTTTACTTCATCAAAACTACTTACTAACTGGCAATAATTAACCTGCAGTTTCCACCCGGGAACGAAACCAGAAACCGTAAAGGTTACCGTAACCGTAACCGAAACGGAAGACGTAACAGTAAACGTAAACGTAAGCGCAACCGTAAGCGTAAAGATATTTAATTTTTCGTGATTTATGTGCGAGTTGATATAATATGTATCTTATTGTTTGTTTGGTTGTTTAATAAAAATTCGTGATAATAAGTAATTATTTGTTTCATGACTGGAAAACAATGTTTTGGAATTGTGGGGAAAATGTTTTTGTGGGCGTGGAATTTCCGAGCATTTCCATCGAATTTTTAGACGTGTAAAACACAATTCTTTGGGCCGCCAATAAATTATTTGATGAATTACGTGTTACTATCTAGGGACATTTTGTTGGTTGGCAGACCTGGTTTCTTGATTTTAGTCACACAATTAACTGACATTTGGGCTATTTGGGCTAACTATTTACGTTTGACTGTATAGACATTGAAAAGGCGATGTTCCTGTCGCAAATGAGCATCGCAAACCCTAAGGAATATTTATGAAACTTTATAGAAAGAAATAAAATTAGGATGATCTATAATTTTGATAAATAAAATCCAATATTGTAAATAGTAATGATGCAAAAACTTTTAGTGACCTTCAATAACATCTAACTTGATGAACATTTGTGTACTTTTCTTTAGATGAAACCAGTTTATATAAATAACGACAGTTGCTTATGCAACAAGTGTAAATGTGACTGCTCACTGCACGCGAGATGAAAATTGTTCAACGAGACCGAAGTACGAGTTGGACAATACGTCACAATTATATAGTCGCACTAAGATCCTAGCAGAATTCGTTCGCCTGGCGAATATAATTTCATTAAAGTTACCTACCCATCCCCTCGACTCCAATGAAACGTATCTTATTGGCAACACATCAACATTTTGAGAACTTTAATTTTCCAATTTTAAAATATATTCATTTTTTGATTTATTTATTTCATAACAAATTTTACAAATTCCAAATTCCAATAATTTAAAAATTCCAAATTCCAATATTTGGAGAACACGAATTTTTAGATTTTAAGAGACTATTATTCAAAAATAAAAAATTATTTATTCATTTCATTACAAATTATCAAAAATTTCCAATTAAATACATATACGGTTCTTATTCCATAACAACAGTAAAAATGTACTTTTTGACTAGTGCAATAAAGAACTACAATTTTATTTCTAGAAAAAAAAAGAATCGTTACAACACTCTGACCTCACCCGGAATTTTGTTAAAAATTTTTGGACATCACAAACTAATTATTCTACCACAAAGTCACATACCTGACAACATTATTCAAAGAATTTGTTTATTTCACAATGCAACGCAATTTTTTATTAATGGAGAAAGGAACAAAACCTTACAAGTACTAATCAAATAAGGTAATCCCGCAACTTGTAATTTTTTTATGAGTACGAATGTAATTATTTTTATTAATAGAGCCAATCGGCAATTAATAACAAAGAACCAATCGGCAACGAAACATAATTGTTATATAAACGTTCGTTTTTCATTTTTTTTACTGCTGCAATCCCAGCCAAGCTATAAACTTTATAATAACACCTACTTATTTCTGACATGCTCGAAGAGTTTTCAGCGTTTTTGCCGTGATCATTGCCGGTATTACATTTACGCAGATAAAGTAATAATAAATATTTCGCATTCTTCGTGACAACGGTAGCAACACCGCGATAAGTACACGTTTCCGGGATCGCATTAGTTTTAAAATATTTTCATCAGAACTACTTACTAACTGGCACTAATTAACCTGCAGTTTCCACCCGGGAATCTAAAACCGGCGCACAACAACCCCACCGCTGACATTTCCCACATGTTAAGAGCATTTTTTTTCGATCCGGTTAAAAAAGTACCCACACAGCTGCGTATTCAATGAGGACTTATTCCGTCGTTTCCTAATGAATAGTTGCCCTGCATATGGTTAATGATCAGTGACGTTTCGGGGTTTGTTCGGTGCTTCTTCGACTTGTAAATTTGCATAGTCATCTCTCGTCGGTTTTACGGTGGCGTCCCGGCGCCATCATGATGACTCCGGACGCGTCGCAACGCAGCGCACACACTCACACACGCGTACCGGTAAATGGCGGCGAATCGATGCGGGGTGGGGGCGGCAAGTTGGCGCTTTTCCGGATAGGTGGCGGAAGTCTGCAGGGAAGCGGGGAAAAGAAGTTTGAGCGGTTCGGGGTTCGTGAAAGTTCACTTACCGGCAGTAATCACAGATTGCTTTTGTCAATAAAGTCAATTAAAGGTAATTCTGTCATTAACCGAAGAATTTTTTCTAGTCGATTGTTACATCAACATCGCATGTCGTTGATTGGCGAAACGTACACACGTCAAGCATCACATGATCTTCGACCGAATGCAGTTGTTGTCGACACGCATTCGTGACGCACCTACATTAAATATGCAGTTGATCAAGTTGTTCATACAATTTCTAAACGTTTCATTTCTAATTTTAAAATTTGACAGATAATTAATTAGAAGGTAAATTACTTGTTCGCCCGTGCGTTGAATTTACATCATAAACTTTGGTTGTTTAGTGTCCAATTTGTACTACTGCGCGAAACTAGAGTGATTTTGGATTGCAGATAATAAATTCATGAGAATTACTGTTTTCACTGCAACGAACAATAGTATATTATTATACGAGTTCCTTTGTAAATTGGGTGCTTTCCGGCACGAGTGAAACGAGTGCCGGAAAACCCCAAAACCGTTTAATAATAAATAAAACTCAAACATTTTGTTGATTCAAAGAATACAGGCGTAGGAAAAGTATCGTGTGCAACACGTACGAAAGTCCTCTTACAGACTCGTGTCCAACACTAGTTACAACATACTATTCTAATTTCCTGTAATTTTGAACCCTTGTCGAATTGTGTTTTATTTATTATATTGTTTGTACTTTCTAAAATTGTCCTTGTTTTGGCCTATATTATTATTTCGTTTCTTGCTTTTCATTATTATCCTTTTTGTCTTCTTCTTTCTTCTTTTTTTGATATTGTATCGGGTCTTCCTAAATGATCATTTTGGCTGTGGAAATGTAGTCAGATGGAAAATATATATATAAATTGTTTACCACGGTGCACTTGACACTGCATAAATAATTCCTTTAAACCTTTGAGTAATTTAGTTTTTGATCTCTCTGGGTGATTCAGAGGGACGGACATTAATCAAGAGGGCTTTGAAAAATTGAAACGTAAGGCCTAGATGACTTCCATGCTTATAAAACTTGAAGTACAGAACATTTGAAGAATGCTATTCTACCCGGATGTTTAGGAAGTGTTGATGAAAAGAGACGAGTTCGACTTTGCTTAAAACATAACGGAGGACATTTTGAGCATTTTTTTGTAAAAAAAAGAATAAATATTAATAGTATGACAACTGAAATACAAAGTTTCATTAAAACGTTTCTAACATGTAGGCAACCATTAATACGTGATGATCGTATAGTGTAAACATAGACAATTTTTTTAATTTTCAAAGAGCTCTCTGATTAGTGTTCCTCTGTATATCCACACTTATATTTGGTACATGTATTTCTGTTTTTTTTACTGTTTGATTCGGGTCATTGTCTCGGCGACCTACTCGATTTCTTGTAACTGATTTATTTCTATTTAACTTCTTATTGTGGTCTAATTCCTTTTAATTCCATCTATGTGTTTGTTTTTTACTATTACCTTCCTGTTCTTCTCGGTAGTCTTTTTTTTTATCCATTCTCATGTTTGTGTTTCTGTGCTTTACCTATACGTCTACTCTTCATTAACTTTTTTAATTGTTTTGTACTTTTCTCTTCAATTAACAGAGAATATATTTTCTGCTCTCTTTTCTTGGGGGTCTTTGACAATCCATCGCGAGTCGTAGATCAATTTTGTTACATTAGTTTGTCATATGGTAAGATTCGAAAGGATGACCACAGACCGTTAATTACAACTTCAGTTCAGATATAAAAAAAGTCTTTATGTATTCTCACTCCTTCTTTGCTTCAAAGTGATTTTACTTTTATTTTATTGTAAATAACATCGCATGTGGTATTTTTTATTTTGATCACTGTGCTTAATCTATATTTTCTTTCGTTTCTGGGTTCGATTATTTATTGAAACACTATGTGCAATTTACTTTTGACTTCCTATATTACAATATTTACAATATTTACACTATTTACAAATCACGTAAACGGGCTCCTCTATTTATTTATACATCGCATGGCACTCCGGACAGATAAAGGCAACTGTCCGACTCGACCCACTGATCTTCGACTCCGATTGTGGATGTGATGCGACCGATTGGCCAAGGCGGCTGGTCCCAGACTGCAACGTCCTCCAATAAACATATCGGCTGCATCTCCAAAGCTTCATGGATGACCCTCGATGTGTACGGAATACTCCAAAAGATGATGTTACACTATCTCGAGCATGCTGCAGCAGTGAATCATTGAGGGTCCCATTCCAAACTCGAGGAACTTAAAAATTTGGGCAGTGTGATATTTGAGGGAACTTGAGACCTTAAGAAGTGGTGGAACCTGAGATTTGTGAGACGTTGAGTAATTTAAGAACCTTTCAACTTGAGATTTTGGAAAACTTGGGAAATAAGCAAACCTTCAGAAACCTAGCAACCTGAGAACTTGGAAAACACAATTTGAGACCTGGAGAGGCCTGATGAGATTTTGGAAAAACTAAAAATTTGAAATCTTTGAAAACCTGGTATCTTAGTGAATTCGAGGAACTTGAGAATTTGGACAGTGTGATATTTGAGAGAACTTGAGACCTTTTAAGAAGTGGCGCAACCTGAAATTTTAGAAACCCTGAGATTTGTGAGACTTTGAGTAATTTAAGAGCCTTACAACTTAAGATTTTGTAAAACTTGAGAACTAGGCGCGAACCTTAGACCTTCCGAAACTTAGCAACCTGAGAACTAGAGAAAGTCAAATTGATATCTTGCAGAACCTGAGACCTTTGGCAAAATGAAAATTGCTAAAAAACTTCATATCTTAGAGAGCTCCAGAAACTTGAGAATTTTTAAGAAGTGGCGGAACCTGAGATTTGTGAGACGTTGAGTAATTTTAACCTTTCAACTTGAGATTTTGGAAAACTTGGGAACTAAGTGAACCTTCGGAAACCTAGCAACCTGAGAACTTGGGAAACACAAATTGAGACCTGGAGAGGCCTGACATATTGGAAAATCTGAAAATTTGAGATCTTTGAAAACCTGGTATCTTAGTGAACTCGAGGAACTTGAGAATTTGTGCAGTGTGATATTTGAGTGAACTTGAGACCTTTTAAGAAGTGGCGGAACCTGAGATTTTAGAAAACCTGAAATGTGTGAGACGTTGAGTAATTTAAGAACCTTACAACCTAAAACACCAAGCTTGAGATTTTGGAAAACTTGGGAACTAGGCGCGAAACTTAGGCCTTCCCAAACCTAGCAACCTCAGAACTTGAGAAAGACAAATTGATATCTTGGAAAACCTGAGACATTTGGCAACCTGAAAATTTGAAGGACCTTAGAATTTGAGATCCTTGAAAACCTCATCTCTTACAGAACTTGAGAATTTTTAACAAGTGGCACAACCTGAGATTTGTGAGACGTTGAGTAATTTAAAAACCTTTCAACTTGAGATTTTGGAAAACTTGGGAAATAAGCAAACCTTCAGAAACCTAGCAACCTGAGAACTTGAGAAACACAAATTGAGACTTGGAGAGGCCTGAGATTTTGGAAAACCTGAAAACTTGGAGAACCTGAAAATCTGAGATCTTGAAAACCTGGTATCTTAGTGAACTCGAGGAACTTGAGAATTTGGGCAGTGTGATATTCGAGGGAACTTGAGACCTTTTAAGAAGTGGCGGAACCTGAGATTTTAGAAAACCTGAAATTTGTGAGACCTTGACTAATTTAAGAACCTTACAACTTAAGACACCAAACTTGAGATTTTGGAAAACTTGGGAACTAGGCGCGAACCTTAGGCCTTCCGAAACCTAGCAACCTCAGAACTTGAGAAAGACAAATTGATATCTTGGGAAACCTGAGACATTTGGCAACCTGAAAATTTGAAGGACCTTAGAATTTGAGATCTTTGAAAACCTCATCTCTTACAGAACTTGAGAATTTTTAACAAGTGGCACAACCTGAGATTTGTGAGACGTTGAGTAATTTAAAAACCTTTCAACTTGAGATTTTGGAAAACTTGAGAAATAAGCAAACCTTCAGAAACCTAGCAACCTGAGAACTTGAGAAACACAAATTGAGACTTGGAGAGGCCTGAGATTTTGGAAAACCTGAAAACTTGGAGAACCTGAAAATCTGAGATCTTGAAAACCTGGTATCTTAGTGAACTCGAGGAACTTGAAAATTTGGGCAGTGTGATATTCGAGGGAACTTGAGACCTTTTAAGAAGTGGCGGAACCTGAGATTTTAGAAAACCTGAAATTTGTGAGACGTTGAGTAATTTAAGAACCTTACAACTTAAGACACCAAACTTGAGATTTTGGAAAACTTGGGAACTAGGCGCGAACCTTAGGCCTTCCGAAACCTAGCAACCTCAGAACTTGAGAAAGACAAATTGATATCTTGGGAAACCTGAGACATTTGGCAACCTGAAAATTTGAAGGACCTTAGAATTTGAGATCTTTGAAAACCTCATCTCTTACAGAACTTGAGAATTTTTAACAAGTGGCACAACCTGAGATTTGTGAGATGTTGAGTAATTTAAAAACCTTTCAACTTGAGATTTTGGAAAACTTGGGAAATAAGCAAACCTTCAGAAACCTAGCAACCTGAGAACTTGAGAAACACAAATTGAGACTTGGAGAGGCCTGAGATTTTGGAAAACCTGAAAACTTGGAGAACCTGAAAATCTGAGATCTTGAAAACCTGGTATCTTAGTGAACTCGAGGAACTTGAGAATTTGGGCAGTGTGATATTCGAGAGAACTTGAGACCTTTTAAGAAGTGGCGGAACCTGAGATTTTAGAAAACCTGAAATTTGTGAGACCTTGACTAATTTAAGAACCTTACAACTTAAGACACCAAACTTGAGATTTTGGAAAACTTGGGAACTAGGCGCGAACCTTAGGCCTTCCGAAACCTAGCAACCTCAGAACTTGAGAAAGACAAATTGATATCTTGGGAAACCTGAGACATTTGGCAACCTGAAAATTTGAAGGACCTTAGAATTTGAGATCTTTGAAAACCTCATCTCTTAGAGAACTTGAGAATTTTTAACAAGTGCACAACCTGAGATTTGTGAGACTTTGAGTAATTTAAGAACCTTTCAACTTGAGATTTTGGAAAACTTGGGAAATAAGCAAACCTTCAGAAACCTAGCAACCTGAGAACTTGAGAAACACAAATTGAGACTTGGAGAGGCCTGAGATTTTGGAAAACCTGAAAACTTGGAGAACCTGAAAGTCTGGGATCTTGAAAACCTGGTATTTTAGTGAACTCGAGGAACTTGAGAATTTGGGCAGTGTGATATTGGAGGGAACTTGAGACCTTTTAAGAAGTGGCGGAACCTGAGATTTTAGAAAACCTGAAATTTGTGAGACCTTGACTAATTTAAAAACCTTACAACTTAAGACACCAAACTTGAGATTTTGAAAAACTTGGGAACTAGGCGCGAACCTTAGACCTTCTGAAAACTAGCAACCTCAGAACTTGAGAAAGCCAAATTGATATCTTGGGAAACCTGAGACATTTGGCAACCTGAAAATATGAAGGACCTTAGAATTTGAGATCTTTGAAAACCTCATCTCTTACAGAACTTGAGAATCTTTAACAAGTGCACAACCTGAGATTTGTGAGACGTTGAGTAATTTAAAAACCTTTCAACTTGAGATTTTGGAAAACTTGAGAAATAAACAAACCTTCAGAAACCTAGCAACCTGAGAACTTGAGAAACACAAATTGAGACTTGGAGAGGCCTGAGATTTTGGAAAACCTGAAAACTTGGAGAACCTGAAAATCTGAGATCTTGAAAACCTGGTATCTTAGTGAACTCGAGGAACTTGAGAATTTGGGCAGTGTGATATTCGAGGGAACTTGAGACCTTTTAAGAAGTGGCGGAACCTGAGATTTTAGAAAACCTGAAATTTGTGGGACGTTGAGTAATTTAAGAACCTTACAACTTAAGGCACCAAACTTGAGATTTTGGAAAACTTGGGAACTAGGCGCGAACCTTAGGCCTTCCGAAACCTAGCAACCTCAGAACTTGAGAAAGATAAATTGATATCTTGGAGAACCTGAGACCTAAAAATTTGAAGAACCTTAGTATTTAAGATCTTTGATAACCTCATATCTTAGAGAACTCCAGGACCTTGAGAATTTTTAACAAGTGGCACAACCTGAGATTTATTATATTTGAGGGAACTTGAGATCTTTTAAGGAGTTCTGAGATTTTAGAAAACCTGAATTTTGTGAGACCTTGACTAATTTAAGAACCTTACAACTTAAGACACCAAACTTGAGATTTTGTAAAACTTGAGAACCAGGCGCGAACTTTAGACCTTCCGAAACTTAGCAACCTGAGAACTTGAGAAAGTCAAATTGATATCTTGCAGAACCTGAGACATTTGGCAACCTGAAAATTTGAAGGACCTTAGAATTTGAGATCTTTGAAAACCTCATATCTTAGAGAACTCCAGGAACTTGAGAATTTTTAAGAAGTGGCCCAACCTGAGATTTGTGAGACGTTGAGTAATTTAAGAACCTTTCAACTTGAGATGACCCACTTGACGTCGTTTTTTGTTGAACGCACGATATAAATAAATGTGTAAATAATTACAGTAAAATCTCGTTCATATAACCACTTCTTCGGAGGAAACCTGGACATCCTGGGAAACCTGAGAAATTTGCAAAATATAAGAAATTAACAGTAGTGGGTAAATTAAAAGAAAGAAAAATAAAGTTTAGCCATTTCAAAACTCGAAGAATTTAAGAAATGCAGGTTATTCTATCAGTGTTAAAAATCGTAAATTTTTTTTCTAGAAAACCTGGTAAGTAATCTTGAGAAATATGAGAAACCTGGACAAACCTATAAATATGGCAAAACCTGGAAATCTCGTAAATCTTAGTCTGAGAAATCTTGTATGGAATTGGGTAAATGAGACCAACTTTTGAATTCTTAAGAACTTGGGATTACCTGGGACAGGGGAAAACCTGAGAAACTACATCTCCATGGTGAAAAAAATCATAAACCTAACTTTCCTAAGAAAGTTCCAATAGGGCAAACCTGGAAAACATCTGGTAAACCTGAGAAAACAGTTCTTGTTTTTACTAATTGATCAGTTTGAGATGTATGAAGTAAATGATCCAATAAGGGCCCCAACCCTTACAACAAAACAGATGTTATTAATCCTAAGTGTTCTACAGGTCCCTTCCAATAAACCTCCATCCTAATTTGCTTGTCCCGTCTCTGTCGCCACCCCCACTTCCGAGCACTTCCCAACAGCTCTCCTCGCCTTAATGATTCATAATTTCGTTCCTTCTGCTTATTACACACAGGAGTGGTCCTGATAAATGGACCGCGATACCGAAATGTAATTGCAACTTTCCCGTAATTAAATTATCGGCTTTCGTGCAAAAAAACAAGGCGAAGGAACTGCATGCATGGCCCCCGAATGCACTCTACCTCCACATTAAAATAATCGTAAACATCCATTCACAAGACACAAACACCTGCATTTTGAGAGGCGAGGGTTTCGTGCCATAAATTAGAGGCCACCAGAACCATATGGTATCTGCACGAGCAAATTGAGAGCTCGATACACCACCTACCCATTAATGAAACTGGATTTCGACGAAGGTAGCTCGAGATGCCGATCGCGGTGGTAAAGGGGAGACCGGTTTGCATACGTGCATGGAAGGGAGTCCGAAATTCCGGGTCATAGCGTTTAGGGCTCGGGGAAACAAAACTTACTTCCGCTAGTCTCGCGGAAGGGTGCGTCCGCAAACGGGGCGAGCGGTGTGAGGAATCGTAGGGTTACGAATGAGAGATGCCCATTCATATTCACTGTATCAAAGATGTAGGTATAAATGTTTTGAATGAAACAAAGAAATACTTCTAGCGTCCTCAAAATTTTTCCGTTCGAATCGGGCGGTTTTCCTCACCGAAAGCATTTGCTTAATGACACGTCTGGTCGAGTATCAGGTGTCGCTGAAGTCATTTGATTAGCTCAATTTCAAACCATAGGCATATAAATTTATTATGTCGAAAATGAGATGGTCGGCTGTTTATATGCGCGGCTAATGATTCAATGTCGTGTCTCGGCCGAATTCGACTCAGGTGTTCAATCATTCCTAATTGCCACCTTATTCCTTATCTAGTTTGTTGAAAAATACGGAATATCTCGCGACACAAAGGATGATTAACGAGGACGAGCCGACGGAACAGGTGTGTGCAATATTCGGGCAGGTCCTCGGCCGGTAGTTTCCTGTATCAATTTTTAAAACCACAAATTAACTCGATGGACATTTAATAACACGCCACCGGACAAAAATTAATAGGCACGCAACGGACGCCACTGGAAGGGTGAAATGTCAACTGGTTCGACGCTGTAATTATAGTTAATTTTACTTTCGACTGGAAATGCGATTATGTAGGCACAGTGGCAAGGGTGGGACAAAAATTGAATTGTCGAAGAAAACTTTTTCACGACAAAATTATTACTTTGGAAATATATTCGACCACCGCCTCGCTTCATAACTGTACCAATTTTTTACAACATTCTTTCATTTTTATTTATACACCCTTCGCACGCCTACGTGTGCCCCATTTCCATCGACCGGAAATAACCGCCATAATTCAACAAACCACCAAAACTCCCTTATCATTACTCATTACCGAACGCAACAATTTTATTTATGCCAACCCCACGATCCTATCGGCGCTTGTTCGTAGGTTCTTAGGTTAATTAATTACCGACTATTTGTTAGCCTAATCTCGCATCTCGAAGCGGTGGACCGAACGCGGAGCCTTGCGGGACTCCCGGTCGCACCACTGGACGTTCGCGGCAATAATTACCGTCGTCCCGCGACTCGGTTGGATTCTAATGGTGAAATACGGCCTTGTGCAATACCCGGCTCGAATTTATTGCGCATTATTAAGCTCTTTGAAAAATCCAGCTGGTATTACATGTCACCTTTAATCAGCATAAATAAGCGAGTATCCGAGGAATGCGTTTACAGTAAGAAGCATTTATCGCTGGTGGCGACCCCGGGACGATATTTCTAAGATTCAGATGGAGGAATGTGGAGATGCCGGATCCGCAACGGGAGTGGAATGGAGCATTTCAAAAATTAACGGAAAATAATACCGACTATTTAATGTGTTGGTATGATACTTATTCAGTACCCTACTGTATGTGGAATCCAAAAATTATTTCGCCCAAGTTTATTAGGTACACCGGTCAACAGCAATGTAAAATATGTAAAACAAAGAAAACAAACAATAAAGACAAAACTTTTAGAGCTCCTGTAATCGGTGCTCTGACTGGATTTTCTCTGCAAAGATTGTGTCATAAAAATGGCGCCGACCAGACAAAATTTTACGGTCCGCTCCGCGATAGTTTCCGTTAAAATTGTGGGACGTGTGGGGTTAGTTTTAAGATAATTAGGTTTCTAATTAAAATTATTGTATGAAAAACCACCCGTGAGATTAAAACTTGGCAAGCTTTTTTGATCGGTGACGTCAAAGGGTGGATCGTGCATTTCCCACCATAACAATATTAAAAACATGCTCTGACGGATATTGGACAGTTGAGTCGAGGCTGGTAAAGAAGGAAGGTCTTGCAGCTGGTAAATCGGCCTAGAAATAAATACCACTTCTGAATTACTTTTCGGGTTGAAATTCCTGGCAGACCCCTCGGTCTCCTGACAGAAAGGAAACAAGACATCTTAATTAATAGTAGAAGAGAAAAATCAATAATTGACCTGTTAATGGTGGAAAAAAAAGGATAAATATAAGATAATTGACATTGTAGTCAAAAGGCCATATCAAATTGGTAGGATCACTACTTCATCTAGGCCAAACTGAAAAGAGGATACCAAAAAAATATAAAAAAGGACTAAGAAGAAGAATTTAAAAAAACATTAAAAAATATTTAATATTTTAATATTTAAAGAAATTTAATATTAAAAACCCTAGCCTTTAGGGAATATATTATTAACGCGACACAAAAGGTGTGTGGAGTGTTCAAAAAACGATATTTAGTAACAAAGGACTAGATTGATTACAAGACATATATTTAACCACCAGAAAAAGAAGGTGAAACATGTGTAAGACACTAATAAATTGATAAAAAAAACTTGATTTCCTGAAGGAGGATTTACCAAATTCTTTTTTTAATTCTATATGCACTAGACCATTCAAAAAGTGCCAACGTCATAGATTAGACATCCGGGAATTTTTTGAGAATTTGGAAAACGGATAAAATCGATGTCAACAGATAAATTTTGAATAAGACAACAATAAATTCATAAAAAAATCAGGATTCCTAAAGGATCATTGAAGAAGTCATTTCTCATTTCTATATGTACTAAAGCATCTAGAAAGTTTTATAGGCATAGTTTAAAGATACCGAAACACTTTTGAGAATTTGGGAAAGATTGGTGAAACCGGTGTCGGCAGACAAACTTCATAGAAGACTCTAATTAATTCATAAAAAATTCAAGTTTTCTAAAGTGACATTGAAAAAGTAATTTTTCATTTCTACATACACTAGAGCATGTAAAACGTGTCATAGTTATAGTTTAGAGATCCCAGAAAACATTTGAGAATTTGGGAAACATGGATGAAACTGATGTCAAAAGAAAAAGCTCTTATATAAGACACTAATAAATTGTTAAAAAATGTTGCTTTCCTAAAGGCGGATTCAACTAGTAATTTTTTATTTCTAGATACACTAGATGACTTAAAAAGTGCCAATGTCATACTTTAGACATCCGGGAAAATTTTTGAGAATTTGGGAAACGATGTCAACAGATAAATTTCGAATAAGACACCAATAAATTCATTAAAAAATCGGGCTTTCTAAAAGGACATTGCAAAAGTCATTTTTGATTTCTATATATAATAAAGCAACTAGAAAGTCTTATAGTCATAGTTTAAAGATACCGAAACACTTTTGAGAATTTGGGAAAGATGGATGAAACCGATGTCGGCAGACAAAGCTCATAGAAAACGCTAATAAATCCATAAAAAAATCAAGCTTTCTAAAGGGACATTGAAAAAGTAATTTTTCATTTCTACATACACTAGAGGATGTAAACAGTGTCATAGTTATAGTTTAGAGATCCCAGAAAACTTTTGAGAATTTGGGAAATATGTATGAAACTGATGTCAACAGAAGAAGCTGGTATAAGACACTAATAAATTGATAAAAAAAATTTGCTTTCCTAAAGGCGAATTGAACAAGTAATTTTTTATTTTTAGATACACTAGATGACTTAATAAGTGCCAATGTCATAGTTTAGACATCCGGGAAAGTTTTTGAGAATTTGGGAAACGATGTCAACAGATAAATTTCGAATAAGACACCAATAAATTCATTAAAAAAATCGGGCTTCCTAAAAGGACATTGCAAAAGTCATTTTTCATTTCTATATATAATAAAGCAACTATAAAGTCTTATAGTCATAGTTTAAAGATCCCGAAACACTTTTGAGAATTTGGGAAATATGGATGAAACCGATGTCGGCAGACAAAGCTCATAGAAGACGCTAATAAATTCATAAAAAATTCAAGCTTTCTAAAGGGACATTGAAAAAGTAATTTTTCATTTCTACATACACTAGAGGATGTAAAAAGTGTCATAGTTATAGTTTAGAGATTCCAGAAAACTTTTGAGAATTTGGGAAATATGGATGAAACTGATGTCAACAGAAGAAGCTGGTATAAGACACTAATAAATTGATAAAAAAAATTTGCTTTCCTAAAGGCGAATTGAACAAGCAATTTTTTATTTTTAGATACACTAGATGACTTAAAAAGTGCCAATGTCATAGTTTAGACATCCGGGAAAGTTTTTGAGAATTTGGGAAACGATGTCAACAGATAAATTTCGAATAAGACACCAATAAATTCATTAAAAAAATCGGGCTTCCTAAAAGGACATTGCAAAAGTCATTTTTCATTTCTATATATAATAAAGCATCTAGAAAGTCTTATAGTCATAGTTTAAAGATCCCGAAACACTTTTGAGAATTTGGGAAATATGGATGAAACCGATGTCGGCAGACAAAGCTCATAGAAGACGCTAATAAATTCATAAAAACTTCAAGCTTTCTAAAGGGACATTGAAAAAGTAATTTTTCATTTCTAAATACACTAGAGGATGTAAAAAGTGTCATAGTTATGGTTTAGAGATCCCAGAAAACTTTTGAGAATTTGGGAAATATGTATGAAACTGATGTCAACAGAAAAAGCTCGTATAAGACACTAATAAATTGATAAAAAAAAAATTGCTTTCCTAAAGGCGGATTAAACAAGTAATATTTTATTTCTAGATACACTAGATGACTTAAAAAGTGACAATGTCATAGTTTAGACATCCGGGAAAGTTTTTGAGAATTTGGGAAACGATGTCAACAGATAAATTTCGAATAAGACACCAATAAATTCATTAAAAAATCGGGCTTCTTAAAAGGACATTGCAAAAGTCATTTTTGATTTCTATATATAATAAAGCAACTAGAAAGTCTTATAGTCATAGTTTAAAGATACCGAAACACTTTTGAGAATTTGGGAAAGATGGATGAAACCGATGTCGGCAGACAAAGCTCATAGAAGACGCTAATAAATTCATAAAAACTTCAAGCTTTCTAAAGGGACATTGAAAATGTAATTTTTCATTTCTAAATACACTAGAGGATGTAAAAAGTGTCATAGTTATAGTTTAGAGATCCCAGAAAACTTTTGAGAATTTGGGAAATATGTATGAAACTGATGTCAACAGAAGAAGCTGGTATAAGACACTAATAAATTGATAAAAAAAATTTGCTTTCCTAAAGGCGGATTAAACAAGTAATATTTTATTTCTAGATACACTAGATGACTTAAAAAGTGCCAATGTCGTAGTTTAGACATCCGGGAAAGTTTTTGAGAATTTGGGAAACGATGTCAACAGATAAATTTCGAATAAGACACCAATAAATTCATTAAAAAATCGGGCTTTCTAAAAGGACATTGCAAAAGTCATTTTTGATTTCTATATATAATAAAGCAACTAGAAAGTCTTATAGTCATAGTTTAAAGATTCCGAAACACTTTTGAGAATTTGGGAAAGATGGATGAAACCGATGTCGGCAGACAAAGCTCATAGAAGACGCTAATAAATCCATAAAAAAATCAAGCTTTCTAAAGGGACATTGAAAAAGTAATTTTTCATTTCTACATACACTAGAGCATGTAAAAAGTGTCATAGTTATAGTTTAGAGATCCCAGAAAACTTTTGAGAATTTGGGAAATATGTATGAAACTGATGTCAACAGAAAAAGCTCGTATAAGACACTAATAAATTGATAAAAAAAAATTGCTTTCCTAAAGGCGGATTAAACAAGTAATATTTTATTTCTAGATACACTAGATGACTTAAAAAGTGACAATGTCATAGTTTAGACATCCGGGAAAGTTTTTGAGAATTTGGGAGACGATGTCAACAGATAAATTTCGAATAAGACACCAATAAATTCATTAAAAAATCGGGCTTCTTAAAAGGACATTGCAAAAGTCATTTTTGATTTCTATATATAATAAAGCAACTAGAAAGTCTTATAGTCATAGTTTAAAGATACCGAAACACTTTTGAGAATTTGGGAAAGATGGATGAAACCGATGTCGGCAGACAAAGCTCTTAGAAGACGCTAATAAATTCATAAAAACTTCAAGCTTTCTAAAGGGACATTGAAAAAGTAATTTTTCATTTCTAAATACACTAGAGGATGTAAAAAGTATCATAGTTATAGTTTAGAGATCCCAGAAAACTTTTGAGAATTTGGGAAATATGTATGAAACTGATGTCAACAGAAAAAGCTGGTATAAGACACTAATAAATTGATAAAAAAAATTTGCTTTCCTAAAGGCGGATTAAACAAGTAATATTTTATTTCTAGATACACTAGATGACTTAAAAAGTGCCAATGTCGTAGTTTAGACATCCGGGAAAGTTTTTGAGAATTTGGGAAACGATGTCAACAGATAAATTTCGAATAAGACACCAATAAATTCATTAAAAAATCGGGCTTTCTAAAAGGACATTGCAAAAGTCATTTTTGATTTCTATATATAATAAAGCAACTAGAAAGTCTTATAGTCGTAGTTTAAAGATACCGAAACACTTTTGAGAATTTGGGAAAGATGGATGAAACCGATGTCGGCAGACAAAGCTCATAGAAGACGCTAATAAATCCATAAAAACTTCAAGCTTTCTAAAGGGACATTGAAAAAGTAATTTTTCATTTCTAAATACACTAGAGGATGTAAAAAGTGTCATAGTTATAGTTTAGAGATCCCAGAAAACTTTTGAGAATTTGGGAAATATGTATGAAACTGATGTCAACAGAAGAAGCTGGTATAAGACACTAATAAATTGATAAAAAAAAATTGCTTTCCTAAAGGCGGATTGAACAAGTAATTTTTTATTTTTAGATACACTAGATGACTTAATAAGTGCCAATGTCATAGTTTAGACATCCGGGAAAGTTTTTGAGAATTTGGGAAACGATGTCAACAGATAAATTTCGAATAAGACACCAATAAATTCATTAAAAAAATCGGGCTTCTTAAAAGGACATTGCAAAAGTCATTTTTGATTTCTATATATAATAAAGCAACTAGAAAGTCTTATAGTCATAGTTTAAAGATACCGAAACACTTTTGAGAATTTGGGAAAGATGGATGAAACCGATGTCGGCAGACAAAGCTCATAGAAGACGCTAATAAATTCATAAAAACTTCAAGCTTTCTAAAGGGACATTGAAAAAGTAATTTTTCATTTCTAAATACACTAGAGGATGTAAAAAGTGTCATAGTTATAGTTTAGAGATCCCAGAAAACTTTTGAGAATTTGGGAAATATGTATGAAACTGATGTCAACAGAAGAAGCTGGTATAAGACACTAATAAATTGATAAAAAAAATTTGCTTTCCTAAAGGCGGATTAAACAAGTAATATTTTATTTCTAGATACACTAGATGACTTAAAAAGTGCCAATGTCGTAGTTTAGACATCCGGGAAAGTTTTTGAGAATTTGGGAAACGATGTCAACAGATAAATTTCGAATAAGACACCAATAAATTCATTAAAAAATCGGGCTTTCTAAAAGGACATTGCAAAAGTCATTTTTGATTTCTATATATAATAAAGCAACTAGAAAGTCTTATAGTCATAGTTTAAAGATTCCGAAACACTTTTGAGAATTTGGGAAAGATGGATGAAACCGATGTCGGCAGACAAAGCTCATAGAAGACGCTAATAAATCCATAAAAAAATCAAGCTTTCTAAAGGGACATTGAAAAAGTAATTTTTCATTTCTACATACACTAGAGCATGTAAAAAGTGTCATAGTTATAGTTTAGAGATCCCAGAAAACTTTTGAGAATTTGGGAAATATGTATGAAACTGATGTCAACAGAAAAAGCTCGTATAAGACACTAATAAATTGATAAAAAAAAATTGCTTTCCTAAAGGCGGATTAAACAAGTAATATTTTATTTCTAGATACACTAGATGACTTAAAAAGTGACAATGTCATAGTTTAGACATCCGGGAAAGTTTTTGAGAATTTGGGAGACGATGTCAACAGATAAATTTCGAATAAGACACCAATAAATTCATTAAAAAATCGGGCTTCTTAAAAGGACATTGCAAAAGTCATTTTTGATTTCTATATATAATAAAGCAACTAGAAAGTCTTATAGTCATAGTTTAAAGATACCGAAACACTTTTGAGAATTTGGGAAAGATGGATGAAACCGATGTCGGCAGACAAAGCTCTTAGAAGACGCTAATAAATTCATAAAAACTTCAAGCTTTCTAAAGGGACATTGAAAAAGTAATTTTTCATTTCTAAATACACTAGAGGATGTAAAAAGTATCATAGTTATAGTTTAGAGATCCCAGAAAACTTTTGAGAATTTGGGAAATATGTATGAAACTGATGTCAACAGAAAAAGCTGGTATAAGACACTAATAAATTGATAAAAAAAATTTGCTTTCCTAAAGGCGGATTAAACAAGTAATATTTTATTTCTAGATACACTAGATGACTTAAAAAGTGCCAATGTCGTAGTTTAGACATCCGGGAAAGTTTTTGAGAATTTGGGAAACGATGTCAACAGATAAATTTCGAATAAGACACCAATAAATTCATTAAAAAATCGGGCTTTCTAAAAGGACATTGCAAAAGTCATTTTTGATTTCTATATATAATAAAGCAACTAGAAAGTCTTATAGTCGTAGTTTAAAGATACCGAAACACTTTTGAGAATTTGGGAAAGATGGATGAAACCGATGTCGGCAGACAAAGCTCATAGAAGACGCTAATAAATCCATAAAAACTTCAAGCTTTCTAAAGGGACATTGAAAAAGTAATTTTTCATTTCTAAATACACTAGAGGATGTAAAAAGTGTCATAGTTATAGTTTAGAGATCCCAGAAAACTTTTGAGAATTTGGGAAATATGTATGAAACTGATGTCAACAGAAGAAGCTGGTATAAGACACTAATAAATTGATAAAAAAAAATTGCTTTCCTAAAGGCGGATTAAACAAGTAATATTTTATTTCTAGATACACTAGATGACTTAAAAAGTGCCAATGTCGTAGTTTAGACATCCGGGAAAGTTTTTGAGAATTTGGGAAACGATGTCAACAGATAAATTTCGAATAAGACACCAATAAATTCATTAAAAAATCGGGCTTTCTAAAAGCACATTGCAAAAGTCATTTTTGATTTCTATATATAATAAAGCAACTAGAAAGTCTTATAGTCATAGTTTAAAGATACCGAAACACTTTTGAGAATTTGGGAAAGATGGATGAAACCGATGTCGGCAGACAAAGCTCATAGAAGACGCTAATAAATTCATAAAAACTTCAAGCTTTCTAAAGGGACATTGAAAAAGTAATTTTTCATTTCTACATACACTAGAGCATGTAAAAAGTGTCATAGTTATAGTTTAGAGATCCCAGAAAACATTTGAGAATTTGGGAAACATGGATGAAACTGATGTCAACAGAAAGAGCTCGTATAAGACACTAATAAATTTATAAAAAAAATTTGCTTTCCTAAAGGCGGATTGAACAAGTAATTTTTTATTTCTAGATACACTAGATGACTTAAAAAGTGCCGATGTTATAGTTTAGACATCCGGGAAAGTTTTTGAGAATTTGGGAAACGATGTCAACAGATAAATTTCGAATTAGACACCAATAAATTCATTAAAAAAATCGGGCTTCTTAAAAGGACATTGCAAAAGTCATTTTTCATTTCTATATATAATAAAGCATCTAGAAAGTCTTATAGTCATAGTTTAAAGATCCCGAAACACTTTTGAGAATTTGGGAAAGATGGATGAAACCGATGTCGGCAGACAAAGCTCATAGAAGACGCTAATAAATCCATAAAAAATTCAAGCTCTCTAAAGGGACATTGAAAAAGTAATTTTTCATTTCCACATACACTAGAGCATGTAAAATGTGTCATGGTTATAGTTTAGAGATCCCAGAAAATTTTTGAGAATTTGGGAAACATGGATGAAACTGATGTCAACAGAAAAAGCTCGTATAAGACACTAATAAATTGATAAAAAAATTTGCTTTCCTAAAGGCGGATTAAGCAAGTAATTTTTTATTTCTAGATACACTAGATGACTTAAAAAGTGCCAATGTCATAGGTTAGACATCCGGGAAAGTTTTTGAGAATTTGGGAAACGATGTCAACCGATAAATTTCGAATAAGACACCAATAAATTCATTAAAAAATCGGGCTTCCTAAAAGGACATTGCAAAAGTCATTTTTGATTTCTATGTATAATAAAGCATCTAGAAAGTCTTATAGTCATAGTTTAAAGATACCGAAACACTTTTGAGAATTTGGGAAAGTTGGATGAAACCGATGTCGGCAGACAAAGCTCATAGAAGACGCTAATAAATCCATAAAAAAATCAAGCTTTCTAAAGGGACATTGAAAAAGTAATTTTTCATTTCTACATACACTAGAGGATGTAAACAGTGTCATAGTTATAGTTTAGAGATCCCAGAAAACTTTTGAGAATTTGGGAAACATGGATGAAACTGATGTCAACAGAATAAGACACTAATAAATTGATAAAGAAATTTGCTTTCCTAAGGGCGGATTGAACAAGTAATTTTTTATTTCTAGATACACTAGATAACTCAAAAAGTGCAAATGTCATAGTTTGGACATACGGGAAAATTTTTGAGAATTTGGGAAACAGGGATAAAGCGATGTCAACAAATAAATTTCGAATAAGACACCAATAAATTCATTAAAAAAATCGGGCTCCCTAAAGGAACATTGTAAAAGTTATTTTTCATTTTTATATATAATAAAGCATCTAGAAAGTCTTATAGTCATAGTTTAAAGATACAGAAACACTTTTGAGAATTTGGGAAACATGGATGAAACCGAGTTAACAGACAAAGCTCGTCTCAGACACTAATAAATTCATAAAAAAAATAGTTTTTCTAAAAGATCATTGAAGTAGTTATTTTTGGTTTCTACGTACACTAGAAAACTAAAAATTGTCATGGCTACAGTGTGGAAATCCAGGAAGCTAAAAGAGAGACACTTTTTTTTATTATTTTATCAGAGTGTTTCGTATCTCCTGTTTTATTATCCAAAAGTGTCTTTGCACTTTTTTCTTGTCACTTATTTTTTATTAATTTTATATTCTAATAATAATCATGGCCACAGTCGAACAAATTTGTTGTTTCAGACATCCGGAGCAATATTTTTAAAACCATCAATAACATTTTTTTAATACAGGATCTAACCTTCATAAAAACTAAATTCTATCCACGAATGCTCGACGTGTCGCCACATAATGAAACGACTTCTATGTACTTATAAGCAAAGGGTTTCCCTCTCAAATTTGTCGTTCTCCAGTCCCAATTCGGCCACTGTCATTAAATTTCCATTATTAGAACTTCTCGAATAATGAGGCGCATAGAGGAGTCCTCTGGTCCGTTGTCCTGATGACGCCGTGCAATATACTATAATTAACATTTCAACCAACATTGAGCAATACACATTGTATCATATGGCTTACAGACCCCCAGTCATTACCCGTTTAAACCGAGTACAATTACAATTTTTTAATTGATAGCAATTACAGGCAACCATCAGATGCTGCCCCACTTACGACTTCGTAACTTATTCGCTAAACTCGAGTTTTTAGGATCGGATCGCGCAAATTAAAATTTCACGCTCCGAGGGCACCAATTAGGATAACGACAGTGCACAAATAGTGAGACGACAAACAAAACACTCCAGAGAGAAGATAGTTTCGCAGGGGTTTAATTCGAAGTTTTATTCAGATCGGGATAAAGGAATGCAAATTGATTACACCGGTTTATAATGGGAATGGACGGGCGAAAGATAAGTGGAAACTTGATGTATATAGGACATATTAATTTCGTGTTCCGATTATATTATATGTCACTAATTTTATTTTAAATTTCACCACAATATTTGTAAAAACCTTAAAAAACTCCAAAGAAACTGCTCTAGTAGCCACAAATATTTTAAATATATTTCAAAAAATATATTGGATAAATATTCTTAGTGAGAATATACATTGAACCTGAACAAGAACACAGTAATCTACACTAGGTTTTACTTAAAAGCGTAATTTATGATCTGATGACACTTAAGCAATGTAGGACAATATTAGTAATTACTACACACTTTCCAAAGACAATTTCCTGAGTTTTCGACAACTGCGGCTCTAATTTAGCATCATTAATTAGAAAGCTGGAAACAAAGTCATTAAACCAACATCAATAATTGGAGAGTAAGAGGTATTAATGAATACATTACCATATAATGAAGCTCTTTTGCCCTCACAACTATCGGGCCGACCCTCGAAATCAGGTGGTAACAGGTTGCTTTTGAAAAGGTGTTACCAATAGATCGATTATGTATTTAGAATATTGACAGGCGGAAAAGCTATATCTTTTGTCGAGACTACCTGCGTTCTCATGGGGCCACACATAATAATAGCTGTTTAGCGGCTCCAGAATGCGGAAAGGGATGAAAGAAATCGAAAGTGGAAAAAACGCACAGGTGCGGAGGCTTCTGTCTACCGATGATCTATTATGTTATAATGGTGGGATAAAAGATGTAACACCGTTTATTGCGTTTGTTTTTTTTGGTGGACAAACACTCCTTTACCAAAATAATAATAATGTGAAGCTGAATATTTTATTTGTGTGACCGGTTGTTCTGCAAGAGCATCGTTGTCGTTTTTTGTCGCGATGTCAACCGTCGTTCGGTCCATCCGTGACGGCTGCTAGTGTCGCGCCCCCGGTATTCTAATGAGCACATGTCCGCACAAAAACTGGTCCAACCATCATCCATCCCTTTTGTTATAACGTGAGCGCCAACATCTACCATGGGAACAAACAGCAGCAGCTATTTGCTTAAGAAAAAAACCCATTTAGAATTTTTTATTTCATAAAGGGGTTCACCTACTGTCTTCCTGTTAATGTATGCATGCCCTTGCATATCATTATAAGGGAGATGGGCGCTGTTCTTATTATGCCGCGGCACAGAAAGCCCATTTACTCACCTTCCCACCGTGAGAAGACCAGACCGGAAGCGTCGCGTATCGCTTTCACCTGAAAACGCGGTGGGTCGAGATTCATCGGGGTCTCCAAATCAAAAATGTCTTTTGCTTATTCCGTTCTACCACTAAGATCTTTGTAAGCTTTTATTTATGATTCCAACACAACTTACCTTTCATTCCTCCACAAATCAAATGTCACTGCTGTAAGTAATTAGCTACATAAATGCAAAAATTGTATGTAACAGACGTAGGTATGTCTTTTATCCTCCACGTGGTATTTATAAAGACGTCTCGTACGATGCTTTCAATTTATTGTCACCTGACAAGAATCAATTGCAGTTTTTGTTCAAGGTAATTAATTTTTACATCGATCATTGTAGGCACATTCCGATGTTAATTTTATTGTTTACGATCAGCTCCTACGTTGTTTATGCTTAACGTGAATTAATATAATAACATTTAAGATTTACAATAAGATTTTCAATCCGAAAATGTAAATGTATTTAAATGGAACATTATTGCTTCTGTAAGTTATTTGTGATAAATATTATGTATTAGAATTTATCTATTACGTTTGCTTATTTATTGATCGTTATTGTCTTCACATTTTAAACAATTGGTAATAAAAAGTTTTATTATGTTTTTTGTTTTCAGGGGAACAATTATACACGGTTATTCAAGAGAAGGAATATTAGTTATATAATATGTATTTGTAAAAATATTTTTTAGGATAAGTTTGAAAGTGATCATTGCAGTATCCTTACACAATATACGACCAGTAGCATTTCTGTGGTCTCGCCCTGGGGTATTGGGGCGGCCATTAAAATTTTCTACCGCTCTAATACCGTAAATAGTTATTACCAATCCTTAATTGAATAGATCGTTTATGTTTATTACATCACTATAGTTCGGTAAAATCAATAATTTGGGGTATATAGATACTTCATCAAATCAAATTTATTGTGTGGGATTTTAGTATCCGATCAACCTAATTCATTTGAAATTGGTATTTTCATCACCTGCTGCAACTACTGAAGTTTGCACCTATGAAAACTATAAATTGTGAGCTGATTGCATCAAAGTGATCTCACATTTAGATATAACACTTACATTTACATAACGCGACAATTTACATCCAAATTATTTCGTATACATTACTTTGTGTTTTCAGAGTTAGTTGTCAACGATTTTAACATTTACAAAACTGGCTTCATATTGTTTACTTATTTTTCAATACGTCTGATGGTTTCTACAAAATGCTTGCTCTAGAACTCAAAATTTGACCCGTATTTTTTTCAGGCGCTTTTAATAAGTATCATGCTGATCCTGCTGGTTATAAGATCGTTATTGGTTTACGATTACGAAGATTATTAGTAACCTACTTCAACGTGTGCATATTATGGTAGATTAGTAAGATTTTAAACTCAAATTCAAAAATTCTGAATTTTGTTGAATCAGAATTTCCAAATTCTGGACTTCCATTTTTCAAACATTCAAAATTTACAAATTCACCAGTTCAAAATTTCAGTTCGTTAGTAGTTAAATTTATAAAACGCCAAATTCAAGATTCAGAGATTTTAAAGATTAAAAATTTCAAAATGTACAGGTTTTTTAATTCCTGATTTTCAAGTTTATAAAGGCTTGAAATTCACCAAACTTACAAAATCCCAAACACAGAGTATTAAGATCTCATGAATTCAAGGATTTAAAAGTTTTAATTCAAGCGATTCGTGATTTCAACGACTCAAAATATTAGAATTTCGGAATTGTAAACTCTCAAAATCTGCCAATTCAAAAACTCAGAATTTTATGAAATCAAAATTCACAAATTCTGGATTTTTCATTTTCGAACATTCAAAATTCACCAATTCACCAATTCAAAATTTCATCGATTCTAAATTTGTAGAACGCCAAATTCACTTACTGATTTTAAAGGTTAAAAATTTCAAAATCTTCGGGATTTTTTTTTATTCCTGATTTTCACTATCACAAAGGTCTGAAATTCACAAAGCTTACAAAATCCCAAACCCAGAGTATTAAGATTTCATGAATTTAACATTTGTTGACTTGCAAACTGATGGATTCATCAATCCAATTTTTTCAAAATCATGCGAATCAAATTACTAAATTTAAAATATCAGATTAAAAATTTGGAGATTTAAACGACCTAAAGTTCGAAGTTAGAGATTGAAAATTTGCAAAATCATAAATTCGAAGACTTAAAAGTTTTAATTTAAGCGATTTGTGATTTCAACGACTCAAAATATTATAATTTCGGAATTGCAGATTTTTAAACTCTCAAAATCTGCTAATTAAAAAATTCAGAATTTTATGAAATCAAAATTCTGGATTTTTAATTTTCGAAGATTCAAAATTCACCAATTCACCAATTCAACATTTCATCGATTCTAAATTTGTAGAACGCCAAATTCACTTACTGATTTTAAAGGTTAAAAATTTCAAAATCTCCGGGATTTTTTTTAATTCCTGATTTTCACTATTACAAAGGTCTGAAATTCACAAAACTTACAAAATCTAAAAACCCAGAATATTAATATTTCATGAATTTAACATTTTTTGACTTGCATACTGAAGGATTCATCAATCCAATTTTTTCAAAATCATGCGAATCAAATTCCTAAATTCTAAATATCAGATTAAAAATTTTGAGATTTCAACGACCTAAAATCCGAAGTTAGAAATTGAAAATTTGCAAAATCATAAATTCAAAGATTTAAAAGTTTTAATTTAAGCGATTCGTGATTTCAACGACTCAAAATATTAGAATTTCGGAATTGCAGATTTTTAAACTCTCAAAATCTGCCAATTCAAAAACCCAGAATTTTATGAAATCAAAATTCACAAATTCTGGATTTTTAATTTTCGAAGATTCAAAATTCACCAATTCTCCAATTCAAAATTTCAATGATTCTAAATTTGTAAAACGCCAAATTCACTTACTGATTTTAAAGGTTAAAAATTTCAAAATCTTCGTGTTTTTTTTTATTCCCGATTTTCACTATTACAAAGGTCTGTAATTTACAAAACTTACAAAATCCCAAACCCAGAGTATTAAGATTTCATTAATTTGACATTTGTTGACTTGCAAACTGAAGGATTCATCAATCCAATTTTTTCAAAATCATGCAAATCAAATTCCTAAATTCAAAATATTAAATTATTAAAAATTTGGAGATTTCAACGACCTAAAATCCGAAGTTAGAGATTGAAAAATTTGCAAAATCATGAATTCGAAGATTTAAAGGTTTTAATTAAAGCAATTCGTGATTTCAGCGGCTCAAAATATTAGAATTTCGAAATTGTAGGTGTTTAAATTCTCAAAATCTGCCAATTCAAAAACTCAGAATTTCATGAAATCAAAATTCTGGATTTTTAATTTTCGAAGATTCAAAATTCACCAATTCACCAATTCAAAATTTCATCGATTCTAAATTTGGAGAACGCCAAATTCACTTACTGATTTTAAAATCCGAAGATTTAAAAGTTTTAATTCAAGCGATTCGTGATTTCAACGACTCAAAATATTAGAATTTCGGAATTGTAGGTTTTTAAACTCTCAAAATCTGCCAATTCAAAAACTCAGTATTTTATGAAATCAAAATTTACAAATTCTGGATTTTTAATTTTCGAAGATTCAAAATTCACCAATTCACCAATTCAAAATTTCATCGATTCTAAATTTGTAGAACGCCAAATTCACTTACTGATTTTAAAGGTTAAAAATTTCAAAATCTTCGGGATTTTTTTTAATTCCTGATTTTCACTATTACAAAGGTCTGAAATTCACAAAACTTACAAAATCTAAAAACCCAGAATATTAATATTTCATGAATTTAACATTTTTTGACTTGCATACTGAAGGATTCATCAATCCAATTTTTTCAAAATCATGCGAATCAAATTCCTAAATTCTAAATATCAGATTAAAAATTTTGAGATTTCAACGACCTAAAATACGAAGTTAGAAATTGAAAATTTGCAAAATCATAAATTCAAGGATTTAAAGGTTTTAATTAAAGCGATTCGTGATTTCAGCGGCTCAAAATATTAGAATTTCGGAATTGTAGGTTCTTAAACTCTCAAAATCTGCCAATTCAAAAACTCAGTATTTTATGAAATCAAAATTCACAAATTTTGGATTTTTAATTTTCGAAGATTCAAAATTCACCAATTCACCAATTCAAAATTTCATCGATTCTAAATTTGTAGAACGCCAAATTCACTTACTGATTTTAAAAGTTAAAAATTTCAAAATCTTCGGGATTTTTTTTAATTCCTGATTTTCACTATTACAAAGGTCTGAAATTTACAAAACTTACAAAATCCCAAACCCAGAGTATTAAGATTTCATTAATTTGACATTTGTTGACTTGCAAACTTAAGGATTCATCAATCCAGCTTTTTCAAAATCACGCGAATCGAATTCCTAAATTCAAAATATCAGATTAAAAATTTGGAGATTTCAACGACCTAAAATCCGAAGTTAGAGATTGAAAATTTGCAAAATCATGAATTCAAAGATTTAAAAGTTTTAATTCAAGCGATTCGTGATTTCAACGACTCAAAATATTAGAATTTCGGAATTGCAGATTTTTAAACTCTCAAAATCTGCTAATTCAAAAATTCAAAATTTTATGAAATCAAAATTTACAAACTCTGGATTTTTAATTTTCGAAGATTGAAAATTCACCAATTCTCCAATTCAAAATTTCAATGATTCTAAATTTGTAAAAACGCCAATTTCACTTACTGATTTTAGAGGTTAAAAATTTCAAAATCTTCGTATTTTTTTTTAATTCCTGATTTTCAGTATTACAAAGGTCTGAAAGTCACAAAACTTACAAAATCCCAAACCCAGAGTATTAAGATTTCATGAATTTAACATTTGTTGACTTGCAAACTGAAGGATTCATCACTCCAATTTTTTCAAAATCATGCGAATCAAATTCCTAAATTCAAAATATCAGGTTAAAAATTTGAAGATTTTAACGACCTAAAAATCCGAAGTTATAGATTGAAAATTTGTAAAATCATAAATTCAAAGATTTGGAAGTTTTAATTTAAGCGATTTGTTATTTCAACGATTCAAAATATTAGAATTTCGGAATTGTAAGTTTTTAATCTCTCAAAATTTGCCAATTCAAAAACTCAGAATTTTATGAAATCAAAATTCACAAATTCAGGATTTTTAATTTTCAAAGATTCAAAATTTCATCGATTCTAAATTTGTAGAACGTCAAATTCACTTACTGATTTTAAAGGTTAAAAATTTCAAAATCTTCGTGTTTTTTTTTTAATTCCTGATTTTCACTATTACAAAGGTCTGAAATTCACAAAGCTTACAAAATCCCAAACCCAGAGTATTAAGATTTCATGAATTTAACATTTGTTGACTTGCAAACTGGGGGATTCAACAATGCATTTTTTTTTTCAAAATTATCCAAATCAAATTCCTGAATTCAAAATATCAGATTAAAAATTTGATGATTTCAACGACTCAAAATATTAGAATTTCATAATTCAACATTCTAAACTCAAAATTTGCTAATTTAAAAATTGTGAATTTTGTTGGATCACATTTCCCAACTTCTGGATTTCTAGGTTTCAAAGAATCTAAATTTATAAATTCAGCAGTTCAAAATTTCATTTAGTCTAAATTTATAAAACGCCATAATTAAGAATCAGAGATTTTTTAAAGATTAAAAATTTCAAAATCTACAATTTTTTTATTCCTGATTTTCAAGATTACAAAGACTTGAAATTCACCAAACCTACAAAATCCCAAACCCACGAATTCAAACAACCTAAAATCCGAATTCACCAATTCAAAATTACATCTCTTCAAAATACAATGCAGATTTTCAAATTCAAGGATTCAAGATTTTAAATAGTGAAGATCAAAGACTACACTAATTTGAAAATTTAGAAATTTGAATCAAAATTCACAAATTCAGGAAACCTTATCTTGAAGTTAAAAATTGAGAATTTGCAAAATCCCAAATTTAATTTTAATTTCAGCAATTCATGATTTCAACAACTCAAAATATGTATTAGAATTTCGGGATTAAAGATTTTTATTTTTTAAATTCACAAAATTTGCTAATTGAAAAATCAAAATTCCCAAATTCACGAATTAGACATAAAAATTTCAAAATTTTCAGGTTATCTATATATTTTATCGTTGAACAAGAATCTAGCGGCTTAAATAAAACCGTGTGTATTGCACCGATTTTTGTAATTGTTTCTTTAAATGAAAGACTGACAAAATACACCAGCAGATTTTTTTTTCTTTCCATTACAGTCACCGACATGAACCAGCATGGGTCGTCTGAGTAAGAAACTGACAAACTGGAGGCCGAGGGCACGTGGATATTATATTTCAAACGATTTTAGCGAATTAAAACTGAGCTGATTTTGATGATTTACTTTCTCGTCGAACATTCTGTTGATTCGATTACAGATGCCACTCGAATTTCGAGTGACGGGTCGTTAGTTAATACAAAACTCTGGAGTTTCAAAGTAATTTAGTAAAATCATGTTTGATTTAGATATAATTATTGGATTCTAAATGCACTGCCTGATGCAAAAGTTATTAACAATTCAAGAATCTATAATTAAACAATTTAAATACTTTTGAGCGTGACGACTCACCTCGTTCACTCCCAAGCAAAAATCATGGCGCCTGAAGAAGTTTTCCCTTCGAAAACTCCTACAGCCGTTTCGCTAATGTCGTTGCCTTTACATTTTTACCGCCTAATTCCTTCTCCAAACTCACCCCCAAATTAATACAATTTCACCCCTTTTGCCGGCAATTCCCTCTCCGACCACTTGTTGATCCCCGTTTTCCCTCATTCTTGCAATTACCGCAGCAGAAGTGTCTTCCTCATTATCTCCAGATTACTGAGACAATAATTCTACTCGGGCCCGCCATTGTTCGCTAATCCTCCGCTAATTCCGCGTCTTCCGCGTCGCGACGCTCGACGGTTTCCGTATCGGTTACGGCCGTATTTGCATACGGGCAAGAAGTATCAATTACCCGTCTAATGGAATCTGCATGCGGACGTTGATGACGGTTTGACGTACCTGCATTAGCCGGTTTTGTTCTGTTTTTTGCAACGACCCCCTGAAACTATGGAAATATGCAAACGTTGGATGTGTTTTTTTGTCGTCGCTGATGGGAGCTTTTGTTACCGGGACGGCGGAAATAAATTAGGACCGGTGTGCGATTGTAATGAGTGGAAATGAGAGGCATGGGCCTTTCGGAGGTCTTGCACGGCGAGGATGGTCGGCAGTTTTGGCGGAGACGTGACGGTGGGAATTGGATTTACGGGCGTCGGGTTGTGGGGGTGTCGATTGCCGGTGATTTTGTTCGGTTGTGGTGGCAGCAGTGACAGTGATTTAGGGAGGGAGAATCAGGTTTGCCAACTTGCGCTTTTTGTGTTTTATTTACTAATTTTTCATACCTAATCTATCGTTTCTTTGTAATATATTTAAATAAATTTTAGGACCTTCCTGATTGCACCATAGTAATTAACAATCATATTGTTTCGTACAAAGTAAAAAATTTATGCCGTTAAACGCACATAAACGTGTAATTTAATTTTCGGCGTTTTTGATGTTTAACTTTTATTACAACGTATTTAATGTCTTTTAATTCTTTCAAGACACACCGAGCATCTAAAAATAATTTATGTTCACATTCCGTGAGATGATATTAAGATTAAAGCAAATTATGCACGTGTTTTAGTTTACTGTTTAGATAATGCATGATAGAATCTCATAAAATTATAAAATTTATGCTTCTTAGAAAAATAGTTGGGTTTGTTTAGTACAATATTTTCTTAAGTAACTGTAGCAAATTAATATTTAAATTCTGCCTCATTATTCAGAACATAATTGCGATTCCTTCCGTCCATAAATAACAATTTAAACTGCGGTTTAGAGTTTGTTTGTGAGAATAACAAAGATTGAGTGAATTGTTTTTGGTAACCGCACCTTGCAGACTATGGGAACAAATTAACGAGTTGAAAATGTTATTTTGGTATCGAAATTAAATTAAAAATTATTCATTTTGAAACTTTTGTTACAAAAATTGTAAATAGAATAAGACTTAACATTTTAGAAATAAGATAAAGACAAATTATAAATTAAACAAAAGATAAGGGAGGCACCAAAAATTGTTCATCAAGGGTAACAGTGGAACTTAAAGTTTAGGAAACGTCATATTTTTGAGGTTAGGTAATATCAGACAATTGACACTTTTTTGCCTTGAAATTTGATTGGCCTGGTTCCGGAATAATTAAGTCGAATGTACAATTTTCTTGCGCTAAAATCAAGATTGACTTGATCTTTATTAAGGGTTCCTATTAGATTTCCGTAACGAGGTTGGCCTTGATAAGATAAGGGAGGAATTTGTACGGATGGGTCGGACGCCCTTCTTCAGTGCTTCATGGCCGCCATTTATGTCATTACTTTTAGAATTCATATGGTTGTTATGCTTTTTAGGTAATTGTCTCTTTTTCAATTAATAGATATTATACTAACCAGTATCATTAATTATTTATATAAATGTATTAAATAAAACTCTGTGTACTTGAACCAGCGTGGGTCGTCTGAGTAAGAAACTGGCGTGGAATCGGTTCGGATTAGAATGCTGAATTTGCATCATTTTTTTAATATTTCATTTAATTTCTGGACTTCTATGTATATAAATTCCACTACAATTTCTAGTGACGGGCGATCACTAGTACTATATTAATTATAAATTAATTTTCGTTTTTTCTGCCCTCGCCTATCCTCTTCTGCCTTCTTCCCCCTCCTCCATACTTTTTTCGTTCACTTTTTTTCATCTCATTCTACACTCACTCCACATATAAAATATGTTAAAATGTCTATCTCTCTCTCCTCATAGCACATTCTATAGCTTCGTCCTCTCTCCTCTATCCAATTCCTATTCTCCCTCTCTTCATTTCCGCACCTAAACACGATGGCCACCTTTCACACTCGCCCTCTCCAAATGCTTCGGCTTTTCCTCAATCATACATCTCTCGTATTTCCCGTTTTCACTCTCAACCTATTCCTTTTGCATTCTTCCCTCACTTATTCTGGTGTTTCTCTATCCACCCCTAGCACCCACCTCAAACAATTCTCTTGCATCTAGTCCATCTTTCCCACTTCCTGTTCTTCGAATCCTGCATTTTCTAGTGTTCCCTTGTACTCTTCCAGTCCTTGTTCCTTTCATATTTTGATCATCACCTTCTTTTGCGTTTACTTTGTACTTTCTTCTCCTCTTTTCTCTTGTCTCCCTTTTCCTATACTTATTTCTATAGACAGATGGTCTGACTCTATTCTTTCCCCTAGTCTGAATTCTTCTACTCCTTTAAATTCTTTTTCGTCTAGGATTCCGTAGTCTATCACAGTGTTTCCTCTATTCATTCCATCTGCTTCTTTTCCTCAAAATCTTTTAGTTGGTCTTTTGAATTTTCCTCTTAAATCCCCTCCGTATTTTTCCCGATCCCTGGCTCCTCTTTCTCCGATTTTCCCTTTTAAATCCCCCCCAGAAGTATACATTTTTCTTTGTTGTCTTTTAATCATTCTTCTATCTTCCTTATTGTTGTCTTCATTTCTTTGCTATCTATTGTCACTATTTTGCACCATTTATTGTCTATATGTACGTTTCTCACCCTGTCTCTCTTCTTTTGATTTTGCTTGCTTATTCCTTTTTTTACCCCCCGTTATTATTCCCCTGTCGCTCTCCCTTTCTTCTTTCCTCTGACATTCTGACTTGAATTATTTTGATATTGCTTTATTCTTCTATCCATGTTTCTGTTAAATCCACTATGTCGAATTGCCTAGCAATCTTCTTTTTTTTTTCTTAGTCCCGCTACGTTCCAAAATAGTGCCCTCGCCCTTGATTCCTTTCTAATTTTCCCGCTCCTCCTCTTGCCCGCTTTCAATCTCTCTTTCTTAATTTTTGGGTGCTCTTATCGTGTCTTCCTCATTACTACATTCATTTATTTTTGAAGTAATCAAGATAAAAATTGTGTTGAGTTTACAAAAATAACTGCAAATTTCAACATTAAATTTGAGGATCAAACAAAGGACAGGGGAAATATTTTTTTTAATGTAGGTCCATAACATCTTACATAAAAGCAATACTGGGTGAAATTAAAATATATGTAAAAATTTTAACTGGTGCATCATAAGGTGCAGTACAACATACTTATCTGTGAAAATTTAAGTCAATTCCGACTTTATTCTGGCAATTCAGACTTTTTTCTGACAATTCTGATTTTTTCTTTTGGCGATTCTGACTTTTTTTGGCAATTCCGACTTTTTTCTGGCAATTCTCACTTTATTCTGACAATTCTGACCTTTTTTTGACAGGGGTAGGACGATGGTGCTGTTTTGTTGCCCAAACTTAAAAGATGAAATACTTTCTACATTTCGAGTTTTACTTACAGGTAAATATGATCTTTATGGAGATGTTTCTTTAGGGGGTCGAGCGCGTAGCGCGGGGCACCAATTTCAGTGATCCACGGAAGTTGTCGTCTGTCAAAATTTGATTTTTCGTTTATCATCGCTAAAATATGAGATACTCTCCATATTTCGACTTTCACGTACAGGGGAATATGACCTTCTTGGAGTATATTTCTTTAAGTGGTCGGGCGCGTAGCACGAAGCACACATTTCAGTGATCCACGGCAGTTACCGTCTGTAAAAATTTATTTTTCTGTGGATCATTGAAATTGGTGCCTTGCGCTACGCGCTCGAGTACTTAAAGGAAAATACTCCAAGAAGGTCATATTCCCCTCTACGTGAAGCTCGAGGCCCCAATTTCAGTGATCCACGGAAGTTGCTCTCTGTGAAAATTTGTTTTTCCGTTTATCATTCATAAAATCATAAAATATGAGATACACTCCACATTTCAAGTATTATGTAAATGAAATATGACCTTCTTGGAGTATGTCTCTTTAAGTGGTCAATCGTGTAGCACGAGGCACCAATTTCAGTGACCCACGGAAGTTGCCGTCTGTAAAAATTTGTATTTCTGTGAATTATTGAAATTTGTGCCTCGCGCATACTCCAAAAAGGTCATAATTATTTCCCTGTATGTGAAAATCGAAATGTGGACAGTATTTCATATTTTAAGTTTGGGCAAGAAAACACTGCCATCGTCCTAGCCCTGTCGCAATTGCCAGAAAAAAGTCAAAAGTGGTAACTCCAGCGGATAACACAGTTTTTGTCTATTATTTATGAACTAAAGTTTCCATAGGAGTGCACAGATTTTATAACCAGACTTTAAAGAGTTTTATCTCGATACAGGGGGCGAGTGGAATTGCCAGAAAAAAGTCGAAATTGCTAGAAAAAAATCGTTGTTAGATATTTTTTCATTCACGTCCCTTCAGCGCCTTCGTGTGTCAAAATGTGGAGAGTATTTCATATTTTAAGTTTGGGCAACAATACACTGCCATCGTCCTACCCCTGTCGCAATTGCCACAAAAAAGTTAGATTTGCCAGAAAAAGTCAGAATTGCCAGAAAAACGTCAAAAGTTGTAACTCCAGCGGGTAACACAGTTTTTGTCTATTATTTATGAACTAAAGTTTTCATAGGCGTGTACAGATTTTCTAACCAGACTTGAAAGAATTTTATCTCGATACAGGGGCCGAGTGGAATTGCCAGAAAAAGGTCAAAATTACTAGAAAAAAATCGTTGTTAGATATTTTTTCATTCATGTCCGTTCAACGCCTTCGTATGTCAAAATGTGGACAGTATTTCATATTTTAAGTTTGGGCAACAAAACACTGCCATCGTCCTACCCCTGTCGTAATTGCCAAAAAAAAAGTCAGATTTGTCAGAAAAAGTCAGAATTGCCAGAAAAAAGTAAAAAGTTGTAACTCCAGCGGATAACACAGTTTTTGTCTATTATTTATGAACTAAAGTTTCCATAGGCGTGTACAGATTTTATAACCAGACTTTAAAGAATTTTATCTCGATACAGGGGGCGAGTGAAATTGCCAGAAAAGAGTCGAAATTGCTAGAAAAAAAATCGTTGTTAGATATTTTTCATTCACGTCCCTTCAGCGTCTCCGTATGTCAAAATGTGGACAGTATTTCATATCGTCCTACCTCTGTCGCAATTGCCAGAAAAAAAGTCAAAAGTGGTTACTCCAGCGGATAACACAGTTTTTGTCTATCATTTATGAACTAAAGTTGCCATAGGCGTGCACAGATTTTATAACCAGACTTTAAAGAATTTTATCTCGATACAGAGGCCGAGTGGAATTGCCAGAAGAAGGTCAAAATTACTAGAAAAAAATCGTTATTAGATATTTTTTTATTCATGTCCGTTCAGCGCCTTCGTATGTCAAGATGTGGACAGTATTTCATATTTTAAGTTTGGGCAACAAAACACTGTCGCAATTGCCAGAAAAAAAGTCAAAAGTGGTAACTCCAGCGAACAACACAGTTTTTGTCTATTATTTATGAACTAAAGCTTCCATAGGCGTGCACAGATTTTATAACCAGACTTTAAAGAATTTTATCTCAATACAGGGGCCGAGTGGAGAACGCAAACCAAGGGGGTTACCAGATTTTTTAGATTTGATTTCACTCTGTAGATAAACATTAAATAATGAATAGAAAAACGCCTCATGTGTCGTAGGCTATTAGTGAAATCAATCACTCCGTGTAAAGCCTAATCATTGGTTGTAAAGCCAGCAAACTCTGCAATGTTTAACTAAAAAGTTTCAATATTTAAAACATAGGAAGTATTGTAATTTTATGGGCCAGAATCGTGATCGTTCAAATTACGAAAGATTTTAATTGAACAATATAATATCTGATCGTAATCATTAAAGCGCTTGTTGGATTTACGGCCAATGACTAGACTTTTCACGAAATGACGAGGGTCGGCTAGAGCCTACAAAGAACTAAATACAGAAAAGCCTGAGTGAATCATATAACTAAAATATACAAACATTAATTTGTTATTTTTTTTTTCTAGTTCCTTCATTTTTTTTTTTCATATTTATTAGTAATTTTGTGTTCTTTCCTTTAACGAATATCTGCCGAGTTACGAAGCAGAAGGTCATCAGGAATAGTAACTGATTTGCGACACAAAATTGATCTAAAACGATTTTAACACTTCAAAAATTTGATATGTTAAATGTTTGATAATTTCAAATTTCAATAATTTATATTCAAAATTTGAAGATTTCATTCTCTTAATATTATATATTATAAACTCGAAATTGTGAAGATTCTGAAACTTCAGACCTCAACATTTCAAGACTGAAGATATTTCAAAACTACAAGATGATTCCAAGAGAACAGTGTTTCAGTATTTTATTTTCATATTTCATAAGGTTTCAATATTTCAAATATATATTCAATATTTCAGAGGTTCAAAATTACGAAGGCGCAGAGAGGACATATAACTTCTTTTCTTTTTTCGTTATTTCGACTTCAATCTCGAAGCACGCGCATTAACATATTTCGAGTTCCACGTACAGAGAAAATATAACCTTCTTGGAGTATGTTTCTTTAAGCAATCGAGCGCGTAGCGCGAGGCACCAATTTCAAAGATCCACGGAAAAGAAAATTTTTACAAACGACAACTTCACACCAAGGTATCCTGCATAATGAACAGCCTCCCTGATTAGGAATTCTTAATGAAAATTTGTCGTTTTGATGGGGCAGTTATCGTAACCGTCGCCTAACATTTATAAACTAGATTCCTACCAACTTCTTACCCCTGTCGCAAGGGGGGCCCCTTGACCATAAGCAACTTGAAGTTAACATTTGTATCGGAAATTCGATTCCTACCATCGTCCTACCTCTATTCCCGGAGGGGGGGGGGGCTATTTTAATTACCTTAAGCCACTTGAACTTGAAATTTGTGTCAGAAAATAATGAAATAAACTTAATTTTATTTGAATACTTCCAATTTTCAAAACCCCAAGACTAAATGAAGATTCTTGGTGTATGTGTTTTTTGAGGGGTCGAGGGCGTAGCTCGACGCACCAATTTCAATGATCAAGCAAATTTTCGCAAACGGCAACTTCACACTACGTGAAACTCAAAATGTGTTAATGGGTGTGCGCGCGCATAATTTCGATATTAAAGTCGAAATTTCTAGATTAAATTAATAAAAATGCTTCAGTATTTTAACATTCCAAATTTTCAAAAGATCAAAATATTAGGACCTCAATCTTTTAAAATATCAATTATTCAACAGTAATATCCCAAGTGCATGAAAATAACCGATTAAATTTTGACGTTTTATCAAAAAGTTTTGCTTAGAAATATGTCGAGTCAATTTTCCACGTAACAAAATCTCGAATGCGGAGCATCAGGGATTTTGGGTGGAAAATTTACGAGAAATATTTCTTAAAGCAAAACGTTGCGTCAAAAACGTCAAAATTTTATCAGGTTGTTTTCATGCACGCGGGATATTCGGCATGATTATTTCCTGAATAAATAATAAATTTTGTGATATTTCACATTGTTTTCGCATGTTGTAAGCCTAGTGACCAATAAATTCAGAAGCGATTAAATTTTGACACATTTTTAACCGCGGCAAAATTTTGACATGGAATTAATCGCTGTAAAATGGGCAGAAACTATAGTAATTATAATTTTTTCGTTGCATGAAGGAAATAATCAACAGTAATATCCCAAGTGCCTGAAAATAACCGATTAAATTTTGACGTTTTGTCAAAATGTTTTGCTTAGAAATATGTCGAGTAAATTTTCCACGTAACAAAATCCCGAATGCGGAGCATGAGGGATTTTGGGTGGAAAATTTACGAGAAATATTTCTTAAAGCAAAACGTTGCGACAAAAACGTCAAAATTTAATCAGGTTGTTTTCATGCACGCGGGGTATTCGGCATGATTATTTCCTGAATAAATAATAAATTTTGTGATATTTCACATTGTTTTCACATGTTGTAAGCCCAGTGACTAATAAATTCAGAAGCGATTAAATTTTGACACATATTTAACCGCGGCAAAATTTTGACATGCAATTAATAGCTGTAAAATGGGCAGAAACCATAGTAATTATAATTTTTTCGTTGCATGAAGGAAATAATCATAGTTTATCCTGAAAAATTTCACAGTACTAATATTTCAGGATTTCAAAGCATATTTGAAATTTTCAAGACTAATATTTTAAAAGTTTATTTCAGCATCTTGATCTTAAGGTTTCAAAATTTTAAGATTTTTTTAATTTCAACATTTCGACACGTCAAGATATGAAAAATTTAACGGATTTAACAGAAAGCTGCAAATTCCAACATGTATTGTGTGTATTTTTTAAATCACTGCGCATCCCCAAAACCAGTCCTTCGGCAGTCCCAAAGCGTCTAAAAAAACCACCAAGTATCAAAGGTCGAGCACAAAAACGAAGCAAGAGCTTTATCTGTCCCAGTGGCAGTGTTACAAATTCCCCGCGGCGGCAACAAAACGGTTAGTTAAATAAGCAAATGAGGCAGTGTTCGGTTTCCGGTTTGATCCAGGTCCCAAATCCTGATGAACGAGCCCGTAAAAGAAAGGGTGTGCTCCGGCATAAATTAGACATTGCGTATGCAAATGCAGAAATGTCTTGCGCCACGGGACACACGGGCACATATGCAGATCGCATTAATGCGCGCCCAAGGGTCCAAGAACAAAACCGGCGCGACAAAAAAGCACACAAAAAGGGGTACCAGTTTCGTGGTACCTATCGGAACAAGTCTACGTCAGTGCCGTCGCGGACATCATCTGGTCATCTTCGGGAGATGCGCCTCCACCATGCCTTTTGTTTTATTGGTGTTCGTTGTCGTTTCTGCGGGGATTTGAGTCGCGAGACCACCGCGAGTTCGCCGTTGGAGCGTCGGAGTGTCATGTTCTTGTGACAGGAACGATTACCTTGAAGGAGCATTTGCATAATTAATATGGCGGCGGGGAGTGTTTCTAATTTTTGCCGCGATCCGCGATTGCGTGCTTTGATAAGGCGTGCGTCGCTTATTTCGAGAGATATTTTCGACAGGAGTTTCTAATACTAATTGTTTTTTGCATGTCTGATTTACGGTTGGTGTAGGCTATGTATGTTGACAGGGTCGTAAATCAAAAATCTGTAGGTGCCAATTTCATGTGTTACATGTTGTTAAGTCCTCTGGGTTCTTGATGTCCTAATAAAATATGAGCACCTGGCTGACATTTACACGATAAACTTAAGACGTACGAATAGTTTGTTAGTGCTTTATACCTTAGCGAAAAAAAAAATGTCCAAAGTAACATTACTCTTATTAAAAGAATCAAATTTCAACATTGCAGTTACAAATAGTTTTTACTAAATTCGCAGGTTAATTTTTTTAACGCACTTTATGTACATGTTTTAAGATAATATTGTAGGGACACCAACTGTTCAATTTTGACAAATTAACAAATCACACATCTTGGTCTTTTTGATGGAGTTATATTAAATATTTTAATAAATAATAATTAATTTAATAAAACATCGTCTATTTCTGGAAAATACGTGTATTTAATTATTTAAATGGTTAATACAGGAATTACTTACACTTAAAATATTTACATTTTCAATCAAAATATATTTTTTTACTTGGGAATCTTTGCATTCCTATTCTTAAATTAAATTAATTTCATTTAAAAAATATGAGTAAGAGTATGTATGTCAAGTACATATTTGTGTGTGATAGGAAGTGTCGATTTTGGATCAAATTGTTTGTACTGAGTGAATAAAGTTTTAGTTATTGAATTAGCAAATTTCGGCAATTCGAGCTTTCAACGGTTCAAAATTCACTTCTACCAATCAAACTGTAAATTCTGAATTCGTTAATTCAATTTTTCAATCAATTAAAATTTCCAAATTCGAGATTTCAACGATTCAATTTTTTTAAATTCAGTGTCACCAATCAAACTTAAATTTGGTGTTTGGTAATAATTTAAGATTTCAGATTTACAAATTTTAAGAATTCGCAATTTGTAAATTTTAAAGCTTCAAAGATTCAAATAAATTTGCAAATTCGGAAATTCGAGATTTCAAAGCTTGAAATTTTCAAAATTTACTGTTTCTACCATTCAACCCGTAAATTTGGAATTCAGTAATTCAATTTTTTAATAATTTAAATTTTCCAAATTGTGGATTCAAAATTTGAAGAATTCCCAATTTGTAAATGTCCATGCTTCAACGATTCAAAATTTGCAAATTTGGCAGTTTGAGATTTCAGCGGTTCAACATTTCAGGATTCAATGTTTCTACCAATCAAACTTTGTAAATTTGGTGTTTGGTAATAATTTAAGATTTCAGATTTACAAATTTTAAGAATTCGCAATTTGTAAATTTTAAAACTTCAAAGATTCAAATAAATTTGCAAATTCGGAAATTCGAGATTTCAAAGCTTCAAATTTTCAAAATTCACTCTTTCAATCAAGCTGTAAATTTGAAATTCGGTAATTTAAGTTTTCAATGATTTAAAATTTCCAAATTTAGTAGTTGGAAGTTGAAGAATTCACAATTTGTAGATCTCCAAGTTTCAAGGATTCAAAATTTGCAAATTCGGCAATTCGAGATTCAAGGGTTCAAATTTTCAAAATTCACTCTTTCTACCATTCAAACCGTAAATTTGGAATTCGGTAATTCAATTCTTCAATAATTTAAAATTTCCAAATTGTGGAACTCAAAATTTGTAAATCTCCAAGATTCAACGATTCAAAATTTGCAAATTCGGCAATTCGAAATTTCATCGGTTCAAATTTTCAAATTTTACTCTTTCTACCAATCAAACCGTAAATTCGAAATTCGGTAATTCAATTCTTCAATGATTTAAAATTTCGAAATTGTGGAACTCACAATTTGTAAATCTCCAAGATTCAACAATTCAAAATTTGCAAATTTGGCAATTCGAGATTTCAACGGTTCAAATTTTCTAAATTCACTCATTCTACCAGTCAAACTGTAAATTTGGAATTTCGTAATTTAAGTTTTCAATGATTTAAAATTTCCAAATTTAGGAATTCAAAGTTGAAGAATTCACAATTTGTGGATCTCCAAGTTTCAAGGATTCAAAATTTACAACTTCGGCAATTTGAGATTTCAACGATTCAACATTTCAAAATTCAGTGTTCCTACCAATGAAAATTTATAACTTTGTTGTTTGGTAGTACTTTAAGATTTCAGATTCACATTTCCAAATTTTAAGAATTCGCAATTTATAAATTTTAAAGCTTCAACGATTCAAATGAATTTGCAAGTTCGGAAATTCTGAAATTTGAAAGCTTCAAATTATCGAAATTGATTCTTTCTACAAATCAAACTGTAAATTCGGAATTCGGTAATTTAAGTTTTCAATGATTTAAAATTTCCAAATTTAGGAATTCAAAGTTGAAGAATTCACAATTTGTGAATCTCCAAGTTTCAAGGATTCAAAATTTGCAAATTCGGAAATTTGAGATTTCAACGGTTCAACATTTCAGAATTCAGTGTTTCTTCCAATGAAAATTTATAAATTTGTTGTTTGGTAATACTTTAAGATTTCAGATTCACATTTCCAAATTTTAAGAATTCGCAATTTGTAGATTTTAAAGCTTCAACGATTCAAATGAATTTGCAAGTTCGGAAATTCTGAAATTTCAAAGCTTCAAATTATCGAAATTAATTTATTCTACAAATCAAATTGTAAATTTGGAATTCGGTAATTGAAGTTTTCAATGATTTAAAATTTCCAAATTTAGGAATTCAAAGTTGAAGAATTCACAATCTGTGAATCTCCAAGTTTCAAGGATTCAAAATTTGCAAATTCGGCAATTTGATATTTCAACGGTTCAAAATTTCAGAATTCGGTGTTTCTACCAATCAAACTTTGTAAATTTGGTATTTGGTAATAGTTTAAGATTTCAGATTCATATTTATCCATTTTAAGAATTCGCAATTTGTAAATTTTAAAGCTTCGATGATTCAAATAAATTTGCAAATTCGGAAATTGTGAAATTTCAAAGCTTCAAATTTTCAAAATTCATTCTTTCTACAAATCAAACTGTAAATTTGGAATTCGGTAATTTAAGTTTTCAATGATTTAAAATTTCCAAATTTAGGAATTCAAAGTTGAAGAATTCGCAATTTGTGGATCTCCAAGTTTCAAGGATTCAAAATTTGCAAATTCAGCAATTTGAGATTTCAACGGTTCAACATTTCAGAATTCAGTGTTCCTACCAATGAAAAATTATAAATTTGTTGTTTGGTAATACTTTAAGATTTCAGATTCACATTTCCAAATTTGTAAATTTTAAAGCTTCAACGATTCAAATGAATTTGCAAGTTTGGAAATTCTGAAATTTCAAAGGTTCAAATTATCGAAATTGATTCTTTCTACAAATCAAACTGTAAATTTGGAATTTGGTAATTTAAGTTTTCAATGATTTAAAATTTCCAAATTTAGGAATTCAAAGTTGAAGAATTCACAATTTGTGGATCTCCAAGTTTCAAGGATTCAAAATTTGCAAATTCGGCAATTTGAGATTTCAACGGTTCAACATTTCAGAATTCAGTGTTTCTACCAATGAAAATTTATAAATTTGTTGTTTGGTAATACTTTAAGATTTCAGATTCACATTTCCAAATTTGTAAATTTTAAAGCTTCAACGATTCAAATGAATTTGCAAGTTTGGAAATTCTGAAATTTCAAAGGTTCAAATTATCGAAATTGATTCTTTCTACAAATCAAACTGTAAATTTGGAATTCGGTAATTTAAGTTTTCAATGATTTAAAATTTCCAAATTTAGGAATTCAAAGTTGAAGAATTCACAATTTGTGGATCTCCAAGTTTCAAGGATTCAAAATTTGCAAATTCGGCAATTTGAGATTTCAACGGTTCAACATTTCAGAATTCAGTGTTTCTACCAATGAAAATTTATAAATTTGTTGTTTGGTAATACTTTAAGATTTCAGATTCACATTTCCAAATTTGTAAATTTTAAAGCTTCAACGATTCAAATGAATTTGCAAGTTTGGAAATTCTGAAATTTCAAAGGTTCAAATTATCGAAATTGATTCTTTCTACAAATCAAACTGTAAATTTGGAATTTGGTAATTTAAGTTTTCAATGATTTAAAATTTCCAAATTTAGGAATTCAAAGTTGAAGAATTCACAATTTGTGGATCTCCAAGTTTCAAGGATTCAAAATTTGCAAATTCGGCAATTTGAGATTTCAACGGTTCAACATTTCAGAATTCAGTGTTTCTACCAATGAAAATTTATAAATTTGTTGTTTGGTAATACTTTAAGATTTCAGATTCACATTTCCAAATTTGTAAATTTTAAAGCTTCAACGATTCAAATGAATTTGCAAGTTTGGAAATTCTGAAATTTCAAAGGTTCAAATTATCGAAATTGATTCTTTCTACAAATCAAACTGTAAATTTGGAATTTGGTAATTTAAGTTTTCAATGATTTAAAATTTCCAAATTTAGGAATTCAAAGTTGAAGAATTCACAATTTGTGGATCTCCAAGTTTCAAGGATTCAAAATTTGCAAATTCGGCAATTTGAGATTTCAACGGTTCAACATTTCAGAATTCAGTGTTTCTACCAATGAAAATTTATAAATTTGTTGTTTGGTAATACTTTAAGATTTCATATTCACATTTCCAAATTTGTAAATTTTAAAGCTTCAACGATTCAAATGAATTTGCAAGTTTGGAAATTCTGAAATTTCAAAGCTTCAAATTATCGAAATTGATTCTTTCTACAAATCAAACTGTAAATTTGGAATTCGGTAATTGAAGTTTTCAATGATTTAATATTTCCAAATTTAGGAATTCAAAGTTGAAGAATTCGTAATTTGTAGATCTATAAGTTTCAAGGATTCAAAATTTGCAAATTCGGCAATTTGGGATTTCAACGGTTCAACATTTCAGAATTCAGTGTTTCTACCAATGAAAATTTATAAATTTGTTGTTTGGTAATACTTTAAGATTTCAGATTCACATTTCCAAATTTGTAAATTTTAAAGCTTCAACGATTCAAATGAATTTGCAAGTTTGGAAATTCTGAAATTTCAAAGGTTCAAATTATCGAAATTGATTCTTTCTACAAATCAAACTGTAAATTTGGAATTTGGTAATTTAAGTTTTCAATGATTTAAAATTTCCAAATTTAGGAATTCAAAGTTGAAGAATTCACAATTTGTGGATCTCCAAGTTTCAAGGATTCAAAATTTGCAAATTCGGCAATTTGAGATTTCAACGGTTCAACATTTCAGAATTCAGTGTTTCTACCAATGAAAATTTATAAATTTGTTGTTTGGTAATACTTTAAGATTTCAGATTCACATTTCCAAATTTGTAAATTTTAAAGCTTCAACGATTCAAATGAATTTGCAAGTTTGGAAATTCTGAAATTTCAAAGCTTCAAATTATCGAAATTGATTCTTTCTACAAATCAAACTGTAAATTTGGAATTCGGTAATTGAAGTTTTCAATGATTTAATATTTCCAAATTTAGGAATTCAAAGTTGAAGAATTCGTAATTTGTAGATCTATAAGTTTCAAGGATTCAAAATTTGCAAATTCGGCAATTTGGGATTTCAACGGTTCAACATTTCAGAATTCAGTGTTCCAACCAATGAAAATTTATAAATTTGTTGTTTGGTAATAATTTAAGATTTCAGATTCACATTTCCAAATTTTAAGAATTCGCAATTTGTACCTATATTTTAAATTTTCAACGATTCAAATAAATTTGCAAATTCGGAAATTGTGAAATTTCAAAGCTTCAAATTATCGAAATAGTTTTTTTCTACAAATCAAACTGTAAATTTGGAATTCGGTAATTTAAGTTTTCAATTATTTAAAATTTCCAAATTTAGGAATTCAAAGTTGAAGAATTCACAGTTTGTGGATCTCCAAGTTTCAAGGATTCAAAATTTGCAAATTCGGCAATTTGGGATTTCAACGGTTCAAGATTTCAGAATTCAGTGTTTCTACCAATGAAAATTTATAAATTTGTTGTTTGGTAATACTTTAAGATTTCAGATTCACATTTCCAAATTTTAAGAATTCGCAATTTGTAAATTTTAAAGCTTCAACGATTCAAATGAATTTGCAAGTTCGGAAATTCTGAAATTTCAAAGCTTCAAATTGTCCAAAATTTATTCTTTCTACAAATCAAACTGTAAATTTCGAATTCGGTAATTTAAGTTTTCAATGATTTAAAATTTCCAAATTTAGGAATTCAAAGTTGAAGAATTCACAATTTGTGGATCTCCAAGTTTCAAGGATTCAAAATTTGCAAATTCGGCAATTTGAGATTTCAACGGTTCAACATTTCAAAATTCAGTGTTCCTACCAATGAAAATTGTTTGGTAATACTTTAAGATTTCAGATTCACTTTCCAAATTTTAAGAATTTGTAAATTTTAAAGCTTCAACAATTCAAATAAATTTGCAAATTCGGAAATTCGAACTTTCAAAGCTTCAAATGTTCAAAATTCACTCTTTCTACCAATCAAACTTTGTAAATTTGGTGTTTGGTAATAATTTAAATTTTCATTTTCATTAAAAAGAATTAAACTCGTTTCACCTGGGTATATAATATACTATACTCATAAACAGGTATTTACGCAGCAAGTGTGAAAGTGACTGTTTACTAAACGCGACATGGATCTGTTCAACGACTCCAAAGTCCGGGTTGTATAACTTGTTTCACGAGGTGCATACAACATATTTTCTAACATCGTCTCAGAACTCAAAATATACCTTCATTGCCGCAACCTACCCTGCATTCAGTATAATTTAGAAACGAAACAGATACTACTAATAAAGATAAATTGGGACATCATCAATTTAAAAAGAACTTTGCGCTAGTGCGATAAAGAAGTACTGTATGTACTAGTGCAATTATGAGATGCTTTTTACAATCAAAACGGTGCAAAAATGGCCTGCTTCTAGGAGAACACTTTATAATGATGATTTATTTACGACCATAAATATTTATTAATGTATCTAGTACGAAATTTTTGATAAAACATTTTCGTAGCTAGCTAAATAAGGAACAAGTTACACACAGATCTTCGATTAGACAGAATATTTCGCGGCTTCTAAAGGAATTTTTCCAAAATTTTTGGTTGCTTTCTGTGCGTTTGATTATTTTCTAATTGAGATTTTTTTTTAGTTCTTCACATTTTTTAGATTAATTTAACTTGTTGGTACGCGAATTTTGCGGCCTACTGGGGATGAAGAAAATAATTCTATGTAAAATTTATAGTTGTGAAGTTTACGAAGAAAGTTCAGAGCAGTGGCGTGTGCAGATCTTTTGAAAGTATTTTCGTGACACCCTCTACGATACAATATTAAATATGTATACTATTAATAAAATCTAACGGACATTGTTCAGTATTTGGTCTGTGATTAGGAAGAAGTTTAGTAAATCAAAACAAAGAAGACGATAAAATAATAACAATATTTTAATTTAAGCTCAAAAATTAATTTTTCTACAAAACTCTACTGTGTTTCAGGTGTTTCAGTAGTAGTTCGAGCAACTAAAAGTAACAAATTATAGCTTCACGTACTAAAAGTAATCTACTTTTAACTCTACTTTAATCTTTTTAACTCTTATTTTTGTGGCTGCAACATAAAAAAATAGTATATTAAAGTATGAGTGGATAACAAGGTCTTTAAAACACGCGCGAGATTTCGAAATAGAGCAAGTGTTTTAAAGACCAGTTATCCACGAATACTTTACGCTATTTTTTATTATACCACCAATACTGGAAACAAATTAAACACTAAAAACTTAGAAATATTTTTTGTCGTGATAAATCGAAATGGCGTAATAATATTGCCATTAGTTACGACAATTATTGTTTACGTTTTTCTCGCGTCCACGTCTGTCATTGCATTTAGTCGTGTCAGTAAAAATCGAGGAAAAATGAGTTAAAACGAGATTTCACCCGATATAGAAGCATTGGCCGAACAAGCGGAATCCAAAATACTACCATCGAAGTCAAAAGACCCATACCTGAAGGAATATGAAAAGTTTTCAAATTTGATGAAGTTATAATGATACCTATATTTCCTTGACAACCTTTAAAGCTCGCCGTGCTTTAATCGCCTGTATTCTCACGCTCAAGCGTGCTTTAAACGGCAATTCTGATGCAGGTATAATAAAAAAGTATATGTTATTCGTAAGTGATTTTATTTCGTTCGAAAGATTGCAAGCACAATTTAAAAACATCTTTTAATGCAATAAAATCACATTTAAGGATTATTTCAATTATGTGGCTATTACCAAGAAAGGCCATTATAACTTTTTTTAGACAAGAAAATTCACAAAATATTTTCAATTTGAAGAGAGTAATTAAATTCAATTGAATTACATTGTGTCGCGACCAAACCAAACCACTCAGCTGTTGATATTTGGAATAATTTCTTTACCACATTTCTTGATTTTGAGTATTGTAGAGATTGCGTTCCCTCCTTGTATCAGACATACATATTAAAAGGATTCTTTATAGTTCACAGCAATTACTGCAAAAATTATCCTTGGAGTGTCTTTGCGGTGTCAGGTCTGAATTAATTTTGCTCGAAGCATCTGTTTAATCATTTCGTACAAAATAATTCTAACGACTCTCGTAAAAGTACGAATGTATTTTTTTAATTAGAAAAATATAGCTTAAGGGAACTTAATTATGGAGTGGACTTTCCGTTTATAGCCCCATTCGTTTGATTAATATTTTGAAGGATGTGGATAATTAGTGCTACTTAGTGACATGTTCGGGAACGCACCTCGTAACCGACACATTTGTTAATATTCTTTTTATGAATAATATTAATTACGTCAACACTTTTCAGTATTATATCAGATTTGAGACCTTTTTTTTTCTCAACGTCTTTACTAAATCGAAACATTCTAAATGCCTGCGTTTTTTTTAATAATAAAAAGAGAAAATCCCTAACAGTTTTAATTCACCATTATCATATTTTGCGGTGCAGCGCCTCGTCCTGCGACTAAATATCGTTCGCTTTTCGCCGCAGCCCCATTGTGGGCGTAATCGTCAGTGGCGTGCGTCTCGAGAAACCATCAATCCTGATTATCTCGTCAGACGAGTCTCCACAGCCGCAGCATCCGAAAGGCAGCCCCCGTTTAAAATGCGACTATTTTTCATGCTGTCACTAACATAATGCATCACGTTTAAGTTTAGCCGTTGGTGCTTTTGAAGCCTTATTCCGGCCGACTTCATCAACACGTCAAAACAGGAGGAAAAAGATGAAAAACGGATAATGATATAGTAATTCTGGCTTCTTGTCTTCTTTAATCAAGACGAAAACATGCGGGGAGACCGCACGGGGGCGAAAGACGGGACGAAAGCGAACACACACAAATTTAAAATCCACAAATACGTCGGTCGGAGGGAGATAAGGGCCCTTAGGACCGGATGCAATATTGTGATATTACGCCAAATCCCTTTTCGCCAGCGAGCGGAAAATAAATAAATAATTGCAAAAAGATTGAGGATATGCCTAATTGCTAAGTCGAAATGTCTAATATCGGGGTCCTTATGAAAGAATTTCATTAATTCATTCATTTCATTTTGAACAGAACACCCTTAAAAGATGGAAAAAAGCACAAAATAACACTGCATGGTGTTTTGAAAAAAAAAAATACCCAATAGCTTCCACCAGTGCTTGCCTCCATTCCTCTACCTCTGCCCAGTTGCCCTTATTGTCTCCCATTAATTTTGTAGGTCGCCATTTTCGCGCCCTCGTCGGGGGTCACGCATGGGGCGGCTTCCACCCTTTCGCCATCCGACGAGGGTGTGCTGGCGCACGCGCCCCGTCGCGACGCCGCCGACACATCACAACAAGTCGAAATGGCCGTTAGAGTGCCTCTCATTTCCATTCCTTCCATTATTTAACCGTTTTACAGGTAAAACGGCGTGCGTGAATTCGTAATGGAAAGGTAACTCGGACGCATGAATATTTCACCGCTCGAGGATGCTGGCCGGGTGATTAATTATGAAAACAAAACGGACCGTCGATGGTCCTCCCGATATTTATCTTTAATTAATGTCGCCAAAGCGAAATATTTCGGTTAATTCATTTAAATAAATTAGGACGGGCGCGGCGCGGAGCTTTGTAGGAACGAGGGGGTCGCCGAAGAGACGGTCTGTAATTTCCACGGAGGCCGGGGGCGGAATTTTTCCAAAGCTCGTTATGGAATCTCCCCTTCGACAAACTTTAATATCGCGTTTAGTGATTTATCAATGCTGGAAATCGCCATGTATGACGGCGGCGCGGGGGCGGGACGGAGAAAGGGAAGCTTTATGAAGGAAGAATAGGTAAGGAGCGCGAGTGCAAAAAACCGGGGGCGGGTGGGGGCGCTGATTATCGGAAGCGAATTTGTTTAAACTGCTCTTTTAAGTGCACTGTTGTATTTCAAACAAGCCGGATACTCATCTAAGAACAGTTTTAGATCAAAAATATGGGGTTGGGCTGAAAGTTTTAGATACTTTCCACATAAATTGAATATCTTGTTCATAATAATCTTAGCAGAAGCTTCGTGAAGACAGAGACCAAAACAATAATTAATCTCAACGTCGTATTTGCCACAATCAAAGCATTGGTAATGTAAAAATCAATTATGTCCGTTGTCTTTTTAAAAATTTCAGTGACCTAATTAGCACTAATGGATTAGTTACGTGATGGAAACTAGAAGCAGAATGTGGCGAAATTTCAAAAATGGTTTGTCAGAACAAGGGACATGTATCTACGATATACAGATGCCATTCAGATTCCAACTATTCACTTTCAATTCAAATTTACCTGGCCTGATAGATGGAACACTGGGAGTACTCTAAAGTGCCATAGCAATACATTACAATTATAAAGAAACCAACTTCAAAAATCACAAAAGTAACATAAGTTAACTAAAAAGTAAAAAAAATATTGCTTTAATTTTATAGTTTATAGTTACATTTTATAGTTAATTTCAGACTTGTTAATATATTATGATTTAACTATTTCCTGTTTCCTCCGTTGTTCTCAGGACTTGGGGCTGTCTATAGCTATTTCATTTCCCCATTTGTTCTCAGGTTTAGGGACTGTCTTTAACTACTTCACTTCGTCCGACATTTTCGGGTTTAGAGACTGTCCATAACTATAAAAATAACGGACTGTCTTTAACTCTTCGGCTTCCTACCATACTCTCGGGTTTAGGGACTGTCTTTAACTACTTCGGTTCCTCCATTGTTTTCAGGTTGAAGAAGTACGTAGACTTAACTATTCCGTTTCTGTCGATATTCTCGTGTTTAGAGACTGAAGTTATCTATTTCGTCCTCGGGTTTACAGACTATCTTTAGCTATTACGTTTCCTTCATTGTTCTCAGGTTGAAGAAGTGCCTTTAACAATTTCGTTTCCTCCGTTTTTCTCGGGTTCAGGAACTGTCTTTAACTATTTCGTTTCCTCCGTTGCTCTCAGGTTTTGGGACAGTCTATAACTATTAATTTCCTTCTTTGTTCTCGGGTTTACAGACTTGTCTTTAACTATTACGTTTCCTCCGTTGTTCTCAGGTCTTGGGGCTGTCTATAACTATTTCGTTTCCCCATTTGTTCTCAGGTTTAGGGACTGTCTTTAACTACTTCGCTTCGTCCAACATTTTCGGGTTTAGAGACTGTCAATAACTATAAAAATAACGGACTGTCTTTAACTCTTCGGCTTCCTACGATATTCTCGAGTTTAGAAACTGTCTTTAACTACTTCGTTTCCTTGAAGAAGTACGTAGACTTAACTATTCCGTTTCTGTCGATAATCTCGTGTTTAGAGACTGTCGTTATCTATTTCGTCCTCGGGTTTACAGACTATCTTTAGCTATTACGTTTCCTTCATTGTTCTCAGGTTGAAGAAGTGCCTTTAACAATTTCGTTTCCTCCGTTTTTCTCGGGTTCAGGAACTGTCATTAACTATTTCGTTTACTCCGTTGCTCTTAGGTTTTGGGACAGTCTGTAGCTATTAATTTCCTTCTTTGTTCGTAGGTTTACAGACTGTTTTTAACTATTACATTTCCTCCGTTGTTCTCAGGTCTTGGGGCTGTCTATAGCTATTTCGTTTCCCAATTTCTTCTCAGGTTTAGGGATTGTCTTACACTACTTCGCTTCGTCCGACATTTTCAGGTTTAGAGACTGTCTATAACTATAAAAATAACAAATTGTCTTTAACTCTTCGGCTTCGTACGATACTCTCGGGTTTAGGGACTGTCTTTAACTACTTCGGTTCCTCCATTGTTTTCAGGTTGAAGAAGTACGTAGACTTAACTATTCCGTTTCTGTCGATAATCTCGTGTTTAGAGACTGTCGTTATCTATTTCGTCCTCGGGTTTACAGACTATCTTTAGCTATTACGTTTCCTTCATTGTTCTCAGGTTGAAGAAGTGCCTTTAACGATTTCGTTTCCTGCGTTTTTCTCGGGTTCAGGAACTGTCTTTAACTACTTCGTTTCCTCCGTTGCTCTCAGGTTTTGGGACAGTCTGTAGCTATTAATTTCCTTCTTTGTTCTTGGTTTTACAGACTGTCTTTAACTATTACATTTCTTCCGTTGTTCTCAGGTCTTGGGGCTGTCTATAGCTATTTCGTTTCCCAATTTGTTCGCAGGTTTAGGGACTGACTTTAACTACTTCGCTTCGTCCGACATTTTCGGGTTTAGAGACTGTCAATAACTATAAAAATAACGGACTGACTTTAACTCTTCGGCTTCCTACGATACTCTCGGGTTTAGGGACTGTCTTTAACTATTTCGGTTCCTCCATTGTTTTCAGGTTGAAGAAGTACGTAGACTTAACTATTCCGGTTCTGTCCATATTCTCGTGTTTAGAGACTGTCGTTATCTATTTCCTCCTGGGGTTTACAGACTATCTTTAACTATTACGTTTCCTTCATTGTTCTCAGGTTGAAGAAGTACCTTTAACGATTTCGTTTCCTGCGTTTTTATCCGGTTCAGGAACTGTCTTTAACTACTTCGTTTCCTCCGTTGCTCTCAGGTTTTGAGACAGTCTATAGCTATTAATTTCCTTCTTTGTTCTTGGGTTTGCAGACTGTCTTTAACTATTACATTTCCTCCGTTGTTCTCAGGTCTTGGGGCTGTCTATAGCTATTTCGTTTCCCAATTTGTTCTCAGGTTCAGGGACTGTCTTACACTACTTCGCTTTGTCCGACAATTTAGGGTTTAGAGACTGTCATTAACTATAAAAATAACGGACTGTCTTTAACTCTTCGGCTTCCTACGATACTCTCGGGTTTAGGGACTATCTTTAACTACTTCGGTTCCTCCATTGTTCTCAGGTTGAAGAAGTATCTTTAACGATTTTGATTCCTGCGTTTTTCTCGGGTTTAGGAACTGTCTTTAACTACTTCGTTTCCTCCGTTGCTCTCAGATTTTGGGACAGTCTATAACTATTAATTTTCTTCTTTGTTCTTGGGTTTACAGACTGTCTTTAACTATTACATTTCTTCCGTTGTTCTCAGGTCTTGGGGCTGTATATAGCTATTTCGTTTCCCCATTTGTTCTCAGGTTTAGGGACTGTTTTTAACTACTTCGCTTCGTCCGACATTTTCGGGTTTAGAGACTGTCATTAACTATAAAAATAACGGACTATCTTTAACTCTTCGGCTCCCTACGATACTCTCGGGTTTAGGGACTATCTTTAACTACTTCGGTTCCTCCATTGTTCTCAGGTTGAAGAAGTGTCTTCAACGATTTCGTTTCCTCCGTTTTTCTCGGGTTCAGGAACTGTCTTTAACTATTTCGTTTACTCCGTTGCTCTTAGGTTTTGGGACAGTCTGTAGCTATTAATTTCCTTCTTTGTTCGTAGGTTTACAGACTGTTTTTAACTATTACATTTCCTCCGTTGTTCTCAGGTCTTGGGGCTGTCTATAGCTATTTCGTTTCCCAATTTCTTCTCAGGTTTAGGGACTGTTTTACACTACTTCGCTTCGTCCGACATTTTCGGGTTTAGAGACTGTCAATAACTATAAAAATAACGGACTGTCTTTAACTCTTCGGCTTCCTACGATACTCTCGGGTTTGGGGACTGTCTTTAACTACTTGGGTTCCTCCATTGTTTTCAGGTTGAAGAAGTACGTAGACTTAACTATTCCGGTTCTGTCGATATTCTCGTGTTTAGAGACTGTCGTTATCTATTTCGTCCTCGGGTTTACAAACTATCTTTAGCTATTACGTTTTCTTCATTGTTCTCAGGTTGAAGAAGTGTCTTTAACGATTTCGTTTCCTCCGTTTTTCTCGGGTTCAGGAACTGTCTTTAACTACTTCGTTTCCTCCGTTGCTCTCCGGTTTTGGGACAGTCTGTAGCTATTAATTTCCTTCTTTGTTCTTAGGTTTACAGACTGTTTTTAACTATTACATTTCCTCCGATGTTCTCAGGTCTTGGGGCTGTCTATAGCTATTTCGTTTCCCAATTTGTTCTCAGGTTCAGGGACTGTCTTACACTACTTCGCTTCGTCTGACATTTTCGGGTTTAGAGACTGTCAATAACTATAAAAATAACGGACTGTCTTTAACTCTTCGGCTTCCTACGATACTCTCGGGTTTAGGGACTGTCTTTAAACTACTTCGGTTCCTCCATTGTTCTCAGGTTGAAGAAGTGTCTTTAACAATTTCGTTTCCTCCGTTTTTCTCGGGTTCAGGAACTGTCTTTAACTATTTCGTTTCCTGCGTTTTTCTCGGGTTTAGGAACTGTCTTTAACTACTTCGTTTCCTCCGTTGCTCTCAGATTTTGGGACAGTCTATAGCTATTAATTTTCTTCTTTGTTCTTGGGTTTACAGACTGTCTTTAGCTATTACGTTTCCTTCATTGTTCTCAGGTTGAAGAAGTGCCTTTAACGATTTCGTTTCCTGCGTTTTTCTCGGGTTCAGGAACTGTCTTTAACTACTTCGTTTCCTCCGTTGCTCTCAGGTTTTGGGACAGTCTGTAGCTATTAATTTCCTTCTTTGTTCTTGGTTTTACAGACTGTCTTTAACTATTACATTTCTTCCGTTGTTCTCAGGTCTTGGGGCTGTCTATAGCTATTTCGTTTCCCAATTTGTTCGCAGGTTTAGGGACTGACTTTAACTACTTCGCTTCGTCCGACATTTTCGGGTTTAGAGACTGTCAATAACTATAAAAATAACGGACTGTCTTTAACTCTTCGGCTTCCTACGATACTCTCGGGTTTAGGGACTGTCTTTAACTATTTCGGTTCCTCCATTGTTTTCAGGTTGAAGAAGTACGTAGACTTAACTATTCCGGTTCTGTCCATATTCTCGTGTTTAGAGACTGTCGTTATCTATTTCCTCCTGGGGTTTACAGACTATCTTTAACTATTACGTTTCCTTCATTGTTCTCAGGTTGAAGAAGTACCTTTAACGATTTCGTTTCCTGCGTTTTTATCCGGTTCAGGAACTGTCTTTAACTACTTCGTTTCCTCCGTTGCTCTCAGGTTTTGAGACAGTCTATAGCTATTAATTTCCTTCTTTGTTCTTGGGTTTGCAGACTGTCTTTAACTATTACATTTCCTCCGTTGTTCTCAGGTCTTGGGGCTGTCTATAGCTATTTCGTTTCCCAATTTGTTCTCAGGTTCAGGGACTGTCTTACACTACTTCGCTTTGTCCGACAATTTAGGGTTTAGAGACTGTCATTAACTATAAAAATAACGGACTGTCTTTAACTCTTCGGCTTCCTACGATACTCTCGGGTTTAGGGACTATCTTTAACTACTTCGGTTCCTCCATTGTTCTCAGGTTGAAGAAGTATCTTTAACGATTTTGATTCTTGCGTTTTTCTCGGGTTTAGGAACTGTCTTTAACTACTTCGTTTCCTCCGTTGCTCTCAGATTTTGGGACAGTCTATAACTATTAATTTTCTTCTTTGTTCTTGGGTTTACAGACTGTCTTTAACTATTACATTTCTTCCGTTGTTCTCAGGTCTTGGGGCTGTATATAGCTATTTCGTTTCCCCATTTGTTCTCAGGTTTAGGGACTGTTTTTAACTACTTCGCTTCGTCCGACATTTTCGGGTTTAGAGACTGTCATTAACTATAAAAATAACGGACTATCTTTAACTCTTCGGCTCCCTACGATACTCTCGGGTTTAGGGACTATCTTTAACTACTTCGGTTCCTCCATTGTTCTCAGGTTGAAGAAGTGTCTTCAACGATTTAGTTTCCTCCGTTTTTCTCGGGTTCAGGAACTGTCTTTAACTATTTCGTTTACTCCGTTGCTCTTAGGTTTTGGGACAGTCTGTAGCTATTAATTTCCTTCTTTGTTCGTAGGTTTACAGACTGTTTTTAACTATTACATTTCCTCCGTTGTTCTCAGGTCTTGGGGCTGTCTATAGCTATTTCGTTTCCCAATTTCTTCTCAGGTTTAGGGACTGTTTTACACTACTTCGCTTCGTCCGACATTTTCGGGTTTAGAGACTGTCAATAACTATAAAAATAACGGACTGTCTTTAACTCTTCGGCTTCCTACGATACTCTCGGGTTTGGGGACTGTCTTTAACTACTTGGGTTCCTCCATTGTTTTCAGGTTGAAGAAGTACGTAGACTTAACTATTCCGGTTCTGTCGATATTCTCGTGTTTAGAGACTGTCGTTATCTATTTCGTCCTCGGGTTTACAAACTATCTTTAGCTATTACGTTTTCTTCATTGTTCTCAGGTTGAAGAAGTGTCTTTAACGATTTCGTTTCCTCCGTTTTTCTCGGGTTCAGGAACTGTCTTTAACTACTTCGTTTCCTCCGTTGCTCTCCGGTTTTGGGACAGTCTATAGCTATTAATTTTCTTCTTTGTTCTTGGGTTTACAGACTGTCTTTAACTATTACATTTCTTCCGTTGTTCTCAGGTCTTGGGGCTGTATATAGCTATTTCGTTTCCCCATTTGTTCTCAGGTTTAGGGACTGTTTTTAACTACTTCGCTTCGTCCGACATTTTCGGGTTTAGAGACTGTCATTAACTATAAAAATAACGGACTATCTTTAACTCTTCGGCTCCCTACGATACTCTCGGGTTTAGGGACTATCTTTAACTACTTCGGTTCCTCCATTGTTCTCAGGTTGAAGAAGTGTCTTCAACGATTTAGTTTCCTCCGTTTTTCTCGGGTTCAGGAACTGTCTTTAACTATTTCGTTTACTCCGTTGCTCTTAGGTTTTGGGACAGTCTGTAGCTATTAATTTCCTTCTTTGTTCGTAGGTTTACAGACTGTTTTTAACTATTACATTTCCTCCGTTGTTCTCAGGTCTTGGGGCTGTCTATAGCTATTTCGTTTCCCAATTTCTTCTCAGGTTTAGGGACTGTTTTACACTACTTCGCTTCGTCCGACATTTTCGGGTTTAGAGACTGTCAATAACTATAAAAATAACGGACTGTCTTTAACTCTTCGGCTTCCTACGATACTCTCGGGTTTGGGGACTGTCTTTAACTACTTGGGTTCCTCCATTGTTTTCAGGTTGAAGAAGTACGTAGACTTAACTATTCCGGTTCTGTCGATATTCTCGTGTTTAGAGACTGTCGTTATCTATTTCGTCCTCGGGTTTACAAACTATCTTTAGCTATTACGTTTTCTTCATTGTTCTCAGGTTGAAGAAGTGTCTTTAACGATTTCGTTTCCTCCGTTTTTCTCGGGTTCAGGAACTGTCTTTAACTACTTCGTTTCCTCCGTTGCTCTCCGGTTTTGGGACAGTCTGTAGCTATTAATTTCCTTCTTTGTTCTTAGGTTTACAGACTGTCTTTAACTATTACATTTCTTCCGTTGTTCTCAGGTCTTGGGGCTGTATATAGCTATTTCGTTTCCCCATTTGTTCTCAGGTTTAGGGACTGTTTTTAACTACTTCGCTTCGTCCGACATTTTCGGGTTTAGAGACTGTCATTAACTATAAAAATAACGGACTATCTTTAACTCTTCGGCTCCCTACGATACTCTCGGGTTTAGGGACTATCTTTAACTACTTCGGTTCCTCCATTGTTCTCAGGTTGAAGAAGTGTCTTCAACGATTTCGTTTCCTCCGTTTTTCTCGGGTTCAGGAACTGTCTTTAACTATTTCGTTTACTCCGTTGCTCTTAGGTTTTGGGACAGTCTGTAGCTATTAATTTCCTTCTTTGTTCGTAGGTTTACAGACTGTTTTTAACTATTACATTTCCTCCGTTGTTCTCAGGTCTTGGGGCTGTCTATAGCTATTTCGTTTCCCAATTTCTTCTCAGGTTTAGGGACTGTTTTACACTACTTCGCTTCGTCCGACATTTTCGGGTTTAGAGACTGTCAATAACTATAAAAATAACGGACTGTCTTTAACTCTTCGGCTTCCTACGATACTCTCGGGTTTGGGGACTGTCTTTAACTACTTGGGTTCCTCCATTGTTTTCAGGTTGAAGAAGTACGTAGACTTAACTATTCCGGTTCTGTCGATATTCTCGTGTTTAGAGACTGTCGTTATCTATTTCGTCCTCGGGTTTACAAACTATCTTTAGCTATTACGTTTTCTTCATTGTTCTCAGGTTGAAGAAGTGTCTTTAACGATTTCGTTTCCTCCGTTTTTCTCGGGTTCAGGAACTGTCTTTAACTACTTCGTTTCCTCCGTTGCTCTCCGGTTTTGGGACAGTCTGTAGCTATTAATTTCCTTCTTTGTTCTTAGGTTTACAGACTGTTTTTAACTATTACATTTCCTCCGATGTTCTCAGGTCTTGGGGCTGTCTATAGCTATTTCGTTTCCCAATTTGTTCTCAGGTTCAGGGACTGTCTTACACTACTTCGCTTCGTCTGACATTTTCGGGTTTAGAGACTGTCAATAACTATAAAAATAACGGACTGTCTTTAACTCTTCGGCTTCCTACGATACTCTCGGGTTTAGGGACTGTCTTTAAACTACTTCGGTTCCTCCATTGTTCTCAGGTTGAAGAAGTGTCTTTAACAATTTCGTTTCCTCCGTTTTTCTCGGGTTCAGGAACTGTCTTTAACTATTTCGTTTCCTGCGTTTTTCTCGGGTTTAGGAACTGTCTTTAACTACTTCGTTTCCTCCGTTGCTCTCAGATTTTGGGACAGTCTATAGCTATTAATTTTCTTCTTTGTTCTTGGGTTTACAGACTGTCTTTAACTATTACATTTCTTCCGTTGTTCTCAGGTCTTGGGGCTGTATATAGCTATTTCGTTTCCCCATTTGTTCTCAGGTTTAGGGACTGTTTTTAACTACTTCGCTTCGTCCGACATTTTCGGGTTTAGAGACTGTCATTAACTATAAAAATAACGGACTATCTTTAACTCTTCGGCTCCCTACGATACTCTCGGGTTTAGGGACTATCTTTAACTACTTCGGTTCCTCCATTGTTCTCAGGTTGAAGAAGTGTCTTCAACGATTTCGTTTCCTCCGTTTTTCTCGGGTTCAGGAACTGTCTTTAACTATTTCGTTTACTCCGTTGCTCTTAGGTTTTGGGACAGTCTGTAGCTATTAATTTCCTTCTTTGTTCTTGGGTTTGCAGACTGTCTTTAACTATTACATTTCCTCCGTTGTTCTCAGGTCTTGGGGCTGTCTATAGCTATTTTGTTTCCCAATTTCTTCTCAGGTTTAGGGACTGTTTTACACTACTTCGCTTCGTCCGACATTTTCGGGTTTAGAGACTGTCAATAACTATAAAAATAACGGACTGTCTTTAACTCTTCGGCTTCCTACGATACTCTCGGGTTTGGGGACTGTCTTTAACTACTTGGGTTCCTCCATTGTTTTCAGGTTGAAGAAGTACGTAGACTTAACTATTCCGGTTCTGTCGATATTCTCGTGTTTAGAGACTGTCGTTATCTATTTCGTCCTCGGGTTTACAAACTATCTTTAGCTATTACGTTTTCTTCATTGTTCTCAGGTTGAAGAAGTGTCTTTAACGATTTCGTTTCCTCCGTTTTTCTCGGGTTCAGGAACTGTCTTTAACTACTTCGTTTCCTCCGTTGCTCTCCGGTTTTGGGACAGTCTGTAGCTATTAATTTCCTTCTTTGTTCTTAGGTTTACAGACTGTTTTTAACTATTACATTTCCTCCGATGTTCTCAGGTCTTGGGGCTGTCTATAGCTATTTCGTTTCCCAATTTGTTCTCAGGTTCAGGGACTGTCTTACACTACTTCGCTTCGTCTGACATTTTCGGGTTTAGAGACTGTCAATAACTATAAAAATAACGGACTGTCTTTAACTCTTCGGCTTCCTACGATACTCTCGGGTTTAGGGACTGTCTTTAAACTACTTCGGTTCCTCCATTGTTCTCAGGTTGAAGAAGTGTCTTTAACAATTTCGTTTCCTCCGTTTTTCTCGGGTTCAGGAACTGTCTTTAACTATTTCGTTTACTCCGTTGCTCTTAGGTTTTGGGACAGTCTGTAGCTATTAATTTCCTTCTTTGTTCTTGGTTTTACAGACGGTCTTTAACTATTACATTTCCTCCGTTGTTCTCAGGTCTTGGGGCTGTCTATAGCTATTTCGTTTCCCAATTTGTTCGCAGGTTTAGGGACTGACTTTAACTACTTCGCTTCGTCCGACATTTTCGGGTTTAGAGACTGTCAATAACTATAAAAATAACCTACTGTCTTTAACTCTTCGGCTTCCTACGATACTCTCGGGTTTGGGGACTGTCTTTAACTATTTCGGTTCCTCCATTGTTTTCAGGTTGAAGAAGTACGTAGACTTAACTATTCCGGTTCTGTCGATATTCTCGTGTTTAGAGACTGTCGTTATCTATTTCGTCCTCGGGTTTACAAACTATCTTTAGCTATTACGTTTTCTTCATTGTTCTCAGGTTGAAGAAGTGTCTTTAACGATTTCGTTTCCTCCGTTTTTCTCGGGTTCAGGAACTGTCTTTAACTATTTCGTTTCCTCCGTTGCTCTCAGGTTTTGGGACAGTCTATAGCTATTAATTTCCTTGTTTGTTCTTGGGTTTACAGACTGTCTTTAACTATTACATTTCCTCCGTTGTTTTTTTCGTGTCCCCATTTGTTCTCAGGTTTAGGGACTGTCTTTAACTACTTCGCTTCGTCCGACTTTTTCGGGTTTAGAAACTGTCAATAACTATTTCGTCTAGGCTTTATGGACTATCTTTAACTATTTCGTTTCCTCCGTTATTTTCGGGTTTCGGGACTGCCTTTAACTATTTGGTTCCCGTTGTTGATGCTGTCGGGTTTAGGGACCAAAATTTAAATTTTGGTCCTTCACAAGTACAGGGGGTGTTGAGAACAATTAAGTGCAAGTACAAACAATACATGGAAGATTGTAAAGTGAACATAAAATAACAATCTAAACCTATCGGAAGATGTCAAAATTAATGAAGGTGTTGAAAAAGAGATGGAAGGGTACCAAGACAGACAAATCATTTGAAAATGTCTAAGAATAAAACCAGAAGGTGTTAAGGTCAATGAAGTAGAATTTGAACAAGTCATGGAAAGTAAGAGCAATTTGGCGATGCCGAAGAAAACATCCAGAATAACCATAGCAATACGTAGTAATTAACTTAAAAAAAAGCGACTTCAAAAAACACAAAAGTAAGATAAGTTAAGTTTTTCAATTTTATACTTATTTGTTTTTCCGGTTAATGTAATTATTTTTCGTTCCCTTTAATGAAATTACGAAATTATTGTTTATTGTCTAATTATTATTAATTGCTTTATAATTTTCAAGTCGGAGTCGGAGAATTAGGAAAACCATGACAACTAGAGACTTAAGAGTAACTCTAAAATCGGAATGATAAAGAGATCCAGTGGAAGCAGAAATCAGGAGAACCCACGAATTAAATATGTAGAACCAAATCGGAGAATCAATAGAATCAAGAGTAAATCAAAAATTAAACATTAAAAAGCGTTTTAAAGATACTGATGAAGTGTTTTAAACCCGTTTTATATAATTGGATCGCTTATGCAAATCCGGTTATAATAATTAAGAAGGATATACAATGAGAAAATTTTTTTCAGATACCTTGTATATAGGAGAATATACAATCAAGTCTTAAAATAGGAGAACCAAAACTAAACAGAGAAGATTGAAAAGAAAAAGCAGAGTCTTGAATAATTGCGAAAACAAAAGAAAAAAATATTGGGCATAAAAGAGAGCAGAAAAAATCTACTTCCAAAACTCAAAAGCCGTTACGCTAAAAGAAACTAAAGATTACGTAACTAACGGTCTGATAACTTCATATTTTTTAACTTCACCTTTATGGGTGTCATCTTGATAACTAGGAAATTCTCCCAAAGACACCAATCTCATAAAATTTTACGCCTACAACGTCTGTAATGCGCCCGGTAATAGATCTCACCAATAACAAAAAAAAATCTCAATATACTCTTGCCATAAACTTTCTGGTTGTGGAGTTAAAAAATTTCAAAATGTTGCAGGTCAGTTCGACTGAAAATGCAGACAAAAACCGGAAATAAGGGTACAACTGTTATGCACAAAAAAATCGCCGGAGGGTCATATGGGACACATGATGTTTTAGACCGCATCTTCTCGTACTGGTGGCCTCGTACCGATTTGCCAACCTTCGGGTACTTTCAACATTTTGCAAAACACTGACTCGATGCACAACATTAATGGAATTAGGCACACTTTGTGCTTCGGCGGAATTTCCTTGACCTTCTCCATAACTTAATTGTACATGTCCGCGTATTCGCTGTTGGAAAAAACCGGCATCTTCTATGATTAACTTTAGGAACGAAAGTAAAACACAGTAACAACAAATTACCGCCGTCCGATTGAGTTGTCCCGAGAAACTGATTTCAATAATAATTATTTTCCGACCATAATTCGCCTCGGCTCGCCATTAATCCCAAAACAATTTGGACACTCACCGCCCGATTACCGTAATTTACAACCGTCCACGTCTCAGTTTCTCGACTCGACGATTAGCATACTTCCAAAACATCCCTAAATCAAACCGGGCGCGCTTTTTACGGCCCTTTCGTCAAATTCCCCTCGTGAAGTTATCGCGGCCGTTCGAATAATCTCTCGCTAAAACGCTTTTATCGTCGGTTGATTAATATTTTCTTTATTCCGATAGCATCTCTGGTTTCGAACGAGCACCGCCACAATTAAGAATCCGCTCCGATTTCGCGAACACAAAGTGCAGCGGGATTTTCTAATGAGACTTCCCTCAGGTGAAATATGTTTCGGCCATTATAATAACATTTTGCGAGTTATACGAGCCGCGTAACAGGAGTTTTTCGGTTATTAATCCTGCGCCGCCGGCTGTTTTATTAATGAAGGAGACTTATCGGATTTTTCGAGATCGATTTGTTGAGTGGAAGTTCTACGTGTTGGATTATTTAGAACGTAAAAATGGCATAAATTCTGTTGATTTCTTCATTTTTGGGACATTTGCTCCATAGGGAAAGAATTTAAAGGTCTCTGCGGATACAAAAAATCGTGTATACACCGCAGGCGCGAAATATTCATTTTTCTACTTGCCTTCGTACTGAGGCTATTACGATACGCTTTTGTGACAAAAGCCGTGTTAATAATTATACAATTTTTTTTAATTGGTGATCCTAACTTACCTCGTTGTCAAGTCCAAGTGGCTGTCAACAGCTGTCAATGTCAGTTGGCATTTAATTGGTGTATGTAACTAGTTATATTTGGATATATGACTGCGAGATTTAATTATTTTGTATAAAACGTTGCAAATAGAAAAAATACTGTATGATACCTCGTTTATAAGGCATTTTGTAGCACTTACTCTTGCGTGCGACAAAATGCTTCTTATACTCTATCCGATTCTTGTCTGGAAAAAAATATTTGCAAAATATTCCATTTTGAATGTTTTACGTTTTGTGCGATACCATCATCATATTGTTTTTGTATGGTAATTACATGAGAATAATAAACAATATTGTTTGACTTTAACTGCATATTACATGTAAGTTATTTATCCATTCATAACGTAATAATTGTTGAAGGCTTGTGCGATTGCAGTCACGAAAATTCTTCTTCTACAAAGGTACTCCTTTATTTTAAACAGAACTATTCTGTTCGTATGAGCCCTCCAACAGACGACAGAAGTTTTTACAGAGCGGAGTTTTGATTTGAATTCGTCTGCCAATTGGGCGTAACTACTAAAGTAAAGAGCAAGTTTTTATTGCATTTTCCTGGCGTTTAAAGACATTCGGTGATTGCTTCACGACGGGAACCAAATCCGCTCGAAAATTGCATTTGCAATGTATTGACTATTCGAGTCTCGCAACGAATCCAAAAGTACTAAATGCTGGAAGTGTGCTTTACTTAAGACACTTCTATAAGCCAGACTATAATTTATGCATTAAGTTTTCATGCCAAATCTCTAAGTATTAATTCCCCAACATACAATTCAAAAATGTAAAATGTACATGTTTTAAAGCCGGTATTAGTGTCAAGGCATTCTATTTCGGGATAAATAATAATATACTTAATGAAAAAAAATCCCTCGACAAGAATCCATCACATTAATTAAAATGCAGCAAACCGCAGCAGCTCTGGCGTAACGGGAATGCCTCATGGCACGCTCTTAAGACCGCCGCGCTTCATTGCTCGGCTTAACGGCTCGGGCTATTTCTTTGTTTCAATTGACTCAGTTCTCAGGCCTCATTATGATGTAATGGCTTTACTGTTTGGAGTAATGGAAAGATGCTTATCGTAAGACTACCGGAATCCGATTTTTCTGCGCCATTTGCGATCAGATTGGTTTGTTTGGTTTATGGGAACTAAAACCTGCACTTGTTGCGATTGCGAACTTGTCCGCAATCTGTTTTCAATTTAGACTTTTAAGGCAAGCCAGTAATGTAGACGTTGAGAAATTCAACTGGGAATATAATGGTGCAATTACCGTTCACGGTTGCGGAACTCAATTTTGATATTTTGTCCATTTTTCGTGCTAGTTGTAGCATGTTATTCTCAGCAGGAGCTGAGAACTCAATTGCAAACATCTTGATATCTGTCTGATGGTGGAGAGAAAATAGTTCCAGTGTATTCGGCACCTTTTGTTCTCCACAACGGACTCGATATCGTTCGGGACAGAAGACAACACTGGGTCCTCTAAAGATAGAAATTCGCACATTTAAAATGGGTCATTTTGGAAATAAAAATTCTTGGGATTTGACAGAAACTCAAACCGTTTTACCAATTTGCATAAATATATTTTGGCATGCCATAATGGGATATTTTATACTTTCCATGTTTCCAAGGGTTTAAATCTTTGAAAATGATAATTGAAGAGATTTGACTGAGATCCAAAATATTATAAAACATTTTCAAATTAGTTTTTTTTTTGAAGATAGAAATTCGCACATTTAAAAAAAATCAAAAAGTATTCTATCATTACGTAATGGGCAATTATTGCACATTTAAAGAATCTAACAATTGAGGTAATTGGCATTAAAAACTCTAGGCATTTGACAGAAACTAAAACCAATTTACAAATTTCGAAGAATTTTGAAGACAAATTGGCACATTTCAAAAAATTACAAATAATATTCTGGCATGCCATAATGGGATATTTTGCACTTTTCAGGTTTCCAGGGATTTAAATAATTGAAAATAAAAATTGAAGAGAGTTGACAGAGAGCCAAAACGTTTTACAAATTTTCAATAATTTAGTTTAGTTTAAGATAGAAATTCTCAGATTGTAAAAAAAAATCAAAAATGTATTCTGGCATTCCATAATGGGCAATTTTTGCACATTCCAAGTTTCCAACAGTTTAGGTAATTGGAAATAAAAATTCTAGGGATTTGACAGAAACTCAAATAGTTTTACAAATTTCGCATATAGTGTATATTGAAGATACAAATTGGCACATTTCAAAAAATTACGAATAATATTCTGGCATCCCATAATGGAATATTTTACACTTTTCAGGTTTCCAGGGATTTAAATAATTGAAAATAAAAATTGAAGAAAGTTGACAGAGAGTCAAAACGTTTTACAACTTTTCAATAATTTGGTTTAGTTGAAGCTAGAAATTCCCAGATTTAAAAAAAAACAAAAATGTATTCTGGCATTCCATAATGGGCCATTTTTGCACATTCCAAGTTTCCAACAGTTTAGGTAATTGGAAAAAAAAACCTAGGGATTTGACAGAAACTCAAATCGTTTTACAAATTTCGCATATAGTGGATATTGAAGATACAAATTGGCACATTTCAAAAAAATACAAATAATATTCTGGCATCTCATAATGGGATATTTTACACTTTTCAGGTTTTCAAGGATTTAAATAATTGAAAATAAAAATTGAAGAGAGTTGACAGAGATCAGAACGTTTTACAAATTTTCAATAATTTAGTTTATAGTTGAAGATAGAAATTCGCAGATTTTAAAGAAATTCAAAAATGTATTCTGGCATTCCATAATGGGCCATTTTTGCACATTCCAAGTTTCCAACAGTTTAGGTAATTGGAAATAAAAATCCTAGGGATTTGATAGAAACTCAAATCGTTTTACAAATTTCGCACATAGGTATCTTGAAGATACAAATTGACACATTTCAAAAAATTACTAATAATATTCTGGCATCCCATGATGGGATATTTTACACTTTTCAGGTTTCCAGGGATTTAAATAATTGAAAATAAAAATTTAAGAGAGTTGACAGAGCCAAAACGTTTTACAAATGTTCAACAATTTAGTTTAGTTGAAGCTAGAAATTCGCAGATTTAAAAAAATCAAAAGTGTATTTTGGCATTCCATAATGAGCCATTTTTGCACATTCCAAGTTTCCAACAGCTTAGGTATTTAGAAATAAAAATTCTATGGATTTGACAGAAACTCAAATCGTTCTAAAAATTTCGAAGTATTTTGTAGACATAAATTGGTACGTTTCAAAAAATTACAAATAATATTCTGGCATCCCATAATGGGATATTTTACACTTTTCAGGTTTCTAGGAATATAAATAATTGAAAATAAAAATTGAAGACAAAAATGTATTCTGGCATTCCATAATGGACCATTTTTGCACAATCCAAGTTTCCAACAGTTTAGGTAATTGGTAATAAAAATTTTAATGATTTGACAGAAACTCAAATCGTTTTACAAATTTCGCATAATAGTGTATATTGAAGATACAAATTGGAACATTAAAAAAAAATGCAAATAATATTCTGGCATCCCATGAGGGGATATTTTACACTGTTGAGGTTTCCAGGGATTTAAATAATTGAAAATAAAAATTGAAGAGACTTGACAGAGATCCAAAACGTTTTACAAATTTTCAATAATTTAGTTTAGTTGAAGATAGAAATTCGCAGATTTAAAAAAAAATCAAAAATGTTTTCTGGCATTCCATAATGGGTCATTTTTGCACAATCCAAGTTTCCAACAGTTTAGGTAATTGGAAATAAAAATTTTAATGATTTGACAGAAACTCAAATCGTTTTACAAATTTCGCATAATAGTGTATATTGAAGATACAAATTGAAACATTTAAAAAAAATGCAAATAATATTCTGGCATCCCATGAGGGGATATTTTACACTTTTCAGGTTTCCAGGGATTTAAATAATTGAAAATAAAAATTGAAGAGACTTGACAGAGATCCAAAACGTTTTACAAATTTTCAATAATTTAGTTTAGTTGAAGATAGAAATTCGCAGATTTAAAAAAAATTCAAAAATGTATTCTGGCATTCCATAATGGGCAATTTTTGCATATTCGAAGCTTCCAAAAGTTTAGGTATTTGGAAATAAAAATTCTAGGGATTTGACAAAAACTCAAATCGTTTTACAAATTTCGCATATAGTGTATATTGAAGATACAAATTGACACATTTCAAAAAAATACAAATAATATTCTGGCATCCCATCATAGGATATATTACACTTTTCAGGTTTCCAGGGATTTAAATAATTGAAAATAAAAATTGAAGAGGGTTGACAGAGAGCCAAAACGTTTTACAAATTTTCAACAATTTAGTTTAGTCGAAGCTAGAAATTCGCAGATTTAAAAAAAAAATCAAAAGTGTATTCTGGCATTCCATAATGAGCCATTTTTGCACATTCCAAGTTTCCAACAGCTTAGGTATTTAGAAATAAAAATTCTATGGATTTGACAAAAACTCAAATCGTTCTAAAAGTTTCGAAGTATTTTGTAGACATATATTGGTACGTTTCAAAAAATTACAAATAATATTCTGGCATCCCATAATGGGATATTTTACACTTTTTAGGTTTCTAGGGATTTAAATAATTGAAAATAAAAATTGAAGAGTGTTGACAGAGAGCCAAACCGTTTTACAAATTTTCAATAATTTAGTTTAGTTGAAGCTAGAAATTCCCAGATTTAAAAAAAATTCAAAAATGTATTCTGGAATTCCATAATGGGCCAATTTTTGCACATTCCAAGTTTCCAACAGTTTAGATAATTGGAAATAAAGATTCTAGGGAGTTGACAGAAACTCAAATCGTTTTACAAATTTCGAAGTATTTTGAAGAAATGATTTGGCACATTCCAAAAAATTCGAAACAATATTCTGGTATGTCTTAATAGGTTGTTTTACACTTTCTGTGTTTTCAAGGGTTTAAGTCATTGAAAATAAAAATTTAAGAGGTTTGACAGAAATCCAAATCGTTTTACAAATTTTCAATTTGGTTTCATTCGAAGATGGAAATTGGCACATAGAATTTTTCTTTCCTACATCTCTTCTTATAATTTCTCACTTTTGTTTAGTTTTATCTTTTCCGAATTTTATATTTTTTTTATGTAGGTACTAGTTTATTTCCTTTAAGTTATAGCATTTTTTCTATTAACTTTTACAAGTAGATCTAGTTTATGTTGAAGCAGCTTTACAAAGAAAAAAAATCAGCAATCTCTCATCCCAGAGATTCTTGTAGAAGTAACCTTTAAAAAGCACTTAAAATGGCATTCATAAGCCGTAATTATCGTGATTATGTTTTTAATTTTAGTAAATAATTTTTGTTATGATATATGGGAGTAATTAAACCAGCATTTCACTTATGAGCTATAAATGCGTGGAAGGAATGCTAATATAAACTTGCTATTTAATTTAGTTTGCGACTCGTGGGTAATTTTAATTTAACATTTTATTGATCCGTTTTACAATGTGTACAAAATTTAGTCGTTAAATAAATTACTCAACAATACTCTTAAATAATGTTGAGTCACCTTTAATTTATTACTACAGTATTACCGGACGAGAGTGGAGGACTGTCAACAAGTGTGTGGTATTTTTGGCTTATAAGAGATGAATCAAAATGAGTTATACATTAATTTAGTATTCTCGGAAATACATATTATGGTTTATGAATAACTTACTTCTCCTGAAATGAACAGTGACTGTTTTACTGTTACTTAATTAAAGGGGCATTTTTAGAAAATTCATTTTTAATCTCTAATAGGTCTATTAACCCTCCTACACCTTAAAAATGCTCCTCACACATCGCAACCCGCAAGTTTTAATGAAACTGTCAGGTAGCATGTGATATCCGTCCACCCATCCGCCGCCGACGACGCATTGTTGCAGAAATGGCGGCGTTATTTTTATATTTTGACTCCCCTGTTTTCGTTCGTCTGATCCCTAATTCGTTTTGCAGGCGGGCGCGAGGGGCCGGGGACGGCGGCGGGAGCCCTCCCACCCACTTATTGCTATTCCATCTATGACTGCAGGCGTCTTACATCGGGGGCTGATCGATAACTCTCCCTATTCCAAACGAGATTTCAACCTAAGCCCCATTCCTGATATTCAGCCGGGACTGGCAGGAACGCACCGAAATATCATTTCGGTAATCAGATTGAAGCTGCCGCTTCGCGCCTGACGGGAGGGGTGCGGGGGACGCACGCGGCAGGATTCGAGGAGTGTTTTATTTCGGCAGGAGGAAAGAAGGAAAAGTTACGGGATGTGCGGTGGGATTAGAGAAAGTCTTTGTCGAAATGTAGATATGGCTTTTCAATAAATGCGTTAGTACTTTCTGGTGTTTTCAATATTACTACTGTTCACTAATGATATGGAAGTCATTGGAAAATTGAACAAATATTTAACAATTTTTTATTTTTTATTATAACATGTGGCGACATCTATGAGGATTTAAAAGAAATCTACATTAATTTCGTTGTGTTGGTACCACTGTCACATTATATTAATAATGACGTTTGACAGATTGATTTTTAATTACTTTTAGTTAACTATTGTTAACTATTACTCCTACAAATTTCAGCATAATTTTATATAAACACAAAAAGCTCCTCAAAATGGGTATGCATTTCTTAACTTCAACCTGTGTGCAGCCTTTCTTGTAGGCTGATTTGATCTGCACGACTGCACGTGTTATTGAAAGTTTCAAGATCCAATCTCCTCTGTAATTCCTTTTTGTTCCCAAACCTCCAGCATGAATTAATTGAAAAGAAGCTCCATATTTGGAAGCAATTATTTTAATAACTTGTAACTTTTAACCTAATAAATACAAAAACCAACGCTAAACTCTATTCACTGCACTCAGGTATCTTTTTTTAAAAACGCAACTATGATGAATGGAAAATAGACCAGGAATTATTTGGTTGGCCTGAATATTTGAAGTTGAGGGTAAATTAGGATTTTCTAACTCAACGTGCACATGATGTGATGTTAAATGTGTATTTTCGTTCGCAGCTTGTAAATCTGGAGGAAATTCATTATTTGGAATTGGTAGACCCTTTGAAGAGGAGGACGTTTTCTTCGTCAATATACTTGCAACATCAATTTTCCTTGTGAGAAACTCGGCAATATAACTTTCGGCAACACTAAAAGACTTCCATGTTGTATGTCTTTTTAACGACAGAAGGTCGCCACCTCTGTAGACTAACAATGTAGCAGAAGAGCGACGAAAACAATGACCCGTAAAATATTTTGGTTTGGTATTTTAACATTAGTTCGTTGTATAGTTTGTGCCCTTAATAAAGAGCTACAGTATTCCGAAGTGAAACCCCTAATATTCCTGGACTATATTACCCATCCTAGAGTTAGAACGATTAGTATAAGAAGACAAAACACAAAAACTGAACGTTCTTTTGTTGTACCCGAAACTTTTTATCCAACTTGCAAAAGATACATCAAACTTTTGCCACCATCCTTGTTGATGTTGTGGATGCATTAAAGGGACATGGTGGGTGGCGGTCGTCCGCTGTGGCCGAAGGCGATGTACATAACCCCTTGCAAAACAAAACAGATAATCCAGAAAAATCGAATTTGCAATTAACAATATCGCCACACCATGAAAAAAAATCTATTTCAGGTTAATGTGACTGAATACTCTGGTGTTTAATAATTGTTCAGTGAAAATAAACAATTACTACAAATTATTATTGTAATAAAATTTTGAATGTTAATAAGTTTAGATTAATAAAATTAAAGCCTCTGCTCTTCGATAAGGTATAGTACAGAACTCGAGCTGTAAAGCATTTTACACACTCCTGGAGTAAAATTATACACTCGGCGCTAATATTTTGCAGTCTTGTGTAAAACTCTATCGGCTGGACCGATATATTTGGTCTTTTTTTAAATAAGAATTTAAAAACAAAATTTTTGATCTCAACAAACAGCGCCACCTACCGGGTTCAACTGTGACCAAGAACCATCTAGGTGACCCCATAAGTACAAAAAAAAATAATCAATTTTTCGCCATAGCACTTTTTCAATTACTTGTGCAATTTATTCAAAAATCCCAATCCACTCAACTGTACAATTTTCGCCACAGAAAAATTACTTAACCCATCTTGCATTTACAGTCTGAATCTACCTACCTGATTTAGATAACAATCAATAAAATTTCTAAGGAACCAAAGTCCGATTCTACTTTGAGAAAATCCCCGTCGAAATCAGTACAAAATGCGTTTAGAGCCGATATGAATTAATTCCAAAATCGTCCGATAAAAGTGTACAAATTATTTTGATAGTTATTTGAGCGGAGATAAATAATAATAGATATTATTAGATAGATAATATTACATACAGGGTGTTTAAAAATTGCCGGACCAAACTATTGGTACAGTTATCAGTAGCAATATATTTAAAAGCGTCACCTACCGGGTCCAACTGTGGCTAAGAACCATTCAAGTGACCCCATATGTACAAAAAAAAATAAAATTGGTCAGAAATTAAAAAAAAAGCTGGATCCCAACAACAGCGCCACCTACCGGGTCCAACTTTAGCTAAGAGCCATCCAGGGATCCACTCAAACACACACACAAAATTTCATCAAAATCGGTCAAGCCGTTTAGGAGGAGAAGAATTATGAACACACGCACACTGGAATTTTATATATAAAGACTAGCTGACCCGACAGACGTTGTCCCGTCCAAATTTCAATAAATATGTTTTGGACAGATTGCGAAACAACACAAAAAAATAAAAACAAATGTAATTTTATTTTAATTTATGCCGGAATGCGTTCTTCCAGATTTTTCTCTAGATCTTATCCCTATTATTTTAAAGTGAAAACATTCAATTGATTTGTTTCTGTCTCGGGAGCATTACGAATAAAATAAAAAAGAATCCAACCAAATAATTATGTCGTTCCTATCATCAGTTATGATCGAGAGTGCACACAAATATTATGATTTTCGCACTTTTCTATATATTCTTGAGTATCCAGAAAGTGACAGCAATATATTAGAAAGTAAAAACTGTGTTGTGATATTTTTTTAAAATGGGCGATTTCCATTTCGAGAGACGAAATTGGGATGCGACACTTAGAAATTCGTAAAACATTTCAAAATTGACAATATAACTAGGACAATGTAATTTTTGTATTCCACATATTCTAGAGTATCCATAAAGTGACAAAGCAATACATTAGAAAGTAAAAACTGTGTTGTGATAATTTTTAAAATGGGCTATTTCCATTTCGGGAGACGAAATTTGGATGCGACATTTAAAAATTCGTAAAACTTTTCAAAATTGATAATAAAACTAAGACAATGTAGTTTTTGCATTCCACATATTGTAGAGTATCCATAAAGTGACATAGCAATACATTATAAAGTCAAAACTGTGTTGTGATAATTTTTAAAATGGGCTATTTCCATTTCGGGAGACGAAATTTGGATGCGACATTTAGAAATTCGTAAAACTTTTCAAAATTGATAATAAAACTAAGACAATGTAGTTTTTGCATTCCACATATTGTAGAGTATCCATAAAGTGACATAGCAATACATTATAAAGTAAAAACTGTGTTGTGATAATTTTTAAAATGGGCTATTTCCATTTCGGGAGACGAAATTTGGATGCGACATTTAGAAATTCGTAAACCTTTTCAAAATTGATAATAAAACTAAGACAATGTAGTTTTTGCATTCCACATATCCTAAACTATCCAGAAAGTGACATAGCAGTACATTAGAAAGTCAAAACTGTGTTGTGATAATTTTTAAAATGGGCGATTTCCATTTCGAGAGACGAAATTTGGATGCGACACTTAGAAATTCGTAAAACATTTCAAAATTGATAATAGAACTAGGACAATGTAATTTTTGTATTCCACATATTCTAGAGTATCCATAAAGTGACATAGCAGTACATTAGAAAGTCAAAACTGTGTTGTGATAATTTTTAAAATGGGCGATTTCCATTTCGAGAGACGAAATTTGGATGCGACACTTAGAAATTCGTAAAACAATTCAAAATTGATAATAGAACTAGGACAATGTAATTCTTGCATTCCACATATTCTAAAGTATCCAGAAAGTGACATAGCAGTACATTAGAAAGTCAAAACTGTGGTGTGATAATTTTTAAAATGGGCGATTTCCATTTCGAGAGACAAAATTTGGATGCGACACTTAGAAATTCGTAAAACATTTCAAAATTGACAATATAACTAGGACAATGTAATTTTTGTATTCCGCATATTCTAGAGTATCCATAAAGTGACATAGCAGTACATTAGAAAGTCAAAACTGTGTTGTGATAATTTTTAAAATGGGCGATTTCCATTTCGGGAGACGAAATTTGGATGCGACACTTAGAAATTCGTAAAACTTTTAAAAATTGATAATAGAACTAGGACAATGTAATTTTTGTATTCCACATATTCTAGAGTATCCAGAAAGTTACATAGCAATACACTAGAAAGTCAAAACTGTGTTGTGATAATTTTTAAAATGGGCGACTTCCATTTCGAGTGACGAAATTTGGATGCGACACTTAGAAATTCGTAAAACAATTCAAAATTGACAATATAACTAGGACAATGTAATTTTTGTATTCCACATATTCTAGAGTATCCATAAAGTGACATAGCAGTACATTAGAAAGTCAAAACTGTGTTGTGATAATTTTTAAAATGGGCGATTTCCAATTCGAGAGACGAAATTTGGATGCGACACTTAGAAATTCGTAAAACATTTCAAAATTGACAATATAACTAGGACAATGTAATTTTTGTATTCCACATATTCTAGAGTATCCATAAAGTGACATAGCAGTACATTAGAAAGTAAAAACTGTGTTGTGATAATTTTTAAAATGGGCGATTTCCATTTCGAGAGACGAAATTTGGTTGCGACACTTAGAAATTCGTAAAACAATTCAAAATTGATAATAGAACTAGGAGAATGTAATTTTTGCATTCCACATATTCTAAAGTATCCAGAAAGTGACATAGCAGTACATTAGAAAGTCAAAACTGTGTTGTGATAATTGTTAAAATGCTCGATTTCCATTTCGAGAGACAAAATTTGGATGCGAGACTTAGAAATTCGCAAAACAATTCAAAATTGATAATAAAACTAGGAAAATGCAATTTTTGCATTCCACATATTCTAGAGTATCCATAAAATGACATAGCAATACATTAAAAAGTAAAATCTGTGTTGTGATAATTTTTAAAATGGGCTATTTCCATTTCGGGAGACGAAATTTGGATGCGACATTTAGAAATTCGTAAAACATTTCAAAATTGATAATAGAACTAGGCTAATGTAATTTTTGTATTCCACATATTCTAGAGTATCCATAAAGTGACATAGCAATACATTAGAAAGTAAAAACTGTGTTGTGTTTATTTTTAAAATGGGCTATTTCCATTTCGGGAGACGGAATTTGGATGCGACATTTAGAAATTCGTAAAACTTTTCAAAATTGATAATAGAACTAGGACAATGTAATTTTTGCATTCCACATATTCTAAAGTATCCAGAAAGTGACATAGCAGTACATTAGAAAGTCAAAACTGTGTTGTGATAATTTTTAAAATGGGCGATTTCCATTTCGAGAGACGAAATTTGGATGCGACATTCAGAAATTCGTAAAACATTACAAAATTGATAATAGAACTAGGACAATGTAATTTTTGTATTCTACATATTTTTGAGTATCCAGAAAGTTACATAGCAATACACTAGAAAGTCAAAACTGCGACTTTTCTTTTTACATAATTGTATCGAATTTTATTTTCCTGAAAACTTTTCCCGGACCATAACCAACAAAACAAAAAAAGAATTACACATATCCAACGTTCGAATCGTGCAAAACGCACTTTCAGTTTTTCCCGAATTTTCCAATTTTTCGGACAGATCTTCCAATTTTTATTGCCGTAAAAACCTTATCTGGACTATTACGAATATTAAAATAAAGTTAAATCGGTCTAGCCAACAAACAAACCGTATTTCATTTTTACTATATATGTATTCGTTGAAATCCGCATCACTTGAGAACGGCTGGACCAAGTTGGCATTTATTTTAAGAATGTTCGTAGTGGTCCAGGTAAGTTCTTACAGAGAGAAAAATTGGAAAAGTTGCCCGAAAAACAATTTTCCTTCAGTTGGAACCCTACTTGGTGTAATTATGAATATGTAAAAAATAGGAGGAGGAGAATAATTATGAATTTTTTAAAAATTATAGATTTATGATTATAAAGGTGACAATAAAAAAAAATTATCTCGACAACCGCGCCACCTACCTGGTCCAACTGTAGCTATGAACCACCTAGGAATCATCTCAAAGACACAAAAAAAAATTCATAAAAATCGGTGAAGCCGTTTAGGAAGAGAAGAATTACGAACACACGGACACCGGAATTTTATAATTACACTAGCTGACCCGGCAAACTTTGTATCGCCTTAGAATCAATAACACAGGGGCCCAGGGGCCCCCCTGGGCCCCCATGTCCATGTTTTAATAGATATTCTGCTATTCGGGGCGGAGACAAATCCAACAAATCAAAAACCATGAAAATTGGTCCAGCCGTTTTCGAGTAATAAACCCAAGGGCCCCCCTGGCCCAATATCCATATTTTAATAGTTATTCTGCTAAAAAAAAAACATAAAAATCGGACCAGCCCAATAGGGCACCCTGGGGCCCCATATCCATGTGAAAAATAGTTTACCATCTATTCTCATACCTACCTATTATCTATTCTCATACCTAAAAAAATATCAAAATCTGTCGAACCAAAAAATCGGTCCATCACAAGGTGCTTCCTTGAACCCCCATATCCATGTGAAAAATAGTTTACCACCTATTCTCATACTTGCCAAATATACAAAGAAAAAATCATCAAAATCGGTCGAGTCGAAAAACCGGTCCAGCCCAAGGGCCCCCCCCTGGGCCTCTATATCCATGTTAAAAATAGTTTACCACCCATTCTCATACCAATTACTATTAAAAAGCAGGGGTTGGTGATAGAAAAGTGAAAATTTAGGGTTGTATGTATTTTTTAATGCCACATAGTAAAAAAATAAAAAGAAAATGTTTTTCAAAAAAAAAAATGGGGTGGACACCCCTTAACATTTAGGGGGATGAAAAATAGATGTTGTCCGATTCGCACACCCAACCGATATGCACACAAAAATTCACGAAAATCGGTCGAGCCATTTCGGAGGAGTTTAATTACAAACACTGTGACACGAGAATTTTATATATTAGATTATAAAGATATAATTCCCTTCAGTTTTTTCTTCTCTTAGTTCGTTTGTCATACCGTACCTCCCCTATATGTACTTCTCTTTTTGAGGGCCAATTTTATCAGAATAGGCTCGGATTTTGGCACCCAATAAATGACGGTTTAAATCAAGTAGGTAGTTTCAGAATATTACTGACAGATCATGAGGGTAATTTTTATGTGATAAAAAGTGGTCTGTTTTTGTGATTTATGGGTTGAAACCCAGAAATATGGGCATCGGGTGTGGAGGCCCATGATGCTCTGGTAAGTTCACTATAATGTTTGTATTATTTTACATGGACGTAGAGTGAATTTTGTCAGACATCTATATAGATTTTTGGGGCTTTCAGTGCCTTTACGAAAACTTTTTATTAACCCTTCTTTGTTTTCAATAAATTAAGCACCAGTATTTTTTTTATTTTTATCGGCGGATTTTTGATTAACTAATGACGGGGACAAGCGCATGCCGCGTCTTTTTGGCGGCTAATTTACCCAGAGTAGGCACGGACATTTGCACGTCGCAAATTGGGATTTAAATCAAGTAGGTAGTTTCAGTGTATAAATGACAGACGGTGAATGTAATTTTTGTCAGTGAAACTGGTCTGTTTTTACGTTTGTGGGTTGAAAACGAGAACTATGGGTGTTGGGTGCAAGTGTGGAGTCCCATGGTTCCCTGGTGAGTCCATCCTAAAGTTGTATGTATTATTTCCTATGGACGCGGAGCGAATCCAAATTCTGGGTCTTTCTGAATGTTTTTTGTTTTCAGTAATTAAATCACAAGGTTTTTTCAATTTCGAATGACGGGTCAAAGCACTCTTTGCGTCTAATTGACGGCCAATTTTCTCAGAATAGACTCGGACTTTTGTAGCCAATAAATCCTGATTAATCAAGTAGGTAGTTTCAGAGTATAAATGACAAATCGTGAGCGTAATTTTTATGTGACAAAACGTGATCTTTTTTTCGGTATCTATAGTTTGAAAATCAGAACTACGGGTGTTGGGTGCAAGTGTGGAGACCATGGGTAAGACCCATTATAAAACCGTGCCCATTATGTAAATATCTAAACGAAATTTATCCAATCAATTAGCTGTTAACTTCAACCCCTTCAGCCACAAGTGACGACCCCCATCGCCTATCTCTCGACGCGCCGTACTAATTAGCACCTCAACCTCTTTAATTTCACCTCGTTCTCGCGTTCGCGCCAATTGAACACATTCCGCATCATCGCCGCGCAATCGGCCAATCTTCTTGTTAACTCTTGTATTTTCTTTTCATTATTTTCGCGAAGAAGAGTGTCGGAGACGAAAAAGGGGCGCCGACGGGAGATTAAGCCGGAATTACATCAAAACATTAACGGCTAATCACGACGGATTATAAGCGACCGTCTTGATTAAACGCGAATTTCCGAGGGGTGCACGAGAACTTGGAAACAGTGGCGGTTCGTCGACTGCTTAAAAAATATGTACGTACACGGTTTCGACAAGCAATATTACAATAAATTATAGTTTTAAATGTTTTGTAGTTCAGTATCTTGTCCAAAGTGTCGGACATTCCTCTTTCAAGTGTCCACTTAGCTCCGTTTCAAACCCAGTTGTATATCTCGGCGATTTTTCCGTCCGCAACATCTGCGTACATCTCAAAGCTTCCGCAATGAATAACCATCAACCAAAACGGCCGCTAATGCTCCCGACATCTCAAGTATCGCTCCCACCTCCCATGGGAAACCAAATCATTACTTAGCCTCCACATTTCTGATTACCATATTTGTATATTTATCTCTCAGATCGCGTTCATTTGTGTCGACATATCGACATCGCATTTATTTCTCCAGATTTTTCCCGTTCCTGTTCCAAAGACCAGTTGCAATTAATATCCAGCGATGAAGCCTCCATTATCATCAACATTAAATTGACCGCGAACGGGGGGGACGTCGCGTCATCCGTTCGATCCATAATGAGATCGTTGATCATTTTTTGAGGACAGGAAGAGCTCCTTGTTTGAAATTAAATCGAAATGTCTCGGCGCCTAATTAAATCGGCAGAATCCGAGAATCGTAATGAATGATCTGCGAGGGGCTTAAGATAATGCTATTAGCAGTCTTGATTTGTCCGACTTTCTTAATTGCACCAATGAGGAGGAAGATTGATACTGTCTGTCTTGTAATTAGCTTCCGTGGGTTAATGCCGGCTGTACACTGAGCACCGTAAAAATCGGAACAAAACGTAGACGTTTTCGTATGATATGAAAGGAAGTAGGAAAATAATTTCGAGGATTCAAAATGAAAGGACAGGTCTTTATAAATGATTCTACTTCCAGTAGGCTGAGGCCGTCAAAATTCTTTTAAATGCCCCCACAGTTTTCAAGTGAACGTCATTATACAGAAATAGCAATTTATCTTCACATTATTACCTTTCATGGCCTTCGTACTAGTACAGAAACACCTGTTACTACTATGTATCCTGCTTATCCTACTATGATTCAGATTTTCTTAATGTCAAGTTTCTTGAAAATCACACATATTATATTAGTGTAGAAATACTATTGCGCCAACCCCAGTTGTGCCCTAGTTACAAAATTGTTGCACATTTTGTCAAATACGTACTAGAATAATTATAGATTTTTATTTTTAAAGGTTTATACGTTAGTGTTGTCCTAGTTCTAGTACTATAATTACTTGACAATTTATTTTAATAACCCCAGTACTACTATAATAAATAATAAAAACCCTTTAAAACAATACAATACAAACTTCTGCCATATTCGTTAATACTTTAAAAAGTCTATGTAAAGTTTTACCAATTTCGTTGCCCTAGTGCTATAATATAATTACTTAGGGATACACAATAGTTTCACAATTCAATGGCCATGTTGGTCACACTCAACTTATGTAAACCTCTGGCAAATAATTTGCTTGTTGCTTTCTTTCATAGTCCTAGTACTAGTATCAGAAACAACTCGTCTAATACAATAGAATGTTCAATTCGTCAATATATTACATTGTATGCAAATTCAAAAACTGAGACTACCCAGTACTATAGTCTAGCACTTTCTACAAAAATATCTAGCCCCAGAAAAAGGTCAGATAATGCTAGCACTGTTAATTTAAAAAAAAGTATTATACACTGAATAACTCTAGCTCTGTTAACGTAAAAATTCTGCATATAACTCCACAGAAATTTTGTCATCCACAGTAAATTTGATGTATGAATCGTTTATACACACCCCATATATAAATTTAGTACTAGTATCATTAATAAATTGAACAAACAACGAAAATCAGTTAATCAGGATTAATTAATTAAAGTAGGTAGTTTTTTTTCCTTCTAGTATTTAGAGCTGTTGCCTTACCACAGTACTACAGTTTTAATAAATAAACGATACAGAAGTTCGAAAACCACATGAATAACTATTACAAGTACTAGAAAAACATACAATTAATTTCAAATTGCTATTGGCCTTTAGACGTATCCTCGCAATACTATAGTTCTATACTATATTAAAGCAAATACATATTTTGCACATTCTAATACAAAGATATACTTTGGAGAATTAATTCAAATTTTATTTTTATTTATTTAAAAAAATCTAGTGCTATTAACTAGGAATTGAAATCTAGCCCTAGCTCAACTGCAGTCAAAATTAGTTCTTTCAGAACTATCTCTAGTACTTGCATCATTACTAGTATTGCATGTGTCATTTAAAAATTATTTTGACTATAAAGCCCATAATAACGCACCGATCGTGCGTTTGTACATCGAAAAAATAGTGTTCAAACCAGTAGTATGGGTGGAGCGGATACCAGGGATAATTGGTATTAGGTCCATAGTACGCCTGTTGTTATTTCGTTGTTTAATTACAGGTAGAATAAAAAGTATTGAGTACTATCCCTAGTATGGCCAATAGAACAAATGCTTAAACTATACTTTTGTAGATCGAAAAAATAGTTTTCAAACCAGTAGTATCGGTAGAGCGGAGGCTAGGGATAATGAAACAATATTGCATCGCTGAACTAGGGCTAGAAAGGGTTGATGCTATTGAATCTCTAATCGTTATGTAACAGCGTAGCAATAGAGACAGTAGTATAATGAACTTCAACTCAGTACTAGCTCAGTACCAGTATCTGATGTTCTTTTATCGTTTGAATACAAACAGTAAAAAAATTAATTATTTGCAGCACTATCCCTAGTACTAGTATGGTACTGTATTTAGAATTTATAGCTATCCGCAGTAGGGAAACAATTATTGTGTTATCTCAATTCCAAATTCGCACAGCAAATACTATTCCAATGATGTACTAGTAGTCCTAGTAGTTAACATTATGTGTTGTTTGAAACTATTAGTACACTACTGCGATTAAACACTTTAAAGTTAGCACTAGAATACTATGATAAAATAACATTAATTTAGTAGCATTAATACTTAACTAGGATTAACTATTTACTATTATTTTGAAAATAACGCCCACTCCAGTCATTTTTTTTTTCAAAATAATATTGAACCTCTTGTGGGGAATAAAATACAATTAATCATTTATTAGATTTCAAATTGCTGTTGGCTCGTAGACATCTCCTCGCAATACTATAGTTCTATACTATGTTAAAGCTAATACATACTTTGCACATTATAATACGAAGATATACTCTGGAAAATTAATTCAAAATTTATTTTCATTTATTTAAAAATTAGTGCTATTAACTATAATAGTGCAAATAATTGAAACCTAGCACTAGCTCAAATGCAGTCAAAGTTAGTTCTTTTATAACTATCCCTAGTATTTGCATCATCACTAGTATTATAGTACGGCATGTGTCATTTAAAAGTTATTTTTATTATCGTGCGTTTGTAGACGAAAAAATAGTTTTTAAACCAGTAGTAACGGTAGAGCGGATACAAGGGATAATTGGTATTAGCTCCATAGTACGCCTGTTGTTATTTTGTTGTTTAATTACAGCCAGAATACAAAGTATTGAGTACAATCCCTAGTATCATCAATAGAACAAATGCTAAAACTATATTTAGCTTTAAACTGGTAAACTAGCTCAGTACTAAAATCATTTAAAACTATGTATAGTAGTACTAGTACTAGGAGATTAAACCCTACTACTAGTATCATGCTGAATGTGAACTTTAAGACTATCTGAAGAGTGGAGTGCCAATTCGAACAGCTAATAGTATTAACTATGAACTAGTAATAGTCCTGATAGTGAAATGAATGTGTTGTTTTGAAACAATTTGTACTAGTACTACCTGTATAAACTATCCGTTTAATGTTACATTTTGTTCAAGTTAGCGAATTAATCATTTGTAGCACTATCCTTAGTACTAGCTATAGTGTCAGAGTGTATGTCCCGATTTAAAATTTCCTTGAGCTATTATATATGTCCAAATTGTTAGATCTGGTAACTGTTTCTTTGATGTTAAAATACAGAGAATATACAGTACTATTACAAGGGTAAAGAATAATGAAATAATATTGTATCGCAAAACTAGGGCTAGAAGGGGTGTGTTTGATGTTATTGGATCTCTAGTCGTTAAGTAACAACGTAACAATAAAGACAATACTAGGAAGAACTTCAACTCAGTATCAGTAATTATTTGCAGCACTTTTCTTAGTACTAGTATGGTGGTGTATTTGGAATTTATAACTATCCGGAGTAGGAAAACAATTGTGTTATCCCAACTCCAAATTCGCACAGCAAATACTATTCCAATGATGTAGTTGTAATCCTAATAGTCAACTACTCCAATTCTTAATATAACTGCTCTAGTTCTAGTATATATGCCGATTTTAAAAGTACTTGAATCCAACAATAGACAAACAAGTGTGTTATCGTATATTCTAATCAGCCGAATAACTAGTATTGAAACTGTGTAATAGTAGTAATAGTACTAGGGCAAATATTAATGCAGTACTATCTTCACAAACATTGATGTCATCTTCATGAATATAATTTAGTTCCTTTTCTATTGTATTGATGTACCTAATATTCCCTTTTATTTTAGTTCTTCACAAAAGTGGGATCTTCAGGCAAGTGTTAATTTTTGACGGAAAAACAGTTTCTCCACATTAATAACTACTACAAGTACTAGGACAACATAAAAGGAAGGATAAAATCATTACGGCGATTAAAAATTTTTCTAAATTTCAAATTGCTGTTGGCTTTTGTAGACCTCTCCTCGCAATACTATAGTTCTATACTATATTAAAGCTAATACATACTTTGCACAATATAATACGAAGATATACTTTGGAGCATTAATTCAAAATTTATTTTTATTTATTTAAAAAATACTAGTGCTATTAACTAGGATAGTGCCCATAATTGAAATCTAGCCCTACCTCAACTGAAGTCAAAATATATTAGTTATTTTAGAACTATCCCTAGTGCTTGCATCATCACTAGCATTATAGTATTCATGTGTCATTTAAAAGTTATTTTTATTATCGTGAGTTTGTAAATCGAAAAAATAGTTTTCAAACCAGAATTATCGGTAGAGCGGATACTAGGAATAATTGGTAGTAGCTCGTTGTTTAATTACAGCCAGAATAAAAAGTATTGAGTACTATCCCTAGTATCACCAATATAACAAATGCTAAAACTATATTTAGCTTTAAACTGGTGAACTAGCTCAGTAGTAAAACCATCTAAGACTATATAGAGTAGTACTAGTACTAGGGGGTTATACCCTAGTACCAGCATCATGCTGAATGTGAAAAAGACTATCTGAAGAGTGGAGTGCCAATTCCGACAGCTAATAGTATTAACTATGAACTAGTAATAGTCCTAGTTTTGAAACAATTTGTAGGGAAAATATTAATGCGGTACTATGTTCACAAGCATTGATGTGTCATCTTCATGAATATGATTTAATTCCTATTCTATTGTATTGATGTACCTAATCTTTCTTTTTATTTTGGTTCTTCACCAAAGTGGGTTCTTCAAGCAAGTGTTAATTTTTGACGGAAAAACAGTTTCTCCACATAAATATCTACTACAAGTACTAGGACAACATAAAAAGAAGTATAAAATCACTACTGTGATTAAACACTTTGAAGGTAGTACTAGAATACTAGGATAAAATCACATTAAGTTAGTCCCATTAGTTAACTAGGATTAACTATTTACTAAATTTCAAATTGCTTTTGGCTTTTAGACGTTTCCCCGCAATGCTATATTTCTATACTATATTAAAGCTAATACATACTTGCACATTAGAATACGAAGATATACTTTGGAGAAATTTTATTTTCATTTATTGAAAAAATACTAGTGCTATTAACTAGGTTAGTGCCCATAAATGAAATCTAGCCCTACCTCAACTGGAGTTAAAATTAGTTTTTTTAGAATTATGCCTAGTGCTTGCATCATCACTAGTATTATAGTATTGCATGTGTCATTTAAAAGTTATTTTTATTATCGTGCGTTTGTAGATCGTAAAAATAGTTTTCAAACCAGTAGTTTCAGTAAAGCGGATACTAGGGATAATTGGTATTAGCGCCATAGTACGCCTGTTAATATCTCGTTGTTTAATTACAGCCAGAATAAAAAGTGTTGAGTACTATCTCTAGTATCACCAATAGAAAAAATGCTAAAACTATATTTAGCTTTAAACTGGTAAACTAGCTCAGTACTAAAACCATCTAAAATCATATACAGTAGTACTAGTACTAGGAGATTGAGCCCTAGTACCACTATAATGCTGAATGTGGATTTTAAGACTATCTGAAGAGTGGAGTGCCAATTCGGACAGCTAATAGTATTAACTATGAACTAGTAATGGTCCTAGTAATGAAATGAATGTGCTGTTTTGAAACAAATTGTACTAGTACTGCGTGTATAAACAACCCGTTTAATGTTACATTTTCGTTCAAGTTAGCGAATTAATCATTTGTATCCTTAGTACTAGCTATAGTGTCAGAGTGTATGTCCCGTTTTTAAAATTGCCTTGACCTAACATACATATATGTCCAAATTGTTAGATCTGGAAACTGTTTCTTTGATGTTAAAATACAGAGAATGTGCAGTTCTATTACAAGGGTGAAAAACAATGAAATAATATTGTATCGCAGAACTAGGGCTAGAAAGGGTGCGTTTTATGTTATTGGATCTCTAATCGTTATGTAACAGTGTAGCAATAGAGACAGTAGTAGGATGAACTTCAACTGAGTACTAGCTCAGTACCAGTATCTGATGTTCTTTATCGTTTGAATGCAGTAACATTTTTAATTAGTTGCAGCACTATCCCTAATACTAGTATGGTGCTGTATTTAGAATTCATTGCTATCCGCAGTAGGGAAACAATTATTGTGTTATCTCAATTCCCAATTCGCACAGCAAATACTATTTCAATGATGTACTAGTAGTCCTAGTAGCTAACTTATGTGTTGCTTGAAACTATTAGTACTGATAAACTATGTGTTTACTGTGACATTATCGTTCAAGTCCAGTCACTACTCAATCACTACTGCGACTAAACACTTTAAAGTTAATACTAGAATACTAGGATAAAATTAAATTAATTTAGTACCATTACTTAACTAGGATTAATTATTTACTAAATTTCAAATTGCTGTTGGCTTTTAGACGTATCCTCGCAATACTGTAGTTCTATACTATATTGTAATACGAAGATATACTTTGGAGGATTAAATCAAAATTTATTTTTATTTATTTAAAAAATACTGGTGCTATTATGTAGGATAGTGCCCATAACTGAAACCTAGTCCTAGCTCAAATGCTGTCAAAATTAGTTCTTTTAGAACTATCCCTAGTACTTGCATCATCATTAGTATTATAGTATTGCACGTGTCATTTAAAAGTTATTTTTACCTTAAAGCCGACCGTGCGTTTGTAGATCAAAAAAATAGTTCTCTAACCATTCGTAGTATTAACTATGAACTAGTAATAGTTCTAGTAATGAAATTAATGTATTATTTTGAAACAATCTGTAGTAGTAGTACCTGTATAAACTATCCGTTTAATGTTACATTTTCGTTCAATTTAGCGCATTACTCATCTGTGGCACTAGCCATTGTACTTGTGGCAGAGTGTGTGTCCCGATTTGAAAATTGCCTTGAGCTATCATATATGTCCAAATTTTTAGATTTGGGAACTGTTTTCTTAGAACTAGGGCTCGAATGAGTGCGTTTGATGTTATTGGATCTCTAATCGTTATGTAACAACGTAGGAATTTAGACAGTGCTAGGATGAACTTCCACTCAGTACTAGCTCAGTACCAGTAATTATTTGCAGCACTATCCCTAGTACTAGTATGGTGATGTATTTCAAATTTGTAACTATCCGGAGTAGGAAAAGAATTGTATTATCACAACTCCAAATTCGCACCGCAAATACTATTCCAATGATGCAGTTGTAATCCTAATAGTCAACTACTCCTATTGTTAATATAACTGCTCTAGTGCTAGTATATATGCCGATTTTAAAAGTACTTGAATCCAACAATAGACAAACAAGTTTAGTGTTATCTTATATCCTTAATCAACGGAATAATTAGTATTGAAACTGTGTCCTAGTAGTAACAGTACTAGGGCAAATATTAATGCAGTGCAATTTTCACAAATATTGATGTGTCATTTTCATGAATATGAATTAGTTTTCAAAAAATCATACAAGTTGTTATGTATCTACAGGGTGTCATGCAATACACGTACTTAGGGGGCAATAGAGGAATATAGGGTGAACTCATTCCTGAAATTTTGAAATTCCATCACTGCGAAAACACATATTATATAGTAATTCTTTATGGCATTTTCAGCCCACGAAAGTGACTCAGTGACAGTTGGATAGGTCGGCATGGTGCAATTGGATGGCCCCGCACGTTCAACATTTTTAATTGTGGTGGAAAAAACTTGTTACATACAGGTCCTTAAAATAAATTGCGCTCTAATGAGTTGAACTCTAAATGCCATTTCAATCAACGACCACCATTACAGGAATATTTTTACATCCTGACATACTTAAAATAAATACGTAACAGTAAATTCATAATCAAGTGGGAACTAAATCAATACTAATTGAAGGAAGGATGTTGAACAGAGACACTTTACCTACTTTATCCGGAGAACCGATTTGCGGAGGTGTTGCGGGGGAGGACAATTTCTTATTCTGACGCACGACGAAATAAAAATGTCAAGAGACGTGTGACTCTGATAGCGAGATGGAATAAGGTTACGGAAATGTCAGTGTTTTGCTACGACATTTCTTTGACCTTAAGCGGGTTATGTTTGTTGAAATACCAATTTAATTTGTGTTAAGATGTTTACCTGTCTTATCTAAGAATTACAAAAAATTTAATAGTAATAGACAATCTTGGGTTAACTGAGGTCTGTGTCGTTGGTAGGCATCTTAATGATGGACCTACTTCTGTATCTTTCTTCTGTAGTTTTTAGTAGTTACACTGTAAATCCATTTAAGTCATCATAAAGGAAATAGTTAGTATCTCGTAGTTCGATATTATGCTGTCGTCGCTTATCTTATCGCTTCATGCTGTTGGACAGTTTATTGTAGATGCTGCAGTTGTACTGCACAACCCAGTAGTGGATGTAATTGCATCGTAATCTTGTATCCGACACGTATGGATCTCTAAATATTTTAAATAGTAATTGGTAGTAAATTTATATATTTGTTACAATTATGATGAGCTGCGTGAAACACAATTCTCTGACGAATGGACGATCCCCGATTCGGCATCGGTAATTGAACACCTTTATAATTTCGTATTTCTTAACGAGGGTGGATAAAAACGAGAAATTGCAAAGCGACTTGTTATGCATGTCGACATTTTTAACAATCATTATGTTCTGATATATTTTCGTGCGGACCAGACGCAGAAGTGATGTTAGAAAGGGTGATTTAGAGCTGACAACGAAGAGGGCGACTGGTCTCTTTAACAACTTCGCGATTCCAATTTATCATAAAATTACTTATCAGCGTAGGTATATTCAATTTTCTAAGAAACGCTTGTCATAATTGGCGTGCTTTACAAATTTACGGAATGGTGCTTTCGCATTATGAGGAAAATGCGCGGGGTGGACGCGAGAGTGGAGGCTGATGATGTAAATGATTTTCTTCTAGAAATACATGTTTCACATTACAACATAAATTTATTAATATAAAAATTTGAGCGTAAATCACGTGTCTGTCCGAACCACATTTTACCGACATCCGATCGTTGTAGTTTCCCACCATAATAACTGTCACATATTTGATTAATACCACCCGAAACAAAAATTCGTTTTTCCCGAATTTCCGCCAATTCCTCACCTGTGACACCGCTCCGAATTCGTTGTCCGTAAATCCCGCGATACCATCTCCCGTCATAATTATCGCTATGGACGTGAATTTTATCTCGGAACCACAGCCATAAGAGTCCTTAATTACGTCATCTAAATAATAAATTACCTTTAGCGGGTCTTTCACCCCTCCGTGGTTCCCCGCCATTTGCGCCCAGACAACTTTATCAGCCCGACAGCAAAACAACAAAGACAAACGAAAATCCCTGTTTTGGTCTTGTGGATGTCGTGTCGTGACCGAGTTTCAGCAAATGAACATGTCTCGAAAAGTTTTTTATTTCGGACAGTGGCGTAGCTAATGAGTGAATGAAAGTGCAGTCGAAATATCTGTGGATAGTGCTATTGAAGCATTTGCAGTTCTTTTCACGAATAAGATGCTGCGTGTTGAGCTGAGATAAGCTGTGTCATGTCTTTGAGATGAAAGATGTAAACGGGATCCAACAGTGTAATGTAACTGCATTCAAATTACTTTAACAACTTGCACAGATACTCGTGGATCTCGTATAAATATTTCATTTCAGTGAAACAGTAACAGTAACAGTATAACAGTGTATCACCAAACCTCGCGAGAGAAACTAACGAGTTGCAGAAACTTAATTTCCACACTGCGATGTGTTGAACCTTAGTCCTCAGTTTGGGTAACACAAGGTACCGAAAAGACTATGGACATGGGAAGTCTCTTGACACATTATTAATTGACGTATGAATCATTTATATGTATAAAATGATTTTAAATTTGTTTATGATTAACGTTTTTCTTATTAGATAATACATTTTCTTATCAAACTTTTTCATCAATTTTAAGTAATATTTTAGTATTTATTCATTCGGTATTTTTCTTCAAAATGATTCTCAATCTCATTGTCACAAATGATGTCAATGTCTAATGTTTCCTAATCCCTTAACATCATCATGCAGATTCAACATTTTAAAATATATACACCAATGTAATATCATTCAATGTAATTACTTTTTTCCTTTTTCCATTTTAGCAATATTATTGATAGGTTGTGGTTCCTCGGATAGTTTTGATTTCATTTGAATTAAGTAAGGTGTTTCTATATTAAATTTTATTTGAAATGTTTAAAGCCATAGTATTTTTTAAAAGAAACAACGCTTTTTGCAAAATAAAAAATTGTATACATAATTTTAGACTTTCGTAGTAAACATTTTTTTATAATATTTATAATAGAAAATATTACTAATTATAGTATTTGTACCTGTTCACTACCATATCTGTAGAAACCGTGAAATCCTCGACCCTCGCTCGCTTCGACCATAAAAAAAGAAGGGTGTGTCCTCCAATTATACGTAAAACTGAAGATGTGGATTTTCTATATCAGTAGAATAAATAGAACCACATATTTTTTTCAGATCAGTGGAACCCTCATTATTTGTCAAGTTACCTTTTTCAGCGTTTTGTAATATTATGCTAAAAAACTGCTATTATGAATTACTTTATCATTACAAAAATACACAAACTAAAAATCACCAAAACACGTTATTACCGGACGAAAAAAAATCTAAACTTCATTAAACCACAAGAATGTCGACTTTAATAAACGCAAAATTACAATTGGAACATCTTTCGGGAGAATTACCAATTCACTATTTTAATTTTTTATTACTCAAACGAACTTACCAGATTCTCCTTGATCCATTTTTAATTTTTACATTTTATAAAATGTTGTTTTTACGAAATCTTTTAAAAATCATGTAACCTTTTTGAAACGTCAAATTTAATTCAAAATAACGTCATAATTTTAAATATTCTTTAAGGTAAGAACCCTTCTGTAATTCATTAATATTATCATTAATTTCTTGTTAAATTAAGGCTGATGATGGCAGTAGTGTTCTGCAGAAACATGTTCCAATTGTAATTTTACGTTGTAAGTTTGTGGAGTTCGACTTAAATAGATTTAAATTTTAATTCAAAACTTTATTGTTTAACACTTCGTGATGCTATAAAAATGTTTCCAAAGCCTACTTTTTGTAGATGCAATGACAGATATTGCCGCAATTTCCAAATAACTCTAATTATTTCAATAATTAATAGGTTTGATTGTAATATATGATGACATCAATCTACCATCTTCCCTCCCCGTACAATTGACTCACCCTGTATAAGATTATTAAAAGAATTATTAAAAAAATTGGTTTTACCGTGTAAAGTCCATGAGTACAGTACAGTTTACTCATCGCCCTGATGATGCCAACATTGTTGGCGAAACGTGCGTTGGCAGTTATAATAAAATTGTTTTTGGTGTTTTAGGGGAAAACTGATTAGAAGTAGTTATCTACCACCAAAAGTGATCCAGACAATTGTTTTGTTTTTGACATTTGTTTTTCACCACTTCTCGGGGGTTGAGAAAAATGTCCTTGGCAGCGACCATTAATTACGTGAGTCGATTTTGGCGATTTTTTTTCAAGGTATTTCAAGTCTTTTCAATTGGTTCCAGTCCTTTCAAGATATAGATCGATCCAAGACTCTTCAAGTATTTTCCAGACATTTCAAGTCCTTTCAAGTCGCTTCCAATTCCTTCAAGATATATAAAATCTTCCTAGGTTGCTTCCAGACTCTTCAAGTCGCTTCCAGTCCCTTCAAAATATTTGAAGTCTTCCAATGTCACTTTAAGATTCTTCAAAATATTTCAAGTCACCTCAAGTTCCTTCAAAACATCTGAAGTTTTTTCCATTCGCTTCAAGTCTTCCAAGTCGTTTCAAGACCTTTCAAATGCTTTCAAGTCGGTTGAAGGTATTTCAAGTCTTTTCAAGTGGTTTCGAGTCTTTTCAATATATTGTTTGAAGTGTTCCCAGATCGCTCCAAGACTCTTCAATTATTTTCCAGACATTTCAAGTCTTTTCAAGTCGCTTTCAATCCCTTCAAGATATATCAAGTCTTCCCAGCTTGCTTCAAGACTCTTCAAGTCTTTTCAAGTCGCTTCCAGTCCCTTCAAAATATTTGAAGTCTCCCATCAGGTCGCTTTAAGATTCTTAAAGACATTTCAAGTCACCTCAAGTCCCTTCAAAACACCCCAAATTGTTTCAATTTGCTTCAAGTCTTCCAAGTCGTTTCAAGACATTTCAAATCCTTTCAAGTCGGTTCAAGGTATTTCAAGTCTTTTCAAGTGGCTTCGAGTCCTTTCAGTATATTGTTTGAAGTGCTCCCAGATCGCTCCGAGACTCTTCAATTATTTTCCAGACATTTCAAGTCTTTTCAAGTCGCTTCCAGTCCCTTCAAAATATTTGAAGTCTTTAAGATTCTTAAAGACATTTCAAGTCACCTCAAGTCCCTTCAAAACATCCCAAGTTTTTACAATTCGCTTCAAGTCTTCCAAGTCGTTTCAAGACCTTTCAAATCCTTTCAAGTTGGTTCAAGGTATTTCAGGTCTTTTCAAGTGGCTTCGAGTCCTTTCAGTATATTGTTTGAAGTGCTACCAGATCGCTCCCAGACTCTTCAATTATTTTCCAGACATTTCAAGTCTTTTCAAGTCGCTTCCACTACCTTCAAAATATTTGAAGTCTTTAAGATTCTTCAAAACATTTCAAGTCACCTCAAGTCCCTTCAAAACATCTTAAGATTTTTCCATTCGCTTCAAGTCTTCCAAGTCGTTTCAAGACCTTTCAAATCCTTTCAAGTCGGTTCAAGGTATTTCAAGTCTTTTCAAGTGGCTTCGAGTCCTTTCAGTATATTGTTTGAAGTGTTCCCAGATCGCTCCAAGACTCTTCACTTATTTTCCAGATATTTCAAGTCTTTTCAAGTCGCTTTCAATCCCTTCAAGATATATCAAGTCTTCCCAGCTTGCTTCAAGACTCTTCAAGTCTTTTCAAGTCGCTTCCAGTCCCGTCAAAATATTTGAAGTTTTCCCATCAGGTCGCTTTAAGATTCTTAAAGACATTTCAAGTCACCTCAAGTCCCTTCAAACACCCCAAGTTTTTTCAATTTGCTTCAAGTCTTCCAAGTCGTTTCAAGACCTTTCAAATCCTTTCAAGTCGGTTCAAGGTATTTCAAGTCTTTTCAAGTGGCTTCGAGTCCTTTCAGTATATTGTTTGAAGTGCTACCAGATCGCTCCGAGACTCTTCAATTATTTTCCAGACATTTCAAGTCTTTTCAAGTCGCTTCCAGTCCCTTCAAAATATTTGAAGTTTTCCCATCAGGTCGCTTTAAGATTCTTAAAGACATTTCAAGTCACCTCAAGTCCCTTCAAAACATCCCAAGCTTTTTCAATTCGCTTCAAGTCTTCCAAGTCGTTTCAAGACCTTTCAAATCCTTCCAAGTCGGTTCAAGGTATTTCAAGTCTTTTTATTTTCCAGACATTTCAAATCTTTTCAAGTCACTTTCAATCTCTTCAAGATATATCAGGTGTTCCCAGGTAGCTTCAATACTCTTCAAGTCTTTTCAAGTCGCTTCCAGTCCCTTCAAAATATTTGAAGTCTTCCCAGGTCGCTTTAAGATTCTTAAAAACATTTCAAGTCACCTCAAGTCCCTTCAAAACACCCCAAGTTTTTTCAATTTGCTTCAAGTCTTCCAAGTCGTTTCAAGACCTTTCAAATCCTTTCAAGTCGGTTCAAGGTATTTCAAGTCTTTTCAGGTGGCTTCGAGTCCTTTCAGTATATTGTTTGAAGTGCTCCCAGATCGCTCCGAGACTCTTCAATTATTTTTCAGACATTTCAAGTCTTTTCAAGTCGCTTCCAGTACCTTCAAAATATTTGAAGTCTTTAAGATTCTTCAAGACATTTCAACTCACCTCAAGTCCCTTCAAAACATCCCAAGTTTTTCAATTCGCTTCAAGTCTTCCAAGTCGTTTCAAGACATTTCAAATCCTTTCAAGTCGGTTCAAGGTATTTCAAGCCTTTTCAAGTGGCTTCGAGTCCTTTCAGTATATTGTTTGAAGTGCTCCCAGATCGCTCCAAGACTCTTCAATTATTTTCCAGATATTTCAAGTCTTTTCAAGTCGCTTTCAATCCCATCAAGATATATCAAGTCTTCCCAGCTTGCTTCAAGACTCTTCAAGTCTTTTCAAGTCGCTTCCAGTCCCGTCAAAATATTTGAAGTTTTCCCATCAGGTCGCTTTAAGATTCTTAAAGACATTTCAAGTCACCTCAAGTCCCTTCAAACACCCCAAGTTTTTTCAATTTGCTTCAAGTCTTCCAAGTCGTTTCAAGACCTTTCAAATCCTTTCAAGTCGGTTCAAGGTATTTCAAGTCTTTTCAAGTGGCTTCGAGTCCTTTCAGTATATTGTTTGAAGTGCTACCAGATCGCTCCGAGACTCTTCGATTATTTTCCAGACATTTCAAGTCTTTTCAAGTCGCTTTCAATCCCTTCAAGATATATCAAGTCTTCCCAGCTTGCTTCAAGACTCTTCAAGTCTTTTCAAGTCGCTTCCAGTCCCTTCAAAATATTTGAAGTTTTCCCATCAGGTCGCTTTAAGATTCTTAAAGACATTTCAAGTCACCTCAAGTCCCTTCAAAACACCCCAAGTTTTTTCAATTTGCTTCAAGTCTTCCAAGTCGTTTCAAGACCTTTCAAATCCGTTCAAGTCGGTTGAAGGTATTTCAAGTCTTTTCAAGTGGCTTCGAGTCTTTTCAATATATTGTTTGAAGTGTTCCCAGATCGCTCCAAGACTCTTCAATTATTTTCCAGACATTTCAAGTCTTTTCAAGTCGCTTTCAATCCCTTCAAGATATATCAAGTCTTCCCAGCTTGCTTCAAGACTATTCAAGTCTTTTCAAGTCGCTTCCAGTCCCTTCAAAATATTTGAAGTTTTCCCATCAGGTCGCTTTAAGATTCTTAAAGACATTTCAAGTCACCTCAAGTCCCTTCAAAACATCCCAAGCTTTTTCAATTCGCTTCAAGTCTTCCAAGTCGTTTCAAGACCTTTCAAATCCTTCCAAGTCGGTTCAAGGTATTTCAAGTCTTTTTATTTTCCAGACATTTCAAATCTTTTCAAGTCACTTTCAATCTCTTCAAGATATATCAGGTGTTCCCAGGTAGCTTCAATACTCTTCAAGTCTTTTCAAGTCGCTTCCAGTCCCTTCAAAATATTTGAAGTCTTCCCAGGTCGCTTTAAGATTCTTAAAAACATTTCAAGTCACCTCAAGTCCCTTCAAAACACCCCAAGTTTTTTCAATTTGCTTCAAGTCTTCCAAGTCGTTTCAAGACCTTTCAAATCCTTTCAAGTCGGTTGAAGGTATTTCAAGTCTTTTCAAGTGGCTTCGAGTCCTTTCAGTATATTGTTTGAAGTGCTCCCAGATCGCTCCGAGACTCTTCAAGTCTTTTCAAGTCGCTTCCAGTCCCTTCAAAATATTTGAAGTCTTCCCAGGTCGCTTTAAGATTCTTAAAGACATTTCAAGTCACCTCAAGTCCCTTCAAAACATCCCAAGTTTTTTCAATTCGCTTCAAGTCTTCCAAGTCGTTTCAAGACCTTTCAAATCCGTTCAAGTCGGTTGAAGGTATTTCAAGTCTTTTTATTTTCCAGACATTTCAAATCTTTTCAAGTCACTTTCAATCTCTTCAAGATATTCAAAACACCCCAAGTTTTTTCAATTTGCTTCAAGTCTTCCAAGTCGTTTCAAGACCTTTCAAATCCTTTCAAGTCGGTTCAAGGTATTTCAAGTCTTTTCAAGTCTCCCAGATCGCTCCGAGACTCTTCAATTATTTTCCAGACATTTCAAGTCTTTTCAAGTCGCTTCCAGTACCTTCAAAATATTTGAAGTCTTTAAGATTTTTCAAGACATTTCAACTCACCTCAAGTCCCTTCAAAACATCCCAAGTTTTTCAATTCGCTTCAAGTCTTCCAAGTCGTTTCAAGACATTTCAAATCCTTTCAAGTCGGTTCAAGGTATTTCAAGCCTTTTCAAGTGGCTTCGAGTCCTTTCAGTATATTGTTTGAAGTGCTCCCAGATCGCTCCAAGACTCTTCAATTATTTTCCAGACATTTCAAGTCATTTCAAGTCACTTTTAATCTCTTCAAGATATATCAAGTGTTCCCGGGTAGCTTCAATACTCTTCAAGTCTTTTCAAGTCGCTTCCAGTCCCTTCAAAATATTTGAAGTCTTCCAATGTCACTTTAAGATTCTTCAAGACATTTCAAGTCACCTCAAGTCCCTTCAAAACATCCCAAGTTTTTCAATTCGCTTCAAGTCTTCCAAGTCGTTTCTAGACCTTTCAAATCTTTTCAAGTCGGTTTAAGGTATTTCAAGGCTTTTCAAGTGGCTTGGAGTCCTTTCAATATATTGTTCGAAGTGTTCCCAGATCGCTCCAAGACTCTTCAATTATTTTCCATACATTTCAAATCTTTTCAAGTCGCTTTCAATCCCTTCAAGATATATCAAGTCTTCCCAGGTTGCTTCAAGTCTTCCAAGTCGTTTCAAGACCTTTCAAATCCTTTCAAGTCGGTTGACGGTATTTCAAGTCTTTTCAAGTGGCTTCGAGTCCTTTCAATATATTGTTTGAAGTGTCCCCAGATCACTCCAAGATTCTTCAAGTATTTTTCAGACATTTCAAGCTTTTTCAAGTCGCTTCCAATCCCTTCAAGACATATCAAATTTTCCCAGGTTGCTTTAAGATTCTTCAAGTCTTGTCACGTCGCTTCCATTCCCTTCAAAATATTTGAAGTCTTCCCAGGTCGCTTTAAGATTCTTCAAGACATTTCAAGTCTCTTCAATTCTTTTCAAAACTTTTCAAATCGCCTCAAGTTTCTTCAAAACATTTCTTGTCGTTTTAGCTCGCTCTAAATCTTTTCAAGTCGCTTGAAGTCCCTTTAACATATTTCACGTCGCTTCAAGCAATTTCAAGTGCTTTTAAATCGCTTGAAGTCGCTTCAAGACCTTTCAAAATATTTTATATCACCTCTAGTCGTTTCAAGATTTTCAATGTCACTTCATCTCTTTTCAAGTCGTTTCAATACTCTTCAAGACATTTCAAGACTTTTCAAGTCGCTTCAATTTCCTTCAAAACATTTCAGATCACCTCAAGTCCTTTCCATCTGAACTCTTTTCAATTCGCTTCAAGTCTTTCAAGTTGTGTCAAGACATTTCAAATTCTTTCAAGTCGCTTCAAGGTATTTCAAGTGACTTCCAGTCCTTTCAAAATATTATTTGCAGGTGTTCCCAGATCGCTCGAAGACTCTTAAAGTATTTTCCAGACATTTCAAGTCTTTTCAAGTCTTTTCAAGTCGCTTCCCGTCCCAGTTCGAAGTCTTCCCAGATCGCTTTAAGATCCTTCAAGACATTTCAAGTTTCTTCAAAACATTTCTTGTCGTTTCAATTCGCTCTAAATCTTTTCAAGTCGCTTGAAGTCCTTTAACATATTTCACGTCGCTTTAAACAATTTCAAGTGTTTTTAAATCGCTTCAAGTTTCTTCAAGTCAAAATATTTTATATTGCCTCAAGTCCCTTCAAAATATTTCAAGGCTTTCCAATTCGCTTCAAGTCTTTCAAGTCGTTTCAAAACATTTCAAGACCTGTCCAGTCGCTACAATTTCCTTCAAAACATTTCAAGTCATCTCAAGTCCTTTCAAAACATCTCAAGTCTTTTCAATTCGCTTCAAGTCGTTTCAAGACATTTCAAATCCTTTCAAGCCGCTTCAAGGTACTTCAAGTCTTTTCAAGTGCCTTGCAGTCCCTTCAAGATATTATTTTAAATCTTCCCAGAGCGCTCCAAGACTCTTGAAGTATTTCTTCAAACATTTCAAGTCGCCTCAAGTCCCTTCGAAACATTGCATGTCGTTTCAAGTCTTTCAAGTACTTTCAAAATATTTTGTTTCCTCAAGTTGCTTCAGGACATTTTAAGTTTTTTTAACTCGCTTCCAGTCCCTTCAAGATATTTGAAGTCTTCCCAGGTTGCTTCAAGACATTTCATGTCGCTTGAAAGTTCTTTCAAGTCGTTTCAAGTTTCTTCAAGTCGCATTTAGTCCATTGAAAATTTTCAAGTCGTTTCATATTTTCAATTGCTGCCAAAACATTTCATGTCGTTTCAAGGCGCCTCAAGTCTTTGAAGTCGTTTCAAGACATTCCAAGTCTTTTCATAGCCGATTCAAGTTTCTTCAATTTGCTTCAATACATTTCAAGTCTTTTCAAAGCCGATTCAAGTTTCTTCAAGTTGCTTCAAGACATTTCAACTTCTTTCAAATTGCTGCAAGTCACCTATTCACTCATCTTCATCAAATACTTCACAGATACTTATATCAAAAATTTGTGTACCTCCTTTACAACTTTTATTTACTGACTTATTTGATTGGACTATTTAGGAGAGCTACAAAATAGAAACGACTGTGAACAAATAATCCGAACGAACAGTTTTTGTCTTTTCTTATTGTTGTCGGCACATCAGACACATTTTACACGTTTAGTGGAGACATGCTTGTAAATCATTACGCCTTTTTATATTCTGCGACTTGTCGCAAATCACCAAAAATTACATATTCATGTTAGCTTCATTCGGAAGGGTGGTTTACAACAGAGGTCTTCCCAAGTATCGGGTAACTAGGTTGACGCAGGTGGCAAACAGAAAAACATAACAAAGTAATAAAACAGATACCTATAGTAACAGCTACCTGTGACACATTTACAAATCCACAAGATAGTAATATAATAGTTAGTCCGATGCATCCGGTAACAATTAAAGGTAGTTGCCTGATTCTCAATAATTTATGGCGAACCCTAATAAACAGTAGGTACCGAAAGACGCAGTAAAGATGATTGGTCGACCCAGTGAAATAAGTTTACGCTCACGTCTCTATTGGAAACACCGTCTCGATCCTTATATTTTAGCTCCATTTTAAGTAAAACCAAGGGTCAAAATTTCTTTTGGTTTTCGGATCCGGAATCAAACCTGACTGGTTTTTAATTGTTTTTTTGAAAAACCACTACCACTGAGATTTTTAAAATAACACAGAGTAAAAAGTGTGTCCTGTTCTTTGTTCTGTCAAAATGTAGGCTAGTTCTAATAAGTCCAATCTATCACCAGTGAAACTTTTGTCACCCCTTTAAAAAGCCGAACCTCAGATCCCAAATTTTCGAAATAAATTATAAGGTAAATCAAAGGAACCTGCGGTTTTGGAAATCCAGGATAATAATGTCCTAAGATTAAGATTCCAAAATATTAAATTTTAAGGTGCCATAAAACTCGAAAATACCGAGCTGCTAGGAAACATTAAGCAATTTCAAAATATTTATATTTCCCAAAAAAAAAATATTTGCTAATGCAAAGTTCTAAAGTTCTAATGCTGTGAGCAAAGAGATTAAGCTAGTATCATAGCAATTTTCGTAACTATTGCTGAAAGTGAGTGTGAAGTTTGACAAACGAGAAGAAGCCGAGTTGTATACTATTTTTTAGACGACTCCGATCATTATGCAGGTACATAGATACAGTTACATTATATTATTAATTAACCTTAACTGAAAGCAATAATACTACAATAATTAACTCACACCCCAACAAACGTCGAAAAATTTTTAGTCTTAGGGTTAATCAAAAAAATTATTGAATTCCAAGATAAACTCGAAAAGCTACCGATTTCAAACTTGTATTTTCTACTGAAATTAAATTTATGAAAGGTAACGCCTCTGCCGATAAAATTTTTATTTTTTGTACTCTTTGGGATATGGTAAAGCTTTTTGTAATGGTTTGTGTCTTAATCAATTTTGAAAACAGTTTGGTATGTCGGAATGGTGCAATTTCCTGGTCCCGCACGATTTTCTACGTTTTTAATCATGTAAATATTGTAAACTTAATAAACATGACTTTTAACACAATAACTTAAGTGCCTGGTCTCGTAATGCCAGTATCGAACTCTCCCCTAATGACTATTAATGAATCCAAATATTTTACGCATCGGTGCACACCAAACCCGCCTCAGGCCTCGGAAACTTACAAAACTAATATCATTCCACCACTGCCAATCGGCCAACAAACTTATAAAAAATCTAATCATAGTTACGCCACTGGCCTCGAGAAAATAATCAAGCGGCATTATGGATTCGAATGCATGTGAATTAGGCCGAGTACGTCTCATGCGGCAATAAATCACAACGCAACGTTCAGGTGGCAGAAAATTTATCAAGATCCGTGAATTAATATATAACCGACATGCGATTATAATTATTTAAAACGATTAACGATATAAACGGGCAATTAGTCTATTTTAGACCACGTCCCGGCGTTGTAAATCTTGTATCTTAACGGCGGGTATCTAATACGTGTCGGCGCGCTACCGAACCGCATTTATTGGAATTCGTGGTGTTTGTACTTATAATATGCAGATTCGAGATAAGAACGGGAAAATATATCATTCGCGGCCTGACATTAGCTGTGTTTCCGATTTATCGCGGATCGAGCGGGAAAAAATTTAATTTATCGCATTAATTATTATTTTTTTGCCACTGCAAAGCGTCAACGTTCGCCGGGGAGTTTTTTAATCAGTATTTTATTATGCGAACATCTATAGGTGCGATCTCCAGCGGGACAGATGGTGCGCGTTTGCCCATGTCGACGCCCCCCTGTGTGCAAGAGGGCCCATGATATTTTGGTTAAAAATGCACACAGGTCCAAAAAATATAATTTCGTGGATTAGCTGCGAAGGTTGCAGACTCACTTACGGGGTGGAAGAATTAGGATTAAAAAAGGAAAAGCATAGTGTACACCACGAGCTGAGGAATATTTCAAACTCACGTAGCGAATGTCACGAATCGTTTGAAATATCCGTTTTTCAGCACTCACTTACTAATTTAACTAACAAAAAAATCAGTGTTTTCATTTTGGTCAAAGAAACTCCTCAATGCAGCGTCTGGAATTGGAACAGCATTACAACGAAAAAATTTGGTGAAATATTTAGATTTTACAGAATTTGTTGATTATTTGACATCTTTGTGATTTCTACTTCGAAATACTACCGCTACACCGCAGGAAAATAAAGCCGGCACAAGCTAAAGCCACGACCACCGCGAGTCGCTCCTTAAGCGCGGGTCACACCGCTCTGTTTACGTACGCGACTCATTATGTTGTGAAACATTGCAGCGCCATCTTGATCCCGATGCGAGCCAATCACGAGAACAGCATGACGTGGGAATCGCAGCAGTCCGTGACAGCGCCAGCGGCGCCCCCTCTAATGAGCTCCCCGGGAGAGTCTGAGCCATGAAATATTCACCGCGTCCACCATTATCCTCTACTTTACCTAGCCCTCTTGATGGATTTGTTTTAAAGAAGTCGCCTCCCCCGCGCCCCGGAACAACGACATGTGTTGTGTGCATAATTGAAGGAGCGCGGGGCGAGGGGGCGCGGAGTGCGTGCCGTGCGTCATGAAATATAAAATAAGATATAACCAAAAATGGATGACATATCTAATAAGTCTAAATTATATAGTAATACTCGTACAAATCCAGTCACGCAGATCGCTCTCTCCTATTGATATTTCGGTATTATTTCGGTCCTAATTTAATAATTTAATGACAATACAATAGCGTCACGCGATCGGAGGAATTCAAAAAAAATGTCCATGTCGGTTGGTTCGGAGTTTTTTCCGCGTTTAGTTGAAGGGGCGACGGCCAGGTGGCGCGAGATAAACGGTTCACAAATTACACGATGGCTCTTATTAAGCGCCAAAATGATGTAATTTCGTTAGTAATTCGAGGAAATTAATTAGCAATTTACAAGCGTCGTTTTGACAGGTACAGATCGAGGCGAGAGATAACCCCGACAATTCAAACCCCGTGTAAAACACACGTTAACGTTGTTCGGTTAATTTTCGAACGACAACCCCTTAGGCCGTGCGCTCACTAGGACGCGCGGATTAATTACCGATTGCTGACGAGATAAAGAATAATTGGAAAGGAAAGGTGGAGACGATGCGGAATTCGCAAAGTTGGCGTCGAACGGCTTAATTCAGAACGTTGCGGCAATTCTCTATTTTTTTTTCTAGAGCATAGTAGGCGTGTCTGACTTTACAAGTGGAGTAAGTCAGGGCTCTATAATAGGCGCGTTGCTCACCATTATAGGTGCAACAGGACAACAAAACAATGACACAAGTAAATTAATTTCTTAGGAGCCTCATCAATAAAAATATGATATTTTATGTATATTCGATTATACCACGAAATTTATCTGGAGCAGGCAGCAATTAAAGTATGTCATTATTCTGTATATTTATTAATATTTAATACAATAAATTAGTTAAAGTTCCATCCAAATTAGCTAAAATTTGTGTACGCAAATCCAGCCGTCCGCATTTACTTCATAATTTTAACAAAACCTATAATACACTCCGCCCAAAAATTAACGCATAAAAGTTGTAGAATTCGTTTCATTACAAATTAATTTGCAGCTATCTCATGTTGCAATGATCATTAAGAATTAAGAATTCCAATTGTAATTTTGCGTTTATTAAAGTGGAGTTTGACTTGAATATATTTAAATTTTAAATTAAAAATTAGCATTAAGAAAAATAGTATATTACGAGCCCAGACCAGAAACTTGGATTTCCTGATGTATGTCGTATACTATTTTCCCAAGCACGCCGCAAAAGCCGCTGTCCCCAGAGCGAAATGCGGCCGGCAAGACAGTACTTTCGGCTTTGGGATGAAGATGCCATAATTTATTTCTACACAAACGTGCTTCTTCAAAATAAGATTTAATATCTTGTAGCTCCTCCCTGTGAAACTTCACTCCAAAACATAACATGGGCACGTCTATCTGACCAGTGTAAAATAAATTTGAAGTCGTCACGTAATAAAACTTTAATGAAATTTTCCGTTTTTAATCCGAATGTGTTTTGGCAAACGATGACCTCGTCAGAAATGAGGCAGCAGCAGGAACTTTGATCCGTGTATTATCTTTTCTGAGACAATTTCTAATTTTTTGTACAAAAATTCTTACGTCACGGACATTCAAGAGTTCATACTGAAGCATTTTTGAGTTCAATGTCTTGTCCGGAGTGCAGCCAACAAAGAAAATGATCGTTTCTTTCAGAAATTTTATTGACTTTTTGGAGTATTGTTATCGCTCTGCCGGCTTCATCGTGACAAACATTGCCAGAAAAAGAATTCAAAAGAAGATAATTTAGTTAACAAAATTTGAAGCTAATGCTTTTATTGCGATGATGGTCGCCACGGAAGTCGCCCGAATGTTCGCAGCGGATGAAGTCAACATTCCGGAACGTTCTGGAGATAGAAAAGTCTAGAACACTTGGAAGGATATTACCACGACGGTCGCCCCGGAAGTCGTATTGGGTCGAGGATGAGGTCATAATTCCGGAACGTTCTAGGGTCAGAAAAGTCTAGAAACGCCTATAATTTAAGCATTGCATTAGTGCAGGCCTGGCTCTCTAAATGTTCTGTAATATAGAAAAATATACAACCCAGGAACTTTTTTTATTGGTAAAGCTAGAATTCCGGCCACAGAGGAAGAGATTTTTTAAAACAAATATTTAATGAATAATTTTACATTATATGCGCTAATTTTTGGGCGGAGTGTATTAACACTGTATTTTTTGCCATAAAATGAAACAGAATATTACACGGAACGATAAAACCGTTTTACGAGATAACTCACTTGCCCCCCAGTCGCTCGTACGCTAATACCTTTCTTTTACTAGTTAATAAATCATTTCATTATCGCGGTGCATAATAAATTACTGTAATTTGACTTCTACTATTTACATAATGTTTAAACTTAAATGTTATTTTTGTAATCAGTGGTAGCTTAGAAAGTAATTAGAAACTTTTCTGCTTCTAATTATTATCATCGTTCCAAGCAACAACCAATTTAAAATTGTTTCTTTTGGTATCCACTGGCTAGTTAAAATTTTTACAGATCTTGATTATTTTTTAGGTTATGGTAGAATGATGACTGATCCGGGCTTTGATTTTTTTGACAATCAGTTTGATATACTTACTGATCAAGAATTAATATTTCAGTTGGTGATCATGTAAATTTTGGTTGGCAAAATGTCAGTTGTAAAAGCAAGGTTATGTTACTCCTGACAACCGATTCACAGACTTACAAGAAGAATCACAACCACAAGTAGAAGCTTTTTTATTTGTCTAACAAAAAATTCAATCACTGGGCACCATAAACTTGCTGAGTACCTTCTTCATGGCCGCGATTCCTTCGAACGTGATGGTGATGTACCCCACGACAACCAAACTGTTACATATGTCAAGAATCTCGTACTGATACGTATCGACGTCAGTCTCCCATCTCAAAATCTCCTTCAAAAACACCTCAGCATAACCCACATATTCACAAATCTGAACCGAGCTGTCCACACTCTCAGGAGGCTCACTGATAACGAAGAACTTTACCACGTCGTTGTTCTTGATAAGTTGGGTCAATGCTTTGCACCTTGTGTAACTTTCTTCTATGTCTATATTGAATGTTTTGGTCCAGTTGAAGATGGTGGGTCGGCTGTAAGTACCTTTTGGTAACGAGAATGGAGATTCCAATTCTGGGCCTTCTTCACCGAGAAAAGAGTATTCTACGTAGACATTCTTGATGGAGTCTTGGAACATAGGTCGGCTGTTTTCCATGAAGAAGAGCTTTACTACTGTGATGGCGATGTTAGTGCTGTCGCTACCAAGAAGATTTTGCTCCAAGCTGTCCCCTGAAGAGGGTTCCACAATTTTAATTACAGTTTCTTCCTCTTCTTCGCAAGTTTGATTCCTTACCACTTCGCACAACTTCTTCATTTCTACACGGTTACATTTACACTTGAAAGAAACCTCCATCGCGGCTACGTAGTTAGTCACGTCAACATCACCGTTAGTGAAGCAGATTGTTTTCTTTCTCTTCTTGTTCGCCCTTTCCAAAACATCCACGAAACAAATCTCCGTCTTGCCGAGAGTGATGTCAGCAACATTGTTAGCCACAGACAAGTCAAAAGTTGCTTTAGTTTTCTGCATGGTGCGGATAAACTCCTCGTCGACTTCCAGCCGGTACTCAACGGTGTAATCTAACTTGACTTTGCCACTTCCGTCGAGGCACATCGGAAGCTGAATGTGTTCTTTGAATTTGTAGAAGCTCCAACCGATTTGAATAAACTTTGGATCGTTGAGGGCGTGGTACATGTGGTTCATACACTTGTCGGTCAGCCGGACCTGTTTGAGTTGGAAGGTCAGTTGAGCGGGGAGGACGGTGAGGTTGATCAAAGATTTTCGAGAGATTTGGTAAGGACTGATGGGTTCCGAAAGGATGCAGTAGAGCTCGGACGAGCACGGTTTCGTGATCTTGGAGTCGGAGACGGCGGACGGCATTGTGGGGACGGAAATTTTGAGAAGTTGACAAGTCGGTGTCAGTGTGACAGAAAAGAATAATAAAGATAGGGTAACCGGGACATTGTGGACTCTTAAGTGGTAGCACAGAGGAAAAGAAATGTTTAGAGAAATGATGGATGAGAAAGTGGGACAGGAAGTTCATGTAACTATTAGAGTCATTGAAACAGGAATTGTGTCAATTTTGAAATCACCAAAAATTTTACTTGCCTTTGAAAACTAATGAGCACTACATTATTGAGCAATAACATCGATTGTTATAAATTTCTAATTTGAATACCAATATGTATTACCTACTCTAAAAATTGTGTCTCATTTGTATGCACATAAATAAGACCGAGAGGTCAAGCCGTAATGCTACCATAAACGAAAGCCATTAAATGAAGCATTACAATAAAATTAAATTTTTCTAAAATGTTAACATTCCATCACGCTTACTGGTGCAGAGTACACCCAAATTGAATTTATTTTTATTATACGGAACTCACGTGACTTTAGTAACTTTTCAATTGTGACGCTAGCTTTTTGGTTCTATTGTTTAAGGGTTCCATTTAAAAGTCCAGTTCCAGTTTTTCTTCAAGTAACGCATTCATCATTTTTCACCCTTTCTTCAAATTTCTCTTATGGGCTTTAGGGTGTCTTTATCTTTTGAAAAGTTACATTGTAATTATAAAAACAGCTCCGAAATTCGACAAATTACACTCTCAAAGACCGACTGAATTTTTTACAATTTTACAGAGCAATTTGTATGGTGTCGACAGTGAAAGTCGTGGGATGGATGTTTGTCTTGAGTCTTGAGGAAGCACTGTCAGTCTTCAGGAAGGTTTCAGGTTTCTCAATCTTGTCAAATATCTCAGCCTCCTCAAATTTCTAAAATTCTCAGTATCAGGTGTTTTTTAAAACAAGTTTCTCAATATTGTAGTTCAGGTTTTCGAAATACATATCTCAATTTTTAGGTTTTCCAAGTTTCTCAAAGATCTCAAGTTTCTTAAGTGCGCCCACTTCAAATTATTTGGTTTTTTAAATGTCTCATAATTGTCATGTTTGTTGGGTGCTTCAGCTTCTTTCAAATTATTTTGGTTTCTCAATCGAGTCTTAAGGCTTTATGTGTCCGAAATGTTTTCAATTTCAGTTCTAAGGTTCACTTAGTTTTCAAGTTTTTTAAGATCTCAAGTAGGAGCAGTTCCTATGTTAGATTTCTTAAGATACTCAAGGTTCCGTAAAATCTCGGCTTTTCTCAAGTTTCCAGGTTTACAAACATCTCAGGTTCCTCAAGGTCTAAGGTTGGCTTTCTCAGTTTGGTTTCTCAAAACTTCAAATTTTTCCAGTTTTTAAATTATCAGTTTCTAATGTTTGATTTCTCATGTTTTCAGTTGCTTTGAGTTTCCATGGTCTTAAACAGTCCATATTCTCAAGTTCTTGATTTTGAGATTTCGGGACGGTGACTTTCTATCACAGATTTTCCAAGATCTCAAATTGTCCAAATTCTCAGGTTCCCAAAGTTTTCCAACATCTCAAATTAATCCAGTTTTCAATTTTTTTTTCTTCAGTTGTCAGTTCTCTAAAATTTTAAGTTTTCTGAACTCTCGGGTTCTTCAAATTCTCAGGTTCTTTCAATTTTCAATCTGTTTCTAAATTTCCCAGTTTCTTAAATTCCTCAAACTCCAAGGTTCTCCTAGTTCTGGGGGATTCCAAAATTTCAAGATCCTTTTGTTCTCAAGTTTAGTTTCTTTGGTTACTCAGGGTCTCAAGATTCCTAGAATCTTAAAAGTCTCAAGGTCCATAAAATCTCCATAAAAAGTTTGCGACATTTCAATTTGTCAAAATTCAGTTATGTTTCTAAAGGTCTAAGGTTCGCTTAGTTCTCAGGTTTTCCAAAATATCAAGTTTCTCCAGTTCTCAAATTTGGTGCCTTAAGTTGTAAGGTTATAATTGCTCAAGGTTCCAAATTTCCTAAAATCTCAGATTTTTCCACGTTCTCAAATTGTGCAAATTCTCAAGTTCCTTAACTTCTCAGGTTCTCTAAGACATGTGGTTTTCCGAGATTTCAGGTTCCTGTAGTTTTCAAGTTTGATCTCTCAAGTTGTCAGGTCCTTAAGTTTATCAAGATCAAACGGGTCCTAAAATCTCAGGGTCCTCCCAATCTAAGGTTTTGGTTCTCAAGTTCTCAGGTTTGTCAAGGTCTGCGATTCGCTTAGGTATCAGGTTTTCCAAAATATCTAAATTTCTTTTAGTTCTCAGGTTTCTCAAAAGTTTAAGTTCCCATTGTTCTCAAGAGTAGTTTCTCACTTCCGAGTTTCTATAGTTACTCAACATCTTAAGTTTTGGTTTTCAAGTTCTCAGATTTCTCAAGATCTACGGTTCGCTTAAGTTTTCCAAAATCTCAAATTACTTAATCCAGTTTTAAAATTTCTTTTAAGTTGTCAGGATTTTGGATTATTCGATTTCTCAACTTTTTTAAAATCTCAGGTTTTACAAATTTCTGATGTTCCTCCCCTTGTCAGCGTTGGTTTCTCAATGTCTGAAGTGCCCAAAGATCTCAGATTTTCCAACATCTCAGATTATCAAAATTCTCAAAATTTTAAGTTCTCAGGTTCTCGAAAATTTCAGGTTTTCTGAGCCTTCAGGTTCTTCAAATTCTCAGGTTCTCCCAATTCTCATTTTTTTTTAATTCTCAGTTTCTTAGATTCCTCAAACTCTAAGGATTTTTTAGTTCTTAGGCTTCTCAAAAGTTTAAGTTTCCATGGTTCTCAAGTTCAGTTTGTCACTTCTGAGTTTCTCTAGTTACTCAAAGTCACAAGTTTCCTATAATTTCAAATTGTCCAAAATGTCAAATCCTTAAAGTTTCTCAAATCCTCAGGTTCTGTAAGAGCTTAGGTTTTCCAAGGTCTCAGGCTCCTTGGTTTTCTTCAATTGTCAGGTTCTTCAGGTTCTCAAGTTCTTTAACATCTCAAGTTTTCCAAAATGTCAGGTTTCTCCACTTCTCAGGTTCCTCCACATCTTTAGTTTTGGTTTTCAAGTTCTCAGATTTCTCAAGATCTACGGTTCGCTTAGGTTTTCCAAAATCTCAAATTACTTAATCCAGTTTTAAAATTTCATTTTTAAGTTGTCAGGATTTTGGGTTATTCAATTTCTCAACTCTTTTAAAATCTCAGGCTTTACAAATTTCTGTTGTTCCTCCCCTTGCCAGCGGTGGTTTCTCAATGTCTGAAGTGCCCAAAGATCTCACATTTTCCAACATCTCAAATTATCAAAACTCTCAAGATTTTAAGCGCTCAGGTTCTCGAAAATTTCAGGTTTTCTGAGCTTTCAGGTTCTTCAAATTCTCTGGTTCTTCCAATTCTCATTTTTTTTTTATTCTCAGTTTCTTAGATTCCTCAAACTCTAAGGCTCTTTTAGTTCTTAGGCTTCTTAAAAGTTTAAGTTCCCTTGGTTCTCAAGTTCATTTTGTCACTTCTGAGTTTCTCTAGTTATTCAAAGTCACAAGTTTCCTATAATTTCAAATTGTCCAAAATGTCAAATTCTTAAAGTTTCTCAAATCCTCAGGTTCTGTAAAAGCTTAGGTTTTCCAAGATCTCAGGCTCTTTGCTTTTCTTCAATTGTCAGGTTCTTCAGGTTTTCAAGTTCTTTAACATCTCAAGTTTTCCAAAATGTCAGGTTTCTCCACTTCTCAGGTTCCTCCACATCTTAAATTTTGGTTTTCAAGGTCTCAGATTTCTCAATATCTACGGTTCGCTTAGGTTTTCCAAAATCTCAAATTACTTAATCCAGTTTTCAAATTTTTTTTTAAGTTGTCAGGATTTTGGGTTATTCAATTTCTCAACTTTTTTAAAATTTCAGGTTTTACAAATTTCTGATGTTCCTCCCCTTGTCAGCGTTGGTTTCTCAATGTCTGAAGTGCCCAAAGATATCAGATTTTCCAATATCTCAAATTATCAAAACTCTCAATATTTTAAGCGGTCAGGTTCTCGAAAATTTCAGGTTTTCTGAGCCTTCAGGTTCTTCAAATTCACTGGTTCTTCCAATTCTCATTTTTATTTAATTCTCAGTTTTCTCCACTTCTCAGGTTCCTCCACATTTTAAGTTTTGGTTTTCAAGTTCTCTGATTTCTCAAATCTAGTTTACAAATTTCTTTTTTAAGTTGTCAGGCTTTTGGGTTATTCAATTTCTCAACTTTTTCAAAATCTCAGGTTTTACAAATTTCTGATGTTCCTCCCCTTGTCAGCGTTGGTTTCTCAATGTCTGAAGTGCCCAAAGATCTCAAATTTTCCAACATCTCAAATTATCAAAACTCTCAAGATTTTAAGCGCTCAGGTTCTCGAAAATTTCAGGTTTTCTGAGCCTTCAGGTTCTTCAAATTCTCTGGTTCTTCCAATTCTCATTTTTTTTATTCTCAGTTTCTTAGATTCCTCAAACTCTAAGGCTCTTTTAGTTCTTAGGCTTCTCAAAATTTTAAGTTCCCATGGTTCTCAAGTTCAGTTTGTCACTTCTGAGTTTCTCTAGTTACTCAAAGTCTCAAGTTTCCTATAATTTCAAATTGTCCAAAATGTCAAATCCTTAAAGTTTCTCAAATCCTCAGGTTCTGTAAGAGCTTAGGTTTTCCAAGGTCTAAGGCTCCTTGGTTTTCTTCAATTGTCAGGTTCCTCAGGTTCTTAAGTTTTTTAACATCTCAAGTTTTTCAAAATGTCAGGTTTCTCCACATCTTAAGTTTTGGTTTTCAATTTCTCAGATTTCTCAAGATTTACGGTTCGCTTAGGTTTTCCAAAATCTCAAATTACTTAATCCAGTTTTCAAAATTTTTTTTTAAGTTGTCAGGATTTTGGGTTATTCAATTTCTCAACTTTTTTAAAATTTCAGGTTTTACAAATTTCTGATGTTCCTCCCCTTGTCAGCGTTGGTTTCTCAATGTCTGAAGTGACCAAAGATATCAAATTTTCCAACATCTCAAATTATCAAAACTCTCAAGATTTTAAGCGCTCAGGTTCTCGAAAATTTCAGGTTTTCTGAGCCTTCAGGTTCTTCAAATTCTCTGGTTCTTCCAATTCTCATTTTTATTTAATTCTCAGTTTTCTCCACTTCTCAGGTTCCTCCACATCTTAAGTTTTGGTTTTCAAGTTCTCTGATTTCTAAAATCTAGTTTACAAATTTCTTTTTTAAGTTGTCAGGCTTTTGGGTTATTCAATTTCTCAACTTTTTCAAAATCTCAGGTTTTACAAATTTCTGATGTTCCTCCCCTTGTCAGCGTTGGTTTCTCAATGTCTGAAGTGCCCAAAGATCTCAGATTATCAAACCTTCAAGATTTTAAGCGCTCAGGTTCTCGAAAATTTCAGGTTTTCTGAGCCTTCAGGTTCTTCAAATTCTCAGGTTCTCCCAATTCTCATTTTTTTTTATTCTCAGTTTCTTAGATTCCTCAAACTCTAAGACTCTTTTAGTTCTTAGGCTTCTCAAGATTTTAAGTTCCCATGGTTCTCAAGTTCAGTTTGTCACTTCTGAGTTTCTCTAGTTACTCAAAGTCTCAAGTTTCCTATAATTTCAAATTGTCCAAAATGTCAAATCCTTAAAGTTTCTCAAATCCTCAGGTTCTGTAAGAGCTTAGGTTTTCCAAGGTCTCAGGCTCCTTGGTTTTCTTCAATTGTCAGGTTCTTCAGGTTCTCAAGTTCTTTAACATCTCAAGTTTTCCAAAATGTCAGGTTTCTCCACTTCTCAGGTTCCTCCACATCTTTAGTTTTGGTTTTCAAGTTCTCAGATTTCTCAAGATCTACGGTTCGCTTAGGTTTTCCAAAATCTCAAATTACTTAATCCAGTTTTAAAATTTCATTTTTAAGTTGTCAGGATTTTGGGTTATTCAATTTCTCAACTCTTTTAAAATCTCAGGCTTTACAAATTTCTGTTGTTCCTCCCCTTGTCAGCGGTGGTTTCTCAATGTCTGAAGTGCCCAAAGATCTCAAATTTTCCAACATCTCAAATTATCAAAACTCTCAAGATTTTAAGCGCTCAGGTTCTCGAAAATTTCAGGCTTTCTGAGCTTTCAGGTTCTTCAAATTCTCTGGTTCTTCCAATTCTCTTTTTTTTTAATTCTCAGTTTCTTAGATTCCTCAAACTCTAAGGCTCTTTTAGTTCTTAGGCTTCTTAAAAGTTTAAGTTCCCTTGGTTCTCAAGTTCATTTTGTCACTTCTGAGTTTCTCTAGTTATTCAAAGTCACAAGTTTCCTATAATTTCAAATTGTCCAAAATGTCAAATTCTTAAAGTTTCTCAAATCCTCAGGTTCTGTAAAAGCTTAGGTTTTCCAAGATCTCAGGCTCTTTGCTTTTCTTCAATTGTCAGGTTCTTCAGGTTTTCAAGTTCTTTAACATCTCAAGTTTTCCAAAATGTCAGGTTTCTCCACTTCTCAGGTTCCTCCACATCTTAAATTTTGGTTTTCAAGGTCTCAGATTTCTCAATATCTACGGTTCGCTTAGGTTTTCCAAAATCTCAAATTACTTAATCCAGTTTTCAAATTTCTTTTTTAAGTTGTCAGGATTTTGGGTTATTCAATTTCTCAACTTTTTTAAAATTTCAGGTTTTACAAATTTCTGATGTTCCTCCCCTTGTCAGCGTTGGTTTCTCTATGTCTGAAGTGCCCAAAGATATCAAATTTTCCAAGATCTCAAATTATCAAAACTCTCAATATTTTAAGCGCTCAGGTTCTCGAAAATTTCAGGTTTTCTGAGCCTTCAGGTTCTTCAAATTCACTGGTTCTTAAAATTCTCATTTTTATTTAATTCTCAGTTTTCTCCACTTCTCAGGTTCCTCCACATCTTAAGTTTTGGTTATCAAGTTCTCTGATTTCTCAAATCTAGTTTACAAATTTCTTTATTAAGTTGTCAGTCTTTTGGGTTATTCAAATTCTCAACTTTTTCAAAATCTCAGGTTTTACAGATTTCTGATGTTCCTCCCCTTGTCAGCGTTGGTTTCTCAATGTCTGAAGTGCCCAAAGATCTCAGATTATCAAACCTTCAAGATTTTAAGCGCTCAGGTTCTCGAAAATTTCAGGTTTTCTGAGCCTTCAGGTTCTTCAAATTCTCAGGTTCTCCCAATTCTCATTTTTTTTATTCTCAGTTTCTTAGATTCCTCAAACTCTAAGGCTCTTTTAGTTCTTAGGCTTCTCAAAATTTTGAGTTCCCATGGTTCTCAAGTTCAGTTTGTCACTTCTGAGTTTCTCTAGTTACTCAAAGTCTCAAGTTTCCTATAATCTCAAATTGTCCAAAATGTCAAATTCTCAAAGTTTCTCAAATCTTTAGGTTCTGTAAGAGCTTAGGTTTTCCAAGATTTCAGGCTCCTTGGTTTTCTTCAATTGTCAGGTTCCTCAGGTTCTTAAGTTTTTTAACATCTCAAGTTCTCCAAAATGTCAGGTTCCTCCACATCTTAAGTTTTGGTTTTCAAGTTCTCAGATTTCTCAAGATCTACGGTTCGCTTAAGTTTTCCAAAATCTCAAATTACTTAATCCAGTTTTAAAATTTCTTTTAAGTTGTCAGGATTTTGGATTATTCGATTTCTCAACTTTTTTAAAATCTCAGGTTTTACAAATTTCTGATGTTCCTCCCCTTGTCAGCGTTGGTTTCTCAATGTCTGAAGTGCCCAAAGATCTCAGATTTTCCAAGATCTCAGATTATCAAAACTTTCAAGACTTTAAGCTCTCAGGTTCTCGAAAATTTCAGGTTTTCTGAGCTTTCAGGTTCTTCAAATTCTCTGGTTCTTCCAATTCTCATTTTTATTTAATTCTCAGTTTTCTCCACTTCTCAGGTTCCTCCACATTTTAAGTTTTGGTTTTCAAGTTCTCTGATTTCTCAAATCTAGTTTACAAATTTCTTTTTTAAGTTGTCAGGCTTTTGGGTTATTCAATTTCTCAACTTTTTCAAAATCTCAGGTTTTACAAATTTCTGATGTTCCTCCCCTTGTCAGCGTTGGTTTCTCAATGTCTGAAGTGCCCAAGGATCTCAGATTATCAAACCTTCAAGATTTTAAGCGCTCAGGTTCTCGAAAATTTCAGGTTTTCTGAGCCTTCAGGTTCTTCAAATTCACTGGTTCTTAAAATTCTCATTTTTATTTAATTCTCAGTTTTCTTCACTTCTCAGGTTCCTCCACATCTTAAGTTTTGGTTATCAAGTTCTCTGATTTCTCAAATCTAGTTTACAAATTTCTTTATTAAGTTGTCAGTCTTTTGGGTTATTCAATTTCTCAACTTTTTCAAAATCTCAGGTTTTACAGATTTCTGATGTTCCTCCCCTTGTCAGCGTTGGTTTCTCAATGTCTAAAGTGCCCAAAGATCTCAGATTATCAAACCTTCAAGATTTTAAGCGCTCAGGTTCTCGAAAATTTCAGGTTTTCTGAGCCTTCAGGTTCTTCAAATTCTCAGGTTCTCCCAATTCTCATTTTTTTTATTCTCAGTTTCTTAGATTCCTCAAACTCTAAGGCTCTTTTAGTTCTTAGGCTTCTCAAAATTTTAAGTTCCCATGGTTCTCAAGTTCAGTTTGTCACTTCTGAGTTTCTCTAGTTACTCAAAGTCTCAAGTTTCCTATAATTTCAAATTGTCCAAAATGTCAAATTCTCAAAGTTTCTCAAATCTTTAGGTTCTGTAAGAGCTTAGGTTTTCCAAGATTTCAGGCTCCTTGGTTTTCTTCAATTGTCAGGTTCCTCAGGTTCTTAAGTTTTTTAACATCTCAAGTTCTCCAAAATGTCAGGTTCCTCCACATCTTAAGTTTTGGTTTTCAAGTTCTCAGATTTCTCAAGATCTACGGTTCGCTTAAGTTTTCCAAAATCTCAAATTACTTAATCCAGTTTTAAAATTTCTTTTAAGTTGTCAGGATTTTGGATTATTCGATTTCTCAACTTTTTTAAAATCTCAGGTTTTACAAATTTCTGATGTTCCTCCTCTTGTCAGCGTTGGTTTCTCAATGTCTGAAGTGCCCAAAGATCTCAGATTTTCCAAGATCTCAGATTATCAAAACTTTCAAGACTTTAAGCTCTCAGGTTCTCGAAAATTTCAGGTTTTCTGAGCTCTCAGGTTCTTCAAATTCTCTGGTTCTTCCAATTCTCATTTTTATTTAATTCTCAGTTTTCTCCACTTCTCAGGTTCCTCCACATCTTAAGTTTTGGTTTTCAATTTCTCTGATTTCTCAAATCTAGTTTACAAATTTCTTTTTTAAGTTGTCAGGCTTTTGGGTTATTCAATTTCTCAACTTTTTCAAAATCTCAGGTTTTACAAATTTCTGATGTTCCTCCCCTTGTCTGCGTTGGTTTCTCAATGTCTGAAGTGCCCATAGATCTCAGATTATCAAACCTTCAAGATTTTAAGCGCTCAGGTTCTCGAAAATTTCAGGTTTTCTGAGCCTTCAGGTTCTTCAAATTCACTGGTTCTTAAAATTCTCATTTTTATTTAATTCTCAGTTTTCTCCACTTCTCAGGTTCCTCCACATCTTAAGTTTTGGTTATCAAGTTCTCTGATTTCTCAAATCTAGTTTACAAATTTCTTTTTTAAGTTGTCAGTCTTTTGGGTTATTCAATTTCTCAACTTTTTCAAAATCTCAGGTTTTACAGATTTCTGATGTTCCTCCCCTTGTCAGCGTTGGTTTCTCAATGTCTGAAGTGCCCAAAGATCTCAGATTATCAAACCTTCAAGATTTTAAGCGCTCAGGTTCTCGAAAATTTCAGGTTTTCTGAGCCTTCAGGTTCTTCAAATTCTCAGGTTCTCCCAATTCTCATTTTTTTTTTATTCTCAGTTTCTTAGATTCCTCAAACTCTAAGGCTCTTTTAGTTCTTAGGCTTCTCAAAATTTTAAGTTCCCATGGTTCTCAAGTTCAGTTTGTCACTTCTGAGTTTCTCTAGTTACTCAAAGTCTCAAGTTTCCTATAATTTCAAATTGTCCAAAATGTCAAATCCTTAAAGTTTCTCAAATCCTCAGGTTCTGTAAGAGCTTACGTTTTCCAAGGTCTCAGGCTCCTTGGTTTTCTTCAATTGTCAGGTTCTTCAGGTTCTCAAGTTCTTTAACATCTCAAGTTTTCCAAAATGTCAGGTTTCTCCACTTCTCAGGTTCCTCCACATCTTTAGTTTTGGTTTTCAAGTTCTCAGATTTCTCAAGAACTACGGTTCGCTTAGGTTTTCCAAAATCTCAAATTACTTAATCCAGTTTTAAAATTTCATTTTTAAGTTGTCAGGATTTTGGGTTATTCAATTTCTCAACTCTTTTAAAATCTCAGGCTTTACAAATTTCTGTTGTTCCTCCCCTTGTCAGCGGTGGTTTCTCAATGTCTGAAGTGCCCAAAGATCTCAAATTTTCCAACATCTCAAATTATCAAAACTCTCAAGATTTTAAGCGCTCAGGTTCTCGAAAATTTCAGGTTTTCTGAGCTTTCAGGTTCTTCAAATTCTCTGGTTCTTCCAATTCTCTTTTTTTTTAATTCTCAGTTTCTTAGATTCCTCAAACTCTAAGGCTCTTTTAGTTCTTAGGCTTCTTAAAAGTTTAAGTTCCCTTGGTTCTCAAGTTCATTTTGTCACTTCTGAGTTTCTCTAGTTATTCAAAGTCACAAGTTTCCTATAATTTTAAATTGTCCAAAATGTCAAATTCTTAAAGTTTCTCAAATCCTCAGGTTCTGTAAAAGCTTAGGTTTTCCAAGATCTCAGGCTTTTTGCTTTTCTTCAATTGTCAGGTTCTTCAGGTTTTCAAGTTCTTTAACATCTCAAGTTTTCCAAAATGTCAGGTTTCTCCACTTCTCAGGTTCCTCCACATCTTAAATTTTGGTTTTCAAGGTCTCAGATTTCTCAATATCTACGGTTCGCTTAGGTTTTCCAAAATCTCAAATTACTTAATCCAGGTTTCAAATTTCTTTTTTAAGTTGTCAGGATTTTGGGTTATTCAATTTCTCAACTTTTTTAAAATTTCAGGTTTTACAAATTTCTGATGTTCCTCCCCTTGTCAACGTTGGTTTCTCAATGTCTGAAGTGCCCAAAGATCTCAGATTTTCCAACATCTCAGATTATCAAAACTTTCAAGATTTTAAGCTCTCAGGTTCTCGAAAATTTCAGGATTTCTGAGCTTTCAGGTTCTTCAAATTCTCAGGTTCTCCCAATTCTCATTTTTTTTTTAATTCTGTTTCTTAGTTTCCTCAAACGCTCAGGTTCTTTTAGTTCTCATGTTTCTCAAAAGTTCAAGTTCCCATTGTTCTCAGGTTTAATTTCTCACTTCTGAGTTTCTCTAGTTACTCAAGGTCTCAAGTTTTCTATAATTTCAAATTGTCCAAAATGTCAAATTTTCAAAGTTTCTCAAATCATCAGGTTCTGTAAGAATTTAGGTTATCCAAGATTTCAGATTCTTTGGTTTTCTTCAATTGTCAGATTCTTCAGATTCTTAAGTTTTTTAAAATCTCAAATTTTCCAAAATGTCAGGTACCTCCACATCTTAAGTTTTGGTTTTTAAGTTGTCAGGTTTCTCAAGGTCTCCGGTTCGCTTAGGTTTTCTAAAATCTCAAATTACTTAATCCAGTTTTCAAATTTCTTCTTTTAAGTTGTCAGGGTTTTGCGTTATTCAATTTCTCAACTTTTTTAAAATCCCAGATTTTACAAATTTCTACAAACTTTTACCTAAAATTAAGGATGTAATGAGGACACCCGAAAACCAAGCTCAAAAAGTATTTTTAATTAAGCACTAAATCTCGCAGGTGTTTTACAACGCCCAATAAAACATCCCGATCCATTAATTTTATTATGCATACTAGACATCACCATTTCAGGACCTCCGCACGTAATTTGTGTCGCTTCAAAATAAACATCTTAATCCACTTCGTCCATTCTCTTCGGACGTTTATGACACTAACCACCGCGTCCGTTGATTGGCCGTCCAACTAAGAAAACCATCAGGCGTTGCGCCCGTTTAAATCTATCTGCCGAAAACGCTAATTACAGAACTACAAGCGTCTAATTACGAAAATATTAATAATTCATCCGACAATAAATATTAATGAAGTTTGTGTTAACCAGAGTAATTTGCTCCAATGACAGTTCGTGTCTAGCGTTTTTTCGCTCTCTAATGTGAAAATAATCTCGTGACAGAAGAACGAGATCCGTTTTTATTAGATTACAATGCGGAGATTAGATCGCATTTTTTGACACCTTGATACCTGCAAGGGTCCGTCTTGCACCTGTTGACTTAATGCATTAAGACCTGCCAGTTTACACAATGCGATCGGGATCGATATACCTTTTTATTTGTGTTTAATAACCGCCTTGCTCGTAATTACTGGGCGTAATTAAAAATTACTGTTTCTGTGATGATTTATAATTGCGTACCCGAGTCCGATAGCATCAATTTTCTAGTCGGCCAGTTTGTATAACAAACTTGTACAGGTGCCGCCGCGAAAATATAGTTTTTCTACTTTGGTGTCATAATTGAGTTTTTGTGAAACTAAAAGTAGTGTCACAAAAGAACTTTTTGTGAAACTGTTTTTGGTGTTTTTTTTATACGTATTAAGTTGGTATTGAGCATTTCTAGCCAACCCCTGTCGAGGACAAGCCAAGTGTCAACGTTTCAGATAAAAAATATAACCACAAACACAACCAGTTCTACCTAATCCTAAAAATCCCTAGAATATTTAAAAAGCATTATTTTAACATTTTCATAAAACGAAGAGCTCCAAAGTAGAAAAAATAGTATATTACACTCGTTTAACGAGGCATTGTGACATTCGTTCTATTGGGGCACTTCTCGCTGCGCTCGTCGTGCCCCAAACCCACTCATGTCACAATGAAGCCTCTTGTTAAACTCGTATAATAATGTACTATTTTTGGCGGATAACCGAGATGCCTCCCATTGGCTGCTGATGTATTCAAATTTAATCGAAAGGAAGAGGGGGACTCGGATAATTTCGTGTGTGCCGTGTTTTTAATTGAATTTTAAGTGAGATTTATGTTTTCAGGTGAAACAATCTCACGAGCAACTTAATTGCCCTGCACATCCGATGCTGGTCCAAGTGGTGCGGCTAATTACCTCTCTTGCGATTGCACGACATTGCCGGGAGAAGAATGTCGAACAGGTTGGTTTTATAAGTAATTGGTTCAAAAATGCAAAGACGGATTGAAATATCTTTGGGACATTTTTTTGCTTGCTTTATAGCAGCTGTTTACAAAGGTGGTAGTAAACAAAATTACACTATTTAACTCAGAGGTTATACGATAATAATATCCTGAAGCGGATAATAATCTTAAGCGAACATTGTGATATCAAATAGTGATTCCGAGGAGCCGCATTGTTTGCATTCGTTCTCACCTTCGACGAACATGGGTTACCGAACATATTGTTTGCGTAAACAATAAACAGACACGGTCCCTTCAGTGACCTCTGCGCAACTCCACGCCTTAAATTCATTCATTGTATATTTATTTTTCAGATGCACAGATTGTTGTCTGTTAGTCAGATAAGATTTGAAAATATACTAAACGATTTATATTACAATGCGCAATTTCATGCGGCACGTGAGTTTCGCTATTGTTGATGAGTTCTTTGTGAATGAATTTTTATCCAATTGGTTTATTGTAAGATATCGAGAGGAATGACATGAATAGACAATGCTTCTTATGTCTATTAACATGCTGGCTGTTACACGCAAAAACTTATACAAAAAGGGCAAAAACTCAACATACAGTGTTGACCGCAAGAGCAGATTCTTCCAAAAAAGTTTCAGTGTCCTAAGTTGAACGGTGTGGAGCTCCTCCACATTACGCTGCTCTTGTGCGGGAGTGGTTAAATGCTAAGTATCCAAATAAATGGATAAGACGTAGTGGACCTATGCCGTGGCCGCCTCTCTCCCCATATGAAACAGTCAGTGCTACTCCTACTCTACCAAAAAACTTCTTTTCGGGTTTTCATTCATCGCTTTTAGCCAGTCAACTTTGGAAAAATTGATGAGATAGAGACTTATTTTATGAAAGCCGTTATGCTGATTCCGAATCCGAAAACCAAAATAATTTTTCACCCTTGGTTTAACTATAAAAAATAAGGATCAAGAGGGTGTTTCCAATAGAGACGTGGGCGTGAACTTATTTCACTGGATCAACCAATCGTCTTTTCTGCGTCTATCGGTACCTACTGTTTATTAGGGCTCGCCACAAACTATTGAGATTCAGGCAACTTCCTTTAATTGTTACCACCTTCATGATTATTATACAATGTGTTGTTTGCATCGACTAACTTATTAAATTACCATCGTGTGGATTTGCAAATTTGTCACAGGTAGCTGTTACCGTCAACTTAGTTACCTGATATTCGGCAAAACCTCTGTTGTAAACCACCCTTCCGAATGAAGCTAATTTTACTAAACGGGCAAAATGTGTTTGACAACAATAAGGACAGTCAAAAACGGTTCGTTCGGATTATTTGTTCAGAGTGGTTTGCATTTTGCAGGTCTCCTCCATAGTCCAATCAAATAAGTCAGTAACTCAAAATGTTGAAGGTACACAAATTTTTGATATAAGTATCTGTGAAGTATTTGGGGAAGATGAGTGAAAGACATTTTTTCCCAACGCCCGAGAAGTGGTGAAACAGTATATTATATACCAAGGTACAGAAGTCGTTTTTCTCAGCTGAGGAGTACTGAGTTGCGAAGCTAAGAAAAGGCTTCTCTACCGTAGTTTATATATTATTTTTTTCACTACTAGCAGATTAAACCCTATAAATAATATTTTTCTGTCCATTATTGTATTTTTAATTACATGAACAATTTGACGAATATTCTGCCAAATTCTAAGAAAGATATTTTCTCATGATTATGTGTGGTAATTTATTAGATATCCATTTTGCATGAAAAATCTTCATTATTAACCACTAGTCAATAATTAAATTAACTATGTACTTGGAAAGAAAAACAATTTCACACATCCTCGACAAACTATATAATAATGGTACATTTTACAGCTAGTAGTGAAAAAAATATATACAAAAGTTTTTTTAATTATTCAATTATATACAACTTAAAAAATCATAGCGTGCTGAAAAGTTAATATATTTTCATGTTTTTTTTTAATTTACTCAAAAAATTTATAAAATTTATTCTCAGAGAAATTGTTTATTTTTTATTTTTAATAAAAAAGTTACATAAAAATTTCAATTTTTGAATTTTCAATTTAAAGGACTAACCGGTGAAACCAATTTTTTTATGTACCATTATTTTAATTATTTTATACAGGGTGGGTCAATAGTGCGAGGACGGAAGATGGTGGCGTCACTAATGAAAATTAAAAAAATCAAATGTCATCATAATTTCCGTCTTATGGTAGATTGTTTTATTAGGAGTAAAATTAGGACTTTTCGTGGCAAGTCTATGGTTTACAGACGCGCCACGAAAAGCCACTTTTCTCCGAATAAAATTTTTTTCCTTTAAACGTCGAAAATCGTCCACGAAATACAAAATTGGCAGTTTACTAACCTCAATGACGGAATTAAATGACATGAAAACTTTTCAAAGCGCACGCTTTTTCAATTGAGCGGCAGATAAAATGGTCATTTGTCATTGCCTATTGACGAATACAATCACGTTTTTCTGACGCTTGAAGAAAGAATTATTTTCAGCTATATTTGGTGTTGCACTATTCCAGGTACATGGAGCTCTATATATTTTTTTTCATTTTTTGATTTGCTGTTCTAAATGCTACAACTTTTTTCTAAATTTGGAATACATACAAGGTTGGCAAGTTATTAGTTTTTTTGAGAAATTTTTCGAGCAGTAATGTGATCATTTAAACTTCTATATAAGCATTATTATTAAATATTTAAGATTGAAATTTGGCATATCGATAAACAAAGCTTGGGTCTTTCGAACGCTGCTAATGATCGACCGTCAGGGAGCCTGGTCCAGGACAGACCCTTCAGTTTTATGATCGAAACATGGTTCGAGGTTTTTATGGGTTCTACAATAATTTTGGTAGTTAGCATAGCAGGTACCCATGGGAGGAGACAAATTTAAATCTACAGGCATCTTTAAAATTCGAAGTTTCAACCAGCAGGAAATCCTCATAATTAGTTCCTTTCTCCGTTTCCATTAAAACCCCATTAAAATTCCGCTTTTTCTCTAGTTTCATCTACGTCGTAAAACACCCCATTAAACCTGACAAATTATCAACCATCCAACTTAGCCCACATCCGAGCATAAATTTACTCGAGCAGGACCCATCGGAGGTAATAATTTCCATTACCGGCCATTGTTAGCATCACTTGTTATTTATTTAAATACGGCAGTGCGGTCATCACATGCTGACCGTTGGCTATATTGGTTCCATAAGAGCACCTTAACGACGCAGGACACCTGCCATCCGCGCGGAGGGCGGCCATCAGGAAACAGATGATTTACTTTTATTAATAATATGCGATCAACATAAATAACATCCAACGTAGTTTACGATAGTAGCCGATACTACCTACTTACCGCCGCTCTTAATGCTCGGTAATTGGATCTCGTGAAACTACTAGCGTCGTTTATTATCGGAACGGGGAAATTACGCCCAGCCAGCCACCCCGTCGTAAATTGGTAGTGACCAGAGAGTGATATAATAAGCGGTGATTTCGTGCCGGATGCTGACTTCTGGGCATTACAGTTTTCTTCTGACATTGTTTGTTACCAAATTAGGTCTACATTTTTCCCGACTTAATATTAATGTACCTGCTAATTGGCATTAAAATAATCCAACGGCGAGGCGTTAAGACAGGAAGACTCGTGTCAAGATTAACGAGTAATAATTATTATTATTGCACTGCGGAGAGGTAAGAATGATGCATGTACAGTTTCTACCTTCAACTGGATGATGAAACACAACAAGAAGGTAGCAAACTGTCATGTGTATACAAATGAGATAACTACACCGAAACATCAATAACGGATAGAATAAATCGCTTCGAAATACTACATAGTATGTACAGCAATGAGAAAGTACTAGACACGCACGTGCTGTCAGTGAAGGTTGAATTTAACAATGCATTGCTGCTGGTGCTCCTTCCAATTAAAAAAATCTTCAGCCGGCTTGTGTTGCGTTGTGCCCACCCTGGTTATGTAAGGAAAGTAAAAATGTTTACGGCATAAAAAGGTGACCTGGTAGGGGTAAATAACTTGTAACATGAGACTCTAATCCGTTGTTGTTGTCAATTAATTTATGCTCTGGATTTAATCCCTCTAAGCGTATTACACAAGGCGAGTTTTGTCCAGTATAGTTGTTTGATGTGATTAAATTCTTGCGCTAGACAGGATCTACAATCAATCTCTCTCTCAATTCCACGTATTAGCATTAGAGAAATACTATTTTTAAAATACACACAGTTTAAAAAGTGAGGTTAAGGAAAGAAATTATCGTCGCGACTGTTGGGAAATTATAATTTTTTAACAGAATTGAAAATGAAAAGTTCACTAAAGAAAAATTCTAATTTTGAAATTCCCTTAAACATTTTTGGAAGCACTGTATTCTTTTTTTTCCAACCACGTATTATTCATTGAGAAATTCCTTTGATACCGAATTCTCTAGAACGCGATCTCAGCCTTCCAGCATCTCGAGCACATAAGTAAAATTCATGTCAATCAAATGCCAATGACGTCAACAAAGGTAAAAAAAAGTTTTGCTTTTAGTATCACTTTTTACTCTTGTCGAATAGGGAATTGAAAAATATATCTAAAACCCAAAAAAAAGTTGGGGGTTGCCATTTAAAAAAGTTGATGACGGTGTCATAGTTCAAAATCAGATGACGTCATCAACAAAATTTTTATGTCAAAAGGTGGCAATTAAAAAACAAAAATCGAACTGTTCGAGCATTTTTCGCAAAACCATTACATAACTAAATTATGAATTTTGTGCGGAACTTTATGATCACTCTGTATACACAACTTAAATTTTTATCATAACAAATGGTTCATATTTTTACAAATAGGCATGGCAATACTTTGTAGATTGATTGCAAACTCTTTATTACGTTTTTTTACAAAATTGTATTTTTCATTAAAAATTATAAATAACTGAACTCATGTAAATATTCGCATTATTCTCAACAACCACGTGTTATCCTGCTCTTCTACGAATAACCAACCAAGTTTTATAAAGGCCATAAACTATAAAGCAAAGGCGACTAGGTTTATGACATGACGCCACCCGAACACAAGGTAAAAGCAACGGCTAAATTGAATGATTTACTGAATTTCATAATTAGCTTTAAAAAAAAGAAACCGACTTCAAAAACAGAAAAATAACTAAGTACATGTATTGTGCTACCTACTGATCTGTCTGAAGTCCGTGCCAAGCCAAATAAATAGGTAGTAGATAAAGAGGCTGTCCGCTCCCCCCACAACGCGCGCGCGCGTGAATGCAGATCAGGAGCATAATGTAATAATACATGTACTTTTATTTTTCGGTTTTTGTAGTCGGTTTCTTTTTTTTTAAATTTTACAATTTTACGTGATGGGTAGATCTAGTAAGGGAGGCGGAAATATTATCGAATTACAAAATATCAAATACAAAATATTGAACACAATTTGTCGAAAAACAAAATATCGAAAATACAATCGCAAAACAAATTATCAAAAGGACAAAATGTCGCAGGTAAACATTTCAATTTTTTTTCCGTGAATTATTGAAATTGGTGCCTCGTGCTTCGCGCTCAACCCCTTAAAAAAGAATACTCCGAAAAGGTCATATTTCCCTGTACGTGAAACTCAAAATGTGTACAGGGCAGACTGAGTGAAAATCTGTTTCTTTGTGGATCATTAAAATTGGTGCCTTGCGCTTCGCGCTCGACCCGTTAAAGAAGTTCATATTTCCTTGTACATGAAACTCGAAATGTGGACAGGCCAGATTGAGTGAAAATTTGTTCTTCCGTGGATAATTGAAATTGTGTATTTCGATATTTTATTGTTCAATATTTTGTTTTCAGTAATAATATCACAAAAGCATAGAAAATATCGATTACCTAAACTTCGCTTTCGCGGAATACGTCGAATGACGAGGATAGTTTAATCAGATTATTTTCAATGCTCGAGTGATATTCATTACGATCATATAAGGAAAAAATGCGTAATTTTGACGGAACTTTTTTTCTGACGTTTATTAACAATCATAAAAAAATCGTTCCTATGGGAAAGTTCAGTGTTGGAGCCAGCCGAAACACCGAAATGAATATACCCCGTCGTCAAGGGGATACTCACTGATATACTTCGTAACTATGAAAAATCTGTAATTGCTGTTGGCTCTGTTTATTTTGTGTTATATAATCGATAATATTTCCGCTTGCCTCGGTCCACAATTTACGAAGAAAGCAGTAAACATACTTAAATGAAAAATTTGAGGATTTCCCTCGATTTCCATAGGATCCCCTCATCAGATCCGGAGTTGGTGACAATGGGGCCACCTCTGGAGTATACCCCTTCAAATGAAAAAAGAATTTTCAAAATCGGTCCACAATTTTGAAGTCGGTAATAATTATATGAACAGATAACCAAACGGTTGCAGAAATATAAATAGACAGAGGTTACTTGTATTTCCGGTGACTCAAACGCTCGACACGTGGTTTTGAAATCTGCCCGTTACAGTCTTGTAAAGTGAAGTATTGATGATTCGATTTTGAATTGAATACAAGCAACTTTAAACGACAGGAAAAACTCGTGGAGCGAATAAAATCAGATTTAACATATTTTAAGAAAATGATAAGAGCTTGCTGCGAAGAACGTTGTTGTTGATTCGACGGTTAAAAGAGTAAGGGCCCGGGAGGGGAGTTGGTACCTATCAAACTAGCCCCAGGTCAACATGGGCAAATTTGGGATTTCACAGTGCATGGGAAGCAGTCAAAGAGGACAGTGTGGAAAAGAATGGAAAAATAAAAATTGTATGGTTTATATTGTGAATCAGAAGTAGAACGAAAGTAATTATGAAAAAATCAGAGGAACTATAATGGCGTTGTAAGTGAGGACATAGAAGTCAGTTTGAAGAAATTAAATATCTGCAGAAAATTCAATCAAAGAAAACACGAACTTGAAGGATTGGCAGGAGGCAATAAAAGTTTAAAGAATAAATGATTCATACATCCAGTGTCTGACCCATCCAGCTGGAATCAGGCTGAACTCGATTCACTATTTAGAAAAAGTAGTACTTATAGTTAATTACTGTAGAGATTCCAGAGGTAATGCGTATTTTCGAACACGAGGCGCAGCCGAGTGTTGCAAATGAGCCCGAACCCCTGAAAAGTGACAGCGCAGGAATATTGAACATTTTTTGTATTCCTGCAGACTGAGTGAAAATCTGTTTCTTTGTGGATCATTAAAATTGGTGCCTTGCGCTTCGCGCTCGACCCGTTAAAGAAGTTCATATTTCCTTGTACATGAAACTCGAAATGTGGACAGGCCAGATTGAGTGAAAATTTGTTCTTCCGTGGATAATTGAAATTGTGTATTTCGATATTTTATTGTTCAATATTTTGTTTTCAGTAATAATATCACAAAAGCATAGAAAATATCGATTACCTAAACTTCGCTTTCGCGGAATACGTCGAATGACGAGGATAGTTTAATCAGATTATTTTCAATGCTCGAGTGGTATTCATTACGATCATATAAGGAAAAAATGCGTAATTTTGACGGAACTTTTTTCTGATGTTTATTAACAATCATAAAAAAATCGTTCCTATGGGAAAGTTCATTGTTGGAGCCAGCCGAAACACCGAAATGAATATACCCCGTCGTCAAGGGGATACTCACGGATATACTTCGTAACTATGAAAAATCTGTAATTGCTGTTGGCTCTGTTTATTTTGTGTTATATAATCGATAATATTTCCGCTTGCCTCGGTCCACAATTTACGAAGAAAGCAGTGAACATACTTAAATGAAAAATTTGAGGATTTCCCTCGATTTCCATAGGATCCCCTCATCAGATCCGGACTTGGTGACAATGGGACCACCTCTGGAGTATACCCCTTCAAATGAAAAAAGAATTTTCAAAATCGGTCCACAATTTTGAAGTCGGTAATAATTATATGAACAGATAACCAAACGGTTGCAGAAATATAAATAGACAGAGGTTACTTGTATTTCCGGTGACTCAAACGCTCGACACGTGGTTTTGAAATCTGCCCGTTACAGTCTTGTAAAGTGAAGTAAATTCGACGGTTAAAAGAGTAAGGGCCCGGGAGGGGGAGTTGGTACCTATCAATCTAGCTCCAGGTCAACATGGGCAAATTTGGGATTTCACAGTGCATGGGAAGCAGTCAAAGAGGACAGTGTGGAAAAGAATGGAAAAATAAAAATTTTATGGTTTATATTGTGAAGCAGAAGTAGAACGAAAGTAATTATGAAAAAATCAGAGGAACTATAATGGCGTTGTAAGTGAGGACATAGAAGTCAGTTTGAAGAAATTAAATATCTGCAGAAAAATCAATCAAAGAAAAGACGAACTTGAAAAAGGATTGGCAGGAGGCAATAAATGTGGAAAGAAGAAATGATTCATACATCCAGTGTCTGCCCCATCCAGCTGGAATCAGAGGTAATGCTTATTTTCAAACATGAGGCGCAGCCGAGTGTTGCAAATGAGCCCAAACCTCTGAAAAGTGACAGCGCAGGAATATTGAACATTTTTTGTATTTCTTCATGCAAAATGAGAAAAAACAATTAACATCAAATTTTGAGGTTAGATTTGACAGCTGTCAAATTAATATATACATAAGCGGAAATATTTATGTATTATAAAATAAAATATTCAAGAAGAACATCATTAATATTGAAAGGATAAATATCAGATTTAATCGACAATAAAAAGTCAGAGATTTACAAAAAAAAAATATATTGTAATAATGTAATAAATATTATTACAATATAATTTTATTATTATTATTATTTATAATATTATAAAAAGAGTTTGAGGTTAGAAAACGAAAATATCAAGGCACAGTAAAATATCCGTAGGAAGAGACGTTGAAATTTTATATTTTCATTCTTTAAATTTTCTTACTTCTAACGTATGAGTATAGTTGTTATATTTTTATAAGAAAAATAAAGTGAATTATTGATGATTCGATTTAGAATTGAATACAAGCAACTTTAAACGACAGGATAAACTCGTGGCGCGAATAAAATCAGATTTAACAAATTTTAAGAAAATGATAAGAGCTTGCTGCGAAGAATGTTGTTGTTGATAAAAATTTTATGGTTTATATTGTGAAGCAGAAGTAGAACGAAAGTAATTATGAAAAAATCAGAGGAACTATAATGGCGATGTAAGTGAGGACATAGAAGTCAGTTTGAAGAAATTAAATATCTGCAGAAAATTCAATCAAAGAAAACACGAACCTGAAGGAGGATTGGCAGGAGGCAATAAAAGTTTAAAGAATAAATGATTCATACATCCAGTGTCTGACCCATCCAGCTGGAATCAGGCTATACTCGATTCACTATTTAGAAAAAGTAGTACTTATACTTAATTATTGTAGAGATTCCAGAGGTAATGCTTATTTTCAAACACGAGGCGCAGCCGAGTGTTACAAATGAGCCCTAACCTCTGAAAAGTGACAGCGCAGGAATATTGAACAATTTTTGTATTCCTTCATGCAAAATGAAAAAAAAACTATTAACATCAAATTTTGAGGATAGATGTGACAGCTGTCAAATTAATATATACATAAGCGGAAATATTTATGTGTTATAAAATAAAACAAATTCAAGAAGAACATCATTAATATGGGAAGGATAAATATCAGATTTAATCGATAATAACAAAAAGAAATTTTTACAAAAAAAAAATGTATATAAGAATTAATAAATATTATAACAAGGGCCACCACCAAATAGAGTTTCAGCAAAAACGATAAGATTATAAAAAAAGTTTGAGGTTAGAAAAGACATGACCCGCTCTTAAACAAAAATATCAAGGCACAGTAAAATATCCGTTGAACATTTATATTTTCATTATTTAAATTTTCTGTTACTTCTAACTATAGTTGTTATATTTTTATAAGATTAACTCTATATAGGAGGTAATAAAAAATTAATTGTAGACAGGAAAAAATGTCTCAAAAATGGCCTAAAAATAAGTAAGATACCGCGTCGAACTTCTTTTTTTGTGAGTCACCTTGTATATCCTGGGATAGACGCACAGAGACGTCGTGACGTAGATGTCATAACTGTACTGCCATCCTAGTCACGATTTATAAAATTTAAAAGTGAATCGTAAATCTCGCAATTTCATATTGGCAGTATAGTAACATATTTCTATAGCAAATTTATTCCCAGACCTTAGTCAAACACTTGTTTGTAGGTGCTATGAAAAGCATCACTTTTCCCTAGCAAGAATTTTAGTAGAATTCTATTTTTTTTTTTAGATACATTTTGTTGTTCAATTTTGACATTAACACGCATTCTCAAGTATAGGCTTCTTTAAAGAAATCTGTTGATATGAGTATTCTCAATCGAGCTGAGTATTAGTATATTACAAAAGCCCGGTCTGTTTGAAGTCCGTGCCAACCCAAATAAATAAGTAGTAGATAGATAGGCTGTCCGCTCCCGCCACATCGCAAGTTTCACATGCAGATCAGTATGTAGCACAATTGTAATGGTTTTGTATTTTACCCTGCTTCCCGTGGTGGGTGGTAAGTAATACAGCTACCTAGTTTTTGCGGGTTTATTAAAAAATATAATGGACTGTATAAATGGTGGAGAGTCTATATGCGTCCTCTCATGAGATGTTCGAAGTGAGCTCTTTGGAGCCCAATTGACAACTGTTGGTACATGGACCAAGAAATGAAATTATGGAAATGGTGGGTGTAGGGAGGGTGGAAACAGCCCCACCGTCGCCCCAACCAATTAACAATCTTCTACAACAATGTAATAATACATGTACTTAGTTATTTTTCGGTTTCTGAAGTCGGTTTCTTTTTTTTTAAAGCTAATTATTTTACAATTTTAAGTGATGGGTAGACCTAGTAAGGGAGGCGGAAATATTATCGAAGTATAAAATATCAAATACAAAATATTGAACACAGTTTGTCGGAAAACAAAATATCGAAAATACAAATTATCGCAAAACAAATTAACAAAAGGACAAAATGTCGCAGGTAAAAATTTCAATTTTTTTTCCGTGAATTTTTGAAATTGTTGCCTCGTGCTTCGCGCTCAACCCCTTAAAAAAGAATACTCCGAAAAGGTTATATTTCCCTGTACGTGAAACTCAAAATGTGTACAGGGCAGACTGAGTGAAAATCTGTTTCTTTGTGGATCATTCAAATTGGTGCCGCGAGCTTCGCGCTCGACCCGTTAAAGAAGTTCATATTTCCTTGTACATGAAACTCGAAATGTGGACAGGCCAGATTGAGTGAAAATTTGTTCTTCCGTGGATAATTGAAATTGTGTATTTCGATATTTTATTGTTCAATATTTTGTTTTCAGTAATAATATCACAAAAGCATAGAAAATATCGATTACCTAAACTTCGCTTTCGCGGAATACGTCGAATGACGAGGATAGTTTAATCAGATTATTTTCAATGCTCGAGTGGTATTCATTACGATCATATAAGGAAAAAATGCGTAATTTTGACGGAACTTTTTTCTGATGTTTATTAACAATCATAAAAAAATCGATCCTATGGGAAAGTTCATTGTTGGAGCCAGCCGAAACACCGAAATGAATATACCCCGTCGTCAAGGGAATACTCACTGATATACTTCGTAACTATGAAAAATCTGTAATTGCTGTTGGCTCTGTTTATTTTGTGTTATATAATCGATAATATTTCCGCTTGCCTCGGTCCACAATTTACGAAGAAAGCAGTGAACATACTTAAATGAAAAATTTGAGGATTTCCCTCGATTTCCATAGGATCCCCTCATCAGATCCGGACTTGGTGACAATGGGACCACCTCTGGAGTATACCCCTTCAAATGAAAAAAGAATTTTCAAAATCGGTCCACAATTTTGAAGTCGGTAATAATTATATGAACAGATAACCAAACGGTTGCAGAAATATAAATAGACAGAGGTTACTTGTATTTCCGGTGACTCAAACGCTCGACACGTGGTTTTGAAATCTGCCCGTTACAGTCTTGTAAAGTGAAGTATTGATGATTCGATTTTGAATTGAATACAAGCAACTTTAAACGACAGGAAAAACTCGTGGAGCGAATAAAATCAGATTTAACATATTTTAAGAAAATGATAAGAGCTTGCTGCGAAGAACGTTGTTGTTGATTCGACGGTTAAAAGAGTAAGGGCCCGGGAGGGGGAGTTGGTACCTATCAAACTACCCCCAGGTCAAAATGGGCAAATTTGGGATTTCACAGTGCAGTCAAAGAGGATAGTGTGGAAAAGAATGGAAAAACAAAAATTTTATGGTTTATATTGTGAAGCAGAAGTAGAAAGAAAGTAATAATAAAAAAATCAGAGGAACTAAAATGGCGATGTAAGTGAGGACATAGAAGTCAGTTTAAAAAAATTAAATATCTGCAGAAAAGTCAATCAAAGAAAACACGAACTTGAAGATGGATTGGCAGGAGGCAATAAATGTGGAAAGAAGAAATGATTTATACATCCAGTGTCTGACCCATCCAGCTGGAATCAGAGGTAATGCTTATTTTCAAACACGAGGCGCAACCGAGCCCAAACCCCTGAAAAGTGACAGCGCAGGAATATTGAACATTTTTTGTATTCCTTCATGCAAAATGAAAAAAAAAACAATTAACATCAAATTTTGAGGATAGATTTGACAGCTGTCAAATTAATATATACATAAGCGAAAATATTTATGTATTATAAAGTAAAATATTCAAGAAGAACATCATTAATATGGGAAGGATAAATATCAGATTTAATCGACAATAACAAAAAGAAATTTTTACAAAAAAAATGTATATAAGAATTAATAAATATTATAACAAGGGTCACCACCAAATATAGTTTCAGCAAAAACGATAAGATTATAAAAAGAGTTTGAGGTTAGAAAAGACATGACCCGCTCTTAAACAAAAATATCAAGGCACAGTAAAATATCCGTTGAAAATTTATATTTTCATTATTTAAATTTGCTGTTACTTCTAACTATAGTTGTTATATTTTTATAAGAAAAACTCTATATATAAGGTAATAAAAAAATATTTGGAGACAGGAAAAAATGTCTCAAAAATGGCCTTAAAATAAGTAAGATACCGCGTCGAACTTCTTTTTTTGTGAGTCACCTTGTATATCCTGGGATAGACGCACAGAGACGTCGTGACGTAGATATCATAACTGTACTGCCATCCTAGTCACGATTTATAAAATTTAAAAGTGAATCGTAACTCTCGTAATTTCATATTGGCAGTATAGTAACATATTTCTATAGCAAATTTATTCCCAGACCTTAGTCAAACACTTGTTTGTAGGTGCTATGAAAAGCATCACTTTTCCCTAGCAAGAATTTTAGTAGAATTCTATATTTTTTTTTAGATACATTTTGTTGTTAAATTTTGACATTAGCACGCATTCTCAAGTATAGGTTTCTTTAAAGAAAACTGTCGATATGAGTATTCTCCATCGAGTTGAGTATTAGTATATTACAAAAGCCGCTGTTCCCGGAGCGAAATGCGGCCGGGAAGACCGTACTTTCGGCTAGGGGAGAAAAGCCAGCAGACTTTTCTTGCATAACCAACTTTGGTTAACCTGCAAGGTTAATCAAATACGTAAAAGGAATTTTTTTCTTCATAAGAGTCTCTCCTCCCTGCCGCCGAATTGTTTCGAAAACGATACACGCAGTCAATTATTTATTGTAAATAATTTCCGTTGATATTTTTTATTATCGTAGCCTAGGCACATTCATTGTCGTATCTCAAGTAAAATCTTGGTTGTTTTTAGAGAGCGACAAGCTTTACCCAGAGGCAGAAATGACGGCGTGAAAGTCGCCTGTTCACACCGAGATAATCCAAACTTTCAGTAACGCAAATTGTGCGGACGCAACATGCGACTCGAAATTAGGATCTCATGTTGTCTCTGCAGGGGTCATAAACCGTCCACGACAACATCTTCCACATTCTCTTCCTCCATCATGAATTACCCCGATTTTTGCGACCATCAGCTGCAAGATTACAAGATTAACCGTACGCAATTTCACAAGAACAATTTATCAAAGCGGCGAGGTCGTGCGGTATGTGGGTAACGCGATACATCCGAGCAGGCCGCGCAAACAAGTGCATCTTGACCTCGGCCAACTTGATCTACGACACAATAAAGCACATACTTTGGCAAGGAGAATCCTGTCACTTCCTCGTCATCTACCTTCACTTTTGCCAACGCAACACGGTAAACCGGCTGATTTACCGCGGCGTGCGCCGCTGCCAAAAGCCATTATTTTTAGCGGCGCGAGGTTGGTGCCCCTCGGACGGAGCGACCTCCGGCTAATTGGTCGAGCTTCGGAATCTTAATCGCAACGCGTCCACAAAGTAAGCATTTTATGGACGCACAAAATAGAAAAAGGATCGCGTGAAGGCCTAATAATGGCGATGGCGAGGGTTGAACACTTCGACTAAATTAACTTCTGGAAGGATGCGGCGTTATCAGCGTATCAACATCGTTAGATCGGGAGTTTATGGCCTGGCGGTGGGCATGCGGACGTGACTTGGGCACACCTTCGAGGCTGCCTGCGCCCCCGCGCGCCCATGGGGCCGTAAAAACCAAACATTGACTCACTAAAACAGGAATTCTACCCTTGAGGTGTGTTCGAACCCTATTTAATCCCGACAATCGCTTCTAATTATGTAGACTTTCACGGCGTATTGTTTTAGGTAGAAGATATCGAGTGGGACTATAATTAATTTCAGCCGTGCTTATCTCATTGTATCAAATAAATAATGGTTTAGGCGAGTGTGAAATTAGAATGGCCGATAAGTCACGAGGGAAACGTTAAACATCAATGCCAAATGCCTAAATGTTCTTGACTGGACTTATTTGCTCGTAGTATTGGCAGAGTTTCGTTAAGGTAAACCGGAGTAAAGCAATTATAGATCGAGGATCAATTTTTTGTCCGCTCAGTTAAACGATAGAAACATTTGCAGGCGACGTCTCAAACAAGTATCCACTTCTATACAGGCTGTTTGCTAAAAAACGCCGCAAGTCATAACTACCTTCTATTAATGGACAAAAAAGCAGAAGAAATTATTTTAGAAATACTACAAAATCAAACTGATTTTTAATGTTATATGTACATATTCATCATCTGACGATGGTCAACCTGTATTTTTTTATTTAATCTGGAAAGGTCTATTCTTCTTTATGTAACTGAAGACAATTTCATGCACAATAAAAAAGAGGGCTGTGGAGAAACAAACAAAAGCACGCAACCTGACAAATGTCATTCAACCGTCAATGTTGACATTTTCGCCTGTAGTTTTTATATTTTTTTACCTTGTTATTGTTTTTTATGCAGAGATCATAAACAATCTTCAGGAATATTTAATACGAAAAAATACATAAAATTAACAGATATTGTAAGAACAATAATCACAAACAACCAGATACATAAAACTTTAAAATGGAACAAAAGCATTTTGGGGTGTAATTACTAGTCTTAGTGTTTAGAAGATAGTTTAATTTGTCATATCCCCTTTTCACGACATGATTAAAAAACTGCTTTATGAAAAATTAATTTAGTTTTCGAGTAACTTGAATTAATCTCAAAAAAAGCACAAACCACGAAAGGGCGGCCAGGTGTGGTATCAAAAGTAAGTATATTGTATATTATATTATGTATTTTGCTGAGAAGGTCGTAGCTCTTTCTAAATTTTATGGCACATGTCCTTAAAAAATAAATACCACCTGTGTGTTCGTTGAAAGATTAATAAATTAATTTCCTAATGGCTTGTCTTGGTTGTAATTGCGGTAGTGTATAATGGGCCATAATAAATTTAACATTTTATGCCTCTTGTGAGAAAAAAAAAAATGCAGGGTTTGTAATAGCTTTATTATGATATTATTCAACAGGTAATTTTCCTGACAGTTTATCGAGTTAAAATTGTTTGTTCGGTCAAAAACCAAAAAAAAAAAATAGTTCAGACAGAAATTTAATTAAATTATTTCCAGAGCAGAACAACCCTGTTATCAGAAAGTTGATAAAGTTTCCCATAAAATTCATAATTCCGTTTATTGACGTTTTCTTGTAAAATCCTCGGACAGGCCAATTTTAGTTTTTAAAATGACACTTTTTGACGTAACAATGTATTTTTGTAACCAACCGTTTTTGCACAGTAAACAGTTTATTGGTTGTAGAAAAAAGTTCAAAAAGAAAAACTACCATAAATGTTCAAACTGCCATTTGGCACATAGCAGCCCGTATGTAAACACTTTGTGTTGCCCCTGCAATGGTATCTAGGGTGATATTCTTGGGATCGTCCAATTGGTTTGGTCTATTAATGTAGACATTATATTTTAAATATACCCATAAAAAAATCAAGGGCCATTCAAACGGTCCACGTCGCCCTATCCATCTTCTCTCCAAAACGTTGTAAAGAAACGCTCTGACTTCCAAGCCAAAATACGGAGGCGCTCCATCTTGTTGAAAACAAATTCGTTCGTTGGGCACATCACCATCTTCGTGGTTTGGAAATATAGTTGCAAGAGCGGGAACACACTCAAAAACTTAAGAACTCTAAATAGAAAGAGACTATTATTTAGAAAATTGGGGTTTCGTCACAACGTAAGGTCAACTGTTCGTAAAACTCTAAGCGCCGGTCGAGATCGTCATCGTTTAACTTATGTATTAAGTGCATGTATTAAGCATTAAGTACTGATGGTATTTTTCGTTTACCAACGAATGTGTAGTCAGTATTAGGTAAGTCTAGTACAGTCCCATGTTCAAAACAGTTTGCTACTACTCTACTTACTGTAGAATGCTTGTGTAAGCTGGCAACTTTTTTCTACGACCATTTAACTAATAAAAAATCAACTTGGAAGATTTAAGTATTTAGCAATATGATGATTGGCACATTAGCAAAAGTGTGTACTCCGACAACTTGATTACAGCCTTTACGATACTAAATGAAAATCGTTTTACGGTTACATAGATTCAGATTATTATCAAGGGAATTATGGACTTTGTGCCGAACTTTGTCAACACAGGTGAAGTAAGCAACACAATAAATAAAACATAAATACCTAAAAATGTGAAACAACTCACTTCGTTCGTGCGCTGAACTTCGCATTCATGGGCAATCGAGAACTTGCCGCACTAGTTGCACATACTATTTTTTATTGCGAATGCGGAATAAATCCCAGTAGAAAATTGGAGTCCAGGGGCAAACTCCCGGTGGGGCTCAGGGGCAAATTCAGTTTTAATATTTCGATTGTGTTTTTTTCGTTTAATTTCAACAACTTTTTTTTTTAATTTCAGCAGTTCACTAATCTGAATTTGCATGTGCAAAGAATAATTTGGGTGCGACAAGTAAACTTGTCGCATCCAAATAACCGTTTGGCACAGAATTTGGTATAAAATGGGCAGACGGTTACTTTTCAACCGTAACAGAGGTTGCAAAGATACTATTTTTGTGCATGAGCAATAAAAAAGATATATTATTCTGATTGAGATTTGCGTAATGCGTATCCCACACCGAGAGAAGTATTTATTTAAAACAATATCAAATCTATTTGTCCCAAATAAATGACAGACCTGGATTTGGCGAAATAAATATAGCAGTTGAATCAAAGAAATCATAGAATTGAAGCATTTATTTGCTCGAAATAAATATATATTTCACCCAAGTATATCCAATTATTTGACTTAAATTAGTATTATTTGAGGTAAATAAACAGTACATTTTTCTTAAACATGTAGCTTAATTCATGCTAGTAAACTAACATTTGCCGCAAACAACTTTATATATTGAGAAGAAGAATAATTTATTTATCTACAGTATACATATATGTTGATCTAGGAATATATTTATTTCACATAAATATATCATTTATTTCTCCTAAATTTATTGATATTGTTAGTAGCAAAATATCGTGCGTTCAACCAAAAAACGACGTCAAGTGAGCCATGAATTGCATCTTATCTCTGTCGCTCAGGTGCGTGGTCCTCATTGACCGACAGAGATGTAATGCAATCCATGACCCACTTTACGCCGTTTTTTGTTGTACGCACGATATTTATTTGCTGTGAAAATAAAATGGGAAGACAATATCGACTCAAAAAGTAAATAAATTTATTTAAAAAGGACTTAAAACATAACACATGAAACATAACATTACTCATAATTAGAATTATTCCTGAAATGTATATATAAACATTAACAAGTTGTATGTCTTGATTTGGAGTGGAGGAACAAGCCACTTCTGAGGTAAAATGAGATGTAGAAGCCACCGAACAGAGTTCGTGCACTGGGTAATATAGACTGGTATATCGTTTCTTTAGCTTTAATTTTCTGAAACAACAAATAATATAAACACTAAATATATAACAAGATTAAACATAAGCATTGCAAATACAATAAGAAACTACCGTCGTGAGCTGTAGTGTTGGAAGGGCTTGTGCGTTTTGACACACATCATGGCACTTTTAGATTAGTTGTTAATTAATTACCTACTACATATTACTACATCTAGTGAATAAAGCGTCTTATTACAATACGTACCTCTCTTTCTGCGTGGATAATAATAATTTCGCCTGGACCCCAGTTTTAAAATTTAGTTACGCCAACGGTTTGTGGTCGAATTTTAAAAAAGCCTCCAAATCTTTCTTCCTCTACAAGTAATTACATGCCACTATTATAAATTGCAATGAAAGATCCAAGACTCACCTATGAATTTGTCTATTAGACTCTCCAGCCCCCATTCGGTTAACTTTTGTCGCATTTGATTATCCATCACAATCACTTCTCACCAGAGCACAAACGACAATGGAAAACCGCAGGAAAATCGTATGGTGTTGCAAAACTGCATAGTCTAAACAAACCTATAAAGACTGAACACGCAGAATCAAAGAACCGTTGTGAATTATAGAAAGAAAAAGACTGTGTATTAAAAGCATAGGTATATTTGTGACAATTAAATTTTATTTCTTTTAAAGAAATGTTGAATTATTGAGAGTATACTATCTATTTATGTGAATTATACAATTCCTGTTCGTTTAAAGTGTTATTTGTTTGCAACAAATAAATTATATTTCTTTCAAATGAAGTTAAGCAATTTGACCATTCACTTGAAAGAACTAAAATTATAATAAGGTGGCAAACAAAGTAACTGCTAGACAATTAAACTAGATTTTGGACAATGTTTTGATATTCTGGGACACCATTTACTTGCCTCAAAATACCATTTTCTCTCAGTGCATTTAGCAATCTTTCTTATTCTTATCTGTATGATCCAAATTCTATAATTCTATCCATTTCTCCAGTCCCTGAAGTTGAAGCTCAAAATATTCCCTGTGCTTTATACTTAATATTGGTTATTTCTGATCGAACGACCCTAATTTCAAAATTTGGCATTTTAACGACTTGAAAAAAAGCAACAAAATGCAATTCTGCTACTCTGACTTCTCAAAGCTCAAAAACTAACTAAAATATTCTCATTCAGTGCTAAACACCAGAAATAGCCGTCCTCAGTAGCCGAACTCAGAACACCAGTCCTTCTACCGAAGAGAATTGAGAATTTGAAATATTAAATATTTAAACTGTGAAATCCTGTGAAACTTAAAGGTTGTACCTATTAATCCAAAGATCTGAAAATCTACCAAGCCAAAAACATAGTAGGTACATAAATTAAAAGTTCGTCACTCTGAACACTTAAGAACCTAAGATTAATCAGATGAGAAGAGCTCTTAGACCTGAAACATGGGGATTTAAGAACCTCAATGTTTAGAAATAGGATTCCTGCAATTCTGAAAACCTGCAAATATGCTCAACAAGCCCAGAACCTGCGGACCTGAAAACCCGAAAACCCTAAACTTTGAAGTAAAGGTTGTAAATTTAATGTATTAAGAGAACTTAAAAGAGCACCAAGCACTGTAAACTGTAATCTATAAACTGAAAGTTCGTAACTGTGAAAACCTGAAAACCTAAAATTAATCAGCCCAAACATGATGACTTAAAGGCCTGAAAGTTTAGAAATAGAATTCCTAAAAGTCTGAAAACCTTCAAATGTAAAAACATGAGAACCTGAAAACCTAAAAGTTCAAACTTTAAAATATGGAATCTAAAAATTTGAAAATCTGAAAGCTTCACAAATTGAGAAGCGTTACAACTAAAAACATGAGAACCAAAAAAAAAAACTGAAATTTGGCAACATAACCCGACAATAAAAGAACTTAAGAATTGCAACAACCTGAAATCCATAGCAGCCTGAAAATTTGAGACCTCAAGAACTTGGCTGGGCATAAAAATCTGAGAAACTGAAAGCTTGGGAACTCGAGAACATGAAAGCCTCAAAGCTGGACATTCTGAGAATCTGAAAATTTAAGAACTTTACACATTGAAACACTTATTGACAATCTGAGATCCTGATCATTCCTAGCACTAAAAATCCAGTTTTGTGCTTTTCAGTTCAATGAATGAGAATTATTGAATTATACAGGGTGGCGGCAATAAGGTTAGCTTCCCAAAAATGCGAGACCAATTAGGGCCAAAATTGAACAATAATACAAAGAAGGCACTTTTGTAAAGTGAAATTTGGAACCTCTGATATAATTAATCTATATTATATAAAAATGAATCGCCGTTCGTATGTCACGCTAAAACTCAAAAACGACTTTACCGATTTGAATACATTTTTTTTTAAACCAGAAGAATGTTCTTAAATCCAGGTGGAGTAAATTTAAATTAAAATTTAAATATATCTAAGTCGAACTCCACAAACTTTAATAACTGTAAAATTACTAATGGAACATGTTTCGGCAGAACACTTCTGCCATCATCATCATATAAATCATAATTTTTTATATTCTTTAAGGGCTGATGATGGCAGAAGTGTTCTGCCGAAACATGTTCCATTAGTAATTTCACAGTTATTAAAGTTTGTGGAGTTCCACTTAGATATATTTAAATTTTAATATTTTGTTTTGTTTTGTTCGACATAATCCAGGGATGGTTTAAAACTATTTTTTACATAGACAAGGGGGCCACGGGGGCCCCCCTTGGACTGGACCGATTTTTCGGGTCGACTGAATTTTAACTGATTTTTTTTAATATTTGGTAGGTATAAGAATAGGTGGTAAACCATTTTTCATATAGAAATGGGGGCCCAGGGGGGCTCCTTGGGCTGGAGCAATTTTTCGGGTCGACCGATTCTTATGATTTTTTTTATATTTGGTAGGTATGGGAATAAGTTGCAAAGTATTTTTTACATTGGACATGGGGCCCAGGGGGGCCCATTGGGCTGGACCGATTTTTATGATCTTTAATTTCTCATACATTTTGTATGGAATCCGTATATAACGCCATCTTTGATACATGACAGAAACGAAAATTAACATGGCGTTGTGTACATTATCCTTTTATAAAAAAATAAATTTGCTAATAAGTTGCCACAACATTTATTGATTCTGAGGCGGTACAAAGTTCGCCGGGTCAGCTAGTAACTACAATAATAATTAACCTACTACAACCAACATAATATTCTCATTCATTTACTATAGAGCAACCCTAATGTGTCAATTTAGGCTGTTGTCAAAAACACAAAACAAAAGATCTCAAAAGTATTACTTCTGGGAGTGCATAAGATACACTGTCTTTTTTTTTTGCTACTCATACTGTAAAGTTCCGCCATGTTGAAGACATCCTGTATATTTTTAACTGCACTCGATGCTATTTTCTGAATTGTTGGTATTTTATGTACTCTTTACATGCTTACCGTTTTCAAGTTATTTGCATTTCTTTCCGGTTTTATCATTTCTATCCTTTATAGTTTTAAATTTCAGTTATCTACGAGATCCGTTTATTCTGTGCATTATAAATACTTTACTCATATTAACGTCCATTTACGATATGCAATTGCCCATTTATAATACAAATAATCCCAAAAAATTACTTCTTAAGAATGGCGTTGGACTTCGACGAACCACGCGAATTTCAAACCTAGCGTAAAATAGGAGAATCATTATTTTCTTCACGTTAGGAGAGAGAATAAAAGTTTCAGTTAATGCACGACCACTTAGTGCTACAATGTCAGCAGCTATTGAGACTTTGGCAGAGTGCAATAAAGAAATTCCAGCTGAAGCTATTAAAACCGCGAATTTTATTTCAGATGTTAACGACTTATTTGACAGGTTTAGTTCAAGCAACATTAAAATCGATGATTATAATCCTCGGTTTACGTGTTCATTAACCACGCATAACCTCTCCGTGCCGACAGTGTTGAAAAAATGCGGAAGAAAAACGAGCAAGTTTAATTTAAAGAAACGTTCCATTTGCAGATAAATCAAATATAGAGGGTGTCATCGACGAGTTGTCAGAAATTTTAAACACATGTTCGCAAAAGGCCTATAAATCAATTGGCACACAACCAAAAATAAAAATTTGAAAAAAAAAGTTTAACAGTTGTTTGGAAAAGACACACTTTAAAACCACGTTGAGCGATGACACGTTGAGCCCTGACGCACTCTCGGAAAAATCCACTGCATTTTGTTGGATGTGTTCGGCGACTCGAAAAACTGCTTCGCAGTTCTTCCACAGTGTCTATGGGGTATCTGTGCTTGAAGTAGTAATTCCAGCAGGTCACGGAGGAATGTAAAATAAGTTTCACCGGTCGGGTTCACTATCCCGGCCCACACATCAACACGAAACAGTCTTTGAAAATGACTCTCACATCAACCACTCGGATGCCGTAAACGAATACTGAACTAGTTGGAGTTCATAGAGATATGATAGTCTTTCTTCACGTTAGAATAATGAGGGAAATGTATCAATTTTCCCTTCAATTTCAATGCTGCTAACAGCAATGTCAAGCTGCATCAATCATATAAACCAGGAACAATTTGTTTAATCTAACAGTCTGTTGGGTCAAGAAAGCATGCCGTGATTTTGATCATGATGTATGTTATTTAATAAAAAAATACTTACTGGTTCCGTTCTGAGGTGTGTCAATGCTTTTCCAATAATAATTACTGTTGGCAGTTTGATTTAAACAGGAAGCTGTAGAAATTCTTGTAGCAATAAGCGTCCTATTTCATTTGTAATTGTTTTAATAAGCTTCTCGTTTCAGCATATTTATTCCATTTTAGGTAGTTAATAGAAACTGAATTGAGTCATAATGTATCCAATTAGAGCCAAATTGACAAGTCGACTCTGTCGATGAGTCACTAATAACTTCGAATTTTTTTTTATTTATATTTACTGCACAGGAATTTAAAATTTATTGGATTGAAGGCGCAGATGTGTCCAAGGAAACTGAAAATCGCTTTCTGTAACTAAAAGATGTTTTAAAGAACCAAAAACTCATTTAACCACATACATTTTTTTGTCATTTAATTACACCAGATCATTTGTTGGGACCAAATCACGTCGATTACACCCACCGTCCGTATTTAATAATCCCTTCGAATTTCACGGCTAAACCCATCAATTTTTTTCACCGTTTTAATAAATTCTTTTCGACAGCAATCAAAATTAGATTTGTCGGGAGATTACCAACCCGAAACAGGCTTCATTCCGGCCATTAATGCGCCTTTTCAATTTAAATTCTAATTTAGTGAGCCTACATTGTTTTATAAATTAGATACAGGTAAACCACCGTTATAACAAACAACCTCGTTAATGCCTCAATAATAGATGAGTCGGAACCGATCGGGAAATTGCGTTTTCCGAACGCATTATCGTCAAATTGAGATTTTCATCGTCGGGGTTAAATAATAATTAATCCACTTAAATTAATCGAACGGGCATTAAACATTTAACGGCAATTTGCCGCGATTAGAGGAGTTTCGCTCAAAACTTCCTTCCGGTCGGAGCGGGGACAGTAGGGATCTGTCGTAGCCGAGCCGCAAACCAACGGCGGGGTTTAGCTACCGCTCGGCAGAGGGCGCTTTAGGCTCCGAATTAAAAGTCGGATGAGTTTAAAACGTCGACCTCCAATTTGTTCTGTTTTTTTATGAGCATTCAAAACTTTACGATCTTTTTTAGTTAAATAATTACGTTGTAAAGGAATGGTCTCCGGATTAGCATATCGTTGAAAACGTCTAAACAAGGACCGTAAAATCATCAAAACTGGACTATAAAATCATAACAGTAATAAAAAATACATAAAGCAATAACGATTTATAATATAAATTAGTAAAACGATCCGAATTTAAAGTTTATTGGAAATAAATCTTTCCCAGAAAGTCATGCTGGATAATTAGTTCTTCGTTCTTCGTCTGATATCTTCATATCATATTTTTTCTTCGATTCTGCCACGGTTAATTGGGTCTTTTGTCGGTGACTCGTTAAGGTCTGGAATGGCTCTATCGATGGTAAAAACTCGATAATTCTGGAATAATTGGGGCCGGCCGAGTGATGGAAGCTGATTTCGAGGAGAATCGTCCGGTGGTGTACACACATGGTCATATTTAATGCATGAGAAGGAATGCGCAGATGGGGCAGACGGATATTTGGATAATTGGAGGTTGGGCAATGTAAAGCAGTACGAAGAGTTTTTATTGTTCAGTGTGAAGCGGTAATAAGATGTTTGGGAACACATAGGTGTTGCCAGAAAGTGTTTTAGCACATGAGGAGATACATTGAACTTATATTGATACATTGAACAATAGATACACAAAGGTAAACCCAAGTAGAGGTATAAACGTTTGTCTAAATAAATATTACAAGAACTTCGTGTTAATAAAACCATTAAATATCAATACTCTAACTCTTAGAAATAAAAAAAAATCGGTTTGTAGGTCTTAGTATCCATCAGAAAACGTCCATTCTGAGACAAACTTAAAAAGGTTTTCTGCATCCCATAGCCGAAAGTCGGTCTTCCCGGCCGCGTAACGCTCCAGGAACAGCCGCTTTTGTGGCCCACTTGATCAGTAAAAACCCCGTTTTTTTTGTGGAATCTGGCAGACCAGGAATACTGAGTCTCGGCAAGGAGATGAAGAAAAATAATATACGACAGGTGGCCAAAAACAATACACCAAAGATTTTTCAAATTAAATGTAAATTACACTATAATTTGCAGAAATGTTAAAAGGAGTAGATGAAAAAGTAATTTTTCACAAATCAGAAAAATTAAACGGGAATAATATCGATGAATCAAAGTGGAGTAAATTTAAATTAAAGTTTAAAATTATTGAAGTCAAATTTCTTTGAGTGTATTGAAACTATTGGACCTTAGTGTAAACGCCGAGCGCCAGCCGAGTTTCGGGACCGGTCGCAATATACTTTTCAAATTTTACCCCCTTGGTAGTTTAGTGTATGTAGAATTCAAAAACGTTGTTTTTACTATTTGTATTTCTACTTCTTTTTCTTCTCTCATGTGTATATAATTATATATATAATCATCAGTAGGTATGTTCTTGTATGTCGAAATCCTCATTTAGTTTCTTATTGTTGTATATAAAAAAAAACTTTTTGTTTTCACTTCCAATTAATTTAAATGCAATATGAATTTTAGGTTGCATGGTCTAATCCATCATCACTCCGTAAATACCCACAGTTATTTCGGTTCCTTTACTTCAAAACATGACGGCTCGTTCTAATTTAGAGTTTGGACTTGGGTGAAATTTTATTAATAACTAGCTGATCCGGCGAACTTTGTACCGCCTCAGAATCAATAAATGTTGTGTTAACTTATTAGCTGAATGAAATTCAGTTTTTTTCAAAGGATAATGCACACAACGCCATACAAAATGTATGAAAAAAAATGTTTCGTTTATTTATCCGATGTTTTAATAGTTCTTCGCCCCCGAAAAAGATCAATCAATCAAATTTGTATGTGAGTCTCCGCGCAACAGAAGTGCAACTTTGGAGTTTACATAAATGATTCATACATCATGTTGTCTCTGCAGAAAAAAATACATACATCTAGTTACATGGAGAACTTTGATGTTCAAAGCTTACTGGATGTAACTAATATCGGATATATTGTGGTAAAGAATCTACAGATTTCAAATGATTTTCTTTTACGTACTTATGCTTCAGGGCCGAGTATTTGGTCCGTTATCAACTCAAATTATCAATTCAAACAATCCGGAATAATGAAAACAAGAATTATCCGAATTATACAATAATATGAATTACCGAATGCTGACTTTTGAAATAGTTTACAAAGTTGCTTAAAATTTCGTTAATGTCTTACGTACCCAATGGACGTTTTGCCCGTTCTATAGGAGACAATTTCAGAATTTGTTAGGAATTTCTAGTTTCCCAGTTTTCAGGATTTATAGTCCACAAGTTCTGAATTCGGTCCAACAACACAAATTCATTTAGAAGGGATTTTTAAGTGAAGAAATTCCACCTGTCAATGTTTTAATTCCTGAATTTAAAAATTCAAGATTTCATTGATTCAAAATGTTGCAAATTCGAAAATCAGATTTAAAAAATTTAGTAATTCATATTTTACAAATTCACTATTTCTACAAATTAAAATTGCAGTAAAAATGCAGACCGTTAAGATTTTGACCGTTTGATATTAAAAATTCACCAATTCAAAATGTGAGAGCTTAAAATTGCAAAATTTCTAAATTCCGGATTCAAAATCTATAATTATTGTGAATTCAGGATTTCGATTGTCCAACGCACAAATTGATTTAAAAGAGCAGGAACGGGTAGTCGATTAAATTTGGAAAATTAACGAATTTAAGACGACTTAAAATTTGCGAATTCCAAATGCAGAAATCAATATTTCGACCATTAAAAAATCAGGAATTCAACACGTGTGGTTTAAAATATTTCCGAATTTCTGAATTCGGATCTTTCGCTATTCAAAATCTGGAATTCCCTAATTCAAGATTTCTAAGCTCTATCAAGTTTTGGAATTCCACCCGTCCAAAATTCAGGATTCATAAATTCAAAATTTCATTTATTCAGAATGTTGCAAATTCGCGAATTCAATATATTACCCAGCTTCACAAAATTCAGTAATTCATATTTTACAAATTCAGGATTTCTACAAATTAAAATTGCAATAAAAATGCAGAAAGTTAAGATTTTGACCGTTTGATATCAAAAATTCACCAATTCAAAATGTGAGTGCCTAAAATTGCAAAATTTCTGAATTCCGGATTCAAAATCTACAATTATTGTGAATTCAGGATTTCGATTGTCCAACGCACAAATTGATTCAAAAGAGCAGGAACGGGTAGTCGATTAAATTTGGAAAATTTACGAATCTAAGACAACTTAAAATTTACGAATTCCAAATGCAGAAATCAATATTTGGACCATTAAAAAATCAGGAATTCAACACGTGTGGTTTAAAATTTCCGAATTTCTGAATTCGGATCTTTCGCTATTCAAAATCTGGAATTCCCTAATTCAAGATTTCTAAACTCCATCAAGTTTTGGAATTCCACCCGTCCAAAATTCAGGATTCATAAATTCAAAATTTCATTTATTCAGAATGTTGCAAATTCGCGAATTCAATATATTACCCAGCTTCACAAAATTCAGTAATTCATATTTTACAAATTCAGGATTTCTACAAATTAAAATTGCAATAAAAATGCAGAAAGTTAAGATTTTGACCGTTTGATATCAAAAATTCACCAATTCAAAATGTGAGTGCTTAAAATTGCAAAATTTCTGAATTCCGGATTCAAAATCTACAATTATTGTGAATTCAGGATTTCGATTGTCCAACGCACAAATTGATTCAAAAGAGCAGGAACGGGTAGTCGATTAAATTTGGAAAATTTACGAATCTAAGACAACTTAAAATTTACGAATTCCAAATGCAGAAATCAATATTTGGACCATTAAAAAATCAGGAATTCAACACGTGTGGTTTAAAATTTCCGAATTTCTGAATTCGGATCTTTCGCTATTCAAAATCTGGAATTCCCTAATTCAAGATTTCTAAACTCCATCAAGTTTTGGAATTCCACCCGTCCAAAATTCAGGATTCATAAATTCAAAATTTCATTTATTCAGAATGTTGCAAATTCGCGAATTCAATATATTACCCAGCTTCACAAAATTCAGTAATTCATATTTTACAAATTCAGGATTTCTACAAATTAAAATTGCAATAAAAATGCAGAAAGTTAAGATTTTGACCGTTTGATATCAAAAATTCACCAATTCAAAATGTGAGTGCTTAAAATTGCAAAATTTCTGAATTCCGGATTCAAAATCTACAATTATTGTGAATTCAGGATTTCGATTGTCCAACGCACAAATTGATTCAAAAGAGCAGGAACGGGTAGTCGATTAAATTTGGAAAATTTACGAATTTAAGACAACTTAAAATTTACGAATTCCAAATGCAGAAATCAATATTTCGACCATTAAAAAATCAGGAATTCAAAATGTGTGGTTTAAAATTTCCGAATTTCTGAATTCGCATCTTTCGCTATTCAAAATCCGGAATTTCCTAATTCAACATTTCTAAGCTCCATCAAGTTTTGGAATTCCACCCGTCCAAAATTCAATTTCCCAGCTTTACAAAATTCAGTAATTCATATTTTACAAATTCAGGATTTCTAGAAATTAAAATTGCAATAAAAATGCAGAAAGTTAAAATTTTGACCGTTTGATATCAAAAATTCACCAATTCAAAATGTGAGTGCTTAAAATTGCAAAATTTCTAAATTCCGGATTCAAAATCTACAATTATTGTGAATTCAGGATTTCGATTGTCCAACGCACGAATTGATTTAAAAGAGAAGGAACGGGTAGTCGATTAAATTTGGAAAATTAACGAATTTAAGGCAACTTAAAAATTGCGAATTCCAAATGCAGAAATCAATATTTCGACCATTAAAAAATCAGGAATTCAAGACGTGTGGTTTAAAATTTCCGAATTCCTGAATTCGCATCTTTCGCTATTCAAAATCCGGAATTTCCTAATTCAACATTTCTAAGCTCCATCAAGTTTTGGAATTCCACCCGTCCAAAATTCAATTTCCCAGCTTTACAAAATTCAGTAATTCATATTTTACAAATTCAGGATTTCTACAAATTAAAATTGCAATAAAAATGCAGAATGTTAAGATTTTGACCGTTTGACATCAAAAATTCATCAATTCAAAATGTGAGTGCTTAAAATTGCAAAATTTCTAAATTCTGTATTCAAAATCTACAATTATTGTGAATTCAGGATTTCGATTGTCCAACGCACAAATTGATTTAAAAGACAAGGAACGGGTAGTCGATTAAATTTGGAAAATTAACGAATTTAAAACAACTTAAAATTTGCGAATTCCAAATGCAGAAATCAATATTTCGACCATTAAAAAATCAGGAATTCAAGACGTGTGGTTTAAAATTTAAGAATTTCTGAATTCGGATCTTTCGCTATTCAAAATCTGGAATTTCCTAATTTAAGATTTCTAAGCTCCATCAAGTTTTGGAATTCCACCCGTCCAAAATTCAGGATTCAAAAATTCAAAATTTCATTTATTCAGAATGTTGCAAATTCGCGAATTTAATATATTACCCAGCTTCACAAAATTCAGTAATTCATATTTTACAAATTCAGGATTTCTACAAATTAAAATTGCAATAAAAATGCAGAAAGTTAAGATTTTGACCGTTTGATATCAAAAATTCACCAATTCAAAATGTGAGTGCATAAAATTGCAAAATTTCTAGATTCCGGATTCAAAATCTACAATTGTTGTGAATTCAGGATTTCGATTGTCCAACGCACAAATTGATTTAAAAGAGCAGGAACGGGTAGTCGATTAAATTTGGAAAATTAACGAATTTAAGACAACTTAAAATTTGCGAATTCCAAATGCAAAAATCAATATTTCGACCATTAAAAAATCAGGAATTCAAGACGTGTGGTTTAAATTTTAAGAATTTCTGAATTCAGATCTTTCGCTATTCAAAATCTGGAAGTTCCTAATTCAAGATTTCTAAGCTCCATCAAGTTTTGGAATTCCACCCGTCCAAAATTCAGGATTCATAAATTCAAAATTTCATCTATTCAGAATGTTGCAAATTCGCGAATTCAATATATTACCCAGCTTTACAAACTTCAGTAATTCATATTTTACAAATTCAGGATTTTTACAAATTAAAATTGCAATAAAAATGCAGAAAGTTAAAATTTTGACCATTTGATATCAAAAATTCACCAATTCAAAATGTGAGTGCTTAAAATTGCAAAATTTCTAAATTCTGTATTCAAAATCTACAATTATTGTGAATTCAGGATTTCGATTGTCCAACGCACAAATTGATTTAAAAGACAAGGAACGGGTAGTCGATTAAATTTGGAAAATTAACGAATTTAAAACAACTTAAAATTTGCGAATTCCAAATGCAGAAATCAATATTTCGACCATTAAAAAATCAGGAATTCAAGACGTGTGGTTTAAAATTTAAGAATTTCTGAATTCGGATCTTTCGCTATTCAAAATCTGGAATTTCCTAATTTAAGATTTCTAAGCTCCATCAAGTTTTGGAATTCCACCCGTCCAAAATTCAGGATTCAAAAATTCAAAATTTCATTTATTCAGAATGTTGCAAATTCGCGAATTTAATATATTACCCAGCTTCACAAAATTCAGTAATTCATATTTTACAAATTCAGGATTTCTACAAATTAAAATTGCAATAAAAATGCAGAAAGTTAAGATTTTGACCGTTTGATATCAAAAATTCACCAATTCAAAATGTGAGTGCATAAAATTGCAAAATTTCTAGATTCCGGATTCAAAATCTACAATTGTTGTGAATTCAGGATTTCGATTGTCCAACGCACAAATTGATTTAAAAGAGCAGGAACGGGTAGTCGATTAAATTTGGAAAATTAACGAATTTAAGACAACTTAAAATTTGCGAATTCCAAATGCAAAAATCAATATTTCGACCATTAAAAAATCAGGAATTCAAGACGTGTGGTTTAAAATTTCTGAATTTCTGAATTCGCATCTTTCGCTATTCAAAATCCGGAATTTCCTAATTCAACATTTCTAAGCTCCATCAAGTTTTGGAATTCCACCCGTCCAAAATTCAGGATTCATAAATTCAAAATTTCATCTATTCCGAATGTTGCAAATTTGCGAATTCATTATATTACCCAGCTTTACAAAATTCAGTAATTCATATTTTACAAATTCAGGATTTCTACAAATTAAAATTGCAATAAAAATGCAGAATGTTAAGATTTTGACCGTTTGACATCAAAAATTCATCAATTCAAAATGTGAGTGCTTAAAATTGCAAAATTTCTAAATTCTGTATTCAAAATCTACAATTATTGTGAATTCAGGATTTCGATTGTCCAACGCACAAATTGATTTAAAAGACAAGGAACGGGTGGTCGATTAAATTTGGAAAATTAACGAATTTAAAACAACTTAAAATTTGCGAATTCCAAATGCAGAAATCAATATTTCGACTATTAAAAAATCAGGAATTCAACACGTGTGGTTTAAAATTTCCGAATTTCTGAATTCGGATCTTTCGCTATTCAAAATCTGGAATTCCCTAATTCAAGATTTCTAAACTCCATCAAGTTTTGGAATTCCACCCGTCCAAAATTCAGGATTCATAAATTCAAAATTTCATTTATTCAGAATGTTGCAAATTCGCGAATTCAATATATTACCCAGCTTCACAAAATTCAGTAATTCATATTTTACAAATTCAGGATTTCTACAAATTAAAATTGCAATAAAAATGCAGAAAGTTAAGAATTTGACCGTTTGACATCAAAAATTCATCAATTCAAAATGTGAGTGCTTAAAATTGCAACATTTCTAAATTCTGTATTCAAAATCTACAATTATTGTGAATTCAGGATTTCGATTGTCCAACGCACAAATTGATTTAAAAGACAAGGAACGGGTGGTCGATTAAATTTGGAAAATTAACGAATTTAAAACAACTTAAAATTTGCGAATTCCAAATGCAGAAATCAATATTTCGACCATTAAAAAATCAGGAATTCAAGACGTGTGGTTTAAAATTTAAGAATTTCTGAATTCGGATCTTTCGCTATTCAAAATCTGGAATTTCCTAATTTAAGATTTCTAAGCTCCATCAAGTTTTGGAATTCCACCCGTCCAAAATTCAGGATTCAAAAATTCAAAATTTCATTTATTCAGAATGTTGCAAATTCGCGAATTTAATATATTACCCAGCTTCACAAAATTCAGTAATTCATATTTTACAAATTCAGGATTTCTACAAATTAAAATTGCAATAAAAATGCAGAAAGTTAAGATTTTGACCGTTTGATATCAAAAATTCACCAATTCAAAATGTGAGTGCATAAAATTGCAAAATTTCTAAATTCCGGATTCAAAATCTACAATTGTTGTGAATTCAGGATTTCGATTGTCCAACGCACAAATTGATTTAAAAGAGCAGGAACGGGTAGTCGATTAAATTTGGAAAATTAACGAATTTAAGACAACTTAAAATTTGCGAATTCCAAATGCAAAAATCAATATTTCGACCATTAAAAAATCAGGAATTCAAGACGTGTGGTTTAAATTTTAAGAATTTCTGAATTCAGATCTTTCGCTATTCAAAATCTGGAAGTTCCTAATTCAAGATTTCTAAGCTCCATCAAGTTTTGGAATTCCACCCGTCCAAAATTCAGGATTCATAAATTCAAAATTTCATCTATTCAGAATGTTGCAAATTCGCGAATTTAATATATTACCCAGCTTCACAAAATTCAGTAATTCATATTTTACAAATTCAGGATTTCTACAAATTAAAATTGCAATAAAAATGCAGAAAGTTAAAATTTTGACCGTTTGATATCAAAAATTCACCAATTCAAAATGTGAGTGCTTAAAATTGCAAAATTTCTAAATTCCGGATTCAAAATCTACAATTATTGTGAATTCAGGATTTCGATTGTCCAACGCACGAATTGATTTAAAAGAGGAGGAACGGGTAGTCGATTAAATTTGGAAAATTAACGAATTTAAGGCAACTTAAAATTTGCGAATTCCAAATGCAGAAATCAATATTTCGACCATTAAAAAATCAGGAATTCAAGACGTGTGGTTTAAAATTTCCGAATTTCTGAATTCGCATCTTTCGCTATTCAAAATCCGGAATTTCCTAATTCAACATTTCTAAGCTCCATCAAGTTTTGGAATTCCACCCGTCCAAAATTCAGGATTCATAAATTCAAAATTTCATCTATTCCGAATGTTGCAAATTTGCGAATTCATTATATTACCCAGCTTTACAAAATTCAGTAATTCATATTTTACAAATTCAGGATTTCTACAAATTAAAATTGCAATAAAAATGCAGAATGTTAAGATTTTGACCGTTTGACATCAAAAATTCATCAATTCAAAATGTGAGTGCTTAAAATTGCAAAATTTCTAAATTCTGTATTCAAAATCTACAATTATTGTGAATTCAGGATTTCGATTGTCCAACGCACAAATTGATTTAAAAGACAAGGAACGGGTGGTCGATTAAATTTGGAAAATTAACGAATTTAAAACAACTTAAAATTTGCGAATTCCAAATGCAGAAATCAATATTTCGACCATTAAAAAATCAGGAATTCAAGACGTGTGGTTTAAAATTTAAGAATTTCTGAATTCGGATCTTTCGCTATTCAAAATCCGGAATTTCCTAATTCAAGATTTCTAAGCTCCATCAAGTTTTGGAATTCCACTCGTCCAAAATTCAGGATTCATAAATTCAAAATTTCATTTATTCAGAATGTTGCAAATTCGCGAATTCAATATATTACCCAGCTTTACAAAATTCAGAAATTCATGTTTTACAAATTCAGGATTTCTACAAATTAAAATTGCAATAAAAATGCAGAAAGTTAAGATTTTGACCGTTTGATATCACAAATTCACCAATTCAAAATGTGAGTGCTTAAAATAGCAAAATTTCTGAATTCCGGATTCAAAATCTACAATTGTTGTGAATTCAGGATTTCGATTGTCCAACGCACAAATTGATTTAAAAGAGCAGGAACGGGTAGTCGATTAAATCTGGAAAATTAAAGAATTTAAGACAACTTAAAATTTGCGAATTCCAGAATTTGCGAATTATATAATTTTTTATATTCTTTAAGGGCTGATGATGGCAGAAGTATTCTGCCGAAACATGTACCATTAGTAATCTTACAGTTATTAAAGTTTGTGGAGTTCGACATAGATATATTTAAATTTTAATTTAAATTTACTCCACTTGGATTTAAGAACATTCTTCTTGTTTATAAATTTGGAAAAGACGGATTTAAGACGTGCAAAATTCAAATTTCCAAATTCTTGAATTTACAAAATCAGAATTTCCACAACTTAAAATTTGCAAATTCCAAATGCAGAAATCAATATTATTTGAAATTTAAAAAAATCAGGAATTCAAGACGTGTGATTTAAATCTCCGAATTTCTGAATTCGGAGCTTTCACGATTCAAATCTGGAATTTCCTAATTCAAGATTTCTAAGCTCTAGCAAGTTATCCAAAATTCAATTTCAAGATTTCATCTATTCAGAATGTTGCACATTGGGGAATTCAAGAATTTCGACTCAATTTGTCCAAATTCTGGAATTAAAATATTACACATTCACAATTTCCACAATTTAAAATATTTTGGACATAGATGAGCACAGTAACACAGTAAGTCAGCTATACAAGAAAAGAATCCTAGTAAATTAAATAATACATTTTATATTAAAATGGGAATAATTACATTGCAAAATAAGACTGTTAAATTCAGTAAGTAAGTCCTCCTGTAAGTTGTGGTATTACTTGGAGTACGTTGTGATAGTAACCCTTCAGGGAGCAACTTCACGGTAGGCCGTTCAATGAAAAGATTTTTGCCTCAATAGTTTCATTGTAGTCTTTGTTACTATTATGTTACAATTTATTGTTAGGATAATATGAACTTGACAGTGAACGGATCGAAGAATTATCCTAAATATTATCGTAATAATAATTAGTATAGTTGGGGTATTAACTAATTTTAAAAACACAATGGATGTTGGTTTTTCGTTTGGAAAAATGGAATTGTTTACTTTTTGTTTTTATGTTCCTGAAAGCTAAACAGAGATTTTGCATTTTTGCTCCGGTATTCATACTAACAATTATTTTGTTTCACAGCATAAAAGTAAATTTAAATGTACACCATTTACGAATGAACAGCAAATTGAGGTGCACTCATGAAAAAATTCCGAGAGTGGAATTATGAAAAAACGTTCATTTCATTTTTGCGTTTTAATTCAGCACGAAAACAATGGATAAATAACATTCCTGAAAAATGTTTGTGTTGCAACCACTGAAATAGCAACAAAAATGTACCCAATATTTAATGTACCTAACACTAAAATGGTGAAATTATTATTACCGTATGACTGACAAAATTATTCGTGAACAGAATTTGAAAAATAATACATCTAAATAATACAACCACACTCCTCTCATTGTCCCGTTCGTCGAACACTTGCCTGTCAATCCCATTACACCATTTATACCATTGATGCCAATCTCTCGAAATGATTGTCATCGCATTGATCACCACTTACCTGCTAAACGACCCAATAAATACCGTTTATCTTCCTCGAGCCTCACTCGAGGTCAAAACTCCCAAAATAAAACGCCAACCCCAAGCAGGTAGAGAGGTTGATTGGACACGTCAAGTCGGATCGCTTCCGGTTCATCGATACCGGCCCATCGACCGGAAGAAATGGTAATTTTTATGTAACCCATCAGGACACACTTTGTGCGATCTAATCTCGTCGGATGGATGTAATGAATAAATTATTTTTGATAAACGGACGTTATTTGCATTCGTTGAAGAGGTGGAGGGGGAAGAAAACACGAAACGGGTGGTACATTTTATTGTGATCGATGATGGGTCCTGCAGGTGATTCGCCATCGTCCGTCGCGGTGGTGGCTGAAACGAAAAAAAGTTGACAATTAGTTCGGTGTGAACGGGGAATTTGTTGTTTTAATCGTGGGACGGGCAGATGTGGAGGTAATGGGACAGTTTACGACCACGTGGATGGGTACTAATTGTTGGTGGAGGACGCACATAAATTTTACGGGTGGTGAACATGGAAAAGTTGTAGGTTGTAGATGTTGTGTAATTAATAAAAGGAAAGGTGGCACCCTGAACACTAGCTTCGAAATTGGACTTTTATTTTAGGTGTTCAAATCTAAACATTATAAGCAAGATATTGTCTCTTGTTATACTTATGAAGTGTTCTTCTGAAATTCAAATACGTTATTTCTGAAGGAACAGTATAAATGACATATCGGTCCTTCTATTTTCCGAGATACCCAACTGCTATCGCCTCTTCCTCAACCTCCGCGCCGTCCTGGCAGGTCGGCCAACTGTCGCTTCCGCGGCGGCCCTAATAAATCACATTGTCTGAGAGAGGGTTGCCGGAACCGTCGTCGTATTCAAATCGTCTCTCCGCACAACAGTTGTGCGACCCTCGAAGACGCAACGGCGACCTCTCCGAATCCCATTTTTTATCATCTCGGCATAATTGAAATTACCAACCCTTTTGTGCCGGCAACAAAGACGTCGCTACCTGAGCCAGGAGAGGGTTGCTCGCTAGACACTCAGCGCTCGGACGCGAGGTTAGAGAGCATATGCAAAGGAGTCAGCAGGTAGTAAAGACGACATCTGCATACGGAAGGGTCGGGTTACGGGGCCCAAGGGGCGCGATGTGAGAATTCTTTGGGACAGGTAACGAACGGATTGTGAAAAATGATAAATTATTATGTGAATGGGACCCGCAGTCGCGGCCTTATTTAAATATCATTCAGAAACTGTCAAACGCCCCGAGGGAAGAAATTTGCATGCCGGGACTGAATAGAGAGTACCTGGACGAGGCCGTTACGGGTTCACACGGAAGGGTTGAAAAAGTCGAATGAGGATGGACAGGGAAAGTGAAAACCGGGAAATTTGATAGTCAAAACAAAATACTGCAGTGTTGATCGGCACGAGCAAACGGGCTCAAGTGATATTTTTTTTCGCTATTGTCTTTACCGTTTACACTACCAGTTATCCCAATCTGCAGGTCTTCAATTTGTGTTAGTTCTTCTTTTGCTTTATGTTTTAGTTATTTAATAATTTCTCGTTTGAATTTAATCTTTTGATTTTCACTGCACTTTGAAGATATTGACAACAATTACGACAGTTCATTATTTTCTCAAAAATTAATTGTCATCGAACCTGTGATTGTTACAAAATATCAAGGAACAATAGAAATTGTGGATTATAATTATAGAGAATTGTACGCCGCCAGACTTACAACACTTAACCCCTTGCCACAAAAGTCGAGAAAGAAATACGAGTTAAGTTACAAAACTTTCATGGATTGGCGCAGCACCAAGAACACGAATTCATTCTCCTAAAATGTTCTCTTGGCGTATTTCTCCGGACTCAAATCCTCTTCATTATGGTCTCAATATTCTATGCTAAGATCTACTATGTGCATTCACAACAATATTAATATTGAAACCTATCATAAGTTACGTGCATTTTTAAACAGAAAATCCGAGGGCTAGCAGGCTATAAAATCAAAAACATTTACTCCCAATGAAATTGATGCATTTTTATGCAAAGCTCCAGATGAAATATATCTTGCATCACAGGTAAGATATCAACTTGTTAATAATAATATACTGTCAGGATATTTTTTAAGGTTGCTCTTATAATGGGCATTATGGATGCTGGCAGGACCACTCGAATTTTATAATCTTGTCGACCGATAATTTTTTTCTAAACTATCAAAAAGGCAACTGCACTTCTCAAAATATAGGTGTCAACAAGATATCCAAAATGGGGCGAGAAATAGCCAACTATTTAATACTACCGGAAGCTGAAAAGTATATTGGACACAGTTTCCGAAGATCATCAGCTACAATACCAGAAGATGCAGGTGCCGATATAACGGCTTTGAAAAGACATGGTGGATGGAAGCCCACATCAGTAGCCGAAGGTTATATAGACACTTCCATTGATAACAAGATGGACTCGGCCAACAAAATCATCAACGCAGTTCAAGCTTCTAGCAGCAGTGTACGAAATGCAACGGATAATAAAAAACAACAAAAACTTAAACGTTGACACTAGTGTAGATGTAAAATCGTCTCCCTTTACTATCGTTAATTACGGTACGGTTAATGTATATGTTTATAATAAAAAAAATTATGATTATTACTTAATTCTTTAATATGATTAGAAAAAGTATAGTATTGAACTCGGATAAATTACTCCACTCGCCTACGGCTCGTGTCACAAATCTTATCCTCATCGAAATAGCTAACTTCCTGGCTCGTTGAATAATATACTATTTTTTTATGTATGTTCGGGCATAACCTCCTCATTTATGAACGGATTTCAATTATTCTTCTTGCGTTGGGTTCAGTACAGCTCCAAGGTGGTCCCATTTTAATTTCACTCATATTGGACATACATACAAGATATTGCAGGAAACTCAGTAAAATCAAATGGAAATGTGATCGAATGAGGGTACACCAGACGGAGGCTGCATTGTTGGTTTTATGACAACCCCAGAATAAAATAGGTACCAAACTGTGGTCAAGGACGTGATTAGCTGGCAATAACATCATAAATTCGTTGAATAATAGATTTATTGTGTGTGGACTGAAACCGACTTCAAACGTACCTTTCCTCATTCGAGAAACGTCCTTACTAGGTCTACCCTTCACTTAAAATTGTAAAATAATAAAAAACAGAAATCGATTTCAAAAAACTACTTCTGAACTGATATGAATGGAGAAATAACTGTAAACCAATTTTCTTCTAGCAATTCCGACTTTTTTCTGGCAATTCTAACTTTTTCTGGCAATTACGACTTTTTCCTGGCAATTCCGACTTTTTTCTCTTAATTCCGTCTTTTTGTTGGCAATTGCGACAGGGGTAGGACGATGGCACTGTTTTGTTATACAAACTAAAAATATGAAAAACAAATTTTCACAAACTATAACTTCCGTGGATCACTGAAATTGATGCCTCGCGCTACGCGCTCGACCCCTCAAAGAAACATACTCCAAAAAGTTCATATTTTCTTGTACGTGAAACTCGAAATGTGGACAGTATTAAATATTTTAAGTTTGGGCAACAAACACCGCCATCATCCATCGAATTGTCAGAAAAATTTCGGAATTTTCCAATTCGTAGTAATTGCCCAAACTTAAAATATGAAATACTTTCGACATTTCGAGTTTCACTACAGGGAAATATAACCTTTTTGGAGTATATTTCTTTAATTGGTGGAGTGTGTAGCGTGAGGCACCAATTTCAATAATCCACGAAAAAACTAATTTTCACAGTGGATCACTGAAATTGGGGCCTTGAGTTTCACGTACAAGGAAATATGACCTTCTTGGAGTATGTTTCTTTAAATGCTCGAGCGCGTAGCGCGAGGCACCAATTTCAATGATCCACAAAAAAACAAAAAAAGTCGGAATTGGTGGAAAATGCCTTCGTAAAAAACACAAAAGTAGCCTAAGTTAACTAAAAAGTAAAAAAAAAAATTTTAATAAAATTTTTTGTTCGACTTAATGTAATTATTTAAGAAATTAATAAATTATTGTTTATTATTTAATTAGATATTAATTGTTTTAAGATTTTGAAGTTGGTATCATAAAAACAGAAAAACAAATTAATAAAAAATAAAATAGATACTAGGAAAAAATTGTAGAAACAATTTATTAAAATTTATTTATTTCAAATGTAACAATAATTCATCCGTTGGTAAATCCAACCTATACCATGCAGTATTAGTATTACGAATAAATACCGTGCGATCATTTAAATTATAAATTGGAGTAGGCGGCTTTTTGAAGTAAACTTCTTTACGGTCACTTGACTTGAGGAGTGAGAGGAGCTGGTGAATGCGTGACGAGCGCGTTACGAAAAGTGTGATCGGGCGAAGCGAAAGAAAGTTTTCTTTAATCCACGATTTTACGATAATTCATTCATAATGTTTGCCTTAACGGGATTCAAACCTGCGTCTTATAGGTTGTGGATCCGCACTTTTCACAACACACCTATTTGCTTGTGTCTTTATTTGAGTTTAGTATGCAAATGCGCTACTTATTTTAATCGCTACATATGATTGCCGAATTTTTGCTGACGAGAAACTGAAACATGCATTATCCAATACTGCAGACGGTATTAATTTACGATTCTCTAGCTCCATTTATAAACTTACATAAATTAAGAGCAAATTCACAATGGCGAACTGAAGTTTTGCTTCAGTCGTGTGGTTTAAAGCACACTCGTATTTTTTGTTTATTATGCAATGACCCAGCCCGCAAATTGACTGACAGTAAAATTTGAGGTTATCGTAAACATTGTGACGTTTATGTTTCTCATGAAAATAAAACAATAACAAATTATGTAATGTAATAATTGCGATAATTACAGTAAATGTTCAAAGTGTTCTCCCGCATCTTCAATTCATCTGTTAACTCCATTCACCATTCTGTTGCCGTCCCTTTGACATTCCAATTTGAAATGAAATTGTCAAAAGTCAGTAGTGCCAACCTAATTTAAATGTCACAGCGTACTCTAAATTATAATTTAAATGATCGTACGGTAGCTTTTACTTAATGTATCAAATTTCATGCGTTCTGAAAAGATTAATTCAATTATAATCATTTATTAACAAGTGAAATTAACTATAATTATAAAACAATTAATAATTAGATAATAAACAATAATTTCTTAACGACATTAAGGGGAACAACAAATAAGTATAAGTATCAAATTGAAAATTTTTATTTTTTACTTTTTAGTTAACTTATGTTACTTTTGTGTTGGTTTCTTTTTTTTAAGTTAATTATTTCTCTAAAATCTCAATATTTTAATTTCTCAGGTGTTCAAGTAGGTATTCAAATTTTCAGATTTATCCTTTCCGATTATCAACTTCTCAATTTTTACAATTTTCTTGTGTCTGTGGTTTTTCAGTTTCTTTAGTTTTTGTTTCCCGGTTTATAATTTTATCTTTTCAATTATGTTTTTACTTTCAGTTCCAGAACGATTTAACTTCCCATTGTTTTGTATGAATCCTGCTTTATCTGTTTCTCAGAGTATTTTATATAATTCTCACATTCTTTTTTGTCATTTATATAGTTTTTCAGTTTGTTAATTCTTAGGATTAAGTTTGTTAATATATTGGTTAGCACAAATTTCACAACTTCCTAATTTATCAGTTTCAACTTCTCAGTACTTTTGCTTTTCAGGTCAGAGATGAAGCCATCAAAACGTTTTTGATTGAAAGTGAGTCGGATATTTTGAAAGTGATTAATATGAGTGAGTCGGATATTTACAATTAATTAGTATTTTGCCTCCCACAAAAAAAAGAGTTAATTATTGCCAGGTCGTATAGTTGGTGTAAAAAATGGATCTGAACTGAAGAACCTATTCTAATACTTTGTCACTGATTTAATTTACGCTGAAAAGAAACTGTAAGCTCATTTCAAAAAGTGCAACCTACAAAAGCTGCAAGAACTTTTGTGAAACTCTTGTATCTCGATAATTGAAAATTAATTTAATTTCCCTCGTTTTCGCCTCCATTTATTAATAGTCGCCCCATTATGTTTCCGTCAAAACCTCCAAACAACCCACCGATCGTCGAAATAAAATAAAATTTAATAATCATGACCATAATGGGCCAATCCATTACGCCAGCCACGAAAATGAAATTGCCTCCTCATTGTTCCACCACACATTCGATCCATCGAAACTTTTTGTTTACACGTTTCCATTCGCCATTGTGAACCGACACACGCATCGCAATAAAATCGATAGAGGGACGACGGATGGCGGCGTCCGCCGTCCCCAGAATCCCGTCGAAACCCGCCAAACTCGCCGGCGGCCGCCAGAGGTGTCACCCTGCGAAGCCGCGTGATAATTGTCCGTGTAATTAGAGCGGAAATTGGGCGCCAAATGAGCGTCCGAAGACGTCCAAGGCGGCCATCTTGGGCATGCGCGCTGCGCGAGTGATAACAACCTGGCAAGACGTGAAGGACGCCTTCGCGAAGCCCGCGTCGCGACGCATTCGCCAACTCGAAGTCACGACGTGAGGGTGGCAGCACGTTTCGACGGCGACGCGACATCATCTTCAAGGTAGGATTTTGCATTTTCCATTTCGCGCGAAATTTGCCCGAGTGCAAGCCGGGAGGTGTTGTGCGGGTCATGGACGACGCCGCCAGACGCGTACTAATCACCCACTCCTAACGACCAATCAGAGGCTTGCGTCGCGACGTCTAATAAGCTGCGTCTTCTCGCTTTCGTTCGGAGGGCAGCGAGCGGCACGGATGTGCCGCGAGTGTCGGCAAATTAACCTCGCGGGTTTACAGATTGTTTCTTATAGTAGCAGACGGAATTTCGAAAGCTTTATTTTATTCGCTTCGATCGGGTGGCAGTAATTTTTTTGGATTAGAAATTGACATGAAGCACTATTGTGAATTTATTTATTTCGTTTTGTGAATATGAATACTTATACTTATTTGTAATATTGGAATATTTTTAAAGTCGCCTTGCATTCTTGTTTGAATATTTTTGTAAATATTTCCATATTTTTTCCATATTATGAAAACAGACAATTCCGTAAAAAATTACAAAATGGTGTAAAGAAAAATCATTATGAAATAAATCTAAATATGTTCTGTGTGATGGTTAGTTACAGCAGAGAGTAATCTTTCTGCATATGAAAGTAACCATTTCTACGAAACAACCTACTTGTCGAAAGTTGATATTATCGCCAGTTACAATGTGAAATAAATCGCAACGCTTCCGCTTTTATATCAAAACCCTTTCGGTTCTATGTCGCAACATTTCTGATTTCAGTCACCTGACCAACAGCCGTACCTAAATGTAATAAATTAACAAAACAAAATTTCTTAACGTTATGATAAATGAATGTCATTTTACTTATCGAAATTAAACTTAAATTAATCGATGGATGCATTACTAAATTTGGAAGACCCTACGATAAGGTATGCAGTTTAATTGAAATCAAATTTAAAAAAAAAAAAAACAGGCGAATTACTGGTAAATTTAAGAGAAAACAGGGCGTAAAAACCACATATTTCAGTGAGGCATATTAAGCTAAATTTTATGAAATATGTAAAACGTAAATTGCAAATCAAACGAAAACTGACCTCTGTTTGCAGTCGTGTAAAAAATAGTGTTGATATAACTCGGTCGAAAGGGGAAATATCATTCACTCCGCTTCGCCTCGTTCGTCAAACTTCACACTTGCTTTCGACACTAATTCACGAAATAATATATTAAAAAAAAGTTTCATGGACCAGTCTTAAAGCACCAATTCAACTTTACAAAAACCAGTGGCATAGTTATTTCAAAGAATAACTGCTTCAAGGTCTTATGAAACGAGTACTTTATGCTATTTTTTGTAATTTTCCCTTATGAGGTATTTAAACAAACATTTCTACTTCAGTTTAGGGTTTTTTTGGGGGTTGATAATGTTCACTTCCATGTGCTGCCTTACTTTTGATAGATTTTGTAATTTAAACTGACATGAGTGACAAGATAATCACGCTCTACCAACCTAATAATTTTTCCGTGCATGGCTATTGTAATTGTGATCATGGAAATCCAAAAATTGAAAACCTGAAAGCCTGAAAATCTTAAAAGAACTGAAAGACCTGAGAACCAAAAATTGAAACTCTAAAACCAGAAATACTGTAACCTGAGAAACCTAAAAGCTGAAAGCTTGAAAAGTGAAAAACCTAAAAACCGAAGAACCTGAAAACTTCTATTACAACGAACTTCAAAATTCAGAAATTTAAAGATTTCTGCATTCCAAGATTGGAATTTTTCCAAGATTCTGAAAGCCGCAGAATGTCGTCCGAAAATTATATTTAGAAATCGAAATCTGCAAAACAATAGCTGTTGGAATAGTTATTTTCGAAACAAGTGCGCTGTCGAGACACTTTTCAGGGACGAGGGAGAATTTTTGAAGCCGAGTGTTGCAAATGCACGAGTGTTGAACACTTTTTGTATTCTTTCAAGCAAAATGAGAAAAAACACGAATTAGCATCAAATTTTGAGGTTAGGTTTGACAGCTGTCGTATTAAACACAAAGTGTATCAAAACGAATACCAAAACTAAATTTTGTAATTTCACAGGCTCTTTGCTAAGTTTTTTTAGATTTAAAAATTTTTCTGAAAACATTAATCTCTGCACTTTAATAATATATTTCGCACAATTTTTATATTCGTTCACGCAAGATGTAAAAGTTTATGTATTTAGTTATGTACCATTTTATCGATTATGTATTTTACAAAACGAATACTAAAAATATATTTTTAACTTTGCAAAATGACAAAACTTTTAAAATTTACCATCATGTGGTGTATAACATTTCTTTGCAATTGTATTTAAGTTTATTTCTACAAATTAAAACAGCTACATCCTTCATCACAATTATCGTTCAAAAGTCAACTAATACTATTAACCTCAGTTCTAAAGAAGAATGCTGCCATCAATAGCGCCTATAACACTTTTGAAGAAAAAAAAACGTAAAGAATTTAACTCACAATGGGTGGCACACTTGCGTGATTACAATCTCGACCCTCAGTCTTGTGCGAATTTGACATGTATTCCAGCCATAACAAGACTTATTACATGAATACATATTGTTACAAGAAAATTTTCTCTCCGAAAAGAACAGAGAAATTTGCAAACCCCGGTATTTACAAAGTGAAAGGAAAAGTGCGCGGAAAACTTAGTTCGCAAACTTTATTCTTGATTTAATAAAGATGTGCGAGGTCAGTGGGTTAAATGTTATTTGAAGTTCGAGTTCGTTTCGTCGGGAAAACTCCGAAATTACGACGATTTAAATTCCCCCGCTTTTGTCGCCTAAAAACGTGATTTATGTTTGACAAAAAATTGTCGGGTCGTCATTGATGGGAAGAGACTTTTATGTTTATCCATTTATGTGTTTTTTCTACGATTTTAGGAAATCTGTTGAGTTCCAGGTTTATGCGAAATTTTTGATTGATAATGGGGATAATCAACATTTGTTTGAGAAATTCGCCGTTTCCTCTATACGCAGAGTCTGAATGAAAGTGGATTTAATATTTAACAATAAATATAACATATGAATGAAAGTAACAAATAAAAAAGCGGCAGATAAATTATAAATGCAATCATCGGACCTATAAAAGCTTCTTTCAGCTGGACACCAAATGCTTCAATAATAATTGATCGTGTATACTTTCTGTTTGTCCATCCAGCTTTCAAGTGTACAAAACGTAATTAAAAAAAAATAAGATACTCCAAACTATTACACAATTTGCGCCCCAATTAAAATCATCGATTTCCCTTCGTCCGCAAAAATTAGCATAACTCGGCCAATGCGTGCCGAACATCGTCCTGCAATAATAATTGGCGCGTTTTAACCATCGGTCGTCGTAATTCCTGCCGAACATCTGCACCTCGCGGCCAACATGCAAATTCACCGAAATTACCTGTCAAACCGGCATTTCATTCCCGATCGACGATTTCATTTTCGTAATCGTTATTTTTATGTGCGTCGATTAATCCTTATTATTAATTATCGTGGATGCTCATCTAACGGCGAATTAAAAATAGACGATTTGTTGGGATTTGTTGGATAAAAGGTGGGCGTGACCCGATATGTTGGCAAATACAATAATGGGTTAAAATTATAGTTTGGGCCGGATTGTGTTCAGGCTTTATCGATAGCTCCCGCGGCCCGTGGGCGTATTCTAAATTTATCTTTCATTAAAATTTTCGGATTTATTGATTAATTCTGAACCTGATAGTTAAAATTAAAATTACAGTTCGGTTTTCCAAAAAATAAAAAATGTTATAAAATTCTGCCTTACCAACCAAACACACCATAACCTCCAAATATCGAAACAGTGGAAAAATAAAATGTCACTAATTAAATTACCTTGTCGTACACTAACCTGCCTCGTCTCCGCTCCGCCAAACCACTGACTCCACTTTAACCCTTCAGGGTGTGGCCTCGACCCGGGTAGAGGGGGCTGATTACCCCCGAAATTAAAAATACGAAGGCACATCTGCATACTAAAAGCGCACATATGCATGATAATGGCCGATATATCCGTTCGAACCCCGGCCCGGTAGAAAAGTGAGTTTCACCCCGTCGAGGATCTTCAGTGAGACCCTTTTAACGCACTGGAAAAAAATATGATATAAACCATGCTCTAGTGGAAAAGAAAAATGTGTTTTATTATTGCGCACACAAAAGGAGGTTTGTTTGCTGGGTTTGGAGATTTGCGACCCTAAAGCCGGAAGGGTTGCGAGATTGCATCTCATTAAAGCGCGCCGGGGGCCGAACCGGCGGCCCGGGAACGGTGTGCACATGAAAAATGTAATGTTAGATTTTATCAGCATTTTTACTTTGAATACTAAATGGTTTGGTCAAAATTAGTTCTTTCACATCTCACAATAGCACAATAGTTTATTTCTTTATTTTCAAGTAGATCGCTGCACCTTCACCAAATGAAGGATTTACAAATAGTGTCCCCTAACTCGAATTGCCAAAATCCCACAAAAAAATCGAGTTAGAGAGTTAGCAATAAATAATTTAAACAAAGTATATTGTATGTGAAGAACAGAACAACAAAAATATCGACATCGTATTACTATTATACAGTCTTCATACATGATTCATACAGTATTTGGTTTTTCACAGGCAACATGATATTATGACGCCCCCGTATAAATACCTTTAATTATTTGCATAATAATAAAATATGTATTTTTTAGAGTAAATTAAGCATAAAAGATTTAAAGTAAATTTTCTAAAAATTTTGAGTTTGTTTTAGAGTAAAGGAACTCTTTTTTTTTCGACTTACGGAAATATCAGAGTCAAAAAGGCTAAAACGTATGTAAATTTTGAGCGAGATATGAGTATTTGAAAATATTTTAATAAATAAATAAAATAAATTCAATACATAGTTTCATATTTTCACAGTTAGAGAATGTCTCACAATTTAATTTATTTAGTTTCACTGTTACACAAGGTCTCACAATTTACATTTTAGAGCTGCACAGTTTCACAGCCTCACAATCCCACCTTTTCACTCACGATTTTACAGTCTGACGAGTATAAAATTTCACTTTTTCACAATTTTGCAGTTTTTACGCTTTTAGAAATTTCAGAGTTTTACATCATTACTGGATCGCGGTATCATAGTTGTATAGTATCACCCCTCTCACAGTCCCAAGAGCTTACAGTGTCGTATTTCTCCTGTACACAGTATTGCGATTTCATAGTCTCCCAGATTTACAGCCACGCTTTTCCGGCCTCACAATTTCAGAGATTTACAACTTTACAGATTTACAGTTTCGCAGATTCAACTTTCAGTCTCACAGTTTTACAGTTTTACAGTTTTACAGTTTCATTGTCTCAAAGTTTTATTCACACTCTCACAGTTTTCCAGTCTTACAGTTTCACAGTTTCAAAATTGAATAACTTGAAAGATTCACAGTTACACTGGGTCTCATGATTTACAGTTTCAAAGTTTCATAGTCTCACAGTTTTATAGTTTTGCATTTTTACACTTTCACAGTTTTTTTTCCAGCCTTACAGTTTCAAAATTGCTAATTTCATACTTTCACAGTTACACAGAGTCTCACAATAATTTACAGTTTCATAGCATCCCAGCTGTACAGGCTCGCAATTTCAGAGATTTACAGATTTTTACAGATTTCGAGATTCACAATTTCAACTTCCAGTATCACAGTTTTACAGATTCACAGTTTCAGAGTATTGTAGTTTTACATTTTAGCACTCTCACAGTGTTTTCCAGACTTACCCTTTCAAAATTGCTAATTTCATAGTTTCACAGTTACACTGGGTCTCACGATTTACAGTTTCAAAATTTCCCAGATTTACAGCCTCACAGTTTCAGAGCTTTACAACTTTACAGATTTAGAGTTTCACAGTTAAAACTGTCAGTCTCACAGTTTTACAGATTTACAGATTACCACTCTCACAATTTTCCAGTCTTACAGTTTCAAAATTGCTAATTTCATAGCTTTACAGTTACAAAGAGTCTCACAATAATTTACAGATTCATAGTATCTCAGCTTTACACTCTCACAGTTTTCCAGTCTTACAGATTCACAGTTTCAAAATTGAATAACTTCAAAGTTTCACAGATACACTGGGTCTCACAATTTACAGTTTCGAAGTCTCCCAGATCTACAGACTCACAGTTTCTGAGATTTAGAACTTTACAGATTTACAGTTTCACAGTTACAACTGTCAGTCTCACAGTTTTACAGATTCATACTCCCACAATTTTTCAGTCTTAAAGTTTCACAGATTGACAGCCATGATTTTACAGCCCCAAAATCTCAAACTTTTACAGATTTACAGTTTCACAGTTTCATAGTCTCACAGATTTATAGTTTTGCATTTTTACATTCTCACAGTTTCTTCCAGTCTTACAGTTTCAAAATTGTTAATTTCATACTTTCACAGTTTTACAGTTTTACAGATTCACAGTTTCATAGTATCCCAGCTTTACAGGCTCGCAATTTCAGAGATTTACAGATTTTTACAGATTTCGAGATTCACAATTTCAACTTCCAGTATCACAGTTTTACAGATTCACAATTTCAGAGTATTGTAGTTTTACATTTTAGCACTCTCACAGAGTTTTCCAGACTTACACTTTCAAAATTGCTAATTTCATAGTTTCACAGTTACACTGGGTCTCACGATTTACAGTTTCAAAATTTCCCAGATTTACAGCCTCACAGTTTCAGAGCTTTACAACTTTGCAGATTTACAGTTTCACAGTTAAAACTGTCAGTCTCACAGTTTTACAGATTTACAGATTACCACTCTCACAATTTCCAGTCTTACAGTTTCAAAATTGCTAATTTCATAGCTTTACAGTTGCAAGGAGTCTTACAATAATTTACAGATTCATAGTATCCCAGCTTTACACTCTCACTGTTTTCCAGTCTTACAGATTCACAGTTTCAAAATTGAATAACTTCAAAGTTTCACAGATACACTGGGTCTCACAATTTACAGTTTCGAAGTCTCCCAGATATACAGACTCACAGTTTCTGAGATTTAGAACTTTACAGATTTACAGTTTCACAGTTACAACTGTCAGTCTCACAGTTTTACAGATTCATACTCCCACAATTTTTCAGTCTTAAAGTTTCACAGATTGACAGCCATGATTTTACAGCCCCAAAATCTCAAACTTTTACAGATTTACAGTTTCACAGTTTCATAGTCTCACAGATTTATAGTTTCGCATTTTTACACTCTCACAGTTTCTTCCAGTCTTACAGTTTCAAAATTGTTAATTTCAGACTTTCACGGTTTTACAGTTTTACAGATTCACAGTTTCATAATCTCAGAGTTTTATAGTTTTACATTTTTACACTCTCACAGTTCTCCAGTGTTACAGACTCACAGTTTCAAAATTGAATAACTTCAAAGTTGCACAGTTACACTGGGTCTCACTATTTACAGTTTCAAAGTCTCCCAGACTTACAGCCTCACAGCTTCAGAGATTTACAACCTTACAGATTTACATTTTTACAGTTACAACTGTCAGTCTCACAGTTTTACAGATTTACAAATTCCCACTGTCACAATTTTCCAGTCTTACAGTTTCACAGATTGACAATCAAAATTTTACAGCCTCAGAGTTTCAAAGTTTCACAACTTTACAGATTTACAGATTCACAGTTTAATAGTCTCACAGTTTTATATTTTTGCATTTTTACACTCTCACAGTTTTTTCCAGTCTTACAGTTTCAATATTGTTAATTTCATAGTTTCACAGTTAAAGGGAGTCTCACAATAATTTACAGCTTCATAGTATCCCAGCTTTACAGGCCCGCAATTTCAAAGATTTTATTTTTACAGGTTTTCATATTCACAATTTCAACTTCCAGGTTTACAGTTTTACAGATTTACAGATTCACAGTTTCATAATCTCATACTTTTATAGTTTTACATTTTAACAATCTCACAGTGTTTTCCAGTTTTACAATTTGAAAATTGCTAATTTCATAGTTTCACAGGTACACTGGGTCTCACGATTTACAGTTTCAAAATTTCCCATATTTACAGCCTCACAGTTTCAGAGCTTTACAACTTTACAGATTTACAGTTTCACAGTTACAACTGTCAGTCTCACAGTTTTACAGATTTACAGATTCCCACTGTCACAATTTTCCAGTCTTACAGTTTCACAGATTGACAATCAAAATTTTATAGCCTCAGAGTTTCAAAGTTTCACAACTTTACAGATTTACAGATTCACAGTTTAATAGTCTCACAGTTTTATATTTTTGCATTTTTACACTCTCACAGTTTTTTCCAGTCTTACAGTTTCAATATTGTTAATTTCATAGTTTCACAGTTAAAGGGAGTCTCACAATAATTTACAGCTTCATAGTATCCCAGCTTTACAGGCCCGCAATTTCAAAGATTTTATTTTTACAGGTTTTCAGATTCACAATTTCAACTTCCAGGTTTACAGTTTTACAGATTTACAGATTCACAGTTTCATAATCTCATACTTTTATAGTTTTACATTTTAACAATCTCACAGTGTTTTCCAGTTTTACAATTTGAAAATTGCTAATTTCATAGTTTCACAGTTACACTGGGTCTCACGATTTACAGTTTCAAAATTTCCCATATTTACAGCCTCACAGTTTCAGAGCTTTACAACTTTACAGTTTCACAGTTACAACTGTCAGTCTCACAGTTTTACAGATTTACAAATTCCCACTGTCACAATTTTCCAGTCTTACAGTTTCACAGATTGACAATCAAAATTTTACAGCCTCAGAGTTTCAAAGTTTTACAACTTTACAGATTTACAGATTCACAGTTTATTAGTCTCACAGTTTTATATTTTTGCATTTTTACACTCTCACAGTTTTTTCCAGTCTTACAGTTTCAATATTGTTAATTTCATAGTTTCACAGTTAAAGGGAGTCTCACAATAATTTACAGCTTCATAGTATCCCAGCTTTACAGGCCCGCAATTTCAAAGATTTTAGTTTTACATATTTTCAGATTCACAATTTCAACTTCCAGGTTTACAGTTTTACAGATTTACAGATTCACAGTTTCATAATCTCATACTTTTATAGTTTTACATTTTAACAATCTCACAGTGTTTTCCAGTCTTACAATTTGAAAATTGCTAATTTCATAGTTTCACAGTTACACTGGGTCTCACGATTTACAGTTTCAAAATTTCCCATATTTACAGCCTCACAGTTTCAGAGCTTTACAACTTTACAGATTTACAGTTTCACAGTTACAACTGTCAGTCTCACAGTTTTACAGATTTACAAATTCCCACTGTCACAATTTTCCAGTCTTACAGTTTCACAGATTGACAATCAAAATTTTACAGCCTCAGAGTTTCAAAGTTTCACAACTTTACAGATTTACAGATTCACAGTTTAATAGTCTCACAGTTTTATATTTTTGCATTTTTACACTCTCACAGTTTTTTCCAGTCTTACAGTTTCAATATTGTTAATTTCATAGTTTCACAGTTAAAGGGAGTCTCACAATAATTTACAGCTTCATAGTATCCCAGCTTTACAGGCCCGCAATTTCAAAGATTTTATTTTTACAGGTTTTCATATTCACAATTTCAACTTCCAGGTTTACAGTTTTACAGATTTACAGATTCACAGTTTCATAATCTCATACTTTTATAGTTTTACATTTTAACAATCTCACAGTGTTTTCCAGTCTTACAATTTGAAAATTGCTAATTTCATAGTTTCACAGTTACACTGGGTCTCACGATTTACAGTTTCAAAATTTTCCATATTTACAGCCTCACAGTTTCAGAGCTTTACAACTTTACAGATTTACAGTTTCACAGTTAAAACTGTCAGTCTCACAGTTTTACAGATTTACAGATTACCACTCTCACAATTTTCCAGTCTTACAGTTTCACAGATTGACAATCAAGATTTTACAGCCTCAGAGTTTAAAAGTTTCACAACTTTACAGATTTACAGTTTCACAGTTTCAAGTTTTAGTCTTACAGTTTTACAGATTTACAGATTCACAGTTTCATAGTCTCACAGTTTTATTGTTTTGCATTTTTACACACTCAGTTTTCTTTCAGTCTTACAGTTTCAAAATTGCTAATTTCATAGTTTCACAGTTACACAGTCTCACAGTAATTTACAGTTTCGTAGTATCCCAGCTTATACCCTTACAGTTTTCTAGTCTTACAGATTCAGTTTCAAAATTGAATGACTTCAAAGTTTCACGATGTACAGATTCAAAGTCTTCTAGACTTACAGCCTCACAGTTTCAGAGATTTACAACCTTACAGATTTACAGTTTCACAGATACATCTGTCAGTCTTACAGTTTTGCAGATTCACACTTTTCCAGTCTTACACTTTCACAGATTGACAGTCAGATTTTACAGCCTCAAAGTTTCAAAGTCTCACAGCTTCACAGATTTACAGTTTCACAGTTTCAACTTACAGTTTTACAGATTTACAGATTCACAGTTTCGTAGTCTCACAGTTTTATAATTTTGCCTTTTTACACTCTCACAGCTTTCTTCTAGTCTTACAGTTTCAAAATTGAATAATTTGATAGTTTTACAGTTACAGTCTCACAATAATTTACAGTTTCATAGTATCCCAACTTTTCACACTCACGGTTTATACAGTTCACAATTTCACTTTTTCACAGTTTTTAGATTTATGCTCTTAGAAGTTTCAGAGTCTTACAGCATTACTGTCTCTTACAGCTTCACAGTTCCAGGGTCAGTTCTACAATCCCCTATTACAGTCTTACAGTTTTACAAACTCATAGTTCTACTGTCTCATGCTCGCAGTTTTATCGTCTCCAAACGTTACAGCCTCACAATTTCAAAAATTAAAACTTTACAGATTTACAGTTTCAACTTTCATAGTATCACAGTTTTATTACCTTTTTTAGTTGGTTTACCTTTTAAGGAGCGAACGAAGCGAGTTTTTGCGCAGATTTTTTTTTGGGTCTTACTTTATCTTCTCAGTTCGCTCCCTTCTTTAAAATAAATCCAAGCAACAAAAGTAGAAGAAAGCGACGGATAAAGAGAACTTCAAAACAATTGATAAAGAGGGGAAATGATAAAGAAACGGAAATTAATAACAGACAAAACAGGAGGGTCAAAACCGAGAAGACAAAATTGCATTCATGTACTAAAATGGGGAAAATTTCAAATTTTAAATTCTAATTGACGTATTCAAAAATTTTGTAGTTCCAAAATTTAAACAATAAATAAATAATAATTTAATGGCCCAAACTACTTTTTTCATTGAAATTTCAATGTTCAAAGATTTTAAAAATTATGAGGGCTGTATTGAACAATTTCAATACCAGTCTACCATAAATTCATAAATAAATCAAAATCGTAACGTTCGGAATATTTATATCACAACGTCCACCTCTCGCAGCTTAGCCCTCCAGAACACCATCCGGCCGCTTCGTATGCATGCCTGGTTCTGAATACCTCGTCCGTAAGCAAATTCGGGTCGTTTCTTGATTTATGTGCCCTTAACCCCTTGTAAAAAGTGTGTAATGCGTAATAATACAAAAAGCGCGAATCCGGCATACAGACTATATGAAGGGTTTAATGACATAAAAGGGTTAGGAAACGACATGAAATTGAGGGGAACGGTTATTTATTAGGGGTGACGGAAGGAATCCGTGGAGAGCTCTCATCGTCTGACAAAGGTGCTACGGAACGGACAGAAAAACACGATTTAATGACGACACCGGGCCCGGGAACGGAGGAAGCTCGGACTGCAGGTGCCGCTTTATTATAACCGACAGCTTTGTTTATTTTTTACAAGTGTTGAGGAAAGTGCTGGAGGTGACGGCTTGCGTCGTAGGAGATGGGGGCGCAGGAATTTCCGAAGTGGGAAACGAATAAATAATGGTTTGCATTTAGTAGTAACTGTCACCATTTTTTTCTAATTTTCACTTTTAATCAAAGATATGCATTAAAGATTTAAACCATTCAAATTGACCAAATTCAAGCACTTATCAACTGTTAAAAAATCCCGATCGATTTGAGACTGAGGATCCAGAGATCTCAACGGTCAAAAATTGAGTACAGATTCTTCGGCACTGATGGGGTTGACCTTGTCAACTTACTGAAATTTTGCAGCCTTAAAACTTTGATATCTGAAAAGGAGATTTTCGAAGCTTGAAATGTCGAAATTTGTGAGTTTTCGCGCAACTTTAAATTGGCGAAATTTGGAAAAATACCAAAATTTGCATTCTTGTATCTGACAATTACAACACGAAACTGTAAGATCCAAAATTTCTTTGGAATTCTTTGGCATCTTGGAAACTCGAAATTTTGGAATTTCTTAAACCTGAAATCTTTGCATCTGAAATTTTACGAACCCTAGTATTTTGAAATTTGCAAAACTTAAAATTACAGGAAACTGGCAATTTTATCTCCGTATTTCAATTTGAATTAAAGGCTGCAATTTTTTTTCAAAAAAAAAAAAAACTGATTATGGATTTTCGCGCTACTTTAAATTGGCGGAATTTAGGGTCTAGAATTTTCGCCGTATTTGAATTTTGAAATCTTAGAATTTGAGACTTGGAATTTGAAATCAGTAAAGGAGCGACGCCCCAAACTTCAAAATTTTGGAAATTTTATAATTTTTTTAGACTAAAATTTTGCGATCCTGAAATAAAGACGAAAATTCAGGATCCAAAATTTCATTGGGATTATTTGGTATCTTGGAAACCCGAAATCTTTGCTTCTGAAATTTTACGAATCCTAGTTTTTTGGAGTTTTTTTTATCTTCCAATTTGAATTTGAATTGAAATCTGCAAGCTCTAGTCTTAATAATTTTCTACAGTAAAATCTAAATTTGAAATCTTTATAATTTCTGACCCTTGGCATCTGGGACTGGTCTCGGAATCGTTTGATCTTTAAATCTGGACATTTTCGAATCTTGCAATCTCTAAGTCTTCAAATATCAAATTCATCTTGGAACCTAAAAATTTGAATATATAATTTTATATTAGAATTTCTTATTTTAAGCATTGGTGTGTACAATTTTCAACTTTTACTGTTTTGTAATTTCGATATATCAAAAACCCTAAATCCTAGTGACTTGAGTGAGGGAAATTGAAATTTAAAAATTTTCTTGTATTTTTAAATGCGAATCCGCCAAAAGTGGAAAAAATTGCGGTTAGATAAAGTGAGAACAACTACGTATCAGTTTATAATACCAATACAACCCCACATAATCGCTAACTACTTACCACACGCTAATTGCACCGCCCGGACTTTCCCCGGAGCGCGTCCTTCGATTTTCCGGCGTCCTCTAAATAGGTCACGGTCTAGTTTACACTTCCTCTCGCTTTAATTTTAAAATGGGAAACTCATCTCTTAAAAACACGAGGGAAAGTAGTCGGCAGTTGTAAGCGGCAGGGCGGGGGCTCGAGGGGCGCATGAATGAGCATGCGGAACGGAGGTGGCAGCCTCTTTCATTAACGAAGCTTTAAGCTCGGCGGCCACTTCCTCCAAATCTGGTGCGCGCGGGTCTTCGCGTTCCTCATTAAAGCTCTGGTGGTTAACATTTTATCCGTTGTTAAAAATCGTACAATCGCTACGACATCTTGAAAGTAATAAATGTCTTTACATTTATAAAATACGTGGTGAAGTTGGTACTCCAAGGCGGCTGCAGCTTTTACATGTTTAATTGATTGGAATTATCGTAGCATCTTGATAATATTGATGGCTTCGGAGATATTGCCGCGCAAAACTTTTCGAACATCCGGTATGTCAAAGATGTTCCATAACTGCCATTAATTAAGATTAAAAAAGACCTGACGCGGAATCCTAACAAGTTGCTTAATTAGAGGAAGTCATGTCAATAAGTGAAGTGAAAATTGATGTTATAAATGTCGTGAAAAAGGTATTATTAGTTATCGTTCGTCGGTGCTTCTCCAGGGCGACGTTAGACATAATTAGGATTTATACTGACGCTAGTGGCTTCCTCCAAACAATAATAGATAATACATCCCACTTCTGCTTTAATAGATCAGACAAGTAAACATATGCCAAAAACGAGATGAAAAGTACGAGCTAATTCTCGGAGAAGACCTCCGACAGAACTGGGCCCGAAGTCGCGTTACCTGCACAACCCCATCGCGTCTGCTTTGCATAAAGGTAAGCCCGAAACACGCATCCGAATTACCATGACAATTACGTCAAACAACTGCCAAGGGGTTGTTCGACACGTATGCAAATCCGACGTCAACGGATTTTTGCCCCTCATAAGCTCGCGTTTTTTTCCTCGACGAGCAACAATTTTTTCGAGCACACACATTCGGTCGGTATTGATGCGGGGTTGTGTGTTGCGGATGATCGGCAGCGACGCCCCCGCCGCCCGCTGGAGCTAGTCGCCATGGCGACGGCCCCCGCGCCGCCGCTCGTGCCACCCCCGGCTGTCACATATGAGCACACATGCAGCCCTCGGCGACACGAGGTGCTCACAATACGCACACCTACATCATGTCGCAGAAATTGCTGGAATGACGGGGGGTTCGGGGCGGCGGCACGCCGTACCACCCCCAGAAATAAACAACAAATGGGAACAATATCGCGGCGGTTTGTTCGGATTTTGGAAGTGTTTGTAATTCGTGCGCGATTTGGAATCGGGTCTGGGAATGTTGTAGCGTCGGGTTATTTTGGAGGTGGAAGGGGGTGTTCCAAATTTGTTAACAATAAAATCGAATTTGCTGTCTGCTGAAATCATAAATATCAATGGATTTTTTTTTCATGTCGGCAATCAACGCAACACAGAACAACAGCATATTGCAATACAACTCAAGAAATTAACTTAACGATTGATACATTTTTCGAGACAATTACAAACGAAAATTCGGACAAACTGCAAAAATCATAAACTTTTTTTGTTTTGTTCGTTGTGTTCCCTGGATGGAAAATAACTCAATATGTCTTCAATCGAACAAAAATGGGAAAAACGCATTCCAGTCTAAATTAAATTACATCTGTTTTTATTTCTGTGTTGCTTCGCCATCTGTCTGTCAATTTGTCTGGTCAGATGGGTAATGTGTAATAAATAACGTAACACCATTTTCTAATATTTAAAAATATACATATTTGGTCCAAATGTATCTAATAAGACAGATTTTTTTCTCCGACTACATCTGGTCCTATGCGAAAATCGGGATCGATTTTTCTGGCAATTTTGAATTTTTACTGACAATTCGCCTCTCAGGTCGATCGCCTAGCGCGGGGCACTAATTTCAACGATCCACGGAAAAATAAATTTTTACAGACTATCACTTCCGTGGATTACTGAAATTGGTGCCTCGCGCTACGCTCGATTACTTAAAGAAACATACTCCAAGAAGGTCATATTTTCCTGTAGGTGAAAGTCGAAATGTGGGGAGTATTTCTTATTTTATGATTTTATCAATGATAAACGGAAAAACAGATTTTCACAGACTGCAACATCAGTGGACCACTGAAATTGATGGCTCGCGCTACGCGCTCGACCCCCGAAGGAAACATACTCCAAAAAGTTTATATTTCCTTGTACGTGAAAATCGAAATGTAGAAAGTATTTCATCTTTTAAGTTTGGGAAATAAAACAGCACCTCTGTCGCAATTGCCAGGAAAAAGTCGAAATTGCCAGAAAAAAACTCAGAATTGCCAGAAAAAAGTCGGAATTGGTAGAAAAAAAAAACCTTGTCAGTTATTTTTCCATTCATGTCCGTTCAGCGCCATCGTATAAAAAAGGCCAGAGCATTTTTTTTTATAAACCGTTTTTCGTTGATGCGTTCTTGCTGTCGAAAAGACAATTAAATTGTGGGGAAATCAATTAATGAATTAAAGAAGGATTAGAATAGTATATTATTCAACGAGTGAGAAAGTTAGCAATTTCCATGAGGGCAAAATTTGCGACACGACCCGAAGGCGAGTGGAGTAATTTATCCGAGTGGAAATGGTCATTTCTCACGAGTTAAATACTAGAACTTTTCTAATCATATTAAAGAATGAAGTAATAATAATTAATTGTAATATTTTTTTATATCTCTTTTTTATTATCAACATATACATTAACCCCACCGTAATTAACGATAGTAAAGAGACGATTTTCCATCTACACTACTGTCAATTTTTAAGTTTTTGTTGTGAGTTATATTTTCATTATACGTTGCATTTCGTACACTGCTGCTAGAAGCTTGAACTGCGTTGATGAATTTGTTGGCCGAGTCCGCCTTGTTGTTAATGGAAGTGTTTATATAAGCTTCGGCTACTAATACGGACTTCCATCCACCATGTCTTTTCAAAGCCGTTATATCGGCACCTGCATCTAGTAGTATTGTAGCTGATGATCTTCGCAAACTGTGTCCAGTATACTTTTCAGCTTCCGGTAGTTTTAAATAGTTGCCTATTTCTGGCCCCATTTTGGATATCTTGTTGACACCTATATTTTGAGAAGTGCACTTGTCCTTTTGATAGTTTAGAAAAAAATTATCGGTCGACACATTTGACGGACGAAAATTGATATATTTTTGAACAACGATATAAAATTTACCAGTTATGGTGAATTTCCGTACAGTTTTGGTTTTGTGACAGGGATGGTAACCAACATTGTTTTGTTTATGTCAGCAATATCATTCACTTTCATGACAATGAAATCGTGGGGAAATCAATTAATGAATGAACAAAGTATTAGAATATTATATTATTGAACTCGTGAGAAAGTTGGCCATTTCCATGAGGGCAAAATTTGCGACACGACCCGAAGGCGAGTGGAGTAATTTATCCGAGTGGAAATGGTCATTTCTCACGAGTTAAATACTACACCTTTTCTAATCATATTAAAGAATGAAGTAATAATAATTGTAATATTTTTTTATATCTCTTTTTTATTATCAACATATACATTAACCCCACCGTAATTAACGATAGTAAAGAAACGATTTTCCATCTACACTACTGTCAATGTTTAAGTTATATTTTCAAATGTACAAATTTTTAATATGATTAAAAAAAGAATTTTATTGGCCCACAAGAAAAAACATATTTTTCCACAAGACAATAGTGGAAAACTGCTACAAAACAACCTAATTCATGTTGAACGCTTTCCACCACTTCATATTTATCAGTATTCATAGTACTGCTGTGGATCGAATCAAACAATGGGAAGATGATAAAATCCAGTTGCACAGATTTGGCTAAAAATTCTGCATTGGAGAAATACTAAACAGCCGATGGTAAATCATTATCGCATTGAGTATTCTGTTAGTGTTGATATTCAAAGGTTATATATAGAGATCTTAGGTTTTGAGTGTGAACCTGCTCTTGATGGTGATGTGCCCAAAGAACGAATTTGATTCCAACAATATGGACCACCTCCGCATTTTGGCTTGAAAGTCAGAGTGTTTCTTGAAACATTTTCGAGTGAAGATGGATAGGGCGACGTGGACCGTTTGAAGGACTCGCTTGTTCGCCAGATTTAAGACCCCTGGATATTGTTTGTGGGCGTATTTATATTTTAAAGACCGAACAATTTCGACGAACTCAAGAATCGAATTTGAATATCATCCCAGATACCATCGGACGGGCAACACAAAGTGTTTACACAAGTGCAGTTTGAACATTTACTGTAGTTTTGTTGTAATTTTACTGTGGTTCAAATTACTTCAAGTGTAACTAAAAATACATAAACGTTTCTGAAGGATTCTTAAATATATGCAATAGTTCAGTCGAGTCGCCAAAAAAACTTGTGTGCACCACTGCCAAAAAGTGCAATTTCGGTTTAGCACCGATTTCCTGGCCGCCGAGTGCGTCCTGGCAATTACTCCGCGCTCCGAGAGCAATGATCCGTCGATGATGGGCACACATCCTCCGAGGAAACACCTAACTGTCGTCGGAGCGCTGATAGATGATGGTCGGGACCGGGAACGGGGTGCTTATGATTTATTATCCCGATCTGCGGCTGCGGTATCGCAGATTACACCGCATGTGAGCCGTATAGATGATATGTGAGGATATCAGCAGCTGACACTAAGCGCTCCTAGTATGCAAAACGGGCGCGTTGCGACGCCCTCGAAACACCGCCGGTGACCTCCATCCTCCGTGTAGCCAATTTGGCGCCGGTAAGAGCGTGTGCACACAGATCTCCTAATTCCATCCGCGAACCCCTTTCCGGTCCGGTTCCGCTCCCGCACATACGTAAGAAAGAGCACAAGCTCAAAACTAATTTTGTTCTTGTCAAAGACAAATCCTGGGAGTCGCAGGGCAACACATCAGCGATACGAAGAACCGACAGCGATCGGAAGACTTACGACATGTGATCAAGTGAGTCGAGCGTAGCTAACAAGACGTGGCATGAGTCAATTGAGTCAGTGTAAATGAACCGGAGGCTCTGTCTGCCCGATTGCTCGCGAGGACGAGGATGAGGATCCTGAACGACTCACGTAACTAACACCTCTTCGGAGAAACGGGGTAATCAAGTTACGGGACGCGATCATGCGGATAATATCCCCAATGGTGGAGGGCGAAGGAGTCGTAATTAAGGACGGCGGTTTTGGGGGTTCGAAGAACTTTGAAAGTTCAACTATCAGTCTGCGTCGAAAAACTGCCATTTTATAATGATGTTAATGTCAACTTAATGATCATTCAAAACCGTATAATGTACATCCCCTCTCCGTAATTAGCCATCAACACTTTCATTAACAGCTCGCGTGCCGGTGACACCGCTTCGTCGCGCTTCGTCTAATTGGCTCGCCGTTTCGTGATGTTGTTCCAAGATCGGCGGGGTGTCGTCTAATCATCTGTCACTCATCAAGAAGGACATCCGAAATTAACCGATTTAAATTCCGTGGTAATTGGCCGCGTTGTTTGCTTGTTTGGAACCACCGAACAAACAACAGGGACGTACGATTTAATTACAACGTAGCGCCAAACTTATCAAGATTTAATTGGTGGGTGCTGTGACGCAGCGCCAGCGGAAGTCCGAAATTCGTTGATTAAAAACCAACCAACAAACTTTAGTGTTACTAGTGAATATTAATAATTAAAACTACGTAGTAATGAAACGAAAGTTATATCGATAACGTGTAATTTTTTTAATTTGGCCTTCGGCCATCCTGTTGTCTTTTCGAACTCTTCCAAAAGCATATTTTTCAAACTTTGCTGACAAACGTGCTTGGAACTCTTTTTCTGATTTAGCAATTCTCCTGAAAGTGACAAGAAAATATTTTTAGATGCCAGTTTTCTCTTTGTCTTGTTTCTTTCATAATGTATGGATGTATATAGATGACACTCATACATTATGCTAATTTTGTCTTCACACCAAATAGTGTATTTTAAAATAATACACCTTTTAGAAAATATCAATAAAATTGTTTTTCAGATTAATAATGTACTTCAAAAAACAGCAATTATTGTAGAGATCTCTTATATATTTTATTTAATACTTGTATCTAAAGTGACATTTTTCGGATTATTTTTGATACCAAAAGTGGAACATTAACGTCCTAGTACTTTAAAGAAAAATTTTAAAGTCCTAGTACTTTAAAATTATACGTCAATCATTTCTTACATTGTTCCCGACATTTTTGTGGCATCAAATTGTTCTTCACGTGATCTGCTTCATCTACAATGTCTTGAGGCACCTCAATTTTCTCCATTTTAAACGGAATAATCGCATAAAATATCCAAAACCATTCACCGTGACCCAGTTTTTTCGTTGTCATTTTTGACAAACGTTTGTTACTATGGGAATGTTGGTTCCCGCATATTTAATTATTACGAATAATTTGTGCGAGATAAACACACAACATTTCATTTATTTTGACCTAGTTCATTAAACTTGCAGTATGAAATAAAACGTTGTATTTACCTCGAACGAAGAAGTGTTTTTAAAGGTACTCACAAGTAATTCCAGCCTCGGCTAGGCGCCTCGGCCGTAAACAACTTGCTCGTACTTTAAACTTCACTTCTCGTTCTAGATAAATAATATACTATAAAATTCTTATGAACTTAAAATTTCTTTAGATTTTTTTCTATTTTTTTTTAGAACTTTCTTAACCCTGCAGGACTCCAAGACTCCTCGAAGCATTTAGAACTTTTAGACAACTTGATGTCTGTCTTAATGTTGTATTTGACATCGTCCCCTTTGAAAGGGTTTAATAGATAACCTTAGTCTTTCATAATGTTGGGTTTGACAACGCCTCATTTGAAAATGTCTTTTGCAAAGTTGGAATTGACAACGTTCTTTTAGAAAGTGTCTTTTTGAATTTTAGGTTTGATAGCATCCTCTTAGAAAGACAACGTCTCCTTAGAAAGTGCCTTTTTCAATGTTGGATTTGAGATCTTCTTAGAAAGTGTCTTTTTTAATGTTGAATTTGAAATCGTCCCCTTAGGAAGAGTATTTTTTTAAATTAGATTTAACAACGTCCCCTGGGAAAGTGTCTTTTTCAAAGTTGGATTTGACAAAGTCTCCTTTGAAGTTTCTTTTTTAATTTTGGGTTTGATGGCATTCCCATAGAAAGTGTTTTTTTTTTATTGTTGGATTTGACAAAATCTTAGAAAGTGTCTTTCTTAATGTTGAATTTGAAATCGTCCCTTTTGAAAGTGTCCTTTTAAATTTTGGGTTTGATAGCATTCCCATTGAAAGTGTTTTTTTATTGTTGGATTTGACAAAGTTTTAGAAAGTGTCTTTTTCAATTTTAGATTTGACATTTTCTTAGAAAGTGTCTTTCTTAATGTTGAATTTGAAAAACGTCCTCTTTAAAAGTGTCTTTTTAACAGGTGGAATTGACAAGGTTTCTTTAGAAAGTGTCTTCTTGAATTTTAGGTTTGATAGCATCCCCTTAGAAAGACAGCGTCTCCTCAGAAAGTGCCTTTTTCAATGTTGGATTTGAGATCTTCTTAGAAAGTGTCTTTTTTAATCTTGAATTTGAAATCGTCCCCTTAGAAAGTGTATTTTTTAAAATTAGATTGGACAACGTCCCCTGGGAAAGTGTCTTTTTCAAAGTTGGATCTGACAAAGTCTCCTTTGAAAGTGTTTTTTTTTCCTATTTTGGGTTTGATGGCATTCCCATAGAAAGTGTTTTTTTTTATTGTTGGATTTGACAAAATCTTAGAAGGTGTCTTTCTTAATGTTGAATTTGAAAACGTCCCTTTTGAAAGTGTCTTCAAATTTTGGGTTTGATAGCATTCCGATTGAAAGTGTTTTTTTTTATTGTTGGATTTGACAAAGTTTTAGAAAGTGTCTTTTTTAATGTTGAATTTCAAAAACGTCCCCTTTAAAAGTGTCTTTTTAACAGGTGGAATTGACAAGGTTTCTTTAGAAAGTGTCTTCTTGAATTTTAGGTTTGATAGCATCCCCTTAGAAAGACAGCGTCTCCTTAGAAAGTGCCTTTTTCAATGTTGGATTTGAGATCTTCTTAGAAAGTGTCTTTTTTAATCTTGAATTTGAAATCGTCCCCTTAGAAAGTGTATTTTTTAAAATTAGATTGGACAACGTCCCCTGGGAAAGTGTCTTTTTCAAAGTTGGATCTGACAAAGTCTCCTTTGAAAGTGTTTTTTTTTCTATTTTGGGTTTGATGGCATTCCCATAGAAAGTGTTTTTTTTATTGTTGGATTTGACAAAATCTTAGAAGGTGTCTTTCTTAATGTTGAATTTGAAAACATCCCTTTTGAAAGTGTCTTCAAATTTTGGGTTTGATAGCATTCCGATTGAAAGTGTTTTTTTTATTGTTGGATTTGACAAAGTTTTAGAAAGTGTCTTTTTTAATGTTGAATTTCAAAAACGTCCCCTTTAAAAGTGTCTTCTTAACAGGTGGAATTGACAAGGTTTCTTTAGAAAGTGTCTTCTTGAATTTTAGGTTTGATAGCATCCCCTTAGAAAGACAGCGTCTCCTTAGAAAGTGCCTTTTTCAATGTTATATTTGAGATCTTTTTAGAAAGTGTCTTTTTTAATGTTGAATTTGAAATCGTCCCATTAGGAAGTGTATTTTTTAAAATTAGATTTGACAACGTCCCTGGGAAAGTGTCTTTCTTAATTTTGGATTTGACAAGGTCTCATTTGAAAGTGTCTTTCTTAATGTTGGATTTGACAACGTCCCTTTAGAAGGTGTCTTTTTGAATTTTAGGTTTGATAGCAACCCTTTAGAAAGTCTTTTTTATTGTCGGATTTGACAACATTTTTTTATAATGTTTTTTATGTTGGATTTGACAACGTCTCCTTAGAAAGTGTCTTTTTAAATGTTGCAGCTGACATCAAAATAGAAAGTGTTGATAGTTACATTGATTGTAGAATGAGCAATTCATTTACAAGCAGCTAATGATGTTTGAGCTTCTGGAGATATTGACGACTTGGTTTTTTTAACTGCATGAAATTTCTTTTCAAAAGCCATTGCGAGGCAAAATTAGGCAAGAAATGTTTTCGTCTGAAATTGATGATCATGTTAAATTTTATGATCATGTTAAATTTTGAAACAACATTTGTGGAGAGAAAAAAATTAAGTGTTAATTATAGACCCGCAATTACCTAAAAGTCCTTACACAAACAGAGATATGGTGCAGAGAGAGTTTCTCACAACCATGAAATCGAAAGTGTAGAAAAAAATTAAGCAAATTAGGTTTTTACAAACAAAAATATACAGGGTGTAACTTTTCAGCACTAGTTTTCCTAAGCCTCCCAGATATGAACTTTAATTTTTTCTTTGGACCTCAATTAAAATGACCTTTATTAAATTCTCAATATATTCGTTATCGACTTTATCGAGAAGTAAATACTCTGTGAAATGTTACATAAACGATTTGGATGTTAGCACGATCCTTATAATCTTGAACAGTTAGTGCGAACCTTTCGATACACCTGCATACCGGAAAATCTGTTATTCTTTAAGATCTAAAATAGATCTTCTAAATCACCAGGTATAGTAAGTAACACAACAAGTTTTCTTGCAATTATGAAGGACTGTTGTTATCTTTCTCTTGAAACAGGTATTCCGTTTATTGTAGTAAATAAATTGCAACGTCATTTTAAACGACAAAATAAGCCACGACCACGCAATAATCTACACCTGAACCTTTCTATAAAAGCTTTATTGGGTGATAAATACTAAAGAATTCTTCGGATGTAACCTTTACCTTGATAATAATTTTGATTAAACGTTAAATAAACAACATTAGCTTAGTGGAACTGGCTATTTATCAGTATGTGCTTTCCCAGGATTCAGGATGAAGCTTGAACACCGTTGAATAAAGCAAACTGAAAGGACTTCATCTCCCTGACCCGATTTTCGATCACATCCAGTAAATAACCGTAACAATAATACAGTTTTGCAAACACCGCTGAATAAAGCAAACCTGAAACGACTTCATCGCCCTGACCCAATTTCCGATCACATCCAGTAAATAACCATAACAATAATACATCACCCCCGTCCTCCTGGAAAATTGCCACCCGCTCGAAATAACTAAACTTTTTTACGGTTGCTTTGAACCGACACTTTAAACATTTCGGGGCGGTCGGTAATACGCCAAGGTAGACAATTTTCACGTCGGTTATGTGAATTACCATAGTCTACTTCTTATGAAGCGCGCGAAGAATGCGAGAGGCTGTAAAATGTAATATGCCAAGGACAATAACTGAATGCAGCTAACGGATATGAACACATAAACGGGAAAATAACCTCTTGCATGCCGCGGTTCGATATTCAAATTCCGACTGCGACAACACACATGTGTGTGTGTGTGTGTGTGTTTTATTAAACAGAAAAATGCTGATTCGAAGGGTTGGTTGCTCTTTAAACCCCTTGCGAGTTTTGTGTTGGCATGTTGGCGAGCCTGTCAGCGGTGACGTTGCGTGATGTTGCTTGTAATGTCACATGTCGGCTTGTCGACGAATACATGGCTTACATGTTTTCTTGTTATTAGGTTGGTAGACGTGGCGTGCGAGGAGGTAGGGGTTTGTGCTGCTGCTAGACTTGGAGATAATTGGGAGCCAATTAGAGACGATTTTGTAGATTGCCTAGTTTTAGTTTAAGTTTTACTAAAAAAAAATATATTTTGTTACATCTTGAAAGCATTTGACCATTCGAACTTTTTCTCATATGTTAGTATTGCCATTTCAAGAAAATAATAACTACCCTTTGGGTTATAATGGTGATCTAACTTAGAAAACGGTTCAATATACCCCACTTTCCCCTACAAGTCCAAGCCACCCTACCGATCGCAAATCTAAGACTTAAGTCAAGATTTAAATTCCGAAAAAGGGTGTATACAGGGTGTTTCAAAAATGAGTGCAATAAATTTGATTGGTAATAGAACTCATCATTGTCAACAATTTTCCTTCATAAATTGTTGTCCTGAACCCCGTACTTATATCGAGTTAAAATTAGTTGAATTTTTGACGTTAATTTAGTTACCCGCCACTCAACCGCTGAACTGATGATAACGCACTACAAAAAACTTTTGAAAAACATTGGGAAATAATCTAAACAGTTGAATAATGTGTTAATTTCTCAGTGTCCCAATTTCGCGGTGTCTCAAATGTTTTAATTTGGAGTGCAATTTCTTCAGCATTTTCATTGTCTCCATATTCCAGCTTCTCAATTTTCCTCAAATTCTCAGTTCTCAATTTCTCGATGTTTCGGCATATCAGTCTCAACTTTTTATGTCCCACTTTGTGTTCTTTTCTCAATGAGACAATATGACGTTGTCTTTTTTTCAATATTTCCATTGTCTCAATTTCGCAGTGTCCTTCAGTTTATGATTTTCTTATGTCCCAGTATCTCAATTTTTCGGTCTCTAGGCGTCTCAAATTCATATTTTTTGTGCATAGCCCTTTTGGGCTTTCAGTTGTATATTGTCTTAATTTCTCAATCTCACAGTATCATAGGGGTGTAATTTCTTCAGTATTTTCATTGTCTCCATATTCCAGTTTCTCAATGTTGCTGTGCCTTTCAGTTTCTCAATTTTCCAATGTCTCAGTATTTATTATTCTGAACATTCTCAATGAAGTTCTGAAATGCTCAATTTCTCGATGGTTCGTCATATCACTTTCTTATGCTTTGACCTTCCTGGTTTTCATGTGTTTCGTGTCTCAAGTTCTCAAGGTTTCCATTTTCTTATTTTCTCAATCAGACAATACCACGTAGTGTTTTTTTTTCAATACATATTTCCATTGTCTCAATCTCACAGTCTCCTTCGGTTTATGATGTTTTAATACCTCAGTGTCTCAATTTGACTCTCTCAATTTTTCGGTCTCTAAGCCTCTCAGATTCATATTTTTGTGCATCTGCCTTTGGGGTTTCCATTTGTATAATTTCTCAATTTCTCAGTGTCCCAATTTCGCCGTGCCTTACATTCTCTAATGTCTCAATCTCACAGAATTATGGAGTGTAATTGCCTCAGTATTTTCATTGTCTCCATATTCCAGTTTCTCAATGTTGCTGTTCCTTTCATTTTCTCAATCTTCCAATGTCTCAGTATTTATTATTCTGAACATTCTCAATGAAGTTCTGAAATGCTCAATTTCTCGATGTTTCGTCATATTACTTTTTTATGCTTTGGCCTTCCTGGTTTTCATGTGTTTCGTGTCTCAAGTTCTCAAGGTTTCCATTTTCTCATTTTCTCAATCAGACAATATCACGTAGTGTATTTTTTTTCAATACATATTTCCATGGTCTCAACCTCACAGTGTCCTTCGGTTTATGATTTTTTAATACCTCAGTGTCTCAATATGAGTCTCTCAATTTTTCGGTCTCTAAGCCTCTAAGATTCAGATTTTTGTGCATCTGCATTTTGGGTTTCCATTTGTATAATTTCTCAATTTCTCAGTGTTCCAATTTCGCCGTGCCTCACATTCTCTAATGTCTCAATCTCACAGTATTATGGAGTGTAATTGCTTCAGTATTTTCATTGTCTCCATATTCCAGTTTCTCAATGTTGCTGTGCCTTTCAGTTTCTCAATTTTCCAATGTCTCAGTATTTATTATTCTGAACATTCTCAATGAAGTTCTGAAATGCTCAATTTCTCGATGGTTCGTCATATCACTTTCTTATGCTTTGGTCTTCCTGGTTTTCATGTGTTTCGTGTCTCAGGTTCTCAAGGTCTCCATTTTCTCATTTTCTCAATCAGACAATATCACGTAGTGTATTTTTTTTTCAATACATATTTCCATTGTCTCAATCTCACAGTGTCCTTTGGTTTATGATGTTTTAATACCTCAGTGTCTCAATTTGAGTCTCTCAATTTTTCGGTCGGTACGCCTCTCAGATTCATATTTTTGTGCATCTGCCTTTTGGGTTTCCATTTGTATAATTTCTCAATTTCTCAGTGTCCCAATTTCGCCGTGCCTCACATTCTCTAATGTCTCAATCTCACAGCATTATGGAGTGTAATTGCCTCAGTATTTTCATTGTCTCCATATTCCAGTTTCTCAATGTTGCTGTGCCTTTCAGTTTCTCAATTTTCCAATGTCTCAGTATTTATTATTCTGAACATTCTCAATGAAGTTCTGAAATGCTCAATTTCTCGATGGTTCGTCATATGACTTTCTTATGCTTTGGCCTTCCTGGTTTTCATGTGTTTCGTGTCTCAGGTTCTCAAGGTCTCCATTTTCTTATTTTCTCAATCAGACAATATCACGTAGTGTATTTTTTTTTCAATACATATTTCCATTGTCTCAATCTCACAGTGTCCTTCGGTTTATGATTTTTTAATACCTCAGTGTCTCAATTTGAGTCTCTCAATTTTTCGGTCGGTACGCCTCTCAGATTCATATTTTTGTGCATCTGCCTTTTGGGGTTTCCATTTGTATAATTTCTCAATTTCTCAGTGTCCCAATTTCGCCGTGCCTCACATTCTCTAATGTCTCGATCTCACAGCATTATGGAGTGTAATTGCCTCAGTATTTTCATTGTCTCCATATTCCAGTTTCTCAATGTTGCTGTGCCTCTCAGTTTCTCAATTTTCCAATGTCTCAGTATTTGTTATTCTGAACATTCTCAATGAAGTTCTGAAATGCTCAATTTCTCGATGGTTCGTCATATCACTTTCTTATGCTTTGGCCTTCCTGGTTTTCATGTGTTTCGTGTCTCAGGTTCTCAAGGTCTCCATTTTCTTATTTTCTCAATCAGACAATATCACGTAGTGTATTTTTTTTTCAATACATATTTTAATTGTCTCAATCTCACAATGTCCTTTGGTTTATGATGTTTTAATACCTCAGTGTCTCAATTTGAGTCTCTCAATTTTTCGGTCTCTAAGCCTCTCAGATTCATATTTTTGTGCATCTGCCTTTTGGGTTTCCATGTGTATAATTTCTCAATTTCTCAGTGTCCCAATTTCGCCGTGCCTCACATTCTCTAATGTCTCAATCTCACAGCATTATGGAGTGTAATTGCCTCAGTATTTTCATTGTCTCCATATTCCAGTTTCTCAATGTTGCTGTGCCTTTCAGTTTCTCAATTTTCCAATGTCTCAGTATTTATTATTCTGAACATTCTCAATGAAGTTCTGAAATGCTCAATTTCTCGATGGTTCGTCATATCACTTTCTTATGCTTTGGTCTTCCTGGTTTTCATGTGTTTCGTGTCTCAAGTTCTCAAGGTCTCCATTTTCTTATTTTCTCAATCAGACAATATCACGTAGTGTATATTTTTTTCAATACATATTTCCATTATCTCAATCTCACAGTCTCCTTCGGTTTATGATGTTTTAATAGATCAGTGTCTCAATTTGAGTCTCTCAATTTTTCGGTCTCTAAGCCTCTCAGATTCATATTTTTGTGCATCTGCCTTTGGGGTTTCCATTTGTATAATTTCTCAATTTCTCAATGTCCCAATTTCGCCGTGTCTCAAATTCTCTTAATGGCTCAATCTCAGAGTATCATGGAGCGTAATTTCTACAGTATTTTCATTGTCTCCATATTTCAGTTTCTCAATCTTGCAATGCCTTTCAGTTTTTTTTATCCCCCACTCTGTGCAATTTCTATTGATAAAGTGCCATTTCCAGATAATAAAAGTAAATCACAACAAAAACAACACACCTAACAAATTTACAGCCATTTTTTAAGATTTCTGCAAAAATCACTCTTGCAAAACTTCGATTGGCTGCTGGTTTAGTTTGGCCAGGGCCCATTCACAAAACGGGCGCCTTCAAGGTAAATCCTCACGCTGTAGAAATTGGACGTTCTGTACGTGATAGGGATACAATTGTTGCATTTTGCAAAACACTAACATTAATGAGATTACATTGTAAGCGACCATTTTTGTCTTCTTCTCAATTTCAATTGGAGAGTTTAGAAATTATTACAGACCTCAAACAACGATCTAAACAATTTTAGTTTGAACTTAAACAACTCCAGAAAACCCAGAAATTCTTGTTACTTTCGTGGTGATATTTGTACGTACGATGATCTGATTTAGAATGCCTGACTCGGCTCATTATACATGAAAACACAATGCATGTAAAGCGCTTATTGCAAATCCGACTTGCACATAATTTTAAGACAGTTCTGGGTCATAAACAAAGCCGGTTCCAGAAAACAATCAATTTTGCAGCACGATCCAGACGTAGCAAAAGCAAAGCTCGAGCGTTAAACATATCGGTGGAATTTTCGCTGTTTGTTCAGTTTAATTAATTTTCTGTGGATATTTGTGTGTGTTGAACGTTGGCAATGGAAAAATGATAAATACGCATCGTTTTGAAATTCAGACCGACAAGTTCGCCACATTTTCGTGGTCCGGTACGATTTTATTTCCGTTGTGCTCAAACAAAATAAAACAGCACATGATTCGTGGCAATTTTAGGAGCCGAAGCATCCCTGGAAATTCCTCGCATTTCTCATTCATCCCTTGTTGCCAATCATGTGGGAAATATTAAAATATAATTCCGCGAGGAAGGAAAACCGGGGTGTTTGAGTTGTTGGAAGAGCACGACCACAAAGATGGTAACAACCGGATTGCGAGGCAGCGTGCTTACTGACTGTAAAGATTAATAATGAGATTTTCGAGAGACGTGTGTGAGATGGGAATGATGAGCCTAACAAAGAACAAGACGTCACATTTTCGTTCGGAATTTACCTACGAACTAATAAATTCGTCGCGTTAACGCCGGAGATCGTGACCGGAATAAGGAGCGTCCGGAGTCCGGACTCCTCCGGTCATTATCTGCCAATCAAGCGTGTGTGCGCGACGGGGGGAACTTTCGGAGTCACCCTCGCCCTAAAAATGCAACGTAGTCGCTCACAATAATCTACATACACTATATCACCTCTTCTTCTTCGATATTAAATTGGATTGTAGGCTGCGAGGCTGTGGCAGTCGATATTCAAGGCCTACGACAAATTGCGAGGAGGAACGAGTGGGAGAGAACCTCGTGACTTGTGCTTAAAATTGTCCGCCACCTCTTTTGTTGGTTCTCCTATTAACACAGAAAAATGAATGAAGAATCTAAAACTCAAAGACGTAACGAACGTCAGGTTGCAGTTCCGTTCCCGTGCCATGTGGCCCGTCCTAATTGGTCCCGATCGAGTCACGTGACGGATTCGCTGTCAGAACCGGCCGGTTCGCGAGCTAATGGCTCGTACCGAACAGCGGCGAGCCTGCGCCTATTAGCATTCGGCAATTTAACAGTAATATCCTTTTATACGTAATTCGGCCCGATTAGGGGCCATATCTCACATATCACGTACAACATGCAAATTGCCTTCGGTTGCTGTTTCCGGTCGGTTAAATCGCGTTCAACTGCAACGCTGCACTGCGACGTTGCCGTCTCGCCGTAAATCAGCGATAACGGCAATTATCCGCTACATTGTTTGCGGAAATTATGTTTTTCAACACCCCCGTGTGTTGTCAATTTGCTCAGATTAGAATAAGCACTCAGGTAGCCCCAGGCCTCGGGTCCGTCTTGCAGATGACAGATCAATAGAACGTCTATTAGGCATTTCGTCAGCCACAATAGTCCCAATCACTTCCACGCCGCGTCATCGTCGTCATCGTTCCCGTGCATGATGGATTACGGAGGACCTCATCCGAGTTTCCCTGAAAGACTGCCATAAATTTGTTTCCATGTATCCCTTTTGTCGTCGGCATCCCCAATACAGTGTCCCACCCACCCCTATGGACTTCAATTTTGTGTTCGCGTGGATATGCATCGAGCAGGGGGAATTTCATTTTGTATCCTACATGTCGAACCCCCGCGCCGCTCCCGGTCCCATAAGAGGAATGAAATGGAAGTTCGATATCATCTCGACGTCGTTCCATCTTCGCGACACATGAAAAATTCTGTTATTTTTAAGAAATTAAGTTTGAGCCGGAGCGTGTAGTTGCACCTTCGGCGGCGCTCTAATGGGGTGTTAATGAGACACTAAATGTTATCGATACGGTCTGTGTAATTTAAATTTTATATTGTTTAACGACGCTATCCGCGTCAAGTATGTAGTGATCGCCCGTCACTCGAAATTCGAGTTTCTTACTCAGACGACCAACGCTGCTCTAAGTCAGCGTTCGCCGAAAAGAGATTGCAAATAATCAATGAACCTGTGAATTTTTTAAAATGAAACGTAATCTGCTGGTGTATTTTGTCAATGCCCTTCATTAAAAAAAAAAAAACAATTTATTACAAAAATCGGTGCAGTACAAGAGGTTTTATTTATATTAAATATATAGATATCAGCAGCGATTCGAAGCTCATTTTCTATTGTCTAAATTGAACCCTGTGTTTCAGGTTTTCAGAATTCTCAGGTTTTCAGACTCTCAAATTTGTTTTCAGGTTCTGATCTTTTTAAATTCTAAAATTCTCAGTTTTTTTGCATTTTCATGCTCACAGGTTTTTAGGTTGTAAAAGTTTCAGGTTCTTTCGTTCTTCCTGTTCAGATTGTCAAATTCTCCAAATCTTAATCTTTCAGTTTTCGAAGATCTTAGATATCTATGTTTTTGAGTCCCAGGTTGTCAGGTTTATTTCCAGGTTTTCAATTTCTGTATTTCAAATTTTCAATTTCTACTCTTTTCAGGTTCTCAAAACACAACGTTTTCAGATTTTTAATGTATAAGATTTTTATATTTTTAAGTGTCCAAATTTTCAGATTGTCCAGTTTCTGTTTAGGGTTTTCAATTCTCATTCTTTCAGATTTCTTCTTTCAAATTCTCGAAATCTTACGCTTTCAATTTGCAAAGATCTCACATTTCAACGATTTCAGGCTCCCAGGTTATATCAGGTTCTCGAAATCTCAAGTTTTCCGATTCTCAAAAATTCATATTTTTACGTTTTCAGTCTCCCAGTTTTTCAGGTTTTCGAGTTTATTTTCAGGTTTTCCATTTCTGATGTTTTTATATTTAAATCTCAGATTTTCAGGATTTCAAGACTTTTTCAGACATTTACGTTTTCGGGCTTCCAAGTTATCAGGTTGGCAGTTTTATTTTCAGAGTTCCGAGTTCCAATGTTTTCAACTCATCAGGTTGTCAAAATCTCAGATTTCTACGTCTTTATGCCCCTAGGTTTTTAGGCTGTGAAAGCTTTAGGTTTTTTCGTTCTTTCTCTTTCAGATTGTCAAACTCTCCAAATCTTAGTCTTTCAGTTTTCGAAGATCTTATATTTCTGTTTTTAAGTCCCAGTTTGTCAGGTTTATTTCCAGGTTTTCAATTTCTGTATTTCAGATTTTCAGGTTCTAACGTTTTCAGATTCTCAAAACATAAGGTTTTCAGATTTTTAATGTATAAGATTTTTATATTTTTAGGTGTCCAAGGTTTCAGATTGTCAAGTTTGTTTTTAGGGTTTCCAACTCTCATTCTTTCAGGTTTTCAAGGTTTCTTTCTTTCAAGTTCTAATGTTCTCAAATTCTCGAAATTTCAGCTTTACAATATTTCAGATTTCTGCGTATTCGTGCTCGGTTTATTTAATTTTTATCTAAGTTTATTTTAAAAATTTTAAGGTTTTTTTTTTCAGATTTTTAAATTTTTGAAATCTTAAGCTTTCAAGTCCCGAGGATTTCAGATTTCAACGATTTCAGGCTCCCAGGTTATATCAGGTTCTGGAAATCTCCAGTTTTCCGATTCTCAAAAATTCATATTTGTGCGTTTTCAGGCTTCCAGTTTTTCAGGTTTTCCATTTCTGATGTTTTCATATTTAAATCTCAGATGTTCAGGATTCTAAGGCTTTTTCAGTTTTTTTACTTTTTCGGGCTTCCAAGTTATCAGGTTGTCAGTTTTATTTTCAGGGTTTCAAGTTCCAATGTTTTCAACTCATCAAGTTGTCAAATTCTCAGATTCCTACGTTTTCATGCCCTCAGGTTTTTAGGCTGTGAATGTTAGATTTCTATGTTTTTAAGTCTCAGGTTGTCAGGTTTATTTCCAGGTTTTCAATTTCTGTATTTCAGATTATCAGGTTCTAGTGTTTTCAGATTCTCAAAACCTAAGGTTCTCAGATTTTTATATTTTTAGGTGTCCAGGTTTTCAGATTGTCAGGTTTGTGTTTAGGGTTTTTAATTCTCATTCTTCCAGGTTTTCAGATTGTCAAGTTTGTTTTTAGGGTTCCCAATTCTCATTCTTTCAAGTTCTAATGTTCTCACATTCTCGAAATTTCAGCTTTGCAAGATTTCAGATTTCTGCGTATTCGTGCTCGGTTGTCCAGTTTATTTTAAAATTTTTAAGGTTTTTCTTTTTCAGATTTTTAAATTTTTGAAATCTTAGGCTTTCAAGTCCCGAGGATTTCAGATTTCAACGATTTCAGGCTCCCAGGTTATATCAGGTTCCGGAAATCTCCAGTTTTCCGATTCTCAAAAATTCATATTTGTGCGTTTTCAGGCTTCCAGTTTTTCAGGTTTTCCATTTCTGATGTTTTCATATTTAAATCTCAGATTTTCAGGATTTCAAGACTTTTTCAGTTTTTTTACGTTTTCGGACTTCCAAGTTATCAGGTTGTCAGTTTTATTTTCAGGGTTTCAAGTTCCAATGTTTTGAACTCATCAGATTGTCAAAATCTCAGATTTCTACGTCTTCGTGCCCCCAGATTTTTAGGCTGTGAAGGCTTCAGGTTTTTTCGATCTTTCTCTTTCAGATTGTCAAATTCTCTAAATCTTAGGCTTTCAGTTTCCGAAGATCTCATACTTCTATCTTTTCGATTCCCAGGTTGTCAGGGTTATATCAAGGTTTTCAATTTCTGTATTTCAGATTTTCAGGTTTAATTGTTCTCAGATTCTCAAAAGCTTAGGTTTTCAGTTTTTTAATGTCTCAGATTTTTATATTTTTAGGCCCCCAAGTTTTATTTATACGTTTTTCAGTTCTCATTCATTCACGTTTTCAGGTTCTGATCTTTTCAGATTCTGGAAATCTCAGGTTGTCATAAATACTCGACTGATCCCTTGCAGACGCCACGATATTATTTAGTTTTGAAAAAGTATGTTTTTTCTACAAACGGTATTGGCCAATCGTTAGAATTTTGACTCGAGCTCATTGCAACGCTCGGCCTCCGCCTCGTGCTTAAAAAATTCGCCCTCGCCCCTGAAAAGTGTCTCGACCGCGCACTGGTATCGAAATGTACCATCACAGAACACAGGTACATCACATTGAACTCTTGTCTTCCCACTCAATTGATTTTTTCGTCGCTGGTAGTCCTCATAAAGTTATTATTATTAATTGCCGAGTTCCGCCCCCGATATTTTCGTTTTATTGCCCTCGCGGAGGCGGCAGTGCATCTCCGCTCGTGCCTCCGGGCGTCATGCGTTTTATTTCCCCGGATAAGAATTGATACGAGATGTGAGAATCAGCATGTGCTCGTTTATTTACAGTCGTTATTATTTTCCGTAACGGACGCGCCGCCACCGCCAACCGAAGCAACGAACGTTTTTACGACATTGCACTGTAAAGTTGATGGAAAATGTAAAAATTTTCGGTGGAAATTGCAGACATGGCGTCCACCCCCTTTCGGCATCAGTCAAGAGTCGCTGTCGATTCCCATCCAGTCGGCCGCGCGAGCGGTGGCGGCGGGGCCGGCGACGGCGGCGGAATAACGGAATGGTCGACTGCGCAACACACATGCTACTGACATTTCTTCGTTTTATACTCTCTGTATCTACATATCCCATTTTTATTATAACCAATCCCGAGAGCAAAGTGCCGTCTCTCTCAGACTATAGATTTTCGGGTGGCTTTCCTTCTCCGGCTGAGCCGAATTCGTCGTGTGTTGTTCGAATACACATGCACACAACATCCACCAGTAAAACATTTTATATGTTTTTTACCTCGCGCCGGAAAGGACTTTTATATTGTCAACCCGTAAGCTTGATTGTGGAAATCTCGATGCTGGAATCGTAAAATGTGCATGATTAAAGCACAAAAGCTCCTCCGCTCGCCCGACTTTCAAGAGAAGCACGCGAAAGCTCTACAATTAGGAAACCGGAATAAACATGTACGGTGAAACCTCTCGATCATATTTTATCGTGGATTGCGTCTTTCGACAAACGATGGGATCGGTTACGGCAAATTTCCAAACATTTCTTCTTTTGTATTATTATTGAGCGCGGACACCGTCGTTAAGCCGAAAGAAGTAACTCAAGAATCACTAATTTATAAGCTCTCAAAGTATCCGTATCTCCAACTGACTCTTGTTCGTTAAAAACTGACCTACCCTATATTTCCATCTAAAAGAGCATAATAACTAATTTGTCAGAGAAAGAAGACGCTCAAAAATCTTGGACAGTGAAATACATTAGGAAGTCAATGAAATAGAATGGGATTTAGGAAATGGAATTTGAAATGTGGAGCTTGGAATGTCGAACTTGAAATTTAGAATATTGAAGAATTTGAAATATGCAATTTAGAATAATAAGCAATATGAAATGTGGAATTTAAAATAGAGAATTTGGAATGTGAGATTTGGAATATGGAATTTGCAATCGAGAACTTGATGTATGTGATACAGAATGTGGTATTTCGAAATGTGAAATTTGTAAAATCGTCAAATTTGAAATATGGTATGTGGAATTTTAAATAGTAAATTTATACGAAATACGGAATTTGGAATGATAGTAATTATACCTAACACACTAACAAAAATCATCAATCAGTTATTATATGGAATGTACATTCTGACATCGGATATTTCGTACAAACACCTCATCAATGTCTAATCCCACCTATTCTAAAGTGATTTAGATCCTGCACCATTACAAATTCAGGAATGTATAACATACTAGGCTACGTTACAGAAGCTCAAAGAATGCCTTTCAAACTGTTCTAAAAGAATCGTAATGTATAAATAAGTAGCTGAAAAGCAACATCGCTGTTCGAAAAAAACTTTTACAACCTGCCATGAAAGCAATAAATCCTCCCAACGTCATATAATATCGAAATAAATAATTTCGAGTCAGCTTTATACACCTGTCACGCGCCATGTCGGAGTGACCCGCATGCCATCCGCACATCCATCAACCGGCAATTGTATCATCCAGATAAATAAATCATAAGACGAACGCACGAATCACGAGGTGCAAACCAGTTTTCCTTCTGTTTCCACGTCCTACATCATCCTCTTCATTACTTAACTCCCGGAGCGCTCCGGGTCGTTCCGGACCTACCCCAAGCACATATTAGTTTAATGTGGAACGACTTAAATGGCTGCTCTCTCTCCCCATTCATTCCGTCTTCTCGTCTTTAAACCCCGGAGTTTTGTTTCCTTTTTAATTGATGTTCCGAAATGGAATGCAGTGCTTTTGATCGGGAATACGTTTCTTGTTCAACAGGATTTCATGATCTTAATGGTTTTAAAAACTATGTTATGACTTACTCACTTTGAAGATGCCGTCTGAAGGAATGTTTCAGTAAAACACAGTCCATGCTCGGAATTAACAATTTTATTACACTTATACAAGTTTATCCTAAGACGCTCCCGCTACAAATCTGCACTCAGTCTCCACGCAACAAGGAGATATTTTCAATTTTTCCGGAACGCCGTCCCTTTGATCCGGAATACATTCGATCCCTCGCCGTCGTGTGTGTTGTATTTATTCCTCCTCTTCGCTCGCGCCTTTATCCATCTCTTCGCATTCTTGTCTTCGGGGACCTCCATCCTTCATACATCCTGAGAAACGAGTCTATTCCCTCGACGCCCAACCAAACAGGAAACGTCGCCTGCTGTATGGGACTCGAGGAGATTGAAATATTGCACGCCCAAGGATTGAACCAATTTTCATATATTCGCTTTTATCTCCGCCTTCGCAACGGCGCCAACCAACGCCTGATATTGGCTAAGATGCGACTTTCCGCAACACAAATAACACGAGATTCCAATAAGTTGCAGACGGAATCGAATCAGCGGCTGCGGCGGCGGTCGAAGAGAAGGACCTGGAAAAAAACGGGGAGCGGTTAGGGGATGCCGGGATATTACTACACAAGTTACAAAAGTTTTTGATGAAAACGTTGGAGCTAAACTGCGTGCAATTTCAGGTCTTGTGAGACTGGAAGCTGTAAAGCGATTTCCCTTTTACTATAGATATGTGGTATGCCTATTACAATTATTATGCTATATCATTACCAAGTTTCGTCAGGATAAAATTAATATCATAGAGTCGTTATACACCCCGCGAATTTAACTTCGTGTTTATAAGCAAAATAAAGCATTTTTTTATTGCTTTTATGGATTATTTTACTGCTAAAGACACAAACATGAATTTTTTATCAGAAATCAGTAACCAAATTTTAAACCTGATGAAACACCTGAGAATTTGAAAATCTAAAAAATCTGCAAAACCACAACTTTGCAAACACCCGAAAATTGGAAGACTGAGTTTAATAACCTGAAAACATAATAAAATTAGAAACTTGAAAATGTGAGAACCGGAAAACCAAAGAATTTGAGGAACTGTGATAAAATACTTGATTTGAGTACTTCAAATTTTTAAAACATTCCTTTGTAAGCGTCAAACAGTAATTTCAAATGACAATATCCAGGATGTTTCATGAAAAGTGACAGATCTGTATTTTCTTTATTGATTTTTTGATTATAACAAAATAAAAACCAATATACTGACCTACAAGTTTTTTTCAACATGAATTAGCTACAAGATGAAACAATAATCAACTTTAATTTTTTAAATGTAATAATTTCTTCCACCCTCCGCACAGGCATCATTGCCAGATGTAGCATTTTTTTTTTTTTTTGGACTTGCCACTTTGATTTTGTTGAACGCAAGTTTCCTAGTGTTTTACGAGGTGTTTTATTTGTGTCAGATACATAGTAATGGATAGAAATATTGCATTTTATTCCTTTTTCAGGTACGCGCGAAACTGTAACGATATTAGTCGCCTGAAATGAAACAAATCTACTAAACTTTTAGCCAGCGATGTTATCGACAGGTGCTGAAAGTGACAAAGGCGTACATTTGATTTAGATGAATAACGCATATATAAATAGGGGTGGACCACGCGACCAACTCAGGGTTAAAAAAGTGTTTAGAAAAAAAAAGTTCCTACCTCACCCGATACAAGATGATAATTTTCATTTAGCGGTTCAAATACATCGTTCAATTCAGAAAAAGTGCGCTAAATATAAATTATTTCCTTTGATAGTTTTTTATTATGTAACATTAAAAATACGACACTAGAGACCGAGAACAACATAATCAAGATAATAGTAAATTCGTAATTTCGAAATTTCGTATATTCATAATATCGTAATTCGATAATTCCCTGTCGCAGAAATTCCGTAGTTCAAAAATTAAATACTTTTACAATTCAATAATATAATGTAAAAATCTAATAGTTTCATAATTTCCAAATTCTTTATCGCATCATTGCATATTTTCGTAATTTAGAACTTTCGTATATATATTCATATCATAATTCCATAATTCCTATGGCTCAAATTTCGTAATTCTGAAATCAAATTATTTCATAATTTACTGATGTAAAAATTTACTAGTTTCATAATTTCCTAATTTTCTATCGCATGATTGCATATTTTCGTATTTTAGAAATTTTGTATATTCATAATATCGTAATTTCATAATTCCCTATCGCTAAAATTTCATAATTCAGAAATTAGATAGTTTTATAATTTATTAATATAAAAATTTACTAGTTTCATAATTTCCTAATTTTCTATCGCATGATTGCATATTTTCGTATTTTAGAAATTTCGTATATTCATAATATCGTAATTCCATAATTCCCTATCGCTAAAATTTCATAATTCAGAAATTAGATAGTTTCATAATTTATTAATATAAAAATTCACTAGTTTCATAATTTTATAATTCCCTATCTCGTCATTCCATATTTTCGTAATTTAGAAATTTCATGTATTCATAAAATAGTAATTCCATAATTCCCTATCGCGGAAATTCCGTAGTTCAAAAAATAGATAGTTTCACAATTCAATAATATAATGTAAAAATCTACTAGTTTCATAATCTCCAAAATTTTTATCGCATCATTGCATAGTTTCGTAATTTAGAACTTTCGTATATTCATATCATATTTCCATAATGCCTATTGCTGAAATTTCGTAATTCTGAAATCAAATTATTTCATAATTTACTCATGTAAAAATTTACTAGTTTCATAATTTCCTAATACTCTATTGCATGATTGCATATTTTCGTATTTTAGAAATTTCGTATATTCATAATATCGTAATTCCATAATTCCCTATCGCTGAAATTTCATAATTCAGAAATTAGATAGTTTTATAATTTATTAATATAAAAATTCACTAGTTTCATAATTTTATAATTCCCTATTTCGTCATTCCATATTTTCGTAATTTAGAAATTTCATATATGCATAATATCGTAATTCCATAATTCCCTATCGCGGAAATTCCGTAGTTCAAAAAATAGTTTCACAATTCAATAATATAATGTAAAAATCTACTAGTTTCATAATTTCCAAAATTTTTATCGCATCATTGCATAGTTTCGTAATTTAGAACTTTCGTATATTCATATCATATTTCCATAATTCCTATGGCTCAAATTTCGTAATTCTGAAATCAAATTATTTCATAAGTTACTCATGTAAAAATTTACTAGTTTCATAATTTCCTAATACTCTATTGCATGATTGCATATTTTCGTATTTTAGAAATTTCGTATATTCATAATATCGTAATTCCATAATTCCCTATCGCTGAAATTTCATAATTCAGAAATTAGATAGTTTTATAATTTATTAATATAAAAATTCACTAGTTTCATAATTTTATAATTCCCTATTTCGTCATTCCATATTTTCGTAATTTAGAAATTTCATATATGCATAATATCGTAATTCCATAATTCCCTATCGCGGAAATTCCGTAGTTCAAAAAATAGATAGTTTCACAATTCAATAATATAATGTAAAAATCTACTAGTTTCATAATCTCCAAAATTTTTATCGCATCATTGCATAGTTTCGTAATTTAGAACTTTCGTATATTCATATCATATTTCCATAATGCCTATTGCTGAAATTTCGTAATTCTGAAATCAAATTATTTCATAATTTACTCATGTAAAAATTTACTAGTTTCATAATTTCCTAATACTCTATTGCATGATTGCATATTTTCGTATTTTAGAAATTTCGTATATTCATAATATCGTAATTCCATAATTCCCTATCGCTGAAATTTCATAATTCAGAAATTAGATAGTTTTATAATTTATTAATATAAAAATTCACTAGTTTCATAATTTTATAATTCCCTATTTCGTCATTCCATATTTTCGTAATTTAGAAATTTCATATATGCATAATATCGTAATTCCATAATTCCCTATCGCGGAAATTCCGTAGTTCAAAAAATAGATAGTTTCACAATTCAATAATATAATGTAAAAATCTACTAGTTTCATAATTTCCAAAATTTTTATCGCATCATTACATAGTTTCGTAATTTAGAACTTTCGTATATTCATATCATATTTCCATAATTCCTATGGCTCAAATTTCGTAATTCTGAAATCAAATTATTTCATAAGTTACTCATGTAAAAATTTACTAGTTTCATAATTTCCTAATACTCTATTGAATGATTGCATATTTTCGTATTTTAGAAATTTCGTATATTCATAATATCGTAATTCCATAATTCCCTATCGCGGAAATTCCGTAGTTCAAAAATTAGATAGTTTCACAATTCAATAATATAATGTAAAAATCTACTAGTTTCATAATTTCCAAAATTTTTATTGCATCATTGCATAGTTTCGAAATTTAGAACTTTCGTATATTCATATCATATTTCCATAATTCCTATGGCTCAAATTTCGTAATTCTGAAATCAAATTATTTCATAATTTACTGATGCAAGAATCTACTAGTTTCATAATTTCCAAATTCTTTATAGCATCATTGCATAATAGTTTTGGAATTTAGAACTTTCGTATATTCATATCGTAATTCCATAATTCCCTATGGCTCAAATTTCGTAATTCTAAAATTAAATTATTTCATAATTTAGTAATGTAAAATAAATACTAGTTTCATAATTTCCTATCGCATGATTGCATATTTTCGTAATTTAGAATTTTTATATATTTATATCATAATTCCATAATTCCATAATTCCTATGGCTCAAATTTCGTAATTCTGAAATCAAATTATTTCATAAGTTACTCATGTAAAAATTTACTAGTTTCATAATTTCCTAATACTCTATTGAATGATTGCATATTTTCGTATTTTAGAAATTTCGTATATTCATAATATCGTAATTCCATAATTCCCTATCGCGGAAATTCCGTAGTTCAAAAATTAGATAGTTTCACAATTCAATAATATAATGTAAAAATCTACTAGTTTCATAATTTCCAAAATTTTTATTGCATCATTGCATAGTTTCGAAATTTAGAACTTTCGTATATTCATATCATATTTCCATAATTCCTATGGCTCAAATTTCGTAATTCTGAAATCAAATTATTTCATAATTTACTGATGCAAGAATCTACTAGTTTCATAATTTCCAAATTCTTTATAGCATCATTGCATAATAGTTTCGTAATTTAGAACTTTCGCATATTCATATCGTAATTCCATAATTCCCTATGGCTCAAATTTCGTAATTCTAAAATTAAATTATTTCATAATTTAGTAATGTAAAATAAATACTAGTTTCATAATTTCCTATCGCATGATTGCATATTTTCGTAATTTAGAATTTTTATATATTTATATCATAATTCCATGATTCCATAATTCCGATGGCTCAAATTTCGTAATTCTGAAATCAAATTATTTCATAATTTACTCATGTAAAAATTCACTAGTTTTATAATTTCCTAATTCTCTATCGCATGATTGCATATTTTAGTATTTTAGAAAATTCGTATATTCATAATATCGTAATTCCATAGTTTCCTATCGCTGAAATTTCGTAATTCAGAAATTAGATAGTTTTATAATTTATTAATATAAAAATTCACTAGTTTCATAATTTTATAATTCCCTATTTCGTTAGTCCATATACATAATTCCCTATCGCGGAAATTCCGTAGTTCAAAAATTAGATAGTTTCACAATTCAATAATGTAAAAATCTACTAGTTTCCGAATTTCCAAATTCTTTATCGCATCATTGCATATTTTATATAAAGATTTAAAAACTGCGTATTAGATGCAGCAAAAGAGCGCTGAAAATATTGAATAAATATTTTTGAAAAAATTATATTATTATTGTAAAAGAGAAGGATAGCTGAAAAATATATAGAAACAAAAAGCCCAGAGGACTATGAAGAATACGGGCACCCAAGAATATAAGAATAACAGAGAAATTGCAAATCATGAGTTTGGAGAGAAAATGAATTATGCAATAAAAAATATAATTACAGATAAAAACAAAAAGTATTTAATGGCAGTTTTAAACAACTAAGAAAAAGAAGTAATATAACAGTATGATAAACATGAAAAATAAATTACAGAGAAAGATCAAATAATGGGCGGCGGGCGACATTTCCAAAAACTGAAAGATATAGACATTAAAAAAAATAACAAAAAGATGATGAAAACAAAATGCAAAAATGCAAATCCTAAGAAATCTGAAAGTAGAAAAGGCACCAGGAAGGGACAACATACAACTGAAACACAAGTAACCAAATGAATGATTTCATGTTGAGTTGCGACGGTCTTAAACGCTGGTTGCTAAGGAGACGTCTTATCTAAAGACCAGGCAATTTTAAAAGGGGCGTTAAAGTTTTAGCGTCCTAATTTAAAACTTCAAGTCCTGATTGGTCGATTTAATTTAACGGCCTTTAAAATTTAGAGGAGCATTCACAGAATACGCGCCAATAAAGACCAATTTTACGTTTCATTTCAAATTGGAAGTTTGAAAACGTAAAACAAATAAAGAAACAAGAAAATTTGAGAATCTGAACCACAAAACATGACTGAAACTGAAACACTGAAAGTCTGAAAAACAGATAATCTGAGTAAGGAAATATGCGCTGTAGCAACAATTTGAATACTACGTAGTTGTAAATACAGAGCCAACCAAGACTGAAACTTTGACCCATTCAAGAAAAGTCCAAAGCACCCGAGCTTTCGGCAAAGCCCGCTCTTGTTTGCACATCTATATTTGTTCGTTCCGATCGTTTTCCGAGTGCCCCCTCGACTCCCTGTCCATAATTAACCGTTTTATTTGCCTGCGCGGTGTAATTCGCATTGAAAGCTCGTCGCCGATTGAAGTGTTTGAGCAAACAGACCGGAAGCTCCGGTTTACCTGCGCCAGAGATAAATTGCCATGAATAGAGGCAGTTAAGCTTTACGTGCGGTTAGCCCCCAGTTTCTAATCCCGAATCGTTCGCCTTTTATTCGAGCACAAAAGACACCGACATTATGTAACGAATAACATTTAACAGATTAGCGTCCTTCACCTGACGATGACTCGGATCGGGGGGCGAGTGATTGATTTAGAAGAAATACATATTTTATGGGGGATCATTATGATTAAAAAAATTACAATTAATTGGTGCGACAGGTAGGGCAAACTCGTTCGTTAAAACAACTGCATTTCACATGCACCGAGTGTGCGGATATTAATGATAAATAATCTGATCATCGTTTCGGAATGCAGAATGCGTAATTCACGTTGAGTTTTGAGGAGTGGCGGACATAACAATGATTTTCCGAGAGTCGGTGCGAAAACTGCATTTTTCGACACTGTGTTTTCTCCCCGCGCCAGGTGCAGTCGTCCAACCTAAGTTTTCCCGTCTTATCGAGCGAGGAAGATGGGCCGCTGGATTGGCCCCGCTATATCTCTATGCGTGTGTGAATCAATATTTTCCACACGCATATAGATGCTACACGCATGTACTCGTCTCTCCCCGTAGATCGAGTTACGATATGGAAAAGTTTCTGGATGTCAATAAATACATCAATTTATGTGTTACCATTATATTATAGAGCGAAGATGTACGTCTCGTATATCACCCGTTTGTTTTTCTTTTTCCCCTGCCTTGTTTGTCGACTAGGTTTTTTTTATTGTCTTCTTCCCGACGTGATGTATTGCATTCTGAAATTGTGAACCAAATAAACAATTTATTTCGTTCATATATGGAGAGCGTTGTTTTTAAAGGATGAAATTCATCCTGCGGCGACCTGCGATGTTTGGATGCCTGCCGACGTCGTTTCAGCGGCTGCGGCGAAAAATGAATTAACAACGAGGGAAATTTCAGACCTCAAAAATCACAGTTTTCACATCGTCATTAAGTTTGCAGATACAACGTTTTAAGGGGGGATCCTTAGAGCGAAAGAGGTGACAAACACTTGGTGCTCATCAATCACTAAACCGAGATAAAAGAAATTTAGTCGCTTCACTTCATTTAGTCATTAGCTAGTTCGTCACTGAAAACCGAGAGAGACTCTTGCGAATGGAATTCGGAAGGCAGTCGTCTTAGGGTCGTTGCTAACCTCATGGTTTTTATATTGACCTGACCAGCAAGGAACCTCGTGAAAGTCGGAATCACGAGGAGCTAACATTTTGAGGAAAATCATTTACCTAGTAGTGTATCTAAAGATAAATAAATTTTTGTTATCTTTCGTAACTTAGGAAGCCCCACTGCGATCACAACAAAAAACCCTCCTAATGTAAACGAAAACAACCAATCTATCCAAAACGATTAGTGATGGTAATCTACAAGCGCTTCGACAAAAGCACACATCCAAAGTGCGTTAATATTTTCCTCATATTTAATTCATCTTGTTTCCATTCACGACACCATCAAATCCAATTACGCCCCAGTGTTTACGTTGTCCATCTAATCGACCAGTGATTTCGTCCAATTAATCCACTTTATTACCGATTTAATCGTCGCAACGGCCGGTATTAAAAGTAATCCCGTATCTGATCGTCCGTTTTTACGAGAAAACTCATTTTCATTAGAAAAGTCAATTAATTCCAACCAGGTAAACACCTCACAGATTGACGAACCGATACGACCCATCAAAACTCGACTAATTTAATTCGGGCGGTTACCACTTTCAATTTGTGAGCTCTTATGCGCAGCTGTCCGCAAGATCTTATCGCGTTGATGACCGTTGTTTCGTTAATTGACCTGTATTGTTGACAATATTTCTGCGCCAACATCGGGACGTGATTGATCGACGCAACCTTTACGGGCTTTCCCCAAATTTTTAATAAATGATAACAGGTGGAAAAGTTCATATCATGCACGTCCATTAAATCGATGGCGTGTACGTTTTCCCGATTTTTTTTTTAATATCGCTGCGACAATGTAAGCTTTTGAAACGTTTAGATACGGTTGCACGGCTCGATTCCAATATGAAATTGGATTCGGGAGGGAATTTGATCTCGATAGTTTGATTTGCTATTTTGTGAGATTTCACTTACTTACAATTTACGAGAATCAATTTCGACGGTGGCTCATGGCGGAACCTGCGACGATACATCGCGCGATTGGAGATTTCTGCACGTGTGCTGGAATAGTCTTCAAATTGGTGAAAAATTGCTTCGTGCAGGAGCGCAAAATTCGTATTTTACGTATTCTATAATATGCTAACGATGTACCATATGACTCTTGTTTTCACATCAAAATCGGAGCACTGCTTAAAATTTTCCTAGATATCGATTTCGTCCTAAAAAATCTTTCAATTCCTTCAGTTCTTTGCAGGTTTTCGAACTCTCAGGTTGGCAATTGGCAATTGGCAATTTTTCAAATTTTTACTCTTGTTTCAGCTAACAATTCTCTCAATAGGATTTTGAATAATCCTAAGAAATCCTGAAATATTTTAAATAATCCGGAAGTATTTTGAAGAGCCTTAACAAACCTTGTGCAATCCTAAAATTTAAAAAGTTCTGGAGTTCACACTAACGACTGCTCACCCACGCCGTTTATAATAAAAGTGTTCTCAAATTGTTCTCACAAACTTAATGAATGGTTCCAATTTACATTTAAAAAGATGCACCACAAATTTTTTCACTTGGGTCAAGGTTTGTGAACCGAGTATTGAGATTCTGGCAACTTTTCAAACTTGCTGAATTCCTCGTCTTATTTAAGAAAATGTAAAACTTGAGTATTCCTGCTCAAAATGGCCTTTCGCTTTCCGACACCGCGTGAGTCGAAACGACTCGAGGGGGCGACGTCGCTCTCCGTCGAATTTCAGCCAATCATCATCGATTGCTCCCTCAGAGTTCATGAACCAATTCCGGTAATAGGATGTCTGGAAATGATGTATTGTCGAGTGACCCTCGCTCGCCCTCGCGTCGCTTTGCCCACATCGCTGGAAGTAATGCCCAAATATGGGAGTCGTTTGATGTCGGAGGAAGGAAAGGCGGAAAAGCTCCCGTTATGGTTTGTTATGTCAACAATGGAAGAAAGCCGACTCGTTAAAAAAATTCTCTTCGAAGGAAACACCGGCGTTCGACGCCGAAAGGTGGATTTTTACGTGTGTGCATATGATGTGCGCCTCGAGCCGAACAGGAGATGATGTATTGGCAGCGATGGGGCGGCGGAGGGCCTCCTGGAAACGGCACAAGAAAATTGAATTTAAATTCATGAAAACCGGAGGAAACCGCAGACTCTCGGTGCCGGGGAAACGAACGAACTAACGACGGCTAAATTGATAAACTAGGATAAGGTCGGGTTTTTAGTGTTTTTGAAGGGGTAATTTAAGATTAAATCCAATCGGTGGTAGAACGAGAGCTGGCAACGTGAAGACTGACCTCATTCCAAGAAGGCTAAATCACATCGCATCCTCTTATGAGGAGAAAATGAGGAAAAACTTTTAATTTAAATTGTCTGTTTAAAGAGTTTTCAGTCATAATTGTAAAAATGTCAAATATATTATAAGTCCTTCTAATGGTTTGAATGTGATCAACGCGTTAAAATTAATAATGTTGTAAAGATGTTGTAGCGAGATATCCACCAAAGGGGTAATTTCCATCTGATTTAAATACACCTTGCAGCCAAATCGTAAAGTTTTTATTCATTTATTTTATTTAATCAAACTCCCTAAAAGAGCGCCGGCGGTGTTGTTGTTGTTTTTTTGTTAATCCATCTTCGTCGTGACAGTCGGCAAATGAACGTAACTGCCGTGTAAAATCCCATCGTGAATCCGAAATAAATGCAAATTGGCGTGTAAGCCTCACGTCTCGTAAAAAGGCGTGCAATTAAGCTTTGGGTTAGGTAGCGCCCCGGCGCGATGATTTAATCGTCTTGGCGAATTAATGCTCAACATCCTGCGGCACACAATCTGATAATAGACTCCGACGTATTGCCGGGAGAGAATTATCTCATTACAGAAGCAATTTCGCAGCGACTCCGCAATAAGACGGCCATTAAAGGACACTTGTTGCTGGCAATTTGGTTGGCAAATTAGATAAAGCCGACATTTCGGTGACAACGCCGGCTCGGGCCGCGTTCACAATTCGCTCTCCTGTCAATCACGGACTTACGGTCTGCGAACGCGAGATAGCACATCCGAAGATGGATTGCGGAACGCTCCACGTGAAGGCGTAAACAAAAAACCGGAGAGGGAGATCGGGAACGTTCATAAATTCACCCTCGGCAGGGAGGAGCATTTATTATACGCAAACTTTGAACAATGATAGACAGAACTATTTATCTGAATAGAGTATGTTATTATTCTCCACATGATAAATCTTCGTCTTCGTGGGTTCTTCGACGAGAGCGCCTCCCGAAAATGCATGATGGATAACGACGCCGGCACAGCGGTGTGTGATAGGATATCTTGGCCACAAATCGAATTTTTCAATCTACTGCTTAGTCATTTCTATACATTTTCGTGACGGGACTTTGGGAGTGCATACTTTTTGCAATTCTGCATTGATTTTGCATTTATTTTGGAGTGCTTTGTGAAAGATCACACAACAGTTTTCAATTTTGTTCATAGAATCAACAGTAATATTTTACCAACTGTGAGAACACATTTCTGTTCTTCTAAATGGTTATAGCTATTAAGAAAAAGTTGCCCATACTAGTAAATCCTGTTGAATTGATGTTGAGTCGTCCTGTGAAATGAAAGGAAATTTTAGAAGAATTTTTTTAATTTTATATTTCTTAGAAACATCATCACTGTTTTGTTTGAATCTGACTCAGAACAAATCAACTGAGTTTTGACAGACATATCGATAACATTTCTGGAAAACTTGCAAAACCAAAATTATCAAAAACTGTAAATTAGAATGTCATTTTTAGAATATTATGTAGATATATATTTGCTCAAAACTTATATCCATTTTAGCCTCTCGAATTTCTCCACAACTGATCTACTACTGGAATGTTTCAAAATTAGATATGAATGATTATAAAATAATATCAATACACGAAATTAACACATTCCAAAGCAATTTTTAAAAAAGCCTAACTGAATAGAATGTATCGAAAGTCAAACGTTGCCTCTTTCTTAAATATTCCCCATCAGGAATATATTAGTAACGAGGTCTTGTTCGTTCTTCATAAAATAGACCGAATATTCCAACAGGGCTCATAAAATATTCCCAAGCATTTTTAAACACACCTGATGTACTAGAATATTTTAAAATTGGACATTAATGATTATAAAACATTACAGAGATAGATTGTGTCAACCGTTAACAAGCAGTCTTGTCCACATTCTATAAATCGGTCTTTAGAATACACGATCTTAACATATTCCAGAGCGACTTTTAAAACGGCTTAACAAATTTAAGTCAAAAGTAAAACGTGCATTTTCCTTAAGTACTCCCCATCAGGAATGTATTAATAACGAAGTCTTGTTCGTTCTTCATAAAACACTCCGAATATTCCAACGGAGCTCATAAAATATTCCCAAGCATTTTAAAATACACCTCATGTACTGGGATGTTTCAAAATTGGACGTGAATATTTATAAAACATTACAGAGCTGGAATGTGTCAATCGTTAACCAGCAGTGTTGCCCACATTCTATAAAACGGTCGCTTAAATATTAATGCAGGATCTTAACACATTCCTTGCATTTTCTTTAAATATTTTCCATCAAAAATGTATTAGTAACAAGGTCTTGTTCGTTCTTCGTAAAACACTCGGAATATTAAAACGGAGCTCAGAAAATATTTCTAAAGACACCTGACGTACTGGAATATTTCAAAATTGGACGTGAATGATTATAAAACATTACAGAGCTGGAATGTGTCAATCGTTGACCTGCAGTCTTGTCTACATTCTATAAAACTGTTGCTTAATATTATTTCAGGATCTTAACACATTCCTTGCATTTTCCTCAAATATTTCCCATCAGGAATGTATTAGTAACGAGGTCCTGTTCGTTCTTTATAAAACAATCTGAATATTCCCACAGAACTCATAAAATATTCCCAAGCATTTTTAAACACACCTGGCGTATTGGAATGTTTCAAAATTAGGCGTGACTGATTATAAAACATTACAGAGCTATACAACGATCTTAACATATTCCAGAATAAGTTTTGAATAAGCTTAACCGACTAGAATGTGTCAAAAGTCAAACGTGCATTTTCCATAAATATTCCCTATCAGGAATGTATTAGTAACGAAGTCTTGTTCGTTCTTCGTAAAACAGTCGTAATATTAAAACGGAGCACATAAAATATTTCTAAAGACGCACCTGATGTACTGGAATGTTTCAAAATTGGACATGAATGATTATAAAACATTACAGAGCTGGAATGTGTCAATCGTTAACCAGCAGTCTTGTCGACATTCTATAAAATGGTTGCTTAATATTATTTCAGGATCTTAACACATTTCTTGCATTTTTCTCAAATATTTCCCATCAGGAATGTATTAGTAACAAGGTCCTGTTTCGTTCTTTATAAAGCAATCTAAATATTCCCAAAGAACTCATAAAATATTCCCAAGCATTTTTAAACACACCTGGTGTATTGAAATGTTTCAAAATTGAACGTGAATGATTATAAAACATTACAGAGCTATAAAACGATCTTAACATATTCCAGAATAAGTTTTGAATAAGCTTAACCGACTAGAATGTGTCAAAAGTCAAACGAGCATTTTCCTTTAATATTCCCTATCAGGAATGTATTAGTAACGAAGTCTTGTTCGTTCTTTGTAAAACAGTCGTAATATTAAAACGGAGCACATAAAATATTTCTAAAGACGCACCTGATGTACTGGAATGTTTCAAAATTGGACATGAATGATTATAAAACATCACAGAGCTGGAATGTGTCAATCGTTAACCAGCAGTCTTGTCTACATTCTATAAAATGGTTGCTTAATATTGTTTCAGGATCTTAACACATTTCTTGCATTTTTCTCAAATATTTCCCATCAGGAATGTATTAGTAACAAGCTCCTGTTTCGTTCTTTATAAAGCAATCTAAATATTCCCAAAGAACTCATAAAATATTCCCAAGCATTTTTAAACACACCTGGTGTATTGAAATGTTTCAAAATTGGACGTGAATGATTATAAAACATTACAGAGCTGGAATGTGTCAACCGTTAACCAGCAGTCTTGTCTACATACTATAAAACGGTTGCTTAATATTATTTCAGGATCTTAACACATTGCTTGCATTCTCCTCAAATATTTCCCATCAGGAATGTCTTAGTAACGAGGTCCTGTTTCGTTCTTTATAAAGCAATCTGAATATTCCCCCAGAACTCATAAAATATTCCCAAGCACTTTTAAACACACCTGGTGTATTGAAATGTTTCAAAATTGAACGTGAATGATTATAAAACATTACAGAGCTATAAAACGATCTTAACATATTCCAGAATAAGTTTTGAATAAGCTTAACCGAATAGAATGTGTCAAAAGTCAAACGTGCATTTTCCTTAAATATTCCCTATCAGGAATGTATTAGTAACGAAGTCTTGTTCGTTCTTCGTATAACAGTCGGAATATTAAAACGGAGCTCATAAAATATTTTTACAGACACCTGATGTACTGAAATGTTTCAAAATTGAACGTGAATGATTATAAAACATTACAGAGCTGGAATGTGTCAATCGTTAACCAGCAGTCTTGTCTACATACTATAAAACGGTTGCTTAATATTATTTCAGGATCTTAACACATTCCTTGCATTCTCCTCAAATATTTCCCATCAGGAATGTATTAGTAACGAGGTCCTGTTTCGTTCTTTATAAAGCAATCTGAATATTCCCCCAGAACTCATAAAATATTCCCAAGCATTTTTAAACACACCTGGTGTATTGAAATGTTTCAAGATTGAACGTGAATGATTATAAAACATTACAGAGCTATAAAACGATCTTAACATATTCCAGAATAAGTTTTGAATAAGCTTAACCGAATAGAATGTGTCAAAAGTCAAACGTGCATTTTCCTTAAATATTCCCTATCAGGAATGTATTAGTAACGAAGTCTTGTTCGTTTTTCGTAAAACAGTCGGAATATTAAAACGGAGCTCATAAAATATTTCTAAAGACACCTGATGTACTGGAATGTTTCAAAATTGGACGTGAATGATTATAAAACATTACAGAGCTGGAATGTGTCAATCGTTAACCAGCAGTCTTGTCTACATACTATAAAACGGTTGCTTAATATTATTTCAGAATCTTAACACATTCCTTGCATTTTCTTCAAATATTTCCCATCAGAAATGTATTAGTAACGAGGTCCTGTTTCGTTCTTTATAAAACAATCTGAATATTCCCACAGAACGCATAAAATATTCCCAAGCATTGTTAAACACACCTGGCGTATTGGAATGTTTCAAAATTAGACGTGAATGATTATAAAACATTACAGAGCTATAAAACGATCTTAACATATTCCAGAATAAGTTTTGAATAAACTTAACCGACCAGAATGTGTCAAAAGTCAAAAGTGCATTTTCCTTATTAAATAATCCTTATCAGGAATGTATTAGTAACGAAGTCTTGTTCGTTCTTCGTAAAACAGTCGGAATATTAAAACAGAGCTCATAAAATATTTCTAAAGACACCTGATCTACTGGAATGTTTCAAAATTGGACGTCAATGGTTTTAAAAGACATTACAGAGCTGGAATGTGTCAACCGTTAGCCAGCAGTCTTGTCTACATTCTATAAAACGGTTGCTCAATATTATTTCAGGATCTTAACACATTCCTTGCATTTTCTTCAAATATTTCCCATCAGAAATGTATTAGTAACAAGGTCCTGTTGCGTTCTTTATAAAGCAATCTAAATATTCCCAAAGAACTCATAAAATATTCCCAAGCATTTTTAAACACACTTGGTGTATTGAAATGTTTCAAAATAGGACGTGAATGATTATAAAACATTACAGAGCTATACAACGATCTTAACATATTCCAGAATAAGTTTTGAATAAGCTTAACCGACTAGAATGTGTCAAAAGTCAAAAGTGCATTTTCCTTATAAATAATCCTTATCAGGAATGTATTAGTAACGAAGTCTTGTTCGTTCTTCGTAAAACAGTCGGAATATTAAAACAGAGCTCATAAAATATTTCTAAAGACACCTGATCTACTGGAATGTTTCAAAATTGGACGTCAATGATTTTAAAAAACATTACAGAGTTGGAATGTGTCAATCGTTAACCAGCAGTCTTGTCTACATTCTATAAAACGGTTGCTTAATAATATTTCAGGATCTTAACACATTCCTTGCATTTTCTTCAAATATTTCCCATCAGAAATGTATTAGTAACGAGGTCCTGTTCGTGATTTATAATACAAGCTGAATATTCCCACAGAACGCATAAAATATTCCCAAGCATTTTTAAACACTGGTGTATTGAACTGTTTCAAAATTCGACGTGACTGATTATAAAACATTACAGAGCTATAAAACGATCTTAACATATTCCAGAATAAGTTTTGAATAAGCTTAACCGAATAGAATGTGTCAAAAGTCAAACGTGCATTTTCCATAAATATTCCCTATCAGGAATGTATTAGTAACGAAAACTTGTTCGTTCTTCGTAAAACAGTCGGAATATTAAAACGGAGCTCCTAAAATATTTCTAAAGACACCTGATGTACTGGAATGTTTCAAAATTGGACATGAATGATTATAAAACATTACAGAGCTGGAATGTGTCAATCGTTAACCAGCAGTCTTGTCTACATTCTATAAAACGGTTGCTTAATATTATTTCAGGATTTTAACACATTCCTTGCATTTTTCTCAAATATTTCCCATCAGGAATGTATTAGTAACAAGGTCCTGTTTCGTTCTTTATAAAGCAATCTGAATATTCCCCCAGAACTCATAAAATATTCCCAAGCATTTTTAAACACACCTGGTGTATTGAAATGTTTCAAAATTGAACGTGAATGATTATAAAACATTACAGAGCTATAAAACGATCTTAACATATTCCAGAATAAGTTTTGAATAAGCTTAACCGAATAGAATGTGTCAAAAGTCAAACGTGCATTTTCCTTAAATATTCCCCATCAAGAATGTATTAGTAACGAAATCTTATTCGTTTTTCGTAAAACAGTCGAAATATTAAAACGGAGCTCATAAAATATTTCTAAAGACACCTGATGTACTGGAATGTTTCAAAATTGGACGTGAATGATTATAAAACATTACAGAGCTGGAATGTGTCAATCGTTAACCAGCAGTCTTGTCTACATTCTATAAAACGGTTGCTTAATATTATTTCAGGATCTTAACACATTCCTTGCATTTTCCTCAAATATTTCGCATCAGGAATGTATTAGTAACGAGGTCCAGTTCGCTCTTTATAAAACAATCTGAATATTCTCACAGAGCTCATAAAATATTCCCAAGCATTTTTAAACACACCTGGTGTATTGGAATGTTTCAAAATTCGACGTGAATGATTATAAAACATTACAGAGCTATAAAACAATCTTAACATATTCCAGAATAAGTTTTGAGTAAGCTTAACCGACTAGAATGTGTCAAAAGTCAAAAGTGCATTTTCCTTATTAAATAATCCTTATCAGGAATGTATTAGTAACGAAGTCTTGTTCGTTCTTCGTAAAACAGTCGGAATATTAAAACAGAGCTCATAAAATATTTCTAAAGACACCTGATGTACTGGAATGTTTCAAAATTGGACGTGAATGATTATAAAACATTACAGAGCTGGAATGTGTCAATCGTTAACCAGCAGTCTTGTCTACATTCTATAAAACGGTTGCTTAATATTATTTCAGGATCTTAACACATTCCTTGCATTTTCCTCAAATATTTCGCATCAGGAATGTATTAGTAACGAGGTCCAGTTCGCTCTTTATAAAACAATCTGAATATTCTCACAGAGCTCATAAAATATTCCCAAGCATTTTTAAACACACCTGGTGTATTGGAATGTTTCAAAATTCGACGTGAATGATTATAAAACATTACAGAGCTATAAAACAATCTTAACATATTCCAGAATAAGTTTTGAGTAAGCTTAACCGACTAGAATGTGTCAAAAGTCAAACGTGCATTTTCCTTAAATATTCCTTATCAGGAATGTATTAGTAACAAAATCTTGTTCGTTTTTCGTAAAACAGTCGGAATATTAAAACGGAGCTCATAAAATATTTCTAAAGACACCTGATGTACTGGAATGTTTCAAAATTGGACGTGAATGATTATAAAACATTACAGAGCTGGAATGTGTCAATCGTTAACCAGCAGTCTTGTCTACATACTATAAAACGGTTGCTTAATATTATTTCAGGATCTTAACACATTCCTTGCCTTTTCCTCAAATATTTCCCATCAGGAATGTATTAGTAACGAGGTCCTGTTCGTTCTTTATAAAACAATCTGAATATTCCCACAGAACGCATAAAATATTCCCAAGCATTTTTAAACACACCTGGCGTATTGGAATGTTTCAAAATTAGACGTGACTGATTATAAAACATTACAGAGCTATACGACGATCTTAACATATTCCAGAATAAGTTTTGAATAAGCTTAACCGACTAGAATGTGTCAAAAGTCAAAAGTGCATTTTCCTTATTAAATAATCCTTATCAGGAATGTATTAGTAACGAAGTCTTGTTCGTTCTTCGTAAAACAGTCGGAATATTAAAACGGAGCTCACAAAATATTTCTAAAGACACCTGATGTACTGGAATAATTCAAAATTGGACGTAAATGATTATAAAACATTACAGAGCTGGAATGTGTCAATCGTTAACCAGCAGTCTTGTCTACATTCTATAAAACGGTTGCTTAATATTATTTCAGGATTTTAACACATTCCTTGCATTTTTCTGAATGATTATAAAATATTACAGAGCTGGAATGTGTCAATTGTTGACCAGCAGTTTTGTGTACATTCTATAAAACAGTCGTTTAAATATTATCACAGGATCTTAACACGTTACTTGCCTTTTCCTTCAATATTCCCAATCGGGAATGTATTAGTAACGAGGTCTTTTTGGTTCTTTATAAAAAAAATTAAAATAATCCAACAGAGCTCATAAAATATCCGCAAACATTTTTAAACATACCTGGTGTATTGGAAATGTTTAAAAATTTGACGTGAATGATTATAAAACATTACGGAGCTGTAAAACGATCTTAACATATTCCAGAATAAGTTTTGAATGAGCTTAACCGACTAGAATGTGTCAAAACGTGCATTTTCCTTAAATATTCCCCATCAGTAATGTATGAGTAACAATGTCTTGTTCGTTCTTCGTAAAACACTCCGAATATTCCAACGGAGCTCATAAAATATTCCCAAGCATTATTAAACACACCTGATGTACTGGAATGTTTCAAAATTGGACATTAATTATTATAAAACATTACAGAGCTGGATTGTGTCAATCGTTAACAAGCAGTCTTGTCCACATTCTATAAAACGGTCCCTAAAGAATATTAAGACCCGATCTTAACAGATTCCAGAACAACTTTTGAAAAAGTCGAAACAGTCGAAATCTTAAAACGGAACTCTGAAAATATCTCCTGACGCACCTGATGTACTGGAATGTTTCAAAGTTGGACGTCAATGATTATAAAACATTAGAGAGCTGGAATGTGTTAATCGTTAACCGGCAGTCATACAGGATCTTAACACATTCCTTGCATTTTTCTTACATATTGTCCGCTATTTATAAAAGGATCAAAATATTCCAACAGAGCTCATAAAATGTTCCCAAGCATTTTTAAACTGGAATGTTTCGAAATTGGACGTGAATGACTGAAAAGTCTTACGAAGAGAACCTGTAGATGGAATTTTTTATTTTTTTTTGTGACCACTACATTCTTGTGATCAGTATAGCATGAGTGTAGCAGGTACACACGGTGCTTCTGGTGTGAATTAATCCCAAATATGTTCGTATGCTAAATTCGACCTGCGGCGATGTCGAAGTGCCGTTAACGACTTCATGTACACCGACCGAGGTGGTCGGATGATTCGGCGCCGGCCTCGTCATATTCGTGTGATCCCCCGACCGACTATATCTCCCTCGCGTTATTATGCACGAGCAGCCCATATCCGTGAGTATATTTACGATCTAAGTTGGTACGACAACTGAATACGTATGAAATTCCCCTGGCGGGAGTCTGCAGGCGGCATTCTTCTGTTCAGAGACGCCCGAATCTTATCTAAAAATGTGTGAGTATACCGAGTCGGTACGTATGTGACAAGTCGAGAACGAATGTTAGTTGCGGTAACGCCAGTGCCGAGATAACCGCCGCCGCGGTTGCCACGGCAACATCAGCCGCCTCCAAATCCCTCTCCAGCTTCAATATCTCCTCGCTGATCTCGCTTTTTACTGCATGGCCCAAATATCAAAATAATACGGCCGGGGTCGTATGCGCTCATTGTATACATGCATTATGGAGATGATGAAAACGTAATCCTCTCCAGATTATTGTCGGCGGCGAAGAAGGCGATCCACCGCGCCGCGGATGCTGTAACTGGATACCGTATGATGCTTCTTTATGGCGGAAGGAGGTGTCGTTAAAATGCACGGCCACAACACATAAACACATTCCGAAACGTCGGAGTCCTTATCGCGCTACGAGCGGATAAAGACGAGCTGGTTTACCTCGGAATTAGATACAATAAGAGCTTAGAGCAGGGCATGTTTGGAAAATTTACATTACTATTACGCTCGCATGATTAATTGTCAAATTAATACGTTTCACACATAAATTAATCCGAGGTGGTTGACCACTACAAGACTATTTGTATGAGGTACATACATTTACAAGAATTGCTTTTAAAAATTGAAGATCCACTCGACAGCTGAATTTTTGCGTGGGTCATAAAATCGCTCTCGTTATCTCGACGCCTCCTCTTCTTCCGTCGTCCGCAAAGCCGGTTTGCGCCCTTTGCGTTCCGTTAACGAGACGCCCAATCCGTTACGTCGGCTTTGCCGCTTACTCGCAACATTATTTACAAATCAAACTGGCAGTCAGGAAGGAATACACACACTCCAAATAACGATGCGCTTTGACAAAGGTTTATTATTAGCATCGTCAAACGCGCCCTGCGCCCCAGACCTTCTTTTATCAGAGCTAGTTTGTCGGCGCCCGCTAATGGCGGATTTGGATCCTAACAAACATGCTTACATGTCTCCCGTACGTTTGTTATACAAATGAACTGTCTCCGAATAGAGAAAACTGGAAAGTTCGTTCCTGCAGACGTCGTCGCAGGAAAATTGCCTCTTCTACCGTCTTCGTTATTTTCAGGATAATATAAACAACTTGGCGTTGCTTGAAAAGCACTAAACCTACTTTATCGCCGCTGGCTTTGTCCTATCTCAATGCGGCATTATTTATGATACGGCGGATTAAGCCTTTTTTAGATGACGCATAATAGATAATTTGCATTCTGCGAATGGGACTTTTTATGAGAGGATCACCGCTCGTGGGAACCTCGCCTTAGCTCAAACGGACAATGAGCCCACATAGCCGCGGACGGCGCCGCCCACGCGACGGGCAATTACTACCATTCTAGTCATCTTACTGTCCTGAGCAAGTCGAAAGCATGTCAGAAATATCTTTGTTACTTTAAGTCACTAATATTAGTCCATCTAGACTTTTTTTAACAATTCTGTAATTGACCACATTGAATTGTGATGCTACATATTTCCTTTAGGTGTTCTTGGAGTAAAAATTATTCTTTAAAAAAATTATGTGAGCGCTCTTTCTAATTCCAGTCTGACTTACCACCGAAAGCCGAAAATACTGGGACAGCGTCATACCGTAGACACTTCCAAATAAATTCACATAATTCACTAGTGTGGATCAGAAATCTTGACATACTTGACATGTCCCTGACATAATAATTATGCAACTGCATAATTTTGGCATTTGACAATCCATATAAATGGTCAAAATAATAAATTTTAAGTCCCAGTCTTTTCTGCTCTCGGTAGTACTTACATCTTAAAATTTTCAGCGTCTCAGGTGCACCATCTGGTTTCAATTTTATTTTCTCATGTAAGTATCTCAAGTTGTCTAACTCTAGAAATCCAAGTCACAAGTTTCTCAAGTTGTGATTCCAAGCACGAGCTTTCCTAAACGCCAATCTCGAGTTTCTAATTTTGCAGAGATTTCTCAGTTTTCGAGGTTTTAAGTTTCTCAATTCTCAAAGCTCTCAAATTTTCAGATTCCTATACATTTCCCAATAATCTGTTTTGAATTTCTTATGTCAAATTCTTAATTTCTCGAGCAAGTCTATCAAGTTTTGCAAGTTTCTCAAAGGCTTAAAGTATCTCAAACCTCTGTAGTTTCTCAAGTTTTACCTGTTTCCGAACTTTCTCTAATTCCTCAACTTTTCATGATTCTTGTCTCAAGTCTCATTTTTTGAATTAGTCTTTGAAGTTTTTCAAGTTTGTGATTCCAAGCACGAGCTTTTCTAAACGCCAATCTCGAGTTTCTAATTTTGCAGAGATTTCTCAGTTTTCGAGTTTTTAAGTTTCTCAATTCTCAAAGCTCTCAAATTTTCAGATTCGTATACATTTCCCAATAATCTGTTTTGAATTTCTTATGTCAAATTCTTAATTTCTCAAGCAAGTCTATCAAGTTTTGCAAGTTTCTCAAAGGCTTAAAGTATCTCAAACCTCTGTAGTTTCTCAAGTTTTACCTGTTTCCGAACTTTCTCTAATTCCTCAACTTTTCATGATTCTTGTCTCAAGTCTCATTTTTTGAATTAGTCTTTGAAGTTTTTCAAGTTTGTGATTCCAAGCACGAGCTTTTCTAAACGCCAATCTCGAGTTTCTAATTTTGCAGAGATTTCTCAGTTTTCGAGTTTTTAAGTTTCTCAATTCTCAAAGCTCTCAAATTTTCAGATTCGTATACATTTCCCAATAATCTGTTTTGAATTTCTTATGTCAAATTCTTAATTTCTCAAGCAAGTCTATCAAGTTTTGCAAGTTTCTCAAAGGCTTAAAGTATCTCAAACCTCTGTAGTTTCTCAAGTTTTACCTGTTTCCGAACTTTCTCTAATTTCTCAACTTTTCATGATTCTTGTCTCAAGTCTCATTTTTTTGAATAAGTCTTTGAAGTTTTTCAAGTTTGTGATTCCAAGCACGAGCTTTCCTAAACGCCAATCTGGAGTTTCTAATATTGCCCAGATTTCTCAGTTTTCGAGTTTTTAAGTTTCTCAATTCTCAAAGCTCTCAAATTTTCAGATTCGTATACATTTCCCAATAATCTGTTTTGAATTTCTTATGTCAAATTCTTAATTTCTCAAGCAAGTCTATCAAGTTTTGCAAGTTCCTCAAGAGCTTTGAGTATCTCAAACCTCTGTAGTTTATCAAGTTTTACCTGTTTCCGAACTTTCTCTAATTCCTCAACTTTTCATGATTCTTGTCTCAAGTCTCATTTTTTAAATAAGTCTTTGAAGTTTTTCAAGTTTGTGATTCCAAGCACGAGCTTTCCTAAACGCCAATCTGGAGTTTATAATGTTGCCCAGATTTCTCAGTTTTCGAGTTTTTAACTTTCTCAATTCTCAAAGCTCTCAAATTTTCAGATTCCTATACATTTCCCAATACTCTGTTTTGAATTTCTTATGTCAAATTCTTAATTTCTCAAGCAAGTCTATCAAGTTTTGCAAGTTTTTCAAAGGCTTAAAGTATCTCAAACCTCTGTAGTTTCTCAAGTTTTATCTGTTTCCGAACTTTCTCTAATTCCTCAACTTTTCATGATTCTTGTCTCAAGTCTCATTTTTTGAATGTCTTTGAAGTTTTTCAAGTTTGTGATTCCAAGCACGAGCTTTTCTAAACGCCAATCTCGAGTTTCTAATTTTGCAGAGATTTCCCAGTTTTCGAGTTTTTAAGTTTCTCAATTCTCAAAGCTCTCAAATTTTCAGATTCCTATACATTTCCCAATACTCTGTTTTGAATTTCTGATGTCAAATTCTTAATTTCTCGAGCAAGTCTATCAAGTTTTGCAAGTTTCTCAAGGGCTTAAAATATCTCAAACTTCTGTAGTTTCTCTAGTGTTACCTGTTTCCGAACTTTCTCTAATTTCTCAACTTTTCATGATTCTTGCCTCAAGTCTCATTTTTTGAATAAGTCTTTGAAGTTTTTCAAGTTTGTGATTCCAAGCACGAGCTTTCCTAAACGCCAATCTGGAGTTTCTAATGTTGCCTAGATTTCTCAGTTTTCGAGTTTTTAAGTTTCTCAATTCTCAAAGCTCTCAAATTTTCACATTCATATACATTTCCCAATAATCTGTTTTGAATTTCTTATGTCAAATTCTTAATTTCTCAAGCAAGTCTATCAAGTTTTGCAAGTTTCACAAAGGCTTAAAGTATCTCAAACCTCTGTAGTTTCTCAAGTTTTACCTGTTTCCGAACTTTCTCTAATTCCTCAACTTTTCATGATTCTTGTCTCAAGTCTCATTTTTTGAATTAGTCTTTGAAGTTTTTCAAGTTTGTGATTCCAAGCACGAGCTTTCCTAAACGCCAATCTCGAGTTTCTAATTTTGCAGATTTCTCAGTTTTCGAGTTTTTAAGTTTCTCAATTCTCAAAGCTCTCAAATTTTCAGATTCGTATACATTTTCCAACAATCTGTTTTGAATTTCTGATGTCAAATTCTTAATTTCTCAAGCAAGTCTATCAAGTTTTGCAAGTTTCCCAAAGGCTTAAAGTATCTCAAACCTCTGTAGTTTCTCAAGTTTTACCTGTTTCCGAACTTTCTCTAATTCCTCAACTTTTCATGATTCTTGTCTCAAGTCTCATTTTTTGAATAAGACTGTGAAGCTTTTCAAGTTTGTGATTCCAAGCACGAGCTTTTCTAAACGCCAGTCTCGAGTTTCTAATTTTGCAGAGATTTCCCAGTTTTCGAGTTTTTAAGTTTCTCAATTCTCAAAGCTCTCAAATTTTCAGATTCGTATACATTTCCCAATAATCTGTTTTGAATTTCTGATGTGAAATTCTTAATATCTCAAGCAAGTCTATCAAGATTTGCAAGTTTCTCAAGGGCTTAAAGTATCTCAAACCTCTGTAGTTTCTCAAGTTTTACCTGTTTCCGAACTTTCTCTAATTCCTCAACTTTTCATGATTCTTGTCTCAAGTCTCATTTTTTGAATAAGTCTTTGAAGTTTTTCAAGTTTGTGATTCCAAGCACGAGCTTTCCTAAACGCCAATCTCGAGTTTTTAGTTTTGCAGAGATTTCCCAGTTTTCGAGTTTTTAAATTTCTCAATTCTCAAAGCTCTCAAATTTTCAGATTCCTATACATTTCCCAATACTCTGTTTTGAATTTCTGATGTCAAATTCTTAATTTCTCGAGCAAGTCTATCAAGTTTTGCAAGTTTCTCAAGGGCTTAAAGTATCTCAAACTTCTGTAGTCTCTCAAGTTTTACCTGTTTCCGAACTTTCTCTAATTCCTCAACTTTTCATGATTCTTGTCTCAAGTCTCATTTTTTGAATTAGTCTTTAAAGTTTTTCAAGTTTGTGATTCCAAGCACGAGCTTTCGTAAACGCCAATCTCGAGTTACTAATTTTGCAGAGATTTCCCAGTTTTCGAGTTATTAAGTTTCTCAATTATCAAAGCTCTCAAATTTTCAGATTCGTATACATTTTCCAACAATCTGTTTTGAATTTCTGATGTCAAATTCTTAATTTCTCAAGCAAGTCTATCAAGTTTTGCAAGTTTCTCAAGGGCTTAAAGTATCTCAAACCTCTGTAGTAGCTCAAGTTTTACCTGTTTCCGAACTTTCTCTAATTCCTCAACTTTTCATGATTCTTGTCTCAAGTCTCATTTTTTGAATAAGTCTTTGAAGTTTTTCAAGTTTGTGATTCCAAGCACGAGCTTTCCTAAACGCCAATCTCCAGTTTCTAATGTTGCCCAGATTTCTCAGTTTTCGAGTTATTAAGTTTCTCAATTCTCAAAGCTCTCAAATTTTCAGATTCGTATACATTTTCCAACAATCTGTTTTGAATTTCTGATGTCAAATTCTTAATTTCTCAAGCAAGTCTATCAAGTTTTGCAAGTTTCTCAAGGGCTTAAAGTATCTCAAACTTCTGTAGTTTCTCAAGTTTTACCTGTTTCCGAACTTTCTCTAATATCTCAACTTTTCATGATTTTTGTCTCGAGTCTCAAGTTTTTCAAGATGCTGATTTTAAGTTCTTAAACGCTAATTTAAAGTTTCTCAAGTCTCAACTCTCAAATTTTCAGATTCGTATATATTTCTCAATTTTCTAATCTCAACTTTTCAGTTTTTCTTGCTACTATTCTTCAAGTGTCAATTATCTCAAGTTAAGTCTCAACATCTTCAAATTCTCAACTTCTCAAGTAGTCCCACTCTTTAGAATTTTAAGTCACAAGTGTCTCAAGTTTTGAGTAGGTCTTTGAAGTTATTGTGATTTCAAGCACCAACATTCTCAAGTGTCAGTTTCGAGTTACTCCAGTTTTCAAGTCTCAACTCATGTTCAGACTCATATAATATTTCTCAATTCTGTAGTCTCAAATTTTTGAAGTTTTGAGTTTATGATGTCAAGTGTTTAGATTCTCATGCAAGTTTTTAAATCTCTAAACTAGAAGAATGTTCTTAAATCCAAGTGGAGTAAATTTAAATTAAAAAGTCGGATTTTGGAACATAGGAAAGTTACATTTTGACTTTGACTAAGGGAAAATACATTTTTTAGGCGTTTTTGAGTTTTGCTTGTTCTGTGAGATTTTTGGAGTGCAGGAAATGTTTGTGTTATGAACTTCGAAATTAAGAGCTTTGGGAAGTTAATTTTTGAAAGAAAAATATTTCGGCTTTGTTTTTTTTTGCATTTTTAGGTTCCAAAATTCCATTCGCAATCGTAAGGGTTTAAAATCTGGAACACGTGTGAAGAGACTTTTTGGGAATTTGGGGTTTATTCGAGATTTGCATTTCGGTGGTCTTCGGGAGCTTTGCAAGTTTAAGCTTTATTAGAAAGTTCGTTTTTGAAAATTTGGATTAAGAAAGTCAAAAAATGACTCAAAATCCCCTAAAAAGCTCTGTGGTAAAATATTTTAAGTTTGGATGTTACCTGAGCTTTGATTGTTTGGGGCACCCTTGAGTTTCAAAAATGTTAAAAAATGTTGTAGCGGAAAGTTTTTTTTTATGTAAGGGTTGTTTTTTCTTAGATTCTAATTTTCCATAGAGATTTATTTGTATTTTCTTTGTTATATTTCTTTCTTAGTATGTTCCACTTTTTTTTAATAAACCTTTTTCATTTATTTGTTACCTATTCTTTTTCATACTCTTATTTTCTTACTCTTGTCATCTAATTTAGAGTAAAAAAAAATTGAAAACCTCAAAATGAACAAAATTGAACACACTGCCAACAACGACTCCACTCTTCCCTTTTATCAACGTCATCCCGGATGAGTGACGAGCGCCAAAACCCCGTCCCGAAAAAATGAAAAGCATGACACTGAATAACTTAGGGAACAACATGTGTACCGAATTCACATGTATGTGCGATATTTACACGTATAACATTTTATGCGATGCTTCCGCGATTCCGCGACACAAGCGAGCGCCGATCAAACTACTCCAAGAATATTGAAAGCTGATTGCTACATTTTTTCCGAGGAGATGATGTGCGAATATTCCGGGCAAACAACGCCGGGGCGAGAAGGAAAAATGCTAAATTGATATTGTCCTCTTTTTGCGGAGGAAATTGATGGATGTCTTCGATTGTTCAGTGTCAACAACAGAGGCAATTTGGGGCTAATAGGTGCTTTGTTTCAGGAATGGGGGCGATTTTCCCGGACATTTGACGTGCTGTGTTGAAAGGTAGGAAATTTGTCTGATTAAATATGAACTGTTTTTGAGTTTTAAATACGGTACGGTCGGGCTTTTCGGAGGTTCGTTGGCTAATGGTGCAATTAACTTTTCATTCTGTTAAATTCAGGTTGACAGGACTGGTGTTTTAATGGCACGTAAATTTTAATTTCCGTTTGTCTATCGATACTTGCCAAGCACCAAGTAACTAGGTAGGAAAAAGTGATTTTTATTGCTCAGTCGAATTTTCTGCTTCTATGGAGACCAATATTGCCATTGGCGTCATATGCGATTCCGATGTTTCCTCCGAGAGCGCTCCATTCCCAATAAACCCCTCGACCCTCATCTTTCAAATTCCTCATGTTTTAAATAATATCACAAGCTCCATTAATTCGCCTGAAATCGCGATAACGATCGCGCATTGTGCATACAGTGGCTCGTCTCTTCGCACGACCCATAATGGTACGCGCATTTTAAATGTATCATGCACCAGTGGGCAGGTATGGAATAACCCTTTTTTCTTGTACCTCGCGGCCAGACAATACTTGATTTGTGGGCCATCTGCATACACGGGATCAACGCACAATATAACCGGCGTGCATCCCGTCGACCCTCTCCACCCGAGTCCTTTTTATTTTTTTTAATTAGCGCAATAAAAAACACCGAAGCGGCTGATGTACAAACAGCCCCGGAGGCGGCCCGGTAATGAAATACAATATGTGATGTTCAATAAGAGCATGTTGGTTTGAGACATCGGGATTCTACGTTTCCATGACTACGACCGAGGTTCATTAGGTGCGCTTTATGTGTGATGCGGTGTCGACGTCTCCGGCGAAGACGACGTCTTTTTCACGTGGCCGTGTTTGCACGGACGACGTGTGTTCCGGTGCACATGCAGCACGTGGGAATATTCAAATTGGGGTGGAAAGGTGCGAGGGATAATTAAAAGGGTTGCGGGGCTTTGTTCTTTTGTCTGGGCTGGGTTTACTAGATAGACATGAAGAGCTGTTTGTTCTGAAGCTTTTTTTTAACGTCGATGTTTCCGTTGTGTTTCTCTTTGCCCTTGATTTACATCAGGATTCTTTAATTTTGGTTTTAGTTTCTGCTACTAATTTATCCAGTAGGTAAAGGTGAAATAGGTCTGGAGTTTTCGAAGGCAATGCAGTGAGAGAGTACTACAACCATGAAACAATTTGTAAGAGTGAGAGACGCATCGTGGCGTCATGACTTTAAGATTTTTGGCCTGAGACTAAGAAATTGAAACTGTGAAATTTGAGACCTTGAAGCTTTCGACTTTCTGATTTTGAGACTTTAATACGTTGCCACTTAGAGACTTTGAGGGTTTTTGCATTGGAAACTTTGTGATTGGGACATTGATATTTAGAGATTTTCATGTTCACACTCTGACTTTTAGCTTTTCAGATTTTAATTTAAAGAGTTCTCTAGCGGCATGTACATTGTTGCCGATCGAAAGTACATTTTCCCGCAATATATATTTTTTAATTTACAAATTTCAAAACATCGCTCTGTAGCTGCAAAAATCGATATTTACAGAAAGTACATTTCTTAAGTTCTTAATTTATGTGGTTCCCAGTTTTTGATTTTCGTAGATTCTCAAATTTAATTTCTCAGGATCTCAATTATTGCCTTTCGTAGCTATTCAGATTCAGTTTCCCAGAATTCCAATTCACAGGTTCTCAGTTTCTCAGGATCTTAGTTGTTGACTTTCGTACTTTTTCAGTTTTCTAATGCCCAGCTTCTTAGATTCTCAGGGCCCCCGTTTTTGACTGTCGTAACTTTTCAGATTGTTCCCAAATTTTTAGAAACCAGAAGAATGTCGATAATCCAAGTGGAGTAAATTTAAATTAAAATTTAAATATATCTATATTCTTTAAGGGCTGATGATGGCAGTAGTGTTCTGCCGAAACATGTTCCATTTGTAATTTTGCGCTTATTAAAATTTGTGGAGTTCGACTTAGATATATTTAAATTTTCAACTTTTTAGGTTTTTATTTTTTCAGGATATCAGTTTTTGACTTTCGTAGTTTCTCAAATTCAATTTGTCAGTACCTACTCTAATTCGCGGGTTCTTAATTTATCAGGACTTCAGTTGCTGACTTCAGTAGTTTCTCAAATTCAATTTCTCTGTACCTAATTCTCAGTTTCTCAATTTATCCAACATCCCAGTTTTTGACCTTTGTAGTTTCTCAGTTCTTTAATTCTCAGGTTCTCAATTTATCAAGTTTTCATTTTTCGACTTTAATAGTTTCTCAGATTCAATAATTTCGCAATACTCTTATAATTCTCAGGTTCTCAATTTATTAGGATCTCTCTGTTCTTGACTTTCGTAGTTATGCAGAGTAAATTGACCATCAGACATCAAATTCTCAGTATTTTAGTTTATCAAAAATAAAAATGTTACATTCAAGGCCCCCTGCAGCAAGGTACATTTCTAAAGTTCTTAATTTATGTGGTTCTCAGTTTTTTATTTTCGTAGATTCTCAAATTTAATTTCTCTGCAGTTTAATTCTCAGGTTCTCAATTTATCGGGATCTCGGTGGTTGACTTTCGTAGTTTCCCAGATTCAATTTCCCAATACTTTAATTCTCAGGTTCTCAATAATTTATCAGGATCTCAATTATTGACTTTCGTAGCTTTTCAGATTCAATTTCCCAAAATTCTAATCCTCATGTCCTCAATTTCTCAGGATCTCAGTTGTTGACTTTCGTACTTTTTCAGTTTTCTGATTCTCAGGTTTTTAGATTCTGAGGGTCCCGCTTTTAACCGTCGTAATTTCTCAAATTCAATTACCCGATCTCAAATTCTTAGGTTTTTAATTTTTCAGGTTGTCAGTACTCTAATTCACGGGATCTTAATTTATCAGGATTTCAATTGCTGACTTTAGTAGTTTCTCAAATTCAATTTCTCAGTACTCTAATTTTCAGGTTCTCAAATTATTAGGATTACTGAAGTTGACTTTCGTAGTTATTGAGATTAAATTGACCAGATCTCAAATTCTCAGTATTTTAGTTTATCAAAAATAAAAAAGCTACATTCGATGCCCGGCAGCAAAGTACATTTCTAAAGTTCTTAATTTATGTAGATCCCAGTTTTTTATTTTCGTAGATTCTCAAATTTAATTTCTCTGCAGTTTAATTCTCAGGTTCTCAATTTATCAGCATCTCGGTGGTTGACTTTCGTAGTTTCCCAGATTCAATTTCCCAATACTTTAATTCTCAGGTTCTCAATAATTTATCAGGATCTCAATTATTGAGTTTCGTAGCTTTTCAGATTCAATTTCCCAAAATTCTAATCCTCATGTCCTCAATTTCTCAGGATCTCAGTTGTTGACTTTCGTACTATTTCAGTTTTCTAATTCTCAGGTTCTTAGATTCTGAGGGTCCCCGTTTTGAGCGTCGTAATTTCTCAGATTCAATTACCCGATTTCAAATTCTTAGGTTTTTAATTTTTCAGGTTGTCAGTACTCTAAATCGCGGGTTTTTAATTTATCAGAATTTCAGTTGCTGACTTTAGTAGTTTCTCAAATTAAATTTCTCAGTACTCTAATTTTTAGGTTCTTAAATTATTAGAAACTCTGTTGTTGACTTTCGTAGTTACTGAGATTAAATTGACCAGATCTCAAATTCTCAGTATTAAAGTTTATCAAAAATAAAAAAGTTACATTCGATGCCCGACAGCAAAGTACATTTCTAAAGTTCTTAATTTATGTAGTTCTCAGTTTTTTATTTTCGTAGATTCTCAAATTTAATTTCTCAGCACTCTAATTCTCAGGTTCTCAATTTATCAGGATCTATGTTGATGACTTTCGTACTTTTTCAGTTTTCTGATTATCAAGTTTTTAGATTCTGAGGGTCCCCGTTTTTCACTGTCGTAATTTCTCAGATTCAATTTACCCGATCTCAAATTCTAAGGTTTTTAATTTTTCAGGATGTCAGTACTCTATATCGCGGATTCTTATTTTATCAGGATTTCATTTGCTGATTTTAGTAGTTTCTCAAATTCAATTTGTCTCTACATAATTGTCAGTTTCTCAATTTATCCAAAATGTCAGTTTTTGACTTTTGTAGTTTCTCAGTTCTCCAATTCTCAGGTTCCCAATTTATCGAATTTTCAGTTTTCGACTTTCATAGTTTCTCAGATTCAATGTCGCAGTACCTAATTCTCAAGTGCTCAATTTATCGGGGACTCAGTTTTTGAGTTCCGTAGTTTCTCAAATTCAGTTTCTCAGTACTCTAATTCTCAGGTTCTTAATTTATCAGGATCTCAATTATTGCCTTTCGTAGCTTTTCAGATTCAATTTCCCAGAACTCCAATTCTGAGGTTCTCAATTTTTCAGGATCTCAGTTGTTGACTTTCGTACTTTTTCAGTTTTCTGATTCTCGAGTTTTTAGATTCTGAGAGTCCCCGTTTTTGACTGTAGTAATTTCTCAGATTCAGTTTACCCGATCTGAAATTCTTAGGTTTTCAATTTTTCAGGATGTCAGTAGGTACTCTATATCGCGGGTTCTTAATTTATCAGTTGCTGATTTCAGTAGTTTCTCAAATTCAATTTGTCTGTACCTAATTGTCAGTTTCTCAATTTATCCAAAATCTGAGTTTTTGACTTTCGTATTTCTCAATTCTCTAATTCTCAGGTTCCCAATGTTTCGAGTTTTCAGTTTTCGACTTTCATAGCTTCTCAGATTTAATTTCGCAGTACCTAATTCTCAAGTGCTCAATTTATCAGGGACTCAGTTTTTGAGTTCCGTAGTGTCTCAAATTCAGTTTCTCAGTACTCTAATTCTCAGGTTCTCAATTTATCAGGATCTCAATTATTGCCTTTCGTAGCTTTTCAGATTCAATTTCCCAGAACTCCAAATCTGAGGTTCCCAATTTTTCAGGATATCAGTTGTTGACTTTCGTACTTTTTCAGTTTTCTGATCCTCAGGTTTTTAGATTCTGAGGGTCCCCGTTTTTCACTGTCGTAATTTCTCAGATTCAATTTACCCGATCTCAAATTCTTAGGTTTTTAATTTTTCAGGATGTCAGTAGGTACTCTATATTGCGGGTTCTTAATTTATCAGTTGCTGATTTTAGTAGTTTCTCAAATTCAATTTGTCTGTACCTAGTTCTCAGTTTCTCAATTTATCCAAAATCTCAGTTTTTGACTTTTGTAGTTTCTCAATTCTCTAATTCTCAGGTTCCCAATTTATCGAGTTTTCAGTTTTCGACTTTCATAGTTTCTCAGACTCAATGTCGCAGTACCTAATTCTCAAGTGCTCAGTTTATCAGGGACTCAGTTTTTGAGTTCCGTAGTTTCTCAAATTCAGTTTTTCAGTACTCTAATTCTCAGATTCTCAATTGATCAGGATCTCAATTATTGTCTTTCGTAGCTTTTCAGATTCAGTTTCCCCGAACTCCAATTCTGAGGTTCTCAATTTTTCAGGATCTCAGTTGTTGACTTTCGTACTTTTTCAGTTTTCTCATTCTCAGGTTTTTAGAATCTGAGGGTCCCCGTCTTTGAGTGTCGTAATTTCTCAGATTCAATTTACCAGATCTCAAATTCTTAGGTTTTTAATTTTTCAGGATGTCTGTACTCGAAATCGCGGGTTCTTAATTTATCAGGATTTCAGTTGCTTATTTTACTAGTTTCTCAAATTCAATTTGTCTGTACCAAATTCTCAGTTTCTCAATTTATCCAAGATCTCAGTTTTTGACTTTTGTAGTTTCTCAATTCTCTAATTCTTAGGTTCCCAATTTATCGAGTTTTCAGTTTTCGACTTTCATAGTTTCTCAGATTCAATGTCGCTGTACCTAATTCTCAAGTTCTCAATTTATCAGGGACTCAGTTTTTGAGTCTCGTAGTTTCTCATATTAGACTTTCCAGGTATCAAATTTTTAAGTTGTTACCTAATATATTTTGTTCTCAGTTTTTCTGTTTTTGATTTTCGTAGTTTCTCAAATTCAATTTCTCAGAACTCTAATTCTCAGGTTCTCAATTTATCAGGATCTCAATTATTGTCTTTCGTAGCTTTTCAGATTCAGTTTCCCAGAACTCCAATTCTGAGGTTCTCAATTTTTCAGGATCTCAGTTGTTGACTTTCGTACTTTTTCAGTTTTCTGATTCTCAGGTTTTTAGATTCTGAGGGTCCCCGTTTTTGACTGTCGTAATTTCTCAGATTCAATTTACCCGATCTCAAATTCTTAGGTTTTTTAATTTTTCAGGATGTCAGTACTTTAATTCGCGGGTTCTTAATTTATCAGGATTTCAGTTGCTGATTTTAGTAGTTTCTCAAATTCAATTTGTCTGTACCTAATTGTCAGTTTCTCAACTTATCCAAAATCTCTGTTTTTGACTTTTGTAGTTTCTCAGTTCTCTAATTCTCAGGTTCCCAATTTATCGAGTTTTCAGTTTTCGACTTTCATTGTTTCTCAGATTCAATGTCGCAGTACCTAATTCTCAAGTGCTCAATTTATCAGGGACTCAGTTTTTGAGTTCCGTAGTTTCTCAAATTCAGTTTCTCAGTACTCTAATTCTCAGGTTCTTAATTTATCAGGATCTCAATTATTGCCTTTCGTAGCTTTTCAGATTCAATTTCCCAGAACTCCAATTCTGAGGTTCTCAATTTTTCAGGATATCAGTTGTTGACTTTCGTACTTTTTCAGTTTTCTGATTCTCAGGTTTTTAGATTCTGAGGGTCCCCGTTTTTCACTGTCGTAATTTCTCACATTCAATTTACCCGATCTCAAATTCTTAGGTTTTTGATTTTTCAGGATGTCAGTACTCTAAATAGTCAGTAATTTATCAGGATTACAGTTGCTGATTTTAGTAGTTTCTCAAATTCAATTTGTCTGTACCTAATTCTCAGTTTCTCAATTTATCCAAAATGTCAGTTTCTGACTTTTGTAGTTTCTCAGCTCTCTAATTCTCAGGTTCCCAATGTTTCGAGTTTTCAGTTTTCGACTTTCATAGTTTCTCAGATTCAATGTCTCAGTACCTAATTCTGAAGATTCTCAGAATCTATTTTCATGCTCTCAGGATTTTCTCAGGATCTTAGTTGTGGACTTTCGTAGTTTTTCAGTTTTATAATGCTCACGTTTTTACATTCTCAGGTTCTTCTTCTTTTGGCTTTCGTAATTTCTCAGATTCAATTTATCAGTTCTCAAGTTCTTAATTTATCTGGTTCTCAGTCAGGTCTCAAAACTTTGAGATCTTACGAGTTTATTTTAAAATTCGCAGGACTTTAAAATTTGAGACTACTGTTTGCTACCGAAAACCAGAAATTGCCGATTACATAATTATACAGATTCTCGATTTGTCCAAGTAATATCATCCATGATAGTATTGAGCACATCCACAATGCTATCCCTCCACTAACACTATTCGGTTCAGATCGAACCACACCTGCTGCGGCCCCGTGTAAACCCGTCCGAAAGGCTAAAACAATACCAATTTACGACACCCTTCCAGCACATTAACGTCGCCTCCAAATTCGGGACCGCCGAATAAACTCCAAGATGTGTTGTTTTATCGACGGCGTTTCGGGACGTGAGACGGATGTCCGGTTCGAGCCGTTTGTGCTTCCCGGCTGTTGGGTCTTGGATCCCGCACGCACACCACGAGGCAGATTCTTATCGCGATAGATTTTGACCTAGTGGTTTCGGAGGAAACCTTCGACGCGCACGCACTATTTTAATTACGTCGCGTTCATTGGCGTTTAACATGCAAGAACACAGATGCGACCCGGACGAAAAGGGGCACTGCGGTCGGGGATGGTTGCACTTTCTGAAAAGGAAACCCGAGCCGCAAAAGAAAGGGATTGTTTGTGTTTTGTTGTTTTCGATCATTAGGGCTGAGGACGGAAAGTAATTTTATTAATTCTTAAAGTGCATGAAATCACGGTAAACAATGGGTGACAAAGCGACCGCACCCACCTAAAAAAGCAAATTAATTTAGCACCGCATTAGCATTTACCGTTCGATTAATAAGAAAATGAGCGTGTACACGGTCGAGCAATAACAATAACAATAACCACGCTAAACAATTAACATCTCGTATCGATTTAATGATCGCTTAATAAGGCCATAACAATGCAATTAAAGTTTCACCCAATAAAATAGTAATAAAATTCATAAGTGCAATTTTCGAAATTACACTGTTATCCGTAATGATAAATCATGTGGAAACCTCATGAATAATGAACGAGTCTTGCAGCCGTCAATTAAGTTACCACATTATTTCCACGACAAGCACGTGTTTTCCCCGAATTTTTTTCTCGGGCGAGAGGGGAGGTCCATCGTGATGGCGATCCATCGATTTTCCGAGGGGCGACCGTGGGAGGAGCAGGGGTGCATTTCGTAGCACCCACCATTTTTATGGAAGTTGGTTAGAGAGGGATTCTACCAAAGCACAAATTGTTGCAATATTCCCGGTCAAAAAGAGAACGAGGCGATATTTTCGTTTAATCAACGACGCAATTCTCGCACTGACACAGAAATAGCCTCGTTCGCCTCTTTCGCATGCGAACTTATATAATATCACTTTTCTAAAGGATCTCGATAGATGATATATCCCGCGCTGTCATCGCGCCTTGCCAGACGTATTCATCCCTTTTGAATTATTGCCACTGAATAAAATTTATTACAATTTTTCCGTGCATTTCAGATTAGATATGTGAAATATTAAAATCATATTATCCCGCCTATACGGGGCTCAAATATTACGCCAGAACACATCAAAGGGGTCGCCGCGCCGCAGCACGTCGAAGACGAAATAAAAAGGTTCATGTTTGCTCCGAAAGGAAGGGGTTGTACAAATTAAAACAAGTAACTATTTTGGTGGGTAGAGTAGAGTGGCAATAAAAATACCCTTATGTAAAAAATGCACGATTCCGAAAGCTCAGAGCGCGCATCATTGTCCATCCGACTTCCATCGATCCGATTGTTATTCTCGTGTTTCGTTTCGGGTTACCTTTCAGTCCGTAATAAAATTCTTTATATGATTATTATGATGGGGAATCGGATCCTTCCGTAGCGAGAGCGAATCTCGAGATTTCACGGTAGTGAGTTTACATAAATTACAGAAATTTCGCAAATGGCACTGTGTAATCTTACACTAGAGTTAGCAGGCGAAGCATGAGGCCAAAGCAAAGTACTCGTGTGTGTATTGATTTGCAAATATCTGGCGAATGTATGCTCGGCTGATCGCTGTACGGTGCCCCTTGCATGTCTTCGGCATTGTGCTGAGGGCGCCCGCTATATTAGCTAACGACGTACCTAAGAAAAACCGGAAATAAAAATAGAACCTCCTCGGTCGTCGAGAAATACCAGAGAAAATAAAAGGCGAAAACATTTTCCAATCGCGCAAAATTTAAACTCGGGGGAGAGTTCGTCCGTTAAATCTTGACCGGCTTGTGGGGCCGGCATATTTGAGTGCACGGGGGAGAGATGATGAGTTGTCTCTTCGATATAGATTACAATCTGCCCAATAAGTGATTTGACTATTGGTCATTATTGTCTATAAATTAAAAATACATTTAAATAATAGTGTCTAATCAGTCTTTCTGTTAAATTGGGTTCCTCAGACTTCTCATTTCTTTTTACAAAAAGTTATTTTATTTCACACGTGCTTGATCTCCAGGTTTCTCAAATTGTCTCAGTTCTTAGATTGCTCCTCAATTTCCCAATCCTAACTAAATACAAATGTAATGAACACCTTCAAAAAATATTTCTGCATAACCATATTCATTAAAGTTTATACATATTAGTAAGAAAATTTTATTACTTCCAACAGACATAATAAAAAAATACTAATTTGATTAACTGTTTCTCAACACAAAACGACCACAGGCTAGTTACAGCCAAGAACTATTTAATCGTTGAACATAATTATGAATCGAGCGGTATCAAATAAAACCCTGTGTACTGCACCGATTTTTAGAATTTTTTTTTTTAATGAAAGTGATAATAAAATACATCTACAACTGACCGGTTGACTAATGGTATTGGAATGACAACCATTTTTTTACTAAAAAAATTTGAATGGCGAACCGCCAGATACAATACGCTTTTTAGTCACAAACAAACTTATACCAGTAATGAGAATCAATCCAATTTCAGATTTACACTAAAATATATTCTCAAATTTACATTTTTGACTGAATGGTTGACAAACTGGTTCGGAATGACAACCATTTTCATATTGTATCCACCAAAAGAGATCTATTTCGAAATATATATACATATACTCAAATTTACATTTTTGACTGAATGGTTAACAAACTGGTTCTGAATGACAACCATTGTCCTATTGCATCCACATTTCGTTTTTTGTATTTCACTATTGTTCTTTGTGACTAAAAACCGTTTCGTTCATGGCAGCACATGTGAATGCGGTGGGCGGGTGGGCCGTCGCATCTACAACTGACCGATTGACTAATGGTATTGGAATGACAACCATTTTTTTACTAAAAAAATTTGAATCTGGATTGAACACGAGAGTGAGTTCTAGTTTTTAAAAGAAAAAAATAATCAATAAATGGTTGTTATTTCTCATCCATTTAGTCAGTCGATGAGTATAGTTGTCAGGGCGGCCCACCCGCCCACCGCACTCACCAACGAACCGCCGGATACAATACGCTATTTAGTCACAAACAAACTTATACCAGTAATGAGAATCAATCCAATTTGAGATTTACACTAAAATATATTCTCAAATTTACATTTTTGACTGAATGGTTGACAAACTGGTTCGGAATGACAACCATTTTCATATTGTATCCACCAAAAGAGATCTATTTCGAAATATATATACATATACTCAAATTTACATTTTTGACTGAATGGTTAACAAACTGGTTCTGAATGACAACCATTGTCCTATTGCATCCACATTTCGTTTTTTGTATTTCACTATTGTTCTTTGTGACTAAAAACCGTTTCGTTCATGGCAGCACATGTGAATGCGGTGGGCGGGTGGGCCGTCGCATCTACAACTGACCGATTGACTAATGGTATTGGAATGACAACCATTTTTTTACTAAAAAAATTTGAATCTGGATTGAACACGAGAGTGAGTTCTAGTTTTTAAAAGAAAAAATAATCAATAAATGGTTGTTATTTCTCATCCATTTAGTCAGTCGATGAGTATAGTTGTCAGGGCGAACCGCCAGATACAATACGCTTTTTAGTCACAAACAAACTTATACCAGTAATGAGAATCAATCCAATTTGAGATTTACACTAAAATATATTCTCAAATTTACATTTTTGACTGAATGGTTGACAAACTGGTTCGGAATGACAACCATTTTCATATTGTATCCACCAAAAGAGATCTATTTCGAAATATACATACATATACTCAAATTTACATTTTTGACTGAATGGTTAACAAACTGGTTCTGAATGACAACCATTGTCCTATTGCATCCACATTTCGTTTTTTGTATTTCACTATTGTTCTTTGTGACTAAAAACCGTTTCGTTCATGGCAGCACATGTGAATGCGGTGGGCGGGTGGGCCGTCGCATCTACAACTGACCGATTGACTAATGGTATTGGAATGACAACCATTTTTTTACTAAAAAAATTTGAATCTGGATTGAACACGAGAGTGAGTTCTAGTTTTTAAAAGAAAAAATAATCAATAAATGGTTGTTATTTCTCATCCATTTAGTCAGTCGATGAGTATAGTTGTCAGGGCGAACCGCCAGATACAATACGCTTTTTAGTCACAAACAAACTTATACCAGTAATGAGAATCAATCCAATTTGAGATTTACACTAAAATATATTCTCAAATTTACATTTTTGACTGAATGGTTGACAAACTGGTTCGGAATGACAACCATTTTCATATTGTATCCACCAAAAGAGATCTATTTCGAAATATATATACATATACTCAAATTTACATTTTTGACTGAATGGTTAACAAACTGGTTCTGAATGACAACCATTGTCCTATTGCATCCACATTTCGTTTTTTGTATTTCACTATTGTTCTTTGTGACTAAAAACCGTTTCGTTCATGGCAGCACATGTGAATGCGGTGGGCGGGTGGGCCGTCGCATCTACAACTGACCGATTGACTAATGGTATTGGAATGACAACCATTTTTTTACTAAAAAAATTTGAATCTGGATTGAACACGAGAGTGAGTTCTAGTTTTTAAAAGAAAAAAATAATCAATAAATGGTTGTTATTTCTCATCCATTTAGTCAGTCGATGAGTATAGTTGTCAGGGCGGCCCACCCGCCCACCGCACTCACCAACGAACCGCCGGATACAATACGCTATTTAGTCACAAACAAACCTTATACCAGTAATGAGAATCAATCCAATTTGAGATTTACACTAAAATATATTTTCAAATTTACATTTTTGACTGAATGGTTAACAAACTGGTTCTGAATGACAACCATTGTCCTATTGCATCCACATTTCGTTTTTTGTATTTCACAATTGTTCTTTGTGACTAAAAACCGTTTCGTTCATGGCAGCACATGTGAATGCGGTGGGCGGGTGGACCGTCGCATCTACAACTGACCGATTGACTAATGGTATTGGAATGACAACCATTTTTTTACTAAAAAAATTTGAATCTGGATTGAACACGAGAGTGAGTTCTAGTTTTTAAAAGAAAAAAATAATCAATAAATGGTTGTTATTTCTCATCCATTTAGTCAGTCGATGAGTATAGTTGTCAGGGCGGCCCACCCGCCCACCGCACTCACCAACGAACCGCCAGATACAATACGCTTTTTAGTCACAAACAAACCTTATACCAGTAATGGGAATCAATCCAATTTGAGATTTACACTAAAATATATTCTCAAATTTACATTTTTGACTGAATGGTTGACAAACTGGTTCGGAATGACAACCATTTTCATATTGTATCCACCAAAAGAGATTTATATCGAACTATATATACATATACAGAAATTTACATTTTTGACTGAATGGTTAACAAACTGGTTCTGAATGACAACCATTTTCCTATTGCATCCACATTTCGTTTTTTGTATTTCACAATTGTTCTTTGTGACTAAAAACCGTTTCGTTCATGGCAGCACATGTGAATGCGGTGGGCGGGTGGGCCGTCGCATCTACAACTGACCGATTGACTAATGGTATCGGAATGACAACCATTTTTTTACTAAAAAAATTTGAATCTGGATTGAACACGAGAGTGAGTTCTAGTTTTTAAAAGAAAAAAATAATCAATAAATGGTTGTTATTTCTCATCCATTTAGTCAGTCGATGAGTATAGTTGTCAGGGCGGCCCACCCGCCCACCGCACTCACCAACGAACCGCCGGATACAATACGCTATTTAGTCACAAACAAACCTTATACCAGTAATGAGAATCAATCCAATTTGAGATTTACACTAAAATATATTTTCAAATTTACATTTTTGACTGAATGGTTAACAAACTGGTTCTGAATGACAACCATTGTCCTATTGCATCCACATTTCGTTTTTTGTATTTCACAATTGTTCTTTGTGACTAAAAACCGTTTCGTTCATGGCAGCACATGTGAATGCGGTGGGCGGGTGGACCGTCGCATCTACAACTGACCGATTGACTAATGGTATTGGAATGACAACCATTTTTTTACTAAAAAAATTTGAATCTGGATGGAACACGAGAGTAAGTTCTAGTTTTTAAAAGAAAAAAATAATCAATAAATGGTTGTTATTTCTCATCCATTTAGTCAGTCGATGAGAATAGTTGTCAGGGCGGCCCACCCGCCCACCGCACTCACCAACGAACCGCCAGATACAATACGCTTTTTAGTCACAAACAAACCTTATACCAGTAATGGGAATCAATCCAATTTGAGATTTACACTAAAATATATTCTCAAATTTACATTTTTGACTGAATGGTTGACAAACTGGTTGGGAATGACAACCATTTTCATATTGTATCCACCAAAAGAGATTTATATCGAAATATATATACATATACAGAAATTTACATTTTTGACTGAATGGTTAACAAACTGGTTCTGAATGACAACCATTTTCCTATTGCATCCACATTTCGTTTTTTGTATTTCACATTTGTTCTTTGTGACTAAAAACCGTTTCGTTCATGGCAGCACATGTGAATGCGGTGGGCGGGTGGGCCGTCGCATCTACAACTGACCGATTGACTAATGGTATTGGAATGACAACCATTTTTTTACTAAAAAAATTTGAATCTGGATTGAACACGAGAGTGAGTTCTAGTTTTTAAAAGAAAAAATAATCAATAAATGGTTGTTATTTCTCATCCATAGTCAGTCGATGAGTATAGTGGACAGGGCGGACTTGAACCAGCATGATAGGTCGTCTGAAAAAGAAACTGGCAAACTGGTGGCCAAGGGCACGTTGATGCACGCACGAAATCGGTTCGGATTAGAATGCTCAATTTGCATCGAGTGATTAGCGATCACTAGTAATTATAATAATATAATGAAACAATAAATATTGTAAATACATTATGAGATGTGCGACCCAACAACGGGTGTGAAGATTGCAGAAGACGAGGTCGTTAGACCGAGCGATCTGTAGTCGCACGAGCCACTGTACTCACCAACTTCTTTCTACGACCATAAAGATCTACCAGAATCCGACAGAAAAAGTCGGCATCGCCATTTGACCTGTCCGAGAATTTTTCAAGAAAACTTCAATTAGCACTCTGTATTAGTCAAACAACATTTAAAATTACAAAGGAAAAACCGTTACTCCGACTATTTTCCCCGGAGTCTATCGAGCCGCAATTATGCCAAGAATCTGTTAAACAGTTTTCCGAGCGTGTCGCATTTAAAGATTCATAAGTGCGCCTCATAAATTCACATCAGCTTTCGGGATTTTAATTCCGGTCTATCCTTTAATAATTCAAGGAGCGGGAGAAGTCGCCTTTAAAAATGTATTCGGGCGATTAGAGTGTTACACGGCGGCGGTGGCGGCGTCTCTCTTACGACCGCGATATTTATAAAGACGAGGAAACTGTTTAAAGTGGAACATTGATGGCGGCAGATTGAGCAAATTATGTTAACACGTCTTGGTGCTTCATGTTTGCCGATATTAATACCGACACGTCGACGGAAAGCGGCGTTATTTAACGAGGGGGTTGGTCAGAATGCAATGTGGCTTTTACCTACAAGTCACATACCGTGTTTTTGCTACCGAAACGCAAATTGAAGACACTATTAATGAGCTCACTCTAACAAAAATAACTACCAACTCACTCTCAAACACATATAAGGAGTGATGCTCGTTCCAGTATAAATTTTATTAGACGATAATCACCCGCAATAATTTTAACGAGCATTAGTGTTTTCGGGCCGGCAATTTTTTCAAACCCGTAATTAATAATGAGATTTTCGCTCGACTCACAAAAACCACCATAATTTGGTTATAGGGCTCATAAAAATCTAATAATGAAGATTAATGACCACAATTACTCGAAAAAGCACCAAGTATAAATTAGTCCATCCAGATAAATTACAATTATTTGCCACTGCACAATTATCAACATTCCCCACTCCGACATGTTAATTAGAAAACGGAATTTCCCCCACTAATTGAAGCATATGAAAAGAATACCGCGTGTATTTCTGTAATTACGGAAGAAAAAATTGCAAGCGCGAGACACCATCTACGGGCAAATTAATAACCGGGTGGATTCCTGAGATGGGAAGAAATGCATCAACGACGGTAATAAATTGGGAGTGGAGATGGGCCCAAAATTGCAATTTATCATTATTGTTTTGGACGTTTTATGTCGGTTTAAGAGCTCTTCGCTTTTAACCCTTTATCGGTTACAGTAACCATATGGTGATTCTATATATTAAAGCAGTTATCTTATGTTTGTACACCAACACTATAATTATTAAAATCTCATTTAGTTTTCTCCCAAATCCTCCCAAATGTCCGTTAGCTAGCGCTAAATACTTAAATAATAAAGTCATCTGTTAAATACCTTTTCCGATCCTCATAGTTCGTGGTCCGCCGTGAACACAAGACAGCGCTACCGCCCAATTCTCGGTTTTTGAAATCCGCGCCTGACCAATCAAAAATTTGCCAAACAAGATAAACATCATCGATTTCTTCCGACTTCCGGGCCAAAACAAGACCCGGCACAACCCTTTCCGCAACGAGCACCAGCGCACAGCAACCCTCTTCAAACACGACTATCGCAACCCTTGACTCTCAACCCTTTGAAGGGTCCCAACAGTCTGTGACGTGCGATGGCCGTCTGTGCCGTTCCGCCTCGCCAATTGTTTTAGGCCCTTGTTTGGCGAGGTAACAATGCGTGCAGGGCCGGCCCTTTGGCCATTGTTGGCGAAACGGCCCAATGCTGACGAGGGGTGGGCACCGGACGCACGTGATCATGTGTGGGTTGTTGCCGAGGCGACGGCGTCCTGCGGGCGGGGGGAGGGACGGACGGATGAAGGGCGACTTCTGATTGTGGTACCGACATGGTCAACGTGGAATTGATGCTCATTGGCGGAGGCTGTGAATGGGAGTTTGAAGGGTCAAGGGTCCAAAGATTTATTGGTGAAATTACTGTTCCGAGCCTCATTTAGCAACTTACGGCCTATATTTTTGTGAACCTAATTTGTCCAAGTCATACACAAATAATAACTCTCGTGACGCTGTTATTACCAATCGATAATAAATTCCACATTAAAAAAATATTGACATCCATTTAGCCACTTCCCACACCCTCGTAAAAACACGGGCCCATAAAAAACCTCCCATCAAGCATACGTGATTCACCCAATTACCTATTTATACCAAAACAGACAATCGATAAAGTTAATAGACATCGCAGACTGCAGATGCGTGACTGTTTCTTCCCTCGCGTCGTATGCAACCAACAATACACCCGTAAGGGTGTGCTCACACGGCACCGCTTTGAATATGTAAATATAATTACGGACGTGTCGGAACGACGGACATGCGAACAATTAACACACAGCAGTGGGCTGGGAGCACTTATCTCGAAGTGGTCACTTGAATATTTCATTCGGACAATCGTCGAGTGGTCGGAGGAATTTCGATGAAATATGCATGTCCAAGTAAGGATTATCGAGGAATTTACGCGGGGATTTGTCCGATGAATACAGAGGAAGTTTAGTGAGAAAGTGGTGATGTAAATGGAGGAGCATCTGCATCCGCTTCTGGACCGTGCAGGTGTACTATTAAGCCGCTCTCACTTTTCTATTTTTATGGGTTGTTTACATTCCATCTAGTGATGCATAAAATGTGGGTTTGATGTCGCGTGGAAGTGGTTCTACTAGGGGGTCGGTGGAAAGGATATTGCTTGATTTTAAAGTTGTAGTTTGAGGAAATTAGGGATTTCGTCTTTATTTGTAAATGTTGGCAGGTTTGTCTTTTTAAGTGAGTTACATATAAAAATTTATTTGAAAAAAGAATCATTGATAAAGGCCCGATATAAAGAACATATAACGATACAATTAACCTTGAGGTCAATAGTGGAATTTACATCAAATTTAAATTAAAATTTACGCTAAAAAATTCCTATAGTAAAAAAAACTAAAACTACGTATTTGCGCAGAATGGAACCATGCGACGCATAACAAAGGTTCCAAGATTGAAAAACTTCGAAATTTCTGTTTTGCGATTTTAAGATTATGAAATTCTTGTAAGAGGGTTTATGAAATTTTGAGATTTAAATATTTTAGTTTTCTAACTCTCAAAGATTTAATGCAAACGCTTATAATTCTAAAAATCAGAAGATTTTAATTTCTCAAAAGGTTCAAAAAATTTGGACCGAGTTTCTATCAAAATTCGAAACACGGTCCAAACTCGTACTAAGTAATTTTACTAACCCCAGCCGTGAAAGCATTCGAACAAATAAAATAATAAGATATGTAGGTATAGTAAAAACACATATATAGTAAGAACCAACAACGAAAAGTTTACGTCAAAGATGGGGGTAATACAGGGGTGTGCATTAAGTCCATTGCTGTTTTCAATAGAGACGTATTAGACGAAGCCATAAAGAAACCTAAGAAACTAATTGAATACCCAAAAGGAGTAGTAGTAGTAGGAGGGTAGACAAGGTGCAGAAAATGAGGTGCAGTTATCGGTACGCGAACGCAACCGAAAAGAAACCCTCTGATGTCCAATTCGGACAGGGACATCGTCCAATGCGACGAGGGACCGCCGCCCCCCGTTAAGATACCCCTTAGAGCAAGGCGTTGAGGAGTGGTGACATAGACGACAATAACAGAGAACGACGGCAACCAACAATACATGGCACGGTGTAGAGGGTTACGAACAGGAAAGAGAAAATATGAATAAAAAAAAAAGAAATTTTGGAAGAAGATAAAGAGGAAACTAAAGTTAGAGGAAAGTACAGAAGCATCTCAAAAACGCAAAAATCAGATAGATCACCAGAAAAAAAAAATAAGAAGAAAAAGGAGCTGAAAGTGGAAGAGATGATAAAGGAAGATACAGTGAAACTAGGTAAGAAATGAATAATTTTTTGAAACGTCATTTTGACAATTTTATTTTTATTTTTTTTATGTTTAACATTTTACAAGAAATTACACGTCGGGCATAAAACGTCGTATCTTACACGTGACCGAAATGCTATTGTAAGCCCGTGAGATGTGTATGAAGCAGTTCTGTCACATGTAATATAATCTACTGTTTAAATGAGTAGTCGACTTCATCGATAGCTGTAACACATTTAAAATATATGCAAATTTGTTTAAATATTTTTGTATTTTTAATTACACATCTACCGATGAGGTTAACAATTCATTTCAAAGATGCATAGTAAAATATAGTACATTCGAAAAATCAATAATAGTAAGTATTTATCTTGAATAGTTTATGGGATAATTATAACCGATCAGAGATCGTAAAATGTGAATTAGGTGGAATTTATGCGTGTATACATATTTTAAACTATCATAGCTGTCGATGATGTCGACAATTCATTTATGAAATGTTTTATTGATTTTTAATAGAAAACCCACCTGAGACTAGTTGAATAGATTACAAGATATAAATAATAATAATAATAATAATAAATCGTCTTTATTGATTCATCATGTGATGGCGAAGTCTAGCATCGCTGCCACTCCACTTAATCACCACAAGAGACAACAAAACAAAAACAAAAATAATAACAAATAAAAAAAAATAATTACAATATACAATAATTAACTTAGATTAAATTCTGCAAGCAAACAACAAAAAGAGCAAGAAACAAAAAAAAAACAAGGAAAAAAAAAGAACCAGATAACAACAAGAAAATCAACGTAATTTATAAATTAAATAAAAAAATAAAAATGAAACACGAATCAGTTATGAGGAATAAATAAATCTCAAGTACAAAATAACGTTTTAGGTTAATCAGCCAAATAAATGCAGTTTTACTTTATACTTGAATTTATTAATGTTCAGAATTTTGAACTCTTCCCGAAAGGTGTTGTGTACACAAACTGCATTATATGTAAAGGAACGCTGAAACATGGCTGTTCGATGTTGTGGGATGGTGAAATTTTGACCATATCTAATATTTTTGCCATGGACAGATACTTTATGAATGAATTTATGTGTCAGTTGGCAAGGTGAGGCTGTATTGAGCAGCCTGTGCAGAAAAGACGCCAGATGAAGAGTGCGTCGCTCTTTCATTCGAAGCCAACCAATATCAGCGATTCTGTGGGAGATATGGTCAAATTTTCGTAGACCAAAAATTAGACGACAACAAGAGTTTTGCATTTTCTGGATACGTTTACAGTCCTCATTGTCAAGGCAGGGGCCATATATAAAATCACAGTAATTGAACCTAGAAAGTATCAGCGTGTCACACAACATTTTCCTCAAGTTGTAGCTTAGGACATCCCTGTTAGCATATAGCAGCTTTAATTCTTGATAACAGGACCTAATCAATAAGTTTACGTGGTCTTTGTATCTTAATTTTGTGTCAACGATAAGACCGAGATTTCTAGCAGTATCTGTAAACTGGAGCTTAACTCCATCTATTTCAATATGCATGTTAGTCTTAATAAAAAGAATGCTGGTTTTTGGACCAAAAATTAAAATCTTACACTTATCAGCATTAAGCTTCAAATTGTGCTGCGTCGAGAGATTGCTTATACTGCTTAGTTCTTGATTTATTGTTCTACTACTTGCCAGGTAATCGTTGGGTGAAAAACTATAAGTGACTTGGGTGTCATCAGCAAAAGCTTGACATTTACATAGTTTAATAGATTTTAGTATGTCGGCAGTATAAATTATGAAAAATAAGGGCCCCAAAATAGATCCTTGCGGCACACCACTTCTTATTAACAATTCTGATGAATGTTTATCTTTGTAAGAAATAATTTGTGAACGATTGCTAAGGTAAGATTCAATAAGAGACAGGGCACAAGGGTCAAAGCCAATATGTTTCAGTTTCGCTAATAACAATTTGTGACTTATGGTGTCAAACGCTTTTGAAAAGTCTAGTAAGACGAGTGCAGTACATAAGCCTTTGTCGCAAGCAGAGAGGATGTCATCAGTTACACTAGCTAGGGCAGTGGCGGTACTAAAATTTTTCCTAAAACCACATTGACAATTTGGCAAATATTTAATATTCGTTAGATATAAATCGATGCGGTTGTATAAGACTCTCTCAAAGATTTTAGAAACAATAGGCAGAATACTAATAATGCGAAGATCAGAAAGATTTTCTGGTTTGTTTTTTTTGGCTAGCGGTAAGCCTGTAGCTATTTTCCAAGATTTAGGAACATAACTATTTTCAATACAACTGTTGATGAGGTGAACTATGAATTTGTCAATGAAGGGACTGCAGTAGGTCAACATATTGAGAGAGATCCTATCCAAGCCAGCTGCGTTAGATTTTAAATTTGAGAGAATGGCATGAACTTCTTCACAAGAAGTCATGCTGAAACTGAAGTTACAAGCAACAGCGAATTGATTGTTATTATAAAATTCGATTAAGTTGTCACAATATATTTTGTAAAAATGAACCGAAGTAATTATTGATTTGTTCAGGATCTGAAAGCTCTAGCGGTAGTTGTGTGGTATTCTTTTTGTACCGAATATTCATATTTTCTAAGGCAGACCAAACTTTGAAAGAAGATTTTTGAGAAAAAACAGTGTTTAAATACGTTTTTTTTTCTTTTCTTACAGCAGAGTGAGCAAAATTTCTCAAGGTCGCATAAATTTTCCAATCATCAGCTGACCGAGTTTGATGATATTTCTGCAGTGCTTTTTTTCTTTCTTCCATTATTAGTTTTAGATTGAAAGTGAGCCACGGAGTTTTGGGTTTAGTAACTTTGACCGTCCTGATAGGGGCATATTTGTCGAAGAGAGACAGTATGAATTCGCTAAACAGTTCAACTTTTCTATCAATGTTAGGCTCTCGGATTATAAGAAACCAAGGTAAAGACACTAATTCATCTAAAAATGCAGCATGGTTAAAATTACTAAAGCAACGATACGTGACAAACTTGGGGAGAAATTTCTCCTTTTCAATTTGCAAATTACAATACACTAATTTATGATCAGTAATATTGCCCATACACAATGTACCATGGGACAATATGTTTTCACTATTACTAACAAAGATAGGATCGATTAATGTGCTGGTAGTAGATGTGACACGGGTGGGCTCATTTAAAATTTGGGTTAATGTATAAGCTTGAAAACAAAAGTCTAAATTATTAGGTTTAGAAAAATCAAGGTTCAAATCACCTAGACATATAATATCACTTGCGATAGGACAGATAAATGATAATATGTTGTCAAAATCATCCACAAAATTGCTGATATTGGTTTGTGGGGGCCTGTAAAATGCACCAATTACTAACTCTTTACTCTTTACTTTCATTTTTACAAAGAGATGTTCCAGCAGCGCACTGACCTCAAAATCAAATTTTAAAGTTGTGAAGTATAAATGAGTTTTTATGTAAGCAGCAATACCACCTCCTCTACCAACCATTCTGTCCTTACGAACTAAGTTATAGCCAGAAATACTAACAACTTCATCATCCACGTTGTCGTTGAGCCATGTTTCAGTTACAAATATTACATCAAATTCTTCCGACTTGACAGTCAGAACAAAATCATGAAAACCTGTGAAAATAGATCTAATATTAACATGTGCAATTTTCATTTATATCTACCTACTAGAGTATATCACTTATTAGCCATGTTACACTAAGTCCAACAATATCTAAAGAACTGCAAATGAAGTCAATGAAGCTAGATGTCAGGGAGCATACATTGAGATGACCAATTTTAAGAGGAATTGAAGTATTTTTGTTGTTTTGTTTAGCCATATTCAATTCTACTTTTTAAATAACTGACCTTATTCTTGTATGCGGTACACTTTTGTTCATCTCCACAGCAATGGTTAACATCTACATTCATTGACTTATTTAAAGCTTTGAAATCTATGCAGTTGATACAACTTAAAATAGATGAATTACAATTTTTGGACTCATGATTTCCAGAACATTTGTAACACACTGGATTTTCACTAGTGCACTTAGAGCTAACATGACCAAATTTCGAACATTTGTAACAACGTGTAACTGTCAAGTAGTCGGTGCAAGAACAAGACGACCAACCAACATAAAGTGTGCATCGGTTATTTAAAATCTGCTTACGTAAGGTACTAGATACCTCAATAATAAAATTACAGCTATACTTTAACTTAAATTTCTTTATAATTTTAATCTGATCGAAAAATTTTTCTTTATCAAATTTATTCAAGGACAAGATGTTATTTATTAAATCTTCATCGGAGTAATTTGTAATCTCGTGACCGGCGCCTTTAACCAATAATCGAGGGTTCCATTTTTTGGTTTCTTCTATTTTGTAATTATTAGTGTTCAAAGATGACTTTAATTTGTTGACAAGAGTGTTCCGCGAAAAGCCGTTGGCGCATTTAATAATAAGGCCGTTTTTTACAACTTTTGTTGAATTAATTTGGAGATTTAGTTCAACTGGATCCACATCACGACGGATTGATTGTAACAAATTAGCTGCATCTAGTTTAGCTGGACCTTGCTGTCTGATAAGGATGTCTTCAGACTTCTTTTCTACGTTTTTCAAGATATCAGAGAATAAAGGTTGCCGCGAAATGGGTGATTGCGGTGAATTTTCAAGGTTGCTGAGTTTCTCTTTTTGTAAACGATTGACAGTTTCTAGCTCACTTACAAGTTTGTTCAGCAATTTAACTTGTTCTTTAAGAGCCACATTGTCTTGCACTAAGGTATCGATAGGCTTACGTGATTCTATAGCATAGGGATCACAGTTTTTGCAGCACCACACTTCTTTATCAACGTGCACCAGTTTTGACAGAGTATCAAAACATTTCTCATGTAACACAGAAGAGCACTCTTTACACTTCACTTTCGGCGCATTTTTGCCAATATATTTGCTGCAGAATTTACAATAAGCATACTTTTGAGGATCGCTATTACTACCGTCCTCATCGTCCGACATCTCGAACCCTAACTATCAAAGACTTGACAAAAAGAAAAATAGTTTGATTTTATATACAGGGTGATTCACGACGTGTGGTAGTTATTTAAACCTGTGACAGTCCCTAATGAAGAGACCTATAAAAATAAAATAAAAGATTAACGATTAATAAATAAACCCTTATCTCTTGGCCTAAACAAAAAAGAACTTCTTTTGCTGGAATGAGTGCGGCGAACGACTGCCAATTAATTACTTTCAGTTTTACTTTGACTCTTGACGGTGCACTAAATATAAAATGCCTTTATTTTCAAATAGTGACATGACCGATATGTTTATGACCTGCGGTAAAACCCGTGGGAACTCTCTTCGTTTCGGAAGTTGTACAGTGTGCGATTTATTAGAGGAATTACTAGCGGACGTTCGTCTGAACATAAGACAACAAATGCGGGTCTTACAAGACGGAGCTCCTCCCCATGGTGCCCCCAAAGTGTCAGACTGGTTAGATAATAAATTATACGAAAGGTAAATCGGAATAAACAATCTCGGGCGGTCGAGATTTTGAACAATTTTTATAAATGGTATGTTGGCCTAGGTGAGTCTTTTTCATTTTCATACATACAAGTTTTTTTCTAAATTTGTGGGAAAATTAAAAATGAATATATGAGTTTTCTTTTATAGAAACCTGTTTTATCTTACAAAGTCTTTGCATCTTCTTCCGCTGTTCCAGCTGTTATTAACTACAAACCACGAACTTATATATTTGGACCTCTGATGGGATTTGACAAATGACATCCCGTAGCTTTCCGGGACTTAGTTAGGAAAAATTTTACTTTCCGTAACTCAAATTCAAATTTTGTGTAATTTTGTTTCCTAACTAGTTACACAAAATTTTACGTTTCCCAACTCATGTCAGTTGTGAGAAATTACATTTTATTTGTCAAAATTGGAAAAAACATTTTTTCTTTAACAAGTGGACTATTTTATCACTAAAACCCAACGACTAATTTCTGGCAATATTTTCCTTACCAACAGTAGACATCATTTGTTTAGGTAACTCGATACACTTTTCATTGCTACAATTTAATCGCCACTTAATTTCAATATTCTGACTAGAAGGACCATAATCGGTCGAGAAACAGATTGGAGGTTTATGGGTCTGCATGCCATACAAAAGTTACTGTACGCCCATACTGCTATGCTAACGAGTAGAATGCTTCAAGAGGAACTGAGAGAAACATCTGATCATGGATTTTGCAAGTGTTTCTTTGATCACAAATATGAAAGTACCTGGAAATTGAAAACAGTATAATTCATTCAAGCGATTTCCTGCGCTGCATCGAGGTTTTCAATTACACTTCTTTCATCATTTACCTGGCTAATCAATTACCACCACAATTCCAACCGACTTTAGTTTATTTTAAACACAAATTGTGGTCATTCCTGCAAGGCCGTTTACGGTTTTCATTTCCCTCTAAACTACGGGATCATTGTTGCAATGAGCATTCATTGCCGCAGTCACGATTTGAAAGGCAATTTGCCGTAACAGATGCCGAACTTGCTGTCACAACCATCAAGCGTTTCCCTCTGTGTTTAATTAAAATTAAAATCAACTCGACGACGACGGCATTAATAAGCTCCGCGGCAGCGGCGTTTCTCGGAGCGGAATTGCGATTTTCTCTAAGTGAATCGCGAAAAAAGTGGTCGCTCCATTCCGTAAAGTGCGCCAATAATCGAATTACCCCGGGGCGGATAAACTAAACATTCGTTCTTGTGTCGCCGATCGCAAAACACACTCGTCGCCAACCGATATCAATAAGAAAACTTTCCATCTGGAAAATGGATGCATGCAGATATCCGCTCTAATCAGATCTCGAGACGACGACGCCCCGACTGTTTACGCGGAGGGTGGTTTGGCCACACGTTTTTACCAACTTTGCACAAAAGCCAGATTAATTAAAGTTGGCTGCAAGTAAATGAATTAGGAATTCTGTTGGTAACATTGATAGTGCTCACTCGCCCTCTTCCTTTTGTTCCTCTCTGTTGTCTAGTTTGCAGTTCTTGTAAAAGTTAAACATTTTTGAACTGATATGAAATTTCAAAAGAATCCTATAGAGACAATAATTATTTTGTTTTTTTTTTCGTGACAGTTCTAGCTCTCAGATTGAGAAATATTATCCATATCAGCAAAAATACTAATAAAGTTTATAAAGGAAAGGAAATACGTGCAATAATTTTAATCAGAACCTCACCAAATTATGAAAGTGTTTTTTTTTAATTAGCCTGGGGCAAAACCCTCTAGAACCAAAAAAAGCCGCTCCTGAACTAATTGGCATTTGGCACACGGCAAAGTGACATAGCGAAGTGTGTAACAATTTTACAAAATAAAACTTACTTGGATTTCCCGCACAATTAAGAACGAGCTGGGCCATTCAATTACACCATTCCGACCTATCTAACTATTTTCAAAAATTCTAAAGTCACTAAGTCACTGCTGCTATATTTCGACGCGAACAGACTGACAAAACCGCTTGACGTCATCCCGGTCTCCACAATGTTAGATTATGTTTTTTGTTGCTCAGGTTCATGGTTTTATAAAATCATTGTTAGTGTTTCAGGTTTTTGATTTTCGGTTTCTCAGATTTTTAGTTTTGTTTTCAGGTTCACAAATTTCTCAGGTTTTTGCAGCTCAAGTTTCAGGGTGCTCAGGTTGTCATATTTTGAGGATCCTAAGTCCCGTTTTTTTCCCGTTTAAGGCCATCTTAAACTTCCCAGATTCTCACACTAGATTTTCAGTTTAAACATCAATTTGTAATTAATTTCTGTATACTATTATTTCCTTAACCCTCATCTGCATACGGATGCACAAAAATATGAATCTGAGAGGCTTAGAGACCGAAAAATTGAGAGACTCAAATTGAGACACTGAGGTTTTAAAACATCATAAACCGAAGGAGACTGTGAGATTGAGACAATGGAAATATGTATTGAAAAAAAAACACTACGTGATATTGTCTGATTGAGAAAATAAGAAAATGGAGACCTTGAGAACTTGAGACACGAAACACATGAAAACCAGGAAGGCCAAAGCACAAGAAAGTGATATGACGAACCATGGAGAAATTGAGCATTTCAGAACTTCATTGAGAATGTTCAGAATAATAGATACTGAGACATTGGAAAATTGAGAAACTGAAAGGCACAGCAACATTGAGAAACTGGAATATGGAGACAATGAAAATACTGAGGCAATCACACTCCATAATACTGTGAGATTGAAACATTAGAGAATTTGAGGCACGGCGAAATTGGGACACTGAGAAATTGAGAAATTATACAAATGGAAACCCAAAAAGCAGATGCACAGAAATATGAATCTGAGAGGCTTAGAGACCGAAAAATTGAAAGACTCAAATTGAGACACTGAGGTATTAAAAAATCATAAACCAAAGGACACTGTGAGATTGAGACAATGGAAATATGTATTGAAAAAAAATACACTACGTGATATTGTCTGATTGAGAAAATAAGAAAATGGAGACCTTGAGAACTTGAGACAAGAAAAACACATGAAAACCAGGAAGGCCAAAGCACAAGAAAGTGATATGACGAACCATGGAGAAATTGAGCATTTCAGAACTTCATTGAGAATGTTCAGAATAATAAATACTGAGACATTGGAAAATTGAGAAACTGAAAGGCACAGCAACATTGAGAAACTGGAATATGGAGACAATGAAAATACTGAGGCAATCACACTCCATAATACTGTGAGATTGAAACATTAGAGAATTTGAGGCACGGCGAAATTGGGACACTGAGAAATTGAGAAATTATACAAATGGAAACCCAAAAAGCAGATGCACAAAAATATGAATCTGAGAGGCTTAGAGACACGAAAAATTGAGAGACTCAAATTGAGACACTGAGGTTTTAAAACATCATAAACCGAAGGAGACTGTGAGATTGAGACAATGGAAATATGTATTGAAAAAAAAAACACTACGTGATATTGTCTGATTGAGAAAATAAGAAAATGGAGACCTTGAGAACTTGAGACACGAAACACATGAAAACCAGGAAGGCCAAAGCACAAGAAAGTGATATGACGAACCATGGAGAAATTGAGCATTTCAGAACTTCATTGAGAATGTTCAGAATAATAAATACTGAGACATTGGAAAATTGAGAAACTGAAAGGCACAGCAACATTGAGAAACTGGAATATGTAGACAATGAAAATACTGAGGCAATCACATTCCATAATACTGTGAGATTGAAACATTAGAGAATTTGAGGCACGGCGAAATTGGGACACTGAGAAATTGAGAAATTATACAAATGGAAACCCAAAAAGCAGATGCACAAAAATATGAATCTGAGAGGCTTAGAGACACGAAAAATTGAGAGACTCAAATTGAGACACTGAGGTTTTAAAACATCATAAACCGAAGGAGACTGTGAGATTGAGACAATGGAAATATGTATTGAAAAAAAAACACTACGTGATATTGTCTGATTGAGAAAATAAGAAAATGGAGACCTTGAGAACTTGAGACACGAAACACATGAAAACCAGGAAGGCCAAAGCACAAGAAAGTGATATGACGAACCATGGAGAAATTGAGCATTTCAGAACTTCATTGAGAATGTTCAGAATAATAAATACTGAGACATTGGAAAATTGAGAAACTGAAAGGCACAGCAACATTGAGAAACTGGAATATGTAGACAATGAAAATACTGAGGCAATCACATTCCATAATACTGTGAGATTGAAACATTAGAGAATTTGAGGCACGGCGAAATTGGGACACTGAGAAATTGAGAAATTATACAAATGGAAACCCAAAAAGCAGATGCACAAAAATATGAATCTGAGAGGCTTAGAGACACGAAAAATTGAGAGACTCAAATTGAGACACTGAGGTTTTAAAACATCATAAACCGAAGGAGACTGTGAGATTGAGACAATGGAAATATGTATTGAAAAAAAAAACACTACGTGATATTGTCTGATTGAGAAAATAAGAAAATGGAGACCTTGAGAACTTGAGACACGAAACACATGAAAACCAGGAAGGCCAAAGCACAAGAAAGTGATATGACGAACCATGGAGAAATTGAGCATTTCAGAACTTCATTGAGAATGTTCAGAATAATAAATACTGAGACATTGGAAAATTGAGAAACTGAAAGGCACAGCAACATTGAGAAACTGGAATATGTAGACAATGAAAATACTGAGGCAATCACATTCCATAATACTGTGAGATTGAAACATTAGAGAATTTGAGGCACGGCGAAATTGGGACACTGAGAAATTGAGAAATTATACAAATGGAAACCCAAAAAGCAGATGCACAAAAATATGAATCTGAGAGGCTTAGAGACACGAAAAATTGAGAGACTCAAATTGAGACACTGAGGTTTTAAAACATCATAAACCGAAGGAGACTGTGAGATTGAGACAATGGAAATATGTATTGAAAAAAAAAACACTACGTGATATTGTCTGATTGAGAAAATAAGAAAATGGAGACCTTGAGAACTTGAGACACGAAACACATGAAAACCAGGAAGGCCAAAGCACAAGAAAGTGATATGACGAACCATGGAGAAATTGAGCATTTCAGAACTTCATTGAGAATGTTCAGAATAATAAATACTGAGACATTGGAAAATTGAGAAACTGAAAGGCACAGCAACATTGAGAAACTGGAATATGTAGACAATGAAAATACTGAGGCAATCACATTCCATAATACTGTGAGATTGAAACATTAGAGAATTTGAGGCACGGCGAAATTGGGACACTGAGAAATTGAGAAATTATACAAATGGAAACCCAAAAAGCAGATGCACAGAAATATGAATCTGCGAGGCTTAGAGACCGAAAAATTGAGAGACTCAAATTGAGACACTGAGGTATTAAAAATCATAAGCCAAAGGACACTGTGAGATTGAGACAATGGAAATATGTATTGAAAAAAAAAACACTACGTGATATTGTCTGATGGAGAAAATAAGAAAATGGAGACCTTGAGAACTTGAGACACGAAACACATGAAAACCAGGAAGGCCAAAGCACAAGAAAGTGATATGACGAACCATGGAGAAATTGAGCATTTCAGAGCTTCATTGAGAATGTTCAGAATAATAAATACTGAGACATTGGAAAATTGAGAAACTGAAAGGCACAGCAACATTGAGAAACTGGAATATGAAGACAATGAAAATACCGAGGCAATTACACTCCATAATACTGTGAGATTGAGACATTAGAGAATTTGAGACACGGCGAAATTGGGACACTGAGAAATTGAGAAATTATACAAATGGAAACCCAAAAGGCAGATGCACAGAAATATGAATCTGAGAGGCTTAGAGACCGAAAAATTGAGATACTCAAATTGAGACACTGAGGTATTAAAAAATCATAAACCAAAGGACACTGTGAGATTGAGACAATGGAAATATGTATTAAAAAAAAATACACTACGTGATATTGTCTGATTGAGAAAATAAGAAAATGGAGACCTTGAGAACTTGAGACACGAAACACATGAAAACCAGGAAGGCCAAAGCAAGGAAAAGTGATATGACGAACCATCGAGAAATTGAGCATTTCAGAACTTCATTGAGAATGTTCAGAATAATAAATACTGAGACATTGGAAAATTGAGAAACTGAAAGGCACAGCAACATTGAGAAACTGGAATATGTAGACAATGAAAATACTGAGGCAATCACATTCCATAATACTGTGAGATTGAAACATTAGAGAATTTGAGGCACGGCGAAATTGGGACACTGAGAAATTGAGAAATTATACAAATGGAAACCCAAAAAGCAGATGCACAGAAATATGAATCTGCGAGGCTTAGAGACCGAAAAATTGAGAGACTCAAATTGAGACACTGAGGTATTAAAAAATCATAAACCAAAGGACACTGTGAGATTGAGACAATGGAAATATGTATTGAAAAAAAATACACTACGTGATATTGTCTGATTGAGAAAATAAGAAAATGGAGACCTTGAGAACTTGAGACACGAAACACATGAAAACCAGGAAGGCCAAAGCATAAGAAAGTGATATGACGAACCATGGAGAAATTGAGCATTTCAGAACTTTATTGAGAATGTTCAGAATAATAAATACTGAGACATTGGAAAATTGAGAAACTGAAAGGCACAGCAACATTGAGAAACTGAAATATGGAGATAATAAAAATACTGATGCAATTACACTCAATAATACTGTGAGATTGAGACATTAGAGAATTTGAGACTCGGCGAAATTGGGACACTGAGAAATTGAGAAATTATACAAATGGAAACCCAAAAGGCAGATGCACAGAAATATGAATCTGAGAGGCTTAGAGACCGAAAAATTGAGAGACTCAAATTGAGACACTGAGGTATTAAAAAATCATAAACCAAAGGACACTGTGAGATTGAGACAATGGAAATATGTATTGAAAAAAAAACACTACGTGATATTGTCTGATTGAGAAAATAAGAAAATGGAGACCTTGAGAACTTGAGACACGAAACACATGAAAACCAGGAAGGCCAAAGCATAAGAAAGTGATATGACGAACCATGGAGAAATTGAGCATTTCAGAACTTTATTGAGAATGTTCAGAATAATAAATACTGAGACATTGGAAAATTGAGAAACTGAAAGGCACAGCAACATTGAGAAACTGAAATATGGAGATAATAAAAATACTGATGCAATTACACTCCATAATACTGTGAGATTGAGACATTAGAGAATTTGAGACTCGGCGAAATTGGGACACTGAGAAATTGAGAAATTATACAAATGGAAACCCAAAAGGCAGATGCACAGAAATATGAATCTGAGAGGCTTAGAGACCGAAAAATTGAGAGACTCAAATTGAGATACTGATGTATTAAAACATCATAAACCGAAAACACTGTGAGATTGAAACAACGGAAATATGTATTGAAAAAAAAATACACTACGTGATATTGTCTTATTGAGAATATTGTCCAACCAGCCCAACGGGGTCTATAAATTGCAATACAATTTTTATTTGTGGCAGAAAAAATCTAAATACATTTCCTGAATGTTTTTTTGCGATTGGGAACCCAAAGCGGCTCAGGTGTAGGTGCGTCAGTGGCGAAATTGGCGGCGTACCCATGGTACTTGAAGTCTGAATAAAATTGTGGAAGCAATAAGTAGAGTGTTGACTATCAGGAAAGCCAAGACGAGGTTCGAAGGACGGACGTAATGATGCAGGTTGAATTGAGGTCTGAGAAAGGAAAGGGTTTGTGGTAAAACAGATTGGCGAATTGGTAAGTGTCTTATTCCAGTACAGTAATTTGGTCGGTGATAAGTCCCGGAACGGACAGATTTTAAAGATCGTAAAATGCTTTGAAATATTTATCGGTAGGTTGACGCTTACAGTTAAAGAAATGGGTTGATTGATATTTTGAAGCGGTTGTAGTCAGCAGTTTGGTAACAAATCTAAAGTAGGGGAGATTGGAAGCGAATGGTACCTACGGAGGCTCTGAAATATACCAGGACAAAAAAAAGATAACAAAATACTGTCAGTATGTGTTGGCTGCTTGAATGTAGTCTGAGTATTGTTGATAGTACTGAAAAGAGTGTTGTTGGCTTGTTTGTATTTATTGTTAGAAGTAGAGACTTGTTGGTCCATTTGAATGTATTGTAAAGCGATGTTGAAAGAGTGCCCGAGATCCACTTGGTGTTAAGTTCTGTAACCACGCGATCGCAGGTGGTGAGCTTATTGCGATAGTGGGTTTGGTATTGAGAATGTAGACTGACCGAGAATTCTTCTGGTAACTTGCTCTGGAATCACGCGATGACAAGCGGTGAGCTTATTGCGACAGTTGGTTGTAAAATGTTGATTATTGTGACAGTTGGTCTGAACAGACCGAGACAGGATGCCTTGAGCACTAGTCAGGTTATGTTGTTGCTTATTCATAATTTGTTAATGGGGTTTCAGATAAATTAGTATTATGAAGTCTTAGAATCTGTTATGTATATAAATTCAAAAATCTGAAAATTTGTTTACCTTAGAACGCGGGTCTAAAAAAATCTGTAAACAAAGAAACCTGAAAACATAAAAATATGAAAACCCTAAAAGTTGAAAACTGAAAAATCTGAAAAGTAAAATAGAGAACCGACAGAGCTCAAAGTTCAAAAACCAAATTGAGAACCTAAACCTAATTACACAACATAGCCATAACATACAACATACACATTCTGTATTAATTTCAAACAAAATCTTTATTTTTTCTCCTATTCCTTCAATTCTTTCTCCCTCTTCCCTACTTATTGTTCTTTGAAGCTTGGATTTTCTAGTCTTCTCTTCTACTCTTCCACTCCTTGATCGTCCCATATTTTGATCATCACTTTCTTCTGCGCTCCCTCTGTTCTTTCTTCTCCTTCTTTCTCTTGTCTCCCTTTTCCTACACTTATTTCTATAGGCAGATGCTCTTACTCAATTTTTTCCCCTACTCAGTCATTCACTCTATCACCGTTTCTCCTTTGCCGCTTTTGTCCTTCTTCGTCCCTATTTCCATGCAACAGCTCCCACCCTTTTTATCCGACGCATTCCATCAGCTTCTTTCCCTCCGCATTTTCTACTTTGTCTTTGGATTTTCTCTTCCCATCCTCTCTTCTTGTCAACCCCTGGCGCCTCTTTATCTGATTCTGTATGTATGTTTCTCACCTTGAATCCTTCCTCTTCTCGCTTCTTTTGATTTTGCTCCTTTATTCCTTTTTTTACCTCCGTTATTATTCCCCCTTCCACTCTTCCTTTCTTCTTTCCTTTCCTCGCTCCCTAATTATCTAATTACCAAGTTGCAGGCTGACAGATGGGATGGGGTTAATGGAGACAATAGAAAAGAGAATTATAATGGGGAGAGTGATAAATTTGTTCAAATTTGTACTTTTGGGGGGGGGGGTGAAATGCCCCCTCCTTATCCAAGACGTTGTTTCACCAAATGGACTTTTTTGTCGCCATTATTGCATCCTTAATTCCCAAAGAAATTATTAAATTCCTCACCGACGATTGTACAATACGCCGGTTGTGATATAATTACATAAAATAAGATTCTTATCGCCTTATCTTCAAACAACGATCTTCCTCTCGACAGCTGCCTCCTCCGAAAAAATCCGATTAAAATCGCATGTAGAGCTTGCGTGTTGCGAATTTTCAAGGGCGATAACTTAACAAGAACACGTCCAAATCCGTCTTGGCAAATTACAATAATGAAACATGAAACGGAGGCCCGTCAACAACCACCACGGTTTACGGCTCGAACGTAACACGGTCGAAGATACCCAAAAACAAGAAGAAATCAAACATTGTTGCGTTTCTGCTAATTACAAGCTGCCCTTCCGTAAGCTCGGTTTTCCAATTATCTAGTCAACAGTACGATTTATTTTTATTCATTAATGCTAATGTTTGGTTGATGTTAATTAAATTAATTGGGATGTGCAATAATGACTTAATTATTGTTCGCGATCGGGCATCATTCAGTTGGCGGAAATTGATAAATCCTCGCTGCGTGAGCTTTTATGAAGGCAAACTTCACTCGCGTAATTGCGTTCGGTCTTGTTTGAGCACACAAAAGTCGAAAGAAAAACTAAATGCGTTTGATCAAATTGACGTCGTGGAGACGGGATTGGATTTTAACGATTGTGTTTCGAAAATGAGCCTGAAGAAGCTGCAGCCAAACGCTTTTGAAATTGATGTGTTTACAAAGGTAAAAACGGGATCGTTGTTTCTGGGAGAGCAGGATTTCTGGCGTGGCGAAGTGGTTCCAACTAAGTGAGGGATACGATGAAATTTTTGCACAAGCTAGCACTATTTTTATTTCAACTGCACGAGAATATTGCTGTTATCTTTTTATTTCGGTTTTCCTTTTGGCATTTTCTACGGCAGGTGATGAACGTGCTGGCAATTACACTTATCTGGTAATAAGTTTATCTTAATGAATGATAGCCCAAAGACCAATAAAATTCTTGACGGTTTCCAGCCCTGGTAAGTCGTCAAATTGTTTCGCGGCATTTTCTATACATAATTATCATTAGATTTACCTCCAGACACCTTTTATTAAATATTCTTTGAAATTTTAATTTTAGGTTCTTTCGTACAAATTGTTTAGTGCATTGATTGCAGTACGAAAAGGGTGCGGTCCGACATTATTATTTTTACAAATAAAATCAATTTTGGTAGTTTAGGGAATTTTGATTTTTCTGTACTCAAAGTCACATTGACATTTCGTTCAGTGCAGGGTTCAGTGTGTGTTACCAATGGAAACAAAAATTCCCCATTCTCTAATCTAGAATAGTAAATGATTTGCAGTAATTTTTATGATTCAGTCCGTCTCTGTCGGATGCAATACAAAACGAACCGTTTCCGGAGATTGAATGCAAATGCGATTGCGAGCATTGGTTTACGAGTGTTTTTTGCCGGATCGTAATAAACCACTTAAAAAGGAAAAGTTATTAAAACAAGTTTTCATTAGAAGTGTAATTAGAGGTGATGGCGAAGAAAAAGATCGTGCTGACTCTTGACGCCAATCAATAAACTATGAAAAATACGATGATTTGTAGAAATGGGTTTTTTAATGGCGGATATTAAGATTTGCACTAAGACTTCTGAAGAAAAAAGTTGGAGATGAAAAGTGAGTTTATTACAAATTATCTCGTTGATAACTGCCGATTTGGTAAACCTGTAATTTGTAGGTATAGAAAATGAATCACACTTTTCATTTCAAGTAGAGAGAGAAATAATTTGTATCATCTTTAACATGATGGAAAGTTCTATCTTAAAAAACATGTTTTTTTTTGGCAATACCACCAATAACCTCATATTCACTAGAGCACTAAAAAAACGTAAATTTACTTGTGTAAATGTAGGAGCAGCAATGCAACATACATATAATATTCTTACCACCATCGTAGCCAGGTGTACAGGTCTCTACGTTTCAAATTGATTTTGTCTCTCAACATGCAATTATAAACTGAATGAAAATTGAAAGCTGTAAACTTGTTGCTGGTTAACTATCTTATTTCCTGCCACAAAATGCAGCGTGCAAGAGTTCTTATATCATCTTATATTGCCTGCTATTTCACCTGCAGAAAACGATTGCATTCTACGTACAGAAACATTAACGGTTCTAACACGTTTTATTATTAATATATATAAATTAATTAATCCAACTGAGGCTAGATTCTCTTAGATTTAATGACTATTATCTTGTTACCAAACTCAAAAGTTCATAAGTAAATATTTTTCTCATTCTCATCTACTCCGTGTCCTTTAGGTAGGTTCCACAAATTTTGTGTTTCTTGACATTTCTCTCGATATGTCTTGATGATTCTTTATTTTCTAATTCCTTCTATATCCTTGTTTCTTTTTTGTGTAACTATGAGTTTGGTTGTACACCATTTGTATTCCCTCTTTTCGTTTTACCTTTATTTCCTGTTCTTCTTCTTTTCTGGGCTTCTTGACTTTTTCTGTTCCTTCTTCCTTATTGTTGTGTAGTTCCAGAAGAACCCACGACCGCTTTAGACCTGAAACGATAAGATGCCGAGCCTTTTCGTTCCTTCTCCTTCATGCCGAGAAAAAAGACCCCCCATAATAACCCGTGATTATGCACTTTCTCCCCCACCCCGACCAATAACCCCATAACTTAAGTTCCGTGGATGTTTAATTTGCAGCTAGAGGTGCGCGCGTGGTCGTGACCGAAGATCGGTGGCCGGATCGTGACTTCCGTCGCCAACCTCTTCGTGACGGACCATCGGTAATGTTGGCACGCCTGCACGGGGTGTTAATATCAACGTGTGACTCGACGGCGCGAAACGTACGCATAATGGCGATTCTGGGACGCACCGATCGCGCCGTCGATAAGGCCGTCTTCCTCTCTCCACCGCCGTTCCCATTTTAATTGGTAATTACGCTCGGATGAAATTAAATAACTGTATGCGAGTGAGCGCCGAAAAATGACGACTTTTTCACATTGTTTTATTATGGTTATCGTGAGATGATATCTGCGTCGATCTAAACTTATTAAAATGAACGTGTCATTAAGAGGTTCCGTGCCAGCGAGTGCGGTTAATTAAAGCGACGACAGTGGCTTTGTGTGGAAGATTGTATTTGAATAATTCCGCACGAACTGAAACTGGTACGTTTTAGAAATGGTGGAATTGAAAGGGGTCGGGAGTGGAGCCTTGAGATGACGGTCGGATGGTTGTTTAACTGGTTGTCGACATTGGGGAGATTTCTAAATAATTTTTAATAGTCGCCGAGACGTTTTCGATTGATGGAAGCTTTTTGAAAAATCTCTAAAACTGCGTCAGAACGGATGTTTTCTGATAGAGCTGGATCTCCTAAATACAACGGTGCAACTCCCATTTCGATATCTCCTACAGATTGGGAGATACGGCGCAAAATTCGATAGGTTCGTGAACACCCGAAAACATTTTTGCTCATATCTCGTAGACTATAGGTCACTGATTTGATTTATTGGCACAAGCAAATGTATTTGTTTAGAATTCCCCCTTAATTTGAGTATGTAATGTATGCTGTAATACGTGATTTCAGGATGCTAGACCGAAATTTTTTGGTAGGTAATTGTTCTGAATTTTTTATTTTTTTTAACAGACTTCAAAAAAGAGGAGGTTCTCCATTCGATTATATATTAATTTTTTTTCTTTATTTATGTTCCCAAGACCCATATCCACAGAAACAACAGGGAGTGTATTTTCAGTATTTCAAAATATTGTCAAAAATGGTGGAGGCGCTGTTCGCACTTGTATTTCTAAACAATTCAAAATTCATCTACGAATATTTATTCTCCTCAATCGTGTATTTTTTTAAATTATTTTATGAAATTAATAACCTGTAGAGACACCCAAGAGTGTATTTCCGTAATTTCAAAATATTCAAACAATAAATTCAAAAGTCCTTTTTTAATCGTTTATTTTGCTGTATTTGAGTCTTGTTGACATTATTTTATAAGACCCATATCCAAAGAAACTACAGGGAGGGTCTTTTCAGTATTTCAAAATGTTGTCAAAAATGGTGGAAGTGCTGTTCGCACTTGTATTCTTAAAGAATTCAAAATTCATCTAGAACTATTTATTTTCCTCAATCGTGTATTTCTTGAGATTATTTTATTAAATGAACAACCTGTAGAGACACCCAAGAGTGTACATATTTCCGTAATTTCAAAATATTGTCAAAAATGGTGGCAGTGCTGATACAACTTTATTCCCAATAAATGCAAAACTCCTTTTGGGTTGTTTATTTTGCTATATTTGAGACTTCATGACACTATTTTATAAGACCCATATCCAAAGAAACTACAGGGAGTGTCTTTTCAGTATTTCAAAATATTGCCAAAAATGGTGGAAGCGCCGTTCGCAGTTGTATTCCCAAAATAATTTAAAATTCATCTACGACTATGTATTTTCCTCAATCGTGTATTTTTGAGATTATTTTATTACATGACCAACCTGTAGAGACACCCAAGAGTGTATTTCCGTAATTTCAAAATATCGTCAAAAAAGGTGGGGGTGCTGATTTAACTTTATTCTCAATAAATTCAAAAGCCCTTTTGGATTGTTTATTTTGCTGTATTTGAGTCTTCTTGACATTATTTCATAAGATCCATATCCAGAGAAACTACAGGGAGTGTCTTTTCAGTATTTTAAAATGTTCTCAAAAATGGTGGAAGCGCCGTTCGCAGTTGTATTTTCAAAATAATTTAAAATTCATCTACGACTATGTATTTTCCTCAATCGTGTATTTTTGAGATTATTTTATGACATGACCAACCTGTAGAGACACCCAAGAGTGTATTTCCGCAATTTCAAAATATGTATCGTCAAAAAAGGTGGGGGTGCTAATTCAACTTTATTCCCAATAAATTCAAAAGTCCTTTTGGATTATTTATTTTGCTGTTTTTGAATCTTCCTGACAATATTTTTTAAGATCCATATCCAGATAAACTACAGGGAGTGTCTTTTCAGTATTTCAAAATGTTGTCAAAAATGGTGGAGGCGCTGTTCGCACTTGTATTCCTAAAGAATTCAAAATTCATGTACGATTATTTATTTTCCTCAATCGTGTATTTCTTGAGATTATTTTAAGAAATGACCAACCTGTAGAGACACCCAGGAGAGTATTTCCGTAATTTCAAAATATCGTCAAAAATGGTGGCGGTGCTGATACAACTTTATTCCCAATAAATGTAAAAATCCTTGTGGGTTGTTTATTTTGCTGTATTTGAGACTTCTTGACATTATTCTATATGATCCATATCCAGAGAAACTACAGGGAGTGTCTTTTCAGTATTTCAAAATGTTGCCAAAAATGGTGGAGGCGCTGTTAGCACTTGTATTCCTAAAGAATTCAAAATTCATCTACGACTATTTATTTTCCTCAATCGTGTATTTTTGAGATTATTTTATTACATGACCAACCTGTAGAGACACCCAAGAGTGTATTTCCGTAATTTCAAAATATCGTCAAAAAAGGTGGGGGTGCTGATTCAACTTTATTCTCAATAAATTCAAAAGCCCTTTTGGATTGTTTATTTTGCTGTATTTGAGTCTCCTTGACATTATTTCATAAGATCCATATCAAGAGAAACTACAGGGAGTGTCTTTTCAGTATTTTAAAATGTTTTCAAAAATGGTGGAAGCGCCGTTCGCAGTTGTATTCTCAAAATAATTTAAAATTCATCTACGACTATGTATTTTCCTCAATTGTGTATTTCTTGAGATTATTTTATGAAATGACCAACCTGTAGAGACACCCATGAGTGTATTTCCGCAATTTCAAAATATCGTCAAAAAAGGTGGGGGTGCTGATTCAACTTTATTCCCAATAAATTCAAAAGTCCATTTGGATTATTTATTTTGCTGGTTTTGAATCTTCCTGACATTATTTATTAAGATCCATATCCAGATAAACTACAGGGAATGTCTTTTTAGTATTTCAAAATGTAGTCAAAAATAATGGAGGCGCTGTTCGCACTTGTATTCCTAAAGAATTCAAAATTCATCTAGGACTATTTATTTTCCTCAATCGTGTATTTCTTGAGATTATTTTATGAAATTACCAACCGGTAGACACACCCAAGAGTGTATTTCCGTAATTTCAAAAGATCGTCAAAAATGGTGGCGGTGCTGATTCAACTTTATTCCCAATAAATTCAAAAGTCCTTTTTTAATCGTTTATTTTGCTGTATTTGAGTCTTGTTGACATTATTTTATAAGACCCATATCCAAAGAAACTACAGGGAGGGTCTTTTCAGTATTTCAAAATGTTGTCAAAAATGGTGGAAGTGCTGTTCGCACTTGTATTCTTAAAGAATTCAAAATTCATCTAGAACTATTTATTTCCCTCAATCGTTATTTTTTGAAATTATTTCATGAAATTACCAACATGTAGAGACACCCAAGAGTGTCTTTCCGTAATTTGAAAATATCGTCAAAAATGATGGCGGTGCTGTTTCATCTTTATTCCCAATAAATTCAAAAGCCCCTTTTGGATTGTTTATTTTGTTGTATTTGAGTTTTCTTGACAATATTTTATAAGATTCATATCGAGAGAAACTACAGGGAGTGTCTTTTCAGTATTTCAAAGTGTTGCCAAAAATGGTGGAGGCGCTGTTAGCACTTGTATTCCTAAAAAATTCAAAATTCATCTACGAATATTTATTTTACTCAATCGTGTATTTCTTGTGATTATTTTATGAAATGACCAACCTGTAGAGACACCCAAGAGTGTATTTCCGTAATTTCAAAATATCGTCAAAAATGGTGGTGGTGCTGATACAACTTTATTAGCAATAAATTCAAAAGCCCTTTTGGATTGTTTATTTTGCTGTAATTGAGTCTTCTTGACATTATTTTATAAGATCCATATCCAGAGAAACTACAGGCAGTGTCTTTTCAAAATTTGGACATATCGTCAAAAATGGTGGCAGTGCTGATTCAACTTTATTCTCAATAAATTCAAAAGCCCTTTTGGATTGTTTATTTTGCTGTATTTGAGTCTTCTTGACATTATTTCATAAGATCCATATCCAGAAAAACTACAGGGAGTGTCTTTTCAGTATTTCAAAATGTTCTCAAAAATGGTGGAAGCGCCGTTCGCAGTTGTATTCTCAAAATAATTTAAAATTCATCTACGACTATGTATTTTCCTCAATCGTGTATTTTTGAGATTATTTTATGACATGACCAACCTGTAGAGACACCCAAGAGTGTATTTCCGCAATTTCAAAATATGTATCGTCAAAAAAGGTGGGGGTGCTAATTCAACTTTATTCCCAATAAATTCAAAAGTCCTTTTGGATTATTTATTTTGCTGTTTTTGAATCTTCCTGACATTATTTTTTAAGATCCATATCCAGATAAACTACAGGGAGTGTCTTTTCAGTATTTCAAAATGTAGTCAAAAATGGTGGAGGCCCTGTTCGCACTTGTATTCCTAAAGAATTCAAAATTCATGTACGATTATTTATTTTCCTCAATCGTGTATTTCTTGAGATTATTTTAAGAAATGACGAACCTGTAGAGACACTCAAGATTGGATTTCCGTAATTTCAAAAAATCGTCAAAAATGGTGGCGGTGCTGATTCAACTTTATTCCCAATAAATTCAAAAGCCCTTTCGGATTGTTTATTTTGCTGTATGTGAGTCTTCTAGGCATTATTTTATAAGATCCATATCGAGAGAAACTACAGGGAGTTTGTTTTCAGTATTTCAAAATGTTGTCAAAAATGGTGGAGGCGCTGTTTGCACTTGTATTCCTAAATAATTCAAAATTCATTTACGACTACTTATTGTCCTCAATTGTGTATTTCTTGAGATTATTTTATGAAATGACCAACCTGTGGAGACACCCAAGAGCGTATTTCAGCAATTTCAAAATATCGTCAAAAAGAGTGGCGGTGCTGATTCAACTTTATTCCCAATAAATTCAATATCCCTTTTGGATTGCTTATTTTGCTGTATTTGAGTCTTCTTGACATTATTTTATAAGATCCATATTCAGAGAAACTACAGGGAGTGTCTTTTTAGTATTTCAAAATGTTTTCAAAAATAGTGAAGTCGCTGTTCGCACTTGTATTCCTAAAGAATTCAAAATTCATCTACGACTATTTATTTTCCTCAATCGTGTATTTTTGAGATTATTTTATTACATGACCAACCTGTAGAGACACCCAAGAGTGTATTTCCGTAATTTCAAAATATCGTCAAAAAAGGTGGGGGTGCTGATTCAACTTTATTCTCAATAAATTCAAAAGTCCATTTGGATTATTTATTTTGCTGTTTTTGAATCTTCCTGACATTATTTATTAAGATCCATATCCAGATAAACTACAGGGAATGTCTTTTCAGTATTTCAAAATGTAGTCAAAAATGGTGGAAGCGCTGTTCGCACTTGTATTCCTAAAGAATTCAAAATTCATCTACGACTATTTATTTTCCACAATCGTGTATTTCTTGTTATTATTTTATGAAATGTCCAACCTGTAGAGACACCCAAGAGTGTACATATTTCCGTAATTTCAAAATACCGTCAAAAATGGTGGCGGTGCTGATACAACTTTATTCCCAATAAATGCAAAACTCCTTTTGGGTTGTTTATTTTGCTATATTTGAGACTTCTTGACACTATTTTATAAGACCCATATCCAAAGAAACTACAGGGAGTGCCTTTTCAGTATTTCAAAATATTGCCAAAAATGGTGGAAGCGCCGTTCGCAGTTGTATTCCCAAAATAATTTAAAATTCATCTACGACTATGTATTTTCCTCAATCGTGTATTTTTGAGATGATTTTATGAAATGACCAACCTGTAGAGACACCCAAGAGTGTATTTCCGTAATTTCAAAATATCGTCAAAAAAGGTGGGGGTGCTGATTCAAGTTTATTCTCAATAAATTCAAAAGCCCTTTTGGATTATTTATTTTGCTGTTTTTGAATCTTCCTGACATTATTTTTTAAGATCCATATCCAGATAAACTACAGGGAGTGTCTTTTCAGTATTTCAAAATGTAGTCAAAAATAATGGAGGCGCTGTTCGCACTTGTATTCCTAAAGAATTCAAAATTCATCTACGACTATTTATTTTCCTCAATCGTGTATTTTTGAGATTATTTTATTACATGACCAACCTGTAGAGACACCCAAGAGTGTATTTCCGCAATTTCAAAATATGTATCGTCAAAAAAGGGGGGGTGCTAATTCAACTTTATTCCCAATAAATTCAAAAGTCCTTTTGGATTATTTATTTTGCTGTTTTTGAATCTTCCTGACATTATTTTTTAAGATCCATATCCAGATAAACTACAGGGAGTGTCTTTTCAGTATTTCAAAATGTAGTCAAAAATGGTGGAGGCGCTGTTCGCACTTGTATTCCTAAAGAATTCAAAATTCATGTACGATTATTTATTTTCCTCAATCGTGTATTTCTTGAGATTATTTTAAGAAATGACCAACCTGTAGAGACACTCAAGATTGGATTTCCGTAATTTCAAAAAATCGTCAAAAATGGTGGCGGTGCTGATTCAACTTTATTCCCAATAAATTCAAAAGCCCTTTCGGATTGTTTATTTTGCTGTATTTGAGTCTTCTAGGCATTATTTTATAAGATCCATATCGAGAGAACCTACAGGGAGTTTGTTTTCAGTATTTCAAAATGTTGTCAAAAATGGTGGAGGCGCTGTTTGCACATGTATTCCTAAAGAATTCAAAATTCATCTACGACTATTTATTTTTATCAAACGTGTATTTTTGAAATTATTTGATGAAATTACCAACCTGTAGAGACACCCAAGAGTGTATTTCCGTAATTTCAAAATATCGTCAAAAATGGTGGCGGTGTTTATACAACTTTATTCCCAATAAATGCAAAAGTCCTTTTGGGTTGTTTATTTTGCTGTTTTTGAATCTTCCTGTCATTATTTTATAAGATCCATATCGAGATAAACTACAGGGAGTGTCTTTTCAGTATTTCAAAATGTAGTCAAAAATGGTGGAGGCGCTGTTCGCAGTTGTATTCTTAAATAATTCAAAATTCGTGGATTTTTTGAGATTATTTTATGAATTCAACTTATGTTATTTTTGTGTTTTTTTAAGTCGGTTTCTTTTTTTAATTTAATTATTTACGAATAGAAACCTTGCTAAATAGGACGTTTGTAGGGGCGCCAATAGAAGTATATATTAATCTATAATATAATTATAACCTATAATTAACCTCAAGGGGGTGGTAAATTTTGAAAATTAAAAAAAACTACTTTTTCTTTCTCAGAGTGGTCATTTCCTTCTGGGCGACCTTTTGGATCCAACCGTGCAACTCCCATTTCGATATCTCCAGTTTAGGAAATATTTTCACTCATATCTCTGTAAGCTGTAAACTGATCCGAATTATTGGCACCAACGTTTTCGTATTAAAAATTTTTGGAACTCATGAGGGTGCATTTTGAAAATTTAAAAAATTAACGACTTCTTGAATTCACGATATTTCTTCCGGTTCCGGTTTCGGAGATATGGCGTTTTAAAAATTTATCCTGCTCCACCAGTGCCTCATCGGTCTGTAGGATCCTTCACTCTCCAAGTTTTCAGCAGCTCGGCAGCGATACACATCATGGATACGCGTAGAGAGTTGGATTCACCGGATTACGGTCCAAATATATTTGCTTTTGAACACCCGTTATTACAGTTGTGTACATAGAAGAAATTAATAATTATATTACTCTGATGTATTTCTTTGAAATTGATGAAGTCAGTACAATATTTGTTGGTGATCCCTAATCCGATTGACAAACGAATTCCAAATTCTACACTCAGTGTTGTTTTTAAAAAGGCTTCCATATCAAGGTCCCGTCAGAGGTAGCGATGAAACGCTTTTGTTGTCGCCAAAAATTTTAATATATCTTGTGACTCAAAGGTTGTAGCGCCAAGTAGTGTAGATACGACCAGAGAATTAAGGGATTTTTTCGAAAGAATAATTTTCCTCATTTTTGCTACACTGCTCGCACAAAATCTTGTCCCATTCCCCCTCCGAAAGCCGCTTGTTATTTATTTATTTCACCTCGACCGGCAATTTTCTAAGCGGATTATTCGTTTTCGAATTCGGCATTCCCGTTTTGGCCGCAATCAATTTCGGCAAACGTCGCCTGTCACATAAGTTATTACAACTAATAACGCACGAGATGTGGCCGTATATTTCCCAGTTCCATTCGCCAACTAAATCACATTATAATACGTCCTCTGGAGCAAAGCGATAAAGGCGTCTCCGCTCCCGAACATGCAGAATTTACTGGATACGTTACGGCTAGATATGCATTTTGAGTTTTATAAGCCCTTAAAGGTATCCCGATATACGTCGAAGCGATGATATATTCGGCGTTTCCACCCGTAGACGTGTTGGGGAACTGCATATCTAAGGGGGTCGCGTTTAAATTTAGTTGGGAAATAGGTTTTTTGTCGGAACGGAATTTGTTTGTTGACTAGTGGTAAGAATTAACAGCAAAAGATTTTCTTTCGAACATGTGCAATTTGTCGATTTAGACACCACGAATAATCGGTTGTGATTACGACACAGAAAAATCCAAATTACCACGCTGAGCGCCACTCACCTCATTAATCGAAACCAAGAAGATGTGGGTAATTAAGACAGTTGCGGCAAATAACTGCTTAATAGTCGACATATGTTACTGTAATTACCCCGATTAAGGCAATTTATAAAAACCTTCTCATCGGAACGCCTACCGCACATAGGGTACTCCCATGCTACCTTGCCTATTCTAATACAAAGTCACATTTAGGATGATGTATCGCGGCGGCACCTTAAATGCGACTTTATTACTACCGGTCCTTTTCAATCTTTATAGTTCAGAAAGTAGATAATCTAGATGTGCTTTCAGAGACATCCAAATTACGACCCATTAAGAGAACGGGCCAGGTGGTGTGGACACAAAAAACATGACTTTAAGTACCGAACCAATAATTTCGTAATTTTGACACTAAGCGATAATGTTAACAGGTGTTTTACGGCCGAAAAACAACAACATGGTTGCGGCAATTCCGGATGATTATGACAAGTACACGGCAATTCCATTAATTTTATGTCTTGGTACGCTGACGTACCGTTTTTGAGTGCTCGGGATATGTTTGCAATGATTGGCGGGATTAATTTTAACCGTATATCTACTTAATACCGTAATCTTTAGTGGACCGGACAATTGGCGAGGAAGAGCTTACGTGGGGGCTGCATTTAAACCAAGAAGAAAAATGTAGTACATACATATGTCTATATGACTAAATTCTTCTCAGGTCGCGAAGAGTGCCACACGGGCTCGAGTACATCGGAGTGTTGTCAGAATCATCCCATTTGCGCCGCCTTACGACGCGTATCGTAACGGTAGAAATTACTTCTTTTGTCCTCATAAATATAATTTCCGTAAATTCATAAATGGAGTGTCTAAACCGATTGTGTTTTATGTATGGCTTGTTCAAATTGGATTAAAAATAAACATGCTACAGCGTCAACGGTAGGACTAACACATATTATACTATTTCTGTATAGAAAACCTGCTTTACATATAAATTGAATTTTATGAACCACGCACTCTGAATTCATTCATGTGTTCAAAACTGTACATTATTTTTGATCTTTTACCTTACGTAAGATTTTTATGCAAAAATTATATATCGATAACCTTTCCGTATTTATGGTCTATACGGGTTTCAGTCAAATCAACTCTTATTAACTGCTTCCCAGTCTTGTCCCACTCTCGCCTTTATCATTATAATTCGTATATTTGCCTGGAATTTAATCACACTTTGTATGCAAAACAGATTTTTTCACAGCAAGACCCATTCATAAATCATCCCAAAACAAGTTCCTAAAAAATCCAACGACATCCAAAAACACCTCAAGACCGTAATGAATCGGTTTTCTACCTCGTGAACAATATGATTTATTCGGAAATAATTAATGTAGGAACGCCGGCCACAAAATCTGCAAACAAAAACAGCCGACACTTTTACATAATTTCGCCGTATTTTATTTACAGCGCTTAACAAAATATCCGCGTGTTCTAACGACCCGGTTAATGTACGTAAATACACTTCTCGACACAATTAGCGGGTCTGTGGGTTGATTAGTAATTTCGCTTTTCAAAATTTGGTAAAATTTAAAAGTTCCCAAATGACATTTATTAATGTGATCAAAAGCTATTTCATGAAAGAAATTCCAGATGGCGAAGAAGCGTATTCAACCGACATCATGCATCATGCTCTCGATGACGTCATTACCAACACGTACCGTAAATAATTGCAATTATTCATTACTTTAATGGCCACCGCTTATAGATAATTACAAGTTACGAGTAAAGGTCCGCGTCAATTGGTGCTGCCGGTCCGCGCCCGTGCAATTTTCCGGTTATTGTATGGTAATTTTCCGGGTAAGTTGCGACCACGAAAACGCTAATAAACGTATCATGAAGAGGTCGCTTCAAAAAGTGTAAATCGACGTCGGAGCCACATCTGCCTAGAGCGGCACAAGATGAAAAATGTTACAACACACAAAGAGTACTAAATGGAAAAAAGTTTTACTATTGGTTCAGGACTGCACTTAATTTTATATCCAAGCACAGAAAAACTTCGCGATGTAAAATGTACCTGAAACCAATACACCTAGCCGCCGTTAAATAGCAAACAGCCTAAGCGCCCCATAAAAGTGGCACTTCTAATAACCCAGCCTCGCCCAGTACCACTCATTTCAACCGCAACCTCTCTATAATTTGTTCTTCGACAAAGACAATAAAATCGAACTGTGGCCATAAAGCCATACGGAAGCTAATTGTAAAGTTAAGAATCAGTGTCCGGAGGGTGCGACCGTTCTCCGACAGCTGCAAGAACTCCAGTCAATTAACATATGACTCCTGAACCAATTACGCAAGAACTGGTACCCGGGTATTTGAATAATTGTATAGCCCACGCATACCATTTTCATTTGGGATAATTGGGGCAGAAGCGTGCGTCGGAGAAGGCTGAAACTTTCGACCAAATGAACGGTTGGCGAAGAAACGGAAACGTTGAGTCGTATTTGGGTAAGCAAATTGTGGCCGCATAAATTACGGTTGTTAATGATGAAGAAATAATTACCTCTCATCGGTAACAATAAATATCATTTAGAAGTAATTTCGTCAGACATAGGACAATTTGACAAACCACCTTGTATACCAAGTCACCAGGTGGTGTTTGCACCAATCTTGGCCAAAAAAATTTTGATAATGACTTTTGAAAGAACCAATGATATCGCTAATGTAAGCATTCTGTGGGTTGGCGGAACTCAATTGTCAAACAATTCGTTCCACCAATCGTGATCATAGGAGTGTCTCGCGTTCAAGGGAAAATTGAAAAATCATCTCGACTCGGCGTGGTTAGATCATTTGGATCAATAACAATGCTTTCAGCCTACAATGGACTCTACTTAAATCTTGCTCCAGTAAGTACGGAAACGATACGCCAGAAGGTTAAAATCTTATAACCAAGCAGCCCGATTTCAACAACCACCGTCAATAATTAGGTAACAATTTTATTTTAGACTAGCAGTTACCCGCGGCTTTGCCCGCGTAAGTTGGGGTAGGGCTTTACTGGCGCTTATATTTGGAATTGGTACAGCGGCCTAAAGCAGTTTTTAATAAAAAAATAACAAAAAGTATTTTTTTTTCCTCAATCACGAGTCCAGTCTTTTTAAAAGAAGAATCTACATCCAAATTTTCACATATTATAATATTATACCGTGTGTTTTGCAGTTACGATAATTCTGAGGAAAACTGAGAGACTTATAAAAAATACAAAATTGAGAACTTGGGAAATCGGTAAAATGAGAATACATAAAATTGAGGAACCACGAAAGTGAAAATTTGAGTAACTGAGAACTGGGAACCTTAAAATTTTTAATGCTCAGGAGTTGAGAAATTGTGAAATCAATAAACTGAGAATCTGAAGTACTCGGGTACTGAAAAATTACAAACTTGGGAAACTAGAAAATTGACAAATTAAGAACTCGGAACAGTAAGATACTGGGAACCTGAGTTCCTCAAAAAATAGACAGCATGACAGACTGAGAAACAGGAAAATAAAAAAGTGAAAGAGAGTTATTAAGAATATAAATTGAGAACGTGGGAAATTGGTAAAATGAGAATACATAAAATTGAGGAACCACGAAAGTGAAAATTTGAGTAACTGAGAACTGGGAACCTTAAAGTTTTTAATTCTCAGGAATTGAGAAATTCTGAAATCAATAAACTGAGAATCTGAAGTACTCGGGTACTGAAAAATTACAAACTTGGGAAACTAGAAAACTGACAAATTAAGAACTCGGAAAAGTAAGAAACAGGGAACCTGAGGTCCTCAAAAAATAGACAGCATGAGAGACTGAAAAACAGGAAAATAAAAAAGTGAGAAAGAGTTATAAAAATTATAAATTGAGAACTTGGGAAATTAGTAAAATAAGAATACATAAAAAGGAGGAACCGCGAAACTGGAAATTTGAGCACATGAGAACTGGGAACCTTGCGCTAGACCTAGTCAGGGATTGAGAAATTGGGAAATCAATGAACTGAGAATCTGAAGTACTCAGATACTAAAAAATTACAAACTTGGGAAACTGACAAATTGAGAACTCTGAAAAGTAAGAAACTGGGAACCTGAGGACCTCAAAAAATAGAGAACATGAAAGATTGAGTAACAGGAAAATAAAAAAGTGAGAGAGAGTTATAAAAATTATAAATTGAGAACTTGGGAAATTGGTAAAATAAGAATACATAAAATTGAGGAACCGCGAAACTGGAAATTTGAGCACCTGAGAACTGGGAACCTTATACTAGACATACTCAGGGATTGAGAAATTGGGAAATCAATGAACTGAAAATCTGAAGTACTCAGATACTGAAAAATTACAAACTTGGGAAACTAGGACACTGACAAATTGAGAACTCAGAAAAGTAAGAAACTGGGAACCTAAGGTCCTCAAACAATAAAGAACATAAAAGACTGAGAAACAGGAAAATAAAAATGTGAGAAAGAGTTATAAAAATTATAAATTGAGAACTTGGGAAATTGGTAAAATAAGAATACATAAAATTGAGGAACCGCGAAACTGAAAATTTGAGCACTTGAGAACTGGGAACCTTGCACTAGACATAGTCAGGGATTGAGAAATTGGGAAATCAATGAACTGAGGATCTGAAGTACTCAGATACTGAAAAATTACAAACTTGGGAAACTAGGAAACTGACAAATTGAGAACTCGGAAAAGTAAGAAACTGGGAACCTGAGGTCCTCAAAAAATAGAGAACATGAGAGACTGAGAAACAGGAAGATAAAAAAGTGAGAGAGTTATAAAAATTATAAATTGAGAACTTGGGAAATTGGTAAAATAAGAATACATAAAATTGAGGAACCGCGAAACTGGAAATTTGAGCACCTGAGAACTGGGAACCTTAGACTAGACATAGTCAGGGATTGAAAAATTGGGAAATCAATGAACTGAGAATCTGAAGTACTCAGATACTGAAAAATTACAAACTTGGGAAACTAGGAAACTGACAAATTGAGAACTCAGAAAAGTAAGAAACTGGGAACCTAAGGTCCTCAAAAAATAAAGAACATAAAAGACTGAGAAACAGGAAAATAAAAATGTGAGAAAGAGTTATAAAAATTATAAATTGAGAACTTGGGAAATTGGTAAAATAAGAATACATAAAATTGAGGAACCGCGAAACTGAAAATTTGAGCACTTGAGAACTGGGAACCTTGCACTAGACATAGTCAGGGATTGAGAAATTGGGAAATCAATGAACTGAGGATCTGAAGTACTCAGATACTGAAAAATTACAAACTTGGGAAACTAGGAAACTGACAAATTGAGAACTCGGAAAAGTAAGAAACTGGGAACCTGAGGTCCTCAAAAAATAGAGAACATGAGAGACTGAGAAACAGGAAGATAAAAAAGTGAGAGAGTTATAAAAATTATAAATTGAGAACTTGGGAAATTGATAAAATAAGAATACATAAAATTGAGGAACCGCGAAACTGGAAATTTGAACACCTGAGAACTGGAAACCTTACACTAGACATACTCAGGGATTGAGACATTGGAAAATCAATGAACTGAGAATCTGAAGTACTCAGATACTGAAAAATTACAAACTTGTAAAGCTAGGAAACTCACAAATTGAAAACTCAGAAAAGTAAGAAACTGGGAACATGAGGTCCTCAAAAAGTAGAGAACATGAAAGACTGAGAAACAAGAAAATAAAAAATTGAGAAAAAGTTATAAAAATTATAAATTGAGAACTTGGGAAATTGTTTAAATAAGAATACATAAAATTGAGGAACCGCGAAACTGGAAATTTGAGCACCTGAGAACTGGGAACTTTACACTAGACATACTCAGGGATTGAGAAATTGGGAAATTAATGAACTGAGAATCTGAAGTACTCAGATACTGAAAAATTACAAACTTGGGAGACTAGGAAACTGACAAATTGAGAACTCTGAAAAGTAAGAAACTGGGAACCTGAGGTCCTCAAAAAATATAGAACATAAAAGACTGAGAAACAAGAAAATAAAAAAGTGAGATAAAGTTATGAAAAGTATAAATTGAGAACTTGGGAAATTGTTAAAATAAGAATCCATAAAATTGAGGAACCGCGAAACTGGAAATTTGAACACCTGAGAACTGGGAACCTTACAGTAGACATAGTCAGGGATTGAGAAATTGGGAAATCAATGAACTGAGAATCTGAAGTACTCAGATACTGAAAAATTACAAACTTGGGAAACTAGGAAAGTGACAAATTGAGAACTCAGAAAAGTAAGAAACTGGGAACCTGAGGTCCTCAAAAAATGGAGAACATGAGAGACTGAGAAACAGGAAAATAAAAAAGTGAGTGAGAGTTATAAAAATTATAAATTGAGAACTTGGGAAGTTGGTAAGATAAGAATACATAAAATTGAGGAAGCGCGAAACTGGAAATTTGAGCACCTGAGAACTGGGAACCTTAGACTAGACATAGTCAGGGATTGAAAAATTGGGAAATCAATGAACTGAGAATCTGAAGTACTCAGATACTGAAAAATTACAAACTTGGGAAACTAGGACACTGACAAATTGAGAACTCAGAAAAGTAAGAAACTGGGAACCTGAGGTCCTCAAAAAGTAGAGAACATGAGAGACTGAGAAACAGGAAAATAATAAAGTGAGAGAGAGTTATAAAAATTATAAATTGAGAACTTGGGAAATTGGTAAAATAAGAATAAATAAAATTGAGGAACCGCAAAACTGGAAATTTGAGCACCTGAGAACTGGGAACCTTAGACTAGACATAGTCAGGGATTGAAAAATTGGGAAATCAATGAACTGAGAATCTGAAGTACTCAGATACTGAAAAATTACAAACTTGGGAAACTAGGACACTGACAAATTGAGAACTCAGAAAAGTAAGAAACTGGGAACCTGAGGTCCTCAAAAAGTAGAGAACATGAGAGACTGAGAAACAGGAAAATAAAAAAGTGAGAGAGAGTTATAAAAATTATAAATTGAGAACTTGGGAAATTGGTAAAATAAGAATAAATAAAATTGAGGAACCGCAAAACTGGAAATTTGAGCACCTGAGAACTGGGAACCTTAGACTAGACATAGTCAGGGATTGAAAAATTGGGAAATCAATGAACTGAGAATCTGAAGTACTCAGATACTGAAAAATTACAAACTTGGGAAACTAGGAAACTGACAAATTGAGAACTCAGAAAAGTAAGAAACTGGGAACCTAAGGTCCTCAAAAAATAAAGAACATAAAAGACTGAGAAACAGGAAAATAAAAATGTGAGAAAGAGTTATAAAAATTATAAATTGAGAACTTGGGAAATTGGTAAAATAAGAATACATAAAATTGAGGAACCGCGAAACTGAAAATTTGAGCACTTGAGAACTGGGAATCTTGCACTAGACATAGTCAGGGATTGAGAAATTGGGAAATCAATGAACTGAGGATCTGAAGTACTCAGATACTGAAAAATTACAAACTTGGGAAACTAGGAAACTGACAAATTGAGAACTCGGAAAAGTAAGAAACTGGGAACCTGAGGTCCTCAAAAAATAGAGAACATGAGAGACTGAGAAACAGGAAAATAAAAAAGTGACTGAGAGTTATAAACATTATAAATTGAGAACTTGGGAAGTTGGTAAAATAAGAATACATAAAATTGAGGAAGCGCGAAACTGGAAATTTGAGCACCTGAGAACTGGGAACCTTAGACTAGACATAGTCAGGGATTGAAAAATTGGGAAATCAATGAACTGAGAATCTGAAGTACTCAGATACTGAAAAATTACAAACTTGGGAAACTAGGACACTGACAAATTGAGAACTCAGAAAAGTAAGAAACTGGGAACCTGAGGTCCTCAAAAAGTAGAGAACATGAGAGACTGAGAAACAGGAAAATAAAAAAGTGAGAGAGAGTTATAAAAATTATAAATTGAGAACTTGGGAAATTGGTAAAATAAGAATAAATAAAATTGAGGAACCGCAAAACTGGAAATTTGAGCACCTGAGAACTGGGAACCTTAGACTAGACATAGTCAGGGATTGAAAAATTGGGAAATCAATGAACTGAGAATCTGAAGTACTCAGATACTGAAAAATTACAAACTTGGGAAACTAGGAAACTGACAAATTGAGAACTCAGAAAAGTAAGAAACTGGGAACCTAAGGTCCTCAAAAAATAAAGAACATAATAGACTGAGAAACAGGAAAATAAAAATGTGAGAAAGAGTTATAAAAATTATAAATTGAGAACTTGGGAAATTGGTAAAATAAGAATACATAAAATTGAGGAACCGCGAAACTGAAAATTTGAGCACTTGAGAACTGGGAACCTTGCACTAGACATAGTCAGGGATTGAGAAATTGGGAAATCAATGAACTGAGGATCTGAAGTACTCAGATACTGAAAAATTACAAACTTGGGAAACTAGGAAACTGACAAATTGAGAACTCGGAAAAGTAAGAAACTGGGAACCTGAGGTCCTCAAAAAATAGAGAACATGAGAGACTGAGAAACAGGAAGATAAAAAAGTGAGAGAGTTATAAAAATTATAAATTGAGAACTTGGGAAATTGATAAAATAAGAATACATAAAATTGAGGAACCGCGAAACTGGAAATTTGAACACCTGAGAACTGGGAACCTTACACTAGACATACTCAGGGATTGAGAAATTGGGAAATCAATGAACTGAGAATCTGAAGTACTCAGATACTGAAAAATTACAAACTTGGGAAACTAGGAAACTGACAAATTGAGAACTCAGAAAAGTAAGAAACTGGGAACCTGAGGTCCTCAAAAAATAGAGAACATGAGAGACTGAGAAACAGGAAAATAAAAAAGTGAGATAAAGTTATGAAAAGTATAAATTGAAAACTTGGGAAATTGTTAAAATAAGAATACATAAAATTGAGGAACCGCCAAACTGGAAATTTGAGCACCTGAGAACTGGGAACCTTACACTAGACATACTCAGGGATTGAGAAATTGGGAAATCAATGAACTGAGAATCTGAAGTACTCAGATACTGAAAAATTACAAACTTGGGAAACTAGGAAACTGACAAATTGAGAACTCAGAAAAGTAAGAAACTGGGAACCTGAGGTCCACAAAAAATAGAGAACATGAGAGACTGAGAAACAGGAAAATAAAAAAGTGAGAGAGAGTTATAAAAATTATAAATTGAGAACTTGGGAAATTGGTAAAATAAGAATACATAAAATTGAGGAACCGCGAAACTGGAAATTTGAGCACCTGAGAACTGGGAACCTTACAGTAGACATAGTCAGGGATTGAGAAATTGGGAAATCAATGAACTGAGAATCTGAAGTACTCAGATACTGAAAAATTACAAACTTGGGAAACTAGGAAACTGACAAATTAAGAACTCAGAAAAGTAAGAAACTGGGAACCTGAGGTCCTCAAAAAATAGAGAACATGAGAGACTGAGAAACAGGAAAATAAAAAAGTGAGAAAAAGTTATAAAAATGATAAATTGAGAACTTGCGAAATTGGTAAAATAAGAATACATAAAATTGAGGAACCGCAAAACTGGAAATTTGAGCACCTGAGAACTGGGAACCTTACACTAGACATACTCACGGATTGAGAAATTGGGAAATCAATGAACTGAGAATCTGAAGTACTAAGATACTGAAAAATTACAAACTTGGGAAACTATGAAACTGACAAATTGAGAACTCAGAAAAGAAAGAAACTGGGAACCTGAGGTCCTCAAAAAATAAAGAACATGAGAGACTGAGAAACAGAAAAATAAAAAAGTGAGAAAGAGTTTAAAAATTATAAATTGAGAACTTGGGAAATTGATAAATTAAGAATACATAAAATTGAGGAACCGCGAAACTGAAAATTTGAGCACATGAGAAATGGGAACCTTACACTAGACATAGTCAGGGATTGAGAAATTGGGAAATCAATAAACTGAGAATCTGAAGTACTCAGATACTAAAAAATTACAAAAATGAGAAACTAGAAAGCCGACAAATTGAGAACTCAAAAAGGTGTGAAATTGGGAACCTGAGGACCTAAGAGATCTTAAGGGTCTTGGAACCAGTAAAATTGAAAAATGATAGAGTTATAAAAATTATAAATTAAAAACTTGGGAAGTCGATAAAATGAGAATACATAAATTGTGGAACCGAAAATGTGAAAATTTGAGTAACTGAGAACTGGGAACCTTAAACTTTTTAATGGTCAGGGATTGAGAAATTGGGAAATCAATAAACTGAGAATATGAAGTACTCAGATACTGCAGAATTACAAAATTGGGAAACTAGGAAACTAACAAATTGAGAACTCAGAAAAGTAAGAAACTGGAAAATGAGGTCCTCAAAAAGTAGAGAACATGAGAGACCGAAAAACAGGAAAATAAAAAAGTGAGAGAGAGTTATAAAAATTATAAATTGAGAACTTGGGAAATTGGTAAAATAAGAATACATAAAATTGAGGAACCGCGAAACTGGAAATTTGAGCACCTGAGAACTGGGAACCTTGCGCTAGACCTAGTCAGGGATTGAGAAATTGGGAAATCAATGAACTGAGAATCTGAAGTACTCAGATACTGAAAAATTACAAACTTGGGAAACTAGGAAACTGACAAATTGAGAACTCTGAAAAGTAAGAAACTGGGAATCTGAGGTCCTCAAAAAGTAGAGAACATGAAAGACTGAGAAACAGGAAAATAAAAAAGTGAGAGAGAGTTATAAAATTTATAAATTGAGAACTTGGGAAATTGGTAAAATAAGAATACATAAAATTGAGGAACCGCGAAACTGCAAATTTGAGCACCTGAGAACTGGGAACCTTACACTAGACATACTCAGGGATTGCAAAATTGGGAAATCAATAAACTGAGAATTTGAAGTACTCAGATACTAAAAAATTACAAAAATGAGAAACTAGGAAGTCGACAAATTGAAAACTCAAAAAGTGTGAAATTGGGAACCTGAGGACCTAAGAAATCTTGAGAGTCTTGGAATCAGTAAAATTGAAAAGTGAAAGAGAGTTATAAAAATTATAAATTAAGAACTTGGGAAATCGATAAAATGAGAAAACATAAAATTGAGGAACCGAAAATGTGAAAATTTGAGTAACTGAGAACTGGGAACCTTAAACTTTTTAATGCTCAGGGATTGAGAAATTGGGCAATCAATAAACTGAGAATATAAGGTACTCAGATACTGCAGAAATTGAGCACCTGAGAATTGGGAACCTTACACTAGACATACTCAGGGATTGAGAAATTGGGAAATCAATGAACTGAGCATCTGAAGTACTCAAAAAATTATAAAATTGGGAAACTAGGAAACTGACAAATTGAGAACTCAGAAAAGTAATGAACTGGGAACCTGAATATGATCCTGAGGCACTGACAAACTGAGAAACTGAACACCTGAAAATTACATTTTGCATTATTCAGGATTGTTAAAGCATTTTAGGACTCTTTAGTATCACTCAAGAAGAAATATCTGTTTAGGGTTTTTCAGCATCAATCAAAACAGAATTTTCAGAATTGCTGTATTCCTTGATTCTTCAGGATTCTCTTCTTAAATTACAGGATTTCTTACAGCGATTCAGTATTGTTTAGTAATCTTTAATTTAATTAACTAAAATAAAATTTTCATAGCATTTCTTTTGGATAATACTCTTGGGGTCCCAACAGAATTTTTCAGATATTTTCAAGATTTTTCAGAAGTCTTTAAGGTTTTTGATAACACTGCAGGAATTTTTAACAATGTTCAATATTTCATTATTTTTTTTAATATTAAAACTGAGTCGTCATGGGGGGACAAATGGGGGTAAAATATGGAAAATGTTAAAAATATCTAACATTATTTTGCAAATCGTGTACCTATATTTCGAACAAATTTTACGCATACATATAATAAGCGCATATTTTGCCATTTTTTTTACTATACAGTGCTCCAAAATTTGGATGTAGATTCGGTACCTACTCTCACACATACCTTTGCAGGAATCGTAAATAACTGAGGATTTCAAGCTTAACAGTTATTTACATAGGAGTAATAATGATCAGCTTTAATGGGCATTACTAAGATAAGCAAGTTGTGCATGCAATATAATCTCACATCCACATCTGATCGATGGAATTTCGTTACCGCCCCAGCACGTAAAATCCTTTAAAGCCATTAATAAAAATGATATAAACGCCCAAGTTATCAAAGAGTCTGAGCAGCATGAATTAGGGAAATAAATCAAAAAGCTAATTGCGTTGCACAACAGTTTCATAAAACTGCATTACTTTGATGGTCATGCGTTGAGTGTGGTCATTCCTGACTCCCTCATTACCGTCCAATTTGCATTAGAAGCACCATAATGAGCGTAAATTTACAACATCACGCGAAGGGCGTAAATCCGTCTATATTTTCATAACCAATTCTTATCCTCGTTATTTATTTGACATAATAGGAATGGGTGTCGTGAAATATGTAATCCAGTAGCAGCGACATGTAGCGGCGTTGAGGTTATGTATCGGCCCATAAATCCAGACCGACGCTCCATAATACAACCACACCATAATTACACGTCCAGGGTGGTCCTCCAGACAATCAGATCCAGTTAATCAACGATATCTATATGGAGCATCGCCATGTCATTATTTATACCTCGAGTGATTGCGCGCCGCTTCATCAACGGTAGCGCATTTTCGAAACAGCTCCTACCATTTTGGTACATCAAAGTCGCCGCTGTAATTTACCGTAAATGGGCGACTAGGAAAGGGCCGCGACACGAGAAGTCTTAAGACTGAATTATGAAGGGACGTATATGGGTCCAATTGCGAGTACCCATAATGAAGATTAATGGCGCGATTTTTTTGCCTCGCGTCCGCGCAATTTCCCATTGGTCACGGACTATCGGCAGCATCTCGGAAAAGTGAACGAGGGGACCTTGAGCTGCCCATCTCGCGACCATCAATCACTCAATCATGGTATGAATGTGTAACAGACACCAACGCCGTGCATTACGCCAACCGTTGAATTATGCATTTCGAAGGGGCGACCTTGAACCGGAGGAAAATAAGTGAGAAGAGTTCTGTACCGCCGGAAAAGGTGCCGTGAGGTAAACAGTGTTTGCAAAATTGGCCCATAATTTAGTCGGAAATATCCTATCTTGATAATCTAACATGACACAAGTATTTTGATTAGTGCATGTTCTCCAGCTTGTTATTTTTTTATTTGCTCACTGTAATGACTGACCACGCTAAGAAAAGATTCTGGAGATAAAGAACACATGCTGCCATCCAAATGTAACAACTGTTGACCGTTGTTGCAAAAATTATTCAGAATTATGTATTTACGTATTACATATTCTGTTCTATTCTGTTATTCCCTCTGGGACATAGTAAAGGGCGTTCAACTGAAAATATGTTTGGAGAAGGCCAACAGGTACATTATTTTTGCCATAAGCGCCTACGCCAAATATATTTTTATTTGAACGCCCGTTATAATTTAATTAATCTTACATTCTGCCTATTTCAGTAGTAGTTTTAGGTATGTCACGCTTAATGTTTCATGATCACTATTATGTACAGAGACTGCTTAGGGGATTGTGCCATAAAATTACGTAATGTTTTGTAATCAAAATTTTTGGGAAAACAACATCAAAAAAGATATAAAAAGATAAGGATGAACAAACAAAAGTGGAACATTGAGACAATCTCTTCCGAAGATCACCTTTATAAAAACGGTCGCCACAAAGAATTTTAGGACGTCACAGTCCAAATCCCAACTAAGTACACGATGATCAACAATTTTTTTTATTGTTTCAGTTGGTAATAGATTTTTGCCTTTAAGTTGGCGGAATTTAATGTTTTGTTCCTTCGATGCAAATTTGAATGTATATCTGTCAACCATCTGTCATCGGCTGACAACCAAATCAAAGGCTTACCAATTTTTATGTAAATTGTATTGCTGCCAACCCAGATTTTGATCACTCAGTAATTATTGTATTACATATTGAGAAATATTATTGCGTTTGCACATTTACTGAAATTATAACCATTTATTTTAGACCTTCCGAGATCTCCCATTAAAAGTCTGAACAATCGCAAAGAGCTGTGAAGTATCCTAAAGAGTTCTGAAGAGACCTCAGAGCTTCTGAATCTATTCCTTGAGAAGCCTAAGAACTTCTCTAAACAATTCTGAAAATTTTAGGAATAAAAAACGGACGTAAAAAGTCCTAGTATTCCGAAATTATTATGTGATTATATTTTTTACATTCTGAAGAATTGAGGCTCCTGATAAATCCTAAAGACCCTAAAGATTCCTGAAGAGCTTTGAAGAGGCCTGAAAAAAATTTAAAACATCTTGAAAACCTATGAAGAGTCCTGAAAAATATATAAATGCTAATGAAATCAGTGTTATCATTTATCAAAAACCTTACAGAATGCTGAGAACTTCTGAAAAGTCTGAAGAGATCTGAACAATTCTATAGGGACCCCAAGTGTATCCAAAAGAAATGCTAAAGCCATTGAAAATTTTATTTTAATTAATTAAATCAAAGGTTAGTAAAGAATGCTAAAGCACTCAAAACTAAGTACGACGTTCGCACTATGGAGGCTTATCTTTTTTAATTTCACATAGAGGCGCTGTAACATTGAAACATACCGAAGAATAGATACAACTGTCCGCAATGTTTGACACACATATTATGTATCTATCCGCTCACAAATTAGCATATTTTATACTCTTCCAAACCGCTTTTTACTTTCAGGATTAACAATTCCGCAACGAATCAATTTATGAATGCACCATTAAACCCGCAATTACTGTAGATCAAAACCTCGTTAGTCGTTCTTATAATATGGAAATGTTTTCTGTATGAAATCAAGTCGTACCATTCGTCGGCATGAAAACATGAGGATCGGACTAGTTTATTGATATTTGCATCATTACAATTCCCGACATGAAGAACCTAATCCCTCGTTTATTACTCGATCCTACAAGAATTTACAACTGCACTACGTTTCAAATAAAATGCACGACGTAAAAGGAGTTTGACGTACAAATTCAAACTTGGTAAATAAATTGAAAAACCTACTTCAAAGGGTTACGTGTTTATGTTGTAAAGAGACCAGTGTCGGTTTCATCCAAACCAACAAATTCATAAAGTCGCTGGCGATTCTACTTATTGAAACCTCGTTGGGTCTGAAAATATGTCGTTAAATTGCACATTTCTGATCCTCTTAAACTATAGATTAGTTACCGCTGAAGAGGCAGAAGAGTCTATAGCAACGAGCACATACAAACACACATGCCCTCACATGTTTAAAAATAGCGATTGCGATAGGACGTCTATTTTCGGAAGATGCGTGTATGCAAATGCCGGTTTAAATATGCAGAAAATGTTTTCCATGCGACCAGTTTTTGCAACACTCAGAATTTCTAAACGGATGCTCATACCGCACGTGACTTCCGCGGGCCTTCCTGGTTGCGCCGATGAGCCGCGAAAGGTCAACGCTTCTGGGGGAATAATAAAATATTGTTGGATATTTCGACGCAATCCCCGTAATCGAAATGTTCCATTCGAGATAACAGGATAAAAGTCTGGAGCGACCAACAAGCATGGAAATCCTCGAGCCCGATGAATGCCTATTGTGATGTGGCAGGTACGGAGATAAGTCGATTGAAATTGCCTACTAAATCAAAGACTTCGTGTAAAGGCGCTCACATATTATTGCGGCAGTAATTGCCTGGATAACGGGGACGGCAGACGAAAATTGAGGACGAGCCGGCAAACAAAAGGTCACGGCGGAATTTTCGTTCGGGCGAACTGTGTTTATGATAACGAGTCGCAAAAAGGAACAGCTCTTGTATACTAAGCAGCGCCAATTTGACAGAGTTGACTCGGGACTGCAGTCGTCCGTACTTCGAGGTCGTGATAGTTGCTTTGGGCACTGGGATCTTGCAGTAAAAATTTGTTAGTCGAAACACTTCACAGACGTGAAGGAACCAAATGTAGAAAGACATTTAATGTCGGAAAACATTTATGAGAAACCTCAAGATAGAGAAACTGAAAACCTGAAAATCTAACGCGTGAAAACCAGAGAAACCTGAGAAATCGCGGAACCTATGGACTTAAGGCACATACGGAATTGAATTTGAGAGTATTGGACCTATCTGAAGTTGGCTGAAAAGAGGAATGTTGTGGCTGAAAAAATTTGATAAACCTGAGATATTGTATATAACCCCAAATCCATGTTAACATGAAACCCTGATAACTTGAGAAGTAGAGAACTCTGAGAATAGAGCATGACTGAGAGAATTTTGAAGCTTGATATATTGAAGAACCCCAAATCTTGAAAAACCTGAGATCTCAGGGACCATCTGAACATGACAACCTGAGAACTTTAGAAATAGAAATTGAGGAACCCATCATAGATTTAGGGAACCTAAGGGTTTTAGGAATTTAAGAAATTCGAAAAAACTGAGATAATGAGGAGCATGAGGAACCTATGGAACTTGAGACACTAATTCCGAGTATTGGACAGATCTGGTTGACCGGAGAAATTTGTCGACTTAAGGCACTTACGAAATTGAATAACCTGAGAAATTGGAAGAAACTGAGATAATGAGTACCTTAAGGCATCTGTGAAACCTGTAGGACTTGAGAAACATATTCTGAGAATTGGAGAAATCTGAATTTAGCTGACCGAAGGAATTTGAGGAATGAGAGAATTTTGATAAGCTTGAGATATTGAAGAACCCCAAATGTAGAAAAGTCTGAGATCTCTGGGACCACGTAAACATGCAAACCTAAGAACTTGAGAAGTAGAGAAATCTGAGAAATTGAGGAACCCATCATAGATTTAAGGAACCTAAGGGTTTGAGTAATCTAAGAAATTGGAAGAGAGGAACCTATGGAACTTGAGACACTAATTCCGAGTATTGGACAGATCTGGTTGACCGGAGAAATTTGTCGACTTAAGGCACTTACGAAATTGAATAACCTGAGAAATTGGAAGAAACTCAGATAATGAGTACCTTAAGGCATCTGTGAAACCTGTAGAACTTGAGAAACTTATTCTGAGAATTGGAAAGATCTGAATTTGGTTGGCCCAAGGAATTTGAGGAATGAGAGAATTTTGATAAGCTTGAGATATTGAAGAACCCCAAATGTAGAAAAGCCCGAGATCTCTGGGACCATGTGAACATGAAAACCTGAGAACTTGAGAAGTAGAGAAATCTGAGAAATTGAGGAACCCATCATACATTTAAGGAACCTAAGGGTTTGAGGAATCTAAGAGATTGGAAGAAACTGAGATAATGACGAGCATGAGGAACCTACGGAATTTGAGAAACTAATTCTAAGTATTGGACCCAAGTGAAGTTGGCTGACCAGAGGAATTTGATGGCTAAAAAATTTAAAAGCCTGAAATATTGTAGAACCTCCATTCCAGAAAAGTCTGAGATCTCAGGGACCATGTGAACATGAAAACCTAAGAACTTGAGAAGTAGAGAAATTTGAGAAATTGAGGAACCCATCATAGATTTAAGGAACCTAAGAGTTTGAGGAACCTAAGAAATTGGAAAAAACTGACATAATGAGGAGCATGAGGAACCTATGGAACTTGAGACACTAATTCCGAGTATAGGACAAATCTGGTTGACAGGTGAAATTTGACGACTTAAGGCACTTACGCAATTGAATAACCTGAGAAATTGGAAGAAACTGAGATAATGAGTACCTTAAGGCATCTGTGAAACCTGTTGGAATTGAGAGACTTATTCTGAGAATTGGAGAGATCTGAATTTGGTTGACCGAAAGAATCTGAGAGAATTTTGATAAGCTTGAGATATTAAGAACCCCAAATCTTGAAAAATCTGAGATCTCAGGCACCATCTGAACATGACAACCTGAGAAATTTATTTTGAGAATTGGAGCAATTTGAACACGGCTAACCGGAGGAATTTGTTGGCAAAAAAATTTTATAAGCCTGAGATATTGTAGCACCTCAAATCTAGAAAAGCCTGAGATCTCTGGGACCATATGAACATGAAAACCTGAGAACCTGAAAAGTAGAGAAATCTGAGAAATTGAGGAACCCATCATAGACTTAAGGAACCTAAGAGTTTGAGGAATCTAGGAAATTGGAAAAAACTGAGATATTGAGGAGCATGAGGAACCTATGGAACTTGAGACACTAATTCCGAGTATTGGACAAATCTGGTTGACATGAGAAATTTGACGACTTAAGGCACTTACGCAATTGAATAACCTGAGCAATTGGAAGAAACTAAGATAATGAGTACCTTACGGCATCTGTGAAACCTGTAGGACTTGAAAAACTTATTCTGAGAATTGGAGCGATCTGGAGTTGGTTGACCGAAGGAATTAGAGCAATGTGGGAATTTTGATAAGCTTGAGATATTAAGAACCCCAAATCTTAAATAAACTGAGATCTCAGGCACCATCTGAACATGACAACCTGAGAAATTTATTTTGAGAATTGGAGCAATTTGAACACGGCTAACCGGAGGAATTTGTTGGAAAAAAAAATTATAAGCCTGAGATATTGTAGCACCTCAAATCAAGAAAAGCCTGAGATTTCTGGGAGCATGTGAACATGAAAACCTGAGAACTTGAGAAGTAAAGAAATCTGAGAAATTGAGGAACTCATCATAGATTTAATTAACCTAAGGGTTTGGGTAATCTAAGAAATTGGAAGAGAGGAACCTATGGTACTTGAGACACTAATTCCGAGTATTGGACAAATCTGATTGACAGGAGAAATTTGACGACTTAAGGCACTTACGCAATTGAATAACCTGAGAAATTGAAAGAAACTGAGATAATGAGTACCTTAAGGCATCTGTGAAACCTGTAGGAATTGAGAAACTTATTCTGAGAATTGGAGAAATCTGAATTTGGTTGACCGAAGGAATTTGAGAGAATTTTGATAAGCTTGAGATATTGAAGAACCCCAAATGTAGAAAAGCCTGAGATCTCTGGGACCATGTGAACATGAAAACCTGAGAACTTGAGAAGTAGAGAAATCTGAGAAATTGAGGAACCCATCATACATTTAAGGAACCTAAGGGTTTGAGGAATCTAAGAGATTGGAAGAAACTGAGATAATGACGAGCATGAGGAACCTACGGAATTTGAGAAACTAATTCTAAGTATTGGACCCAAGTGAAGTTGGCTGACCAGAGGAATTTGATGGCTAAAAAATTTAAAAGCCTGAAATATTGTAGAACCTCCATTCCAGAAAAGTCTGAGATCTCAGGGACCATGTGAACATGAAAACCTAAGAACTTGAGAAGTAGAGAAATTTGAGAAATTGAGGAACCCATCATAGATTTAAGGAACCTAAGAGTTTGAGGAACCTAAGAAATTGGAAAAAACTGACATAATGAGGAGCATGAGGAACCTATGGAACTTGAGACACTAATTCCGAGTATAGGACAAATCTGGTTGACAGGTGAAATTTGACGACTTAAGGCACTTACGCAATTGAATAACCTGAGAAATTGGAAGAAACTGAGATAATGAGTACCTTAAGGCATCTGTGAAACCTGTTGGAATTGAGAGACTTATTCTGAGAATTGGAGAGATCTGAATTTGGTTGACCGAAAGAATCTGAGAGAATTTTGATAAGCTTGAGATATTAAGAACCCCAAATCTTGAAAAATCTGAGATCTCAGGCACCATCTGAACATGACAACCTGAGAAATTTATTTTGAGAATTGGAGCAATTTGAACACGGCTAACCGGAGGAATTTGTTGGCAAAAAAATTTTATAAGCCTGAGATATTGTAGCACCTCAAATCTAGAAAAGCCTGAGATCTCTGGGACCATATGAACATGAAAACCTGAGAACCTGAAAAGTAGAGAAATCTGAGAAATTGAGGAACCCATCATAGACTTAAGGAACCTAAGAGTTTGAGGAATCTAGGAAATTGGAAAAAACTGAGATATTGAGGAGCATGAGGAACCTATGGAACTTGAGACACTAATTCCGAGTATTGGACAAATCTGGTTGACATGAGAAATTTGACGACTTAAGGCACTTACGCAATTGAATAACCTGAGCAATTGGAAGAAACTAAGATAATGAGTACCTTACGGCATCTGTGAAACCTGTAGGACTTGAAAAACTTATTCTGAGAATTGGAGCGATCTGGAGTTGGTTGACCGAAGGAATTAGAGCAATGTGGGAATTTTGATAAGCTTGAGATATTAAGAACCCCAAATCTTAAATAAACTGAGATCTCAGGCACCATCTGAACATGACAACCTGAGAAATTTATTTTGAGAATTGGAGCAATTTGAACACGGCTAACCGGAGGAATTTGTTGGAAAAAAAAATTATAAGCCTGAGATATTGTAGCACCTCAAATCAAGAAAAGCCTGAGATTTCTGGGAGCATGTGAACATGAAAACCTGAGAACTTGAGAAGTAAAGAAATCTGAGAAATTGAGGAACTCATCATAGATTTAATTAACCTAAGGGTTTGGGTAATCTAAGAAATTGGAAGAGAGGAACCTATGGTACTTGAGACACTAATTCCGAGTATTGGACAAATCTGATTGACAGGAGAAATTTGACGACTTAAGGCACTTACGCAATTGAATAACCTGAGAAATTGAAAGAAACTGAGATAATGAGTACCTTAAGGCATCTGTGAAACCTGTAGGAATTGAGAAACTTATTCTGAGAATTGGAGAAATCTGAATTTGGTTGACCGAAGGAATTTGAGAGAATTTTGATAAGCTTGAGATATTGAAGAACCCCAAATGTAGAAAAGCCTGAGATCTCTGGGACCATGTGAACATGAAAACCTGAGAACTTGAGAAGTAGAGAAATCTGAGAAATTGAGGAACCCATCATACATTTAAGGAACCTAAGGGTTTGAGGAATCTAAGAGATTGGAAGAAACTGAGATAATGACGAGCATGAGGAACCTACGGAATTTGAGAAACTAATTCTAAGTATTGGACCCAAGTGAAGTTGGCTGACCAGAGGAATTTGATGGCTAAAAAATTTAAAAGCCTGAGATATTGTAGAACCTCCATTCCAGAAAAGCCTGAGATCTCAGGGACCATGTGAACATGAAAGCCTAAGAACTTGAGAAGTAGAGAAATCTGAGAAATTGAGGAACCCATCATAGATTTAAGGAACCTAAGATTTTGTGGAATCTAAGAAATTGGAAAAAACTGACATAATGAGGAGCATGAGGAACCTATGGAACTTGAGACACTAATTCCGAGTATTGGACAAATCTGGTTGACAGGAGAAATTTGACGACTTAAGGCACTTACGAAATTGAATAACCTAAGAAATTGGAAGAAACTGAGATAATGAGTACCTTAAGGCATCTGTGAAACCTGTAGGACCTAAGAAACTTATTCTGAGAATTGGAGCGTTCTGGAGTTGGTTGACCGAAAAAATTAGACCAATGTGGGAATTTTGATAAGCTTGAGATATTGAAGAACCCCAAATCTTGAAGAATCTGAGATCTCAGGCACCATCTGAACATGACAACCTGAGAAATTTATTTTGAGAATTAGAGCAATTTGAACACGGCTAACCGGCGGAATGTTCCGGCAAAAAAAATTTATAAGCCCGAGATATTGTAGAACCTCCATTCCAGAAAAGCCTGAGATCTCAGGGACCATGTGAACATGAAAGCCTAAGAACTTGAGAAGTAGAGAAATTGAAGAACCCATCATAGATTTAAGGAACCTAAGATTTTGTGGAATCTAAGAAATTGCAAAAAACTGACATAATGAGGAGCATGAGGAACCTACGGAACTTGAGACACTAATTCCGAGTATTGGACAAATCTGGTTGACAGGAGAAATTTGACGACTTAAGGCACTTACGCAATTGAATAACCTGAGAAATTGGAATAAACTGAGATAATGAGTACCTTAAGGCATCTGTGAAACCTGTAGGACTTGAAAAACTTATTCTGAGAGTTGGAGCGATCTGGAGTTGGTTGACCGAAGGAATTAGAGCAATGTGGGAATTTTGATAAGCTTGAGATATTAAGAACCCCAAATCTTAAATAAACTGAGATCTCAGGCACCATCTGAACATGACAACCTGAGAAGTTTATTTTGAGAATTGGAGCAATTTGAACACGGCTAACCGGAGGAATTTGTTGGCAAAAAAAAATTATAATTAAAAAAATTAAATATATCTAAGTCGAACTCCACAAACTTTAATCAGCGTAAAATTATAAATGGTACATGTTTTGGCAGAACACTTCTGCCATCATCAGCCCTTAAAGAATATAAAAAATTATGACATTGACGTAATTTTGAATTGAATTTAAAATTACGTCAATGTCATAATTTTTTATATTCTTTAAGGGCTGATGATGGCAGAAGTGTTCTGCCGAAACATGTACCATTTATAATTTTACGCTGATTAAAGTTTGTGGAGTTCGACTTAGATATATTTAAATTTTTTAATTTAAATTTACTCCACTTGGATTTAAGAACATTCTTCTTGTTTATAAAAAATTATAAGCCTGGGATATTGTAGCACCTCAAATCTAGAAAAGCCTGAGATCTCTGGGAGCATGTGAACATGAAAACCTGAGAACTTGAGAAGTACAAAAATCTGAGAAATTGAGGAACTCATCATAGATTTAATTAACCTAAGGGTTTGGGTAATCTAAGAAATTGGAAGAGAGGAACCTATGGAACTTGAGACACTAATTCCGAGTATTGGACAAATCTGGTTGATAGGAGAAATTTGACGACTTAAGGCACTTACGAAATTGAATAACCTGAGAAATTGGAAGAAACTGAGATAATGAGTACCTTAAGGCATCTGTGAAACCTGTTGGAATTGAGAAACTTATTCTGAGAATTGGAGAGATCTGAATTTGGTTGACCGAACGAATTTGAGAGAATTTTGATAAGCTTGAGATATTAAGAACCCCAAATGTAGAAAAGCCTGAGATCTCTGGGACCATGTGAACATGAAAACCTGAGAACTTGAGAAGTAGAGAAATCTGAGAAATTGAGGAACCCATCATAGATTTAAGGAACCTAAGAGTTTGAGGAATCTAAGAAATTGCAAAAAACTGACATAATCAGGAGCCTGAGGAACCTACGGAACTTGAGACACTAATTCCGAGTATTGGAAAAGTCTGGTTGACAGGAGAAATTTGACGACTTAAGGCACTTACGCAATTGAATAACCTGAGAAATTGGAAGAAACTGAGATAATGAGTACCTTAAGGCATCTGTGAAACCTGTAGGACTTGAAAAAGTTATTCTGAGAATTGGAGCGATCTGGAGTTAGTTGACCGAAGGAATTAGAGCAATGTGGGAATTTTGATAAGCTTGAGATATTGAAGAACCCCAAATCTTGAAAAATCTGAGCTCTCAGGCACCATCTGAACATGACAACTTGAGAAGTTTATTTTGAGAATTGGAGCAATTTGAACACGGCTAACCGCAGGAATTTGTTGGCAAAAAAAAAATTATAAGCCTGAGATATTGTAGCACCTCAAATCTAGAAAAGCCTGAGATCTCTGGGAACATGTGAACATGAAAACCTGAGAACTTGAGAAGTACAAAAATCTGAGAAATTGAGGAACTCATCATAGATTTAATTAACCTAAGGGTTTGGGTAATCTAAGAAATTGGAAGAGAGGAACCTATGGTACTTGAGACACTAATTCCGAGTATTGGACAAATCTGATTGACAGGAGAAATTTGACGACTTAAGGCACTTACGCAATTGAATAACCTGAGAAATTGGAAGAAACTGAGATAATGAGTACCTCAAGGCATCTGTGAAACCTGTAGGAATTGAGAAACTTATTCTGAGAATTGGAGAGATCTGAATTTGGTTGACCGAAGGAATTTGAGAGAATTTTGATAAGCTTGAGATATTGAAGAACCCTAAATGTAGAAAAGCCTGAGATCTCTGGGACCATGTGAACATGAAAACCTGAGAACTTGAGAAGTAGAGAAATCTGAGAAATCGAGGAACCCATCATACATTTAAGGAACCTAAGGGTTTGAGGAATCTAAGAGATTGGAAGAAACTGAGATAATGACGAGCATGAGGACCTACGGAATTTGAGAAACTAATTCTAAGTATTGGACCCAAGTGAAGTTGGCTGACCAGAAGAATTTGATGGCTAAAAAATTTAAAAGCCTGAAATATTGTAGAACCTCCATTCACGAAAAGCCTGAGATCTCAGGGACCATGTGAACATGAAAGCCTAAGAACTTGAGAAGTAGAGAAATCTGAGAAATTGAGGAACCCATCATAGATTTAAGGAACCTAAGATTTTGTGGAATCTAAGAAATTGGAAAAAACTGACATAATGAGGAGCATGAGGAACCTATGGAACTTGAGACACTAATTCCGAGTATTGGACAAATCTGGTTGACAGGAGAAATTTGACGACTTAAGGCACTTACGCAATTGCATAACCTGAGAAATTGGAAGAAACTGAGATAATGAGTACCTTAAGGCATCTGTGAAACCTGTAGGAATTGAGAAACTTATTCTGAGAATTGGAGAGATCTGAATTTGGTTGACCGAAGGAATTTGAGAGAATTTTGATAAGCTTGAGATAGAAAGAACCCCAAGTCTTGAAAAATCTGAGATCTCAGGCACCATCTGAACATGACAAACTGAGAAGTTTATTTTGAGAATTGGAGCAATTTGAACACGGCTAACCGGAGGAATTTGTTGGCAAAAAAAAATTATAAGCCTGAGATATTGTAGCACCTCAAATCTAGAAAAGCCTGAAGTCTCTGGGAGCATGTGAACATGAAAACCTAAGAACTTGAGAAGTAGAGAAATCTGAGAAATTGAGGAACCTGAGGATTTGGGGAACCTGAAAATTGAAAAACTGAAATAATGAGAACCTTAAATCATCTGTGAAACCTGTAGGACTTGGGAAACTTCTTCTGAAACTTGGAGCAATCTGAAGTTGGTTGACCGGAGAAATTTGAGGACAGAGAATTTTGATGAGCTTGCAATATTGAAGAACTCCAAATGTAGAAAAGTCTGAGATCTCTGGGACCACGTGAACATGCAAACTTAAGAACTTGAGAAGTAGAGAAATCTGAGAAATTGAGGAACCCATTATAGATTTAAGGAACCTAAGGGTTTGAGGAATCTAAGAAATTGGAAGAGAGGAACCTATGGAACTTGAGAGACTAATTCCGAGTATTGGACAAATCTCGTTGACAGGAGAAATTTGACGACTTAAGGCACTTACGAAATTGAATAGCCTGAGAAATTGGAAGAAACTGAGATAATGAGTACCTTAAGGCATCTGTGAAACCTGTAGGACTTGAGAAATTTATTCTGAGAATTGGAAAGATCTGAATTTGGTTAGCCGAAGGAATTTCAGGAATGAGAGAATTTTGATTAGCTTGAGATATTGAAGAACCCCAAATGTAGAAAAGCCCGAGATCTCTGGGACCATGTGAACATGAAAACCTGAGAACTTGAGAAGTAGAGAAATCTGAGAAATTGAGGAACCCATCATAGATTTAAGGAACCTAAGGGTTTGAGGAATCTAAGAGATTGGAAGAAACTGAGATAATGACGAGCATGAGGAACCTACGGAATTTGAGAAACTAATTCTAGGTATTGGATCGATGTGAAATTGGCTGACCAGAGGAATTTGATGGCTAAAAAATTTAAAAGCCTGAGAGATATATTGTTGAACCTCCAGTCCAGAAAACCTGAGATCTCAGGGACCATGTGCACATGAAAACCTGAGAACTTGAGAAGTAGAGAAATCTGAGAAATTGAGGAACCCATCATAGATTTAAGGACCCTAAGGGTTTGAGGAGTCTGAGAAATTGGAAGAAACTGAGATAATAAAGACCATGAGGAACCGATGAGACACTAATTCCGAATATTGGACAAATCTGATTGACAAGAGAAATTTCAGCAGTGAGAAAAATTGATAAGCCTGAGCTAGTGAAGAACCTTTGGAATTAACTGAGATAATATTTAATTCTAAGGATTGGACCCATCTGAACTTGGCTGAACAGAGGAATGTGATGGCCAAAAAAAATTGATAAGCCTGAGAAACTAAGGAACCTAAAAGGATTTGGGGAACCAATCTGAAAATTGAAAAACTGAGATAATGAGGACCTTAACCTTGTATTTCAATTTGAGGACTGAGAAAATTTTGATATGTTTGAGTTGCAGAAGCTTAAACATTAGAACCTAAGCCTGAAAACATAATTAATTAATTAATCCTTAATTAATACTGTATCAGTGTCTCCTTTTGAATAAGACAATTCCCAATCTGGCACCACTCGCCCCACGCTACGATTTTTTGGCGCGCCCCAGGCCTCTGCTCCGAGACCTTTCCTCCTTCGAGCTTGCATTTTCGACGCGGATGAAATAAAGCTATTAAATAAAATCAGTGTTGTCCAATAAAAGCTACTGTTTATGGTCGATGTACGCCTACGTCGAGCAGTACCAACGCATATCTCGACATCAAGCCAATTATATTTGCTCCCGACAACATATGCACCATCAGCGCAATTTATTTTATGGTCATGTGTATTCTGTCTTGGGCTAAAACGGCAATTGCGGACGACTTGAATAGCGATGAAGAATTAATAACGACGCGACAGGGTCGTTGCCGATGCCGCTTCTCAGCGACAGTGGTGGAGATCACACCCACGTGTGAGGACAACTATCTGGAGCTAAGTTGTTAGAATCACCAATAGAAAGCTAAAGCCGTATTTTTGAGTCTTTTTCTGTAGCTGTAAGCAAGCAGCCACGTCCAAACTGCGTCTTAACGGTGCTGTTACGCCACTGCCCAGAGAAGATAATTTACTGGTACGTAATGACGGAGGATGCGCGCTCTAGCCACCATGAATATTTATGAGTGGTACCATAATTTCGAAATTTCGAATTTACGACCTGTGTCGCATCAGGCGTGCCCCCGGAGACTTTTCGAGAAAATTACACGCCCATAATTGGGCTGTCGGCGATGATTCTCACGAAAACTTGCACTCCTACTCGCGGGCAATTATCGCTTCCTGGGAGATTTTTCGGGCGGCGAACGTAATTATTTCCAGGTGGTTGTTCGAGGCGGTGCTTTGCTCTTTTCAATCGAAACGTCGGAGAGGTGGTGGACCTTTTTGACCTTCGGATGTGGTTCAGGGATCACAAACGCGGCGTGCAAAAATACACACTTTCGATCGATCGGAGGAGTGCACTAATGAGAACTTAATAACGCGATTTTAAAGAATCGTGCGTTTAACGATCGGGGAGTGGACGAAGAGTGCAGGATTCAGCAACAGATGGTTGGGGATTTTTTTTGATCGGAGACAAAGTGCTTTTGAGATGTAGAATACGTACCTATTTTCTTAACTGCTGAGAACGAGACTAATACTGCTATCACAATGAATTATCAGCAGGCGAACGTCCCGCTCTTCAAAGGACTGCAGTGGGCAAAGGACGATTCTTTCCGTGGTTTCTTGCTAGTCTGTCCAATTCAATTTTTCAAATTTGCATTTCAGTATTGCGTAGAATTGTCAACTTTGTCGTCACATAACTCCGCAATTGATTGAGATAGCTTGTCATTATTAATATCTGTCTCGTCGTTCGCTATCATAGTAGTAAAATCATTTTGACCTTTAGTCGTAAGAAATATTATTTTTTACGCACTAACTGATATAATATGATTTTGCCTGTATCTAAAAGTATCTGCTATAGAGAAGACTCTCTAGAATAATAAAAAAAAAGTTAAACTAAACTATACTTATGGTGTTGGTTGAACCTAATGGCATATCCGAATTTTTATAAGTATGTGTTACACACTGTATGAGCTAATCATCCGCAACAGCATTTACGGATGGATGCGTAGTATGATAGATTTAAAGCTTCACGGAGCTTGGAGATCAACCTCTGGGGCCGAGAACCACACAAAAATATTATGTAAAAATACAATAGCGTTTCAGATAAATTATAGTTTTTCACCAGCACATAATGGCTATTTTTACACTTGAAGCGTAGTAAACTTTATTCTTGTGTAATAACGAATAGTACCTATTCTCAAACTAGCCTACTGTGTTGCTATACACTATGCAATAAAGTATTTTTAATGAGTCTGTTGCCTTGGCATCTTATTATCTTTTCCAGTTTCTGTTTAAAATATTCATTACTTTTAAACAGCCTAAAGTGATGACAAAGAAGCGTCATTTATAAGCCGATGCATAATTTAATTATCCATTTTGGTTTCAGCAACTTCCTCGAAGCTACACAACACGGACATTACCGCTGCAAGGTATGTGCTTATTTATCTGCAATATTTTTAAGGCTATCGCTTATTATGACTTATTACCTCGTCCCCGTTCCAAGGCGTATCCACTCCACACTCGCACTTGTTCATTCCGCGGTTTTTTCCTCTTCGGTACAAGAGTCCATCGTAACTGTAAAAAGCAATGGTGCGTGCACGTAGCCCATAAATTGAAGACCTACTCCCGCCAAGTCATAACCCATAGAACACACCTCGTAACTATTAATTAGATTAGGTTAACGTACGTTGGGTACGTTCCAAGATATTTCTCCGCATATATGGTCAGAGATTAATCCAATAAATTTCGCAAGCGGCCAAGTTTATACTAGTCTCTCACTTAAATAATCGCAATTTATTATTTAATTACGGAGGCTTGGTGCGATCGGAACCGACCTATGGCCGTACTTGGAAGTACTTTATTGCACAAAGGGTGTAATCACAGCGATGTAAATTATGTTGTTGCGGATAAAATCGCTCGTGTATGACTTCATTAGTACCTGCTCCAGAAACGGGAGAGTTTTCCGTTGCGGCGCCAGACTCCGGCTCGCAAATCACGGGAAGGATGAACGGCGATAAAGAGTGCTGTTAATGGCGCGGACGAGCACATTCCTCATTGGTTATTGGATGTATCTTGCCAAAACCGAAATATGCGAGACACGGCCGATTTAATTAGCACAACGGTTTGGCAAGTGGAGGAATTAGATTTAGTACAATAGCAGCTATTAGTTACTGACTGTTTTGGCTTATTTGCTCCAAGAAGCGCTCCAAATGCTACTGTCGACAATGGTGTTGGATTGCTTTCTATTATTGTAACTAACTTGGTGGTAAGAAAATGCCAGCCACTGAGTTGGTAAACATTGGGATGTGCTGTGAATGTAAATGATAGAAAGTTTAATAGAAGTATGGCTCTTTTTACGTTTTCAAATTTCTTAGGTCCTCTAGTTTTCAGGATTTCAACTTTTTACGCTTTCAGGTTGTCAGATCTATTTTCAGGTTTTCGTATTTTCTACGCTGTGTTTTTGGTTTTTACTGATATTTGCATCAGTGTTTTCCTCCTTTCCCGGGCGATCCTGAAGATTTGTCTTTCAACCTTTCAACCTCTTAAGTTCTGAGGTTTTCAGGTTGTGAGATAAATTTTCAGGTATATTGAAATTCTCAAGTTCACGTTTTCAAATTCTCTAATTCTTCTTCCACAAGTTTTCAGGATCTCAAATTGTTACGCTTTCAGGTTGTCAGGTTTATTTTCAGGTTTTCAGGTTCTCTATACGCTTCATTTTTGGTTTTCAGTGATATGCGTTTACCTTCTTTACCGGGCGGTCCTCAAGTTCTGTTTTCAGGTTTTCAGATTCATTTTTAGGTATATTGAAATGCTCACTTTTTAATATATTCAGAGTGACTTTTCAAATTTTCGAATTCTTAGATCCTCAAATTCTCAGGATTTCAATTTTTTACGCTTTCAGATTGTCGGGTCTGTTTTCAGATTTTCAGGTTCTGGACGTTATGTTTTTGGTTTCCAATTATATCTGTATCAGTCTTTTCCTGCTTTATCGGGTAGTCCTCAAGGTCTGTCTTTCCGGTATTTCAACTTCTTTAATTCTCAAGATGTCAGATTCATTTTTAGGCATATTGAAATTCTCAAGTTCACGTTTACAAATTCTTAAATTCTTGGGTCCAGAAGTTTTCAGGATGTAAAATTGTTAGCCTTTCAGTTTGTCAGGTCGATTTTCAGGTTTTCAAGTTTTCTACGCTTCATTTTTGGTTTTCACTGATGTGCGTATCAGTGTTTACCTTTTTTAACGGGCGGTCCTCAAGTTACGTTTTTCAGGTTTTCAGCATCTTGTATTCACTATTTGCCAGGTTTTAAGGTTGTCAGATTTTAGTGTTCTTAGGTCCTCTAGTCTTCAGGATTTCAAATTTTTACGTTTTCGGGCTGTCAGGCCTATTTTCAGGTTGTCGTGTTTTCTACTCTTTGTTTTTCGTTTTCACTCATATTTGCATCAGTGTCTTCCTTCTTTACCGGGCGATCCTGAAATTCTGATTTTCAGGTTTTTAACCTCTTGAGTTCTGAGGTTTTCAGGTTATCAGATTCATTTTCAAGTATATTGAAATTTCAGCTTTTTAATATTTTCAAGTTGACGTTTTCAAATTCTCCAATTCTACCTTCTTTAGCGGGCGGTTCTCAAATTCTGTCTTTCAGGTTTTCAACCTCTTGAATTCTCAGGTTTTCAGGTTGTCAGATTAATTTTCAGGTATATTGAAATTCTCACTCTTTAATATTTTCAGGTTGACCTTTTCTAATTTTCGAGTTCTTAGGTCCACAAGTTCTCAGGATTTCAATTTCTTACGCTTTCAGGTTGTTAGGTCTATTTTCGGGTTTTGTTGTTTTCTACGCTATGTTTTTGGTTTTTACTGATATTTGCATCAGTGTTTTCCTCCCTTTTCGGGCGATCCTGAAGATCTGTCTTTCAGCCTTTCAACCTCTTGAATTCTGAGGTTTTCAGGTTGTGAGATTAATTTTCAGGTATATTGAAATTCTCAAGTTCACGTTTTCAAATTCTCTAATTCTTCTTCCACCAGTTTTCAGGATCTCAGATTGTTACGCTTTCAGGTTGTCAAGTCGATTTTCAGGTTTTCAGGTTCTCTACGCTTTATTTTTGGTTTTCAGTGATATGCGTTTACCCTCTTTACCGGGCGGTCCTCAAGTTCTGTTTTCAGGTTTTCAGATTCATTTTTAGGTATATTGAAATTGTCACTCTTTAATATTTTCAGATTGACTTTTCAAATTTTCGAATTCTTAGATCCTCAAATTCTCAGGATTTCAATTTTTTACGCTTTCAGATTGTCGGGTCTATTTTCAGATTTTCAGGTTCTGGACGCTTTGTTTTTGGTTTCCAATTATATCTGTATCAGTCTTTTCCTGCTCTATCGGGTGGTCCTCAAGGTCTGTCTTTCCGGTATTTCAACTTCTTTAATTCTCAAGATGCCAGGTTTTCAGGTTGTCAGATTTATTTTTAGGTATATTGAAATTCTCAAGTTCACGTTTTCAAATTTCCCAAATGTGGGGTCCAGAAGTTTTCAGGATGTCAAATTGTTAGCCTTTCAGTTTGTCAGGTCGATTTTCAGGTTTTCAAGTTTTCTACGCTTCATTTTTGGTTTTCATTGATGTGCGTATCAGTATTTACCTTTTTTACCGGGCGGTCCTCAAGTTACGTTTCTCAGGTTTTCAGCATCTTGTATTCACTGTTTGCCAGGCTTTCAGGTTATCAAATTTTCGAGTTCTTAGGTCCTCAAGTTCTCAAGATTTCAAATTTTTAGGCTTTCAGGTTGTCAGGTCTCTTTTCAGGTTTCCGTGTTTACTACTCTTTGTTTTTCGTTTTCACTGATATTTACATCAGTGTCTTCCTCCTTTACCGGGCGATCCTGAAGTTCTGATTTTCAGGTTTTTAACCTCTTGAGTTCTGAGGTTTTCAGGTTATCAGATTCATTTTCAAGTATATTGAAATTTCAGCTTTTGAATGTTTTCAAGTTGACGTTTCCAAATTCTCCAATTCTACCTTCTTTATCGAGCGGTTCTCAAATTCTGTTTCTCAGGTTTTCAGCATTTTGAATACTCAGTTTGCCAAGTTTTCAGTTCGTCAGAATAATTTTCAGGTATATACTGAAATTCTTACTTTTTTACATTTTCAGATAGACGTTTTCAAATTTTAGAGTTCTTAGGTCTCCTAGTTTTCAGGATTACAATTTTGTACGCTTTCAGGTTGTTAGGTCTATTTTCAGGTTTTGGTGTTTTCTACGCTTTGTTTTTGGATTTTACTGATACTTGCATCAGTGTTTTCCTCCTTTCCCGGGCGATCCTGAAGATCTGTCTTTCAACCTTTCAACCTCTTGAGTTCTGAGGTTTTCAGGTTGTGAAATAAATTTTTAGGTATATTAAAATTCTCAAGTTCACGTTTTCAAATTCTCCAATGCTTTTTCCACAAGTTTTCGGGATCTCAAATTGTTACGCTTTCAGGTTGTCAGGTCGATGTTCAGGTTTTCAGGTTCTCTACGCTTAATTTTTGGGTGGTCCTCATGGTCTGCCTTTCTCCGGTATTTCAACTTCTTTAATTATCAAGATGCCAGGTTTTCAGATTGTCAGATTTATTTTTAGGTATATTGAAATTCTCAAGTTCACGTTTTCAAATTCCCCAAATCTGGGGTCCAGAAGTTTTCAGGATGTCAAATTGTTAGCCTTTCAGTTTGTCAGGTCAATTTTCAGATTTTCAAGTTCTCTACGCTTCTTTATTGGTTTTCACTGATGTGCGTCTCAGTGTTTACCTTTTTTACCGGGCGGTCCGCATGTCACGTTTTTCAGGTTTTCAGCATCTTGTATTCTCTGTTTGCCAGGTTTTAAGGTTGTCAAATTTTAGAGTTCTTAGGTCCTCTAGTTTTCAGGATTTCAAATTTTTACGTTTTCGGGCTGTCAGGCCTATTTTCAGGTTGTCGTGTTTTCTACTCTTTGTTTTTCGTTTTCACTCATATTTGCATCAGTGTCTTCCTTCTTTACCGGGCGATCCTGAAGTTCCGATTTTCAGGTTTTTAACCTCTTGAGTTCTGAGGTTTTCAGGTTATCAGATTCATTTTCAAGTATATTGAAATTTCAGCTTTTGAATATTTTCAAGTTGACGTTTTCAAATTTTCCAATTCTACCTGCTTTACCGGGCGGTTCTCAAATTCTGTTTTTCAGGGTTTCAGCATCTTGAATACTCAGTTTGCCAGGTTTTCAGTTCGTCAGAATAATTTTCAGGTATAATACTGAAATTCTTCCTTTTTTACATTTTCAGATAGACGTTTTCAAATTTTAGAGTTCTTAGGTCTCCTAGTTTTCAGGATTACAATTTTTTACGCTTTCAAGTTGTCAGGTACATTTTCAGGTTTTCGTGTTTCCTACCCAGTGTCTTCCTCCTTTACCGGGCGATCCTGAAGTTCTGATCTTCAGGTTTTTAACCTCTTGAATTCTCAGGTTTTCAGGTTGTCAGATTCATTTTCAGGTATATTGAAATTCTCACTCTTTAATATTTTCAGGTTGACCTTTTCTAATTTTCGAGTTCTTAGGTCCACAAGTTCTCAGGATTTCAATTTTTTACGCTTTCAGGTTGTTAGGTCTATTTTCGGGTTTTGTTGTTTTCTACGCTATGTTTTTGGTTTTTACTGATATTTGCATCAGTGTTTTCCTCCTTTTTCGGGCGATCTTGAAGATCTGTCTTTCAGCCTTTCAACCTCTTGAATTCTGAGGTTTTCAGGTTGTGGGATTAATTTTCAGGTATATTGAAATTCTCAAGTTCACGTTTTCAAATTCTCTAATTCTTCTTCCACAAGTTTTCTGGATCTCAGATTGTTACGCTTTCAGGTTGTCAAGTCGATTTTCAGGTTTTCAGGTTCTCTACGCTTTATTTTTGGTTTTCAGTGATATGCGTTTACCTTCTTTACCGGGCGGTCCTCAAGTTCTGTTTTCAGGTTTTCAGATTCATTTTTAGGTATATTGAAATGCTCACTTTTTAATATATTCAGAGTGACTTTTCATATTTTCGAATTCTTAGATCCTCAAATTCTCAGGATTTCAATTTTTTACGCTTTGAGATTGTCGGTTCTGTTTTCAGATTTTCAGGTTCTGGACGTTTTGTTTTTGGTTTCCAATTATATCTGTATCAGTCTTTTCCTGCTTTATCGGGTACTCCTCAAGGTCTGTCTTTCCGGTATTTCAACTTCTTTCCTTTTCAAGATGCCAGGTTTTCAGGTTGTCAGATTCATTTTTAGGTATATTAAAATTCTCAAGTTCACGTTTTCAAATTCCCCAAATCTGGGGTCCAGAAGTTTTCAGGATGCCAAATTGTTAGCCTTTCAGTTTGTCAGGTCGATTTTCAGGTTTTCAAGTTTTCTACGCTTCATTTTTGGTTTTCACTGATGTGCGTATCAGTGTTTACCTTTTTTACCGGGCGGTCCTCAAGTTACGTTTCTCAGGTTTTCAGCATCTTGTATTCACTGTTTGCCAGGCTTTCAGGTTATCAAATTTTCGAGTTCTTAGGTCCTCAAGTTCTCAAGATTTCAAATTTTTAGTCTTTCAGGTTGTCAGGTCTCTTTTCAGGTTTCCGTGTTTACTACTCTTTGTTTTTCGTTTTCACTGATATTTACATCAGTGTCTTCCTCCTTTACCGGGCGATCCTGAAGTTCTGATTTTCAGGTTTTTAACCTCTTGAGTTCTGAGGTTTTCAGGTTATCAGATTCATTTTCAAGTATATTGAAATTTCAGCTTTTTAATATTTTCAAGTTGACGTTTTCAAATTCTCCAATTTTACCTTCTTTACCGGGCGGATCTCAAATTCTGTCTTTCAGGTTTTCAGCCTCTTGAATACTCAGTTTGCCAGGTTTTCAGGTCGTCAGAATAATTTTCAGGTATACTGAAATTCTTACTTTTTTACATTTTCAGATAGACGTTTTCAAATTTTAGAGTTCTTGGGTCTCCTAGTTTTCAGGATTACAATTTTTTACGCTTTCAAGTTGTCAGGTATATTTTCAGGTTTTCGTGTTTCCTACCCAGTGTCTTCCTCCTTTACCGGGCGATCCTGAAGTTCTGATTTCCAGGATTTCAACCTCTTGAATTCTAGGTTTTCAGGTTGTCAGATTAATTTTCAGGTATATTGAAATTCTCACTCTTTAATATTTTCAGGTTGACCTTTTCTAATTTTCGAGTTCTTAGGTCCACAAGTTCTCAGGATTTCAATTTTTTACGCTTTCAGGTTGTCAGATCTATTTTCTGGTTTTCGTATTTTCTACGCTTTTGGTTTTTTTCTTACGTTTGGTTTTTACTGATATTTGCATCAGTGTTTTCCTCCTTTTCCGGGCGATCCTGAAGATCTGTCTTTCAGCCTTTCAACCTCTTGAATTCTGAGGTTTTCAGGTTGTGAGATTAATTTTCAGGTATATTGAAATTCTCAAGTTCACGTTTTCAAATTCTCTAATTCTTCTTCCACAAGTTTTCAGGATCTCAGATTGTTACGCTTTCAGGTTGTCAAGTCGATTTTCAGGTTTTCAGGTTCTCTACGCTTTATTTTTGGTTTTCAGTGATATGCGTTTACCTTCTTTACCGGGCGGTCCTCAAGTTCTGTTTTCAGGTTTTCAGATTCATTTTTAGGTATATTGAAATGCTCACTTTTTAATATATTCAGAGTGACTTTTCATATTTTCGAATTCTTAGATCCTCAAATTCTCAGGATTTCAATTTTTTACGCTTTCAGATTGTCGGGTCTGTTTTCAGATTTTCAGGTTCTGGACGTTTTGTTTTTGGTTTCCAATTATATCTGTATCAGTCTTTTCCTGCTTTATCGGGTAGTCCTCAAGGTCTGTCTTTCCGGTATTTCAACTTCTTTCCTTTTCAAGATGCCAGGTTTTCAGGTTGTCAGATTCATTTTTAGGTATATTGAAATTCTCAAGTTCACGTTTTCAAATTCCCCAAATCTGGGGTCCAGAAGTTTTCAGGATGCCAAATTGTTAGCCTTTCAGTTTGTCAGGTCGATTTTCAGGTTTTCAAGTTCTCTACGCTTCATTTTTGGTTTTCACTGATGTGCGTTTCAGTGTTTACCTTTTTTACCGGGCGGTCCTTAAGTTACGTTTTTCAGGTTTTCAGCATCTTGTATTCACTGTTTGCCAGGTTTTAAGGTTGTCAAATTTTAGTGTTCTTAGGTCCTCTAGTTTTCAGGATTTCAAATTTTTACGTTTTCGGGCTGTCAGGCCTATTTTCAGGTTGTCGTGTTTTCTACTCTTTGTTTTTCGCTTTCACTCATATTTGCATCAGTGTCTTCCTTCTTTACCGGCCGATCCTGAAGTTCTGATTTTCAGGTTTTTAACCTCTTGAGTTCTGAGGCTTTCAGGTTATCAGATTCATTTTCAAGTATATTGAAATTTCAGCTTTTTAATATTTTCAAGTTGACGTTTTCAAATTCTCCAATTCTACCTTCTTTACCGGGCGGATCTCAAATTCTGTCTTTCAGGTTTTCAGCCTCTTGAATACTCAGTTTGCCAGGTTTTCAGGTCGTCAGAATAATTTTCAGGTATACTGAAATTCTTACTTTTTTACATTTTCAGATAGACGTTTTCAAATTTTAGAGTTCTTGGGTCTCCTAGTTTTCAGGATTACAATTTTTTACGCTTTCAAGTTGTCAGGTATATTTTCAGGTTTTCGTGTTTCCTACCCAGTGTCTTCCTCCTTTACCGGGCGATCCTGAAGTTCTGATTTTCAGGTTTTCAACCTCTTGAATTCTCAGGTTTTCAGGTTGTCAGATTAATTTTCAGGTATATTGAAATTCTCACTCTTTAATATTTTCAGGTTGACCTTTTCTAATTTTCGAGTTCTTAGGTCCACAAGTTCTCAGGATTTCAATTTTTTACGCTTTCAGGTTGTTAGGTCTATTTTCGGGTTTTGTTGTTTTCTACGCTATGTTTTTGGTTTTTACTGATATTTGCATCAGTGTTTTCCTCCTTTTTCGGGCGATCCTGAAGATCTCTCTTTCAGCCTTTCAACCTCTTGAATTCTGAGGTTTTCAGGTTGTGAGATTAATTTTCAGGTATATTGAAATTCTCAAGTTCACGTTTTCAAATTCTCTAATTCTTCTTCCACCAGTTTTCAGGATCTCAGATTGTTACGCTTTCAGGTTGTCAAGTCGATTTTCAGGTTTTCAGGTTCTCTACGCTTTATTTTTGGTTTTCAGTGATATGCGTTTACCTTCTTTACCGGGCGGTCCTCAAGTTCTGTTTTCAGGTTTTCAGATTCATTTTTAGGTATATTGAAATTGTCACTCTTTAATATTTTCAGATTGACTTTTCAAATTTTCGAATTCTTAGATCCTCAAATTCTCAGGATTTCAATTTTTTACGCTTTCAGATTGTCGGGTCTATTTTCAGATTTTCAAGTTCTGGACGCTTTGTTTTTGGTTTCCAATTAGATCTGTATCAGTCTTTTCCTGCTTTATCGGGTGGTCCTCAAGGTCTCTCTTTCCGGTATTTCAACTTCTTTAATTCTCAAGATGCCAGGTTTTCAGGTTGTCAGATTCATTTTTAGGCATATTGAAATTCTCAAGTTCACGTTTACAAATTCTCCAATTCTTGGGTCCAGAAGTTTTCAGGATGTCACATTGTTAGCCTTTCAGTCTGTCAGGTCGATTTTCAGGTTTTCAAGTTTTCTACGCTTCATTTTTGGTTTTCACTGATGTGCGTATCAGTGTTTACCTTTTTTACCGGGCGGTCCTCAAGTTACGTTTTTCAGGTTTTCAGCATCTTGTTTTCACTGTTTGCCAGGTTTTAAGGTTGTCAAATTTTAGTGTTCTTAGGTCCTCTAGTTTTCAGGATTTCAAATTTTTACGTTTTCGGGCTCTCAGGCCTATTTTCAGGTTGTCGTGTTTTCTACCCTTTGTTTTTCGTTTTCACTGATATTTGCATCAGTGTCTTCCTCCTTTACCGGGCGATCCTGAAGTTCTGCTTTTCAGGTTTTTAACCTCTTGAGTTCTGAGGTTTTCAGGTTATCAGATTCATTTTCAAGTATATTGAAATTTCAGCTTTTTAATATTTTCAAGTTGAGGTTTTCAAATTCTCCAATTCTACCTTCTTTACCGGGCGGTTCTCAAATTCTGTCTTTCAGGTTTTCAGCATCTTGAATACTCAGTTTGCCAGGTTTTCAGGATTACAATTATTTTACGCTCTCAAGTTGTCAGGTATATTTTCAGGTTTTCGTGTTTCCTACCCAGTGTCTTTCTCCTTTCCCGGGCGATCTTGAAGTTCTGATTTTCAGGTATTCAACCTTTTGAATTCTCGGGTTTTCAGGTTGTCAGATTCATATTCAGGTATATTGAAATTCTCACTCTTTAATATTTTCAGGTTGACCTTTTCTAATTTTCGAGTTCTTAGGTCCACAAGTTCTCAGGATTTCAATTTTTTACGATTTCAGGTTGTTAGGTCTATTTTCGGGTTTTGTTGTTTTCTACGCTATGTTTTTGGTTTTTACTGATATTTGCATCAGTATTTGCCTCCTTTCCCGGTCGATCCTGAAGATCTGTCTTTCAGCCTTTCAACCTCTTGAATTCTGAGGTTTTCAGTTTGTGAGATCAATTTTCAGGTATATTGAAATTCTCAAGTTCACGTTTTCAAATTCTTCAATTCTTTTTCCACAAGTTTTCAGGATCTCAAATTGTTACGCTTTCAGGTTGTCAGGTCGATTTTCAGGTTTTCAGGTTCTCTACGCTTCAATTTTGGGTGGTCCTCAAGGTCTGCCTTTCTCCGGTATTTCAACTTCTTTAATTCTCAAGATGCCAGGTTTTCAGGTTGTCAGATTCATTTTTAGGCATATTGAAATTCTCAAGTTCACGTTTACAAATTCTCCAATTCTTGGGTCCAGAAGTTTTCAGGATGTCAAATTGTTAGCCTTTCAGTTTGTCAGGTCGATTTTCAGGTTTTCAAGTTTTCTACGCTTCATTTTTGGTTTTCACTGATGTGCGTATCAGTGTTTACCTTTTTTACCGGGCGGTCCTCAAGTTACGTTTTTCAGGTTTTCAGCATCTTGTATTCACTGTTTGCCAGGTTTTAAGGTTGTCAAATTTTAGTGTTCTTAGGTCCTCTAGTTTTCAGGATTTCAAATTTTTACGTTTTCGGGCTGTCAGGCCTATTTTCAGGTTGTCGTGTTTTCTACTCTTTGTTTTTCGTTTTCACTCATATTTGCATCAGTGTCTTCCTTCTTTACCGGGCGATCCTGAAATTCTGATTTTCAGGTTTTTAACCTCTTGAGTTCTGAGGTTTTCAGGTTATCAGATTCATTTTCAAGTATATTGAAATTTCAGCTTTTTAATATTTTCAAGTTGACGTTTTCAAATTCTCCAATTCTACCTTCTTTAGCGGGCGGTTCTCAAATTCTGTCTTTCAGGTTTTCAACCTCTTGAATTCTCAGGTTTTCAGGTTGTCAGATTAATTTTCAGGTATATTGAAATTCTCACTCTTTAATATTTTCAGGTTGACCTTTTCTAATTTTCGAGTTCTTAGGTCCACAAGTTCTCAGGATTTCAATTTCTTACGCTTTCAGGTTGTTAGGTCTATTTTCGGGTTTTGTTGTTTTCTACGCTATGTTTTTGGTTTTTACTGATATTTGCATCAGTGTTTTCCTCCCTTTTCGGGCGATCCTGAAGATCTGTCTTTCAGCCTTTCAACCTCTTGAATTCTGAGGTTTTCAGGTTGTGAGATTAATTTTCAGGTATATTGAAATTCTCAAGTTCACGTTTTCAAATTCTCTAATTCTTCTTCCACCAGTTTTCAGGATCTCAGATTGTTACGCTTTCAGGTTGTCAAGTCGATTTTCAGGTTCTCTACGCTTTATTTTTGGTTTTCAGTGATATGCGTTTACCTTCTTTACCGGGCGGTCCTCAACTTCTGTTTTCAGGTTTTCAGATTCATTTTTAGGTATATTAAAATTGTCACTCTTTAATATTTTCAGATTGACTTTTCAAATTTTCGAATTCTTAGATCCTCAAATTCTCAGGATTTCAATTTTTTACGCTTTCAGATTGTCGGGTCTATTTTCAGATTTTCAGGTTCTGGACGCTTTGTTTTTGGTTTCCAATTATATCTGTATCAGTCTTTTCCTGCTTTATCGGGTGGTCCTCAAGGTCTGTCTTTCCGGTATATCAACTTCTTTAATTCTCAAGATGCCAGGTTTTCAGGTTGTCAGATTCATTTTTAGGCATATTGAAATTCTCAAGTTCACGTTTTCAAATTCTCCAATTCTTGGGTCCAGAAGTTTTCAGGATGTCAAATTGTTAGCCTTTCAGTTTGTCAGGTCGATTTTCAGGTTTTCAAGTTTTCTACGCTTCATTTTTGGTTTTCACTGATGTGCGTATCAGTGTTTACCTTTTTTACCGGGCGGTCCTCAAGTTACGTTTTTCAGGTTTTCAGCATCTTGTATTCACTGTTTGCCAGGTTTTAAGGTTGTCAAATTTTAGTGTTCTTAGGTCCTCTAGTTTTCAGGATTTCAAATTTTTACGTTTTCGGGCTGTCAGGCCTATTTTCAGGTTGTCGTGTTTTCTACTCTTTGTTTTTCGTTTTCACTCATATTTGCATCAGTGTCTTCCTTCTTTACCGGGCGATCCTGAAGTTCTGATTTTCAGGTTTTTAACCTCTTGAGTTCTGAGGTTTTCAGGTTATCAGATTCATTTTCAAGTATATTGAAATTTCAGCTTTTTAATATTTTCAAGTTGACGTTTTCAAATTCTCCAATTCTACCTTCTTTACCGGGCGGATCTCAAATTCTGTCTTTCAGGTTTTCAGCCTCTTGAATACTCAGTTTGCCAGGTTTTCAGGTCGTCAGAATAATTTTCAGGTATACTGAAATTCTTACTTTTTTACATTTTCAAATAGACGTTTTCAAATTTTAGAGTTCTTGGGTCTCCTAGTTTTCAGGATTAAAATTCTTTACGCTTTCAAGTTGTCAGGTATATTTTCAGGTTTTCGTGTTTCCTACCCAGTGTCTTCCTCCTTTACCGGGCGATCCTGAAGTTCTGATTTTCAGGTTTTCAACCTCTTGAATTCTCAGGTTTTCAGGTTGTCAGATTAATTTTCAGGTATGTATATTGAAATTCTCACTCTTTAATATTTTCAGGTTGACCTTTTCTAATTTTCGAGTTCTTAGGTCCACAAGTTCTCAGGATTTCAATTTTTTACGCTTTCAGGTTGTTAGGTCTATTTTCGGGTTTTGTTGTTTTCTACGCTATGTTTTTGGTTTTTACTGATATTTGCATCAGTGTTTTCCTCCTTTTTCGGGCGATCCTGAAGATCTGTCTTTCAGCCTTTCAACCTCTTGAATTCTGAGGTTTTCAGGTTGTGAGATTAATTTTCAGGTATATTGAAATTCTCAAGTTCACGTTTTCAAATTCTCCAATGCTTTTTCCACAAGTTTTCAGGATCTCAAATTGTTACGCTTTCAGATTGTAGGGTCTCTTTTCGGATTTTCAGGTTCTGGACGCTTTGTTTTTGGTTTCCAATTATAACTGAAATTCTCAAGTTTACGTTTTCAAATTCTCCAATTCTTGGGTCCAGAAGTTTTCAGGATGTCAAATTGTTAGCCTTTCAGTTTGTCAGGTCGATTTTCAGGTTTTCAAGTTCTCTACGCTTCATTCTTGGTTTTCATTGATGTCCGTATCAGTGTTTACCTTTTTTACCGGGCGGTCCTCAAGTCACGTTTTTCAGGTTTTCAGCATCTTGTATTCTCTGTTTGCCAGGTTTTCAGGTTGTCAAATTTTAGAGTTCTTAGGTCCTCTAGTTTTCAGGATTTCAAATTTTTACGTTTTCGGGCTGTCAGGCCTATTTTCAGGTTGTCGTGTTTTCTACCCTTTGTTTTTCGTTTTCACTGATATTTGCATCAGTGTCTTCCTCCTTTACCGGGCGATCCTGAAGTTCTGATCTCCAGGTTTTTAACCTCTCGAGTTGTGAGGTTTTCAGGTTATCAGATTCATTTTCAAGTATATTGAAATTTCAGCTTTTTAATATATTCAAGTTGACGTTTTCAAATTCTCCAATTCTACTTTCTTTACCGCGCGGTTCTAAAATTCTGTCTTTCAGGTTTTCAGCATCTTGAATACTCAGTTTGCCAGGTTTTCAGGTCGTCAGAATAATTTTCAGGTATACTGAAGAATGTCCATCAAGTAGAAGAGAGACGATGAGAAATTTCACTTCTCTAAGTCTTACATATTATGCGTATAGTTAGTAGATAGAGCTGTTAGGTGGAATGTCCAGATTAATTACCTCAATTGTTTTAAATAGGTTCTTCATTCTAACAACCGATGGAGCGATATCATCTAACGACCATTATCAGAAACAAGAGATTTTAACTACTTCTCATTTACGAGAATTACAAAACCACGTCTTTTGGTGGCATTTCAACACCTAACGACATTCCACTATCTGTAAAATATTCACTGTGGTTAGTTTAAGATGAGCCAGATTTCTTATAAGGACAAGAAACAACAAACGAAAAGTAGCATTTGACTTTTATCAAAATACACTTGTATAGTAATTACAAAAACGTTCTGTTAATGAAGTAATATAGATTACGATGGACAGGATTTTGTAATCGCAAGATGTAAGTCCTGAACCTTTAGTACTTTTCATTTTTTCTTCAGTTGGAACTTTTAGTGATATCTAATTTTCTTGTCGATCTTGGATCTGGAACTGCTCTTTCTCATCTTCGTTTGATATTTAAAAAAATACTACCTTCCTTCTACTCCCCTTCAGTTTTGAGGTTCTGATCCTTTACATTTCTCGAATTTTCAGGTTTCCAGGATTTCAGGTTCTTATAGGATACCAGACTTTTGTTTTCAAGCCTTTAGATTTCTTTTAGGTTTTCAGCTTCTTAGAAAGCCAAATCAGGTTTAATGCCACTGAGTCTAAATGTTGCTATATTTTTCTTCCTAGTGAATTATTTTGGAAATTTATATTTTAGTAAATTTTATGAAACTAATCAATTTACTTCATCATTATATAAAAATAACGAGGAAAGATATCCAAAAACGTTTATGAACTCCGGTTTACATAAGGAAGAGGAAAACCGTTCGGACTCGGATTATAATTTCTCGTTGCTAAATTGACTACAAGATTGTTGATGAAACTAATAAAGTTAACAGCAAACCTTGAAAAACACCGAAGCATGTTCTCTCTAAAAATGGCTATCCGGCGTTTTGATTTAAAATCACTTAATTTTAATACCCACTAGGCTACTCATTAATTCAACTCATGTTCGCAAAGAAATAATTGCATTGGTGTTGCTATCTAGTTTTTTCGAACGCTTGTTATAACAAACTAGACTTCTATGGGCACCGACGCGGCTACAAATTAATCTTCCTTAACATTGAAAACACAGTATATATTTCTCCTTTCGTATCTTAATGGGTTAAGTAGAAGGCCGCCACAAAAATTAACCCCATTACCGGCAGCTTCGCTGTAATTATCCTCGATCCGGCTTTGAGTACGCCCATAATTGACATCTCACTTGCACGCAACTAATGCTAGCAAATGAGCTAATTATCGCGAGATTATCGACGAAAACACCTTACGATTAATTCGGCCGTCGACTCCGAAATGTTTACATGTACGGCGACGTTGTGCACGGGCACGTTTGACACCGTCTGTATTGTGCAGGTCACATTTTGCTTGCGCACACGTGCGACAATTATACGCCCATGCTGTCTTGCAAACTAGTTTACTTTCATGTAATAGTAAATTGTATCGAGTCAGCCTTGACTTGCCCTCGCCGGACGGAAAGAAAAATGGGAAATGATTAATGGCGTGCGTCGCTTCGAGGTCTCACTGTATCGAGTGAAGATGTTGGTAATTTTTGGTTGTGAGTGCAATACCGGACGAGTCGGATTTTTTACTGCTCGATGCAGCGGAAAGAGAGGATTGTGACAACTTACAGGTTTGCACTTTGTTGAATAATTCAGTTTGCATCAAATTTGTCATCTTGTAAGGAAAAACCGAAAGGCTCTTCTATCTCGATTGCATTCCAATGGGCATAAGAAACTGCAGTCGACTTTGCCATATAAAATGGCAGAGTCACAAACAAGGATTACAGTTTAGAGATCAGAAAAAAGGAAACAGAACGAGAGAGACGCATGTTCAAAATCACACTGTATAATAAAGTAGTGACTACTAGCTATCTAATAAAAATCACAGATTTCCTAACGAAGCTGAAAAACTTGTCGGCACCCATCAGTCCCCATTTCAGTAAACCGCTTCGACAGTTCGACATCGGCTAATGACTTCCACAAATCATCCTTCACCACGACGATTTCGTCGCGTTCTTCCTCATGTCCGAGCGATTCTTCACCGGACGCGGGCAGGTTCAACGGTAATCGAGAATGCCATTGCCCATAGCAAGAGCGCCCATACCGTTCGCTCGATCGGTATTCCTGACCCATCGCCCGTCGTCTTCCTGTTGGTACGCCGAGCGGCGTACGAGACTCGCATCGCGATTCTCCCAGGGTACCATCGTAAAAACCGCGCGCTAACGGCGTCTTCCTGCCAGCCAGATTCTGTTGTGCTTGCTCGTTGATTTACGACCTGCCAAATTGGGGACGGCATCCTCATTCTTGGACTGTGTAGCAAATATGTAATTATTTCGATTTATTGCCAATACTATTCCAGGTATGTGAAGTGTCTCGGGAATAATATGAGACCGATGAATTATTTACATCTGTGGGTTAAGAAAATTTCTAGATGCAGCCGTGGAGGAAGTGGACATACATTTTTAAACGTGGCTAGTATGAGCTTTAATAGTTTTGTTTCTTTGATTTATTGCTGAATATCAACTTTTTTTTTTATCCTTAAAAACTCAATTTTCTTTACAAGACCCAAGAAAGAGAAGGTGATGGAACTAACTGTATCCCAGAAATGTAGAAAAATCATAGAAGAAAGATAAGATAGCTAATTGAGGGAACAAAAACACAAAAAATTAAGACAATGAAAATTTTGAAAGAAATCGACCAAAGCAAGTACCTCACTCAACGCTAATACCCTAAAACACTTCAACAATCAGTCCAGCTCTACACTGTAAGAAAATAAAACAAAAACGCAATTTCAAAGCTTGTTCTAACCAGGTTTTTTGTTGAACGCTCGTTATAATTGTTTTTAGGCCCACAGAATAGTTTTTTAAGCAAATTATCGGTCCGCGAGCACTCCACTGGATATTCCACATGTACTCGAATGGATTCTTATCCGGCGAGCTTGCTGGTCTATCCAATCCTTGGAATATCAACATATTTTGGACTCTTCTCATGCGGTCTGGTCGAATACTATCGTCCCGAAAAATCAAATATCCTCCACGACCATGCATAACACTTCTTCAAAACATCGCCGCCTTTTTTATGTACACGACTCCAAATCATACCGCCATCAACATTCTAAGCAAAATATATAAAGTGCGAGCCACAGTAATGGGACACACATAAACCGGGGCCCACAATTATCTTAACAATGGAGGACTGAACCCAGCCATAAATTTCCAAGACCAAAATTTGGAGTCCGGTCCGTTTCATCCACCAATGAACAAGCACCTCAAAGACGTCGCCACTTCGTGTTGATTTACAACGCTGAATCTCATTGTGCACCTAACTTGAGGCAATGGGCCACAGTTTATGGGTGTCTGATGACTATGGCTCGCACTTTTCATGGGATATTAGATTTTTGATATGCTGGTTGGTATGGAAGGATTGGAGCTTGTGGATTTTGATACAATGGCTCTGAAGGTTGTTAAGAAGGTTGCTGGGGCTGAAGTGAGAATAAACTGTGTTTTGCGTGACAAATTTTAGTTGTTGCTGTGGGGTGTAGGCATTGCTGGCTTGCGGGAACACTCTTCCCTAGGGATGGTGGCTCGCCTGCTTACCTGGAGTTCTATGCAAGTTCCTGCTTTTTTTTTGGGAAAATTAGTCCGCCACTGGTGTAATGGCGTTTTTTTGCGTTTTATAACGGAGCGTATCGCTGCAAATATGTGTTAATGCCCATAATACGCCACGAATTAATAATTATAAAAGCTGTGAAGAAATTAACATATTTATCTCTTGGAGAATCGATTAAACAAAAAAACACAAAAATTAATTCATAGTTAACAGTCATATTTTGGAACAAACTTTGAAGGTTGGACCAAATTTGGCCCGCTTACTATTACAAAACAACCAAATTATTTATTTCACCTTGCAGTTTCAAACGATCAATTTAGTCTTTTAGAGTTTTTTCTAATGATCGATTGCTGTTGAAAACAGTCACACAACTAATGAATTATTAAAAAAATAATTTGTAACTTGTCCACACGTCCTGATAGATCTTTAGGTCAGGCAAAAAAATGTGTAAAGATTAAACAGATATCCAACTAAACCCCTGTAGTCTGGTTCACGCCGAAATTCGAGTTAAGACGTACCAAAAATTATGATCGGGGTGTCATTCAATTCGTAATTGCACCAAGAATTTTATAGTTGAAAATCAATATCGGCAAATAAATATTACAAAAGATATAAATAATTAAGTAAACATTTCAAAAACTATTTGAGATATCCGAAATTTGAAAAAAGATTCTTAAAGAGCAAGAAAATTCCCAAAAAAAGTACCACCTCCCGGAATTGTCCCGGCAATATTTATAATTTTAATTTAGCGGCGAAAAAAAGCAAAAACGCGCGGCTCAGCTCCCGTCCGCGCCGACGAAATCTGACACCTGAACAAACAAAAAATATTTTAAACGGTTAAATATTAATATTAAAGAATAAAAAATTGGTATTATCTGGATATATCAATAAACCGTCGGTAAAAAAAAATTGCAATGCAATTCAATGCAATTACGGTAATTGTTCTTGTTAAAATACAAACCCTGATAATTGTTAAACCAAAATCCTGGAATGTTTTCCCTTCTTGGAGCTGTTCCTTGAAGCCTTTAGAAAAGATCCCCATTGGAAAAATAAAAAGAAAAAGATTTTTCACTTTTTTATTAACAATCAAAGGCTTAACAAAATTAAAAACATGAAGAAAACAATGAAAGAAATTTTTTATTCAATTATCTCTACTGATAGCTTTTGTTATTGCTGAAAGCAATAATATGTATAAAAAAAAATAACTCCTATTGTTTAAAAAATTGTTTATAATTTAAAAAAATATATTCTTAAATCTAATCCGTAATGGACAATGATTTAAAAAAAAATCGTTTTTTAGAAAAAAAAAATTATTGGTAAAAAATGCCTTTGTTTATTAACAATTTTAATTAAAAAAATTTTTTTTTTTGTACATTTGGTAGGTATGAGAATAGGTCGTAAACTATTTTTCACATGGACATGGGGGCCCCCTTGGGCTAGGCCAATTTTTATGATCTTTGATTTGTTGAATTTATCTCCGCCGCGTATAGCAGAATAGCTATTAAAACATCGGAAAAATTACAGGGGGCGGCCAGCTTGGTACAGGGCAACGACATTAACAAAGCCCCCCTGGTACAGGGCGCCCCCGATCTTTTGAAATCGATTCTTAAGAAGTAAACTCCAAAGTTTCACTTCTGTTGCGCGTGGACCCCACACACAATTTTTTTATGATATTTCTAGGACGGATTAACTAATTTTTTTCGGGGGGGTATAACTATTAAAACATCGGAAAAATTAACGAAAAAATTTTTCTCATACATTTTTTATAGAATTCGTATGTAACGCCATGTCTGATGAAAAATGAATACGGCGTTGTATGCTGGTTCCGGTAATGCCAGTAGCTGGCGTTGTGTGCATTATACTTTGATAAAAAAAAAAACTGAATTTAATTCAGCTAATAAGTTAAGACAACATTTATTGATTCTGAGGCAGTACAAAGTTTGCCAGGTCAGTTAGTTAAAATTATAAAGATTGCCGGGACAATTCCGAGAGGTGGGACTTTTTTCTTGGGAAATTTCCTGCTCTTCAAGAATTCTTTTTTTGAAATTTCGGATATCTTAAATAGTTTTTGAAACATTTGCAAAAAACTTAACCACCTTTTTTTGTTTACTTAATCGCTTATAACTTTTGTAATTTTTATTTGCGGATATTGATTTTCAACTAAAAAATTCAATTATAATTTTTGGTGCCTCTTAACTCGAATTTCGGAAAAAGGATTTGTGAACCAGACTACTAACTGTTCACCTGTTTCTTTGTATCAGAATCCTGCTGCAACAAAACGACGAGCTCCTATTAAAAAAATATTTCACAGCTCACGTAGCATTAATGAAGGCGTTGTATTTTCATAAAAGTTCTTGTAAATTTAGCGACCCCCGACCTCCGTTTTTATCTCCTCGAAGAATGTCGCATGCGTAGGCGCTAGCGCACACCATAAACTCGTGTTATTACAACCGACGTGAAGTAAGTGTAGGAGCTTTTACTGGCCCGAAAGCGTGTACAAGCAGAAATGCGTGCGCCAGTTGCATTTGTCAAAAGGATTAACATCGCGAACACGTAAGGATCAGGCACTCGCCCAGAAGGCTCGCCAGCAATCGGATTACAATTTTTAAGTCGTACTTTATTAAGGCAGTTAAGGCGGAATTATGGCGGCTGTGGGCAAACGTAAACATGCAGCGAGAAGCTTTTGTTATTCGGAGAGTGGTAGCTGGCCGCAGGAATTTGTTGAGACAGGATAACGGCTCGCGTGGTGGTATCGAACAATTTTTGTTTCTGTTCTAATTTTACTCCAAGTTGAAAAATTAATAAACAATAAATACTCAAGTCCGAGAACCGCAACCATATCTTGTAATTAAATTCAATCCAGCTTACAACCGACATTAAATGTTTAATGACCATTCAAGTCTAATTGCTTTCAATAAAACTGCCTACTAATACTCGATAAAGAAATAACTACAATAATAAAAAAATAATCAGCAGGAGAGTGCCAGCGGTAAGAACGGTGTCCTCAACCTACCCACATTTTTAATTAGCTTTTTAATTAACCGTTATCGTCCACCTTTTCGTTGGCGTCTTTATCAGGCAATTTAGGCCCAACCCCGCATTATTCCCAGATTTATTAACCGTGAAATGTAGCCGCCTATCGAAATGAAGTCGTTGAAATAGCCGAACAAATGTCCAAATTTCTTCATTATGTTAATTTCGGTTCACTATCCATGAATTTTCATCATTCACCTTGACAAATAATTTCCTAGCTTCTGTTTGACTTTATTAGGACCGCTGTCAAAAAGTAATGGATCTAAGATCTGATAAAAGATTAACACATTGTGAACAAATGTAGCGACAGTTTATAACAATATGTAGTAATTTTTTAAAGATTTTACAGATATCAGGTACCTTATGTTTTATTGCTTCCCTTCTAGGAAACTGTTTTTGGATCTTTATAATTGATATATTTCCACAAGTACATATTTCTGAGTACTATTATGAGTACCAAAGGAAGTGTTCTTTTTCCAATTGTCTCACAGGTATGCATTTATTAACATTTATTATTCGGCCTGATTCTGTGAAAAAGTGGTTATCCGTAAAGTGACTACAACCACGTAACCGAGTGTTTATGAATAACCACTTTTTACAAAATCGGGCCATAATTCTACCTTACATAAGCCAAATCTTTAATTCATGAGCCCTTATCAAAATTATCTCCAAGAAAAAGTACTAGAGCCGTATGTTAAAAACACCACTCCTGCCCAGTGATTTATCAAAGAATATATTCACCGTTAATCAGTTTTTTGTTATTGCTTTGCTTTCCCATTTAGTCCGATACATAATTTGATTAAACCGACGTTATTGACTAAACGTTATGATTATTTATCGTGGGACAGGAATTAATGCCGCGTAATAGCCCAGATCCTGAGCGATAATCTCAACATTTCAATAAATTCCCACAGGGATATTCTAATTGCGACTTCTTGCGGCGGCCGTCAACAGGTGGCTGCGAAAGAGACGAGGAAAACTTTGGTTTTTCTTTTTTTTGCAGCCTTCGGCGGAGAGATGGAAGTTTATAGGCTCGTGCGGTGGTAATAATAATGTTTGTTTTGTGTTAATAATCCATAAAAAAAGTAATTTATACAGATAGTTGATCGGCAGGATTACAGCCGTAAATGTCAGTCGTTGGGAACGGACTTTTCATGGCTATCAAAACGTACAATTTAAACTTGGTGTTCTTTAATTAGAACGAGTAGTAAATTTGGAGATTTTTTTAACATCTGATATTCCATTAGAGGAATATGATTTAATTTATAGAGACTGAGTTCTTTTGGTTTTTCAATATTGTGGATGTGCAGTGTGAAATTGAATTTCAAAAAATGTAAGTTTATCTTACGAGTAAATAAATTTCATCAAACTTCGATGAAAAAACTTCATCTAGTGTTCCTGAATCTATTCGAAAAACTGCAAAAGTGATGGATGTACCTTTAACAAGTTTGTAGATGTAAAAATAAACAAGTAAAATAAAATCATCAAAAATGAAAATCTGAAATGCAGAAAGCAGTCAACTTGGGGTCGTTCCGTTTTGATTTACGAGATTTGTTAGTTACGAACCTCAAGATGGTTTTGAAGGGTAAAAAAATTAATCGAAAAATAGCTCATTACTTCTCGAGTATCTAATCAAAAGAACAAAGTTTTAGAAAACAGATAACGTGACAGGGACACAAGAGATGTAATATATACAGTGAAAAATATTTCAGAAGAAATCCCAACAAAAACTTATAATATACTAATATGCCCTGTCCACTATACTCATCGATTGACTAAATGGTTGAGAGATGACAACCATTTATTGATTTCTTTTTTGTTTCATTTAAACCAGAACACACTCCGTAATTTTAAACTGCCTTCAGAACCCTAAAGTCAAAAAATGGTTGTCATTCCAATACCACTCGTCAATCAATCAGTTGTAGATGCAGTGGAACACCCGCCCACCGCGTTCATATGTGGTACCATTAACGACATGATTTTAGTCACAAAAAAGAATTGTGCAATACAAGAAACGGAATGTGGATACTACAGGAAAATGGTTGTCATTCCGAACCAGTTTATCAACCATTCAGTCTAAAATGTAATTTTGACTATATATTTTGGTATAATTCTCAATTTGGAATGATATTCTTTGCTCGTATATTATATGTTTCTTTGTGACTAAACAGCTTGTTATAGGTAATAATTATATTCAAAATCTTCAGGTGGACAATCTGTTTTAAAAGTTTAGTGAACAATACAGTAACTGCATGATCAGGGTTAGCACACAATGAAATCTTAAAACTCTATATAATAATTAAAATGCGAATGTTTCTTAAGTTTTTAAATATTTTTCAATTATACTTATACTAAAAATGTTTTGAGATATTTTATTTTTAATCAAATTAAAGAACTGACACCTGATGATGTAATTAGCCCAAATTCCGTGGGATTTCTTGAGGGACTTACAACATTCTTGTGGAATCCTCTAAAAATTTACACCTAAATCTTCGATATTCCACTTTAAAATCCTTTGTTCAAATATTTTCAAAAAGTTCTTAAAATACAATGTTCTTGGATTTGTAATTTGTCTAGCTCTCAAATTCTCAGTTTTGATCGTTTCAGATTCTCACCTTCTTACATTTTCAGTTTGTGAAATTCTAAGTTTTTTTTTTGGTTTTTCAATTCTCAGGCGTTCGGGTTCTTAGGTTTTCAATTTTCTCTCCAATCCTCAAATTCCCAAGCCTTCAGTTTCTGAAGTTCTTATACATAGTTTCAAGTTCAGAGGTTGACCTAATTTAAGGTTCTCAGGTTCTTAAAGTCTAAAAATATCAAATTTTCAGGACCTTTGATCATCAGGCTTTCAGGTTATCAGATTTCTAACTTTCAGATCTCAAGTTCTTAATTTTCCAGGGCTTCTTTCCCTTTATACTGTTCCAATAGTCCATTTCAGGTTTTCAGTTTTTAAATTTTAGGGTTTCAGGTTTTCATTATTTTATTTGGTTCTTAATAGTCTTGATAATTTTATTTTTCCAGTTTCTCCAATTTTCAGATTAGTTCTTACGTTGTTATAGCTATTATGTTCTCGTATTCTTAGTTGTCATATTTTTATATTGTTTCCTAGATTTTCAAGTTTCTAAGTTTTCAGTTTCTCAGATTTCCATGTTGAGATTTACAGGTTTCCTGACTTCTAAGTTTTTAGGTTCTCGGCCACTCAAATTTTCAAGCCATTACGATTTTCAGGTTTTCAGATTCTCAGACTATAAATTTCAAAGATTTCCAGGTTCTCCGGTTCTTAAAGTCTAAAAATATCAAATTTTCAGGACCTTTGATCATCAGGCTTTCAGGTTTTCAGATTTCTAACTTTCAGATTTCAAGTTCTTAATCTTCCAGTGCTTCTTTCCCTTTATACTGTTCCAATAGTCAATTTCAGGTTTTCAGTTTTTAAATTTTAGGCTTTCAGGTTTTCATTATTTTTTTTGGTTCTTAATAGTCTTGATATTTTTATTTTTCCAGTTTCTCCCATTGTCAGATGAGTTCTTACGTTGTTATAGCTCTTATGTTCTCGTATTCTTAGTTGTCATATTTTTATATTGTTTCCTAGATTTTCAAGTTTCTAAGTTTTCAGTTTCTCAGATTTCCATATTGAGATTTACAGTTTTCCTGACTTCTAAGTTTTCAGGTTCTCGGCCACTCAAATTTTCAAGCCATAACGATTTTCAGGTTTTCAGATTCTCAGACTCTAAATTTCAAAGAATTTCAGGTTCTCCGGTTCTTAAAGTCTAAAAATATCAAATTTTCAAGACCTTTGATCATTAGGCTTTCAGGTTTTCAGATATCTAAGTTTTCAGATCTCAAGTTCTTAATTTTCCAGTGCTTCTTTCCCTTTATACTGTTCCAATAGACTATTTCAGGTTTTCAGTTTTTAAATTTTATGCTTTCAGGTTTTCTTTTTTTTTTGGTTCTTAATGGTCTTGATATTTTTATTTTTCCAGTTTCTCCAATTGTCAGATTAGTTCTTATGTTGTTATAGTTATTATATTCTCGTGTTCTTAGTTGTCATATCTTTATATTGTTTCCTAGATTTTCAAGTTTCTAAGTTTTCAGTTTCTCAGATTTCCATGTTGAGATTTACAGGTTTCCTGACTTCTAAGTTTTTAGGTTCTCGGCCACTCAAATTTTCAAGCCATTACGATTTTCAGGTTTTCAGATTCTCAGACTATAAATTTCAAAGAATTTCAGGTTCTCCGGTTCTTAAAGTCTAAAAATATCAAATTTTCAGGACCTTTGATCATTAGGCTGTCAGGTTTTCAGATATCTAAGTTATCAGATCTCAAGTTCTTAATTTTCCAGTGCTTCTTTCCCTTTATACTGTTCAATAGTCCATTTCAGGTTTTCAGTTTTTAAATTTTAGGCTTTCAGGTTTTCATTTTTTTTTTTTGGTTCTTAAGTCTTGATAGTTTTATTTTTCCAGTTTCACCAATTGTCAGATTAGTTCTTATGTTGTTATAGCTCTTATGTTCTCGTATTCTTAGTTGTCATATTTTTATATTGTTTCCTAGATTTTCAAGTTTCTAAGTTTTCAGTTTCTCAGATTTCCATGTTGAGATTTACAGGTTTCCTGACTTCTAAGTTTTTAGGTTCTCGGCCACTCAAATTTTCAAGCCATTACGATTTTCAGGTTTTCAGATTCTCAGACTATAAATTTCAAAGATTTCCAGGTTCTCCGGTTCTTAAAGTCTAAAAATATCAAATTTTCAGGACCTTTGATCATCAGGTTTTCAGGTTTTCAGATTTCTAACTTTCAGATTTCAAGTTCTTAATTTTCCAGTGCTTCTTTCCCTTTATACTGTTCCAATAGTCAATTTCAGGTTTTCAGTTTTTAAATTTTAGGCTTTCAGGTTTTCATTTTTTCTTTTGGTTCTTAATAGTCTTGATATTTTTATTTTTCCAGTTTCTCCCATTGTCAGATTAGTTCTTATGTTGTTATAGCTATTATTTTTCTCGTATTCTTAGTTGTCATATTTTTATATTGTTTCCTAGATTTTCAAGTTTCTAAGTTTTCAGTTTCTCAGATTTCCATATTGAGATTTACAGGTTTTCTGACTTCTAAGTTTTCAGTTTCTCGGCCACTCAAATTTTCAAGCCATAACGATTTTCAGGTTTTCAGATTCTCAGACTATAAATTTCAAAGAATTTCAGATTCTCCGGTTCTTAAAGTCTAAAAATATCAAATTTTCAAGACCTTTGATCATTAGGCTTTCAGGTTTTCAGATATCTAAGTTTTCAGATCTCAAGTTCTTAATTTTCCAGTGCTTCTTTCCCTTTATACTGTTCCAATAGACTATTTCAGGTTTTCAGTTTTTAAATTTTAGGCTTTCAGGTTTTCCTTTTTTTTGGTTCTTAATGGTCTTGATATTTTCATTTTTCCAGTTTCTCCAATTGTCAGATTAGTTCTTATGTTGTTATAGTTATTATATTCTCGTGCTCTTAGTTGTCATATTTTTATATTGTTTCCTAGATTTTCAAGTTTCTAAGTTTTCAGTTTCTCAGATTTCCATGTTGAGATTTACAGTTTTCCTGACTTCCAAGTTTTCAGGTTCTCGGCCACTCAAATTTTCAAGCCATAACGATTTTCAGGTTTTCAGATTCTCAGACTATAAACTTCAAAGAATTTCAGGTTCTCCGGTTCTTAAATTCTAAAAATATCAAATTTTCAAGACCTTTGATCATTAGGCTTTCAGGTTTTCAGATATCTAAGTTTTCATTTCTCAAGTTCTTAATTTTCCAGTGCTTCTTTCCCTTTATACTGTTCCAATAGTCCATTTCAGGTTTTCAGTTTTTAAATTTTAGGCTTTCAGGTTTTCATTATTTTATTTGGTTCTTAATAGTCTTGATAATTTTATTTTTCCAGTTTCTCCAATTTTCAGATTAGTTCTTACGTTGTTATAGCTATTATGTTCTCGTATTCTTAGTTGTCATATTTTTGTATTGTTTCCTAGATTTTCAAGTTTCTAAGTTTTCAGTTTCTCAGATTTCCGTGTTGAGATTTACAGTTTTCCTGACTTCCAAGTTTTCAGGTTCTCGGCCACTAAAATTTTCAAGCCATAACGATTTTCAGGTTTTCAGATTCTCAGACTATAAATTTCAAAGAATTTCAGGTTTTCCGGTTCTTAAAGTCTAAAAATATCAAATTTTCAAGACCTTTGATAATTAGGCTTTCAGGTTTTCAGATATCTAAGTTTTCAGATCTCAAGTTCTTAATTTTCCAGTGCTTCTTTCCCTTTATACTGTTCCAATAGACTATTTCAGGTTTTCAGTTTTTAAATTTTATGCTTTCAGGTTTTCTTTTTTTTTGGTTCTTAATGGTCTTGATATTTTTATTTTTCCAGTTTCTCCAATTGTCAGATTAGTTCTTATGTTGTTATAGTTATTATATTCTCGTGTTCTTAGTTGTCATATATTTATATTGTTTCCTAGATTTTCAAGTTTCTAAGTTTTCAGTTTCTCAGATTTCCATGTTGAGATTTACAGGTTTCCTGACTTCTAAGTTTTCAGGTTCTCGGCCACTCAAATTTTCAAGCCATAACGATTTTCAGGTTTTCAGATTCTCAGACTATAAATTTCAAAGATTTTCAGGTTCTCCGGTTCTAAAAGTCTAAAAATATCAAATTTTCAGGACCTTTGATCATCAGGCTTTCAGGTTTTCAGATATCTAACTTTCAGATTTCAAGTTCTTAATTTTCCAGTGCTTCTTTCCCTTTATACTGTTCCAATAGTCCATTTCAGGTTTTCAGTTTTTAAATTTTAGGCTTTCAGGTTTTCATTTTTTTTTTTTTGGTTCTTAATAGTCTTGATATTTTTATTTTTCCAGTTTCTCCAATTTTCAGATTAGTTCTTAAGTTGTTATAGCTATTATTTTTCTCGTATTCTTAGTTGTCATATTTTTATATTGTTTCCTAGATTTTCAAGTTTCTAAGTTTTCAGTTTCTCAGATTTCCATGTTGAGATTTGCAGGTTTCCAGACTTCTAAGTTTTTAGGTTCTCGGTCATTCAAATTTTCAAGCAATTACGATTTTCAGGCTGCGATCCCAGATTTTCAGGTTTTCAGATTCTCAGGGTTTTAAAGTCTAAAAATACCAAATTTTCAGGACCTTTGATCATTAAGCTTTCATGTTTTCAGATTTCTAAGTTGTCATATCTCAAGTTTTAAATTTTCCAGTGCTTCTTTCCCTTTATACTGTTACAATAGTCCATTTCAGATTTTCAGTTTTTAAATTTTAGGTTTTTAGGTTTTCATCTTTTTTTTTTTTGGTTAATAGTCTTGATATTTTTATTTTTCCAGTTTCTCCAATTTTTAGATTAGTTCTTACGTTGTTATAGCTCTTATGTTCTCGTAGTCTTAGTTGTCATATTTTTATATTGTTTCCTAGATTTTCAAGTTTCTAAGTTTTCAGTTTCTCAGATTTCCATATTGAGATTTGCAGGTTTCTTCACTTCTAAGTTTTTGGGTTTTCGGTCATTCAAATTTTCTAGCCATTACGATTTTCAGGCTGTGATCCCAGACTTTCAGGTTTTCAGATTCTCAGACTATAAATTTTAAAGCTTTTCAGGATCTCAGGTTTTTAAAGTCTAAAAATATCATACTCTCAAGACCTTTGATCATTAGGCTTTCATGTTTTCAGATTTCTAAGTTGTCAGGTCTCAAGTTCTTAATTTTCCAGTGCTTCTTTCGCTTTATACTGTTCCAATACTCCATTTCAGATTTTAAATTTTAGGTTTTCATCTTTTTTTCTTGGTTAATAGTCTTGATATTTTTATTTTTCCAGTTTCTCCAATTTTTAGATTAGTTCTTACGTTGTTATAGCTCTTATGTTCTCGTATTCTTAGTTGTCATATTTTTATATTGTTTCCAAGATTTTCAAGTTTCTAAGTTTTCAGTTTCTCAGATTTCCATATTGAGATTTGCAGGTTTCCTCACTTCTAAGTTTTTGGGTCCTCGGTCATTCAAATTTTCTAGCCATTACGATTTTCAGGCTGTGATCCCAGACTTTCAGGTTTTCAGATTCTCAGACTATAAATTTTAAAGCTTTTCAGGATCTCAGGTTTTTAAAGTCTAAAAATATCGTACTCTCAGGACCTTTGATCATTAGGCTTTCATGTTTTCAGATTTCTAAGTTGTCAGGTCTCAAGTTCTTAATTTTCCAGTGCTTCCTTCGCTTTATACTGTTCCAATACTCCATTTCAGCTTTTCAGTTTTTAAATTTTTCCGGTTTTTAGGATTTCATGTTCATGTTCAAGTTCTTTGATTTTCTGGTTCATAAGTTGACTGGCTTTCAGATTTTTGAGGTTTTCGATTTCTCATATTTTTAAGTTTATGGGTTTTCAGGTTTTCCAGAGGCTCCGACATTTTCAGGTTTCAGGTTTTCATGTTGTCTGGCTTTCAGTTACTCAATTCTTTAGATTTCAGAACCTTAAACTCAGATTTTTCTGGTGTTTGTATTCACGCTGGCGCTGGTACGACTTTTGGGCTATAGTGATTCTCAAGATATCAAAATTTTAAAATTGTTGGGTCTTTCCTTTTTTTCAGACTTTTTAGTTTTAAGGTTTTCTTGGCTTTAATTTCTTAGGTTCTTAGGATTTTAGATTACTAGTTTCTTATTTTGAAATGTTTAGAGTACATATTGAATTTTGAAATTCTAAGGATTTCGAGTTATCAGGTTCCTATTAATTTGCATTTTCTTAGATGTTCAGGTTGAGATATTTTCAGTATTGTCTGGGTTTTAAAAACATAACTTATTTTCAGGTATTTTTCTAGATGATTCTCAGGTTTTCTGGTTTTTTGGGTTTTCAGGTTTTCTAGCTTGGAGGCTATCGGAGATATAGGTTTCCAATTTATTATGATTTTTGTTTTTTAAAGTTGGCTCCTGAAAACGAGAAAAATTGCAAAAAAAAAGAAAATAAAACTGAGAAATGTGAAAAAGAGAAAATTGTTTAGTTGAGATTGTATTGCTTCCATAATTACAGCGTTAATCTCGAAATGTATTGGTGCATTTTGTTTTGTCCTGCGAAAGTAAAAAACCTGTACACAAAAATTTATTCCAACTTTTAAGTTTTGAAATAAAATTGTGTTTCCAAGAACTTAATACGTCGCTGTGATAATCTTTCAGTTCTGATCCGACATCTTACATTTTCTCCTAATCGCCCAAAAACCATTTTAGCTCAAGTTACATTCACAATCCGAACAATCACAATAAATAAGAAAAGACCCCAAATAACCGTTAACACAACGAAATAGCAGAAATGCCTGCTCATTAACATCGTTTCTCCAAAACGCCACCGATCCCGCTGCACTTTGCATATTTCGGTGATTAAGAATTGTGTAAGTTCGGCGTTTTTTGCCTAATTTGAATAGGAATGAAATGATAGACAGATGCGTGTTTAGACAAACGACGTCGTTACATCCATCAGTTTGCTTTAATAAAGTTTAGCAGGTGTCTTTCCGTGGGACAGTTGGACGGAGTCGATTTCGAAAAGCTCGCAGGATCTCTTCCTGCTGCACCGATAGCTCGATTAACGGCCGAATGCAGATGTCATAAATCCATTAAAAAGTTCACGCTCAAACAAATTCCGTCGTATATGAAACATGACGACGTACCCGTGGAGGATTTTATAACCCTTTGTGCAATGGTGGAAACGAAACAATCGGCCTTTATTGGGACATGTGGGCAGCGTGGACGGGACAATGAGGAGTCAGGTGGGTCGGGCCGCTCCCGACGGGACGTCGGCAGGACAATGGGGCAGAAAGTGACTGGTGGGACTGTAATTAGGGAAGGCAGCGGATTTTTTCTGGATGTCTTCTTGATAGCTTCTTCTGTCTTATTTGATTCCGAACATCTCAGCAGTTGATGAAAAAATTATGTTTTTCATTTATCGTCAGCAGGTACTTGTCCAGCTAAGTTGGCTTCTGGACCAATACGAGTTGAGATCCTAGTGCAACGTTGTGTGGTTCATGATGCTCGTTTTATGTAGAAACTGGTACACGGACGTCTCGACTGCTCCAACCTGTTGGGGAAAGTACAGTTTCATGTTCCCAGGATAAATTCAAGAGATGCATGTACGTTTCATCTCCCTAAACCTAGGACAAATGGATTGAAAAATTCACCATTATATAGAAAGTGCAAGCAATCTTTATAGCTTTTCCCTGTTATTGGGTGTATCGTGTTGGTTTATTACTATAATTATAATAAGTACACAGTATAGCTACCTGAATCCAGCGCATATTAATTTATAATACAAAAAATTAGTACCTCTATAATTGCCTAGGTAGGTACGCACCGTTGAAACCTGCAGTGTCCACTCTTACTGTAAACTCGCATTTTTATTTTCCGATTATTCCATTGAGGTAGCTCCGCAAATCGTGCTCGTGTGGGTTTTAAACGCAGCACTCAACAGCAATATTGTGACTCATTCATTTTTACTGCGGCTGTAAATTAATACTCTAATGCAGAAATTCGATTAACATCGAAGATATTGCTGTAATTACTCCAAACGTTACCATGTATCTAAATGAGAAATAAAGTGGATGCACCTCCTACAGTTTCACTAAATCATCGCTAGATGCTATCTATTCGGTGCATTCATCTGGTAAATGCCGTGCTATATCCTGAAAGGCATGAGATATATTACAGTATTTTTTATATCATTGTAAACAGTGTAATTTTTCACAGCTAGTTCTTACATCAATTTATTAATTATTTGCAGAGTCTTCCTGGACACATTGGAGGCCATTAGTATTGGCAGAGTTTGATTAAGGTAAACCAGAGTAAAACAATTACAGATGGAGGACCAATTTATTGTCCGTTCAGTCTAACGATACAATCGAGAAAGTTACATAGACTAGCTTAAAAATAAATCCATAAAACCCAGCAAGGGTGAACAGACCGAAATTCGACACACACAATATAATATAAGATTTATGTTTTTCAATAACTAGGAGCTGACTCCTTCACTAGTCAAAGCTATAAACACTAATCGTAACATTAATAAGCAGGTTTTGTATATTGATTCATTTTTGTAATAATTATAATCTTTATATAATTCAACACTCAAAAATGGAGCGGTAAAATATAAACTTAAGGTCCTTACAATTTAAATTAAAGTTATATGGATAATTAAATTATAATAAGTTTTTCTTATTTTAATCCTAATCGCATTGGCAGGAACTTGACTGGCGGTAACATTTTGGTGAAAACGTCAGCCAGTTGTTGATCTGTTGAAATATAAGTTAATATTATTTCTTGTTTTTCAATCTGCTCGCGTGTAAAATGATATTTAATATCTATATGCTTGGTTTTTTTGTGATTTGTTGGATTTGTGTCAATGCAGATGCAACTTTGATTATCTTCATATAATCGAATAGGAACAGTGATTTTAAAATTAATACAGTTTAAAAGTAATTTTAACCAAATAGCTTCTGTGGCATATATTCGGCTTCTGTAGAAGAAACCGCTACGGAATTTTGTCTTTTTGTGTTCCATGAAATAGTACAATTTTCAAAGATTTGAAATAAATAACCACTTGTACTTTTACGAGATATTTCGTCACTGCCCCAATCTGCATCCACATATCCAATTATTACATCAGTATAATAATTCTGTCTTACGTAGTGAGAGAACCTTTAATATATCTAAGTAGTCTTTTCAGGCATTTAAAAAGTTCTATATTATTTTTACTTTGGTATCTGCTCAAAATATTAATTGCAGTACTTATGTCAGGACGTGTGCATAACATTGCATACATCAAGCATCCGATAAGTTTTTACATGGAGAATCATAGTATTCTTCCGAGTTCAGGGGGTCTACCATTGAAACCGGTGAGTGAGTGACATGGTATAATTGGTTGTCTACATTACCGTACTTCGTAGATTATTGTAAATAAACTTATTACGGAACTTATAACTTAGTCTAAAGGGCCTAAACCGTAGATGGTCTAAATTTGTACGTCTTTCAAGTAACAACGAAGTCTCCCATACTCTTTACAAGATTATCAAGCCGTAATAACACTCACAAAAGTGATGTCCTTTTATTGACATTTCTCATCGTAAATAAACGCAAATTTCGCTTAAAAATCGATGACTCGTGAAACTTGACATTTCACGTGAGTTGAAAAATTAAATTCAAATAAAGTCTTGAGAGTGTTTTAAATAAACTAAACCTCTAATATTGAGTTAAAAAAAAAGGAATAAATAATTAATTTAGGGGTTATTGCCCGCCTTGATTAAGAAAGAGTGAGGTTATGTCTATTTATTGTTTATGTAGTAGTGTGCATTGGATTAATTGCATTTTAACTGAGTCTAACCGTATTTTAACATTAGTTTGCTGTATACAGGGTGATTTTTTGAAAACGATCCACCCTAAATATCTAGAAAAAAAAACGTTATGAGCAAAATGCCGAAACCGGTCAATTTTGGTTGTGAGGGGGACACTGACTTAGTGTAGTTTTAGCCCTGTAGGTGCACCCCCTTGGCCGGGGCAGCAGCCCCCTCAAAAATCTTAAATGGAACAGGGTTTATTTTTTGAAACGTCCATTTAAGCTCTTTTTGACTATGTAGTAGTTTTTTATTTCTACGATTAGTTTTTGAGAAAACCGCTTGTTTTGTAGCACAGCCCACGTTCATGTTTTTCCTGAACAACATTGTTGTTAAGCACCTATTGTTAATAGAAACAACGCTTGGGAATGTCAACTATCAAAGACATATTGAGATGTTTTGATGAAACTAATGTTTGAACCACTGTTTAGATTTTAACGTCAAGTAATCAGTTAAATTTCAATTAATAAGTAAAGAAACACACCAACAATGATAAAAAAAATCTTCAAAAATAAAAACCCTATCTTTTAAAACAGTTGAATTTTACAAGAGATGCTCGAAATGGGCAACGTTTTATCCCAGGCAATAGTAGATCCGGGTTTCAAATTCAAATTCTAACTTTTTGAAATGTTTCTCGCGGAATTCGCCTCCATTCATCAAGAATTCGATATCTGACATCAAATGGCCCCAGAGAAAAAAATCTAAACTTGTCAAGTCTGGTGATCTTGCATTGCATCACGTCTGCCAATCCAATGGGTCGGCAATCGCTTGTTAAGCCAATTGCGAACGATTAAGGCAAAATGTGGTGGAGCTCCATCTTGTTGAAATTTCGTTTATGAATATGTTTAGCACATTTGTTTTGGGAGCCGTAAATAAAAATAATTTCAACTTTTTCAGCAACTAAGTTGACCATTTTTTCATCCGAACGTATGCAGATTTACTTTAAAACTGAATAATTGTCAATGTCAATGAATAAGAAACGACGTTTTCTTAAAAACTAATCGTAGAAATAAAAAACTACTACATAGTCAAAAAGAGGTTAAATGGACCCTTCAAAAAATAAACTTTTTAACCCCCTGTTTAAGATTTAAGATTTTTGAGGGGCTGCTGCCCCGGCCAAGGGGGTGCACCTGCAAGTCCAAAACTATACTAATTAAGTGTCCCCCTCAGAAACAAAATTGACCGGTTTCGGCATTTTGCTCATAACGTTTTTGTTTTCTAGATATTTAGGGTGGATCGTTTTCAAAAAATCACCCTGTAGTTTGTGCCCTTAAACAGCTAAAGGCACCACCTCACTCACTCATCGATGTCAGTGGTAGACCCCCAGGGGGTGTTATTACTGGAGGAGTGTCAGACCAATTAAATAGTGTAATTGGACCACAGAAATAATCGAAAGTGTGGAGAAAGGTTGTTTTACAATAAGTTAGGCTTAATATCAACATTTTATTTCTTATAGCTATATACACAATCATAATGAATAAGTAAAGAATGAAAAACTAAGTGGCGGAAAAGACCTACAATGTTGGGTACTCCATACTCATTGCTAATATCTTAAACAAACAATCATTTAAGTACTTAGTAGAGAGTGTATGTTTACTTACTGTTGTCTAACTTTTCTTAGGTGTTCTATATTATACAGGAACTTAACAAAGTCATCCTCCATTTTGTTTTTAGCTGTTTAAGGGCACAAACTATATAACGACCTAATGTTAAAATACAATTAATCCAATGCACACTACTACATAAACAATAAACAGACATAACCTCACTCTTTCAAGCCGGGGAATAAACACTAAATTAAATATTTATTCTTTTTTTAGCTCAATATAAGAGGTTTAGGGTTTTACAACACTCTCAACACTTTATTTGAGTATATACATATTGAATTTTTCAACTCACGCTAAATGTCAAATGTCACTAGAAACGTCAAATAAGTCACACACAAGTTGGCATCCGATATAAGTCATCGATTTTTAAGCGAAATTTGCTTTTGTGTTTGTTTACGATGAGAAATGTAAATAAAGTCACTTTTGTGAGTGTTATTACGGTTTAATAACGGTGAAATGAGTGTGTGAGACTTCGTTGTTACTTGAAAGACGTTCAAATTTAGAACGGTTTAGGCCTGGTTTTAGGCCCTTTAGACTAAGTTATAAGTTTATTTACAATAATGTTTGAAGTACGGTAATGTAGACAACCAACAATACCATCACACTCACTCGATCGTTTCAATGGTAGACCCCCAGTTCTGCATAATTCAATTTAATTGGTAAAGGAGTTTCTGAACTTTTACAGTTAAACATATTGAATTTTTTAAGTACTGATTTTAAGTAGGCAGACTGGTCGAGTGTTATTGTATTTTCTGTTCGCTTAATCTGAATGCCTAAAAATAATTTGATTTCATGTAAATCAACCATGTCAAACTGTTGTCTGAGATATGCTTTAAAATTTGTCATGGTTCTCATGTTACCAGTAGTTATTACCAAATCGTCTACGTATAAAACAACGTAGATATTTTCATTTACATTCCCTCTGTCGAGAAAATATAAACAACGATCAACTTCAGAATTTTTAAAATCCCGTTGCTTCAATATTTGATCTAATTTTTCAAACCAACATCTAGCTGATTGTTTAAGACCATAAATTGCTTTATTTAATTTGCATACGTGATCGCTTTTCGTTTTTACACCTTGAGGAATTTTCATGAATATTTCCTCTTTTAGAACCCCATTAAGAAATGCTGTTTTTACATCCATATGATGCACTGACCAATTAAATTGGTTAGCAAGAGCCAAGATGAGTCTGAATGTTGAAATTCTTGCGACTGGTGCAAAAGTTTCTGTATAGTCGGTTAAATATTTTTTACTAAACCCTTTTGCAACAAGTCGTGCTTTGTATTTTAACGGATTACCGTGCTCATCATTTTTTATTGCAAAAACCCATCTACAGTCAACTATATTTTTGTTCTAGGGTTGCGGAACAAGTGTCCAGGTTTTATTAGTTTGAAGCGACTTTAATTCGTCCTTTATAGCTTCCTCCCACTTAATACGATCGTGCCTATTTTGTATTTCATCATAACATTTTGGAATTGTTATTTTAACCGAGCTTGTGTACAGTAAACTTAGGACGTTTAGCTAATCGTTCGCTTTTTCTAATTTCTGGTTGCTTGTTTTCCGCATTTTTAGGTGTTTTATGTGGAGATTTCGATAACAATTCGTTCACACCATTGATGTTAGAGGTTTTTATATTAACTACTTTATCTGCTTTGGTTAAGTCAGATTTATTTGTAGTTTCTGACCTTTCCACTTTATCTGCTTTGTTGTCAGATTTGTTGGTAAGTATCGGGGGTACTACCTTGTCAGCTGATTCTGTTTCAGTTTTGGCAGTTTTAATGGGAGCATTAACCCGAGGGGGTAACCACTGATGAAAAGGGTGTACCACGGATTACAAATTTCACTTGATTACATAGTGAATACTTGTGATTTCATATGATTTCATGTGATTACATGTGACTACCATATGACTACATGTGATTACATATGACTACATGAGTGATTACATGATTTCACGGAGGATTTCATAGGATTTCATGCAATTTCAAGTATCTACATTCGGGTTACTAAATGATTACAAAAGATTTCACAATGATTACACGGGATTACCTTGACTATATGATGATTACATTAAAAAAATAATATGATCAAACATGTCTTCTATAGGAAATTAGTCTCCTTATCCCAAATTAATATTTTTAATTGAAAAAGCAATAAAGATATACTTGTGTCGCCCAACAGATAGAGTAATAAAGCCGCCCGGTGTTAATAGCTATTAACATACCAAGAAATGTTATGACGTTTATTACAGCCGCAGATGTCATTGAAATCCGAGCTCGTAGAGCGACATCTAAGGCTGTTATGGATCATAACATTCGTGGTTTGTGGAATAGTTTATCGATTTCAGGTGACCATCTTCTCATTTATGTAAATTTACTGAAATTTTTTCAATTTTTTCCGTAAGATTAAGATGGGCAAAAAATTTTTTTGTAGTACAAATTCAGCGGTTTCTGGTAGTTCTAGTTCAGTTGTTTCTGGTACTTCTAGTTCGGCGGTTTCAGCACTTTCAGCTGAAATTATTTACAATGACCATACAAGAGAAATAGTGCAACAAAATACATCTTCACACAGTCTTCATCAGTTTCGAATTTGAATTTGCCAGGAATGGGGTCGTCACACAATTTTCAAAAACAGCTTTTCTAGAAACTAGACGGAAAAATATTGTACCCCTATTTTTTTGTTTATTATTCTTTACTAGGTAAAAGAAAATTCGAAACATCTATCTTATTTGAAACGCGCGCCTTTCTGTGACGTCAACACGGGAAAAAATTCACCAAATAAAATTCAAAGTTACTAGATGGGCGGACAAATGAGAAGGCTCCCCCGAAATGACGTCACAAAAGGCGGTAAACGTACAGCGTTTGAAAATGCAAACCCAAATTGCCATTTTTGATACGCTGTTATCTCACAAAACAGCTTTATTTAACAACAGAACACGTTTTAGGGCTTCATGTTATATAGTCTACGAGATGCTATAGACGAAGTCGTCAATTCAATTGAGAGGGACGATCCCGTTACAATTTCTTTTTTGAAAGATTGCACCATAAATGTTTATTGTGATGGGGACAAAAAGCAGTTGTATCTTTTTCTCGTTATTTTCATTGTTATTTTTAAATTATAAGGTATAGTTGCGTGTAATCTTATGCTATTTTAATAAATAACGTTACATACATTAATTTATTAGTTTTCACATTAATTCGTTTTCACTTTCTTGACAAATGTTGACAATTGACATTTTGGTAAGGTAATATTACCTTACCAATTTTACATACAGGATACATTTATGGCTTACCTACCGGCCAACTTTTATTAGTGTAAACATCTGTTTAATATCCTGAAACCGATAAAAATAGTAATGTACCATTATTGGTGGAGTTTAAATACTCCAGCATTTTGGAAAGCCCGCTGCACCCAACTTAAATTAACAGCTTATCTGAGCAAGTTCTTCGACTTTTTGGTACACGTATTTTTCTCTTTGCTCCCCTTTTTTTGTCATTGTTCTTCGATTATATCTACAAATCAAGCTTTTTGATACTACTCTTTATCAATTTGTTACGAAAACGGCATGTAGGTATAAAGATTGCAGTTATAAAAAGAGTTTAGATGGAATTTCTTCCTTATGAATATGACAGTTGCGTACAACGCTTTACGCAAGTGATGTCCCACCCTTTACTTTTTATTACTCTATCGCTTGGGCGACACAAGTATATGCAGGGTGTTATGGAAGTCCTAGCAGAAAATTTAACCATAAGTAGAACTCGTCAAAATAAAAAAAAAATCTATTTACCATTTTGCTAAAATCCGCAATTTTTTTCAAATTTTTCTGACCCCTTATTTCACCCTCCGCCTATGCCTACATGAACTTGAACGCATCAGAACGTTTTTGTCGAACGAGGTAAACACTAAACTTTTTTGGGACAAAAAATTTGTCGTTGATACTAAATTTTAGTTGTCAGTTGAGTGTCGCGCCGCTATGTATTGTTGTGTGTGGTCGATTCTTGTGCTTCTAGAACTCCAGATTTCGGACGTCCCAGATGTAATCGTGTTTTGGAAATTGAACCTGAAATTTTTTATTCGAAGATGTGCTTCGAAGTGTCGGTGTGTCAACATTTATCGTTTATCGCACGTACAACAACAAGGATTATCCCTGATGGAAGTTAGAGAGTTTATTATTACATGCTAACCTACTTCAATATTATGCATATTATGGTAGGTGAGTACATGTTTTCATTTAAACAGTTATTTCGATTCATTTATCGGGTAAAGTTTTTGTGCACTCCTGCCAATCAATGAACGTGGGTCCATAGGCGGGTTTGGTTTTAGGGGTCAAACTATTCTTAATTAAGGTAAGGTAAGGGAACGTTTGCGAAGAAAAATGATATATTTTTTTTATTTTGACCAGTTTTACTTGTGGTTAAATTTTCTGCTACTACTGTATACACTGGATATAACACAAAGTCAAAAATTCTTATTATGTTAATAAAAATGAATTCAGGGATACCAAATTTAATTATTGAATTAAGTACTTTTTATAAACCTGCTATCACGAGAAATTGGAAAAAATAGGTTACGAAAAAAATATGTTGCAAACTGTAAACTTATGACCCCTATGGCCACCAGAAAGATAGGAAAAACTTAACATTAGGGCTAAAAGAAAAATGCAAACGACACAATTAGTTGAAAGAATGGAATCACAAGCACCGCACGAGACAGGCCGAATTGAAGGCGGGAATATGAGAAATGCCAAGTATAAGTGCATATCGAGGTGCATATTAACACACAGAATCACACCACAGTAAATGACTGCGATTTTATTCGCAGAGGAAGATCTAGTGAAGCGAAAAGTAGTAATAAGAACAAAACACAAATCTAGTTACACGATGCTAATATCATGATTACATGGATAAATACATGATATATGGTGAGTACATAATGATTACATGATGACTACATGATGATTACATGATGAATACACGATGAATACATGATGATTACTTGACGATTACATGATGATTACATAATGAATACAAGATTTCACGATTTCATTAAGTTATATTTATGATTGCAAGAAGATTACATATGATTTCACAAAAATTATATTTGATTACATTATGATTACAAAGTGATTTCAATAGCGCCGTTCCACGATTACATGCAGTGGTTACCCCCTCGCATTAACCTCTTTGGTGTTTAAGGGTGGTCGTGAGTCCTCATAGTTTAGTTCGTCAATTATGATATCCCGAACTTTAATGAATTGTTCGGTTTCAGCGACCCATACCTTATAACCGTTTGCTTCATAACCAACAAGGATACCTTTGAATGTTTTTGCATCAAATTTATTTTCTCGCATTTTATTATGTACGTATGCGGTTGAGCCAAAAATTCTCAGGTGTTTTAAAAATGGTTTCCTGTTGTGCCACAGTTCATACGGAGTTTTGTCCGTTTTTAATGCTTTAGTTGGTGTGCGATTTATTAGATCAACGGATGTTAAAACGGCTTCGCCTCAAAAAGTCGTAGGCAATTTTGCTCCTATGATCATGGCGCGAGCTTTTTCGGTAATTGTACGATTCATTCGTTCCGCAACACCATTTTGCTGTGGCGTATAGCTTACGGTTAGATGGTATGTTATTCCCTTTTCTCCACAATTTTTTTTGAATTCAGTGGAAATATATTCTCCACCATTATCACAATATAGATTTGCAATCTTTAAATTAAAATGGGTTTCACTTTTGGCAACAAAATCTTTACAAGCATTAAAAACATCTGATTTATATGTTATCAGGTAAATCACGGTATAATGGGTAAAGTCGTCTATGAATGATACAAAATAGTATTTATTATCTAATGTTGGTGGTTTAATTTTTCCACAAACATCTGTATGGACTATGAAGAGTGGTCTTTTTATGTGATCCTTTGATTTTATTTTAGCAAACGGTAGGCGCGCCTGTTTTCCGTACACACAGGATTCGCAAATACCTTCCGTTGGAATTAAATGATTAATTGATTCCACATCTTCAACCATTCTACAATTTTTTAGTTTTAGAAATTTTTCTTTGCTTATGTGTCCAAGGCGCTGATGCCATAATTTATAAATTTTTTTATCATTCATTCCAATGTTATAGTTAATCAGGTAATGATGCATTTTTAGTGTTATACCTATTAGATAGACCATGCACTGGCTTACCAGACATGACGACATTTAAACCATTTTTAATTGTTACCCCTTTCGGCTCAAAAATGATGATGAGTCCTTTTTCCTGGAGTCGGCGGACGGATAGAAGATTATGTGGGACCTCGGCTGAATAGAGCACGTTGTCCAGAAGTCCTTGCACTCCTGTGTTGGTGGTGACTTCAATTGTGCCCCTCTTTGTAGCCTCGTTTGAAGTTCCAGCCTTTGCCACGGAAATCTTCAGTGGAGTCTTCAAATTTTCGACAGTGGTGAAGATGTTTGGGTTGTTTACAATGTGCTCAGTAACCCCGGAATTCAAACAGAAAACTATCTCTCTAAAATTGCTGCAGCTATTTTCTTCGCCCATCATAAATACGAAACCATCATTGTTATTGGATGTACTAGTTGTGATCGATTGTAAAGTAGTCAGTCGCTCCTTTTTCAATTTTCTAGCATTTCTTTAAAATAAATACAATCTCGTTTTATGTGGTTTGTTCTTCCACAGTGATCCACAGCGTATATTCGATGTTTTATAGGTAGATTTAGTTTTTCTGAATTTTCCACCAGAAAAGGATTTATTTGATTTTCTGAAGGCCTTTCTTCCTATGAATTTTCTTGGCGCATTTGACGGTTTAAAAGATGATTTTGATGCATTTAAAATTTTCATTCGTGTGGCGCTAGTTTCTTCATTTTTAATTTAACTTGTGTTTTCATGAAGCCAATATTTAAACTGTCTTTATTTAGTGTCTCTAGTGCGGTGATTACTCCATCATATGTGGTTGGTAAAGTTGTTAGGAGATGTGACACTTTATCCATTTCGTCGAGTTTTGCTCCGACACCAAGTAATTCTGCGAGAATTTCGTCGAATTTGTTGTAGTGTTGTGTTAAGGAGGTGTCACCTTCTAATCTTAACGACAACAATTTCTTCTGGCAAGCCAATTGAGTTGCAAGACTTTGCGCATGCAAAATGTTGTGGGCATAATTCTGGTCAGTCGCAAAATTTAGAAAAGAATCACTAAGAAATTCGATAATAGTACTCCGGGCAATCGAATTTTGTCGCAACCACTCAGCACTTGGAGTTTCTGGCACTTCCGCGGTGATTACGTTTAACACATCGAGTTCACTCAAGAGCGCTTTTATGCAAAATTTTCCAAATTCTATATTTTTCACCATTAATGATAGAACGTCCAAGCGTACTTCTAGCAGGACTATCTGTCCTGCCGGAAGGACGCATATCACGAAATGCATTTTTCTATATGTTTCGGTACTTCCAGCAGGACCAAACTGCCACCACTTAAAAGATTAAAAAAAATTGCCTATTTGTTGTGCAAGTTTCAACTTGATAGCTTCAGTATTAAGCAAGATACGAAGGTGTATGTGTCAATTGTTTTAAGTTGCGGTCAAACAGGGGCGTGCGGCTAAAAATGAATTTTAAAGAAGGAGACAGGGTTGCTACAAAAGCTACGAATTTTGATGAAAAGAATAAGGAGAAGTGGAGTATTTCTGTTTTTGGTAAAGACAAATACAAGACAGCCATGTGTTACGGAAAAATAATCAAGTTAAACAAAAATCTTGTTGATCTAGATGAACAAGTTGTTCCAATACCCGTCAATGTATTAACGAGAATAGGTAAGCAGAATTAATACTTAATTTCTGTAGAACTGATGGTACATTTGCACCATAAATAGGTAAAAGAAAACAAGGAAGTGAAAACATTGACACAAGACCACAACCATCTACTTCATCTGAAAATAACAATGGATATTCTTTTAGTTCATCTTCCATCGAGTCTGATGATAGTGACAGTGATCATGAAGATGACAATATTGAAAATATTTTGGATGAGGAAAACAACTCTAGCCAAATAAATGAAGAAATTTTGGTTCATGAGACAATCTGGAGATTTCAAGAAGAAACTAGAATTGACAGCTATTCAGGAGCAAAATTTAAGCCAAATGCAGCTAATATTCATACCTTGACGGAATTAGATATGTGGCTACTCTTTTTTCCAACAGAAAATATAGAACAAATTCTTGAAGCTTGCAATCCCAACGTAGAACCAGGTACCAAACTTATAACCAAAACCGAATTTTTCAAGGTTTAGGACTTTTTTATGCAATGAGCACAAATATTCTAGTCGTCGTGATTATTGGTCTACTAAAGAAGACAATTCTGTTTTTCCTTCTCCTTCATTTGGCAAGAGATTTGGGTTAGGGTACCATCGATTTGAGTTTATATTACAACATTTATCATTTAGTAGAGATGACCCAAATCAAAACGATCAGAAATGGAAACATATCCAAAGCTTTATTGACATGTTGCATACCAAATGGAATGATGTAATTTTACCCGGTTATAAATTGTATGTAGATGAATCTATGTTTGCGTGGTAGGGTCGAGGAGACAAAGAAATAAATGGAATGCCTGCAGTAATTAAAATTAAACGAAAGCCGGAAGGAATTGGCTGTGAATGTAAGACTCTTTCAGATGCACTGTCAAACATTATGCTCAGAATAGAAATAAATGAAGGCAAGACTGCTATGAGCACAAAAAGATGGCAACAAGAACTTGGAGCCGGATCTGCAACCATACTTCGCCTCACGGAACCTTGGCATGGTTCTGGCAGAATTGTTGTAGCTGATTCATGGTTTTCTTCAGTGAAAACTTCCGTGGAACTTCACAAAAGGGGGCTATATCACATTGGTATTGTTAAAACTGCAACAAAGCAATTTCCTATCAGACAATTAAAAGAAAAGTGTCGTGGAGGAATAGTTTTTGCTGAAGCTTCCGTTCAAGATATTGAAGTAATCAGCTGTGCGTGGCGTGATAAAAAAGTGCATACTTTGGGGGAACCTGTGGAACTACCTTGGAAGGAAAACCAAAAAAAAAACTCGATATGATAATGAAGGGAAGAGGTTCTCGTATGAAATTCCAAGAAATAAAATGATCGAAGAATATTTTCAAGGAGCCCCTAGCATTGACGTCCACAATCATATCAGACAATCCGGACTAGCTCTTGACCAGGTATGGAATACACAAAACTGGAAGCATTGAATGTATTCTCCTTTGCTCGGCATTATAGAAACAAACGCTTTTTTGGCTTTCAAATATTTTAAAAGTGACTACAAAAACAGCCATGTTGATTTTACAAAAAATTTAGCCTATCAAATGATCACGAAAAATTGGGATGAAGATAATAATCCATCTGTGAGAGGCCCAGTACCACAAAATCATACTTTACCAGCGACCACTAACGAAAATCAAAGTACTCAGCATAAATTGGTACCACTAAGTAGCCTTTCGAACAAGAAAAGACATCAACGCAAGTGTATAGTATGTTCAAGGGTTCGCAAAATACAAACAAAGGCAAGTTATTTTTGCGAATCATGTGGGCAAAGAGTGGTATTGTGTTCTCCCCAAACAGGACGAGATTGTTTTGCTTATCACATCTTAAAAGGAGTTCCATGTTAGTTTTACAGTGTTTTTTCTTTTCGCTTTTGTTATTAATTTAAAAATTTATGTTAATTTTCATTTATGTTAAATATGTTAATTTAAATAAAATTTAAAAAACATATTTTTTTAATGTATTTATTTTTGTTTAATTTTTTTAAAACTCATTGCGCCCCTTATTAAAAATCGTTTCCCCGTCTATGAAAAATGATTGAGTACTGCCGGAAGAAAGGTGCGTCCTGCCGGCAGGACAGACCAATATTATTTTAAGGTACTTCCAGCAGGACAAATGACTGGACGTTCTATCATTAAAAGGCTTGATGTTACACTTTTGCCTTTTTTTCATATTATCACAAATTGTTTTTATTTTTCACTGAAGCGTCTTGCACTTAATTGTTTATCACACGATGACACACAAACAAATTCGCGACACTCGCGTTTACTCTGGGCCCATAACCTATTGGCAGAGTTTGATTAAGGTAAACCAGAGTAAAACAATTACAGATGGAGGACCAATTTATTGTCCGTTCAGTCTAACGATACAATCGAGAGTATTACATAGACTAGCTTAAAAATAAATCCATAAAACCCAGCAAGAGTGAACAGACCGAAATTCGACACACACAATATAATATAAGATTTATGTTTTTCAATAACTAGGAGCTGACTCCTTCACTAGTCAAACCTATAAACACTAATCGTAACATTAATAAGCAGGTTTTGTTTATTGATTCATTTTTGTAATAATTATAATCTTTATATAATTCAACAATTAGAACTATTACCCAAGTAATCTCTAAATTTTGAAAACATATATAGTAGTGTGACCCCGAAAATTATATTATGATGATACAACTCGTTAAAGACGTGTAGTTTTATTAGTCATGTGCCATCATCTGTCTTGTTTTGAAGACATAAACGCTATTCGATGTCTTCCGGTGGTCGAGCGGTCTCCAAGTATTACTATGAAGCAGTGATTGCACGGCTGATAACTATTAAAATTAATACAAAATACATGTAGGTTATAATTAAAATACCAGAATATATAAGTTACGAATTATATTCCACAATGAATACCTCAAAATTGTACTACAAACTCCGCTAAAAGAGACGGTTATGAACATCAACATATCAATTTTCATAATTAGGTACATGGCATTATTAACAACGGGTTTTTACGACCACAACACGGGAAAAGTTAACATCATCTCTCCACTCTCAACTTCTTCCTATAAGTGTATTTTAATTATATTCTCCACCACGGAACAGTTTTGTTCCCTTTCTGCGTAATTTATGTAAACACTGCCTTCCTTAATGATGCCACATATTCAATATAATAACATAATCACATAATTAAGGTTGCACCATTTCCATATAACTGTACGATTACACAGAGTTGTGCTTAGAATGATTTATGACCTTCGAGCGACATGTTTTATAGCCGGAGCATATTTTTATACGAAAACCCTCGCGATCATATTTTAATCTAGCTTCAGCGTGTGAAACTCTCTGAAAGCGGTACCCAACTTTGGTCCTCAACCTCTAGACGCGCAGCTGTCGAATTACCCGATGGAATCCTGAAACGGGCTCGACGAGCCGCCGAAGGAAAAAAACAACTCGAGTTAAATTACAACCTACAAGGCTATCAAGCCGGTCTATAAGAGTCGATTTAAGCCAACAACTCGTATCTGTTTAGTCTGCCATGGACGTGAGAGGGCTGTCGACCCGTTTTTTAGGTGCAGTGTTTTGGGTCAGTGCAGTGATCGACTAGAAAAAGGTAATTCTTTCGGCTTTGGGGTCGTAGGAGACACTGTTAGTCGCTTGCGATAGCGTTGAAGTTTCCTCGATTCAGACCACCAAAGTCTCACGAAAGCAGCAAGGTATGATACTAAATAAAAAATCAAAAATTTTCTAAAAACGCCCAACTGAAACAATCGCTGGATCGCTTCAAAGCTAGCTTCGTCTTTCTGGTAACAATACCAACAGAACAGGTTTTGATATATTGCTCACAGCTTCAGCTTGCGCGCGTTTATAATTACCGCATTTTTTGCTCATAAGTAAGCAAAGTAAGTAAGTAAAATGCACTGGAAACATTTCAAAAGATAGGTCGCGTAGGCAACCAGAACTTCGTAGCTCGTAAATCACGGCGGTAATGAAGAGGTCAAATTGCCGAGATGGTACTAACAAATTATTCCCAGGTGTTCGCAGCGCTTTCAACAACCAAAGTGTTGTTAGTTCCACTGGAAACTCGGGTTTATCTAAAACCAATTTGCACAGAATGTTAATCAGTTGCAGTTAGCTAATTTATTGACGATTAAGTGGGAATTTTGAAACCGACTCTCGGACGGGTATTTTAAGAATCCGGATATTCGGCCTTTGGGATTAATAAGGCCATAAAACTGATGTTTTATGATGTGAATGGAATCAATTTTGGAGAACGGTCAAGTGCTAAAGAAGCTTAAAGGAGATAGCCAGTGACAGACTTCCATTATTTATATCATTTGGTCGTTATTTATAATTAAGCTTTTTATGCGTCACGTTTGAAATTTGAAACAAAGTCAAAAGTGAATAAATTAATTAAATTAACATTCAGTCTGAAGATCGTAACTTAAAAATTTAACGCTCATTAGCCGCTCGCCAAGTTTTACAGCAGCAATGTAAATGGTTAAATTTAATCACGGGACAAATCATGAGACTACATTTTTATTTTTTGTTTCTTCTAAATTTAATTTTCTTCGAATGCCTAAGTTGAAATAACGTTCAGACTGTTTTAGTCCATCTAATTTATCAACCGATTTTTTTCAATTCTCCTGTTGTGTAATGTGAATATGCGGGCCGAATATGGTGGTTGCCCCATTTTCAACCCTTTTTCATTTATTCAGGATTTTCAGGTTTATAGATGTTTTTAAGTCCTCAAATGGCCGGATTTTCCAACCATCGGGAACTCCGACCAATTTCGACCACCGGACCCATCGGGAATCCCTAGTCTCTTGGTGTATCTTCTCTATTTTCTCATCACCCCCCCCCCCTCCTTCTTCTTATTGGAAAACCCCTAGTCTCTTAGTTTCTCCGTTCTCTCTTCGTATCTCCTTCACTTCTTCCTTTATTTCTTCCAACTTATTTTCGATCCTCTCCATATCACTGCCCAATTTTGTTTGCTTCTGGCTATCTTGCTGTTGCTTTACTTATTTTAAACATCTTCTTTTCTTCCCCTTGGGATAATTGAATTTTAGAATTTAAAAATTTTACATTCTTCTTGGAATCTTGACCTTGAAAGCTCTTGCAATTTTAGAGGTTCGGGATCTTAAAATTTTGGATTTGAGAATGTCAGAATCTATTAAGAATACATATTTGAATTTGAGTTTTGAAATATAACATGTTGGATCTTCCAATATGGAGTCTTAAAATTTTGGAATCTCGTACTTCCTAAATTTTCAAATCAAATTTTTCGTCTTATTTGCTTCACTTTTTTTTCATTCCATCTTTCTGGAGCTTTTCGATCCCCGTTTAATTTTTAATCTCTTTTTGTTCTTTCTTAGTTTTTTCGATAGTTTTCTATTTTGACTTACAGTTAGTTTACAGTTCTCTATATATACTGTAACGTCGCTAATGGCCTCTGTTAGGACAATGACGACAACAAAACGTATATTGAGCGAAACATGTGTTATGAGTGCGATGGCGGCTGCTCGCCCACGTCGTTAATACAAGTGTCAAGTTTATACAAGAGATTCAAATTGTTTTCACCGCCACCCCCAAATATATTTTCAGTTGAACATCCTCTACTTTGGTAATTCGCAATTCACTTTTTGAATATTCATTCTACACACAAATGTTGCCTCTCGTTATTCTTTGATTAGTAATATCTACTATGTCACTCTAACTCATTTACTTTTTTTCCTACCAGGTTTCATCCCGAAGTTCAAAAATCAGAAAATTGCAATTTTGTAATCTTGCAACCTCAAAATCTTCAAATTTTTTCAAACAGGAAATCTGAGAATAACTGGATTGTTATCTATTTTCGACTCTTGCACAAACTTAGAATTAGCAACTTCACAAATAATGCTCTCGACATCTTATTAATGTTAAAAATTATATTCTTTCATTTCTCTAATTCTTCTCTTCTCTGAATCATATTTACGTTTTATTGTCAACCAGTATCAATTTAAAGTTATCCTGAAAATCAAAATTACAGAAAATCTGAAAACTTGAAGATCTGGGAACCTGAGAACTTGAAAGCCTGAGCATTAGAAATCTTAGGCTTGAGAACCTGAAAACCTGTGAACCTGAATACTTAAGAATTTGAGATTTTGAGGAAAGCAGAACATGGAACTTGGGCATCTAAGACAAGGCATGAGAACCTGAAAACCTGAATCTGGGACTTTGGGAACTTGAAAGCATGAGCATTAGAGGATTTGAAAATATTAGAACCTAGAAATCTACAAGACTGGGACGGTGAAAACCAGATTGAATTTCACAACCTGAAAACCTGGAACCCTGATAAAATCAGGACCTGAAAACCTCAAACGGAGAACTGGAAAACATGAAAATCTCAGGCTTGAAAACCTGACAACCTGAAAACGTGTGAACCTGAAGACTTAAGAATTTCAGATTCTGAGGAAAGCAGAACCTGGAACTTGGACATCTAACGCAAGGCATGAGAACCTGCAAACCTGAATCTGGGATTTTGGGAACCTAAAAAACTGAGCATTAGAGGATTTGAAAATATTAGAACTTGGAAATCTACAAGACTGAGACAGTGAAAACCAGATTGAATTTCACAACCTGAAAACCTGGAACCCTGATAAAATCAGGACCTGAAAACCTCAAACGGAGAACTTGAAAACATGAAAATCTCAGGCTTGAAAACCTGGCAACCTGAAAACGTGTGAACCTGAAGACTTAAGAATTTGAGATTCTGAGGAAAGCAGAACTTGGAACTTGGACATCTAACGCAAGGCATGAGAACCTGCAAACCTGAATCTGGGATTTTGGGAACCTAAAAAACTGAGCATTAGAGGATTTGAAAATATTAGAACTTGGAAATCTACAAAACTGAGACAGTGAATACCAGAATGAATTTCACAACCTGAAAACCTGGAACCCTGATAAAATCTGAAAACCTCAAACGAAGAACTTGAAAACATGAAAATCTCAGGCTTGAGAACCTGACAACCTGAAAACGTGTGAACCTGAAGACTTAAGAATTTGAGATTCTGAGGAAAGCAGAACCTGGAACTTGGGCATCTAAGACAAGGCATGAGAGCCTGAAAACCTAAAAACCTAAATCTGAGATTTTGGGAAATTGAAAGACTGAGCATTAGAAGATTTGAAAATATTAGAACTTGGAAATCTACAAGACTGACACAGTGAATACCAGAATTAATTTTACAACCTGAAAACCTGGAACAATGATAAAATCAGGACCTGAAAACCTCAAACAAATAACTTGAAAACATGAAAATCTCAGGCTTGAGAACCTGAAAACCTGTGAACCTGAAGGCTTAAGAATTTGAGATTCTGAGGAAAGCAGAACATAGATCTTGGGCATCTAGAACAAAGCATGAGAACCTGAAAACCTGAATCTGGAATTTTGGGAACTTGAAAGCCTGAGCATTAGAAGATTTGAAAATATTAGAACTTAGAAATCTACAAGACTGAGACAGTGAATACCAGAATGAATTTTACAACCTAAAAACCTGGAACAATGATAAAATCAGGACCTGAAAACCTCAAACGAATAACATGAAAACATGAAAATCTCAGGCTTGAGAACCTGACAACCTGAAAACCTGTGAACCTGAAGACTTAAGAATTTAAGATTCTGAGGAAAGCAGAACCTAGAACTTGGGCATCTAAGACAAGGCATGAGAGCCTGAAAACCTAAAAACCTAAATCTGAGATTTTGGGAAATTGAAAGACTGAGCATTAGAAGATTTGAAAATATTAGAACTTGGAAATCTACAAGACTGAGACAGTGAATACCAGAATTAATTTTACAACCTGAAAACCTGGAACAATGATAAAATCAGGACCTGAAAACCTCAAACAAATAACTTGAAAACATGAAAATCTCTGGCTTGAGAACCTGAAAACCTGTGAACCTGAAGGCTTAAGAATTTGAGATTCTGAGGAAAGCAGAACATAGATCTTGGGCATCTAGAACAAAGCATGAGAACCTGAAAACCTGAATCTGGGATTTTGGGAACTTGAAAGCCTGAGCATTAGAAGATTTGAAAATATTAGAACTTAGAAATCTACAAGACTGAGACAGTGAATACCAGAATGAATTTCACAACCTGAAAACATGGAATCCTGATAAAATCAGGACCTGAAAACCTCAAACGAAGAACTTGAAAACATGAAAATCTCAGGCTTGAGAACCTGACAACCTGAAAACCTGTGAACCTGAAGACTTTAGAATTTTAGATTTTGAGGAAAGCAGAACCTGGAACTTGGGCATCTAAAGCAAGGCATGAAAACCTGAAAACCTGAATCTCGGATTTTGGGAACTTGAAAGCCTGAACATTAGAGGATTTGAAAATATTAGAACTTAGAAATCTACAACACTGAGACAGTGAATAACAGACTGAAGTTCACAACCTGAAAACCTGGAACCCTGATAAAATCAGGACCTGAAAACCTCAAACGAAGAACTTGAAAACATGAAAATCTCAGGCTTGAGAACCTGAAAACCTGTGAACCTAAAGACTTTAGAATTTTAGATTTTGAGGAAAGCAGAACCTGGAACTTGGGCATCTAAAGCAAGGCATGAAAACCTGAAAACCTGAATTTCGGATTTTGGGAACTTGAAAGCCTGAGCATTAGAGGATTTGAAAATATTATAACTTAGAAATCTACAAGACTGAGACAGTGAATACCAGAATGAATTTCACAACCTGAAAACATGGAATCCTGATAAAATCAGGACCTGAAAACCTCAAACGAAGACCTTGAAAACATGAAAATCTCAGGCTTGAGAACCTGACAACCTGAAAACCTGTGAACCTGAAGACTTAAGAATTTGAGATTTTGAGGAAAGCAGAACCTGGAACTTGGGCATCTAAAGCAAGGCATGAGAACCTGAAAACCTGAATCTGGGATTTTGGGAACTTGGAAGCCTGAGCATTAGAGGATTTGAAAATATTAGAACTTAGAAATCCACAAGACTGAGACAGTGAATACCAGAATGAATTTCACAACTTGAAAACATGGAACCCTGATAAAATCGGGATCTGAAAACCTCAAACGAAGAACTTGAAAACATGAAAATCTCAGGCTTGAGAACCTGAAAACCTGTGAGCCTAAAGACTTTAGAATTTTAGATTTTGAGGAAAGCAGAACCTGGAACTTGGGCATCTAAAGCAAGGCATGAAAACCTGAAAACCTGAATCTCGGATTTTGGGAACTTGAAAGCCTGAGCATTAGAGGATTTGAAAATATTATAACTTAGAAATCTACAAGACTGAGACAGTGAATACCAGAATGAATTTCACAACCTGAAAACATGGAATCCTGATAAAATCAGGACCTGAAAACCTCAAACGAAGACCTTGAAAACATGAAAATCTCAGGCTTGAGAACCTGACAACCTGAAAACCTGTGAACCTGAAGACTTAAGAATTTGAGATTTTGAGGAAAGCAGAACCTGGAACTTGGGCATCTAAAGCAAGGCATGAAAACCTGAAAACCTGGATCTGGGATTTTGGGAACTTGGAAGCCTGAGCATTAGAGGATTTGAAAATATTAGAACTTAGAAATCCACAAGACTGAGACAGTGAATACCAGAATGAATTTCACAACTTGAAAACATGGAACCCTGATAAAATCGGGATCTGAAAACCTCAAACGAAGAACTTGAAAACATGAAAATCTCAGGCTTGAGAACCTGAAAACCTGTGAGCCTAAAGACTTTAGAATTTTAGATTTTGAGGAAAGCAGAACCTGGAACTTGGGCATCTAAAGCAAGGCATGAAAACCTGAAAACCTGAATCTCGGATTTTGGGAACTTGAAAGCCTGAGCATTAGAGGATTTGAAAATATTATAACTTAGAAATCTACAAGACTGAGACATTGAATACCAGAATGAATTTCACAACCTGAAAACATGGAATCCTGATAAAATCAGGACCTGAAAACCTCAAACGAAGACCTTGAAAACATGAAAATCTCAGGCTTGAGAACCTGACAACCTGAAAACCTGTGAACCTGAAGACTTAAGAATTTGAGATTTTGAGGAAAGCAGAACCTGGAACTTGGGCATCTAAAGCAAGGCATGAAAACCTGAAAACCTGGATCTGGGATTTTGGGAACTTGGAAGCCTGAGCATTAGAGGATTTGAAAATATTAGAACTTAGAAATCCACAAGACTGAGACAGTGAATACCAGAATGAATTTCACAACTTGAAAACATGGAACCCTGATAAAATCGGGATCTGAAAACCTCAAACGAAGAACTTGAAAACATGAAAATCTCAGGCTTGAGAACCTGAAAACCTGTGAACCTAAAGACTTTAGAATTTTAGATTTTGAGGAAAGCAGAACCTGGAACTTGGGCATCTAAAGCAAGGCATGAAAACCTGAAAACCTGAATCTCGGATTTTGGGAACTTGAAAGCCTGAGCATTAGAGGATTTAAAAATATTATAACTTAGAAATCTACAAGACTGAGACAGTGAATACCAGAATGAATTTCACAACCTGAAAACATGGAATCCTGATAAAATCAGGACCTGAAAACCCCAAACGAAGACCTTGAAAACATGAAAATCTCAGGCTTGAGAACCTGACAACCTGAAAACCTGTGAACCTGAAGACTTAAGAATTTGAGATTTTGAGGAAAGCAGAATCTGGAACTTGGGCATCTAAAGCAAGGCATAAAAACCTGAAAACCTGAATCTCGGATTTTGGGAACTTGAGCATTAGAAGATTTGAAAATATTAGAACTTAGAAATCCACAAGACTGAAACAGTGAATACCAGAATTAATTTCACAACTTGAAAACCTGAAACCCTGATAAAATCAGGACCTGAAAACCTCAAACGAAGAACTTGAAAACATGAAAATCTCAGACATGAGAACCTGACAACCTGAAAACCTGTGAACCTGAAGACTTAAGAATTTGAAATTTTGAGGAAATGAGAACCTGGATCTTGGGCATCTAAAGCAAAGCATGAGAACCTGAAAACCTAAATCTCGGATTTTGGTAACTTGGAAGCCGGAGCATTAGAGGATTTAAAAATATTAGAACTTAGAAATCTACAAGACTGAGACAGTGAATACCACAATGAATTTTACAACCTGAAAACCGGGAACCCTGATAGAATCAGGACCTGAAAACCTCAAACGAAGGACTTGAAAACATGAAAATCTCAGGCTTGAGAACCTGACAACTTGAAAACCTGAATCTGGGATTTTGGGAACTTGAAAGCCTCAGCATTACAGGATTTGAAAATATTAGAACTTGGAAATCTACAAGACTGAGACTGTGAATACCAGAATGAATTTCACAACCTGAAAACCGGGAACCCTGATAAAATCAGGACCTAAAAACCTCAAACGCAGAACTCGAAAATATGAAAATCTCAGGCTTGAGAACCTGACAACCTGAAAACCTGTGAACCTGAAGACTTAAGAATTTGAGATGCTGAGAACCTGGAACTTGGACATCTAAGGCAAGGCATGAGAACCTGAAAACTTAAAAACCTAGAAACCACTGACACCAGAAAATAGGAATGTTTTCTGTTTAATAAATGCACCACTTCCGCCAATACTAAACCTGGTAGTACGAAGGAAGTACCTAAATGTAACCACTTGGTTTTTTAACTTTTCGAATCAAATTTTATTATGAGATTCGTTGGTATTTCGGTCAAAGCATCTGTGTTCGAGGTAAACAACACACTCCAATATTTATTTTATAATCATACATGTTTATGCACAAATAATTAATATTTTCCTTTTGCAACTTTGTATTTATTTTACAACTTTATTTTGTTTACTTCCCGCGAGGTTGGTGAGAGCCAGATCGTTAGGATACTACCGGCACTAATGTAGCAGTAATTTATCTGTTGCAGCACCTTGCTGAAGGTTAAACTAATTCTTGAATACGTGTTTAATTTTCAATAGCAAGGACACACTTGTAATTGCGGGAACTGGCAAAAATTATTACTTTTGCTGTTTCTGTCTACAAGCTGCCATTTGTGGTACTTTTGTGTACCAATAATTGACAAGCATGTGGTTCTTGCTCCTTGCAATCTGTAAAGATAAGAGTACCCCGACATTGCGGCCTGATAAATGCCTAGAATGAGTAGAATGTCTTTAGAGTTGAGTCAAACACGGGAGAGAATGTCTCGCAATTAGCGTTATCTTGACCGACGTGGTAGTACCGATTGGCAGTGCAGCCACGTACCCATTGGGTACCCGGTTATTAATGTAAATAATAATGTAAATTCCTGCGAGTAACACAGACAATTAACGATAAACTAGTCTGCGATATGGGATCGTGACTGATGCCTATTAGTTATTACATTTACAACGTAAACATGTAATTCTCCTCCCGAGCAACGTGAAGCAATTAACGGTAGCAAGTTATTCCGCAAAAAATCTTATACTATAAATATAATTACGGGCAATTTATCCACTCGTACCCATCAATTAAATACGGCAGAAATGATAATGCGCTCCTAAAATTCGACTTCTTCTTCTCGTCCAATTAGCGCCCCGGGAGAGTTAAGCCCTCCGGATTTGCATTTTCGATGGAGCGCTCCGGTGTCGCATGTCCCGCGGCCACTGATTGATTTTATCGCGAATAATAAGGTTCTAATCATGTTAATAATCGCGGCAACACAAAAATTATGGTTACGGGAGACCGCCTGTGGAATTTTCCTAATAAAATATTCAAATCGGAGTCGAGTCGATAAGGTTTGGACCGACCGGAAATTACATAATTTTATTTTGACGTTGCAGTTCGGCTGATGATTGGTTGGGAACGGCTGATTAGATCGTAGAAAAGTTGGGCAAAAATAACCGTCTTATCAAGTTTTCTCGCGTCTTCTTCTTCTTGCTGTTTTCTGAATATGTAGTTCCATTATTCTTCCTTTTGTTTGCAGTCAGTATTGCTTCCATATTTCCACTCTTCTAGTCTTAAGTTGCTTTGCTTTATCTCCAATTCTCCTTATTTCGCTTTTTTTTTCTCTCAGTACTTTTATCCTATTCCAGAAAGTTCTTTCATTGGTCGAAACTCTCATTTAAAGTATCTCAAACAGAAGCAGAAAGACAGTCCTTAAACCCAAGACGGGGAATTAAAACAGAAAAAAAAAGACCCAAAAACCGACAGCGACAGCAGAAAGAGAAGAAAAAAAGGTGCTGAAACAGAAGGACATTGTCTAAACCCAAGTTTGGAAAAAGTGAAACAGAAGGAGAAATATAGTGCCTAAGACCGAAAGCAACAGACGAAACAGAAAAGGAAAAACATTTTTAAAATACTACATCAACGAACAAAACAGAAAGAGAAAGACACTGCCTTAACCCAAGAACAACAACTGAAACAGAAGGAGAAAGACAGTCCCTAAACCTTAGAAGTAAAAGGTAAACAAAAAGAGAAAGACAGTCTCTAATGTCGATAGCATCTAGTACAAAAGAAGAAGGAAGGCGGTCATCAAGCAACAGACGGAACAGAAACAGAAAGACTTGCCTAAACCCAAGAGCAACCACTAAAACAGAAGGAGATATTTTAGGTTCATATTTTTTAATATTCTTTAAGAGCTGATGATGGCAGTAGTGTTCTGCCGAAACATGTTCCATTTGTAATTTTACATTTATTAAAGTTTGTGGAGTTCGAATTAGATATATTTAAATTTTAATTCAAAGCGATCGTTGCAGTATCCTTAAAAATCTTGTACAATATGCGACCGGTAGCATTTTTATGGCCTTGCCAAACATACCATAGGGCTCGACCTGTAAAGTATTGTCGTGGTCATAAAAATGTTGCTACCGGTCTAATACCGTGAATAACTATTATAGATCCCTTTGTCTTTTTTATTTTTCATCGATCTCTTGGCGGAACCCGAGTTCCGTCCTTGATAAAAGCGACCCACTCGAGAGTCAAAAATGGCATCGCACGAAAATACTGTCAGCCGGTAGCCACGATAAATATTCCATTAATTTAATGAATTTGTTCGTCATGAATAACAATAACAAAATTCTTTGGTAGTCGGGTGTCGTAACACGCACCCATTCGGAAAGCTGGTAACCTCCTCCCCGGAGCTATATTTTGCCATAAAACTTAAAGATTTATTGGACTATTTGTTAATTATGAGTGTGGGAGTTTTCAGAGCACATTTTTAGAGGAACCCTATGGTTGTATACCGGTAAAGTTAAAGTGAATTTCTACGTTATCTGATTTAACAGCTTACTGGAATTGGTGCCAATGATAATAAACATGACAACGAGTGGTTGTAATTCTTTACGGAATTATGTATTGCTTTGCAATAAAATATTTTATACTACCCACTCGCAATTACCCCACTTTATTTGTTTTTTTAAACCTTACCACGTTCTTAGTATGCTTTACTATTTTATTGTATTTATTAGTCTGCGAATTATTTAAATGTATTTCGGCAGTTCTTGGTGCGTGAAAGCGAGGATTGTAAATTTCGTTTGTATAAAAATGTGTTTCCAAACAGACGAGTTACGACTCATTCTTCCTAAAATACGTTAATACAATAAGCGCAGTAAACACGAGTTTTCGTTTGAACAGTAATTCTACCAGACGATTTTATTCACTCATTTATGTACTATTTCCAGCTGGCTCATAAATATAACTCGCGGCCACCACAGAAGACAATATTAAAGGGTATGTTAAGGTTGGTTAACTTTACTACTCTCACGACCACCAAGAAGTCCATCTTTACTGTAATAACTGTAAATTTATTTAGTACGGTAATACAAGTATACGTGAAGATGAAGTGTTTAGATGCGACTTTATTTTTAAGAATTTTTCCATCAGATCAAGATACTATTTGTAGTATTAATTATTTTTCATAGGTTAAAAGAAAAGATATCTAATTTATTTTTTCTCCATTAGTAAAAATGTTTAACCATAAAGGAACAAAACTGCATGTACTTTCAATCAATAGGAAAATCATTGCATTTATAAATTCAGTTCAGTCAATACATTATATTCAATATCTCAAACGGAAATAAAATTTATTTGTGACTATCTAACTGTAAAAATAACACATATTTTATGATGAGGTTAATTTAACGAACACGCTATAAGTATAAAAAACCTCGTTTGCATGTTGTAAGTGCATAAATTGACTTATTAATTGGATTCCAGTTCTAAAAAATCTCAATAGTAGAAGAAACGCGTGTCTAACTACTTTAATACTTCACTACTAAATGGTTGAAGAAACGCCATAAATCGGACAATCACCGTTAAGCGAAATTAATTATTAAAAATATAGTTTTATATATGGTGGATGCGCCGCCAGGTTCCCAGATACCAGCCTTTTTTTTGCCCAAATTCTCTATTGTGCTAGCGCATAAAAATTTATTTTAAAAATAGGTAATGTAAAAATATCTCCTTGTCAGTTATCTATTCCGTTTGTGAACACCGAACGAAGATGAATCGAGAAAGTGAGTTCGAGGACGATCGTAGAAAACCTATTGTATACAGCACGAGTAAAATTGACAACACAACTCGACCTCCGGCCTCGTAAGACAATTTTCACATCGCGTCACTTTTTGAACTTGTTATTATTTAGTCAGAATTATCTATTCCGTTTGTGAATACCGAACGAAGATGAATCGAGAAAGCGAGTTCGAGGACGATCGTAGAAAACCTATTGTATACAACACGAGTAAAAGTGACGTGTTGTCCAACTCGACCTCCGGCCTCGTAAAACAATTTTCACATCGCGTCACTTTTTGAACTTGTTATTATTTAGTCAGAATTATCTATTCCATTTGTGAATACCGAACGAAGATGAATCGAGAAAGTGAGTTCGAGGACGATTGTAGAAAACCTATTGTATACAACACGAGTAAAACTAACGTGTTGTCCAACTCTACCTCTGGCCTCGTAGGACAAATTGGATTGATTCTCATTACTGGTATAAAGTTTGTTTGTGACTAAAAGGCGTATGGTTCTGGCAACGTTTGTGAGTGCGGTGGGTGGGTGGGCCGCCCTGTCCACTGTACTCATGGACTGACTAAATGGATCAGAAATAACAACCATTTATTGATTATTTTTTCCTTTAAAAACTAGAACTCACTCTCGTGTTCAATCCAGATTCAAAATTTTTTAGTCAAAAAATGGTTGTCATTCCTGTACCATTTGTCAATCGGTCAGTTGTAGATGCGACGGAACACCCGCCCACCGCATTCACATGTGCCATGTACGAAACGGTTTTTAGTCACAAAGAACAATAATTGTGAAATACAAGAAACGAAATGTGGATGCAATGGGAAAATGGTTGTCATTCACAACCCGTTTGTCAACCATTCAGTCAAAAATGTAAATTTGAGTAGATGGTATATATGTTTCAATATTGGTCTGACAATAATTTAATGTTAAAAGTGACACATTATTTTTTTACTCGACTATCTTTTTCATCGCACATTTCACTGCTTATAATTATTATTAGTAAGGCTATTTAGAGTCCATCAGTTCATTTAAATCTGTAACGACTACTAAAATTTTCGATTTTTTGTCGCTTTATTACGATTTAGCATCGCCATATGAACTTTTAGTTTGAGGTCTACGTTTTTATCTTCCTTTTTCTAATATGCTAGAATAATTGATAAAGGTGCTGCCCTATGTTCCGAACGATATTGAGTTCGTTGTGGAGAACGAAAGGTGCCGAATTTATTGGAACTATTCTTTCTCCACCGTCAGGCAGATAACAGCGAACAAGCCTGGTTCTATTGGACCACTCCAAGCAGATGTTTGTTATTCAATTTTTGGCTCCTGCTGAAAATAACATCTGCTACAAGGAGAATGAAAACCGTAAACCAGGCAGTCATCTTGGGGTCGTTGCGTCTAACCTCATGGTTTTGAGGAGTGGCTATGATGTACGATATGAACCCGATAAACAAGAAACCTCATGAAAGTCGGAATGACGAGAAGCTTTTGATTACTTGATTTAGAAATGACAATTAGGTACATTTTGTATTGTTTCGCTTTATCTTTATTACTATTTCACATTTGAATTTTTATTTCGTATTTATCTTTTAAAACAAAATTAAAGATGTAAATTGACAATTCCGAAGCAAGATAGTCGGTATGCGGAACACTAAATAGCGTTTTGACCTTCAGGATATTTGATTTGAAAGTGACAATTTTTACATAAAATGACAATTCAGTATCTTTAGTGTTACAGTTTGTCACTTTATCTTTTTTGTTCTTTGAGACCGTGTTTTACTACCGGAAAACTTTTCGTTGTAGAAATAAGTGTATCTACACGTGTTTTTACAACATTTTTATTCTAGGACGTATTCTTGTAATTTCATACAAGTGTGTTCGCCGATTTTCTTTATTGCAATGTTTTTTCTCACTCATTCTTTTATTCTTTAGTTAGCCTTCTTCAGAAAAAATTGCTAATGGATCTACATGCCTAATGTCTTCTTGGTTTTTTAACATTCCTATTGCTTATATGTGGCTAAAATCCTGGTGTTTTTTCTTAATATTGCTTTACTAATCATACCACACGCACGCGATTGGATTCATATCGGGAGAGCTTGCTGGTCTTTGCACACTTGCTTCTTCCAACACATTTTGGAGCTTATTCGTGCGGTTTGGTAGAATACTGTCGTCCCTAAAAGTAAAATTTTCTTCGACTTCTTCTCTTATGGGCTGAATAATTGGCTTGAAGACATTTTTGAGGTAGATATTTCCTGCCAGCGATTGTGGCCCGTCACTTAATCTTCTCTTTACATTTCCAGTCTCTTGGAAATGTTCTGATAACTGATGATCTAGTTATGACGAGATTTTCCCGTCCTTACCCTATCAAAATCCAAAATTGGATGGCCAGGCATTTTTCAGGATTTACACATGGAAAAATTTTAACAAATCAGTAGATAACATTATTGACATTATTTCTTTTGTTGCCTTAACCTCTACTAACACTTTAATTTAAAAACACGGCTGACCTCAGTTTCATTGCCTCCTCGCTTGAATATTCAAATGCATGCAAAATTTATTACAATTTCTGCAACAACAATAACAAAAACTCGTGCAACGAACTCAAACATTTAAAGTCTTCATTAAGTTTTCACGGCAGTAAATTTCCATAACTATTTATAAGAGGATCGTTTCGACGATAAAAAATTATCACAGTCCACGTCCATCGACCAGGTGGAACATTACTAAAACATTACGTCTTGATTCGTGTGAAAATTTTAAGAGCTCTGTTTGATTAATTATTTACGGGTTTGGGGTAATTCTTCTTACGTGGTCTGTTTTATTTCGTGTCGTTATTAATTGAGGGTTTGTGTTTCAGGTTGGACCGGCCGCCGCAGATGTCAGCACCTACCGCTGATTGTCTCGAAGCGAGGCTACAGTTAGAAGACGAACCCGACGGAACGACTCCGCTACTCGCCACGCGGTGGCGCCACCGTGTCCGCAGTTCCAGCTCGGCTTCCCCTCCGTGCGCCGCTCGATAGGCGTGGCCACAGAAGAGTTGCGAATTTTTTCAGTGGATCTCCCACCGAGGCGGAGCCGTAAAAATGTGTATGTGTGTGTTATGGTTGCGGGGCGGGGCGGCGGATGCGCATGCCGGAAGTGGCGAGCGGAGGGAACTGCACTTGCCGTCGGATCGCAGTGTGCCGCGGACAAGTGATCGAGTGAGCTGGGCGCCGGCAGTTGTTTCAGTGTGTGCGTCTTGCCTCCCCTGCGTCTTATCCCCGCCACTTTCTTGGTGCGCAGGCCTGCGAGCCGCGGCACGGCACACTTGATTTCTCCGGCGAAGTTCGCGCTAGTGCTTCGCCGACCGCCGTAGATCGCGGTGGTCATGGACCCAGTGCGTCTCCACGTGCCGGGGCCGAGTGTTAGTGCAGAAAGAGGAGTGTGTGATGATAGTGAGAGCTTGCGAGTGCTAAGGGGGATAGTAGTGAGTAGAGCACTTTATTTCTTTCTTCACAATAGCGCGTGTGCCACCTTCCTTTGAGAGCTTTCCTCGCTCGAGCGGCAACAAAAGCTTTGTCCGACGGAGCCCGCAACAATGAGCTTTTATTCGCGCGTCAATGGACTACCTGCCAGATATACGCACTACCTTTGAGATACGGGCACGTCCAACGACTATCATCCAGCGTTCAAGGACGCGATTATCGCTCCAGTCGAAGGTTAAGGTCGCGGCCGCCAAAGTCTTCTTGCAGCCCCAAAACCGATTTCCGAGTCCCCGTCGAAACTGCAACTGTTGCAACTAGCAGGTTTCTTGACCTCGGGTTCATTATGAATACACACTTTGCGCATTACTGCTAAGACAACATTGCGGTCGAAACGTTTTAGTACCTCGTTTGGAAAAATTCCGTTGTGGTGAATGCAAAAACACAATTCTGCATGATTTGGCAGAACTCGAGTGCTGCTAATTGCATTATTCGAGATAAAAACGAGTGGTTCTCGACACTTCGCCAAATTTTTTGAGTCGCGGTCAGCACTTTCGAAATTGTGGAAGCTGCAGGGCAAAAACCATTTGCCTTCAGTGTTCTGTAGAATTGGGTGTTGTCCTCTGAAAATAATTTAATGTAATCTTATTTTATTATTTTCAACTCGGTTCACTGCAACAAGATTGGAGGAAATTTATTGCAACTAATTTACAAATAATTTTCCTAGAACTTGCATGTATGTGTATGTACTTATGCTTAAAAGATTTATTTATTGTGTTTGTGCTTACAAAATTAATTACGAAAATGGAGCCTAGAGGAAAAACAGGAACCGCTTAGTAAAATTAAAATTCGAAAAACATTTCTGAAGTTAACAATTATTTCACCTGTACTGAGGGGTTCTCAAATAATAATTTGAAGCAGTTCGGTACATTTTACAAAATTCGTGAAATCCATTAAATCTTTTCTACAAAGGAAATACTGGACTGTACGGATTACAAAAATAACAATTTCATGTCAGAACACATACATGATTGTTTTCAACGGAAGGCCAAAATGTGTTTTTCATTTTTCACTGTACGGCAAATTTATTTCGGTGATTGGTATCTTACTGTTAACATCCACAGAAAAGTGTGTATTACATATTTATAGATCAGTACATTAAAGAAAATGACAAATAAATTATCTCATGCGTTTAAGATATATTCCCGCAATTTTATCGCTACATGTTGACGCAGATGTGAGAATAATTATTTTTCAAGTATGTAATGGTGGAACTCTGGAAGCGCCATGCCAAAAATATTGAGACACAATTTATATTACGTATGTATGAAATATTAAACGCCTATTAAATATTGTATAAGTAAAAGCAACAAGATCACATATTATAAGATTTATGAGATTCACCAAAACACTCGCGAATAGACGATTTGTTCTTAATAGTGTTTGAAGTTTTTTTTATCGTTTTTGTTCTATTCTGTTATTGGATTTTAACAATAATTATTTGTACAAAATGCGGTTCTGATATTTAACAACGTATGAGGTATCCGCGCCGATATGTGCAGAGATCGAAAACTAAATTCGTCAAAGTTGACCATGCACGAAAAGCCGCTTGTCGTAGTTTAAGAAAATTATTTATTAATGTGAAGTTGACCGTGTAAATTTTGACATTTCATAAATAATTTTATTAAACTATGTATATACGGCAAGCCCGGTTTGGTGCATGGCCAACATCGACCCTGTAGGAGTCACTATATTTTATTGTTTTCACTGCGTCTGGTCACAAAGGAGACAGTTTTTTAGAGTGAATAAGCATAAAAGATGAAATAAATTTTCTAGTAATTACAAGTTGAAAGATTTTATAGTGAGGAAGTCCATTTTCTTTAATATGGACTTTGAGTCAAATTGGAGAAAGGCTAAAATATATGTTGGTGAATTTGGAATAGGGGATTTAGAGAAAACTTCGAGTTCCACTGAGTTCAATTGTTAACATCATTATGGGACTTCAAAAGTAAATTTAGGAGAATTTTTTAATACGATATCTTAAAATAATCAAAAGTGTAGGAAGAGTCTCAATTTAGTTTCTTATATGTGATAATTATTAGTGGTTGCAGCATCTGTCGATTGGTACCTTTCCTTTAAAATAAAATTAAGATTTTAAAAGCTTTATGGTTTTTGAAAATGTGCTCGATTTTTCTGAATTTTGTTCTCAGCTGGAAATATAGCATAATATAGAAAATAATTTAGTCCTTCGACGTTATCTTTTGCATTCTGCTACATCCAATCTTCTAGTTGTTAGTTGTTGATATCCAATTTACTGAATTTGTATATATTTGTAGTTCTTAACGTTTCATCGACGCTTGCGCTTGACAAATATTTTTTTCTCTGGCGATTTATATAATATAATGATAATGACATGTACCTACATTTTTTTATTTGATAACTACTGCACTGCCATCGGATGCCATGCATTTCCACCAAATAAATCTTCTTTGAGGAAAAGTCTGCTAGAACTTTTAATTCTGGTGAACCATTTTGTTTTCTTTTACCCTATTCTACTTATGGACACATATTATAGTAATTGTCGCCTGTGGTAACCGTCACAACTACAAGAATAAAAAGGGTAAAGTGAGCGAATGTTTACCTACATATTACCCAATTCCAGAACCAAATTTTCCATTTTGTCCCCTCGCTCGACCGGATTACTCCTGTCTGCTCCCTCGCGCCATTTCCATCGTAACCCTCCCATCTCGCTGACTCATCCGCAACTCTTTCTTCCATCATCAAGGGCCCCCATTGTCCGACTTTTGCCCGTCATCCGGCCTCCATTTGCATGCGGCAATTTGTCGAAAAAACCGTCTCCGAATGCCGAAAATTCCTCGCCGTCTCAGGAATGCCCATTATCTTGACCGCGTAAAAAACACAGGTAGAGAAAACCACCCTGAAGGGGTGAGTCGACCATCTGGTCTTTGTTCGGGTGGGGTTAATGTTTTGACAAGGTGCAGACAGACCCGAACTCCGGTCAAGATTTTAAGAGCAGGTAGTGATCTTAATCCCAACAGATGTTATCTAATCTGCTGATATCACCATGACTGGTAGTGGAATTTACAAGAAAAAGGCAGGGTCGCTGCCGATACTCACAAATCGGAGACACTTTTCAATGTTAAATTTTCATTCTCGGAAATCGATCCCAACTTTCATTCCTACCGAGAAGACGGATGAAAATTCCGCCTCCCATTGTTCTCCATGTCAGAACAAAGACACGTGCAGATTCCCCAGCATCGCCGCTATTATCTATTATTTAATATTGTAACAAGATTTAGTTTATCACGGCTAATTTAAGATGTGATACGACTCTTATCACATCTTGCTCGTGTTGGGTTTACGAGCCGTCAGTCTCTAGCTGGTAATTAGATGACAAATAAACACTATTATACGAATATAACAAGTAAACAAATTAATTAAACAAATGCGGGATATAAAATACTACGCAACGTCCAAGTGTTAACAGCGTGGAACGACCGGTCGAAAATAGATCATCTCCGGTACTCGGTCGCCCTCGGGCCGAAAATACGACTTTTTGTTGGGAAACTGCAACTTAGCCTCTTCAGGCAACCACTCTAATAGTGGATGGAATTTTTCCGTGTGTGAATAAAACATTATTTCCTTAATGTAAACATTGTAGTACATTTGTGGATTCTTGCTTTTCAAGGCCTTGATGAATCGTTTCAAATCATGATGCGATTTTTATTTGTCTTGAATTGGATCACTGTGGCACTAATGAATGTTTTTTCCCTTGAACCTTGACATTCTCCAGCACATACTACGTTTGTTTTTACTACGAAACGGAATACAACAATGGGAAATTCCAGATTTTATTTATGCACTTGGGTAAGTTTGTCTCATCCACATCTTGAACCCAATCCAAAATGAAGACGCTATTATCTCATTGGTATTCCTGCTCGACGTGGTTTCCGTAATTACCCTACTCAACGACCCGCACCATGAGAAAATTCCTCCAGAATTCTTCCTCATCAATTAATTCCTATCGCGGCATCGGATGTCTCCTCGGAATGTTATTTGCCTCGTCCGAGTGATATTCGATGTCCACCTATCTCGTCTTCCCGACCGTCGGGAATTTTAAGTGTTTTATGGTTCCCGAATCGACAAAAACTTCCGCTCAAGGCTTTCAACATTCTATTTTTACCAGTAACCCAACCCCGCGACTCTTCTCTTATCTCCTCGCATGCCAGAAAATGTCACTCCGAATAATGTAATCACTATAATTTGCGGCCATTTCATTCGCACGGAACGAGATGACGAAAAAACGTCCACTTTCTTCGGATAATGAGGGGTTTGGTGGTGTAATTTGGCGTCCCCCGAATATTATGTCACCAAGGGCTCTTTGAGCCAATTATCCAGGTACAAAGGGTCTTCGCAGGTGCGGCTTTGTTGACGGGGTCTGGTTTTCGATCTGTGGAAACATAAATTGGTATGTGTTGATGAAGAAGATGGAGGCTCAAAAAACAACTCTATTGTACACTTATCCGCAGCCTTGTTCCATAATTAGCATTCTACACAATCGCCGGTTCCCCAAGTCAAAACAACACAACAAACTAGAAAATTAATGCCACAATGTCGTCCCAACACTAATTAAAATATAATAAACAAACACACCCTGACACGACCGCCGCCGCGGCTTTCGTGTTTGTCCCACCATGGGCGCGGGCCGGGTCAAGACCCGCCAAATGCATGTCAAGGTCCCCGCTCTTAATTACCCAAATCGGAGCGTTCGGTCGCCGGCCGTTGGACCCATAAATTCGCCTGCCTTCCGCATTGTGTGCCATTTTTCGTCCCATGCAAAACACACCGCCCGACCGTTACCTCCTTACCATAAATATCGAATATATCACGAGGACGCCTTTCATGGGACGCGATGTTGCGATGAAAAATTGATGTGTTTCAACTCTTCGGGTACGGGTATTCAAAGAGGTGCATGGGAATCTTGGACCCTTTTGCATACTAAAGGAGGGTGCAAGGGTTGAAGGAGCGGCCAGTTTTTTCGCAGCGGTGCGAGCGAACGGCAGTCTGGGTAGAGGTTCGTGGTGGTCGTGACGTGGTGTTTTTTCGACAAACTCCCGAATTATTTTGGAGCTTCTTCCGCGTGTTGTGCAATCGTCATTCGTTTCTAAGTGTATACTTACTGTTATCAGTAGTTAGCTGATAGTGTGGAAGGTGCAGTTGGAAATTGTTTATTAGTCAGAGGTGCTGTCTTCACCAACGCAGGTTCATCTGACCCACTGATCTGCAGATAAAAGAGGCAAGTAACCTGACGCTTTATTAAATGCCCAAGCATCTGATACTGTGGGAAGACAGAAACCTGAAATGCTCAGCGCAGTACTCATTAATTTAATCAGCGAGATGAAATCTTTATAATTATAGACTCGTCTCGATGAAAGATTCGATATTATGAAACAGGTATTTTATAAAGCGTATATTTTAGCTTTTACAGCTAGCTAAATGTTAGATGAATCTATTGATTGATTAGGTACGTAAATGAAACTTTTCACCTTCTCACATTTATTAATCATGACGACAAGGCTGCCTAAAATTCGCCCCGTAGAACTCACGTAGTGTTGCCAACCTCTGACCGCCTAGGTAGCCGGCCAATTACTCCGCAGTTTCCCAGATTGCCCGTAATAGTTTAATGGAGGTAATTACTGCAACAGGGAGCTGTTTTATCGACGCATCGCAGGTAGCGTCGAGTGCGATCACGTTTTCTCGTGACCCGACTCTCGTAAAACATCCCCGGACAAATGAAAAGCGGTTTTTTCCTTTTTACGGGGGCGACAGGCGCGGATGTGAGCGGATACGAGGTCGGGAGTTTTTCTGGAATTAATTAACACCATCGTAAAGAGGATAATTGCCCGTTTATCGCCGGGATTCCTGCTGGTCCTGCAGATATTTCCCTTATGAATATAGATGGAAAAAACGCCATTGAAAACTAATTGATGGGAAATCATTGAGCACTAACATTGACTGAATGTCACCTAAATGTCATAAGTTAATAATGGATATGCAAATGACCGTTGAGTCATAACAGCTCCAAGTGAGAACGTCGTAATTGCAGAAATGATAAAGTTCCATTTCGCGGATGGTGACCGGGATCCACAGGTTGTCATCGATTTGATTTTTCGGGGTGGCAGCCCTCCAAAATGGACGCTGCGTAGGGGGTTAGCCAAATCCAAGGTTAGTCCCGGCTAATTGCCAGCGTCTCCCCTTTTGCGGTGACGTCATCCATCCATCATGGCCCCCAACATGGCAACTAATCGAATCGTTCGGATGTGATCAGGGATTAGCGGGTGTACGACCGGCTTTAATGGCGACCGATAAATATTTATGTACGTCGCCGTCTAATTGAAGAGCTTTCCGATTTTTCGGACGTGGATGGTGTAAACACAAGTCGGACGACTCGATAGTCGAACTGTTGCTATATAATTTTGCCACTCTATCAGTCTTCGGGCGCCGTAAAATTTACATGATGTGCAAGTTGGCAGCTGTTTACCATCTAAATTGATATACGAGGAAAACTATGAGGATAATTGGAACATTTGGGTTTTCCGGTTGGGAGGGTTTCCATCCGGGGAATTGATATTGTGGCTTCGGAGAAATACTGTATTTGCGGTAATAAACGCCGTCGAGTTAGCTGTGATAAAAGTTTGACGAGGTTTTTCCATACACCCAGTATTTTATTCTTACTAGCGGTCTTTGTTGTCTGCTCTGATCCCGTCAAAAGGGTCATTTCTTGTGAGATCACAAATCTGCAATGTGCACTTCTATTTCTTTAGATATCTCTAATTGACGATTTTTTATGGTTTAAGATAATTACACAGGCAGTGTTAGCCCTGCACATTTCATATAATTTCTTTTCGAACAATGTTGCCTAATTTCTCAATCTTCCAGATCTCAAAAAATAAGAGCCGTACCTCAATGGAAATATATTTCATCATATTTCTTTTTTGATGGGTTAGTAACAAAATTCGTGTTAAAAAAGCAAGTTTATTGTGATAAATAGTGGACGTAACACGTTTATCACTGCTGAACAAACAAGTCCTTGATAACTTCCATCCATTTTACTAAATGCCCACATTATGAGTGCAAACTTATGTTTTCCTCAAATTTGAACAACCTGACTAAGTGGGAAGAAAATCCTTTTTCTGTCGGAAATGTAATAATCAAAGCACTGGTCGATAGTGGGAGTCACAGCCAAATCCACGACCGTCGATGTCGCGTAAAAAGTGTCGCTAGTGCACTGTGCGATAAGGGGGCCATTTTGGCAGTAACTTTTCCGCCCGATCAATGTCCATCGATCGGCCCGAAAACCCCCGACCCGGCGCCACTGGGGCCTCAGTTGGGGGCCGTCTGGCTCACGTACGATTCAAGATTTGACAGACAATCCCTTCGCCCCCCCCACCTCCCTCTTTGCATACATTACGACCCCACAGCCTTCTTGATCCGGGCTAAATCCACAAAGCCGTCTCGTTTTTTGTCGACGCCATCTCGAACGCACATGTCCGACCTAGCCATATGTTTATTTGTTGTTAACGGCTTTCGAGAAAAATTTGAATGTAATTTAATGCCCGAACACATGCGGCGACAATGGGAATTAATGCATCGCGCACACCAGATGGATATTCGAATAGTGTGTTGTAATGTCCGTCTCAAGGATCTAGCTTCGGACCTATTCTTCTGGTAGACCACTAGCGAGGTATAGAGTTCCTACGTACGTTGTAAGTGTAGGAACTTCATACCGTGCTCTTGGATTTGCCTGATTGCTACAGGGAGGCGTGAGGACATTACCGTGTTTCGAGGGATCTTCAGTCAACGAAGTGTGTTGAAATATCGTGTTTCTTTATCTGGTTTGTACAACTGTTTTTTTGAAGAGTGTTGTAACTGTCAACTTATCACCTTATTTATAGCTAAACAGGTAATTGACGTTGTGTGTCGGACGATATACCGGCTGGGAACTATTTATGACGTTATCTGTGGTTGTTTAAACTTAGATTTGAAGTAAATTACGAGCGCGTAGTAACGTTGTTGCTATTTGCATTCTCCAAAATGTGGTTCGGGTCTGTTGGGCAGTGGTTTGAAGGTGGCCGTTGCGATCCATTGGTCGGCGGTTCCAGAAGATAATATAATTGTCTTGGAAAGGTTCTAAAGAAATCAAAACACCATCCGTGACTACTTGCCTCACTTACTTCTTACACTACAAAGTAGTACAGTGAACGTCAATTTAAACGTAATAAATAAAGAACATACATACTTAAGATAGCTCTGCAAGGTTGACGTGATTAACATAACTGCAATTAGCTTTTAAATGGCACATAATGAGACAAAACCAAGGAATTTTTCAAATGTAAAATTATCATTGAATATGGGCAGAAAATTTACTGTGTGCTGAATACAGTTTTCTTGCTCGAGAAGTGTTATTTCTTCATAACTAAAAAGCGGATTATTAGCGAACTTCCAGATTTACGAAGTTCTTTGTTGTTCTCGTCTTATAGGCATTATAAAACAGCATCTCAAGCGTGGCTCTACCCAAATAAAATACGTGGGTGAATTTGAGATTAGAACATACTGGCATTTGACCACAAGAAAAAAGGTGGATAATTGACGATCCTGGAATATTTACTTACAAGTGATGCAATATATGCATGCGCGATGTTTTCCGCGGAATGAGACCATGCGACGTGGGAATTATTTTATACTGTTGACTTTACGAGAAAAATGTTAACTTGTATGCATATTTTGGTCTCTCTGCGGCATATAATCCGGTCTTACCAGACGGGGTACAAGGTTAGACGCAGCAATTTTTTACGCCGAGAATTTTGCAAATGTAGTTCTCGAAATCAGTGTTCCAGCACCGCTTTGAAAAAGACCTGTAAAAGATTAAAGGTGCATCTATGCACGAAATTAGTTTATTGTTTTTATTTAGTTACTAATATTGTTAATTAGGATTCAGAAACGTTTGTGTGAATAAAAATTAACTATTTAATTATTTTATCGGTTTCAGGATGTAAAAAGGTCCTTAACATTCACAAAAGTTGGTTTGTAATGTACCTCATAACCGTATCGGTAATGTAATAATGACATCAGAGTATTGTAATATTTTTACAATACAGGAAAAAAAGTAATAATTTAACAAAACTTTATTATCAAAATTTGAAGTAACAAAATTGAACAAATTATTTGTAATTATTTATGTTCACCGTTCAATACGAACAACTCGCAATAGAAGCTTTAGTGATTTCTTTGGTTTCAGTATGATTTTATTTTCTGACGTAGAGGAAGAGGTTTCGCAATCAACCATTTTTCTCCTTTTAAACATCGTTTAAACAGTAATATTTCATCGTATTGAGTGGCCCCAAATAGTCCGAAAACGGCCACTACCTAAAACAACGTTAAACGTCAGGCATGTACTTTTGACATTGATTAACTCTACCTTGCACATTACAAATTGATCATCCCTTGCGTCCTTAAGAAAAATTTTAAGGTTTTCTGTATCTTAATAACTCATCAGAATTTTTGCTTTTTTTGCCACGTGTCCAACATATTATTTCTTTTTAAAAACGCAAATAGCTTGCCAAATGATTTTATGTCTATTTTTTTATTGACACTTATGGTGCTTCAAAGCATTGACTAATAGAACCGCAAAGATGAAGGGCTTTGTCGACTGAAACAGAAAAACATAATATAATATAACTAGACATTACCAATATTAATGAGCCTACCAATTGTTGAAAAACGCCAGCAGAACATTTTCATTAACTATTTCTGCACAATTATTAATCTGCTGCCAGTGCTTGAAGTCAGTATAAGATTTTTCGTATCTTACTTTCGACTTGCTTGACAATAGGGGCTCGTATAGCTTCCTGAGCACTTTCTAGCACGTTTTCAGATAAATCAGCGGCAATCATTTTAGAAATCATCAAATTTTCTAAAAATTACATTTTCGTTGACAAATAAACATCTTTGTAACTAGCTAGCAACCAACTGGCATAACGACTTTGATTTTTACGGAGAAAATTGCAAAAATTTTCACTAAATTCACATAAATGAGAAGCTGGTCACCTGGAACCGATAAACTATTGAACAAACCACGAATGTTATGACCCATAACAGCCTTAGATGTCTTAAAATCCTCGCTCTACGAGCTCGGATTTCAATCTGACATCTGCGGCTGTAATAAACATCATAACATTTCTAGGTATGTTAATAGCTATAAACGTTTTCTTCAACAATTTCCGGCAAACCTTTGCATATTGTACTCCATAATATATTGATGCATATATTTAGTTTTTTTTTCGTGCATATTATAATCCGTCCTATAACAGGAAGTTTCTTTTTGCTTTTATCTAACACTATTTGTCCTTTATTTTATAGAGTAGATAAAAGGTAATCTTTAAGTCTCAAGATTGTCACTAATGAAATAATCAGTTGTTTGACTTTCCAAATCGTGAATTACATAATATATTCTCTTGACAACACTCCTCAACCGCAACTCCCGTTCTCACCACCTTTTGTCCCACTCCTCGTACGAAATCGGAGTCAGGTAATTTTTCCATAGGCCTAAAAGGTCAGATTTAATTTCAATAGAGCACACTTTATCTTTCTGTAGGAAATTATTCACCAATGCGATTTGCATAATTTACTTTGCCGTAATTGTATTTAAATTATGATATTCCGGGTCATTTGGCCCCTTGTAGGTCGACAGCAAAAAGGTCTTTCTTACCTGAGCGGCGAAGGGAAAAGCCGCCAGGTACCATTTTTTCCCCTTTATCATCTTCTTAGGTTTAAATTTGGACACGGAAGATAATTGATCGACGGAAGATGAGATTTTATGGCTGCTTTTAAAAAGGGGGAAATGGTTACCATATGGCCGGTTATTAATATGCCAGCAATTTATTTTAACGAATTAGTGCACATGTGGATGGTGTTATTTCCAAAAATGCGTTGCCGTATCGCTAATTTGAAAATGATGCATTTTGCGGTTTACCATTAAGTAGCGTGTTAGAAAGTAATGGTGACAATGAGCGACAACTCATACAATCAGTTGTATTAAAAATGCTTTAGATATTTCATGGTCAGGCTGGAGTGCGATTATGACTAATTGCAGATTTGAGATAACAAATGTTAAGTCGACTTCTCTAAGAAATGTTCCTATTGTTTTAATCTCGTTCTGTACCCAACCTTGTGTTGCGAGCTTGTGATTTTTAATTACCTTTGTAAAGTGGAGAATTGTAAACCTACTATATACAACTTTTTTTTTTCGAAATTCTGATGACTTAATCAATGTGTATTAAAATAAATTTTTGCATTCATTCGTATCACTTTCTATACGCCCTCGAGGAACTCATAGCAAAACTTGCCAGCCATACAAATGAAATTAATTTTGAAAAACTTGTAAGTCAGCAACAACAATGTAACAGTAGGAATCGTAAAAATCAAAGACATGCTTAATTCCTTTGCTGCAGACGTTGCAGAATAATAGATTGACGAAGCTTTTTCTATGATACCGGAAAGTCTGATCGCTGTATTAAAGTGTTTTGTCGCATTAAATGTGCACTATTATTAATTTTATTGCTCGCCGTAATTGTGGACTATGAGCGGTTGCTACTGTTATTAAGGACAAAACAATATTTTATAGTGTACAACCGGTAACGGTTTTTGAACGGAATATTTCTAGGCTTTTTTCATGTGATGTATGAAAACGATCACGCGTTTTGTTGACGTCAGCGCTGATCGAAGCGAAAGGTGGACAAGACCGACAAGATCAAGAAAGGAATAAAATCCGAGCAGCTACAAGGACTCGCCGCATGTCAAAAACGTGTAGAAAGTGTGGAGAAAGAAGTCGTTAACACCGCAAGGACTGAGGCAATGAACCAGAATATGAATGTAAGAAATCGGGTAGCCCCAGACAAGGTGTTAGTGGAAAGGATAAAAAATTAAAACGAGGAAAAAAGCGGAAACAAAACTAATATAATCCGTTGTGGATATCCAGGACTATGTATTTATTTCTCAGATATAAGAAGATTACAAAAACACAGGATTGTCAAAATAGCGACTGAGAACAGAATAACGATTTTTGATTATGAAAAAAAAATTAATAGCTCCTCGATCTCGAAGGAGCAAAACCTAAAATTCAAAATTGCAGATTTTGACAGGAAAAAATACTATACATAAATATACAGCACCTACCGGACAGCAGAAGCTACTGAAGGAAGAATCGTTAATAGGAGTGTTTTGTGTTTTAGGTGGTAACCGTTTTGTCTACATCTGTGTCTACTCGCGTCGGTCGCAATTAACTAACCGCTGATTTTACGAAAATACAGAAGTGGTACTTACATAGGTCGGAATGGTGCAATTGCATTGAATGGTCCCCGCACGTTTTTCATTGTGTGAGAACTAGCATGACATGTCGTTGTGATGGTTAAATTATCCATGTATGTATTGGATTTGATAATGGGTAAATACTTTGCTTTGTGCTGTGCCTGTGGTTAAAATTATGTATGTATTCACTACCTCTCAATTATCCTTCAATTTCTCTTAATCAGGGCACAAAATAGGTATAAGTGTATATTCAATTAATTAAGTCTTCTATATAAGGCCTTCTGCTCCTATCTGATTTTTGAGTAATTCCACAAAGTAGTACATTTGAAGAGGAAGTTCAAAATCAAACGAGGTCACCTTTTTGTTTTAAATCTAACATTGTCGACCTGTCACTTTAGATTTACGTTTTAGGTAACTTTTCGGTTAATTAATTAATTTGAGCTTTGTATACTCAATAGTTTCTCTACTTGCAATTTTTAGGTTAACTTCTCCTTAACATTGGCTAGAGGTACCTCTTACTTCGACTTCTTATTGTATAGATTGCGTTCCCAGGAATCTTTGTTGCTTGGTGGAGTAATTTCAAATCTAGTAATTTTGGATTCAAAGATTTAAAGATTCAAAATTTGTGAATTCTACAGTTAAAAGTTTGGAACTTACGGATTTCATGAAGTCAACACGTGTATTTCAACAATTCAAAATTCGGAAATACAGAAACTAGATAATTTGCATAATTTGTAGTATTTCTGGAATTTAAAGATTTAATTATTCAAAATTTGTGAATTCCACTGTTCTAGTCTAGTCTAGATCTTAAGGATTTCGAGAAATCAACACCTATATTTCAACATTTCAAAATTAGGGAATTTAGAAACTCAACTAAGAATTTGCAAATTCAGGATTTCAAAAATATAAATTCAAGAAAAGGAATTTTAAAATTACAAAATACGGCAATTCAGGAAATTAAAATTTATGAATTTAGGATTTCAAATGTATTTCAGGAACAGCCAAGTCAGTTCGAAACATTTTTCAACGCAGGGATTTTTGATTGAAATAACTAAAAAAAAATATTTTGGAAATTTAAAAATTAAAGGATTCGTGAGTTCAACGCTTCAAAATGTATTACTTAACGATTGCAAGAAACTAAAATTTGTATTTCAACAAATTCAAACTTCGCAAATTGAGGAATTCGAGATTTTAACGGTTCAAAAATTTTTTAACCCGCGGTATCAAAAATCAAAATTTGTAGTATTTCTGGAATTTAAAGATTCAAGATTTGTAAATTCACCTCAGGATTTCAAGAAATCAACACATACATTTCAACAATTCAAAATTCAGGGAATATCCAAAACCAGGATTTCAAAAATATAAATTCCGGAAAAGGAATTTTAAAATGACAAAATAAGGCAATTCACGAAATTAAAATATTATGTGCATACAAATTTAGGATTTCAAACATTCAAAATGTTTCAGGAATTCAAAATTAAAAAAACGGTTGAATTCAGGAATTCAACTAAGAATTTGCAAATTCAGGATTTTAAAAATATAAATTCAAGAAAAGGAATTTTAAAATTACAAAATACGGCAATTCAGGAAATTAAAATTTATAAATTTAGGATTTCAAATGTATTTCAGGAACAGCCAAGTCAGTTCGAAACATTTTTCAACGCAGGGATTTTTGATTGAAATAACTAAAAAAAATTATTTTGGAAATTGAAAAATTAAAGGATTCGTGAGTTCAACGCTTCAAAATGTATAACTTAACGATTGGAAGAAATTAAAATTTGTATTTCAACAATTCAGACTTCGCGAATTGAGGAATTCAAGATTTTAACGGTTCAAAAATTTTTTTACCCGCGGTATCAAAAATCAAAATTTGTAGTATTTCTGGAATTTAAAACTTTAAAATTTGTAAATTCACGACTTAAGGATTTCAAGAAATCAACACATGCATTTCAACAACTCAAAATTCAGGGAATATCCAAAATCAGGATTTCAAAAATAGAAATTCCAGAAAAGGAATTTTAAAATGACAAATAATGGCAATTCAGGAAATTAAAATATGTGCATACAAATTTAGGATTTCAAACATTCAAAATGTCTTTCAGGAATTGAAAAGTTCAAACACGGTTGAATTCAGGAATTCAACTAAGAATTTTCAAAATCAGGATTTCAAAAATATAAATTCAAGAAAAGGAGTTTTAAAATTACAAAATACGCCAATTCAGGAAATTAAAACATTATGTGCATACAAATTTTAGATTTCAAACATTCAAAATGTTTCAGGAATTCAACTAAGAATTTGCAAATTCAGGATTTTAAAAATATAAATTCAAGAAAAGGAATTTTAAAATTACAAAATACGGCAATTCAGGAAATTAAAATTTATAAATTTAGAATTTGAAATGTATTTCAGGAACAGCCAAGTCAGTCCGAAACATTTTTCAACGCAGGGATTTTTGATTGAAATAACTAAAAAAAATTATTTTGGAAATTGAAAAATTAAAGGATTCGTGAGTTCAACGCTTCAAAATGTATAACTTAACGATTGGAAGAAATTAAAATTTGTATTTCAACAATTCAGACTTCGCGAATTGAGGAATTCAAGATTTTAAAGGTTCAAAATTTTTTTTACCCGCGGTATCAAAAATCAAAATTTGTAGTATTACTGGAATTTAAAGATTTAAAATTTGTAAATTCACGACTTAAGGATTTCAAGAAATCAACACATGCATTTCAACAATTCAAAATGCAGGAAATATCCAAAATCAGGATTTCAAAAATATAAATTCCAGAAAAGGAATTTTAAAATGACAAATAATGGCAATTCAGGAAATTAAAATATGTGCATACAAATTTAGGATTTCAAACATTCAAAATGTCTTTCAGGAATTCAAAATTCCAAATACGGTTGAATTCAGGAATTCAACTAAGAATTTGCAAAATCAGGATTTCAAAAATATAAATTCAAGAAAAGGAATTTGAAAATTACAAAATACGGAAATTCAGGAAATTAAAATTTATAAATTTAGGATTTCAAACCTTCAAAATATGTATTCCAGGAACAGCCAAGTCAAAATTTTTCAACGCAGGGATTTTTGATTGAAATAACTAAAAAAAAAAATTATTTTGGAAATTTAAAAATAAAGGATTTGTGAGTTCAACGCTTCAAAATGTATAACTTAACGATTGGAAGAGATTAAAATTTGTATTTCAACAATTCAGACTTCGCGAATTGAGGAATTCAAGATTTTAACGGTTCAAAAATTTTTTTACCCGCGGTATCAAAAATCAAAATTTGTAGTATTTCTGGAATTTAAAGCTTTAAAATTTGTAAATTCACGACTTAAGGATTTCAAGAAATCAACACATGCATTTCAACAACTCAAAATTCAGGGAATATCCAAAATCAGGATTTCAAAAATAGAAATTCCAGAAAAGGAATTTTAAAATGACAAATAATGGCAATTCAGGAAATTAAAATATGTGCATACAAATTTAGGATTTCAAACATTCAAAATGTCTTTCAGGAATTCAAAAGTTCAAACACGGTTGAATTCAGGAATTCAACTAAGAATTTTCAAAATCAGGATTTCAAAAATATAAATTCAAGAAAAGGAGTTTTAAAATTACAAAATACGCCAATTCAGGAAATTAAAACATTATGTGCATACAAATTTTAGATTTCAAGCATTCAAAATGTTTCAGGAATTCAACTAAGAATTTGCAAATTCAGGATTTTAAAAATATAAATTCAAGAAAAGGAATTTTAAAATTACAAAATACGGCAATTCAGGAAATTAAAATTTATAAATTTAGAATTTGAAATGTATTTCAGGAACAGCCAAGTCAGTCCGAAACATTTTTCAACGCAGGGATTTTTGATTGAAATAACTAAAAAAAATTATTTTGGAAATTGAAAAATTAAAGGATTCGTGAGTTCAACGCTTCAAAATGTATAACTTAACGATTGCAAGAAATTAAAATTTGCATTTCAACTATTCAAACTTCGCAAATTGAGGAATTCGAGATTTTAACGGTTCAAAACTTTTTTAACCCGCGGTATCAAAAATCAAAATTTGTAGTATTTCTGGAATTTAAAGATTCAAAATTTGTAAATTCACGACTTAAGGATTTCAAGAAATCAACACATGCATTTCAACAATTCAAAATTCAGGGAATATCCAAAATCAGGATTTCAAAAATATAAATTCCAGAAAAGGAATTTTAAAATGACAAATAATGGCAATTCAGGAAATTAAAATATGTGCATACAAATTTAGGATTTCAAACATTCAAAATGTCTTTCAGGAATTCAAAAGTCCAAACACGGTTGAATTCAGGAATTCAACTAAGAATTTTCAAAATCAGGATTTCAAAAATATAAATTCAAGAAAAGGAATTTTAAAATTACAAAATACGCCAATTCAGGAAATTAAAACATTATGTGCATACAAATTTTAGATTTCAAACATTCAAAATGTTTCAGGAATTCAACTAAGAATTTGCAAATTCAGGATTTTAAAAATATAAATTCAAGAAAAGGAATTTTAAAATTACAAAATACGGCAATTCACGAAATTAAAATTTATAAATTTAGAATTTGAAATGTATTTCAGGAACAGCCAAGTCAGTCCGAAACATTTTTCAACGCAGGGATTTTTGATTGAAATAACTAAAAAAAAATATTTTGGAAATTGAAAAATTAAAGGATTCGTGAGTTCAACACTTCAAAATGTATAACTTAACGATTGGAAGAAATTAAAATTTGTATTTCAACAATTCAAACTTCGCAAATTGAGAAATTCGAGATTTTAATAACGGTTCAAAAATTTTTTAACCCGCGGTACCAAAAATCAAAATTTGTAGTATTTCTGGAATTTAAAGATTCAAAATTTGTAAATTCACGACTTAAGGATTTCAAGAAATCAACACATGCATTTCAACAATTCAAAATTCAGGGAATATCCAAAATCAGAATTTCAAAAATATAAATTCCAGAAAAGGAATTTTAAAATGACAAATAATGGCAATTCAGGAAATTAAAATATGTGCATACAAATTTTATTATTTCAAACATTCAAAATGTCTTTCAGGAATTCAGAATTCCAAATACGGTTGAATTCAGGAATTCAACTAAGAATTTGCAAAATCGATTTCAAAAATATAAATTCAAGAAAAGGAATTTTAAAATGACAAAATACGGCAATTCAGGAAATTAAAATTTATAAATTTAAGATTTCAAACATTCAAAATATGTATTCCAGGAACAGCCAAGTCAGTTGTTAAAATTTTTCAACGCAGGGATTTTTGAGTGAAATAATTAAAAAAATATATATTTTGGAATTTTAAAAATTGAACGGTTCGAAATTCGTGAATTCAGCGGTTCAAAATCTAAACTTAAATATTGCAAGAAATCAAAATATGTATATAACAATTCAAAATTCGTAAATTCAGGATTTCAACCTTGAGAATTTGCAAATACAGAATTTCAAAAATACAAATTCAGACAAAGGAATTTTAAAATTCCAAAATTTCGCAATACAGAAGTTTAATTATAAATTTAGGTTTTCAAAAATCGTATTTCCGGAGTTTTTAAGATTCCAGCCACTCAAAACTAAATTCCGAAATTTAGGAATTTAACTGAGAATTTGCAAATTCAGCATTACAAAAATACAGAGTGATTCACGAAAAAATGCAAATATTTTGACCTGACGTGACCTGAACAATTTTTTTCCATAATAATAAAAAAAATTGCACGACGGAATTCTTTTGATAGTCCCGAGCAAAGAGCATGTGCCCGGGCTGGGGCGCGATGTATCCAGGACTTGCAATTTGAAAGGAATTTTAAAATTACAAAATATGGCAGTTCAGGAAATTATAATTTTTTTAATTCAGTCCTTAAATAAGCATTTATGAAATTCGCATTGACCGTAAGGCTACTTTTTGGTGTAGCAGTCTCCGGCACACAGTAGCCTCATCGGCAATGCGAATTGAAGGAAAACATAAACGTAAATCTTAGAAAGTAGAAAATGAAGCAATAAAATATCAAGGAACCAACGTAGTATCTTTGTAAATATATAATGACACCTTTTTTATCAAGTGTTGTCATTTGATAAAGTCACAGATAAAGTTACAGTTCTTACCTTTCGTAAAAGTGTCTTTCCATGTAATTCTGAATGTCCTGTTTGGATACATTATGACCTACAACTGAAAGAGTTCCTATTGATTTATGATGATAGTGTGAGCACACGACAATATCCTGGAGCACTTATAACTTCAAACAAGTTGTTTGCGGCATCTTTTTTTGTAAAGTTGATTGATGAATAGTGCCAAGAAACAAATTGTTTATGAATAAAGTCTATCACCAGGAGAATGGACGAATAATGGTATTAATTATTGAAAAATTTCTCGGTTGCACTTGGACCACCTTCGTAGACTCTCGACCATCAAAATGTGCAAGTGAAGAAATGAAGACAAAATCTATTTAGGCTTTTGGCAGTTAAAGTGATCAAGTATAAACTTAAGCATTTAAAAGGAAATGCACTTACATTTATGTTATATCAGAATATACTTTGGGTTTTAGTTCGTCAAACAAGACAAATTACTCAGATAACGTCGGTAGACAGGGCTTTCATAAAAATAGAGGTGACGTCAAAACTATCAAGAGCATCAAGAGGGTCAACTAAAATGTCAGCAAGGAGATTAACAGATGTTTGATTTCAGTTCTCTTTTGTGTGTTTTTTACGACAGTGATAAGAAATTTGACTATTTGCATTTGCGGCGTTAGTTTTACTGACAGGATGTAAAATTTGTTGATCCAACTTGTATGTTCTGAGGAAGAAATTTAGATTCGTCCAAAACAGATTTGTGTTTTAAAATTTAAATAGCTAAGAAATAATACCACATATTTTTTTAAAATTCACTGAACGTTGTGCACCACTTTTGGACCGACTGTATTTTAGTTGTACGATGGGATATGTCTTTGATTAGCCGAGCTTACACTCAAATAATATGTCAAGCAAGTTACACCGCGCTTTCATAGAATTCTAGTGTAGTGACCGCAGTGCTGAATAGACACAGAGTTTATAAAAGTATTGTTAGCTTTCACACACACACTCTACTTCTCTCCGGCTGTCACAATTTTTTTTTTCATTTACTACCGATTTTCCAATAAAAATCTTTCTATGAATTTAATTGGCAAAAATATTCAGAAATAAAAATTTCAATTTTGAATAAATTAGTTTAAGATTGCTGAATTTCTATATTTTGAGTCTTTGAAATTATGCTTCCGTATAAATTTGGCAATTGGTACATTTTGAATCATAGACATTCTTATTTTGAAAAATTTTAATCGTTGGAATTTGCGGTTTCAATTTTGAATTATTGAAATGTTGAATTCCTGACTCGAAAAAATTGAATCGGTTAAATTATAAATTGTATTTCGAAATCAATACAATTTCGAATTGTCGAAATTTTGAATTCGTCAATTTTATGTAGTAGATTGAAATCTAAAATACTGAATCTGACATCGTGAATTTAGGAATTTGAGTCCGCAATTGCAAATTTTGAGTCGTGTAGTCATGGTTTTGAAATATTTCTACAGATGTGTCCTTGAGTTTGCAAATTTTTATTCTTTGAAATTTCGAATTGCTGAAATTGGAAACTTTAATTCATTGAAGTTTTAAATTAATTGACTAATTATTATGAAATTTTAAATTCATAAAATTTTGATACTCTATATTTCCGGACTTGCAAGTTTTGAATTAATGAATTTGAGAATTTGTACATTACGAATCGATGTAATTATGAATTTATAAATTCAGAAATTATGAACTCCTGTTATTGATAATAATTTGAAAATGTTGAAATTTAAATCGTCGAAATCTTGTTGTATAGTATGTATCTTAACGTATTGGGCATCAAAATTAGTAAAAAACAACCTTTATCACGGCAAAACGTTTTGTTCAAAAATAAAAATTATTGCCAAAATGAGAAGGTAAAATAATTTTTTTTTAACAAACGTGTTAGTGCTTGATTTTTACTGATCTCTGTATTCGATAAATGCAAGGTGTTTTCATAAATATCGAAAAATAAATTTGCAAATTGTCCCCAAAGTTCGCTAGTTTCAAGCAATGTTGGCGTGGCTCAATGTAACACAGGCCCCGCCCCTCATCGGCAGGCAGACGTGTCGACGACTGACCGTATTATATTTCATGTGTGCCCCAGCTCGTTCTTAGAAAGATAACAAAAAAGTAAAGTAAACAAAAACTATCAGCTTTACAAAAGCGTTTGCCGGTAAATGGATTCAATATAGTGATATTATTTTATTTTCAACAATTAACAATTTGTATCACTCTAATGGAGTACACTAATTTCTGTACATCCTCTAATTTACTATGTGGTATTGCATATCTGTAATTTTACGTTAATATTATTATTTAAATATAAAATTGTAAGTATAAATTTGTACCCCAACAATTCTAATTTCGGAAGACTCAGAAGAAAACGCTCGAACAGGTCAATTTTGTTATCAAGGGGGACCAAATTGTACCAAACTTTCAAGTCTTAGATGTCACCCTTTTAGCAAGGGCAGCCACCCCCTAACAAAATTCAAATAGCATGGGAAGTCATGTGATACATCATTTTAAAGCTTATTGAGTTCTCTATCCAGACCTACTATTATCTATTTGTTTTTACAAAAAAAAAAAGAATCTGCAGGAGTTTTGCTCTGACCACCTACTTGTCGCTTCTTTTCATTCACTTGAATACTATTTTAAAAAATTGAACATGTTTGCTTAATTCGCGTAGCGACACGACCTGCAAAGGGGGCCCCTACCCAAGGGGACCCCAGTTCAATAGGTCTCCTACCCAAGGGGGCTCCTAAACACAGGGGCCCCATCCCGAGGGGGCCTTGCCCGAGGGTAGTTATAAAACAACATACAACGGCTTAATACCGTCTATTAATAGTATACATGTATTTTATTACAAGGCCAGAAATAGTCATTTTGCAAGTGTAAGTTTGTGGAGGCGAAGCGTTAGCAGTTGAAAAACAGTTTCTGGCCGTGTGATAACAAAACGTTTTCGGCCAACAATTTTTTAAATTTATTATTCACTGTTGCAGAGGGGCTCTCATTCTCCATGGTGGCCCCCGTGTCTTAAAGAACTCCCTTGGGCCCCCCTGTCGCAAAGAACCCTACATGTCTAAAGGGCCCCTTTTGTCTTTTTGTCCTTTTGTACCAGGGGTTTTTGTTATTGTCATTGCCCTATACCAGCCCCCCACCCCTTTAATTTCCTCGATGTTTTTACAACTACATTTAATCAGTTTTTCCCTAAAACACCAAAAACAATTTTATTATAACTGCCAAAGCACGTTTCGCCAACAATGTTGGCATCATCAACGTGCGTTGGCAGTTATAATAAAATTGTTTTTGGTGTTTTAGGGAAAAACTGATTAAAAGTAGTTATCTACCACCAAAAGTGATCCAGACAATTGTTTTGTTTTTGATGTTTTTACAGTTATTCTGCTATTCGGGAGACAAATCCAACGAACATAAAAGCAAAATAACTAATTTGAGGGAGGCCGAAATCTATATATTTAATCGTTGAACATGAATCGTTTGAAGCAAATAAAACAGTGGGTACTGCACCGATTTTTATAATAGTTTTTTTTTTTTTAAATGCAAATAAGTAACAAGCTGGCGAACTAACATCTTGGCCCCTCCCCTAAAGTCTCTGTGCGTAAGTGGTGCGTAAGTGGGACGCTCGGGGTGTTATAAACGTTCGTGGAAAAATTATCATAAAAATAAATTATCGAAAAAAGATTTATAACTTTACGGGCATTATGTCTTCAGAAATTTTACAGTGTGTTAGCTGGACTCCCAAAAATGAAAATTTCGCATTTATTAAAAAAAAAATTCTTCTACAAATACCCGGTATACAGCACGTTTACAGCAGTTGTGATTCGGTTTCCGATTTTGTTTTTAAATCCATTGCATTGCCTCCACATAAATTGGTGTTGAAAGAAAATGCAATTGTTTTGCTAATACGAAATTTAAATACTGGCACATTAGTGAATGATACAAGAATGCGTGTTAAACGATTTCTTCAAAATACAATTGATTGCGAAATTTGAACCGGACGATCAACTGGGAAACGTATTTTAATACCCAGAATTCATATTCTGGTACATGCCATTTTCCTTAAGGCGAACCTAATTTCCAATCATGTTAGCATTCGCTATGCATTAATAATTCACAAGGGCAAACCTTTAATAAGGTTGGGATTTTGTTATCACAACCTGTCTTCGGGCATTGTTTCTACATTGCCGAGCAATTTAATCAGGGGCATCTTAGACCGCACAATAATGAACAAGTACTGTATGCAAAATATTTTATATAAAGAAATTATTCCGTCTTATTTTTTTTATTAATCAGACCTTTTTTTATTCAAAATCACAGTTAAACAAAACAAATTAAAAATTGTAATATGTAATATGGTAACCAGTCTTTATTCAACACTATTTACGTGAGTATTCATTTTTTTATATTGTTTCGCTGACCAATCCAATAGATACCACTCGAATTTCGAGTGACTGGAGATCACTAGTACATAGTTATTTATTATACGAGTTTCTGTCTAAATTGGGTGCTTTCCGACACTAGGGTTTAAAGCACGAGCGAAACGGGTGCTTTTTTAAGCCCAGAGTGCCGGAAAGCTCCCAATCTACACAGGATAAAATTCATAAAACTTATGTTTATCTGACATTTTATTATTACATGACAGAGAGTGTTTACACTAGCGAAAATTTGAACATTCCAACAGTGTCGAACTGTAAAAATTATTTGTACACTTATCGGACGAATTTTGGATTTTGACAGGTATTTTCGCAAAGTAGAGTCGGACTTTTGTTCTTTATAAATTGATTGTGATCTAAATCAGGTATAGGTAGATTCAGACTGTAAATGACAGATGGGTTAAGTAATTTTTCTGTGGCGAGAATTGTACAATTGAGTGAATTGTGATTTTTGAATAAATTGCACAAGTAATTCAAAAAGTGCTATGGCTAAAACACCGCGGCAGAACGGACGAAAGAGGAACCCATGGAAATTACAAAATAAATCTAATCGTTGCTACTCATTCTTCTATTTACTTAATATTACCCCTTCTCGACCTATCATCAGCTAAAGAAGTTTCATTTCTAACTTGCTTGACGACCACACACTCTTCTTTTTTTTTTCTTGTATTGAAACAATATTTTCGAAATAGCTACTCTGCAGTGCCTAAAATTACTACTTGGGATAGTCTAAAAAGAATATTTGAATAAAATACAGAAAATTGATAATAAACTGTTCTAAATGCTACAACTGCATATATTTTTTCTAAATTTGGAATACAACAGGTTTCCAAGTTATTAATTTTCTTTGTGAATATTTTCGAAAAGTCGTTTAAAATTTTGTATCAGCATTATTACTAAATATTGAAGATTGAAATTTGACATGTCGATAAACATGTCTTTCGCGCACTGCTATAATACAATTGGATGTTACTTGTAGCATTTAGAAGAGCAAATTAAAATATGAAAAAATATATAAATATCGCAGAAAATAATTTTAGTCGATGCAGCTTTGATGGTAATCCATTATTTTAATTTTTTTTAGTAGGTACCTAAAGTCACTATCCACGTCCTCGCACTATTGACGCACCCTGTAGACAGCAGCTACCTACTTATAATTATAATTATTGTACATAATACATAGTAGTATACTAATTGTAATCTCTACTCATTATTTAATATATTTATTACTTTCATTTTTCCGATTTCCCAAAAAACTATCAAACTCAAATTTTTAATTCATGATAAATCATCATTTTATTCTTTCCCCTGGTACGTCATGAATTACAAATTTGAGTTTGATATTTATTACTAATATTTATTTAATATCTGTATATTAATATTTCACCTTTTATACTCATAATATCAAACAAAAACCATGGGATTTGTTTACTGTCGGCATTCGAAAGCAGCGATAACAGGAAGCTATCATTCTCAATTTCGATGCGGCAGTTTCTTGACTAGTCCACGTGGACTTAAAATGTGCACGTCAAAGTAATCAGCCAATTGTAAGTCGTTTGAGGTAATAAATTGTCGACACATGCAACGCCCCATATGGTGTTACCGATTCGCTTTTTGTTTACACGCTGAACGGGCCAGTCGCATTAAAAAAATACTTAATTTAAAATCGATGAAATTTTTACTGAATTTGTAAATTTTGAATCTTTCAAACCTTGAAATCCAAATTATGATTCAATAAAATTTTGAATGTGATTAGCAAATTTTCGGTAAAATTTTTGCATTCTGTGATTTTTACATTTTGAATTGTTGAAATCACGAATCGCTGAAATTTATGTATTTATGTATTTGAAATTTTGAAATTGAAAATCCTCACCGTAGAGAACTGATATCCTTAATATTTTAAATTCTTGACGTTGAAAATTTTTATTTTTTGAATCTTGAATTCGTGAATTTGAAATTTTGCATCCATGACATGTAGTATGTGATGGAAATTTTAAAGTCTGAATAAATGTAATTTAAAATTGCTGAATTTCTAAATTTTGAATCGTTGGAATTTCGACTTCGTAAGTTTATTTTACCATAAGGCTTGACTGCCGAGGGATATCTTAATTTTGTAAACGAACGGTTGGATATTTTGTCAGATGTTCCTTTAGCAATTCGACTGAATATTTGTCATGTGCACGACGCAGCGCCTTGCCACTCGGCACAATTGGTTAACAACGAGAACGTGTAGAAAATGCCGCAAGAAATGTAAAAAACGAGAAGGGGTTGCATCGTCAGCCCTGGCCTTCAATTTGAACTTCTTTTATAACAGTTTTTACTCGAATTTTTATAAAATTATTTATTTACGTTTTAATTGGATCAATTAGACGTCGATACAGGGGAGAACTTAGGGATTTGACTGCTATTATGAGATACTGGAAAAAAATACCACCAATCGGTTACTTTTATTAACATGAAGCTGAGGTTAAGCTTGTCGGTCTATTTCTCGTTCACCCTGTACTTTGCACACCCACTTCCTTCTAGTGCCTCGACAAATTATTTTATAAGTTCAAATTTTAATTTTGGAATCCCGGAACAGTTAGTGTTTTGGTTCTTCAGAAATTTGACCAATCAAAGAGATAGCGGTGTAACTCGCAACTTTCATAAAAAGCAGGATGACGTCAAAACTAACAGGAATATCATCAGGGTCAACTGAAATGTCAGGAAGAAGATTAACAAATGTTTAATTTAAGTTTCTCTTTGTGTATTTTTACCTTAGTGACAAATTTTACTGTTTTAGTATATATGTGGTCAAGTAAAACAGTGACCTTGGTACCAAACCACTCCAGCTGTAAAGTTACGAATTACCTACACCACCACCTTCCCTAAAGGTGGCAAGCACCCTGTAGCATCCACCTCGCCCATTGATTGACGGATAACGTCCATCCGGAATTTCGCATTGTTTCAGATAATTGTCGCTAATCGCGGACTTTTTCGTCGTTAATTGCAGCGCTCGTCCATTAATCATTCTAACCTTCTGACTGTGAAGGGCACGGGTGAATCATCCGCCGCCGCTGGATGCATTCGTTCAATCAGCGTTTCTAAAACTGTCGAAATGCAGCCGACACCTCCGTGCGTCAACCGACAATGACTAATAAATAATTACGGTCGCGGAAAAAATCGTTTGGAATTTTAACTGTAATTTATCAAATCGTTCGTCAGAATTATTTATCGGCGTGTCATTAATTATTCGTGATGGGTGTGTTGCGGCGAGATGGGTCTCGAGGGTGCTAATCGACCGAACAACTCTTTTTAGCCCAGATTCGGCGACGGTGCCACGCTTTCGTAACCGCTGTTAGATAATTTTTTTGATGAGGAGGAAAAGAAACCGGTAATTTTCGGAAAACGAGACATTCTTTTCTGGCACTTCGTATGAATAATGTACAGTGGGGGCGGCGACCACGATGTTACTATTGACGGTGGAGGAAGTCGACTAATATTGATAAAAACGTCCGGTATTGCGTATTTATGAATTCAGATTATCGGATTCTTTGTCATTATTTATTTCTGTTATATGATGTAAGCTTCCTTCGGGTAAGTGGTTAATTTGATTATTATTATTCTGGAATTTCTGCATTTAAAGCGTTTTACGTCAGTGTACAAGTTTTGTCATGTTTTGAATCGAATTCAGTTTTTTACATTGATCCAATATGAGGAAGTAGAGGTATGGAAAACCAGGCCTTAAGAGCGTTCTCTAGTCGGTCAAGTTTTCAAATGTAAACAAACATTCGTCTTCCGTCTCTGTAGAAACCACATGCCCGAATGCTGTCGGTGTGTCCATCTGTACTACGTATAGACACGAATGCACCTTGCGTTGCATCCCACAAGCGTGCGTCGAAGAGAGAGACTAAATAGTGGGAGTGTTGAGCTTGTTCGTACTCTTAAAACGATCTGACAACACAGCTTGTAGCGCTTGCTTTTATATCATTGAACGACTGAGGGATGGAAGTTGGATAATCGCAAAGCGGTGTCCACTGTTAGGAATGGAACATAATTTTAAAATAATCATAATTTCAAATGATTTATTGAATTGAATTAAGTTTGACAGTGAAAAAAGTTAGCCCTAACTTTTAATCGAACAAAATATAATTTTCTAGAAACATTGTATTTTCTGACCAATAAGGGTTCTGCCAAATGCGTAAAATTAATCGTACCTATGTAATTACACGAGAGGCTATTGTTCTACCGGATCAAATTTACTTTTGAAAGAAATTTTGTTCCCCGGAAATTTTGCAAGTAAAACTGCCAACCTGTCAACGTAACAAAAACGTGACACCGAAAGTACAGCAACAAAATTGAGTTTACAAAAATTAACTTGTCGTAGAGTAAATAATCAATTCAGCTAGATAATTTCATGCCTAAAATAAATTTTGTATTATTGTCATGGTAAAACGTCGTGGCAAAAGGTAATAGTTATTTATGTGGTATATATTAATTATTTAATAACGTGGACGCGTTAGCCGAGACGTTAAAGTCACTCGAAAAGATAGATAATCATCAATTTTATCGTCGTATATAATACAAAATTTTATTCAATCTTCACGGTTTTTACTGCAACATGGATTTAATTCTTTGACGTGAAAAATTCAACTGTCAAACAAAATGTCAAAAAAACGTTAGACAGTAATACAACAATGGATGTTGGTATAGAAGTTTTTTTTTTAACTTCTAAACGATAAAATTGCATTTTAACATGAGGTAAAGAGAAGATAAAATTCAATTTTGACATTAAAGATTAAATAAATAACATTTATCGTTCGACACTGTCAGAATTTTCAAATTCTCGCTTGTGTAAACACTCTGTCATGAAATAATTAAAATGACAGATAAACGTCAAACTATTTTTATGGATTTTAAGCAATTTAAAGGCTTTCCAGGGTTGTATCGAACGATAAAACGTTGTATTACACTCGTTCCTGTGTAGATTGAACGCTTTACGCCACTCGGGGTTCACAAAAGCACTCGTTTCACTCGTGCTTTTATAAACCCCTTGTGGCATAAAGCGTCCAATTTACACAGGAACTCGTATAATAATCTACTATTTTAGTTGTGCGGAAATGGAGAAAGAAAATAAATCACAATAATAATAAAAATAAAATAAACAATCATAATAATAACTATTGCAATGCAGAAGGCGCTTATCTTGAGGTCGTTGCGTTTGCTCAGGGTAATTCTCGGTATTCGTAGTTACTCACCCCATGGTTTTGGGGGTGGCTACGATGTGCGATTAAAACATCTGACCAGCAAGAAACCTCGTGAAGGTCGGAATCACGAGGATTTCCTTCTGATAAATTTTAAAAACAATAATAATAACTATTTAGTATTGTCTAATAATTTCAAAAGTTAATTCCTCATTCCTTGGGGGGTTCCTTATTGTTTTTTATCGCTTCTGCCTTGGATCTAACAACTCAGGTAAAAAACAATTAAAATAAAAAATCCTTAAATGCGGGTACATTTGTTCTTTCCAGAATTCTTCGTAAAAATTAACCTTAAAATTGCAAATGTTGGTTATTTTGTACATTTTATACAGTCAAATAAAACTATCACTTCATATAGAATTCCTTTTGGAGTCCAAATAATAAAAAAAACAGGTATACAATTACATAAAAAACTAGCTGACCCGGCGAACTTTGTATCGCCTCAGAATCAATAAATGTTGTGTTAACTTATTAGCTGAATTCACTTTTTTTATTCGGAGCGGAGGCAAATCCAACAAATTAAAGATCGGTCCAGCCGTTCTTGGGTTATAAACCAAAGGAGGCCCCTGAGCCCCCATGCCCATTTATTAATAGTTATTCTGCTATTCGGGGCGGAGACAAATCCAACAAATCAAATATCATAAATGCCCTTCTTGAATTATAAACCCAAGGGCCCTCCTGGGCCTTCATGTCCATGTTTTAATAGTTATTCTGCTATTCGGGGCGGAGGCAAATCCAACAAATCAAAGATCATAATAATCGGTCCATCCCAAGGGGCCCACCTGGGCCCCATGTCAAATGTGAAAAATACTTTACGACTTATTCCCATACCTACCAAATATAAAAAAAAAATACTTCATAAAAGTCGGTCGAGCCGAAAAATCGGTCCAGCCCAAGGGGGCCCCCTGGGCCCCCATATCCATTTGAAAAATACTTACCGACCTATTCCCATACCTATCAAATATACAAAAAAAAACAACAAATTTAGTGTTCAATCCTACAGTTGCTTTATCGCTCAGGAAATTAACACGACTATTTTGTTTTCAGTTTATTTATTTACTTATTGTTAAGGATTGGTATAAATGAGTATGGATGGCGACAAATTTGATTACAGCATTATTCAGATCAGTAATAAATTGTCTAATAATGTTTATTGCAAGCTTTTTATCGTTAATTGCAGGCATTCCTAAATACAAAACAAATCCGTAAAAAAATGTTTCATTTTTAATTACTAACTTATAGACTATGCAAATAAAAAAATTATTATGTGGCCGAAAAGAATTTAAAAGACCTTTCAAACTACATGTTACTCGACCCCTATTCCCTATTTAAAAAATCGAGGTTGCTCCTGTCAGACGTATGGGGTTGCACCAAGCCTGCTTACTATTGCATCAAAACATGTCCCCGTCGAGATAAAAATTGTCCTGTTTTTAGATTTTTCTTAAATATCTTCTCCTAAAAAGTTATTGAGGGTTCCTCGTTTCGATTGAAACGGTCTGTATATAGATTCTACACTTATCCGTGCAAAAATCAAAAAAAAAAATCTCAATCCCCACCTCAATTGAGCCAATCGCCGGTTTTTTCTTTTCCCCGATAAAGTTCTGTTACGCTTACCACTATCGCGTCTTTTACACACACCCCCCATATCACAAAAAACTATTACTAACAATGCTATTAACACTATAACAATAGTCAAAAGTAACAAAACTTGAAAACACTAAAAGCCTACTGCAGTCAAGACTGTTCTCAGGTTCTGTGCTCTTATAACTGGCATTATTAATTTTTTTATTTTGTTTTTTAACGCCATACTGAAAGGCGCCGGCGGTCTCTTTGACAACCAAGAAGTATTTTTTTAAGAACTGCCAAAATTATTATGTGTGTTCGGCGTTTCTTTGTATCTAATTCGTTATTAAAATGGCCCTTTTGATTTCATGAACTGATCTCCAGAAAAAAAATCAATGTAAAAGTATGTCTTGCTAAATACCTATTTCCATAATAGGCAACTCAATAACAATTCAGCATAAAGCTAATACGCAGCTATACGCAGTTACTGTTATAATTTATTGAATTCCTGTGAATTTTTGCTCTAATTTGATTCGTTTTCTCACAACCCATAAAACAAAAATGACGTAATTCAAAAGGACCCTTGAATTGGTTTTTGAAAAATTAACTATGTGGGTGATAACTTCTTCTTTCATTCTAAAATTGCCCTGAAATTTCAATCGATGTTGGTCTTTATTTATCGATCATCGATCTACAAGACAAGTACATCCTCTACGAGTGCTGGCTGCCGCTCTGCTGAACACAAAACAGTGCGTTGTGAGATCCGTAGGACCGAGAGCTTTGTTGCCAAATTGTTCACAAACCCTCAATCTGCTATAGATGGCGACACCAACCGCTTAGAAAATTATTAAAACAATTTTTTCCATTCATGTGCTTAGTACTTGCGTAAATGATTTGTTTTTTTACACGGAACGTTTTTAATAAGTCGTAGCAACGTTCGAAACTCCCCTAAACAAAATTTTTCTGTCAATTAACGATTTTCTTTTCAATTTTTTTTAGAAACAAAAAATTTTGGACTTTCGTAAACGCATCGGTCCAAGATTCTAACTTTCCGCGTTTTTAAAAATCGATAAATCAATATGGTAATCGATTTTTCGAAGAAACAAATTATCCAAGATGGCGTCTGGTAATGTACGCTCTTAATACTCTTGGACAGACAGTAGGAGGAGAAATATGACCCATAGATGAAAATGGCATTTTTTAAATTTAGCTTTCTTTTTAGTTTGTGGAATTCATTTTGGGATCTATGCATAATTATAAAAATGTCAACTGAATTTGATGAAAATGTTTCTGTCTTGAATATACATAATACGATAAATAATTTTAGGAATGATTAAACAGAAAAATTCGAACACAAAAGAATTATGCATATTTGTGAACTAAAGGTCACCAATTGATTTCTTAAGTTGATAAACATTCACACAATACTTCAGTATTTTGATTTTATTATAGTGATTTGATTTGGCTATCTATATCAAAATATCGAATTGACTGTAATAATTGACGAATTTACCGGCTCTTGTGACGTCATTTCGGGGGAGCATTCCCATTGGTTCGTGCGTTTCTCATTAGTCCGCGCGTCTAGTAACTTTGAATTTTATCCCGTGATGACGAAACAGAAAGGCGCGCTCGTTTCAGATGTTTCGAATTTTTTTTACCGAAAATTACTTGATTTCGTATAAACAAAAAAATACGGGTATAATATTTTTCCGTCTAGTTTCCAGAAAAGCTGTTTTTGAAAATTGTGGGATGACCCCATTCCAAGAGACTGCAAAGTCCTGGACGCTTAAAAGTTCTAAATGCAAAGGAGAATCGCTACATGACCAATTTTGTGTGACACGACCGCAGCATAACTGTCAGAACTGTAAGAACACATTTTAGAAGACTTAGAGGACCCTCTACACTCTGGCTGAGACAGCATCCACGTTTTCGTGCATTCGTCTTGGTCTTAATTTATGAAAGCCGTCCTGCTATTCCGGATCCGAAAAATAAAATAAATATTGACCCTCGGTTTTATTTAAAATTGTGCTAAAAATAAGGATCGAGAGGGTGTTTCCAATAGAGACGTGGGCGCGAACTTATTTCACTGGGTCAACCAATCGTTTTTACTGCGTCTATCGGTACCTACTGTTTATTAGGGTTCGCCATAAATTACTGAGATTCAATCAACTTCCTTTACTTCTTACCATCTTCATGACTTATTATTACACAATGTGTTGTTTGCATCGGACTAACTATTATATTACTATCTTACTACCCAGGAACGAAGCAGCAGTCGATGGAGTGGAAGCACCGTCGTTCTCCACAGCCAAAGAAGTTTCGAGTCCAAAAATCCGCAGGAAAAGTTCTTGCTTGAGTTTTTTGGGATCCTCGTGGAATAATAATGATTAACTATTTAGGAAAGGGCCAAACAATAACCGGAGATTATTGATCGCCTTAAAAGAAAAAATCAAAGAAAAAAGATGCGGAATGTTGGCAAAAGGTGCGCTGTTTTTGCAGGACAATGCACCTGTGCACAAGTCGTACATTGCCATGAATACAATTCGGGATTTAGGGTTTGAATTACTGGCTCATCCGCCCTATTCTCCAGATCTAGCCCCCTCAAACTATTATCTATGACCTAAACTAAAAAAAAAAAAACTCTAAAAGGACATACATTTTTGTGCAATGAAGAAATCATAGAAGCTGCAGAAAGCTGGCTTGTGGAGCAAGCAGATTTTTTTTTAAGGGTTAGAGGCGCTGCAGGATTGCTGTAAAAATCTGTTAATTTAAAAGGAGACTACGTTGAATAATAAAATATTTTGAGTTCCATAGTTCTATAGTAGGCCAACAATATATCAATACCCCCTCGTAGTATTCGACCCAGCTGCAGGAGAAGGCTACAAAATGTGGTGCAAAAATGAAATGTGCAAAGACTGATGGATAGGCCAGCAAGCTTTCCCGATTTTGGAATATGATTAGTAAATTAATTTTAAAGCAATTGATAATTTATTAAGATTAGCTAAATGTGATGAAACTGCAGTTGCAGAAAAAATTAAATTTTTTATCGATGTATATTTGGGATAACACTTGGCTAGCACCTATCGGAATGGGAATGTTCTATTTGACTCTCGTAAGATATGACACGGAAGCCGTAAACACTAAAATAAAATTTATTAGATTGCAATCTATGAAATTAATTGAAACATGTTTTAGTGCTCCATTCCAAAAAATGTGGGGGTCCAGAATCTTAACAATTCTTAGATCTGCTAGTTTTGCAGTATTTGAAGCCACTTTGTTGCATTTTGTAAATAAGTTATCCATTTGCCGGTTTCCAACATGACAGGTGCAACAGTCGTACAACAAAAGATATTATGTATGCCAAGAGTTCGTAGAAATTTGCTTGGCAAATGGAGTTGCCATCTCATTCATTTCAGTGACGTATTTACATCAAAATTGTGTGGTACTTTTACTCACAGCTATTTTTGATTAATAACATTCTCGGAAAAGTGACAAGAGCAATTGGGACAAAGAGCAAATGAGAAATGTTTTATGCTTATGTTATTAAAGTCGAAGAAATTATTCAGCAAACAAACTCTTTGTCAGGGTGTAATACTTGTTCCAAAACGTATAAAGCGAAACCCAACTTATGATTACAAAACTGTTGATGTAAACACATAAAATGTTTTTCCTACGACCTACATGTATAATACCAAAAGGGTTATAGACTCACGGCTGCGAAGGTTACAGACTCACAGAATAGAAGAATTAAAATGAATTGTAGAATTATTAAGTGGGTTTTTATCAAATTATTCAACGAAGGTGATTTTTAAGATATTAGAATGATTACAATAAAATGCAGGTTCGTACATGTACTTTTTCTTCTTCTTGAAGGAGTGGTGGCCGAAGGAAAAGCATAGTGTACAACACGTGCTAAAGGATATGACTAACTCAACTGTCACAACTCGTTTGAAATATCCATTTTTCAGCACTTGTTGTACAATGTACATACTATTTCATGATACCTGTGAAACAAAGTGTTGTTACAAAATTAACAGCTGAACTGCATTTGTGCAATTCGAAAACGCATAAAGTAACACCCAATATATGAAAGAAACTACACAGATCTATGCCAGAACGAATAGAAACAAAAAAAATCTAAGATACTGAAGACATTAATCCGACTACAATAACCATACAAACAACAGAATATAAATACACCAAACAAACGAAAAAGTAAACAATAAAAAATATGAAGTGAAGAAAGTGAAGAGACAACTAAAAAGGCAAAAAGAGAAATGAGACGAAACAAGCAAAAAAACCAAAAAGACTAGAGAAGGAAAACAGGCAAAGATATTTTATAAATATCAAACAAATTTTTCGTTCTGTTTTTACTATTATTTCATACTGGGATCTGTCTTTAAGGAGTAGAACAACGTAACTGGATGGATGAGACTGAAGAATCAGGACCGTAACGGCATGAAAACAAACTGGGAAAAAAATAAATGAAGAAAAGAAAAAATCGATAATACACAATTCAAATATTAATCTAAGGAAGGATTAAGAAAAAACATAACAAACACTGTGATGATGAAATTAGTGGTACTATTGATGGGAGCACTGAATAGTTAACACTTACATTTATCTAGAAGCTGTACTGTAGATGTCAAAATGACAATAACAGAGACTATACCGCGGAAAAAGAATTTCGAACGATAACGTTCTGTCATTTTAAAAACCATCATTGTGAATGACCCCTTATCGTCATTCTGACTGACGTTTGTAAATGAATTTACAATTTCGGCACTTTCAATTTATTTTGTCAACAATGCCAATGAACAAGACGAACCGAAAGTTTAGTTGTTCATAAAGCCAAATTTACATCTTAATGTCAATATAATTTGAAGCCGTTTGAATATATTTTTTTGTACATTCAAACATGAAAGCATAAAATTGTTTGGATGCCCATGCAAATACATGGAAAACTTTAAAACTGCTTCGATTCAAATATTACTACCTGACCACTTACTTGTATAATTGCACCCATCGATTTTATGCAAATATGCCCAACAATCGCCATTTTCCGCCCCTATCGTCCGTTTCACTGTTTACAATATGGCGATAATGCAGCTCTTTCGCAACAAAAACCGCATTTACATACGTGCAATTCCGACAGCTGCAACAATGGAAAAACGCGAATTTTCCCACTTAATTGCCAATATTTCTACCTGCATGACGGTACTGCCGCAGATACAACTAGAAAGTACCCGTGAGTCTCCAATTATCCTTTTTTTCCAGATGATACATTGCCTATTAACGTCATACCGAACAACAATAGTCATCCTCTTTTTTCCTGCCGCCCGATAACCGACATGCAGGTAGCAGGAAAAGCGTCTGCTAGTACCTACAGACTTGTTGCTTTTTCAGAGCGCGTGATTTCACGGTTTTGTTCTGGTACGACATGACAACAGCTTTGTGTGTTGACATCGGTCGCTCGTGAGGACAAAGGGTACCAACATACGATATTAAGCTGCCATTACTGAAATTAATTAGAACGCGGGGAACGCTTATTGTGGTACCGACACTTGAGTTCTAAATGGTTATAGGAAGTGTGGATATTGTTTTCGAACTGCTACAATAAAGTCCGAACGGTACACGTGATTTATTTCTGCATGTAGCACCATCGACAGGTACTCTTGTGGCGTGTATTGTGTGGTAATAACAATTATTTCTGCAACGACGGTGGGATAATACACTTAATAGTTCTCGATATTTTCAGCGCGGTACCACTTTGGAACAAATGGTACTCCGGATCCATTATCTAGCCTCTCATCTAACTTAAGCGTTTCTATAATTGATTCTTGCTGATAATCGCGGCCGGTGTAAGAATCTACGGTACTAATACGTACTAAAGATAAAAGTTTATGTGCTCGTACGATAATTCCCGCCGTGTTCCGGTAAAAATGACGAAACTCGGCCTATTAACGCATCTCCCTCGGAGTACCATTCCGACAAAGCAGTACCACCGTCGTCCAAATTGAACTTTAACACTTCGAGAATGCCGTTAGCGCTCATTAAAATAAAAATATGTTAATCAGGCTGTAATAGCGCGTACTTTGTACATTTATGGCTCGTATCTTTGACTACATTATCATTAAAACCAATCAGAATGCAAACTGTTATTGATAACTCCGGGGCGAGCTTTTTTGGTTTTTCATTAATGAAAATCATATCCAATTTCTGCGTTGTGCATCCAATAACTATAAATCAGACGTAATGTCCAGCACGGTACCACCGGCGATAAAGATGTTAATTCTGACAACAATATTGCCTAGTTTAGGGAGCTTTCCGGCCGGTTCACGTTATTATCTAGAAAATTTATAATAAGGGGTTCAATGGTCGATTAAGGCCTTCGAGGAGATCTATGTATCAACAAATCCTACCACCACGCCCACGAAGACAGGAGTCGCGTGAACCCCCGGCAATGGACTTACCAAGATTATTTTATAACAAGAGTGACCCACCAAATCAAGTGGCAAGAGTGCAAGAGGTGTCAATTGTGGATCCGGTCATAACGTGGTACCAGCTAAATTATGCTTCCCATATAATTCAACAGTATATTACGTAACAAGAGTTGTAAGAAGCACATTACACACGACCTGAAAAGGTAATTCCAGGAGTGTGTAATATGCTTTACAACTCGAGCTTTATGTAATATACTTTTTCTACGATCACATGTAGAAAAGTAATAATTAATAGTAACATTCTTGTAGTAAACAGTTATGAACAACTCAATTCCATTGTTATAATTATTTGAATGATTTTTTTATTATCACTTACGAATAGTTAAATAGGAGAATGGTCAATAGGATTGGTTTTGTTGTTTGTATCCTCTGGCTACAGGATGCAAATACACTAGAATAATAATTATGATTGAAATAAAATTAAAAATAAAAAAGTAATCAAAATAAATCTACAATTCATCCAAATTCAAGTTGACTCCAGCAGAGGGGCGCACTTGTTGAAGGCGTCCCGCTGGGTATACGTACCTAAAGGAATCGAATTCGAGGAGATGCGCTGAGCGCCTCCTAGAGTGGAGGTCGTTGGACTATCTCTGTAGAGAAGAGAAGATGCGCTGAGCGTCGCCCATAGAGGAGGTCGTTTGCCTGGATCTTCTTCTTCCGCAGAAGGTGATGTTCTGTCGACTCTCCAATCGAACTTGAGACAAAGTGATGTGCTCCCTTTCACTCCAGTGCCCTCAGGTGTGTGTTTGAAGGCAATTTTTTGACGATACTCTGTCTCATGAAGAGAACTTCTTGGCCCCGCGTGGCCCCCTTGGCGAGTTCATTAGAAGATCATAGGGAATTGTTCATGGAATCATTAGGACTGGGGGCCCCTTGATCGAGTATTTTTCTTTATTTTTTGATACAAATGTTACAAGTGGCTTCTGGGACAGGAGGGGCCCTTGGGGCAGGGGCACCCCTTGGTCGAGTTTATTTCATTATTTTCTGATACAAATGTTATAAGTGGCTTATGGTAACCAAAATAAGGGAGCCCCCAAGGGGTTGGATCGTTTGTGATATGGTACGGGCTTACGGGGCGGATTTACCAATAATTCTTCTCTTGAATTGTCAGGTTTTTCTGGTTTCGCTTGTGTAAAAAATAGTATATACACCTCAGGAGAGAATGCTATTTTTGCATCTCAGGAAAATCATGCATTTCTCTCCCTCTATGTATAATTTACTTTTGTTTACCAATCGTTTACTTTTATTGCAATGAAACTGTGGTTAAAGCTTGTGGGTCACCCTGTATTAAGTTTATAATGAGCCGAGCGACCATTAAGGACAGCGAGGAGGAAAAAGCGAGGAATTTTCGCTTTTTGCGCAATTTGTCAAGGCTCGGTTCGACGTCTCCTTAAAAGGCCACTTTATTAATTTATTCCGAGACAGCCAGAGGTGTGCATATTGATAAAATTGATTGCCTCAGTAAGTCATCCTTCGAGAAGTCCATATTTGTAAGCACAAACATTAATTAATAAAGACGAGACGACGTGTCCTGCATCTGGATGAGAACGAGTTCAAAAAATAAATGGGGTTAAACGGCGGTACTGAAAAAGTCCCGCCAAGAACGGATTGCGGATATCTATCCTGAGAGGTGCGAGTTACTGCAGCCAACAGACCACGTTTTCTCGCTTTTTTCTGCATCCGCGAATAGTTATTAGCAATTCGGTAAAGAATGTGATTTTCAACAATTTCTGTCTGGAACAAATGCTGAATACAGAACTGTTAATAACCGAAGAGTATTTGCAGTTCTACAAAAGAAACTCGAAGTAATAAAATTTAATGCTAACACTATACAGTTCAGTAAAATACTGAAGTGGCTACAGGAGAGGCTGGCGTGTTAATTGTTAACAGTACCATTTCCATAATTCACTGCAGCTGATGCCATTGTCATCATGGTAATGAAAGCCCACAGATATTTTAGTACTTAAAACACCTGCATCTTTCTTTGTATCCTGTTTAATTAAATAAAAATAAAGTACTAATGTTTGCCAGACATTTACGAATTTGGTCCACGTTTTGTTTCAAGAAGAAAGAATGCACTTCGGATAGTTCAGAAACTCTCAGGATACAACATTTGATAACTCGATGCTTCAATGCTAAGATAACTAAGGCAATTAAAGTATTTGTTTACTACAAAATTACCGGATACCAAACGAAACAGAGAAATCTTGTGGGAACTTTAAAATCCTACGAAACATGAAATTAAAATAATAAAAAACCAACAAGCAGAAAGAAATTAATAAACTTTAGAAAAATCGAGACATTCTCACAGAAAACCCTTACGAGGTTTAAGAAGCCCGAGTAAGTCGAAATAAATAAGAAAAAAATGGTAACAAGATTAGGAAGCCAGAAAAAAACTGACAATTGTTAGAACTGAGAATTAGTTTTAGTAAAGCCCAGAAATAATTCATCAGATCTAGAATTTATACGATTTTAAATGAAAATTAAATAAAATAGTAGAATAAAATATATATAATATAGAATAAATAATGTTTTCAAAAAAAAAAAACTGCATAAATGGCTAGAAATTTTGGTAAAACCGAGACTCTCATGAGACCTAATGTATATATTTTAGTAGATATTTTGGTATTTATAAAAATAACTATAATGCTTGTGTAGATAATATTTTACATACAGGCTCTTATTTACCATAAATGAGAACTCATATTTCTTGCTCAATACTGAAGAGCAGAATCCATAAAGCAAACTTCTTACCTGATATTGTAAAGAATAAGTTTCGTGTGTGTGTGAATAAGGTCTAGGAAATTGTGTTATTGGTGAATAAAAATGTCTTTAAAAAATAACCACAGTTAATACCGGAAAAATTGTCGGGATCGAAACTCTTCAAGTGTTTTTTCTTCTTGATGGTGTTCTTAATGAATCGAAATGAAAATTACACAACAGTGGACAATTAAACACAATAAATTCTTGTACTGCATAAACAATTATTATCATTACAATTGTTGCCTGAATCCCGGGTGAAGCTTGGCATGAAGGCACGATGCATTGGCGGCATTTAGTTGAATTATTATTAATATTAACAATACAACAACCAAATCTTGATAACAATAACACTTAAACGACAACACAAGATAACCAGAACGAGAAAATATTGATACAAGTAACACAACACGAAAAACAAACAGCAACAAGATAAGAACAAAGTATCTACAACCAGAAGTTAAAAGTTAAAGAATTAAATGTGAGCGAAAGGTAACCCTCAATTAGATTCTATTAAATGTGTAATTTTTTTAATTATTTCCAAATTTAAAAAATCGCCGAATTTTTACTGGGTAGGCAGCACTCGTGGAGAAACACCTGAGCCAATGTACAGGTAGGTTTAAAAACAAAAATATATAGAAGGTTGTGGTGTATCTATTCCAGGAAACCACTTACACAAAAAATTCCGGTGGTGGAGTGGTGAAATTGTGGGGTTATAATTATGTTCTATGCCAAAAATTCTAAATTGTTAGCAAAAACTGAAATTAGCTACCAAAAATTGTCAACAAAACTGAAATTTGCTGCCAAAAATAGCAAATTCCGGTTATTTCGGTAATTGTCAACAATTTCTGGTAGCTATTTCGGTTATTGTCGACAATCTCTGGTAGCTATTTCGGTTATTGTCGATAATTTTTGGTGGCTATTTAAATTCTTGTCGACAATTTTTGATGGCAAATTTCGGTTATTATCGACAATTTTTGGTGGTTATTTCAATTTTTGTCGACAATTTTTGGTAGCAAATTTCAGTTTTCTTGACAATAATTTTGAATGGCTTTTTGGATGATTTTTTGTCGACAATTTTCGGTGGCTAATTTCAGTTATTGTCGACAATTTTTGGTGGCTATTTCGGTTATTGTCGACAATTTTTGGTAACTATTTCAGTTGTTGTATACACTTTTTGGTGGCTATTTTGGTTGTTGTCGACAATTTCTGGTAGCTATTTCGGTAATTGTCGACAATTTTTGGTGGCTATTTCGGTTATTGTCCACGATTTTTGATAGCTATTTCGGTTATTGTCGACAATTTTTGATGGCAAATTTCGGTTATTGAAAACTAAAATTTATAGATAAGTGATATAATTTTGCCGCCAAAATTTAATGATTATTTTTTGTTTAAAATGATGGACTCTGATTCGATGAAATTTTTATGAATAAAATATTCAGCAAAACATGAAATTTGCCACCAAAAAATGTCGACAAAAATTGAAATACCTACCAAAAATTGTTGACAAAAATAAAGTAGCCACCAAAAATGGTCGACAAAAACCGGAATTTGCTATTTTTGGGAGCAAATTTCAGTTTTGTTAACAACTTTTGCTAGCTAATTTCAGTTTTCTTGACAATAATTTTGGATGGCTTTTTGGATGATTTTTTGTCGACAATTTTGGGTGGCTAATTCCAGTTTTCGACAATTTTTGGTGGCTAATTTCAGTTTTTGTCGTCAATTTTTGGTAGCTATTTCGGTTATTGTCGACAATTTTTGGAAGCTATATCGGTTATTGTCGACAATTTTTGGATGCAAATTTCGGTAATGTCGACAACTTTTGGTGGCCGTTTCGGTTATTGTCGACAATTTTTAGTGGCTATTTCAATTTCTGTCGACAATTTTTAATGGAAAATTTCGCTTATGGTCGACAAGTTTTGGTAACTATTTCGGTTATTGTCGAGAATTTTTGGTGGCTATTTCAATTTTTGTCGACAATTTCTGGTAGCTATTTCGGTAATTGGCGATAATTTTTGGTAACTCTTTCAGTTTTTGTATACAATTTTTGGTGGCTATTTCAATTCTTGTCGACAATTTTTGGTAGCAAATTTCTGTTATTGTCGACAATTTTTGGTGGTTATTTTAATTTTTGTCGACAATTTTTGCTAGCAAATTTCAGTTTTCTTGACAATAATTTTGCATGCCGTTTTGGATGATATTTTGTCCACAATTTTGGGTGGCTAATTTCAGTTAGTGTCGACAATTTTTGGTGACTATTTCGGTTATTGTCGACAATTTCTGGTAGCTATTTCGGTTATTGTCGACAATTTTTGGTGGTTATTTTAATTTTTGTCGACAATTTTTGGTGGCTATTTCGGTTATTGTCGACAATTTCTGGTAGCTATTTCAGTAATTGTCGACAATTTTTGGTGGCTATTTCGGTTATTGTCCACAATTTTTAATAGCTATTTCGGTTATTGTCGACAATTCTTATGGCAAATTTTGGTTATTGTCTACAATTTTTGGTAACTATTTCAGTTTTGTTTACACTTTTTGGTCGCTATTTCGGTTGTTGTCGACAATTTTTGGTAGCTATTTCGGTTATTGTCGACAATTTTTGATGGCAAATTTCGGTTATTCAAAACTAAAATTTATAGATAAGCGATATAATTTTGCCGACAAAATTTAACGATTATTTTTTGTTTAAAATGATGGACTCTGATTCGATGAAATTTTTATGAATAAAATAGTCAGCAAAACATGAAATTTGCCACCAAAAAATGTCGACAATAATTGAAAACCTACCAAAAATTGTTGACAAAAATGAAAGTAGCCACTAAAAATGGTCGAAAAAATATGAAATTAGCCACAAAAAATTGTCGACAATAACCGGAATTTGCTATTTTTGGAAGCTAATTTCAGTTTTCTTGACAATAATTTTGAATGGCTTTTTGGATGATTTTTTGTCGACAATTTTGAGTGGCTAATTTCAGTTTTCGACAATTTTGGGTGGCTAATTTCAATTTTTGTCGTAAATTTTTGGTAGCTATTTCGGTTATTGTCGACAATTTTTGGAAGCTATATCGGTTATTATCGACAATTTTTGGAAGCTATATCGGTTATTGTCGACAATTTCTGGTAGCTATTTCGGTTATTGTCGACAATCTCTGGTAGCTATTTCGGTTATTGTCGATAATTTTTGGTGGCTATTTAAATTTTTGTCGTCAATTTTTTATCGCAAATTTCGGTTATTGTCGACAATTTTTGGTAACTATTTCAGTTGTTGTATACACTTTTCGGTGGCTATTTCGGTTGTTGTCGACAATTTTTGGTAGCTATTTCGGTTATTGTCGACAATTTTTGGTAGCTGTTTCGGTAGTTGGCGACAATTATTGGTGGCAAATTTCGGTTATTGAAAACTAAAATTTATAGATAAGTGATATAATTTTGCCGACAAAATTTAATGATTATTTTTTGTTTAAAATGATGGACTCTGATTCGATGAAATTTTTATGAATAAAATAGTCAGCAAAACATGAAATTTGCCACCAAAAAATGTCGACAAAAATTGAAATACCTACCAAAAATTGTTGACAAAAATGAAAGTAGCCACCAAAAATGGTCGACAAAATATGAAATTAGCTACCAGAAATTGTCGACAATAACCGGAATTTGCTATTTTTAGGAGCAAATTTTAGTTTTGTTAACAATTTTTGCTAGCTAATTTCACTTTTCTTGACAATAATTTTGGATGGCTTTTTGGATGATTTTTTGTCGACAATTTTGGGTGGCTAATTCCAGTTTTCGACAATTTTTGGTGGCTAATTTCAGTTTTTGTCGTCAATTTTTGGTAGCTATTTCGGTTATTGTCGACAATTTTTGGAAGCTATATCGGTTATTATCGACAATTTTTGGAAGCTATATCGGTTATTGTCGACAATTTTTGGAAGCTATATCGGTTATTATCGACAATTTTTGGAAGCTATATCGGTTATTGTCGACAATTTTTGGATGCAAATTTCGGTAATGTCGACAATTTTTGGTGGCCGTTTCGGTTATTGTCGACAATTTTTGGTGGCTATTTCAATTTTTGATGGAAAATTTCGGTTATGGTCGACAAGTTTTGGTAACTATTTCGGTTATTGTCGAGAATTTTTGATGGCTATTTCAATTTGTGTCGACAATTTCTGGTAGCTATTTCGGTAATTGTCAACAATTTTTGGTAACTCTTTCAGTTTTTGTATACAATTTTTGGTGGCTATTTCAATTTTTGTCGACAATTTTTGGTAGCAAATTTCTGTTACTGTCGACAATTTTTGGTGGTTATTTTAATTTTTGTCGACAATTTTTGGTGGCTATTTCGGTTATTGTCTACGATTTTTGATAGCTATTTCGGTTATTGTCGACAATTTTTGATGGCAAATTTCGGTTATTGAAAACTAAAATTTATAGATAAGTGATAATTTTGCCGACAAAATTTAATGATTATTTTTTGTTTAAATGATGGACTCTGATTCAATGAAATTTTTATGAATAAAATAGTCAGCAAAACATGAAATTTGACACCAAAAAATGTCGACAATAATTGAAAACCTACCAAGAATTGTTGACAAAACTGAAAGTAGCCACCAAAAATGGTCGACGAAATATGAAATTAGCCACCAAAAATTGTCGACAATAACAAATTTCAGTTTTGTTATTTTGGGTGGCTAATTTCAGTTTTCGACAATTTTGGGTGGATAATTTCAGTTTTTGTCGTAAATTTTTGGTAGCTATTTCGGTTATTGTCGACAATTTTTGGAAGCTATATCGGTTATTATCGACAATTTTTGGAAGCTATATCGGTTATTATCGACAATTTTTGGTAGCTATTTCGGTTATTGTCGACAATTTTGGATGGCAAATTTCGGTTATTATCGACACTTTTTGGTGGTTATTTCAATTTTTGTCGACAATTTTTGGTAGCAAATTTCTGTTATTGTCGACAATTTTTAATGGTAAATTTCGGTTATTGAAAACTAAAATTTGCTACCAAAAATCGTCGACAAAAACTGAAATTAGCTCCATAGGTTGTCGACAAAAAATTAAATTATCAGTGTGGAAATTAAGCAAGGAATAAATTCAGTAACTCCATTAGTATTTGCACTAGAAATAGAACTTGAAAAGCATGTGATAGGGCTAATTATAGCGCATCCGAGGAACGTATACCATTTTTTTGACAGTCATGACGTCATCAATATTTTTTTATCAACCTATGTTTTTTATTTTACATTTCAATGGAGTTTTTTATTCTGTTTTCAACGTTGTCAAATACTTAATATGTTAGATAAGGAAAAAAATTAATTAAAACGGCGTTAAAGTTCAAATTTGTAACATTTCAAAAAATTAACAGAACTGTCTGTTATCGGAATTTAAGAAAAAACCATAGAGATACCAATACAATGTTGACAAGTTCTGAATTGGTACAAAATAATTGTGTCTCAACTGTTTTGCTCTATTAAATAATAATAAAAAATGAACTTCCAAATAATAATTTCTGGTTGCAACAGGATGGTGCTCCAACACACTAAGCCGGGTGCGGCGTTATTTGGAGAAAGTGTTCCCAAGAAGATGGAAGAAGAGGTCCAATAGAATTTCAGTCTAGGTCCCCAAATCAAACCCCATTAGATTTTTTTCTATGGGGGCACTTAAAAATCAAGGTGTATCAAAACCGAGCCAACAATTTGGATGATCTTGAAGAAAGAATTCGACATGATGGCAGTTTAATAACTCCCCAAACCATTCAAAACGTATTGGCTGCTTTTTATGATCGTCTTGGATTCTGTCAGATTATGCAGGGTCATCAGTTTAACATTTGGTGTAATATCTTTAATTTATAACTTTCACATCAATAGTCTTTTTGTTAATTTGTTGCCCCTTTAGGGTTGTTTTCTTATTTTTTCTCATTGATTGCTTTTGGGAACTTTGTTTTTGGTCGACAAAATATGAAATTAGCCACCAAAAATTGTCGACAAAAACTGAAATTTGCTACCAAAAATATCAAACTCCCATTTCGAATCTCTATATACACAAGCACAACGTCGATCTTAAAACAACTTACTCAGATTAAACTCTATTAGTATACATTATTCTATGTAATTAAGAAGTACGTTAACCGACAAGCAGACAAGATTTGGCAGCTGCATCCTACCGAATCAACAAAAACACTAAACTGGGAAAAACGGTAGTACCACACGTAAAAAATCCCCAAGTACGAGACGCGAATCGCGATTGCGCCTGCCTTGCGCTAATTAAATCCGTTTTGAAAAAGTCAATTCAGAACGATCGCACCAACATGGCAATCTTCATACATTATTCAATTAACGGCCGGAGCAAATCTGCAATGACAAGTTTTCGAAAAATATGCCGTCTGGAGGCTGCGAGACTAATCGCCAAGGATATTAATGCGATAGGTCTAGATCGCGGGACGCGATAGCAGCAAATGGAGCTGCTGAGGAGATTTATTCTCGTTTCCCGCAAGGTGCTGACGCCGGGCCCATCCTATTCGTGGCGGGCGGGAAAAAAATGACGTTTAATTATCGAAGATTTCGAAACGTGTTTTTGAATAATATTTTAGTGTTAAATTTCATCCAGCATCAATATGAAAACTAACATTACCTAAATGTAAAATACAAATCATTTTTTAGTGTTATATGTGCCAGAACTCGCAAGAAGATTTACACAAAGTACCGAGTCAAATCACTTTATGACGAAAACATTGTCTGTATCGTATTAGAAGCCCACTCGTTTTATTTGTTTTGGCAGTCACTTTCCGTCGTTTAGCAAATAAATACCATTGTTAAGTAGATGCGAACTCGCGGCTAATTTATTGTGGGTGTGTTGTGTTTATCGTTTACGCGAAAGATTTTACTACGCAATTCCGAGATTTTCCGCCTAAATAAAAGAAAACCCGTGTCGCCAAAACGAAGAAAATATCTCGTGTGAGTTCATAACCGTCCGTTGCAATATCAGATTCGCTATCGTGGCCACTTCCTGCATTTTTCGCCGCGTCGTGGTTTTCCTCGGATGTTTATCTCGAGAGAGTATTGTTAATAATACCCATGTAATGAAAGGGTTGTGGTATTGCGACAGAGACGAATTTATTGCCGCTTTAATCTTTATTACCAGTCTACAACACGAAACTAGAATACGACATGCATAAAATTTCTTGCTTCAGCCGCTTTTTTATTAAGTTCCTATCAAGAATACATTAGGAAACTATAAATACGCTTAGTTATGTTAATTCGCGGAGCTATTTTACGACAGAATTTGAATTTTTACTCCGGCGGGCATAAAATCCGGACGGAGTGCAGCGGCGACGATCCTCCAGGGTTAGCGGCCGAAGATAAGATAGAAAAGGGTGGAATGCGTAGTTTTATCAACGGAACTGGTTAGCGCAGCTAGAGGTACCTTTCTGTGCCTCAAGTACTTATCCGTGATGGTACCTGTTGCGACTGGTTATAAACATGCGTTTTTGAAGCTTTCAAGCTGTTTTGTTATTTAAGGCTTTCGCTTCACAGAACTCTTTGAAACATTTTTTTGAGTCCTTTCACAAAAAAATTTTAGATGATCTCTAGGAAATATATTGTAGCAGAAATATGTGTTGAAGTTTCTATTATAAATTGCCAACAGTACGTCAAAAGTCATTTCAGATTACCATCTTCAGAGAGTCCTTCAACAATTCAAGTGCAACGAAGACACCGATCAACTGACGTATTTGCTGACAATCTCCCATTAACAATAATTCAAATAGAAACCGATAGCAGTAGAAGCAACTCCACCTGTCGAACCGCCACTGCCATTATTCTGATTGTGTCCAGGACCGGTCCAATAAAATATGTAAACTTCTTGGACCCGAGTCCATGACAGTGCGCTGTCACGCAATGCACGTTCGACGGCAAAAACATCCATCTGCTATTTTCGTATTCTCGACTTTTATTCATTTGCGACACGTTTGCGTTTTTACCTTATGAATCGCATGATTCCGAGTTGCTTGACCTTTGCGACGGACGCCACTGGATGCTGATCCGGTCCTCGCGCGCATCTCGTTTTTTGCCACTTCCTACCAGCACTCACCACGTTGTATCGGAAAAGACCATCGGTCGGAACTTATGAATCAAGTTTGCAATTACGTTTCGAGTATATCGCGATGTGCGCTAAATCATTTTAAAGTACCACCTGACACGGTGGTACTCGTTGCCGTTTTGCTTACGTTGTTACTAAAAATAGACTAGAGTTAGAGATGTTGCGGTATAAGTGTTGCACTTAATTTATGCTTTAAGCAGGGTACTGCTTAATTGGTTTCTGGATACATCAATAAACGATATTCTTATCAAAATTACTATACGTAATCACGCCTATAATGTGTAACAAACTACTCCATTAACATTCCCTGACTTTGTAATTGCAAGTTTTTTCCCAACGTCAAAATATTTCAAGAAACATCAAACGATCATGGTACTGCCACACAAAAATATTGTTAGAATGACGCATTTACCTGAGTAGTACGTTTAGTTTACACGTTTCAAAGTTAAATTTAACAACTTGTTGTCTCTCACGCCGCATACTTGAATAAATTTGAAACTTACCTTTGACTATTAACGAGATTTATTCGATGTTCATATTGAAAGCTAATACGATTATGGTACTTTTAGTAGTTGTTAATTAATATTATGGTTTCTTGATTATTTATTCTGCGCTGCCTTTGCTGCATTTTAAGTGCATTTGATGCCCACGCCGGAGAAAACGTTTAATGAAAGGAAGAGTCACGATCAGATTCTGCAGGAGCATATGGGAGTCGTCGAGGTTTCTTCAGGTTAAGTATAGTGGTTTATTTTACTGTAAAATATAAATTTGTAATTATACAGTTGGCCATGTCCGAAGACAGGTTGTGGTAATAAAATCCCAAACTTATCAAAGTTTTACTCTTGGGATTTATTAATGGTCACAGCGAATTCGCCTCAAGAAAAATCGCAATAAAATACCAGAATAGGTCATCTGAACCCTGGGTATTAAGATACGTTTCCCAGTTAGAAATACGTCCGGTTAAAATTTCGCGATCAATTGTATTTTGACGCAATCGTTTAACACGGAATCTTGTATACCATTCACTAATGCATTGCCCGTATTTAAATTTCGTATTAGTAAAACGATTATTGCATTCTCTTTCAACACTAATTTATGTGTTGATTTCGTTCAAATTCATCATCTGTAACAGAATCACAGCTGCTGTCAACGTGCTCTATACCGGGAATTTGTAGAAGATTTTTTTTTATTAATAAATGCGCAGTCTTCATTTTTTGGAGCCATGTTTCTAGACATGGTATTAGAGCTTTAAAAACACTATATAAAGTTTTCCCTCCAGACAATAATATCTATATCTACCACTATATGCAATAATTATTACTGGTCTCTTTCTTCGGAGTTTGCCCCGAAACATCCAGAGGTAAAAGCAGTCGTAAATGTCCAAAGGTCCCTACACCACTTGCGCACCCAACCTAAGGGGAGGGGCCGAGTTATATTTAGCTGTAGTTACCCAGCTCCTCACTTAAAACGATTCACGTGTGACTGTGATGGACTGCTTTTCGGCGAAAAATGAAATGCAAATAATCAATGAACCTGTGAAATTTTTGAAAATGAAAAGTAATCTAGGCCTAGATCTTATCACTGTCTTTCATTTAAAAAAAAAATTATAAAAATCGGTGCAGTACACACTGTTTTATTTGGTCCGAATAGATTCATGTTCAACGATTAAATATATAGATTGCCAGTAATTTCTAGTTTTGTTTCCAATTATTTGGCCACTTGCTTCCCATCTTTTAGTTTGCTACTTCCCTAGTTTTTAAACGGGAGAAGGTCGATGAATCAAAGTGGAGTCAATTTTAATTCCTAGTTTTTGGTTTTTTACTTTCTAAATTTCCTTCTCTATAGTTTCGTAGATGCTACTAAAGTAGTTTCTAGTTTCCTTGTTTTCTACCTTTTCTTGCTTCCAGTTTCTATTTTCCTAATTTCCAGTTTATTGGTTATACAGTTTGAAATTTCCCAATTTCTAGTTACCCATTCTCCAATATCCTAATTTGTAGTTACATATTGTCAAATCTCCTAGTTTATTAGTTTATTTTTAGTTTCTTGGCTTCTAGTTTCATGACATACTAGTTTTCGAATTTTTGGTTTGAGCGTTTCCTAACTCCCAGTTATCGTGTTCCCGACTTTCTAGTTTCATAATTTATTGGTTTCTAGTATATGGTTTCTAATTTGTACTTTCCTACATTTTTCTTCGTCGATTTTAAGGTTTATAGTTTTTGTTTGTTTCTAGCTTACTATTTCCTAGTTTGCTAGTTTCCACTTTTCTAGTTTGAAGGTTTCACAACTTCCAGTCTTCGAAATCACGATTTTCTAGTTTCCTTTGTTCTTAATTTCTGGTTTCCTAGAATATGTTGTCTACTTTCTAATTTACTACATTTTTCCTATTTTATAGTTTCTAATTTTGATTTTGTGGTTTATAATTTCATCGCTTATAGTTTCGCAGTTTCTAGATTCCTGTCTTTTAGTTTGTTAATTTCCTTGTTTTTGTTTTTTACTTTCTAAGCTTTTAATTACGTCTGTATAGTTTCCTAGCTACTACTTAACTAGTTTTTAGTTTCCTTGTTTTCTAGCTTCTTGGCTTTTACTCTCTTAACATACTAGTTTTCCAATCTTTGGTTTGAGGGTTTCATAACTTCCAGTTTTCGGGAACTCGAACTTTCTAGTTTCTATTTTCTACTTTATTACATTTTTGATAGTTTTTTTTTTGTTTCTACATTCTTATCTCTTAGTTTGCTAATTTCGAGTTTGCTGGTTTTCTAGTTACCGATTTTGTAATTACCTAGTTTCTAGTTTAATACTTTCTACTTTCCCAGCTTCTGGTTTGCCAGTTTTTAATTTTCTAGTTTTCTAATTTTCTACTTTAATATTTACGCAGTGTCGAGTTTTCTAATTTCTAGTTACCCAGCTTCAACTCTTATAGCTACTAGTTTTCTAATTTTTATTTAAAGGTTTCACAACTTCCAGTCTACGTAATTCCGATTTTCTAGTTTCCTTTTTCTCTAGTTTCTGGTTTCCTAGAATATGTTGTCTACTTTTACTACTGTTACTACTTTTTTTCCTATTTTATAGTTTCCAATTTTTATTCTGTGGTTTATAGTTTCATCGCTTATAGTTTCGCAGTTTCTAGTTTTGCTTCAAATTATTTGGCTTCTAGTTTTTGTTTTTTACTTTCTAAGCTTTTAATTTCCTTCTGTATAGTTTCCTAGCTACTACTTAACTAGTTTTTAGTTTCCTTGTTTTCTAGCTTCTTGGCTTTTACTCTCTTAACATACTAGTTTTCCAATCTTTGGTTTGAGGGTTTCATAACTTCCAGTTTTCGGGAACTCGAACTTTCTAGTTTCTACTTTCTACTTTACTACATTTTTTATAGTTTTTTTTTTGTTTCTAGATTCTTATCTCTTAGTTTGCTAATTTCGACTTTGCTGGTTTTCTAGTTACCGATTTTGTAATTATCTAGTTTCTATCTTACTACTTTCTACTTTCCCAGCTTCTGGTTTACCAGTTTTTAATTTTCTAGTTTTCTAATTTCTACTTTAATGTTTATGCAGTGTCGAGTTTTCTAATTTCTAGTTACCCAGCTTCAACTCTTATAGCGTCTAGTTTTCTAATTTTTATTTTGAAGGTTTCACAACTTCCTGTCTACGTAATTCCGATTTTCTAGTTTCCTTTTTCTCTAGTTTCTGGTTTTCTAGAATATGTGATCTACTTTTTTCCCTAATTCATTGTTTTCTAATTTCGTCTTTATGGTTTATAGTTTTACTAGTGATCGCCCGTCACTCAAAATTCTAGTGCTATTGGATTGGTAATCAAATCAATGTAAAAATTCAAAAAAGTGAATACTTACGTAAATATGTAGTGTTGAATAAAAACTGGTTACCATATTACATATTACAATTTTTAATTAGTTTTGTCTGAATAATAAAAAAAAAATTAAATAAGACGGAATCATTTCTTTATATACAATGTTTTGAGTAAACATCATGTTAATTATTGTGGTATAAGATGCCCCTGATTAAATTGCTCGGTAATGAAACCATCGAATGTACGAACTCTACTTGCAGCCACATACAGTTGACCATGTCCGAAGACAGGTTGTGGTAATAAAATCCGAAACTTATCAAAGTTTTACTCTTGGGATTTATTAATGGTCACAGTGAATTTGCCTCAAGGAAAATGGCAATAAAGTACCAGAACACGTCATCTGAACCCTGGGTATTAAGATAGGTTTCCCAGTTAAAAATACGTCCGGTTAAAATTTCGCAATCAATTGTATTTTGATGCAATCGTTTAACATGTCCATTGTTTAACAATTTATGTGTTGATTTCGTTCGAATTCATCATCTTTAACAGAATAAAATTACAACTGCTGTAAACGTGCTCTATACCGGGAATTTGTAGATTTTTTTTTTATTATTAATAAATACGCAAGCTTCGTTTTTGGGAGCCATAATAATAACACACCGTAAAATCTCTGACGACAGAATTGTAATATTAAGTATTTGTAATTATACAACCTGTGCCTAATAAAAAATATGGGATTTCAATTGTGTCTGGACCAAATTGAGGAAAAATTGTCATATTTCCATCACCAAGGTTTTTAAGAAATTTAGCAAATTCAATTTTATGAGGTTAAGCTCTCATATTTTGTGAAGTATATTTGTGGATTGAAGGAAAATTTGAAAAAGATGTTATACATACAACTTTCAATGAGAGATGCACGTTTAGTTTTGGTTTTCCCTCCAAAAGATGTTTCTCTGTTTTCATTTATACTAATATCACGTAATAGTTTATCCTAAAACAATAGGTGGGCACATTCACACTTCGTCGATGATAATTAATGATGAAGCATTAATATTATATAATATTATTAACATTATATAAAGTTTTCCTTCCAGACAATAATGTAAAACCAATACCACTATACGCAATGATAATTTATTACTGTTCTCTTTCTTGGGAGTTTGCCCCAAAACATCCAGAGGTAAAAGCAGTCGTAAATGTCCAAAGGTCCCTATACCACTTGCGCACCCAACCTAAGGGGAGGGCCGAGTTATATTTAGCTGTAGTTTCCCAGCTTCTCACTTAAAACGGTTCACGCTCATTTAAATCGGTGACAGTGATGGACTGCTTTTCGGCGAAAAATCAAATGCAAATAATCAATGAACCTGTGAAATTTTTTAAAATGAAAAGTAATCTAGGCCTAGATCTTATCACTGTCTTTCATTAAAAAAAAAAAATATAAAAATCGATGCAGTACACACTGTTTTATTTGGTCCGAATAGATTCATGTTCAACGATTAAATATATAGATTGCTAGTAATTTCTAGTTTTGTTTCCAATTATTTGGCCACTAGCTTCCCATCTTTTAGTTTGCTAACTTCCTAGTTTTTAAACGGGAGAATGTCGATGAATCAAAGTGGAGTCAATTTTAATTCCTAGTTTTTGTTTTTTTACTTTCTAAATTTCCTTCTTTACAGTTTCGTAGATGCTACTAAACTAGTTTCTAGTTTCCTTGTTTTCTAACTTTTCTTGCTTCCAGTTTCTATTTTCCTAATTTCCAGTTTATTATTTATACAGTTTCAAATTTTCCAATTTCTAGTTACCCATTCTCCAATATCCTAATTTGTAGTTACGTATTGTGAAATTTCCTAGTTTATTAGTTTATTTTTAGTTTCTTGGCTTCTAGTTTCATGACATACTAGTTTTCGAATTTTCGGTTTGAGGGTTTCATAACTCCCAGTTTTCGTGTTCCCGACTTTCTAGCTTCATAATTTATTGGTTTCTAGTATATATAGTATATATAGTTTCTAATTTTTACTTTCCTACATTTTTATTCGTCGATTTTAAGGTTTATAGTTTTTGTTTGTTTCTAGATTCCTATCTCCTAGTTTGCTAGTTTCCACTTTGCTGGTTTTCTAGTTACCCATCTTCAACTCTTATAGCGTCTAGTTTTCTAATTTTTATTTAAAGGTTTCACAACTTCCAGTCTACGTAGTTCCGATTTTCTAGTTTCCTTTCTCCCTAGTTTCTGGTTTCCTAGAATATGTTGTCTACTTTCTAATTTACTACTTTTTTTTATTTTATTTTTTATTTTGAAGGTTTCACAACTTCCAATCTACGTAATTCCGACTTTCTAATTTCCCTTTTCCCAAGTTTCTGGTTTTCTAGAATATGTGATCTACTTTTTTCCCTAATTCATTGTTTTCTAATTTCGTCTTTATGGTTTATAGTTTTACTAGTGATCGCCCGTCACTCAAAATTCGAGTGCTATTGGATTGGTAATCAAATCAATGTAAAAATTCAAAAAAGTGAATACTTACGTAAATATGTAGTGTTGAATAAAAACTGGTTACCATATTACATATTACAATTTTTAATTTGTTTTGTCTGAATAATAAAAAAAAATAAGACGGAATAATTTCTTTATATACAATGTTTTGCGTAAACATCATGTTAATTATTGTGGTATAAGATGCCCCTGATTAAATTGCTCGGTAATGTAGAAACCATCGAATGTACGAACTCTACTTGCAGCCACATACAGTTGACCATGTCCGAAGGCAGGTTGTGGTAATAAAATCCGAAACTTATCAAAGTTTTACTCTTGGGATTTATTAATGGTCACAGTGAATTCGCCTCAAGGAAAATGGCAATAAAGTACCAGAACACGTCATCTGAACCCTGGGTATTAAGATAGGTTTCCCAGTTAAAAATACGTCCGGTTAAAATTTCGCAATCAATTGTATTTTGATGCAATCGTTTAACATGTGCATTGTTTAACAATTTATGTGTTGATTTCGTTCGAATTCATCATCTTTAACAGAATAAAATTACAACTGCTGTAAACGTGCTCTATACCGGGAATTTGTAGATTTTCTTTTTATTAATAAATACGCAAGCTTCGTTTTTGGGAGCCATAATAATAACACACCGTAAAATCTCTGACGACAGAATTGTAATATTAAGTATTTGTAATTATACAACCTGTGCCTAATAAAAAATATGGGATTTCAATTGTGTCTGGACCAAATTGAGGAAAAATTGTCATATTTCCATCACCAAGGTTTTTAAGAAAATTAGCAAATTCAATTTTATGAGGTTAAGCTCTCATATTTTGTGAAGTATATTTGTGGATTGAAGGAAAATTTGACAAAGATGTTATACATACAACTTTCAATGAGAGATGCACGTTTAGTTTTGGTTTTCCCTCCAAAAAATGTTTCTCTGTTTTCATTTATACTAATATCACGTAATAGTTTATCCTAAAACAATAAGTGGGCACATTTACACTTCGTCGATGATAATTAATGATGAAGCATTAATATTATATAATATTATTAACATTATATAAAGTTTTCCTTCCAGACAATAATGTAAAACCAATACCACTATACGCAATGATAATTTATTACTGTTCTCTTTCTTGGGAGTTTGCCCCAAAACATCCAGAGGTAAAAGCAGTCGTAAATGTCCAAAGGTCCCTATACCACTTGCGCACCCAACCTAAGGGGAGGGGCCGAGTTATATTTAGCTGTAGTTTCCCAGCTTCTCACTTAAAACGGTTCACGCTCATTTAAATCGGTGACAGTGATGGACTGCTTTTCGGCGAAAAATGAAATGCAAATAATCAATGAACCTGTGAAATCTTTGAAAATGAAAAGTAATCTAGGCCCAGATCTTATCACTGTCTTTCGTTTTAAAAAAAAATATATAAAAATCGGTGCAGTACACACTGTTTTATTTGGTCCGAATAGATTGATGTTCAACGATTAAATATATAGATTGCTAGTAATTTCTAGTTTTGTTTCCAATTATTTGGCCACTAGCTTCCCATCTTTTAGTTTGCTAATTTCCTAGTTTTTAAACGGGAGAATGTCGATGAATTAAAGTGGAGTCAATTTTAATTACTAGTTTTTGGTTTTTTACTTTCTAAATTTCCTTCTTATAGTTTCGTAGATGCTACTAAACTAGTTTCTAGTTTCCTCGTTTTCTAACTTTTTTTGCTTCCAGTTTCTATTTTCCAGTTTATTGGTTATACAGTTTCAAATTTCCCAATTTCTAGTTACCCATTCTCCAATATCCTAATTTGTAGTTACGTATTGTCAAATTTCCTAGTTTATTAGTTTATTTTTAGTTTCTTGGCTTCTAGTTTCATGACATACTAGTTTTCGAATTTTTGGTTTGAGGGTTTCCTAACTCAGTTTTCGTGTTCCCGACTTTCTAGTTTCATAATTTATTGGTTTCTAGTATATGGTTTCTAATTTGTACTTTCCTACATTTTTCTTCGTCGATTTTAAGGTTTATAGTTTTTGTTTGTTTCTAGCTTACTATTTCCTAGTTTGCTAGTTTCCACTTTTCTAGTTTGAAGGTTTCACAACTTCCAGTCTTCGAAATCACGATTTTCTAGTTTCCTTTGTTCTTAATTTCTGGTTTCCTAGAATATGTTGTCTACTTTCTAATTTACTACTATTTTTTCCATTTTATAGTTTCTAATTTTGATTTTGTGGTTTATAGTTTCATCGCTTATAGTTCCGCAGTTTGTAGTTTTGCTTCAAATTATTTGGATTCTAGATTCCTGATTTTTTAGTTTGTTAATTTCCTAGTTTTTGTTTTTAACTTTCTAAGCTTCTAATTTCCTTCTGTATAGTTTCCTAGCTACTACTTAACTAGTTTTTAGTTTCCTTGTTTTCTAGGTTCTTGGCTTCTAGTCTCTTGACATACTAGTTTTCCAATCTTTGGTTTGAGGGTTTCATAACTTCCAGTTTTCGGCAACTAAAACTTTCTAGTTTCCACTTTCTACTTTACAACATTTTTTATAGTTTTTTTTTGTTTCTAGATTCCTATCTCTTAGTTTGCTAATTTCGACTTTGCTGGTTTTCTAGTTACCGATTTTGTAATTACCTAGTTTCTAGTTTACTACTCTCTACTTTCCCAGCTTCTGGCATACCAGTTTTCTAATTTCTACTTTAATGTTTATGCAGTGTCGAGTTTTCTAGTTTCTAGTTACCCAGCTTCAACTCTTATAGCTTCTAGTTTTCAAGTTTTTATTTTGAAGGTTTCACAACTTCCAGTCTACGTAATTCCGATTTTCTAATTTTCTTTTTCAATAGTTTCTGGTTTCCTAGAATATGTTGTCTACTTTCTAATTTACTACTTTTTTTCCTATCTTATAGTTTCCAATTTTTATTCTGTGGTTTATAGTTTCATCGCTTATAGTTTCGCAGTTTCTAGTTTTGCTTCGAATTATTTGGCTTCTATATTCCTGTCTTTGAGTTTCTTAACTTCCTAGTTTTTGTTTTTTACTTTCTAAGCTTTTAATTACGTCTGTATAGTTCCCTAGCTACTACTTAACTAGTTTTTAGTTTCTTTGTTTTCTAGCTTCTTGGCTTCGAGTCTCTTAACATACTAGTTTTCCAATCTTTGGTTTGAGGGTTTCATAACTTCCAGTTTTCGGGAACTCAAACTTTCTAGTTTCTACTTTCTACTTTACTACATTTTTTATAGTTTTTTTTTTGTTTCTAGATTCTTATCTCTTAGTTTGCTAATTTCGACTTTGCTAGTTTTCTAGCTACCGATTTTGTAATTACCTAGTTTCTAGTTTACTACTTTCTACTTTCCCAGCTTCTGGTTTACCAGTTTTCTAATTTCCACTTTAGTGGTTATCCAGTTTCAAGTTTTCTAGTTTCTAGTTACCCAGCTTCAAGTTTTATATGGTCTAGTTTTCTAATTTTTATTTTGAAGGTTTCAAACTTCCAGTTTTCGAAATTCCGATTTTCTAGTTTGCTTTTTCCCTTGTCTCTGGTTTCCTAGAATATGTTGGCAACTTTCATATTTACTACTTTTTTATTTTATTGTTTTCTAATTTCGATTTTATGGTTTATAGTTTTAGAGCTTACAGTTTTGTAGTTTCTAGTTTGGTTTCTAGATCTCTTAGTTGCTAGTTTCCACTTTGCTGGTTTCTAGTTTTATAGTTTCTAATTTCCTAATTTCCAGTTTCCTGGTTATCTAGTTGCAAATTTCCTAGTTTCTAGTTCTAGTTACCTATTGTCAAAACTCCTAGTTTTTAGATTTTTAGTTTCCTCTTTCTTGGCTTTTAGTTTCCTGACATACTAGTTCTAGAATTTGTAGTTAGAGGGTTTCATAACTTACAGTTTTCGAGTTCCCGACTTTCTAGTTTCATAATTTATTAGTTTCTAGTATTTTTTCTAGTTTTCTAGTTTCTCCTAGTTTCTTTCCAATTTGATGACTTTCAGTTCCCGAGTTTGTTATTTCCTAATTTATAGTTTACTACTTTCTAGTTTCCCAGCTTCTGGTTAACCAATTTTTAGTTTCCTAGTTTCTAGTTTCTATTGGTTATCTATTGTCAAAATTCCTAGTTTTTAGATTTTTAGTTTCCTCTTTCCAAGTTTCTTGGCTTTTAGCTTGCTGGCATACTAGTTCTAGAATTTTTAGTTAGAGGGTTTCATAACTTCCAGTTTCGGGTTCCCGACTTTTTAGTTTCATAATTTACTAGTTTCTAGTGATTTTTCTAGTTTTATAGTTTTTCTAGATTCCTATCTCCTAGTTTGTTTCCAATTTGATGATTTTCTAGTTCCCGAGCTTGTTATTTCCTAGTTTATAGTTTACTACTTTCTAGTTTCCCAGCTTCTGGTTAACCAATTTTTAGTTTTCTAGTTTCTAGTTTCTTGGTTTCTAGTTTTCTGGTTTTCTAGTTTCTTGGTTATATATTGAAATAGTAGTTTTGTAAAACTTATGTTAAGACACGAGTTTAGGTTTGCAGCGGTAGGCAGGAGTGCCTGTAAAGAACGAGTACTCTTTAAGTTTTACAAGAGCCCTCTTCGTTTTTCCGGACGAAAACAATTGATTGTAAGTTAAAATAAAATATCCATTGGCGGTTCGTGAATTTGAAGGGTTCCAAAAATGCTAAAAAAGAAATGAAATTTCGAGAAAGTGGTAGATAAAAATGTTGTTGCTCTGGGCGAGTTCTACTACTTGTTAAAATTAAAGTAGTTGTTTCGGGGACACCCTGTATAATTAAATAAATAGTATGTAAAGGATGTCGAGACTTATCTTGTTAAAATCGTCTAATATCTTCTTGTATAAGAATTAATATTTGCATATAGATGTCGGGCATACGAGTATAATGGATTTTGATCCATAAAGATATTACAGGTCTGGGAATATTGGTTACCAATGATTAGTTGAGACCAAAAAGGTTGAATCTAAAAGTTTGAATTCTGAAAATTTAGAAAACCATTATTACTTTTATATATATTATTTATTTTCTTAGATGTAAGAAAACTAAGTGTTGAAGCAATGAGAAGTTTTCTTGCCCTCAATATAACGTCAGATTGCGAATTGTGTAATATCCTTTTTTCTTTCTCTTGGAATCTCGTGACTTTCACTTTCAGAAATATAAAGATTCTAAACAGTAGAAAGAAAAGAATATACCAAGTATACCACAAAAATAATTTAAAGAACCTAAAGAATTCTAAAGTACAAAAAAAATACAAAGTAACAAACTTAAAAGATCGTAAAAATGTTAGAAGCCATTAGAGGATCTGTAAAATTTAAGCGACTCAAAGACCCGTAGTGACATGAAAGACCCAAAACCTCACGATTTTACATATAAGTATAAAGAATATAGAAAATCGAAAGAATGTGAAAGATATAGAGAACAAACCCTTGAAATCCCTGGAAAAACTGAAAGACCTCCAAACCTTGACACACCTGAAACCCTCAAAGGACCCGACAAAAGTGGAAGACCTGAACTTAAAAAATGTGAAGCATCTGGAGTGTCTGAGGAATCTGAAGAGGAAGAAACGAAAGTGTTTGAAGGATGTGAAGCACATAAAGGATACGAAGGACTCGATTCAGACCAGGAAGCTTGAATTCTGAAAATTTGATGAAAAACATGAGGGATTTGAACAGTCATGAACTCAAAATGTCTCTGATATATCTGAAGTTCTTCAAGGTTCTGGAGAACATGAAAGGAATATAATGAGATTAAGAAATCGAAGGACTCGAAAAAAACTGAAAATCTGATCTGAAGGACAGGTCCGACCCGTAGATCTGAAGACTTGAGAAACCTGAAAATTTAAAAGATGTAAAGGATGCGATTTATCACCAGCATAGCGCCTGAAAGACACTATAGACTCGAGCATGTTATAATTATGAAAAGATCTGAAGCAACGTAACGAATTGGACTGGTATAAAAAACCACTTCGATAATATGAAGAATTTGACGAATTTTAGGGATCGTACAGGAAATCTAATGTGACGAACGCCTCGTACATCTTAACCACTTATATCTTTGCAACCGTAACACTCACATCTACAATTTTTGCCTTGTTGTGTTGTAGAAAAAACGTAACATTTATTATAGATGTGGGGCGTACGAAAATTGCACTTCAGTAGATGATTCTGTAACCGTCCAAAGATGGACGAAGGGACCAGCTCACCAAGATTACCCAGGGTCCACCCGACAGCCTGAATGCGAAACTACAACATTTTAAGCGGGAACTGACTCTTCTCTCCCAGTAGTTGAAATTGTAAATTAGACTCCTATAAAATAATTTACGTACTACTTTTTATTCTGTACAATTAGCAGTTAAAAAGTTGTCTTTTTTAATTGTAAAAATCAAAGTATCCTACAGTAAGTAGAAAAAGCTTAACTAAGTTATCACAAACACCAATGAAGCGTAAGTTATGTAAAGAGATGCATAGATTAGAAACGTCGGACACTTTAGAGAGGTCAGTATGGATTTACATTTTTATTAGTTTGCGGTGGTGGATTTATCCTTTATAAAATTATGTTCGTTTATGCTAATGTGACTGTAGATCTTCTGTGGATAAATAGAAAGAATGTGAATCCTCCATTCTTTTCTCAATATTTTATTGATTTATCTTTGTTCTTTATAAAAAAAAAACCTATAGTAATATAGTTATGTAAACTGTGAATGAAGTGAAGGAAGCAAACACTATTGAATATTTAAGAATCACAGCACATTTGAAGTACTCTTAAATGAAGAAACTTCACCTCACCGTGTGATAGACGTGCCCATCAAAACAAATTTCAAAATCAGGATTTGCAGTGACGGGATTATACCTATTTAACTTAAAGATGGATATATCAGTATTACAAGATATAATGAAAGTAATGAAGTTATTATACAAGAATCCGTTTTTGCTGCAGTGGGTTGAATACATGATGAAAGAGAAGGTCAAGGATCAGAGTTTCACCTGGTAAGAGTAATCTTCTGAGGAGCTATAAGAAAAACAATATACAAACGTAGCTGCTATAGACTTCCAACTGGGCTCTCTAATGGTAGAAACAGTAGAAACTAATAAATATGAAGCTGGTACCACAGCGAAGGATGAACATATTAGTAATGGAAAAGTAATTGTTGCAAATTCTGAACTATTTCATACACTATTTTGGTACTTCGTCGAAGGACAGGACAACTGAAAAACAACCAAGAATTATACTCGTATTAGACAATAAACAGTTCGCTGGAGCCACTTGGAATGCGACTTTATTTCAGCTCCAGCGACAAAATGTTGGTAAGCCTTATTAATTCCGGTTCAGTTGATTTCCTTAATGACTTGAGTTGAGCTTAAATCTCATGCAAAGTTGACTTTTTTGTACCGCGGCGATAAACGGCCGGGACGTCCAATAAATTATTCAGCTCTTTATGGAGACATTCACGGATTTCATTCAGCGTTTACATTGATACTTTCTAATTGTGGACACTGGAAACTTATTGCTTTTTCTCTGGGATTTTTTAATTGCAAGAGTCGACCAACATTCTTAGATGAGTAAAAAATTCCATAAATGCCGTTGATACACCTACGTCCCGCAGCGATGGAACGACTATCTAGGGCTACATTGTAAACATTCCTTTTTATGTTATTTATTCATGTTGTGAAAACAGCCCGAAGTTGTGGGTATAGCACCGATTGTACCGTTTTTGATAATGCTTTGCGGTACCACACTATTTAGTTTTACGACGTTGAACCTCACCTCTTTCCGAAAATACGTTTGAACCTGTTAAAATCAGACAAAGACCCCGTCAAAAAGAATTAATTTGGTTAAATTTAACCAGAATAACGGTCCGCGACTATTTCTGTCCGAACGAGTTTATTACAGCTAGACAGAAGATGTCATCAGAATTTCAAATCCGCGATCCTTTCGGAAGTGGAACAAAAAGATGAATGAGGAGCACCATCCAACAAAATAAAGCTGCAGCATCGGCAATTACCGTCACGTCTCCGGCGAAATTAACATAAACAAGCAATTAAAACATGAGATGTTTTTCTGAGAAGCGCGAAATTTTTCTTACGGGTAACGACTCCCCTCCCCGGCGTGGTACTTCACACTTGTAAAAATCGTGATTGGTTCCCGATATGGAAATTTTCCGCGGATTTGTGTCTGTAATTACGCCATTATCTTTTAATTAAAAGTCATTTGTTGCACTGCCTTTAATGTAAAGCAGCGGCCATACGTGGTACGACATGTCCAAAGATCAAGATCGAGGAGATACAATGTTAAGGTCGCTTTTTATGGACCGCACCCACCTCTCGCACAAATGCAAATCTCCCGATTCGTTCTAACATCGGAAAAATGCACGGAGACCACCCAACTTTAAATTTGCGCTAATAACAGGCTCTGTTTTAATGTCGCGGAAGACGTTTCGGCCGGTGATTTACGAGCGGCGTTAATCACGCCCGGCCGAAAATTGCTTTTTCTGAGGATGGGATTCTAACGATTTCGGGTGGTACTTTCGGGTAGGAAGAGTTTTTGTGCCCCTTGACGATAATAGGATTTTTTCGGATGGACACGAGCAACGGAGAGGGTGGTTCTAACCGCGCCGGTATGGAAGAGACTGCAGAAACTTGGAACACCCTTTGTTAAGCATAAGAGTGATTTATTTTCCGGATCTCACAAAAATCATCCTTCAAGCACTAGACTTATTGTGTCATATCTATTTAATCGATAATAGCAATCGGTTTATAACCAGGGGTACCACAGGGATGTACATTAGGCCCACTTTTATTTCTGATCTATATTATTGACCTTTCATCATTTTTGTCAAATTTTGATGTTTCTCTCTATGCGGATAAGTGTTGAAGGCCCGTCTTTACAAAAGATCGAATGTGATAAAATCAATGCTCTTCAGTCGACACGAATAAGAGAATTACAACAATTGTGGAAATTAGGAGAAAGCGAAACATTAAGAAAATAGCACTTAAAAGCATCCAACGAAATAAAGTACATATATTACATATCGCGGGATGGGAAGTATTTCATTTTTGTCTCGAGAGAAAAGAGCGGCATGCTTTGGTGAACTATTTGTCGATATACAAGACTGAAACTTCCACCGAGGTTTGCATAATATTTTTTTCACGATCTTTTTTTGTCTCCCTCCTCCCAAAGTTTACCAAATTCACAGGACCAAAACACCATTAACGCAGAATTTTTTTACAAAACAATATTTGCTTTGTTGGGAAAACTGGTGCGTCGATATTAACATTATGTATGTACCTGAATTTCCTTCCAACTTTGATAATCTGCTCAATTTCCTAAAAATCATCTAATTTCTCAAATCTTCTCAAGTTTCCACTGATTTTCGGGTTCATCAGCTTCTCTGGTACCTCTGATTTTTAGTTGCTTCAGGTTCTCAGGTTCCGTAGATTTTTAGGTAGTGCAGATACTCAGGTTCCTGTGTTTTTCAGCTTTTTAATTTTCGATTTAAGGTTCGATTGATTTTCATCTTCATCGGTTTCTCTGGTTCCTCTGATTTTCAGGTTGTTCGGAGATTTTCAGGTTCTTCATCTTCTATGGTTCCTCTGATTTTCAAGTTCAGTTCAGTTTGTGGTTCTTCAAATCGTCAGATTCCTCACATTGGGTGCGTCACAGTCGCATATACCTGAATTTCTTCTTTTTTTCATCATTTGGTAACTTTCTCAAATTCGTCAAATTTCTCAGTTTCACAAATATTTAGGTATAGGTTTCTGGTATTTTTCAAATTTTTTTTTTCACAAAGGCTCCCAAATTAAGGTTCCTCACATTTCCAGCTTCGAAACAATCTCATATTTCCAGGTTCTTCAAATTATCAGGTTCCTTTGCCTTAAAGCTTCTTCATGTTCTAAGGTTCCTCTGATTTTCAGGTTCAACTTCTCGGGTAGCTCTGATATTCAGGTTCATCATACCTATTCTCAAGTTGCTATGATTTTCTGGTTCATCAACTTTTTAGGTTCCTCTGATTTTCAGGCGCTTCAGATTCTCAGGTTCCTTTGATCTTTAAGTTCTTCATCTTCTGAGGTTTGTTTGATTTACATGTTCATCAACTTTTCGTGTTTCTCAAATTTTTAGCCTGTTCAGATTCTAAAGTTACTTCTTCAAATCGTCAGATTTCTCACATTGGTTGGGTCTAAAACACTAAATCAGAGAACGACGAGGGAAATTAAATTTTTAAAGGGAAACGAAATAGTTAAAGACACTCCTTAAACCCGGAAACAAAGGGGGGTACAAAATAGTTACAAACACTCCCTAAACCAGAGAACAAAAGGAAACGAAATAGTTAAACACTCCTTAAACCAAGGAATGAAAGAGGATAAGAAATATGTAGTTTAAGACACTCCCTAAAACCAAGAACAAAAGGCATCAAAATAGTTAAACACATTCCCTAAACCCGTGAACAATGATAGAAACGAAATAGTTAATGACTTAGATATATTTAAATTTTAATTTAGTTAATGACAGTTTCTAAATCCGAGAACAATTAGGGAAAACGAAATAGTTAAATCCGAAAAAAAAAGAAAGACACCGAAAATAACGGGGAAAATCAAATAGTTAAAAACACTTCCTAAACCCGAGAACAAAATGGGATGTAAAATGGTTAAAGACAGTTCTGGACGGGGAACGAAATAGTTAGATAATCCCTAAACTTGAGAACAACGAAGGAAACGAAATAGTTAAAGACACTCCCTAAACTTGAGAACAACGAAGGAAACGAAATAGTTAAAGACAGTTCCTAAACCCGAGGAACAACAGAAGAAACGAAATAGTTAAAGACATGAAATCAGAGAACAGAACGACGAGGGAAATTAAATGGTTAAAGACAGTCTTTAAAGGGAAACGAAATAGTTAGACACTCCTTAAACCCGGGAACAAAGGGGGACACGAAATAGTTAAAAACACTCCCTAAACCAGAGAACTAAAGGAAAGGAAATAGTTAAACACTCCCTAAACCAAGGAATAAAAGAGGATAAGAAATATGTACTTTAAGACACTCCCTGAATCTAAAAACAAAAAAAAAAACAAAATAGTTAAATATATTCCCTAACCCCGAGAACAACGGTAGAAACGAAGTAGTTAAACACAGTTTGTAAATCCGAGAAGAATTAGGGAAAACTAAATAGTTGAAAACACTCAATAAATTCGAGAAAAACAAGAGAAATGAAATGGTTAAAGGCCACCTTTATAGGGGAAAGAAATACATTGTTAAACACTCCCTAAACCCGGGAACAACGGAAGAAACGAAATAGTTAGAGACTCTCTAAACACGAGAATAACGGGGGAAATGAAATAGTTAAAAACACTTCCTAACCCCGAGAACAAGGTGGGAAGTAAAATGGTTAAAGACAGTCCTGGACGGGGAACGAAGTAGTTAGACACTCCCTAAACTTGAGAAAAACGAAGGAAACGAAATAGTTAAAGACAGTTCCTAAACCCGAGGAACAACAGAAGAAACGAAATAGTTAAAGACACTAAATCAAAGAACGACGAGGGAAATTAAATGGTTAAAGACAGTCTTTAAAGGGAAACGAAATAGTTAGACACTCCCTAAACTCGGAAACAAAAGGGGGGTACGAAATAGTTAAAAACACTCACTAAACCCGAGAACAAAAGGAAACGAAATAGTTAAACACTCCCTAAACCAAGGAATAAAAGAGGATAAGAAATAGTTTAAGATAACCCCTAAACCCAAGATCGATAGGAACCAAAATAGTTAAGCACATTCTCTAAAAACGAGAACAACGGTAGAAACGAAATAGTTAAAGACAGCTTCTAAATACGAGCACGATAAATTAAGGGAATCGTAATAGTTAAAAGCACTCAATAAATCCGAGAAAAACAAGGGAAATTAAATGGTTAAAGGCAGCCTTTATAAGGGAAATAAATAATTAAACACTCTCTAAATCCGCGAAAAATGGAACAAACGAAATAGTTAAGACACTCTCTCAACCCGAAAATTACGGGGGAAATCAAATAGTTAAAAACACTTCCTAAACCCGAGAACAAGGTGGGAAGTAAAATGGTTAAAGACAGTCCTGGACGGGGAACGAAGTAGTTAGACACTCCCTAAACTTGAGAAAAACGAAGGAAACGAAATAGTTAAAGACAGTTCCTAAACCCGAGGAACAACAGAAGAAACGAAATAGTTAAAGACACTAAATCAAAGAACGACGAGGGAAATTAAATGGTTAAAGACAGTCTTTAAAGGGAAACGAAATAGTTAGACACTCCCTAAACTCGGGAACAAAAGGGGGGTACGAAATAGTTAAAAACACTCACTAAACCCGAGAACAAAAGGAAACGAAATAGTTAAACACTCCCTAAACCAAGGAATAAAAGAAAACAAGAAATAGTTTAAGATAACCCCTAAACCCAAGATCGATAGGAACCAAAATAGTTAAGCACATTCTCTAAAAACGAGAACAACGGTAGAAACGAAATAGTTAAAGACAGCTTCTAAATACGAGCACGATAAATTAGGGGAATCGTAATAGTTAAAAGCACTCAATAAATCCGAGAAAAACAAGGGAAATTAAATGGTTAAAGGCAGCCTTTATAAGGGCAATAAATAATTAAACACTCCCTAATCCCGCGAAAATTGGAACAAACGAAATAGTTAAGACACTCTCTCAACCCGAAAATAACGGGGGAAATCAAATAGCTAAAAACACTTCCTAACCCCGAGAACAAGGTGGGAAGTAAAATGGTTAAAGACAGTCCTGGACGGGGAACGAAGTAGTTAGACACTCCCTAAACTTGAGAAAAACGAAGGAAACGAAATAGTTAAAGACAGTTCCTAAACCCGAGGAACAACAGAAGAAACGAAATAGTTAAAGACACTAAATCAAAGAACGACGAGGGAAATCAAATGGTTAAAGACAGTCTTTAAAGGGAAACGAAATAGTTAGACACTCCCTAAACTCGGGAACAAAAGGGGGGTACGAAATAGTTAAAAACACTCACTAAACCCGAGAACAAAAGGAAACGAAATAGTTAAACACTCCCTAAACCAAGGAATAAATGAGGATAAGAAATAGTTTAAGATAACCCCTAAACCCAAGATCGATAGGAACCAAAATAGTTAAGCACATTCTCTAAAAACGAGAACAACGGTAGAAACGAAATAGTTAAAGACAGCTTCTAAATACGAGCACGATAAATTAGGGGAATCGTAATAGTTAAAAGCACTCAATAAATCCGAGAAAAACAAGGGAAATTAAATGGTTAAAGGCAGCCTTTATAAGGGCAATAAATAATTAAACACTCCCTAATCCCGCGAAAATTGGAACAAACGAAATAGTTAAGACACTCTCTCAACCCGAAAATAACGGGGGAAATCAAATAGCTAAAAACACTTCCTAACCCCGAGAACAAGGTGGGAAGTAAAATGGTTAAAGACAGTCCTGGACGGGGAACGAAGTAGTTAGACACTCCCTAAACTTGAGAAAAACGAAGGAAACGAAATAGTTAAAGACAGTTCCTAAACCCGAGGAACAACAGAAGAAACGAAATAGTTAAAGACACTAAATCAAAGAACGACGAGGGAAATTAAATGGTTAAAGACAGTCTTTAAAGGGAAACGAAATAGTTAGACACTCCCTAAACTCGGGAACAAAAGGGGGGTACGAAATAGTTAAAAACACTCACTAAACCCGAGAACAAAAGGAAACGAAATAGTTAAACACTCCCTAAACCAAGGAATAAAAGAGGACAAGAAATAGTTTAAGATAACCCCTAAACCCAAGATCGATAGGAACCAAAATAGTTAAGCACATTCTCTAAAAACGAGAACAACGGTAGAAACGAAATAGTTAAAGACAGCTTCTAAATACGAGCACGATAAATTAAGGGAATCGTAATAGTTAAAAGCACTCAATAAATCCGAGAAAAACAAGGGAAATTAAATGGTTAAAGGCAGCCTTTATAAGGGAAATAAATAATTAAACACTCTCTAAATCCGCGAAAAATGGAACAAACGAAATAGTTAAGACACTCTCTCAACCCGAAAATAACGGGGGAAATCAAATAGTTAAAAACACTTCCTAAACCCGAGAACAAGGTGGGAAGTAAAATGGTTAAAGACAGTCCTGGACGGGGAACGAAGTAGTTAGACACTCCCTAAACTTGAGAAAAACGAAGGAAACGAAATAGTTAAAGACAGTTCCTAAACCCGAGGAACAACAGAAGAAACGAAATAGTTAAAGACACTAAATCAAAGAACGACGAGGGAAATCAAATGGTTAAAGACAGTCTTTAAAGGGAAACGAAATAGTTAGACACTCCCTAAACTCGGGAACAAAAGGGGGGTACGAAATAGTTAAAAACACTCACTAAACCCGAGAACAAAAGGAAACGAAATAGTTAAACACTCCCTAAACCAAGGAATAAAAGAGGACAAGAAATAGTTTAAGATAACCCCTAAACCCAAGATCGATAGGAACCAAAATAGTTAAGCACATTCTCTAAAAACGAGAACAACGGTAGAAACGAAATAGTTAAAGACAGCTTCTAAATACGAGCACGATAAATTAGGGAAATCGTAATAGTTAAAAGCACTCAATAAATCCGAGAAAAACAAGGGAAATTAAATGGTTAAAGGCAGCCTTTATAAGGGCAATAAATAATTAAACACTCCCTAATCCCGCGAAAATTGGAACAAACGAAATAGTTAAGACACTCTCTCAACCTGAAAATAACGGGGGAAATCAAATAGCTAAAAACACTTCCTAACCCCGAGAACAAGGTGGGAACTAAAATGGTTAAAGACAGTCCTGGACGGGGAACGAAGTAGTTAGACACTCCCTAAACTTGAGAAAAACGAAGGAAACGAAATAGTTAAAGACAGTTCCTAAACACGAGGAACAACAGAAGAAACGAAATAGTTAAAGACACTAAATCAAAGAACGACGAGGGAAATTAAATGGTTAAAGACAGTCTTTAAAGGGAAACGAAATAGTTAGACACTCCCTAAACTCGGGAACAAAAGGGGGGTACGAAATAGTTAAAAACACTCACTAAACCCGAGAACAAAAGGAAACGAAATAGTTAAACACTCCCTAAACTAAGGAATAAAAGAAAACAAGAAATAGTTTAAGATAACCCCTAAACCCAAGATCGATAGGAACCAAAATAGTTAAGCACATTCTCTAAAAACGAGAACAACGGTAGAAACGAAATAGTTAAAGACAGCTTCTAAATACGAGCACGATAAATTAAGGGAATCGTAATAGTTAAAAGCACTCAATAAATCCGAGAAAAACAAGGGAAATTAAATGGTTAAAGGCAGCCTTTATAAGGGAAATAAATAATTAAACACTCTCTAAATCCGCGAAAAATGGAACAAACGAAATAGTTAAGACACTCTCTCAACCCGAAAATAACGGGGGAAATCAAATAGTTAAAAACACTTCCTAAACCCGAGAACAAGGTGGGAAGTAAAATGGTTAAAGACAGTCCTGGACGGGGAACGAAGTAGTTAGACACTCCCTAAACTTGAGAAAAACGAAGGAAACGAAATAGTTAAAGACAGTTCCTAAACCCGAGGAACAACAGAAGAAACGAAATAGTTAAAGACACTAAATCAAAGAACGACGAGGGAAATCAAATGGTTAAAGACAGTCTTTAAAGGGAAACGAAATAGTTAGACACTCCCTAAACTCGGGAACAAAAGGGGGGTACGAAATAGTTAAAAACACTCACTAAACCCGAGAACAAAAGGAAACGAAATAGTTAAACACTCCCTAAACCAAGGAATAAAAGAGGACAAGAAATAGTTTAAGATAACCCCTAAACCCAACATCGATAGGAACCAAAATAGTTAAGCACATTCTCTAAAAACGAGAACAACGGTAGAAACGAAATAGTTAAAGACAGCTTCTAAATACGAGCACGATAAATTAGGGAAATCGTAATAGTTAAAAGCACTCAATAAATCCGAGAAAAACAAGGGAAATTAAATGGTTAAAGGCAGCCTTTATAAGGGCAATAAATAATTAAACACTCCCTAATCCCGCGAAAATTGGAACAAACGAAATAGTTAAGACACTCTCTCAACCTGAAAATAACGGGGGAAATCAAATAGCTAAAAACACTTCCTAACCCCGAGAACAAGGTGGGAACTAAAATGGTTAAAGACAGTCCTGGACGGGGAACGAAGTAGTTAGACACTCCCTAAACTTGAGAAAAACGAAGGAAACGAAATAGTTAAAGACAGTTCCTAAACCCGAGGAACAACAGAAGAAACGAAATAGTTAAAGACACTAAATCAAAGAACGACGAGGGAAATCAAATGGTTAAAGACAGTCTTTAAAGGGAAACGAAATAGTTAGACACTCCCTAAACTCGGGAACAAAAGGGGGGTACGAAATAGTTAAAAACACTCACTAAACCCGAGAACAAAAGGAAACGAAATAGTTAAACACTCCCTAAACCAAGGAATAAATGAGGATAAGAAATAGTTTAAGATAACCCCTAAACCCAAGATCGATAGGAACCAAAATAGTTAAGCACATTCTCTAAAAACGAGAACAACGGTAAAAACGAAATAGTTAAAGACAGCTTCTAAATACGAGCACGATAAATTAGGGGAATCGTAATAGTTAAAAGCACTCAATAAATCCGAGAAAAACAAGGGAAATTAAATGGTTAAAGGCAGCCTTTATAAGGGCAATAAATAATTAAACACTCCCTAATCCCGCGAAAATTGGAACAAACGAAATAGTTAAGACACTCTCTCAACCCGAAAATAACGGGGGAAATCAAATAGCTAAAAACACTTCCTAACCCCGAGAACAAGGTGGGAAGTAAAATGGTTAAAGACAGTCCTGGACGGGGAACGAAGTAGTTAGACACTCCCTAAACTTGAGAAAAACGAAGGAAACGAAATAGTTAAAGACAGTTCCTAAACCCGAGGAACAACAGAAGAAACGAAATAGTTAAAGACACTAAATCAAAGAACGACGAGGGAAATCAAATGGTTAAAGACAGTCTTTAAAGGGAAACGAAATAGTTAGACACTCCCTAAACTCGGGAACAAAAGGGGGGTACGAAATAGTTAAAAACACTCACTAAACCCGAGAACAAAAGGAAACGAAATAGTTAAACACTCCCTAAACCAAGGAATAAATGAGGATAAGAAATAGTTTAAGATAACCCCTAAACCCAAGATCGATAGGAACCAAAATAGTTAAGCACATTCTCTAAAAACGAGAACAACGGTAGAAACGAAATAGTTAAAGACAGCTTCTAAATACGAGCACGATAAATTAGGGGAATTGTAATAGTTAAAAGCACTCAATAAATCCGAGAAAAACAAGGGAAATTAAATGGTTAAAGGCAGCCTTTATAAGGGCAATAAATAATTAAACACTCCCTAATCCCGCGAAAATTGGAACAAACGAAATAGTTAAGACACTCTCTCAACCTGAAAATAACGGGGGAAATCAAATAGCTAAAAACACTTCCTAACCCCGAGAACAAGGTGGGAACTAAAATGGTTAAAGACAGTCCTGGACGGGGAACGAAGTAGTTAGACACTCCCTAAACTTGAGAAAAACGAAGGAAACGAAATAGTTAAAGACAGTTCCTAAACCCGAGGAACAACAGAAGAAACGAAATAGTTAAAGACACTAAATCAAAGAACGACGAGGGAAATCAAATGGTTAAAGACAGTCTTTAAAGGGAAACGAAATAGTTAGACACTCCCTAAACTCGGGAACAAAAGGGGGGTACGAAATAGTTAAAAACACTCACTAAACCCGAGAACAAAAGGAAACGAAATAGTTAAACACTCCCTAAACCAAGGAATAAATGAGGATAAGAAATAGTTTAAGATAACCCCTAAACCCAAGATCGATAGGAACCAAAATAGTTAAGCACATTCTCTAAAAACGAGAACAACGGTAAAAACGAAATAGTTAAAGACAGCTTCTAAATACGAGCACGATAAATTAGGGGAATCGTAATAGTTAAAAGCACTCAATAAATCCGAGAAAAACAAGGGAAATTAAATGGTTAAAGGCAGCCTTTATAAGGGCAATAAATAATTAAACACTCCCTAATCCCGCGAAAATTGGAACAAACGAAATAGTTAAGACACTCTCTCAACCCGAAAATAACGGGGGAAATCAAATAGCTAAAAACACTTCCTAACCCCGAGAACAAGGTGGGAAGTAAAATGGTTAAAGACAGTCCTGGACGGGGAACGAAGTAGTTAGACACTCCCTAAACTTGAGAAAAACGAAGGAAACGAAATAGTTAAAGACAGTTCCTAAACCCGAGGAACAACAGAAGAAACGAAATAGTTAAAGACACTAAATCAAAGAACGACGAGGGAAATCAAATGGTTAAAGACAGTCTTTAAAGGGAAACGAAATAGTTAGACACTCCCTAAACTCGGGAACAAAAGGGGGGTACGAAATAGTTAAAAACACTCACTAAACCCGAGAACAAAAGGAAACGAAATAGTTAAACACTCCCTAAACCAAGGAATAAATGAGGATAAGAAATAGTTTAAGATAACCCCTAAACCCAAGATCGATAGGAACCAAAATAGTTAAGCACATTCTCTAAAAACGAGAACAACGGTAGAAACGAAATAGTTAAAGACAGCTTCTAAATACGAGCACGATAAATTAGGGGAATTGTAATAGTTAAAAGCACTCAATAAATCCGAGAAAAACAAGGGAAATTAAATGGTTAAAGGCAGCCTTTATAAGGGCAATAAATAATTAAACACTCCCTAATCCCGCGAAAATTGGAACAAACGAAATAGTTAAGACACTCTCTCAACCCGAAAATAACGGGGGAAATCAAATAGCTAAAAACACTTCCTAACCCCGAGAACAAGGTGGGAAGTAAAATGGTTAAAGACAGTCCTGGACGGGGAACGAAGTAGTTAGACACTCCCTAAACTTGAGAAAAACGAAGGAAACGAAATAGTTAAAGACAGTTCCTAAACCCGAGGAACAACAGAAGAAACGAAATAGTTAAAGACACTAAATCAAAGAACGACGAGGGAAATTAAATGGTTAAAGACAGTCTTTAAAGGGAAACGAAATAGTTAGACACTCCCTAAACTCGGGAACAAAAGGGGGGTACGAAATAGTTAAAAACACTCACTAAACCCGAGAACAAAAGGAAACGAAATAGTTAAACACTCCCTAAACCAAGGAATAAAAGAGGACAAGAAATAGTTTAAGATAACCCCTAAACCCAAGATCGATAGGAACCAAAATAGTTAAGCACATTCTCTAAAAACGAGAACAACGGTAGAAACGAAATAGTTAAAGACAGCTTCTAAATACGAGCACGATAAATTAAGGGAATCGTAATAGTTAAAAGCACTCAATAAATCCGAGAAAAACAAGGGAAATTAAATGGTTAAAGGCAGCCTTTATAAGGGAAATAAATAATTAAACACTCTCTAAATCCGCGAAAAATGGAACAAACGAAATAGTTAAGACACTCTCTCAACCCGAAAATAACGGGGGAAATCAAATAGTTAAAAACACTTCCTAAACCCGAGAACAAGGTGGGAAGTAAAATGGTTAAAGACAGTCCTGGACGGGGAACGAAGTAGTTAGACACTCCCTAAACTTGAGAAGAACGAAGGAAACGAAATAGTTAAAGACAGTTCCTAAACCCGAGGAACAACAGAAGAAACGAAATAGTTAAAGACACTAAATCAAAGAACGACGAGGGAAATTAAATGGTTAAAGACAGTCTTTAAAGGGAAACGAAATAGTTAGACACTCCCTAAACTCGGGAACAAAAGGGGGGTACGAAATAGTTAAAAACACTCACTAAACCCGAGAACAAAAGGAAACGAAATAGTTAAACACTCCCTAAACCAAGGAATAAAAGAGGACAAGAAATAGTTTAAGATAACCCCTAAACCCAAGATCGATAGGAACCAAAATAGTTAAGCACATTCTCTAAAAACGAGAACAACGGTAGAAACGAAATAGTTAAAGACAGCTTCTAAATACGAGCACGATAAATTAAGGGAATCGTAATAGTTAAAAGCACTCAATAAATCCGAGAAAAACAAGGGAAATTAAATGGTTAAAGGCAGCCTTTATAAGGGAAATAAATAATTAAACACTCTCTAAATCCGCGAAAAATGGAACAAACGAAATAGTTAAGACACTCTCTCAACCCGAAAATAACGGGGGAAATCAAATAGTTAAAAACACTTCCTAAACCCGAGAACAAGGTGGGAAGTAAAATGGTTAAAGACAGTCCTGGACGGGGAACGAAGTAGTTAGACACTCCCTAAACTTGAGAAAAACGAAGGAAACGAAATAGTTAAAGACAGTTCCTAAACCCGAGGAACAACAGAAGAAACGAAATAGTTAAAGACACTAAATCAAAGAACGACGAGGGAAATCAAATGGTTAAAGACAGTCTTTAAAGGGAAACGAAATAGTTAGACACTCCCTAAACTCGGGAACAAAAGGGGGGTACGAAATAGTTAAAAACACTCACTAAACCCGAGAACAAAAGGAAACGAAATAGTTAAACACTCCCTAAACCAAGGAATAAAAGAGGACAAGAAATAGTTTAAGATAACCCCTAAACCCAAGATCGATAGGAACCAAAATAGTTAAGCACATTCTCTAAAAACGAGAACAACGGTAGAAACGAAATAGTTAAAGACAGCTTCTAAATACGAGCACGATAAATTAGGGAAATCGTAATAGTTAAAAGCACTCAATAAATCCGAGAAAAACAAGGGAAATTAAATGGTTAAAGGCAGCCTTTATAAGGGCAATAAATAATTAAACACTCCCTAATCCCGCGAAAATTGGAACAAACGAAATAGTTAAGACACTCTCTCAACCTGAAAATAACGGGGGAAATCAAATAGCTAAAAACACTTCCTAACCCCGAGAACAAGGTGGGAACTAAAATGGTTAAAGACAGTCCTGGACGGGGAACGAAGTAGTTAGACACTCCCTAAACTTGAGAAAAACGAAGGAAACGAAATAGTTAAAGACAGTTCCTAAACACGAGGAACAACAGAAGAAACGAAATAGTTAAAGACACTAAATCAAAGAACGACGAGGGAAATTAAATGGTTAAAGACAGTCTTTAAAGGGAAACGAAATAGTTAGACACTCCCTAAACTCGGGAACAAAAGGGGGGTACGAAATAGTTAAAAACACTCACTAAACCCGAGAACAAAAGGAAACGAAATAGTTAAACACTCCCTAAACTAAGGAATAAAAGAAAACAAGAAATAGTTTAAGATAACCCCTAAACCCAAGATCGATAGGAACCAAAATAGTTAAGCACATTCTCTAAAAACGAGAACAACGGTAGAAACGAAATAGTTAAAGACAGCTTCTAAATACGAGCACGATAAATTAAGGGAATCGTAATAGTTAAAAGCACTCAATAAATCCGAGAAAAACAAGGGAAATTAAATGGTTGAAGGCAGCCTTTATAAGGGAAATAAATAATTAAACACTCTCTAAATCCGCGAAAAATGGAACAAACGAAATAGTTAAGACACTCTCTCAACCCGAAAATAACGGGGGAAATCAAATAGTTAAAAACACTTCCTAAACCCGAGAACAAGGTGGGAAGTAAAATGGTTAAAGACAGTGCTGGAAGGGGAACGAAATAGTTAAGACACTCTCTAAACTTGAGAACAACGAAGGAAACGAAATAGTTAAAGACACTCCCTAAACTTAAGAACAACGAAGGAAACGAAATAGTTAAAGACAGTTTCTAAACCGGAGGAACAACAGAAGAAACGAAATCGTTAAAGACACTAAATCAAAGAACGACGAGGGAAGTTAAATGGTTAAAGACAGTCTTTAAAGGGAAACGAAATAGTTAGACACTCCCTAAACTCGGGAACAAAGGGGGGTACGAAATGGTTAAAAACACTCACTAAACCCGAGAACAAAAGGAAACGAAATAGTTAAACACTCCCTAAACCAAGGAATAAAAGAGGATAAGAAATAGTTTAAGATAACCCCTAAACCCAAGATTGATAGGAACCAAAATAGTTAAGCACATTCTCTAAACCCGAGAACAACGGTAGAAACGAAATAGTTAAAGACAGCTTCTAAATCCCAGCACAATAAATTAGGGGAAACGTAATAGTTAAAAGCACTCAATAAATCCGAGAAAAACAAGGGAAATTAAATGGTTAAAGGCAGCCCTTGTAGGGGAAAGGAAATAGTTACACACTCCCTGAACCCGAGAACAACGGAAGAAACGAGATGGTTGGAGACTCTCTAAACCCGAGTATAACGGGGGAAATGAAATAGTTAAAAACACTTCCTAAACCCAAGAGCAAGGAGGGAAGTAAAATGGGTAAAAGGGTCCTGGAAGGGGAACGAAATAGTTAACACACTCCCTAAACTTGAGAACAACGAAGAAAACGAAATAGTCAAAGACAGTTCCTAAACCCGAGAACAACAGAAGAAACGAAATAGTTAAAGACACTAAATCAGAGAACGACCAGGCAAATGAAATGGTTAAAGACAGTCTTTAAAGGGAAACGAAATAGTTAGACACTCCCTAAACCCGGGAACAAAGGGGGACACGAAATAGTTAAAAACACTCCCTAAACCAGAGAACAAAATTAAAGGAAATAGTTAAACACTCCCTAAACCCGGGAACAACGGAAGAAACGAAATAGTTAGAGACTCTCTAAACCCGAGAACGAGGAGGGACGTAAAATGGTTAAAGGGACTCCTTGAACTGGAACGAAATAGTTAGACACTCCCTAAACCCGAGAACAACAGAGGAAACGAAATATTTAAAGACACTCCCTAAACTTGAGAACAACGTAGGAAGCGAAATAGTCAAAGACAGTTCCTAAACCGGAGAACAATAGAAGAAACGAAGTAGTTAAAGACACAACCTAAACTCGAGAACAACTAAATATTTAAATAGTCCCTACACTAATGATGCTAGAAGAAAAGAGTTCCAAATTGAAAGCATCAGTATCAAAATGAAAAACAAAGAAAGAAAAATCTGAGGATTTGCAGCGCGATTTCATATTGAATTGCGACAGTCTTGAACGCCGGTTAACATGGAGATGTCGCATCTAAAGTCCTCATAAGGCTCAATTTCAAGTTTCAAGATAGCTTAGATATTGAAATAGATGTCATTAAAGATACAGAGAAAGTATACAGTCTAGAACGATACAAAAGAAAGTTGAAGCAAGACGAGAAAGTAGAAATGAAAATTAAAAATCTATGGGTGAACGATGATTACCGGAAGAACAACTTAAACAAAAAAACAAAAACCTATGAGGTAAATGTGAATTAACACGTTTAGCGCCAAGTGCATCAGATATGATGCACTGGTTAACTTCTTAAATGGGCCCATGTTTAAGAAATTTTTTTAATACTTGAAATAAAAAATACGACTAAAATCTGAAAACAAAATAAGATTTTCTTTATTGAATATTATTATAATGTGATTAAAAACACTAAACAATAATTATGCTTAACTAAAAACAAAATTTCTTTTTAATGGTTAGCCAGGACATCCGGCTTGCATAATTATATTATTTTTCGTCGCAGGACCGTCGGCGCCGTCAAAATGACGTCGACGTCTCGTTTGAATTGCTCCAATTGAGCCTATTTATTTATTGGACCTGTGTGTTTTTACGCTTGTGTTTGTTGTTGAAGGTTTTTACAAGTTTAGAAAAGTGCATCAAAATTGATGCACTTGGCCAATGCGTGTTTGTACTCGAATGGGCCAGTGCATCGAAAGTGATGCATCTGTTTTTTTGTACTTATATTGTTTTTTTCTATAGAGGGTGGCGCTTAACGTGCTAAAGTGTTAAAACGCATAAATGCGACTTTAGCGAATTGAAAGTTCCAGAAGGGTTTAAGCAATTTAAAAGCACAGATGAAATATTTTTTAATTTTTAAAGCACTTCTCATACTTTTCAGACATTTTTTTACGAGTACTTTTGGAGTTTGTTCGACGATATACATATTTGTGTACGCAAAGAACTCCCACAATTCCATTTATTACCTGTGGTAAAAGCTTACAACCGTTCTATCGGCATACAAATTGCAGCACCTTTTTAAACGTAATTTTTATTCGTCATTAAGTTGATACTTTATAGAAATTGCCAAGAATATTATTTAGTTGTTGCCACATTATGTAAATGACAAGTACATCTAAAGGAAAAATTTGCCTACAAATTGTTGTGTTGGCGACCATGAAGTAACTGAAATATATCTGTGTATACTTGAATGTATTTAACCGGCTCTATCAATTTAGCAGAATCTGCACTGGTCGAAAATCGTTGGGTACGCACCTGGGACGATATTTACACAATAATATTTTTATTTGGCACTAACATACCCAGTAAATAGTACCACATCCCACGTGTTCGTTTTTACAACGGCTTGCTAATTGCATCGTAGAGCGGCATGCAAATGGAACAAACTACTCAGCATCACTTATGTAGATCGAGAAAAATGTATCCCCGGGTGTATTTTCGAGGTAATGAGCTCGGTGGGAAATTATCACACAATCACTAGATTAATTTATCATCCGGCCCACGTAACTCGTTTTGTGCTCTTCGTACTATCTGCATTGAGTGTTTAAAAGGTTTCTCCGAGAATAAGAGGAAAATATAGGACAGGAAATTGAAGAATGAGTGAGAATAAATCAGGTAAGCAATGATGCCAACATATATATTAATTAGTGCCGACTGTACTGTGTTGCAGTTTTTGTAACCTCCAATGACCACTCTCCAAACCAGATTTGGTGCTCATGAAAATCCCTGGGTGAGCGACAAGCCATAATCACAATGCGGTTTATTGGTCATTATCACGCGATATTTCTCCTTTCCTTTTACTTGTATTGTTTCAGCTATTGCATATTATGAAAGAATGTCGTCGATACTAAAATACCACTTTACGACTTGCAACAATTACAAGGAAGCTGGAAGTGATAGAAGTCATGAAAATTATCTTTTAATAGCAACTGTGACGTGACTGCAATGACTTGACAGAATTTCACTGACTAAAATTAGATCTAATGGTAACCGGCTAAAAAAGTGGCTATATTTAATCAGTTAATCACGCTTAATTTGGGTCTAAACAAGCAGATGTTTCGTTTTTCGGTAGCAACTGGAGAGCCTTCGATGTGAGTGTGACGAAAATTGGTGGAAACTATTTTGTGCTTGTAAAAATGTCAAAGAACAACAATTTAATTGTTTAATGGTATTAATTTAATTACTACTGCATTACGTAAAAACTTGGTTGTAAATTACTTACATTGTAATTTGCATAATTATAGTTATATTTTATGTTCTTATACTTATATGGAAGCTCTAAAAGTTTAAATCAACAAATTAGAAAAGTAAATTAACAATTAAGCCTGCGCTTTTGCGTGATTTTCAATACAAATGCATATTATAAACAAACTATTGCATAAATTTACAATCGGGGATTAACATCGCAGTCGATACATATTTATTTATATTTATTAGTTGCGGAAATACTAATCCAGCAAACATGGTTCTGCAAGCAGAATGTGAATTATATTAAACGTACGAAATGTTTGTGTCTTTTTGTAATTTTTTATTAATCAAATGATAAAAGAACTCACCCAATAATTATACACACTCTACAGAGATGTTCTTTCATCATTGCAATGTCATGTTGCATCGTACGAGGTGCGGCAACAAACCGAAATATCGTCGCAACTCCCCCGTCTTCCGATCACTGCGACTGCTCGTTCGTCCCTCGTACATCACCTCCCTGTCGAACATGTGCGCCCCGCAGGGGTTCCGCCGCCATGTTGGCGTCGCGACGGCGGCCATGCGTCGCCGGGCCACGTGGTCGGCGTCTGTCCTGATGCGCCTCTGCCGGAAAATCCCCGAAGTTCGAGTGCAGTTCACTGCCGGAAAGCAGGGGCGTGCGCACGGAACCTGAGTTAGGGGTCGAGTGGCATCTGTTTTATTCATTCTGTGATTAACTTGTCGAGGTGGCATTAAACTACACGAGAGAATAAGTAAAATAATAATTTTTCTATTTCACATTTAATCATACCTTTCACTTCTTATCGGAACGTCGTAGCACATTTTGGATGGTGAATATTATATTTCGATACAAGTGCGCTGTGAAGACACCTTTCAGGGGCGGGGGCGAATTTTTACAGTGACAGCACACCAGTATTGAACAACATTTTTTGTATTCGTTCAAGCAAAATGAGAGAAAGCACCAAGTTTTGAGGTTAGGTTTGACAGCTGTCAACATATGCGGGAAATTTTATATTTTACAAAAAAGAATAAATTTTCCTATTACATATGGTTAAAGTCCGCAGGCTTCCATATTCTTAAGTGCTCAGGTGCATGGAGTTCTCTCCAGGTCCTCCAGTTTTTCAGGTTCTTGATAGCTTTTAAAATTTCATCAGGATCTTTGGATTTATTAGGTTCTTCGGGTTCTTCAAGTTCCTCCAACTTTTCAAATTTCGTTTATTTTCAGGTATTACAGGTTAAGTAATCAAGGGATTGATTGCCGTGAACCTGATGGGCTTTGGTGAGATATCAGCAGACCCCTCCCCACGTCATTTCTCGAGCATTTCTATTCTAAAATATGCAGAATCATTTATGAAGAGACGGTATATTAATACCTTTGAGATTGCGACAGTTTTGGTTGTCAATTCATTACGTGAAACTTTTGTAGTTTAGTTTTATATGTAATGTTGAATTTGACAACGTCCCCTGAGAAAGTGTCTTTTTTAAATTTCGGGTTTGATAGCATTCCCATAGGAAGTGTCTTTTTAATTGTTGGATTTGACTAATTTTTAACCCTTCTGAATGTTGGACTTGACAACCGTCCTTTTTTCAACTGTCTTTTTTAATGTTGGATTTCACAACGTCCGCTGAAAAAATGTCTTTCAAAGTTGGATTTGACAACGTCCCCCTGAGAAAGTGCCTTTTTCAAAGTTGGATTTGACAACGTCCCCTTAGAAAGTGTCTTTTTGAATTTTGGATTTAACAACGTCCCCTTGGAAAGTGTCCTTCTTAATGTTGTATTTGACTACGTGTCATTTGGAAAGTGTCTTTTGCAAAGTTGGATGTGACAACGTCCCCTGAGAAGGAGCCTTTTTCAAAGTTGGATTTGACAACGTGTCATTTGAAAGTGTCTTTTTCACTGGTGGATTTGAGAAAATTTTCTTAGAAAGCATATTTCTTTGGTGGATTTGACAACGTCTCCTTAGAAAGTGTCTGTTGCAAAGTTGGATTTGACAACGTCCCCTGAGAAAGTGCCTTTTTCAAAGTTGGATTTGACAACGTCCCCTTAGAAATTGTCTTTTTGAATTTTGGATTTGACAACGTCCCCTTGGAAAGTGTCCTTCTTAATGTTGTTATTTGACTACGTGTCATTTGAAAGTGTCTTTTTCACTGTTGGATTTGAGAAAATTTTCTTAGAAAGCATATTTCTTTGGTGGATTTGACAACGCCTTAGAAAGTGTCTTTTGCAAAGTTGGATGTGACAACGTTCCCTGAAAAAGTGCCTTTTTCAAAGTTGGATTTGACAACGTCCCTTTAGAAAGTGTCTTTTTGAATTTTGGATTTGACAACGTCCCCTTGGAAAGTGTTTTTTTCAATGTTGAGTTTGATAGCACCCCCTTCTAAAGCACCCTCTTTTTAATGTTGGATTTGCCAACATTTTCTTACAGTGTTTTGTTTTTTTAATTTTGTATTTGACAACGTCCTCTTAGAAAGTGTCTTGCAAAGTTGGATTTGACAACGTCCCCTTGGAAAGTGTCTTTCTTAATGTTGTATTTGACTACGTGTCATTTGAAAGTGTCTTTTTCACTGTTGGATTTGAGAAAATTTTCTTAGAAAGCATATTTCTTTGGTGGATTTGACAACGCCTTAGAAAGTGTCTTTTGCAAAGTTGGATGTGACAACGTTCCCTGAAAAAGTGCCTTTTTCAAAGTTGGATTTGACAACGTCCCTTTAGAAAGTGTCTTTTTGAATTTTGGATTTGAGAACGTCCACTTGGAAAGTGTCTTTTTCAATGTTGAGTTTGATAGCACCCCCTTCTAAAGCACCCTCTTTTTAATGTTGGATTTGCCAACATTTTCTTACAGTGTTTTGTTTTTTTAATTTTGTATTTGACAACGTCCTCTTAGAAAGTGTCTTGCAAAGTTGGATTTGACAACGTCCCCTGAGAAAGTGCCTTTTTCAAAGTTGGATTTGACAACGTCCCCTTAGAAATTGTCTTTTTGAATTTTGGATTTGACAACGTCCCCTTGGAAAGTGTCCTTCTTAATGTTGTATTTGACTACGTGTCATTTGAAAGTGTCTTTTTCACTGTTGGATTTGAGAAAATTTTCTTAGAAAGCATATTTCTTTGGTGTATTTGACAACGTCTCCTTAGAAAGTGTCTTTTGCAAAGTTGGATGTGACAACGTTTCCTGAGAAAGAGCCTTTTTCAAAGTTGGATTTGACAACGTCCCTTTAGAAAGTGTCTTTTTGAATTTTGGATTTGACAACGTCCCCTTGGAAAGTGTCCTTCTTAATGTTGTATTTGACTACGTGTCATTTGGAAAGTGTCTTTTGCAAAGTTGGATGTGACAACGTCCCCTGAGAAGGAGCCTTTTTCAAAGTTGGATTTGACAACGTGTCATTTGAAAGTGTCTTTTTCACTGGTGCATTTGAGAAAATTTTCTTAGAAAGCATATTTCTTTGGTGGATTTGACAACGTCTCCTTAGAAAGTGTCTGTTGCAAAGTTGGATTTGACAACGTCCCCTGAGAAAGTGCCTTTTTCAAAGTTGGATTTGACAACGTCCCCTTAGAAATTGTCTTTTTGAATTTTGGATTTGACAACGTCCCCTTGGAAAGTGTCCTTCTTAATGTTGTTATTTGACTACGTGTCATTTGAAAGTGTCTTTTTCACTGTTGGATTTGAGAAAATTTTCTTAGAAAGCATATTTCTTTGGTGGATTTGACAACGCCTTAGAAAGTGTCTTTTGCAAAGTTGGATGTGACAACGTTCCCTGAAAAAGTGCCTTTTTCAAAGTTGGATTTGACAACGTCCCTTTAGAAAGTGTCTTTTTGAATTTTGGATTTGACAACGTCCCCTTGGAAAGTGTTTTTTTCAATGTTGAGTTTGATAGCACCCCCTTCTAAAGCACCCTCTTTTTAATGTTGGATTTGCCAACATTTTCTTACAGTGTTTTGTTTTTTTAATTTTGTATTTGACAACGTCCTCTTAGAAAGTGTCTTGCAAAGTTGGATTTGACAACGTCCCCTGAGAAAGTGCCTTTTTCAAAGTTGGATTTGACAACGTCCCCTTAGAAATTGTCTTTTTGAATTTTGGATTTGACAACGTCCCCTTGAAAAGTGTCCTTCTTAATGTTGTATTTGACTACGTGTCATTTGAAAGTGTCTTTTTCACTGTTGGATTTGAGAAAATTTTCTCAGAAAGCATATTTCTTTGGTGGATTTGACAATGCCTTAGAAAGTGTCTTTTGCAAAGTTGGATGTGACAACGTCCCCTGAAAAAGTGCCTTTTTCAAAGTTGGATTTGACAACGTCCCTTTAGAAAGTGTCTTTTTGAATTTTGGATTTGAGAACGTCCACTTGGAAAGTGTCTTTTTCAATGTTGAGTTTGATAGCACCCCCTTCTAAAGCACCCTCTTTTTAATGTTGGATTTGCCAACATTTTCTTACAGTGTTTTGTTTTTTTAATTTTGTATTTGACAACGTCCTCTTAGAAAGTGTCTTGCAAAGTTGGATTTGACAACGTCCCCTGAGAAAGTGTCTTTTTGAATTTTGGATTTGACAACGTCCCCTTGGAAAGTGTCTTTCTTAATGTTGTATTTGACTACGTATCATTTGAAAGTGTCTTTTTCACTGTTGGATTTGAGAAAATTTTCTTAGAAAGCACATTTCTTTGGTGGATTTGACAACGTCTCCTTAGAAAGTGTCTTTTGCAAAGTTGGATGTGACAACGTCCCCTGAGAAGGAGCCTTTTTCAAAGTTGGATTTGACAACGTGTCATTTGAAAGTGTCTTTTTCACTGGTGGATTTGAGAAAATTTTCTTAGAAAGCATATTTCTTTGGTGGATTTGACAACGTCTCCTTAGAAAGTGTCTGTTGCAAAGTTGGATTTGACAACGTCCCCTGAGAAAGTGCCTTTTTCAAACTTGGATTTGACAACGTCCCCTTAGAAATTGTCTTTTTGAATTTTGGATTTGACAACGTCCCCTTGGAAAGTGTCCTTCTTAATGTTGTTATTTGACTACGTGTCATTTGAAAGTGTCTTTTTCACTGTTGGATTTGAGAAAATTTTCTTAGAAAGCATATTTCTTTGGTGGATTTGACAACGCCTTAGAAAGTGTCTTTTGCAAAGTTGGATGTGACAACGTTCCCTGAAAAAGTGCCTTTTTCAAAGTTGGATTTGACAACGTCCCTTTAGAAAGTGTCTTTTTGAATTTTGGATTTGACAACGTCCCCTTGGAAAGTGTTTTTTTCAATGTTGAGTTTGATAGCACCCCCTTCTAAAGCACCCTCTTTTTAATGTTGGATTTGCCAACATTTTCTTACAGTGTTTTGTTTTTTTAATTTTGTATTTGACAACGTCCTCTTAGAAAGTGTCTTGCAAAGTTGGATTTGACAACGTCCCCTTGGAAAGTGTCTTTCTTAATGTTGTATTTGACTACGTGTCATTTGAAAGTGTCTTTTTCACTGTTGGATTTGAGAAAATTTTCTTAGAAAGCACATTTCTTTGGTGGATTTGACAACGTCTCCTTAGAAAGTGTCTTTTGCAAAGTTGGATGTGACAACGTCCCCTGAGAAAGAGCCTTTTTCAAAGTTGGATTTGACAACGTCCCTTTAGAAAGTGTCTTTTTGAATTTTGGATTTGAGAACGTCCACTTGGAAAGTGTCTTTTTCAATGTTAAGTTTGATAGCACCCCCTTATAAAGCACCCTCTTTTGTAATGTTGGATTTGCCAACATTTTCTTACAGTGTTTTGTTTTTTTAATTTTGTATTTGACAACGTCCTCTTAGAAAGTGTCTTGCAAAGTTGGATTTGACAACGTCCCCTGAGAAAGTGCCCTTTTCAAAGTTGGATTTGACAACGTCCCTTTAGAAAGTGTCTTTTTGAATTTTGGATTTGAGAACGTCCACTTGGAAAGTGTCTTTTTCAATGTTGAGTTTGATAGCACCCCCTTATAAAGCACCCTCTTTTGTAATGTTGGATTTGCCAACATTTTCTTACAGTGTTTTGTTTTTTTAATTTTGTATTTGACAACGTCCTCTTAGAAAGTGTCTTGCAAAGTTGGATTTGACAACGTCCCCTGAGAAAGTGCCCTTTTCAAAGTTGGATTTGACAACGTCCCCTTAGAAATTGTCTTTTTGAATTTTGGATTTGACAACGTCCCCTTGGAAAGTGTCTTTCTTAATGTTGTATTTGACTACGTGTCATTTGAAAGTGTCTTTTTCACTGTTGGATTTGAGAAAATTTTCTTAGAAAGCACATTTCTTTGGTGGATTTGACAACGTCTCCTTAGAAAGTGTCTTTTGCAAAGTAGGATGTGACAACGTCCCCTGAGAAAGAGCCTTTTTCAAAGTTGGATTTGACAACGTCCCTTTAGAAAGTGTCTTTTTGAATTTTGGATTTGAGAACGTCCACTTGGAAAGTGTCTTTTTCAATGTTGAGTTTGATAGCACCCCCTTCTAAAGCACCCTCTTTTTTAATGTTGGATTTGCCAACGTTTTCTTACAGTGTTTTTTTTTATTTTGTATTTGACAACGTCCTCTTAGAAAGTGTCTTTTGCAAAGTTGGATTTGACAACTTCCCCTGAGAAAGTGCCTTTTTCTAAATTGGATTTGACAACGTCTCTTTAGAAAGTGTCTTTTTGAATTTTGGATTTGACGACGTCCCCTTGGAAAGTGTTTTTCTTAATGTTGGATTTGACAACGTGTTATTTGAAAGTGTATTTTTCACTGTTGGATTTGACAAAACTTTCTTAGAAAGCATATTTCTTTGGTGGATTTGACAACGTCCCTTTGGAAAGTGTCTTTCTTAATGTTGGATTTGAAAACGTCTAATTTGAAAGTGTCTTTTTTAATGTTGAGTTTGATAGCACCCCCTTACAAAGTGTCTTTTTTAATATTGGATTTGACAATGTCCCCTGACAAAATGTGTTTTTCAAAATTGGATTTGACAACGTCCCCTTGAAAAATGTCTTTCTTAATGTTGGATTTGACAACGTCCTCTGAGAAAATGTCATTTTCAAAATTGGATTTGACAACGTCCCTTTAAAGAGTGTCTTTTTGAATTTTTTATTTGACAACGTCCCCTTGAAAAGTGTCTTTCTTAATGTTGGATTTGACAACGTCTCATTTGAAAGTGTCTTTTTTAATGTTGAGTTTGATAGCACCCCCTTATAAAGTGTCTTTTTTAATGTTGGATGTGACAACGTTTTCTTAGTTTTTTTTTGTTTTGTATTTGACAACGTCTCCTTGGAAAGTGTCTTTCTTAATGTTGGATTTGACAACGTCCCCTGTGAAAATGTCTTTTTCAAAATTGGATTTGACAACGTCCCCTTGAAAAATGTCTTTCTTAATGTTGGATTTGACAACGTGCTCTGAGAAAATGTCATTTTCAAAATTGGATTTGACAACGTCCCTTTAAAGAGTGTCTTTTTGAATTTTTTATTTGACAACGTCCCCTTGAAAAGTGTCTTTCTTAATATTGGATTTGAAAACGTCTCATTTGAAAGTGTCTTTTTTAATGTTGAGTTTGATAGCACCCCCTTATAAAGTGTCTTTTTTAATGTTGGATTTGACAACGTCCCCTGACAAAATGTGTTTTTCAAAATTGGATTTGACAACGTCCCTTTAAAGAGTGTCTTTTTGAATTCTTTATTTGACAACGTCCCATTGAAAAGTGTCTTTCTTAATTTTGGATTTGACAACGTCTCATTTGAAAGTGTCTTTTCAATGTTGAGTTTAATAGCACCCCCTTATAAAGTGTCTTTTTTAATGTTGGATTTGACAACGTTTTCTTAGTTTTTTTATTTTGTATTTAACAACGTCCTCTTAGAAAGTGTCTTTTGCAAAGTTGGATGTGACAATGTCCCCTGAGGAAGAGCTTTTTTCAAAGTTGGATTTGGCAACGTCCCTTAAGAAAGTGTCTTTTTGAATTTTTTATTTGACAACGTCCTTTTGAAAAGTGTTTTTCTTAATGTTGGATTTGACAACGTTTCATTTGAAAGTGTCTTTTTCAATGTTGAGTTTAATAGCACCCCCTTATAAAGTGTCTTTTTTAATGTTGGATTTGACAACGTTTTCTTACAGTGTTTTTAATTTTGTATTTGACAACGTCCTCTTAGAAAGTGCCTTTTGCAAAGTTGGATTTGACAACGTCCGTTTAGAAAATGTTTTTTTCACCGTTGATAGTTGACATCTTCTTAAGAAGTATCTTTTTTAATGTTGGTTTTGAAAACGTTTCTTAGAAAGTGTCTTTTTGAAAGTTAGATTTGACAACGTCCTCTGGGACAATATTTTTCAGTAGAAGAAGTACAGGAAGATAAATAGTACAGTTTTGTAACATGCAATTACAGTTTATCTATAGCGTTCTCGTTTTTTTATTTGTCCTGTAATATTCAGTTACCATTACCAGACCTGTAAGTAAACTGTAGCATTAGCTATAGGCCTAAATATGTAACGACGACCAGATGATATAAGCACGTATACGCTCCTATTATCCAGTAACTGTATTAATGACACGTTTAGAAATGATTGAAAAAACAGATTGTTGGTGTATCATATTATTATTTAAATTTCAGTTGCTCTGCCTGGAGGTACGGTTACTTGCAAGATAGTAAAAAATAGATTCTTTACAACCTATATTGCCTGAATGGAAAAAATTGCAGGGCGTTCCCAACGAACCAATCTGAACAATCATTAAAGAAGTAAACTTAGTATGCATTAAATAGAATGTGAGACCTGGTACGGCAACAGTAACATTTTTAAAATCAAAAATTTATTTTGGTTCATTTTCCTTTCTCTTTCTTGTATTATTTTATAATATTTATTTCACTGATCAATTCTCATTTTATAGCCATTTTATTTTTATAACTCAATAATTTGACTCCTGATGAAGCGATAATTGCTTTTATAGGTTTTTTAGCGCTTTTTGAAACAGTTCAGTCCCGTTCCTAAGTTCATTCCGTCAATTAACCACAACTTGTAAATTTCCGCACATTTTGATATCAAAACAACCAAAGACTTTTAACACTCCCATAAATCGTCGCCACTTCAAAAGTATGCGCCGACACGGAGCTAACGGTGCGTCCGAATAAATAAAAAAAATTCGTCAGGCGTGTGGAATTCGGGTGGAAGTGCGTTGTTTTTGACGCTTTTACGTATTCACCGCCAGAGCCGAAGAGTTAAACCTGTTTTGTAAGTGCGGATCGTGATAAAAATGACCTACTATTTTACTATTATCCGCTTTCTACGTTCGGAATACTAGCATTACTCGTCGTGAATGGACGTACAGTGTGCACATGGTGCAGGTATATTGCGCTAAAAGGGGCTTACGTAACGCGAGCGCAAGCAAATTTGCTGATTGACGACTCTTTTCCGACACTTTCTACGGAGTAGCGGTAACGATAATTGCAGGCACTGCTACGCACGAAAGGTACATCTGGGTCAAATTGACACACTTGGAAAAGTACGGTTTTAGATTCGAACTGTAAGCGCGATTACGTAGGTCAGGTTCCTCCGAGGTTGGAACGGAACCAAAATAAATACAAAGTGTGCAGGCGTTCTCCATTTCCTTTAAATACGGGCTTTCTAACTAATTAAACTTTCGAGCTTTCGGGCTGCAAGGTGAGGAAGCACCATCGAAAACAAAAAGTTGTTTACCACAACGAAATTAACACCAAACTTCTCGACCTACAAACAACCCGTGTAGTAGTGTGCCGAAACACTAAAGATACATATCACGGCTTAATTCCCTGTCAGATAAATTATGATTTGTTGGTGTGAAGACATTCTTGTGCCGCGTATCCTAAACAGTACCTGGTGCTCCCCCAAGCATTTCCAAGTAGTTTGGGAAGAAGTGAGCAACGGTAAAAATAAGTCTTCCGTTTTTGACAATAATGGAAACACCACTAAGTCACGCTTCAAATTAATCAGTAGAACAAAAATACCTAATAAGTTAAAAAACAATTCATATGCCGTTGTTTGCAAGTCTGATGGCAGAGAGCCCTATGTTCAGTATTTAAGAAACGTGATTCATCAGAAATAACTAATTATTCATTAATTATTGTGCAACAATTTTTCTGTTTTGTATAAACGTATCTACAACGATGTTAAATACTGAATAACATCCCATCAGCATGATTTGCTTAAAATCGTTCCACTACGAATAATTTAGCATTTTGTATGCCTTTATATGCATTTTAATATTATTGTTCCAAAAGACTTAATAACTATAGAGTTTTTAAGAATACACAAGTAGGTACCATTAAAATATTACATGGTATGTCAATCATTAGAAATTTATGAAATAAATTGCTGCGCCTCCACTATTTATGATTATTTCATTGCTCGTACTTTCAGATATTTCAAATTCTTTTAGTTCACAAATAAGATTTTCCAAGTTTTCACGTTTCGTAAGTTCGCTAAATTGCTCAAGTTCCTAGGGCACCTCAGAAGTCCTAGTATGAAAATTTCAAGTTCTCAGATTTCTCAAGTTATGTTTCGCAAAGCCTATAAGCTTGTCCACGTTCTCAGATTTTACAAAATTTCAGATTTCTCCAGTTCCCAAATTAGGTTTCTCAAGTTTTCAGGTTTTCAGGTTCCTCAAAGTTTCAGGTTCCCTAAAATATCAGCAGGCGCGGATCCAGGATCTCAGGGGGCGGGGGTCAGGAATTCCTTTTAGATACCATGCAATTGCAGTTTTAATTTCAAAATGGTACCTCAGTCGCGACACAGAGGGAAGCAATGAAAAATATGTCAGGTTCTTCATTTGACAATTTTTGACAGTAGGTTGTGCAAAAAATTGATAGATATGAGCCAACTGCGTCGTTAGACATTTGGAGATTTTTTGGAAAACAATTTTTGAATAATTACCGACTTCAAAAAATTTCTTCGTCAATTTTGGACCAATTTTGAAAATTCTGAGAATCTACATACGTATCTCGGAATTTAGGAATATTAGAATATGAAAATTTGAGATCTTGAGGATCTGCAAATCTCAAAATTTGAAAATCTTAGAACTTGGAAAACTAAGAATATGGAAATCGCAAAACCTAGAATGTTGGAATATGATCTGAGATTCTGAAAACATGAAAATCTGAAAGTTTGAGAATTTGAAAGCCTGGAATCTGAGAAGTTACTTATCTCAGAATTTGAGAATACTAGTATATGAAATTCTGAGGTAGTGGGAATGTGAAGAACTGAGAATTTATTTGAGAATCTCAGCGCTTGGAAACTAAAAATCTGAAAATCTAGGAATCGGAGAATCACAGAACCTAGAATCTGAGAACCTGAAAATTTGAGAATTTGAGAATTTCACAGCTCGGGATCTGAGAATTAGAGAATCACAAAAACCGGAAACTGAGAATTTGAAAATCTGGGAATATGAAAATCTTAGAACCTAGAATTTGAAAATATGATCCGAGATTCTGAAAATACAAAAAATCTGAGAATTTGAGAATTCCACAACTTCGAATCTGAGAATATACCTACATACGTATCTCGGAATTTGGGAATATTAGAACTTGGAAAACTAAGAATCTGCAAATCTCAAAACCTAAAATCTTGGAATATGATCTGAGATTCTGAAAACATGAAAATCTGAAAGTTTGAGAATTTAAAAGCCTGGAATCTGAGAAGTTACTTATCTCAGAATTTGAGAATACTAGAATATGAAATTCTGAGGTAGTGGGAATGTGAAGATCTGAGAATTTATTTGAGAATCTCAGCGCTTGGAAACTAAAAATCTGAAAATCTAGGAATCGGAGAATCACAGAACCTAGAATCTGAGAACCTGAAAATTTGAGAATTTGAGAATTTTACAGCTCGAGATCCGAGAATTAGATAATCACAGAAACCGGAAACAGAATTAGAAAATCTGGGAATATGAGAATCTTAGAACCTAGAATCTGAGAATATGATCCGAGATCCTGAAAATACAAAAATCTGAGAATTTGAGAATTCCACAACTTGGAATCTGAGAATCTACATACGTATCTCGGAATTTGGGAATATTAGAATATGAAAATTTTAGATCTTGAGAATCTGCAAATCTCAAAATTTAAAAATCTTAGAACTTGGAAAACTAAGAATCTGGAAATCTCAAAACCTAAAATCTTGGAATATGATCTGAGATTGTAAAAACATAAAAATCTGAGAATTTGAGAATTTGGAAACCTGAAATCTGAAAAGTTACTTATCTCAGAATTTGAGAATACTAGAATATCAAATTCTGAGAATCTCAGAAGTTGGAAAATGAAAATCTGAAAATCTAGGAATCGGAGAAACACAAAACCTAGAATCTGAGAACCTGAAAATTTTAGAATTTGAGAATTTCACAAAATCTTGGAATATGATCTGAGATTCTGAAAACATGAAAATCTCAAAATCTGAGAATTTCAAAACTTGAAATCTGAAAAGTTACTTATCTCAAAATTTGAGAATACTAGAATATGAGTTTCTGAGGTACTGGCAATGTGAAGATCTGAGAATTTATTTGAGAATCTCAGAGCTTGGAAATTAAAAATCTGAAAATCTAGGAATCAGACTCAGAACCTAGAATCTGAGAACCTGAAAATTTGATAATTTGAGAATTTCACAGGTCGGGATCTGAGATGTAGAGAATCACAGAAACCGGAAACTGAAAATTTGAAAATCTGGGAATATGAGAATCTTAGAACCTAGAATCTAAGAATATGATCCTGAAAATACAAAAAACTGAGAATTTGAGAATTCCACAACTTCGAATCTGAGAATCTACATACGTATCTCGGAATTTGGGAATATTAGAATATAAAAATTTGAGATCTTGAGAATCTGCAAATCTCAAAATTTGAAAAACTTAGAACTTGAAAAACTAAGAATCTGGAAATCTCAAAAGCTAAAATCTTGGAATATGATCTGCGATTCTGAAAACATGAAAATCTCAAAGTTTGAGAATTTGAGAATTTCACAGGTCGGGATCTGAGATGTAGAGAATCACAGAAACCGGAAACTGAGAATTTGAAAATCTGGGAATACGAGAATCTTAGAAGCTAGAATCTGAGAATATGATCCGAGATCCTGAAAATACGAAAATCTGAGAATTTGAGAATTCCACAACTTGGAATCTGAGAATCTACATACGTATCTCGGAATTTGGGAATATTAGAATATGAAAATTTGAGATCTTGAGAATCTGCAAATCTCAAAATTTGAAAATCTTAGAACTTGGAAAACTAAGAATCTGGAAATCTCAAAACCTAAAATCTTGGAATATGATCTGAGATTCTGAAAAAATGAGAATCTCAAAATTTGAGAATTTGAAAACCTGAAATCTGATAAGTTACTTATCTCAGAATTTGAGAATACTAGAATGAAATTCTGAGGCACTGGGAATGTGATCTGAGAATTTATTTGATAATCTAAGAACTTGGTAACTGAAAATCTGAAAATCTAGAAACCTGAGAATCACAGAACCTAAAATCTGAGAACCTGAAAATTTGAGAATTTGAGAATTTCACAGCTCGGGATCTGAGAATTAGAGAATCACAGAAACCGGAATCTGAGAATTTGAAAATCTGGGAATATGAGAATCTTAGAACCTAGAATTTGAGAATATGATCCGAAATCCTGAAAATAGAAGAATCTGAGAATTTGGGAATTCTACCACTTGGAATCTGAGAATCTACATACGTATCTAGGAATTTGGGAATATTAGAATAGGAGACTTTGAGACCTGGGCTTGAGAATATGCAAATCCCAAAATTTGAAAATCTTAGAACTTGGAAAACTAAGAATCTGGAAATCTCAAAACCTAAAATTTTGGAATATGATCTGAGATTCTGAAAAAATAAAAATCTCAAAATTTGAGAATTTCAAAACTTAAAATCTGAGAAGTTACTTATCTCAAAATTTGAGAATACTAGAATATGAGTTTCTGAGGTACTGGCAATGTGAAGATCTGAGAATTTATTTGAGAATCTCAGAGCTTGGAAATTAAAAATCTGAAAATCTAGGAATCAGAATCACAGAACCTAGAATCTGAGAACGTGAAAATTTGATAATTTGAGAATTTCACAGGTCGGGATCTGAGATGTAGAGAATCACAGAAACCGGAAACTGAAAATTTGAAAATCTGGGAATATGAGAATTTTAGAACCTAGAATCTAAAAATATGATCCTGAAAATACAAAAAACTGAGAATTTGAGAATTCCACAACTTCGAATCTGAGAATCTACATACGTATCTCGGAATTTGGGAATATTAGAATATAAAAATTTGAGATCTTGAGAATCTGCAAATCTCAAAATTTGAAAAACTTAGAACTTGAAAAACTAAGAATCTGGAAATCTCAAAAGCTAAAATCTTGGAATATGATCTGCGATTCTGAAAACATGAAAATCTCAAAGTTTGAGAATTTGAAAACCTGAAATCTGAGAAGTTACTTATCTCAGCATTTGAGAATACTGGAATATGAAATTCTGAGGTAGTAGGGATGTGAAGATCTGAGAATTTATGTGAGAATCTCAGAAGTTGGAAACTAAAAATCTGAAAATCTAGAAACCTGAGAATCACAGAACCTAGAATCTGAGAACCTGAAAATTTGAGAATTTGAGAATTTCACAGCTCGGGATCTGAGAATTAGAGAATCACAGAAACCGGAATCTGAGAATTTGAAAATCTGGGAATATGAGAATCTTAGAACCTAGAATTTGAGAATATGATCCGAGATCCTGAAAATAGAAGAATCTGAGAATTTGGGAATTCTACCACTTGGAATCTGAGAATCTACATACGTATCTAGGAATTTGGGAATATTAGAATAGGAAACTTTGAGACCTGGGCTTGAGAATATGCAAATCCCAAAATTTGAAAATCTTAGAACTTGGAAAACTAAGAATCTGGAAATCTCAAAACCTAAAATTTTGGAATATGATCTGAGATTCTGAAAAAATAAAAATCTCAAAATTTGAGAATTTCAAAACTTAAAATCTGAGAAGTTACTTATCTCAAAATTTGAGAATACTAGAATATGAGTTTCTGAGGTACTGGCAATGTGAAGATCTGAGAATTTATTTGAGAATCTCAGAGCTTGGAAATTAAAAATCTGAAAATCTAGGAATCAGAATCACAGAACCTAGAATCTGAGAACCTGAAAATTTGATAATTTGAGAATTTCACAGGTCGGGATCTGAGATGTAGAGAATCACAGAAACCGGAAACTGAAAATTTGAAAATCTGGGAAAATGAGAATCTTAGAACCTAGAATTTAAGAATATGATTCTGAAAATACAAAAAACTGAGAATTTGAGAATTCCACAACTTCGAATCTGAGAATCTACATAAAAAACGGAAAAACAAATTTATTATTAGTATTCTAGAAGCGTCGTTACTAGGTCTACCAATCACTTAAAATTTTAAAATAATTAGCTTTAAAAAAAAAGAAACCGGCTTCAAAAACCGGAATAAATAGGTAGTAGATAGATAGGCTGTCCACTTCCGCCACATCGCAAGATTCACCGCGCGCGCGCCGGAATGCGTGAGCGTGGGTGGGGGCTCGAGCAAAACAACCCAAACTATGACATCGTCATCAATTTTGACACTTGACTTGGGTAGTAACCTGGTGAATGCGTGACGAGAGCGTTACGAAAAGTGTGATTGGGCGAAGCGAACGATTTTACAATAATTAATTCAAAGAAAAAATGTTTGCTTTAATGGGATTCGAACCCGCGTCTTTTAGGTTGTGGGTCCGCACTGCTTATGACAGAGCCATTAAAGTGTGTCAATTTTGCTTGCAATACTTATCTTAGTCGCGACACATAATTGCCGACTTTTCGCTGACTACAAACTGAAACACGGATTATCCAATACTGCCGACGCGACGGTATTAATTCAGGATTTTCTAGCTCCATTTATAAACTTACATAAATTAAGACCACTTTTTTCAGTTTTACTTCAGTCGTGTGGTCTAAAGCACACTCGTATATTTCTTTTAAATGACAACCCCCAACTTTTTTTGGGTTTTAGACTCACTTTTCAATTATCCATTCAATAAGACTAAAAAGTGAAACCTTTCAAAACTTTTTTTGAAAAAAAAAATACAAGTTTCACTTAAAAAAATAAAAATTTTATTCCTTGAAAAAATACTATTGAACGAAGTCTTCAAAGCGTTAATACACGTCTGGGAATGTTGGAATTATTCGTTGTTTGCTTTCGACAATTATTGTTTTTTTTTCAATGAATAAAAAAATTATTGTACTGAAACGTAATTTAAAATTTTTTTGCAAGGTACCACTTTTTAACTGATGTTGAATAGAGAATTAAAAAGTGTATCTAAAACCCAAAAAAAGTTGGAGGCTGCTATTTAAAAAAAAATTAATGACGGTGGCATAGTGCAAAAACAGATGACGTCATCAACAAAATTTTTATGTCAAAAGATGGCAATTTAAAAACAAAAATTGACCTGTTCGAACGTTTTGCGGAAAAACATTACATAACTAAATTATGAATTTTGTGCGGAACTTTATGATCACTCTGTATACAGGTACAAATACATTCATTGCAAGGTGTTCCCGAAATGATTTTATTTGAATATATCTCTTGCTAAAAATTAGCAAGATAAATTGTCAAAAGATTTCGTCTGTCACTCTGTATGGGAATGAACATAATTATACCCACACTGTGAAACCATTAAGAACTCACTTATAAAACGTTTTTTACCACAAGTAGATACAAAAAATCCATTTTAAAAGATATAATCAAATTGCAAATTAAGTAACATTAATCACAACAACGACGGCAAAAATGTAAATCTAGCCACCACCGTTGACGTCACAGCTCATCATCTGACTCTTCTCTAATTTCTGTTTTAACCCCAATTATAATTATATATCGGCGACATAACAACCCCACAGCCCCCACGTTTCGACAACTAACTTCTACAGTTCCAATTTGGGGCCCAATCTTTTAAAAATTTCACCTACCTTGGGGCAGTCCGAAATTATCAAAGCGACGTCCGGGTTCTGGAATTTTTAAACCACACACACTACAATCAGATTGTAACACAGAAAAAACACAACCGTCTCACATGGAAATGTCTTTTCCCACAATTTTAAATAATTCCCGGAGCTGCGACGACACGAACACAAGAGACAGACGAGATCGCGGCGCGGGTTATTTAAATTCGGGTTGGTGTCAAATTTCTTTACAGGCGTTTAAATATCCCGCGCTACGATTGCACATCCCTCGGCTAGTTTCGCGGTCCGTGTTCGTGGCGACTCAACCGGGCTCCAGAAAATTTATTCAAATTTGTGAAAAAGACATTTCTTTTTGAGACAATTGTGTTTTCTTTGTATTACAAGGTGTTCGTGGCGTGTGTGGTTGAAAAATTCCAGTCCCAGACGTCCGTTGGAGCATTTCTGGCAGTTCCCGAGGTAGGTGACATTTTTAAAATTTAGGGCCCCAAATTGGGGCTGGAAATGTTGGATGTTGAAACTTGGGGGCGATAGGGTCGTTCTGTCCTCGATATGTGATCACAATGGGGGCGGAAAACATAAATTTGGGCGCATCGGGAAAAATCAGGTGATGCGTCGTGACGTCACGCACCTAGAGTGGCTAGATTCACGTTTTCGGCGCAAATTTGTATTATAGAACGCAATTTTAATTTAATTCTCACTAATTTTAGTTTAAATTATCCCATTTGCGGTAAAAGATTTTTGTTGAAGAAAATGGGGGTGATCTAAGAATTAATTCATGATTTAAAATAAACTTTTTGAATCAAATTTAAAGTAGTTTCGTATGTTTACTTTAGTAGTAATATTTTTTCAGTTTTCGTGTATATTTAGGGAAAAAAGTTCAGTAATAATTGTCCCTTTTGGGGTTAAAAGTACCTCATGCCGGTTACAGGTGACCTCAAGGCTTTGTAGTAACAAATTAATGAGGGTGATGTGAATTTAAATATAGCAGTTTTTTTTTTAATATGTAATTAAGCAACTTTTTTTTGTATCAGACTTAAATGGAATTTGGTACGTTTTGTTGCAACACTAAACCCATTGGAAATTTATTTTGCTAATCATACTTACACAAAGAAATCGTAAAGAAACTCTCCTTTATATACCAGAATATATTACATGCTGTTGGATTGTATTTTTTTAATTTCAAGCAGGATTTTACTTACTCAAACTTGTTTTTGTTGTACTTTTTATTATTTTGACTGTAATGTCTCATAATTGAATGGTCAAACTCTCTGAAATTGGTTTAAATTTCCAGATCATTCAAATTGTTCTTTAGATCGGAAACAGGTACAGAACTTCTAATTAATTCAAAATAAACAGTTTTAGGCTGCTGGCTACATCGACGCCTCCACCATTTTTCCTTCTGATTCCTCAATGACCTGGCGCTACCAATAACAGGCCAGCGGTAGTTGCTCGTTTATACAGCAAGTGATATCCTAGTCGTTGCCTTAAATAAAAAAAAAACAATCAAAAATAAAAAAAACTCAAAATATATATTGGATTGGACAAAGAAGACAAAAAAGTCATTGAACACTGAACAAATAATATACTTAGCATTCAACAATCAAGAATCGTCAAATTATGTTTTTTTATTGCTGAACAAACACTTTTTGGTTGATGCATCATTATTATGCCCCTAAGGGCATTACCAAGCTTGTCCAATAAAAATACAAAATACTAGAAGTGTAATATACAACATATGCATAGCTAAGACTTGTTGATATCTATAATTCCCAGCAAGAAACGCAGATAACGTAAAATGCAAAAGCTCTTACTCTTCGAAGATAAAATTAAATAAATACCAATTCCCCGGATTAAACTAACACCATGCAGATATATGCCTCGAAAGTGCACACAGATTTCTAATGTGTTCTTTATGTAAAGTTCCACCAGAAAAATACCAACATCTCTTCAAAAACCTGTCGTCACGTTTCTACTGCTCCTATCGCCACCTTGCTACCCTCATTCCGTCCCGGTCGTTTTCTCCAACTTTCCAGTCCCATCAAATTACACGTTGCGTATCCCAACAATGGGTATCATCCCATTCTGGTCGGAAGAAAGTGGGCGACGCACGTCACCATTAAATATAGTCCGACCAGCGATGAGACTTGTAATTTCGCGCCAAATGCTCTCCATAGGATTCAGGTCTGGCCTCCGATCGACCCTTCTGCATATTTAGATCGAGAAATCGTCCGTTTCCTTGTTCGTTTTGCCCTCTCTGGGAGAGTTTCTCATTGTGGAGCGTTCGAGAGGTGCAATTTTATCTCTAAGTGCTAGTTGCCTTTTCCGACTATTATTACGTTTGAGGAGAGCTTAATACGGGATTATTCGCTCCGGAGAACGAACTTTCCGGGAATTAAGAAGGTAAAGACGCGTTTAGAACTGCGAACAAACAATGCGAGTGGAGGTAATGATTTATAAACACGAGGTAGGCTTGTTGGTTCTGGATGTAGTTAAGACGATTTGTGGATGAGAAAACAAAACTACAATATGATATAGTAAAATATAATGAAATTCGGTTCCTCATTTCACGGGTATTACGCTTCTGGTCGACTTCTCTACCTACAGTTTAATTTAAATTTAGATATTTTTATAAAGCGGAGTTTACACTGTTTCACTTTGGATGCACATCTAGAGTGATCGTATATTTATAATTCATTCTCTTGTTCACTTTGGATGAAGCCAAAGCGAAAGGCAATTTACACTTGCCTATCACTTGGATGCTTCCTCAAAAGTGACACGTGTAAACGAACCCTTAGCATTTAATATCGATTCTTTCACAATCTCAACACAAAAATATTTTTCATACTACTCTGGACCAATGCCCCAACTAGATCAGATTTTTTTCCGAACATGATTTCGATATTATATTAAACACCAGGAAATGTAAAAAATATCATTGATAGGTTGCGTAATTGCTTCGTTATTTTTCAGATGATTTTTGTATCATGGACTTAATACTTCTCAAAAAAATCAGTCGTTGTATTGTGTAAGTATGTAAGAAAGCAGTTCTGTCATTTATAAGGAACTAGTAGACTAAAAAAAATCTGATACACTGATACTGTATCGCCGAAACAACTCTTGATAACTTTGGAAACAAATATATGTTGAGTAAATTTCGAATGTGGACTTATAAATTCGAAAAGGAAAGAGGCATGGAAAGAGAGCTTACAGGAGTATATTTTTGATATATTAGACACCAGAGAACGTAAAAAATATTACAGACAGCTTGTATACTCCCGGAATTATTTTTGACAATTTTTCAAAAAATCGCTTTGTAGTTTTTCAGATGATTTTGGATAATGGCATTAAAACTTTTCAAAAAAATCTGTCTTAGCTATAAGGGTTTATGAAATCAGTTGTGTTATTGATAAGGAAGTAGTAGACTTAAAAAAGTCTTGTGCACATATACTGTATCACCGAAGCAACTCTCGATAACCTTGGAAACAAATATATGTTGAGTAATTTTTGAAAGTGGACTTATAAATTCCTAAAAGAATGAGGCATGGAAAGAGAGCTTTGGAGTGGTACATTTGTGATATATTTGACACCAGAGACGGTAAAAAATATTACAGGCAGCTTGTATTTTCCCGGAATTATTTTTGACAATTTTTCAAAAAGTTGCTTTGTCATTTTTCAGATCATTTTGGATAATGGCATTAAAACTTTTCAAAAAAATCTGTCTTAGCTATAAGGGTTTATGAAATCAGTTGTATTATTGATAAGGAAGTAGTAGACTTAAAAAAGTCTTGTGCACATATACTGTATCACCGAAGCAACTCTCGATAACCTTGGAAACAAAAATATATGTTGAGTAATTTTCGAAAGTGGACTTGTAAATTCCTAAAAGAATGAGGCATGGAAAGAGAGCTTTGGAGCGGTACATTTTTGATATATTTGACACCAAAGAACGTAAAATATATTACAGGCAGCTTGTATATTCCCGGAATTACTTTTGACAATTTTTCAAAAAATTGCTTTGTCATTTTTCAGATCATTTTGGATAATGGCATTAAAACTTTTCAAAAAAATCTGTCTTAGCTATAAGGGTTTATGAAATCAGTTGTGTTATTGATAAGAATGTAGTAGACTTAAAAAAGTCTCGTGCACATATACTGTATCACCGAAGCAACTCTCGATAACCTTGGAAACAAATATATCTTGAGTAATTTTCGAAAGTGGACTTATAAATTCCTAAAAGAATGAGGCATGGAAAGAGCTTTGGAGCGGTACATTTTTGATATATTTGACACCAGAGAACGTAAAAAGTATTACAGGCAGCTTGTATACTCCCGGAATTATTTTTGACAATTTTTCAAAAAATCGCTTTGTAGTTTTTCAGATGATTTTGGTTAATGGCATTAAAACTTTTCAAAAAAATCTGTCTTAGCTATAAGGGTTTATGGAATCAGTTGTGTTATTGATCAGGAAGTAGTAGACTTAAAAAAGTCTTGTGCACATATACTGTATCACCGAAGCAACTCTCGATAAACTTGGAAACAAAAATATATGTTGAGTAATTTTCGAAAGTGGACTTATAAATTCCTAAAAGAGAGCTTTGGAGTGGTACATTTTTGATATATTAGACACCAGAGAACATAAAAAATATTACAGACAGCTTGTACACTCCCGGAATTATTTTTGACAATTTATCAAAAAATCGCTTTGTAGTTTTTCAGATGATTTTGGATAATGGCATTAAAACTTTTCAAAAAAATCTGTCTTAGCTATAAGGGTTTATGAAATCAGTTGTGTTATTGATAAGGAAGTAGTAGACTTAAAAAAGTCTCGTGCACATATACTGTATCACCGAAGCAACTCTCGATAACCTTGGAAACAAATATATGTTGAGTAATTTTCGAAAGTGGACTTATAAATTCCAAAAAGAATGAAGCATGGAAAGAGAGCTTTGGAGTGGTACATTTTTGATATATTTGACACCAGAGAACGTAAAAAATATTACAGACCGCTTGTATATTCTCTGAATTATTTTTGACAAATTTTCAAAAAACTGCTTTGTCATTTTTTAGATCATTTTGGATAATGGCATTAAAAGTTTTCAAAAAAATCTGTCTTAGCTATAAGGGTTTAAGGAATCAGTTGTGTTATTAATCAGGAAGTAGTAGACTTAAAAAAGTCTCGTGCACATATACTTTATCACCGCAGCAACTCTCGATAACCTTGGAAACAAATATATGTTGAGTAATTTTCGAAAGTGGATTTATAAATACCTAAAAGAATGAGGCATGGAAAGAGAGCTTTGGAGTGGTACATTTTTGATACATTAGACACCAGAGAACGTAAAAAATATTACAGACCGCTTGTATATTCCCGGAATTATTTTTGACAATTTTTCAAAAAATTGCTTTGACATTTTTCGGATCATTTTGGATAATGGCATTAAAACTTTTCAAAAAAATCTGTCTTAGCTATAAGGGTTTATGAAATCAGTTGTGTTATTGATAAGGAAGTAGTAGACTTAAAAAAGTCTCGTGCACATATACTGTATCACCGAAGCAACTCTCGATAACCTTGGAAACAAATATATGTTGAGTAATTTTCGAAAGTGGACTTATAAATTCCAAAAAGAATGAAGCATGGAAAGAGAGCTTTGGAGTGGTACATTTTTGATATATTTGACACCAGAGAACGTAAAAAATATTACAGACAGCTTGTATATTCCCGGAATTATTTTTGACAATTTTTCAAAAAATTGCTTTGTCATATTTTAGATCATTTTGGATAATGGCATTCAAACTTTTCAAGAATATCTGTCTTAGCTATAAGGATTTAAGAAATCAGTTGTGTTATTGATAAGGAAATAGTAGACTTAAGAAAGTCTCGTGTACATATACTGCATCACTAAAACGGCTATCAATAACCTTGGAAACAAATATATGTTAAGTAATTTTGGAAAGTGGACTTATAAATTCCAAAAAGAATGAAGCATGGAAAGAGAGCTTTGGAGTGGTACATTTTTGATATATTAGACACCAGAGAACGTAAAAAATATTACAGACCGCTTGTATATTCTCTGAATTATTTTTGACAATTTTTCAAAAAATTGCTTTGTCATTTTTTAGATCATTTTGGATAATGGCATTAAAACTTTTCAAAAAAAATTGTCTTAGCTATAAGGGTTTAAAAAGTCAGTTGTGTTATTGATAAGAATGTAGTAGACTTAAAAAAGTCTCGTGCACAGATACTGTATCACCGAAACAACTCTCGATAACCTTGGAAACAAATATATGTTGAGTTATTTTCGAAAGTGGACTTATAAATACCTAAAAGAATGAGGCATGGAAAGAGAGCTTTGGAGTGGTACATTTTTGATACATTAGACACCAGAGAACGTAAAAAATATTACAGACAGCCTGTATATTCCCGGAATTATTTTTGACAATTTTCCAAAAAATTGCTTTGTCATTTTTCTGATGATTTTGGATAATGGCATTAAGACTTTTCACAATAATCTGTCTTAGCTATAAGGGTTTAAGAAATCAGTTGTGTTATTAATAAGGAAGTAGTAGATTAAAAAAAAAAACTCATACACAGATACTATACCTCCGAAACAAGTTTTCATAACTTCGGAAACAAATACAGGGTGATTCATGAAGTGTGGTAGTTATTTAAACCTGTGACTGTTATTGAAACCGGTTAACCTAAAGGAATGAGGCATGGAAAGAGAGCTTTACAGTATACATTTTTTACCTGGTTTTTGTAATCTCAAAAAAATTCCATTGCGTGTTGTTTCTTCGCCGACGATATGTCGTTGAAAAGATTTGTGAAAATAGGAACAAATATAAATCAGTATGTAAATTCTAAGCTCCTCCAGCTCCTTGATAATGCAGAAATTAAATGAAGACATAAAACAACTAGTTTACTAAAGAAACGACAGTGATGAGTCTACTTGAGTTTAATTTCTCTTATTGTAGATATTAATAATATAGACCTAAGCTGCTTAAGAGTCTTTAATTACTAGAAGGTAACAACATATTAATATGCCAATTTTGACATGCAATCGACACACCCTAACAAGGAATATATTATTACTGTTGCAACATACAAGACAAAAAATGCCCCCAAAGTGTCCGATCTACTTAAAAAAATTATATTACATGACCTCGTGATGTAAATTAACATTTTAATGCTACCATTGTTGTTTCTAAAAAAGTGCACGTATGTCATCGCTTTGTCTAGTCGCATGCGCTATTCATTACCGGTATTCTGGTTCACACGTATTGTCTTACCCTTCGTCCTCTACCTGAAGCCCCCACAAAATCACAACAAAGAACCCGAAAAGTGCTATCAAACAGCATCAACAATAAACCGTCCTCACTTTTGTGTTTGTATTTTTCCAACACGCCCGCTCGCCGAGCAATAAAAAAGCAATAAAAGCATCTCGGGAATCAAGATACTCCGCGTTGGTTATCATTGAACTTGAAAGCTGCGTAACAGCGTTTAAGCCGATAAAATCTTGAGTATGAGCCGCGGCCCCGGTGATAAATGGGTCCGAATGGTGCATTAGCAGCACTAATCGTTCGTATTCTTCGTTCGGGAAGCGAAGAAAAAACTCGGAGACAATGAAGAGAAAGTAAGAAGCCCGAGCAACAATGCCAACAATTTAACCACTTCGTGCTGTGCTTAATTAAGAGTGACGTAATTTCGAGGTAGAAAAGGCCCAAACGCCGGTCTGAGCTTACATAATCGGACAATAAATCAAAGCCGAAAGGAACAAGTAACAATAATTATAGCTTCTTCCCACATTGAAACGGCCGATTTCGAAGGTGTCCCGCTAGTTGGGCACAGTGTATTTGTCTTTTATACGAGTTCGTTTTTCATTGGAGGATTAAGGAGTGCTTTCGGAAGTTTAACGATGACAAACGATGGATTTCTATTCAAGATTTCAAGTACCCAAAATTTGAAAATTTGGAAATTTAAGATTTAAGACCAAGCTCAATGTCGTCCCATCTGTGTTTTACGTTTTTAAAGTCTACGAGTGTCCAAAAAATGTTTATCAATATTCTCATTCTAATTCTTCAACATGTGTTGATAACAGTTTTAGACATCATCCAAAAAGACACGGCTGTATTGCGCATCTATTATCCTTTATTATTTTTTAAGCTGCAATCTCATCTAGATTCAAAACAGTGCCACACTGGCATAAACATTTCACTAGATCTTCCCTGCGGTCATTCGCTGCGAACCGAAAACTACCAACACGTTGTGTAACACCGTGCTCCGTCTTCTTCCAATCAAGATCTCGTCCGATTGGTGTAATTAATGCAGAACGGCTCGAAACTTTTTCCGTTCGTAATAATGACACCATCCAGAGCTTTGTTTTTCGTTAATGACACGAAATCGTGCGCCATTTCTGGACCGGACTCAAGATCAAAGGTAATTGCGTAATTTGCGCACGCTAACGTCCATCATGCGATCCATCTCTAATAACCTTGTCATCCGTAATTAGTCAACGAAGAGACAAGAGAATGCCGAGTGCGTTTTTGAACGTATTTTCGAGATCTGAGTGGTACCGGTAATAATGTATTATTTACTGTGTGTATTTGCACAAGGTTTTCACAGTGTGGCGCGATTAGGACTCTTCTTTACCGATATCATTACCGGAGGTATAAACTCTCATTAGACGGGACATAAAACGTTTTATTTGAGTGCAAAACGTGATGGGTATTGGGAATTTTACGTTGGACAGTGCCGGATTTGCAAGAGGAGGGCCAACTTTGCTAGTCGCTCTATAACGAACATTTTAGAATTATAGAATTACATTCGTTACTGGACATTTGTCAACCACATAGTTTGTCAAAAAAATTGTATGTGTACCCCAAAAATTTGATGGTAACAATAATTAGTCATTAATTATTATTGGCCGAACTACCCAAATGTGAGAGTCGGCGAAAATGGAAGTGGCGAGCGCATTTTTCGCTCGTTTGCGCTAGAACGTGAACGGTGAATGGGAAAAACGTGAACGTTACATTAAACTTTTATGTCAACTTTTGAAACATACTTGAACTTTCAGCGTTGGCAAATAACTATCATTTTGTCGATAATGGCGAGGCGGCCTTGGAACACGTTCGAAATTCCCGCGTCGGGATTACGTCAGCCGCGGTGACGCGATCGAGGATGGTCCGAAGCCACGTAAATATTTATTCGGGTAAACAACGCCGTTTTGAAAACATTGACACAGCTGTGCCGAATTTGTAGCAATTTTTGACTCAGAAAATGTGTAGTGTATTTACTAACTAATTTTCCTGTTTGTGTAGACACCTCATATTTAAATGGCACTATTTAGAAAATTTGGTCCTAATGTTGATTGATTTCCACATAATACTTAATGCAATATGCAGTTGGTGCATTAAGGCAAATAAAATACAATTTTCTGCAGCAAAAAAGAATTCCAGCTCGTTTTTAATAACAGTTGTTGCAACAAGTTACCTTAAAAAACTTAATTACGCATGTAAAAAAGTGCAGCCGCCCTGTAGCGACCGCTAATGACTTAACTGGCTCAATTTACTATTCAATTAACCGTAATTTCAGAAAATTCCAGCCGTCTTAAAAAAAGATTGAAGAACACCCGATAAAAACCGTTTCGTCTAATTACCAAGAAATGGGAACAATGTTGCCAGATCTGGCACTTTTAGAAAATCGTCCGGTACATGAAGCCTAATGACCATCATCTTCATAAAACGTGTGGATTTGTAGACACGTTTCTTAATTCTACAAATAAGCTCTTAATTAATCCGCAATATGTAAATACGCACCCATAAATAATAATATCAGCAATTACATATTTAAATACAGATACGTTTATTTGTTGTCAGCTGGAATTTGTTTCAGCGTAAGTGTGTCTGTGTGTTCGGCAAATATTGGTTCAGAAAATGATCGGAGCAATTAGAAATTATCGGGTAAACACTCCAACGGTGTTTTTGGAGAGGAAGTCCTAATTATTCCGCTGCCACATGTGACGCCGTAATTACGGTTAATATGTCACTACAAATTGCAACAATTAACGCAGATGATGATTGAGCCAACGCCGATAAGAATGATGGATTAACTCTTAATTAGTTGCAATTGTAATGACATCCTAGTGGTAATTTCGAGACTACAATGATGACGGTAATGAAAAAATAATTGCGAGTAACAATAACTGCAGCAAGCAGCGCGAAGACGGGTATCAGAAACTGTGTAGGAACAGTCTCAGTGTTCTTGAAAAGTATTGATGATGATATGTAGCGAAGGGAACACAAATTTGAGTAAACTGAAAACACTGAAAAAAGCAGATATTCTGAAAAACAAATTTTTAAAAAAATCATATAATTGTTTCAAAACGTCAAATTTAATAATCTTTCAAAAGGTCATAATTGAAAGATTCTTTAAGGTAAGAACCCCACTGTAATTCATGAATTGTAATCTCTTGTAAAATTAGGGCTGAAGATGGGAGTAGTTTTCTCCCGAAATACCGGGTGTCTCAGAGGTTTGTGGACCGTCAATTACGCCCTTATTGTGAAAGATATCAAAACGCGGTTTTCGGGGGACGATAGCGACACAATACCTTCACAATTTAAAATTATTATTAGAAATCATATGCAGAGTGTCCTAGTATTAGTAATATACCAAAGTTATATTTTTTTAAATGGAATGCCCTGTATATTAGTTGGTGAATTGAAAGAACAGTTAATGCTGATCAAAATGATATAAGCTACTACAGGTTTATTATGGATGGTTCTTGAATTATGAAGAATTTTAGGTAAAAATTAGTGCTTTTTTAAAAAATGGCAGAGACCATTCCAACAGAGATAACTGAATACTTTTCTGTCAATATTTTTTTATAGATTCAAACTTTAATACATACTGATTGAAAGTCATCTAAATTGATATTTCTATACAGGGTGTACGATTTCGCAAAATGTATAATAACTTTTTTTTTCAAATGGAACACCCTATATTCCATTATACCACCAAATAGCATTTTTAATAAGCTTTCTGTCAATATATAGTTTGCGTTGGCAAATGTTAGTACTTTAGGTAATTTTTACAAAAAATCTAGAAAGTTTCCCGAAAATCGCGTATTAAGATCAGATCGCCTTGGACTTGTTGCCATGGAGATGGTCGTTTATTGTCTAATTTATTAAATTACTTCAGAAATGACATCTAGAGGTAGACAGGCTTAGGTTTACGTGAGAATTTGATAGACTATATCCTTTACATAACCACAAACGAAAAAATCTAGAGGAGTTAAATCTGTGATCTTGCGGGCCATTTGACAGGGCCGCCCTCACCAATCCAACGTCTCGGCAAACAGTCATTTAAATATCTTCTTACATTCCTATAGAAATGTACAGGAGCTCCATCCTGTTGCAACCACATTAAGGACCACTGATTCTGATAATCAATCGTCCGCATGCAGTGGGGATTTTCAGTTTCATAATAGTGCATGTTATGCCTCTTGACATGCCCATTACCCTTAAGGCGAAACGCTCAGTCGCCTCAACTTTGGAACCGAATTACGGCTTTCATTGTTAGGCTATCTTAACGTATTGGGCATCAAAATTATTTAAAAAAAAACCTTCATCACGGCAATAACATTACGGCAAAAATAATAATGTTTGTTCAGAAAAAAAATTTATTGCCAAAATGAGAAGCCAAAAAAAATTTTTTTAAACAAACGTGTTGGTGCTTGATTTTTACCGATCTCAGTATTCGGTAAATGCAAGGTGTTTTTATAAATATTGAAAAATAAATTTGCAAATTGTCCCCAAAGTTCGCTAGTTTCAAGCAATGTTGGCGTGATTCAAGGTAACACAGGCCCCGCCCCTCAGCTACAGGCAGACGTGTCGACGGCTGACCGTATTATATTTCGTGTGTGCCGCAGCTCGTTCTTAAAAAGATAACAAAAAAGTAAAGTAAACAAAAACGGGCCAGTCGCCTTAAGGGTCGCCTCATCACTGAACAAAGTTCTGTTTAAAATATTACTATTCCTTTTTAGAAGATTGCCCATTATTTCGTAGAATTCCATTCTTTTTGCAAAATAAGATTCTTACAATTCTTGATGAAGTTCAATGTGGTATGGATGAAACCGATGTTTTTTGATCACACGGTTTACTACTTTTAATCAGTTTTTCCCTAAAACACCAAAAACAACAATTTTATTATAACTTCCAACGCACGTTTCGCCAACAATGTTGGGCGATAAGTAAACTCAATCTACCACCAAAAGTGATCCAGACAATTGTTTTGTTTTTGACACGGTTTACTGAAGATTTCGAAATATCAGATTGGGCAGCAATTTCTTTTGTTCTGGAGTGAAGATTTTCTTCTAAGAAAACTTCTAGCTCAGTGTTTTCACCAACTCTTCTACCAATTAATTGTTTTTTGTTGTAGGCCACGTTTCCAGTGTTTTCAAAACGTTGTAAATTTTTGTGCCCAAAAAGGAGTTTCTTCCGGCTTCTCCTAAGGCATTGTACCATATTCATCATTACTTCTTTCGTAAAATTCATTTTGTAAAAAAAATCACAAAAGTGAAACTATTTGTACAGGATAACTTACTGTCAACAAGAACAAACGGCTCCATGGTAACCAATCTAAAATGATATCTCCATGGCAACAAGTCCAAGGCTATCTGATCTTAATACACGATTTCATCAATTTGGGAAAGTTTTCTACGTTTTTTGCAAAAATTATCTAAAGTACTAACATTTGCCGAGGCAAACTATATATTGACAGAAAGCTTATTAAGAATGCTATTTGGTAGTATAACGGAATATAGGGTGTTCCATTTGAAAAAAAAAGTTATTATAGATTTTGCGAAATCGTACATCCTGTATAGAAATATCAATTTAGATGACTTTCAATCAGTGTGTATTAAAGTTTTGGTCTATAAAAAATTATTGACAGAAAAGTATTCAGTTATCTCTGTTGGAATGGTCTCTGCAATTTTTTAAAAAAGCACTAATTTTGACCTAAAATTCTTCATAACTCAAGAACCATCCATAATAAACCGGTAGTACCTTGTATCATTTTGCTCACCATTAACTGCTCTTTCAATTCACCAACTAATATATAGGGCATTCCATTTAAAAAAACATAACTTTGGTATATTACTAATACTAGAACACTCTGTATATGATTTCTAATAATTTTACATTCTGAAGGTATCGTGTGGCTATAGTGCCTCGAAAACCCCGTTTTGATATCTTTCAAAATAAGGGCGTAATTGATGGTCCACACACCTCTGGGACACCCGGTATGTTCCTACTGTGATTAACGTTCAGTCCTAGTAAATTAGACTTTTTAGAAGAAATAATTTATAAAATTTAGAAACTTTGGTATGAACTCCCAACAGGGATCCAAATAAAGATCTTAAGAGTCTCCCCCCCCCGGGAGCCGGGGGCCCAAAAACCGCCCCTGAGCGTCACGCCTTGAATCCATTCTGCATTTTTCTCGTAAACGGTAACTGCGACGAGAAAATGTTACACGACTTATTATATTCTCCATTAAATTCTGCATAAAATTGGTCTCATGAAATTTTTGCCTATCTCACACCCAACGCTCACAAATGACGTTGGAAAATGAGTAGTTTTCAGCGCGAAGGCAAAAATTAGTCCACGCTGCCATTATCTCGAAACCCATTAGTGGGCGCAAGAAATGTATAGAAACAAAATTGTAAAGCATTATTTTTTCTGTACAAGGTCGAAATTGAATAAAACATTTGTAATAATTTGTTATTGGTCAAAAAAATAATTGTTTATAGCTATGCATTTTATTTTTTGAGAGTCAATTAAGTAAACTTAAATATGCATTGTAGAGGTTGTTTGCGAATATTTCTTTGGGAGAACTCATCCCTAGTCGTTAAAGATCCGTAAAGGTGGGAGGGAAGAGGTGTAAGAGGTAAGGCCCACGTGTCACCAAATTAGACTTTTTAGAAGAAATAATTTATAAAGTTTTGAAATTTTTGGTATGAACTCTTAGTAGAGACCCAAATAAAGATCCGAAGAGTTGCCAGTTAAGTTCTATAACATTTTCTCGTCGAAATTACCGTTTAGAAGAAAAATGGTGAAAAGCTTTATTACGTTACATGCGAGGGCGCTTTTTGGGCAAAAGGTGAATGGAGTTCCCCCCGGGGGAGTGGGAACTCTTCGGATCTTTATTTGGGTCCCTATTGGGAGTTTATAACCAAAATTTCAAAACTGAATTATTTTTTCTATTCGTCGTTTTTTCGTCCAATTTGCTTGGACTATTAATTAAAGTTTATGGACTTTGATTTGAATATATTTAAATTTTAATTTGTAGCTGTTGTAGATTTAGATTGAAGAAATTGAGAAATATGCAGAAATGAAAGTGCTTTCTGGAAAAAGCTCTGGGAACAATATAATTTCTTGAGATTTATCTTTTAGGGGCTTTATCAGGTTTGTCATACGATATTTGTGGTAAAAAAAATCTTGTGATATTAAAATGTATTTTTTTGAAAACTAGAATAATTTCAAAAATTGAGAAAGTTTGAAATCAGATACTGAACTGTACACTTGCCTTGATCCCTCAAAACTAAAAAAATAGAACAAAAAACGGTGCACTGCGAAAATTGGGAATCTACTAAAAAATGTGCACGGCTGTTCTTCCGAAAGTTGCATTCATAACCTGAAAATGATATTCAATAAATGGTTGTAAAATTAACTGCTCCAGAAGTGACAATGAGGTGCGTAAAAGTTACGGGTTACCCACAAAGACTGTGAAATCTCGAACGGATGCAAAAAAATCTCAAAAAAGGTATTTGTATTGGCGGTCAATATATTCAGGAGCTAATAATTTTATCAATCATGTCGACACTAAAAACCAACAACTATTAAAAAAACCTACTCCAAAGGAGCACTGATTAAATCGAACCAAATCTGGCGGATTATTAATCGGTAAAAAACCGTTCTTTACTCGAAAACCAGTCGACAAGCTAATTAACACCAATATAAGAGCTGGGTTTTAATGGTTCCCGGAAGTGACCAAAACAACTGGTAAACAAGCCTACCAAAATTACTATGGTTTTTATTGTGAGCGGTGTTTCTCAAGCAACCCCGTCAAGGTACACGTCGCGAGCGACCCGGGCGCACCTGCCCCCTACCCCTTCGGTGCCACACCTGGATCTCCTCCACGTTTTGCATATCCCGGCAAACAATAGCCTTCTGTGCGTACTGAACCCATTCTTGTCGCTCCGCATTTTAATCAAGAGGCGGTCCAGATATCAGTCTGAGGACTTCCGAGGAGAGCACAATGGTCGCTAATAGCGGCACACACTCTATAAAATACCTACGCTAATTACGACGGGATATTTTCGTTGTGTCGTTGTAGCGATATTAATGGCGTTATTAAAGCAGTATGTGGCGAAGAGACCAAGAATTCCGAGGGAAAGATGGGGATAATCGGTCGTAATTATCTAACACAATGCACGGACGGTTCATTATGCCGAGCCTGTTACAGAAATTTTCAATTAGAAGGTCATCGAGAATCGGACGGGTTATTGAAAGGATGATTGCTTGATCGGAGGAGTAGACACCATTTTTTTACTTTAATTAAATTAATCGAAAAGACACGACCGTGCGCGTTCCAGCGGATTAGCGTAATCTCTCACCTGCTGCGGAGTAATCCTGCAGAAACCGCAATGTGAAGAGTCGGACGAGTTTTATTTTAGGAAAGTGTTATTTATACCGTTGGGTTATTTTTTATGGCTTCTTGAAAGTTTTTACCAAGTCACGTCGTCATGAGATCTTTTCCCTGGTCGGTTTTTTGTATCAATCCATTCTGCTCATTATTAAAGAAGGATAGTTATCAAAACTACTGTTAGCCGGGAGAAAACGGACTACAATTCAGTGTCACCAGAAAGTTTCCTGCTATCCCAAGAACTCCTATAAAATCTGTGGGTCTTATAGAGTTCTGAAGAGTCCCAAGTTCTGAGGAACTCTAAACCAGTCATGATATGTCTAACAAAAAGATAAAATTTTCACAAAAGGAACAATTAGAAATAAAAAATATTTATTAGTTAAATATTAGGTTCATTTGTAAGGCAAACAGTATACATAGTAGTGCGGAATCCTAAGCAATTCTGAGTAATATTAAGAAGTACTGACAAATTTGAAAAGCTCTGACCGTCCTGAAAATCACTGAGGAATCCTGATCCAAAGATCCAAAGTAGATGCCCCGAATAATCCTGAGAATTTAAATTACAAATTAATTCTAAGGGGTTTAGATTATAATAAATTCTTGGGTTAAAAATACTAAATACTAGGAAGTTGGTATGTAATATTAAATAAGTACATGGGCTACATGATCAAGAATATTTTTTTTTAAAGAATTCTGAATATTGTCCTAAGAAGAACTGAAGAGTTTTTATTCTATATAACCCAGAAAAATTTTTAAAACGGCTTACAGCTTTAAGAATATACATAGATCTTTTAGCGTACCAAAGAATGCATTTTTTTAATAAATATTAGATTAAATCGATATCCAAAGAGTTGGAAGAAGTTGTAAGATCTAAATTAATAGTGCTTAGAGATTCTGTGTTATCCTAATAAAATCTGAGAAAACCGAAATTTTCGCAACAGTCCTGTAAAATTCTATGCAATCCTAGGAATGCTGAAATAGATAGTTTAGAAAAAATCCTCAAGAATTCTGAAGATCTCTAAAGTGTCCTTACAGTTCTCGAAGAATCCTGAAGAGTTTCAAAAGTGTTCTGATGAGTCCCTGAACAAACCTAAATGAATCACTTCTCTTAAAATATAAATAAAAAATAATTTATAATTAATTAAAATTAAACCAGAGGAATGCCGATGAATCCAAGTGGAGTAAATTTAAATTAAAATTTAAATATATTCAAATCGAACTACACAAACTTTAATAAATTACAATGGGAACATGTCTCGGCAGAACACTACTGCTATCATCAGCCCTTAAAGAATATTTCAAATTATAACGTTATTTTTGTTTGTTTTTTTTTAATTTGTGGAGTTCGACTTGATTATATTTAAATTTTAAATTAAATGAATGTTAATCTCGATTAAAACAAACTTAATATTCAATGTGACCTTTGAGGGTATAATTTGCCGGGTATGGGCGTTGTTTTTATAATCACAATATCACATATATGAGCAATTAAAGACACCCGGACGTGTAGAGGAAACAATTGCGGAAAGGGCGAAAATTGGTGGAGCCGCCACTTAAAGAAAAACTAAAAAATTCATTGGGCGTTTGAGGGTTTAAAGAATTTGTCGAATTTCGGAGTTGTCACATTTGAACAGATAAAGACGCCCTAAAGCCTATAGGCAAAAGTTTACAAAAGGGTGAAAAATGGTGGATGCGCCATATGAAGAAAAAATTAAAAAAATTCTGTCGGCCTAAATTACACCGTCAATAATTTGTCGAATTTCGGTGCTGTTTTTATTATCACAAGGGCATATTTGAACAGATAAAGATACCCTGAACCCTATATAAAAAATTTACGAAAAAAAAAATGGTGGATGCGACAGTTGAAGAAAAACTGCAAAGAATTCAACCGGCCCTTGAGAGTGTAAGTTATCGAATTTCGGAGCTATATTAAGGCACCCTAAAGACTATAGACAAAAATTGAGAAAAGGATGTAAAATGGTAGATGTGCCATATGAAGAAAAACAAAAAAGTAAACAATTTAGTCTGCCTTAAGGGTGTAATTTGCCGAATTTCCGAGCTGTTTTCATAATCACAGTGTCAAATTTGAACAGCTAAAGATACCCCGAAGCCTATAGGGAGAAATTGAAGAAAGTGTGAAAAATGGTGGATGCGCGCCAATTGAAGAAAAACTGTCAAGAAGTCAGCCTGCTTTTAGTGTTGTAATTTATCGAATTTCAGTGCTGTTTTCATAATCACAATGTCACATTTAAACAGATAAAGACACCCTGAAAATTGACGAAAGATGGTTTATGCGTTATTTGAGAAAAACTGTCAATTCAGTCGGACCACCTACACATTTTGGTGGTGTATAGGTGGGTACAAAAAAGAGTCCATAAGCAGCTGCATACAAAGAAAACTCAAAACTATACAAATTGTTTTCCGAAAATGAAATCCCAAGAAAGTGTCTAAGGATCCTGAATTTTAGAGAAATCCTTAGCAAGTCCTGAAGAATTCTGAGGATCCTATAAGAGTTCTGACGAGTCTCAACAGTGGCGTAAAGTTTTCAAAAGACTCATCTCGGTGAGCCCACCCCCTCGACTCCTAGCAGTACTATGTATACAATATATTTTTTTTATATCAGGTTGATACTAGCAAAGAAATTACAAAGCTTCACTACAAAATAAGCTACATTTAGTGATGATAGAGAAATAGATTGAGCAAATAGAATTTAGTACTGAAACAGGAAGAATAAGAAAGGAGATAAAAAATATCCAAAAAAATTAAGAAGAGTACCTACATATTTGTATGTTGAAAAATAACTAATTTCTTCATTTATTATTAAGCACTGAAGTGAACAGCAATGACCAAGATTTTATGTACCTAATCGCAGTCTGTCTCAAGACTAAACAGGACAATGGCGATAGCGTCAAAACAAATTAATATCAAAAACCAGATAACTACAAAAACTAAGTCAACGTCATCAATCAAAAATCAAATTGTGATAGTCGAACCTGTTTACCATGCTCAAAAATGTTTGCAATATTTTTGTTTTGGAACTTCAAATTATCATAAAAAATAAATTTTTATTTTCAACTTCATTACGGCTTATCATTTGGTGGTTTATTACAATGTTATAATCTCGTGTCTATAACTTGTCGTTCTTAATGAGACTTTGTAGGTCAGTCTATTAAATTTCTGATATTACGTATTATTATCTAAACTGTTTTTTGCCAAGTTGATAGTAACTTATTTTGAAACGAAAGGAATTGCTGCTGATATAATTTGATTCACCTTCGTATGAAATGCTGAATGTTCTTGGTCCTCTGATAGTGTTACAAAAGTGTTAGATAATGAAAATTATTGACATTTGAAATTTGTTTTGAAGTATGCTTTTACTGTCCATCCTTCGTATTGGTGTGCAATTTTTATTGAGTTGATGGATGGCAGTTCACATCGTGAAAGTCGCGACATTATTCAAAAACTAATTATCTTGAAGACTTTAGAAACACTTCTTGCGCGGTACTGTTAAAATGTATTTTCAAAATTGCCAATTTTACTTCGACAACACAAGCAAAGGATTGTAGTTAAGTTAATTCTTGTTCCTTATTCTTCTCGACTGTTGTTTTAATCAACATCAAGCGTCCACATTGCTTCAGAAAGCTAGTACTCTCCACTCTCAACAAAGTTGCAATCCGATTAGCTAGTGCACTCTAAACCACCACGTGCACACACGTAATATCCTCTCAGCTAATGCAAAAATAATTCCCGCCATTAAGGTCCCATAAGAGTCTAATAACGCAGATAAACCGTCGCGAATTTATCTTTTACGGTCTGGGCGTACCGTTTCGGAGTTCCTCAGGGTTGCGTGCTCGCTCCTACTCTATGATTAGCGCAGTGTCGGCTGTAAATTTGCGTTTGTTTACGAGCGAGTCATTGTAATGAAATTAATTAACTGTTCCGTTTTTAATTAGGCGTTTTGAATTCGATACAATAAATCGAGTCGAGGTGCGATTAATATTCCGTCGTCGTAATTAATACCGCACAAGCAATGCGGTTCTGGTTTCTTCATCTATATGTTAATACAATAGGAAAATTATACGCGTATGACGCCTACTTACCACATGTTCCCCAGTATAAAGTATCGCATCATCGGAGATCTCAGACGAATAATTCTGTGGACAAAGAGTTGGGCCCTTTGTTTTGATGTCGACATGTTAAATAGACAAAGCCGTAATGCACGTCGGTTTACAATGGGGAAAATAATCACATTCTATTATCAGGTTGGGTCTCGATTATTGTTTAGTACAGCTTGTCCTTCTTTTCTTTTTTCAAAAAAGTTCAGTCTTAGACGCATCGAGAGACACTTGTTTTGCCAAGTGCAGTGCCGAGAAAAACGGGTTTCAAAAATTCTCGAGAAAAAATTCCTTCTAGTGCGGAACATCCGGTGTGAAATAATACGAAATTACATATCATTAGACTATGATTTATTGCAAAATATTGACGTTCAGCGTTAAATATGTAATCTAACGAACTAACGAGTGAGAGCTGTTCGCACGAGCAAAACAGTGATTTTCATATTATTACCTCCGGATAATGACAGTTTCCAAGAATCTTTGTATCGGGAACATGGAATGCCTATCTTATAGAGATATCTTTATTTTTTCGTCACTCGGTATTATTTTCTAGATTACAAAAACTGTTTCCTAATTAGATTCTTGGCGATTGGATGCATGGCCTTGACGCTTAGATCGTGATGATATTACTTGATTTTCGCAAATTTATTTTTAAGCTTTCTACACTTTCAAAAAGAGATATTTATTTCTCTGCTGAAAAGAAGACACTGTTCTCGCAACTCTAGAGAGGCATAGACAGATTTAAGAACGAAACGTGTCGTTGTAATGTCTAAGAAACCATTTGCGAATGCATAGAACTTAAGATATCAAGGAGGAGTTCAATGGGCGTATTACATTGTGTTGTGCTGATTTGTAGGTATTACTGTAGATTGATTGCGTGGTTGTCTGTGTACACTTTTTTGTTGCACAAACACCACTGTATTTTAAATGGTTGGTTAAACCTAATTATGATTGATTAATCGGCTTTTGTTAATTAGTTCGATCAAAGAAAAAAAATGACAACCTAAAAATACAAGAAAAAAAAAACAGATAAATACAAAAATATTGGTTAGGTATAGCAACAGTATATTGTTTTATTAGAAGCAAAAGTGCGGCCTTTTTTGGCAAATACAGACGAGCAACGAAAAGCCACTTTTCTCCGAATATGATTCAGACCATTTTCTACTAACATTCGTTTCCATTAAAAGCTGTAATAATATTCCAACAGTGGAAAAGGTAAAATAGAAGGTAGAAGGTAATAGCTGTTGTCCTATTATACCGCTAGGTGCAGAAGGGGTGGGAGCACCGAGCCGTGGTGAAGCAATATTTCCTAAATTTTATTATGTGTATCCTATGTTAGGATGGATTTATTTCTCTGTACCTAAACTTGCACCCAGAAAAAAATCTTGGTTGTAGCCGAGGTTTAACCTCGGGGCCGCTTGGTCCCTTCCAACATATTTCACACTAACATAGCAGTCGGATTATAAACTATCCAGCTAATATAGTTATATGACTCTTTGCGACTCTTCTGAAAACTTTGGGACTCCTCAGAACTCTATAGGATCCTCAGAATTCTTCAGGACTTCAAGCTTGCTAAAGATTTCTTTAATATTCAGGATACTTTAGACACTTTGGATATTTTTATATTTCAATTTCGGAAAATAATTTTTAGTTTTGATTTTTCTTTGTACACAGCTTATTACCGTTTTCTTCAATTTTCGCATCCACCATTTTTTCTCTTGGTAAATTTTCCCCATCAGCTTTAGCGTGTCTTTACCGGTTAAAATGTGTCATTATAATTATGATAAAAGATCCGAAATTCGACACATTACGCCCTCAAAGGCCAACTGATTATTTTACAGTTTCTCTTCAATTTAGCGCATCCACCATTTTTTCCCCTTATGCCAATATTTCTCTATAGGCTTCAGGGTGTCTTAATCTATTCAATTGCCTTGGGATTATGAAAATTGCTCAGAAATTTGACAAATTACACCGTCAAAGGCCGAGTGATTTTTTACATTTGTTCTTCATGTGGCGCATCCACCATTTTTCACCCTTTGTTAATTTTTCCCTATAGGCTTCAGGGTGTCTTTATATGTTCAAATATGACATTGTGTTTATGAAAAAACACCGAAATTTGATTGAATTTTTTACAGTTTTTCTTCAAATGGCGGCTCCATCATTTTTTACCCGTTCCGCAATTTAATTGTTCAAATGTGACACTGTGATTATGAAAACGCCCAAACCCGGCAAATTATACCCTCAAAAGTCACCTTGAACTTAACATTTCTTTTAATCGAGATTAATATTCATTTTAATTTTAATTCATTATTAGTTATGGTTGCATACAGTTTCATAATTCACCTTTGCAAACTATATACATTTATAAATCAGATGTTTCATAACTTTCCAATTTCAGAGTTTAAACATTTGATATGTAGTTGGGCTTCAATATTCTAGTTTCATAATTTCAGACTTCTTGATTTCGTAGTTCCGTGAGTTTCACAACTGCAAAGCCTCATAGATTTATGGGACGACATTTGTTATAATTTAAAATCTGTGGTTACATACAGTTTCATAATTCACCGTTGCAAACTACATATATACATTTATAAATCAGATGTTTCATAATTTTCCAATTTCAAAGTTTAAACGTTTGATATGTAGTTGGGCTTCAATATTATAGTTTCGTGATTTCAGACTTCTTGATTTCGTAGTTCCGTGAGTTTCACAACTGCAAAGCCTCATAGATTCATGGGATGACACTGTTATAATTTAAAATCTGTGGTTGCATACAGTTTCATAATTCACCGTTGCAAAAAATATACATTTATAAATCAGTTGTTTCATAATTTTACAATTCCAGAGTTTAAAACTTTGATATGTAGTTGGGCTTCAATATTCTAGTTTCATAATTTCAGACTTCTTGAATTCGTGGTTCCGTGAGTTTTACAACTGCAAAGCGTCATAGATTTATGGTACGACATTTGTTATAATTTAAAATCTGTGGTTGCATACAGTTTCATAATTCACCGTTGCAAACTACATATATACATTTATAAATCAGATGTTTCATAATTTTCCAATTTCAAAGTTTAAACGTTTGATATGTAGTTGGGCTTCAATATTATAGTTTCGTGATTTCAGACTTCTTGATTTCGTAGTTCCGTGAGTTTCACAACTGCAAAGCCTCATAGATTCATGGGTTGACACTGTTATAATTTAAAATATGTGGTTGCATACAGTTTCATAATTCACCGTTGCAAAAAATATACATTTATAAATCAGTTGTTTCATAATTTTACAATTCCAGAGTTTAAAACTTTGATATGTAGTTGGGCTTCAATATTCTAGTTTCATAATTTCAGACTTCTTGAATTCGTGGTTCCGTGAGTTTTACAACCGCAAAGCGTCATAGATTTATGGTACGACATTTTTATAATTTAAAATCTGTGGTTGCATACAGTTTCATAATTCACCGTTGCAAACTATATACATTTATAAATCAGCTGTTTCATAATTTTCCAATTCCAGAGTTTAAAACTTTGATATGTAGTTGGGCTTCAATATTCTACAGTGAAATTCATTACTTAGCGCCCACGCTCTAGTGCAAACTTTGAAAATTTCGTACGTGTGAATCAGGATTTTTATCAAGAACAATCGTAGTGGGGGCAATCTGGTTGCAAAATTATTTGCGACGATAGTCACGCAGTTTTGTAGGTTAAGAAGCTGTCAGAGCAACTGAATTAGAACTCTTGGTAACATTTAAAAACTGCTTCTTGAAGCTGTTTGGACAAGCGGTTTCTTTGTTGTGAATACATTTTAAAAGCAGATTTCAAAATTTGGTATTTTTTATACTACTCTTTGCACTTGTGCGCGCCTTTCTGTCAAATGGAATGGGAACAAATTGAGAATGAAGTTAGTGATTTTGCTGCCAATCTCTGAGAGCAAATAAAGTACAAGGGATACTGCCAACCTAACTTTTTATTCAGTGGGCGCAAAGAAATGAATTCAATAGTAGATTCATAATTTCAGACTTCTTGATTTCGTGGTTCCGTGAGTTTCACAACTGCAAAGTCTCATAGATTTATGGGACGACACTGTTATAATTTAAAATTTGTTGTTGCATACAGTTTCATAATTCACCGTTGCAAACTATATACATTTATAAATCAGCTGTCTCATAATTTTCCAATTCCAGAGTTTAAAACTTTGATATGTAGTTGGGGTTCAATATTCTAGTTTCATAATTTCAGACTTCTTGATTTCGTGGTTCCGTGAGTTTCACAACTGCAAAGCCTCATAGATTCGTGGGATGACACTGCTATAATTTAAAATCTGTGGTTGCATACAGTTTCATAATTCACCGTTGCAAACTACATACATTTATAAATCAGCTGTCTCATAATTTTCCAATTCCAGAGTTTAAAACTTTGATATGTAGTTGGGGTTCAATATTCTAGTTTCATAATTTCAGACTTTTTGATTTCGTGGTTCCGTGAGTTTCACAACTGCAAAGCCTCATAGATTCGTGGGATGACACTGCTATAATTTAAAATCTGTGGTTGCATACAGTTTCATAATTCACCGTTGCAAACTACATACATTTATAAATCAGCTGTCTCATAATTTTCCAATTCCAGAGTTTAAAACTTTGATATGTAGTTGGGGTTCAATATTCTAGTTTCATAATTTCAGACTTCTTGATTTCGTGGTTCCGTGAGTTTCACAACTGCAAAGCCTCATAGATTCGTGGGATGACACTGCTATAATTTAAAATCTGTGGTTGCATACAGTTTCATAATTCACCGTTGCAAACTATATACATTTATAAATCAGCTGTCTCATAATTTTCCAATTCCAGAGTTTAAAACTTTGATATGTAGTTGGGCTTCAATATTCTAGTTTCATAATTTCAGACTTCTTGATTTCGTAGTTCCGTGAGTTTCACAACTGCAAAGCCTCATAGATTCGTGGGATGACACTGCTATAATTTAAAATCTGTGGTTGCATACAGTTTCATAATTCACCGTTGCAAACTATATACATTTATAAATCAGCTGTCTCATAATTTTCCAATTCCAGAGTTTAAAACTTTCATATGTAGTTGGGGTTCAATATTCTAGTTTCATAATTTCAGACTTCTTGATTTCGTGGTTCCGTGAGTTTCACAACTGCAAAGCCTCGTAGATTCGTGGGATGACACTGCTATAATTTAAAAGCTGTGGTTGCATACAGTTTCATAATTCACCGTTGCAAACTATATACATTTATAAATCAGCTGTCTCATAATTTTCCAATTCCAGAGTTTAAAACTTTGATATGTAGTTGGGCTTCAATATTCTAGTTTCATAATTTCAGACTTCTTGATTTCGTGGTTGCGTGAGTTTCACAACTGCAAAGCCTCATAGATTCGTGGGATGACACTGCTATAATTTAAAATCTGTGATTGCATACAGTTTCATAATTCACCGTTGCAAACTATATACATTTATAAATCAGCTGTCTCATAATTTTCCAATTCCAGAGTTTAAAACTTTGATATGTAGTTGGGCTTCAATATTCTAGTTTCATAATTTCAGACTTCTTGATTTCGTGGTTCCGTGAGTTTCATAACTGCAAAGCCTCATAGATTTATGAGACGACATTCTTATAATTTAAAGTCTGTGGCTGTATACAGTTTCATAATTCACCGTTGCAAACTATCTACATTTATAAATCAGATGTTTCATAATTTTCAAATTTCAGAGTTTAAACATTTGATATGTAGTTAGACTTCAATATTCTAGTTTCATAATTTCAGACTTCTTGATTTCGTGGTTCCGTGAGTTTCACAACTGCAAAGCCTCGTAGATTCGTGGAATGACACTGCTATAATTTAAAATCTGTGGTTGCATACAGTTTCATAATTCACCGTTGCAAACTATATACATTTATAAATCAGCTGTCTCATAATTTTCCAATTCCAGAGTTTAAAACTTTGATATGTAGTTGGGCTTCAATATTCTAGTTTCATAATTTCAGACTTCTTGATTTCGTAGTTCCGTGAGTTTCACAACTGCAAAGCCTCATAGATTTGTGGTATGACACTGCTATAATTTAAAATCTGTGGTTGCATCCAGTTTCATAATTCACCGTTGCAAACTAGATACATTTATAAATCAGCTGTCTCATAATTTTCTAATTCCAGAGTTTAAAACTTTGATATGTAGTTGGGGTTCAATATTCTAGTTTCATAATTTCAGACTTCTTGATTTCGTGGTTCCGTGAGTTTCACAACTGCAAAGCCTCATAGATTCGTGGGATGACACTGCTATAATTTAAAATCTGTGGTTGCATACAGTTTCATAATTCACCGTTGCAAACTACATACATTTATAAATCAGGTGTCTCATAATTCTCCAATTCCAGAGTTTAAAACTTTCATATGTAGTTGGGATTCAATATTCTAGTTTCATAATTTCAGACTTCTTGATTTCGTAGTTCCGTGAGTTTCACAACTGCAAAGCCTCATAGATTCGTGGGATGACACTGCTATAATTTAAAATCTGTGGTTGCATACAGTTTCATAATTCACCGTTGCAAACTATATACATTTATAAATCAGCTGTCTCATAATTTTCCAATTCGAGAGTTTAAAGCTTTGATATGTAGTTGGGGTTCAATATTCTAGTTTCATAATTTCAGACTTCTTGATTTCGTAGTTCCGTGAGTTTCACAACTGCAAAGCCTCATAGATTCGTGAGACGACACTGCTATAATTTAAAATCTGTGGTTGCATACAGTTTCATAATTCACCGTTGCAAACTAAATACATTTATAAATCAGCTGTCTCATAATTTTCCAATTCCAGAGTTTAAAGCTTTGATATGTAGTTGGACTTCAATATTCTAGTTTCATAATTTCAGACTTCTTGATTTCGTAGTTCCGTGAGTTTCACAACTGCAAAGCCTCATAGATTCGTGGGATGACACTGCTATAATTTAAAATCTGTGGTTGCATACAGTTTCATAATTCACCGTTGCAAACTACATACATTTATAAATCAGCTGTCTCATAATTCTCCAATTCCAGAGTTTAAAACTTTCATATGTAGTTGGGGTTCAATATTCTAGTTTCATAATTTCAGACTTCTTGATTTCGTAGTTCCGTGAGTTTCACAACTGCAAAGCCTCATAGATTCGTGAGACGACACTGCTATAATTTAAAATCTGTGGTTGCATACAGTTTCATAATTCACCGTTGCAAACTAAATACATTTATAAATCAGCTGTCTCATAATTTTCCAATTCCAGAGTTTAAAACTTTCATATGTAGTTGGGGTTCAATATTCTAGTTTCATAATTTCAGACTTCTTGATTTCGTGGTTCCGTGAGTTTCACAACTGCAAAGCCTCATAGATTCGTGGGATGACACTGCTATAATTTAAAATCTGTGGTTGCATACAGTTTCATAATTCATCGTTGCAAACTATATACATTTATAAATCAGCTGTCTCATAATTTTCCAATTCGAGAGTTTAAAGCTTTGATATGTAGTTGGGGTTCAATATTCTAGTTTCATAATTTCAGACTTCTTGATTTCGTAGTTCCGTGAGTTTCACAACTGCAAAGCCTCATAGATTCATGAGACGACACTGTTATAATTTAAAATTTGTTGTTGCATACAGTTTCATAATTCACCGTTGCAAACTATATACATTTATAAATCAGTGGTTTCATAATTTTCCAATTCTAGAGTTTAAACATTTGATATGTAGTTGGGCTTCAATATTCTAGTTTTATAATTGCAGACTTCTTGATTTCGTAGTTCCGTGAGTTTCACAACTGCAAAACCTCATAGATTTATGGGACCACATTTTTATAATTTAAAATCTGTGGTTGCATACAGTTTTATAATTCACCGTTGCAAACTATCTACATTTATAAATCAGCTGTCTCATAATTCTCCAATTCCAGAGTTTAAACATTCGATATGTAGTTGGGCTTCAATATTCTAGTTTCATAATTTCAGACTTCTTGATTTCGTGGTTCCGTGAGTTTCATAACTGCAAAGCCTCATAGATTTATGAGACGACATTTTTATAATTTAAAGTCTGTGGTTGTATACAGTTTCATAATTCACCGTTGCAAACTATCTACATTTATAAATCAGTGGTTTCATAATTTTCCAATTCTAGAGTTTAAACATTTGATATGTAGTTGGGCTTCAATATTCTAGTTTTATAATTTCAGACTTCTTGATTTCGTGGTTCCGTGAGTTTCACAACTGCAAAGCCTCATAGATTCATGGGATGACACTGCTATAATTTAAAATCTGTGGTTGCACACAGTTTCATAATTCACTGTTGCAAACTATATACATTTATAAATCAGCTGTCTCATAATTCTCCAATTCCAGAGTTTAAACATTCGATATGTAGTTGGGCTTCAATATTCTAGTTTCATAATTTCAGACTTCTTGATTTCGTGGTTCCGTGAGTTTCATAACTGCAAAGCCTCATAGATTTATGAGACGACATTTTTATAATTTAAAGTCTGTGGTTGTATACAGTTTCATAATTCACCGTTGCAAACTATCTACATTTATAAATCAGATGTTTCATAATTTTCCAATTTCAGAGTTTAAACATTTGATATGTAGTTGGGCTTCAATATTCTAGTTTTATAATTTCAGACTTCTTGACTTCGTGGTTCCGTGAGTTTCACAACTGCAAAGCCTCATAGATTCATGGGATGACACTGCTATAATTTAAAATCTGTGGTTGCACACAGTTTCATAATTCACTGTTGCAAACTATATACATTTATAAATCAGCTGTCTCATAATTCTCCAATTCCAGAGTTTAAACATTCGATATGTAGTTGGGCTTCAATATTCTAGTTTCATAATTTCAGACTTCTTGATTTCGTGGTTCCGTGAGTTTCATAACTGCAAAGCCTCATAGATTTATGAGACGACATTTTTATAATTTAAAGTCTGTGGTTGTATACAGTTTCATAATTCACCGTTGCAAACTATATACATTTATAAATCAGCTGTCTCATAATTTTCCAATTCCAGAGTTTAAAACTTTGATATGTAGTTGGGCTTCAATATTCTAGTTTCATAATTTCAGACTTCTTGATTTCGTGGTTGCGTGAGTTTCACAACTGCAAAGCCTCATAGATTCGTGGGATGACACTGCTATAATTTAAAATCTGTGATTGCATACAGTTTCATAATTCACCGTTGCAAACTATATACATTTATAAATCAGCTGTCTCATAATTTTCCAATTCCAGAGTTTAAAACTTTGATATGTAGTTGGGCTTCAATATTCTAGTTTCATAATTTCAGACTTCTTGATTTCGTGGTTCCGTGAGTTTCATAACTGCAAAGCCTCATAGATTTATGAGACGACATTCTTATAATTTAAAGTCTGTGGCTGTATACAGTTTCATAATTCACCGTTGCAAACTATCTACATTTATAAATCAGATGTTTCATAATTTTCAAATTTCAGAGTTTAAACATTTGATATGTAGTTAGACTTCAATATTCTAGTTTCATAATTTCAGACTTCTTGATTTCGTGGTTCCGTGAGTTTCACAACTGCAAAGCCTCGTAGATTCGTGGAATGACACTGCTATAATTTAAAATCTGTGGTTGCATACAGTTTCATAATTCACCGTTGCAAACTATATACATTTATAAATCAGCTGTCTCATAATTTTCCAATTCCAGAGTTTAAAACTTTGATATGTAGTTGGGCTTCAATATTCTAGTTTCATAATTTCAGACTTCTTGATTTCGTAGTTCCGTGAGTTTCACAACTGCAAAGCCTCATAGATTCGTGGGATGACACTGCTATAATTTAAAATCTGTGGTTGCATACAGTTTCATAATTCACCGTTGCAAACTATATACATTTATAAATCAGCTGTCTCATAATTTTCCAATTCCAGAGTTTAAAACTTTCATATGTAGTTGGGGTTCAATATTCTAGTTTCATAATTTCAGACTTCTTGATTTCGTGGTTCCGTGAGTTTCACAACTGCAAAGCCTCGTAGATTCGTGGGATGACACTGCTATAATTTAAAAGCTGTGGTTCCATACAGTTTCATAATTCACCGTTGCAAACTATATACATTTATAAATCAGCTGTCTCATAATTTTCCAATTCCAGAGTTTAAAACTTTGATATGTAGTTGGGCTTCAATATTCTAGTTTCATAATTTCAGACTTCTTGATTTCGTGGTTCCGTGAGTTTCACAACTGCAAAGCCTCGTAGATTCGTGGGATGACACTGCTATAATTTAAAAGCTGTGGTTGCATACAGTTTCATAATTCACCGTTGCAAACTATATACATTTATAAATCAGCTGTCTCATAATTTTCCAATTCCAGAGTTTAAAACTTTGATATGTAGTTGGGCTTCAATATTCTAGTTTCATAATTTCAGACTTCTTGATTTCGTGGTTGCGTGAGTTTCACAACTGCAAAGCCTCATAGATTCGTGGGATGACACTGCTATAATTTAAAATCTGTGATTGCATACAGTTTCATAATTCACCGTTGCAAACTATATACATTTATAAATCAGCTGTCTCATAATTTTCCAATTCCAGAGTTTAAAACTTTGATATGTAGTTGGGCTTCAATATTCTAGTTTCATAATTTCAGACTTCTTGATTTCGTGGTTCCGTGAGTTTCATAACTGCAAAGCCTCATAGATTTATGAGACGACATTCTTATAATTTAAAGTCTGTGGCTGTATACAGTTTCATAATTCACCGTTGCAAACTATCTACATTTATAAATCAGATGTTTCATAATTTTCAAATTTCAGAGTTTAAACATTTGATATGTAGTTAGACTTCAATATTCTAGTTTCATAATTTCAGACTTCTTGATTTCGTGGTTCCGTGAGTTTCACAACTGCAAAGCCTCGTAGATTCGTGGGATGACACTGCTATAATTTAAAATCTGTGGTTGCATACAGTTTCATAATTCACCGTTGCAAACTACATACATTTATAAATCAGGTGTCTCATAATTCTCCAATTCCAGAGTTTAAAACTTTCATATGTAGTTGGGATTCAATATTCTAGTTTCATAATTTCAGACTTCTTGATTTCGTAGTTCCGTGAGTTTCACAACTGCAAAGCCTCATAGATTCGTGGGATGACACTGCTATAATTTGAAATCTGTGGTTGCATACAGTTTCATAATTCACCGTTGCAAACTACATACATTTATAAATCAGCTGTCTCATAATTCTCCAATTCCAGAGTTTAAAACTTTCATATGTAGTTGGGGTTCAATATTCTAGTTTCATAATTTCAGACTTCTTGATTTCGTGGTTCCGTGAGTTTCACAACTGCAAAGCCTCATAGATTCATGGGATGACACTGCTATAATTTAAAATCTGTGGTTGCATACAGTTTCATAATTCACCGTTGCAAACTATATACATTTATAAATCAGCTGTCTCATAATTTTCTAATTCCAGAGTTTAAAACTTTGATATGTAGTTGGGGTTCAATATTCTAGTTTCATAATTTCAGACTTCTTGATTTCGTGGTTCCGTGAGTTTCACAACTGCAAAGCCTCATAGATTCGTGGGATGACACTGCTATAATTTAAAATCTGTGGTTGCATACAGTTTCATAATTCACCGTTGCAAACTACATACATTTATAAATCAGGTGTCTCATAATTCTCCAATTCCAGAGTTTAAAACTTTGATATGTAGTTGGGGTTCAATATTCTAGTTTCATAATTTCAGACTTCTTGATTTCGTGGTTCCGTGAGTTTCACAACTGCAAAGCCTCATAGATTCATGGGATGACACTGCTATAATTTAAAATCTGTGGTTGCATACAGTTTCATAATTCACCGTTGCAAACTATATACATTTATAAATCAGCTGTGTCATAATTTTCCAATTCCAGAGTTTAAAGCTTTGATATGTAGTTGGGCTTCAATATTTTAGTTTCATAATTTCAGACTTCTTGATTTCGTGGTTCCGTGAGTTTCACAACTGCAAAGCCTCATAGATTCGTGGGATGACACTGCTATAATTTAAAATCTGTGGTTGCATACAGTTTCATAATTCACCGTTGCAAACTACATACATTTATAAATCAGCTGTCTCATAATTTTCCAATTCCAGAGTTTAAAACTTTGATATGTAGTTGGGGTTCAATATTCTAGTTTCATAATTTCAGACTTCTTGATTTCGTGGTTCCGTGAGTTTCACAACTGCAAAGCCTCATAGATTCGTGGGATGACACTGCTATAATTTAAAATCTGTGGTTGCATACAGTTTCATAATTCACCGTTGCAAACTATATACATTTATAAATCAGCTGTCTCATAATTTTCCAATTCCAGAGTTTAAAACTTTGATATGTAGTTGGGCTTCAATATTCTAGTTTCATAATTTCAGACTTCTTGATTTCGTAGTTCCGTGAGTTTCACAACTGCAAAGCCTCATAGATTCGTGGGATGACACTGCTATAATTTAAAATCTGTGGTTGCATACAGTTTCATAATTCACCGTTGCAAACTATATACATTTATAAATCAGCTGTCTCATAATTTTCCAATTCCAGAGTTTAAAACTTTCATATGTAGTTGGGGTTCAATATTCTAGTTTCATAATTTCAGACTTCTTGATTTCGTGGTTCCGTGAGTTTCACAACTGCAAAGCCTCGTAGATTCGTGGGATGACACTGCTATAATTTAAAAGCTGTGGTTGCATACAGTTTCATAATTCACCGTTGCAAACTATATACATTTATAAATCAGCTGTCTCATAATTTTCCAATTCCAGAGTTTAAAACTTTGATATGTAGTTGGGCTTCAATATTCTAGTTTCATAATTTCAGACTTCTTGATTTCGTGGTTCCGTGAGTTTCACAACTGCAAAGCCTCGTAGATTCGTGGGATGACACTGCTATAATTTAAAAGCTGTGGTTGCATACAGTTTCATAATTCACCGTTGCAAACTATATACATTTATAAATCAGCTGTCTCATAATTTTCCAATTCCAGAGTTTAAAACTTTGATATGTAGTTGGGCTTCAATATTCTAGTTTCATAATTTCAGACTTCTTGATTTCGTGGTTGCGTGAGTTTCACAACTGCAAAGCCTCATAGATTCGTGGGATGACACTGCTATAATTTAAAATCTGTGATTGCATACAGTTTCATAATTCACCGTTGCAAACTATATACATTTATAAATCAGCTGTCTCATAATTTTCCAATTCCAGAGTTTAAAACTTTGATATGTAGTTGGGCTTCAATATTCTAGTTTCATAATTTCAGACTTCTTGATTTCGTGGTTCCGTGAGTTTCATAACTGCAAAGCCTCATAGATTTATGAGACGACATTCTTATAATTTAAAGTCTGTGGCTGTATACAGTTTCATAATTCACCGTTGCAAACTATCTACATTTATAAATCAGATGTTTCATAATTTTCAAATTTCAGAGTTTAAACATTTGATATGTAGTTAGACTTCAATATTCTAGTTTCATAATTTCAGACTTCTTGATTTCGTGGTTCCGTGAGTTTCACAACTGCAAAGCCTCGTAGATTCGTGGAATGACACTGCTATAATTTAAAATCTGTGGTTGCATACAGTTTCATAATTCACCGTTGCAAACTATATACATTTATAAATCAGCTGTCTCATAATTTTCCAATTCCAGAGTTTAAAACTTTGATATGTAGTTGGGCTTCAATATTCTAGTTTCATAATTTCAGACTTCTTGATTTCGTAGTTCCGTGAGTTTCACAACTGCAAAGCCTCATAGATTCGTGGGATGACACTGCTATAATTTAAAATCTGTGGTTGCATACAGTTTCATAATTCACCGTTGCAAACTATATACATTTATAAATCAGCTGTCTCATAATTTTCCAATTCCAGAGTTTAAAACTTTCATATGTAGTTGGGGTTCAATATTCTAGTTTCATAATTTCAGACTTCTTGATTTCGTGGTTCCGTGAGTTTCACAACTGCAAAGCCTCGTAGATTCGTGGGATGACACTGCTATAATTTAAAAGCTGTGGTTGCATACAGTTTCATAATTCACCGTTGCAAACTATATACATTTATAAATCAGCTGTCTCATAATTTTCCAATTCCAGAGTTTAAAACTTTGATATGTAGTTGGGCTTCAATATTCTAGTTTCATAATTTCAGACTTCTTGATTTCGTGGTTCCGTGAGTTTCACAACTGCAAAGCCTCCTAGATTCGTGGGATGACACTGCTATAATTTAAAAGCTGTGGTTGCATACAGTTTCATAATTCACCGTTGCAAACTATATACATTTATAAATCAGCTGTCTCATAATTTTCCAATTCCAGAGTTTAAAACTTTGATATGTAGTTGGGCTTCAATATTCTAGTTTCATAATTTCAGACTTCTTGATTTCGTGGTTGCGTGAGTTTCACAACTGCAAAGCCTCATAGATTCGTGGGATGACACTGCTATAATTTAAAATCTGTGATTGCATACAGTTTCATAATTCACCGTTGCAAACTATATACATTTATAAATCAGCTGTCTCATAATTTTCCAATTCCAGAGTTTAAAACTTTGATATGTAGTTGGGCTTCAATATTCTAGTTTCATAATTTCAGACTTCTTGATTTCGTGGTTCCGTGAGTTTCATAACTGCAAAGCCTCATAGATTTATGAGACGACATTCTTATAATTTAAAGTCTGTGGCTGTATACAGTTTCATAATTCACCGTTGCAAACTATCTACATTTATAAATCAGATGTTTCATAATTTTCAAATTTCAGAGTTTAAACATTTGATATGTAGTTAGACTTCAATATTCTAGTTTCATAATTTCAGACTTCTTGATTTCGTGGTTCCGTGAGTTTCACAACTGCAAAGCCTCGTAGATTCGTGGAATGACACTGCTATAATTTAAAATCTGTGGTTGCATACAGTTTCATAATTCACCGTTGCAAACTATATACATTTATAAATCAGCTGTCTCATAATTTTCCAATTCCAGAGTTTAAAACTTTGATATGTAGTTGGGCTTCAATATTCTAGTTTCATAATTTCAGACTTCTTGATTTCGTAGTTCCGTGAGTTTCACAACTGCAAAGCCTCATAGATTTGTGGTATGACACTGCTATAATTTAAAATCTGTGGTTGCATCCAGTTTCATAATTCACCGTTGCAAACTAGATACATTTATAAATCAGCTGTCTCATAATTTTCTAATTCCAGAGTTTAAAACTTTGATATGTAGTTGGGGTTCAATATTCTAGTTTCATAATTTCAGACTTCTTGATTTCGTGGTTCCGTGAGTTTCACAACTGCAAAGCCTCATAGATTCGTGGGATGACACTGCTATAATTTAAAATCTGTGGTTGCATACAGTTTCATAATTCACCGTTGCAAACTACATACATTTATAAATCAGGTGTCTCATAATTCTCCAATTCCAGAGTTTAAAACTTTCATATGTAGTTGGGATTCAATATTCTAGTTTCATAATTTCAGACTTCTTGATTTCGTAGTTCCGTGAGTTTCACAACTGCAAAGCCTCATAGATTCGTGGGATGACACTGCTATAATTTGAAATCTGTGGTTGCATACAGTTTCATAATTCACCGTTGCAAACTACATACATTTATAAATCAGCTGTCTCATAATTCTCCAATTCCAGAGTTTAAAACTTTCATATGTAGTTGGGGTTCAATATTCTAGTTTCATAATTTCAGACTTCTTGATTTCGTGGTTCCGTGAGTTTCACAACTGCAAAGCCTCATAGATTCATGGGATGACACTGCTATAATTTAAAATCTGTGGTTGCATACAGTTTCATAATTCACCGTTGCAAACTATATACATTTATAAATCAGCTGTCTCATAATTTTCTAATTCCAGAGTTTAAAACTTTGATATGTAGTTGGGGTTCAATATTCTAGTTTCATAATTTCAGACTTCTTGATTTCGTGGTTCCGTGAGTTTCACAACTGCAAAGCCTCATAGATTCGTGGGATGACACTGCTATAATTTAAAATCTGTGGTTGCATACAGTTTCATAATTCACCGTTGCAAACTACATACATTTATAAATCAGGTGTCTCATAATTCTCCAATTCCAGAGTTTAAAACTTTGATATGTAGTTGGGCTTCAATATTCTAGTTTCATAATTTCAGACTTCTTGATTTCGTAGTTCCGTGAGTTTCACAACTGCAAAGCCTCATAGATTTGTGGGATGACACTGCTATAATTTAAAATCTGTGGTTGCATACAGTTTCATAATTCACCGTTGCAAACTACATACATTTATAAATCAGGTGTCTCATAATTCTCCAATTCCAGAGTTTAAAACTTTGATATGTAGTTGGGGTTCAATATTCTAGTTTCATAATTTCAGACTTCTTGATTTCGTGGTTCCGTGAGTTTCACAACTGCAAAGCCTCATAGATTCGTGGGATGACACTGCTATAATTTAAAATCTGTGGTTGCATACAGTTTCATAATTCACCGTTGCAAACTACATACATTTATAAATCAGGTGTCTCATAATTCTCCAATTCCAGAGTTTAAAACTTTGATATGTAGTTGGGGTTCAATATTCTAGTTTCATAATTTCAGACTTCTTGATTTCGTGGTTCCGTGAGTTTCACAACTGCAAAGCCTCATAGATTCATGGGATGACACTGCTATAATTTAAAATCTGTGGTTGCATACAGTTTCATAATTCACCGTTGCAAACTATATACATTTATAAATCAGCTGTGTCATAATTTTCCAATTCCAGAGTTTAAAGCTTTAATATGTAGTTGGGCTTGAATATTTTAGTTTCATAATTTCAGACTTCTTGATTTCGTGGTTCCGTGAGTTTCACAACTGCAAAGCCTCATAGATTCGTGGGATGACACTGCTATAATTTAAAATCTGTGGTTGCATACAGTTTCATAATTCACCGTTGCAAACTATATACATTTATAAATCAGCTGTCTCATAATTTTCCAATTCCAGAGTTTAAAACTTTGATATGTAGTTGGGCTTCAATATTCTAGTTTCATAATTTCAGACTTCTTGATTTCGTAGTTCCGTGAGTTTCACAACTGCAAAGCCTCATAGATTTATGGGACGACATTTGTTAAAATTTAAAATCTGTGGTTGCATACAGTTTCATAATTCACCGTTGCAAAAAATATACATTTATAAATCAGTTGCTTCATAATCTTACAATTCCAGAGTTTAAAACTTTGATATGCAGTTGGGGTTCAATATTCTAGTTTCATAATTTCAGACTTCTTGATTTCGTGGTTCCGTGAGTTTCACAACTGCAAAGCCTCATAGATTCGTGGGATGACACTGCTATAATTTAAAATCTGTGATTGCATACAGTTTCATAATTCACCGTTGCAAACTACATACATTTATAAATCAGGTGTCTCATAATTCTCCAATTCCAGAGTTTAAAACTTTGATATGTAGTTGGGGTTCAATATTCTAGTTTCATAATTTCAGACTTCTTGATTTCGTGGTTCCGTGAGTTTCACAACTGCAAAGCCTCATAGATTCATGGGATGACACTGCTATAATTTAAAATCTGTGGTTGCATACAGTTTCATAATTCACCGTTGCAAACTATATACATTTATAAATCAGCTGTGTCATAATTTTCCAATTCCAGAGTTTAAAGCTTTAATATGTAGTTGGGCTTCAATATTTTAGTTTCATAATTTCAGACTTCTTGATTTCGTGGTTCCGTGAGTTTCACAACTGCAGAGCCTCATAGATTCGTGGGATGACACTGTAATAATTTAAAATCTGTGGTTGCATACAGTTTCATAATTCACCGTTGCAAACTATATACATTTATAAATCAGCTGTCTCATAATTTTCCAATTCCAGAGTTTAAAACTTTGATATGTAGTTGGGGTTCAATATTCTAGTTTCATAATTTCAGACTTCTTGATTTCGTGGTTCCGTGAGTTTCACAACTGCAAAGCCTCATAGATTCGTGGGATGACACTGCTATAATTTAAAATCTGTGGTTGCATACAGTTTCATAATTCACCGTTGCAAACTACATACATTTATAAATCAGGTGTCTCATAATTCTCCAATTCCAGAGTTTAAAACTTTGATATGTAGTTGGGGTTCAATATTCTAGTTTCATAATTTCAGACTTCTTGATTTCGTGGTTCCGTGAGTTTCACAACTGCAAAGCCTCATAGATTCATGGGATGACACTGCTATAATTTAAAATCTGTGGTTGCATACAGTTTCATAATTCACCGTTGCAAACTATATACATTTATAAATCAGCTGTGTCATAATTTTCCAATTCCAGAGTTTAAAGCTTTAATATGTAGTTGGGCTTCAATATTTTAGTTTCATAATTTCAGACTTCTTGATTTCGTGGTTCCGTGAGTTTCACAACTGCAGAGCCTCATAGATTCGTGGGATGACACTGTAATAATTTAAAATCTGTGGTTGCATACAGTTTCATAATTCACCGTTGCAAACTATATACATTTATAAATCAGCTGTCTCATAATTTTCCAATTCCAGAGTTTAAAACTTTGATATGTAGTTGGGGTTCAATATTCTAGTTTCATAATTTCAGACTTCTTGATTTCGTGGTTCCGTGAGTTTCACAACTGCAAAGCCTCATAGATTCGTGGGATGACACTGCTATAATTTAAAATCTGTGGTTGCATACAGTTTCATAATTCACCGTTGCAAACTACATACATTTATAAATCAGGTGTCTCATAATTCTCCAATTCCAGAGTTTAAAACTTTGATATGTAGTTGGGGTTCAATATTCTAGTTTCATAATTTCAGACTTCTTGATTTCGTGGTTCCGTGAGTTTCACAACTGCAAAGCCTCATAGATTCATGGGATGACACTGCTATAATTTAAAATCTGTGGTTGCATACAGTTTCATAATTCACCGTTGCAAACTATATACATTTATAAATCAGCTGTGTCATAATTTTCCAATTCCAGAGTTTAAAGCTTTAATATGTAGTTGGGCTTCAATATTTTAGTTTCATAATTTCAGACTTCTTGATTTCGTGGTTCCGTGAGTTTCACAACTGCAAAGCCTCATAGATTCGTGGGATGACACTGCTATAATTTAAAATCTGTGGTTGCATACAGTTTCATAATTCACCGTTGCAAACTATATACATTTATAAATCAGCTGTCTCATAATTTTCCAATTCCAGAGTTTAAAACTTTGATATGTAGTTGGGCTTCAATATTCTAGTTTCATAATTTCAGACTTCTTGATTTCGTAGTTCCGTGAGTTTCACAACTGCAAAGCCTCATAGATTTATGGGACGACATTTGTTAAAATTTAAAATCTGTGGTTGCATACAGTTTCATAATTCACCGTTGCAAAAAATATACATTTATAAATCAGTTGCTTCATAATCTTACAATTCCAGAGTTTAAAACTTTGATATGCAGTTGGGGTTCAATATTCTAGTTTCATAATTTCAGACTTCTTGATTTCGTGGTTCCGTGAGTTTCACAACTGCAAAGCCTCATAGATTCGTGGGATGACACTGCTATAATTTAAAATCTGTGATTGCATACAGTTTCATAATTCACCGTTGCAAACTACATACATTTATAAATCAGGTGTCTCATAATTCTCCAATTCCAGAGTTTAAAACTTTGATATGTAGTTGGGGTTCAATATTCTAGTTTCATAATTTCAGACTTCTTGATTTCGTGGTTCCGTGAGTTTCACAACTGCAAAGCCTCATAGATTCATGGGATGACACTGCTATAATTTAAAATCTGTGGTTGCATACAGTTTCATAATTCACCGTTGCAAACTATACACATTTATAAATCAGCTGTGTCATAATTTTCCAATTCCAGAGTTTAAAGCTTTAATATGTAGTTGGGCTTCAATATTTTAGTTTCATAATTTCAGACTTCTTGATTTCGTGGTTCCGTGAGTTTCACAACTGCAGAGCCTCATAGATTCGTGGGATGACACTGCTATAATTTAAAATCTGTGGTTGCATACAGTTTCATAATTCACCGTTGCAAACTATATACATTTATAAATCAGCTGTCTCATAATTTTCCAATTCCAGAGTTTAAAACTTTGATATGTAGTTGGGCTTCAATATTCTAGTTTCATAATTTCAGACTTCTTGATTTCGTGGTTCCGTGAGTTTCACAACTGCAAAGCCTCATAGATTCGTGGGATGACACTGCTATAATTTAAAATCTGTGGTTGCATACAGTTTCATAATTCACCGTTGCAAACTATATACATTTATAAATCAGCTGTCTCATAATTTTCCAATTCCAGAGTTTAAAACTTTCATATGTAGTTGGGGTTCAATATTCTAGTTTCATAATTTCAGACTTCTTGATTTCGTGGTTCCGTGAGTTTCACAACTGCAAAGCCTCATAGATTCATGGGACGACATTTTTATAATTTAAAATCTGTGGTTGTATACAGTTTCGTAATTCACCGTTACAAACTAAGTATATATATTTATAAACCAGTTGTTTCATAATTTTCCAATTTCAGAGTTTGAAACATCGATATGTATAGTTGGGCTTCAATATTCTCTCCAGGATTCTTGGAGATCCATTAGGACATTTCAGCGATTCTCAGAATTTTTGAGGATTTCTTATCTGAACTATCTATTTCATGATAGATATTTCAGGTTTCATCAGGATCCCAGAATCTTTAAGGACTATTTGGGTTATACAACCAAATCTTCCAACTCCTTGGATTTCGATTTAATATATTTTTTTAAATTTTCTAGCATTTTTTAATTCTTATTAGGTAGGCTAAAATATCTATGTAATATATTCTTCATATTCTTAATAACTTTATTTAATTTAATTTAATTTAATTTTCAGGGTTATATAGATTTTTTTTTATAGAAACAAAACTCTTTAGTTCTTCTTAGGACAGAATGGGAATTCTATAGATTGTGCAGGATCCTCAGAATTCTTCAATAGGATTTTACAGAACTCCTTCGGACAAAAACTACTTAGTACAGTCCTTGATTTTCACCTCTCCTACATTTTTTCTCCGAAACTACTCTATCCCCTCTTTGGTCTGCTGTTTACTTACGGTACTCCTGAAAAATTTATTACTTTGAGCCTTTAAAAGACAAAGCTGAACAACATATTATGGAATATCTGAATAACGTTTCTTTCCCAAGAGAGTAACATTACCAAAGTAAGTTTTAATGATAGACCCGTCCAGATTTAAAAAACAAAAATGTTATTTTTACGGCAATCGTAAACTAGATATCATTATCAGTTACAATGCAGAGCTTAAATATTTTTGTAACTTTAGGAGCTCGTAGATTGTCGCTTGGAATGAAGTTACATTTCGCGTGGTATTTTAACAAACCGAGTTTTATACAAATTTACGAGTGTTGTTAAGTTTATCAACATAACTCTTGAGTCGTCGTTGACACTATTTTATTGGCTATATAACAGCAAATGTTTTTCTTCTCTTGCAGATTTTGTACCTATTCCTCTAAAGACCCAAATTATGCATTTCCAGCGTCAGGCACGCAGCTGCGACCGCTTCCGTCATTCGAATTAACGCATGCAAATTCATAGGAAATTAAACTGCTCGGATCTTCACCAACAAAAATGTTTTTTTCTCACGGTGCCGCGGTCTCATCCTCCCGGTAGCTGCAAACGGCATAAATTTAAATAATCGGTAGTATTTAATACGTTTTCGGAATGATGCTGACGGCAGTACAATTGCATAATAAACTTTGAGTAATCCTTTAGTCCCGATGGAAGCCATGGGAGTGGCGGCCGCAGCGGCCCATCCGCCGCGAACCCGTCCCCATTCCGGCCCGGCACACAAAGACGAGCTGGTCCGCTGCTTTCCATATTAAAATCAACCGATAGACATTAAAATAAGAATATGTACGACACTGACTTCGCATATTTCGCCTCGGGAACTGCAGGGACTTTTCGTTATTACAGGAGTGCGTGCATCCGGTGGCTGCGAGCGGAAAGAACCAGGAAATGTTGGGAATCTGGACGGGCGGTCGGACAAGAAACCCAATATGTTACTAAAAGCTCTGTTTAGTTATTTTTTGATACGAAGAAAAAAATCTATGACTAACTTTTGTCTGTAGTAGTGGTTAACTGTACCTCTACATAAATATTGAGACATGATTAAAATGCACGGCCTGCGTGTGCAGTATCCAAGTCGGTTAATAAACATCTAAAGAGCTCGTCATTAGCCACTCAAGAATGGTGTCATAAAACTCATATATCCTGCCAATACTAACATAAATGTCATGTTATGTTTTATAATTTTGCTGTAAGGTTCTAACAACCTGCTTGTTAGTTCCTGAGAAAGAACAAGTATATACCGTAAACTCGTTTTGAGATGACAAAAGATTTGGTTCTATTTTATAAATGTGGATTTATGTATTTCCTTTTACATTATGTACCAGCAAAATCATTTATACAAGGTCAACATAAATGACTAGAGACAACATAACATAACCAAATAATATTTGTGATGCTCTGGTGGGTTCTCGCGTTCGGTAGTCGCCTCTTGTCCACCTCTGGCAACCGGCGGCGCTGGATCCGTCCCTGTCTGGGTACACAGCCACACCTGACCAATTATCGCTTGTGATAAACATTCTCTGCGAGTGGGCCCCAGCCAGCATCCATCGGTTTTGTATTTGTCTTCCCACGGACGGCTGCTTTGCATAGTGAATATCCTCTTTCTAGCCTAGAGACGTTGAAAGGGTTAAATCGAGAGAGCCTTCAAAGACGTCTGAATGGAACGGATTGTTTTGCATACCGCGATATTCAAATGAACGGAAGGGTGGTGGGAAAGGGTAGGTACGCGTACGGAGCACCCTGCGAACCGATCTGCTCCTTAAACTCGCCCGGACGGATTTGCATTGCGTGTGTTCTAAATGCCTCTACGGACGACAAGATAAAAATTAAGATGTATTCATGGTTCAGGTTTGCGCATCGTCGAAAAACTCGACAACAAGAAGACGCTGATTGCTTTGACGGAACGTCGTCGGGGGATTCTGGTTTCGAAACTTGATTTGCAAGAAATGAGCCGAGACTCGAGATGGGAGCTTTGGGTTTTTTTCCAAAAAAAAAGTTTTGCATGAGTTTAGTCCCGACGATGTACGTGACTAAGAAGGCCTACTGTGAGCTACAATTAATGGTTACAAATTTAGTTGCAATGTGCCTTGAGGGCAGAGTTGTAAAACGAGTCCAGCCTGGGGGCATCGTCTGCCATCTAGCAACGGTACCCTTTGACTTGTCGCTGTTTTCAAGGTCGAATGTATATTATGATTACTAGTGGTCAAAGTTGTGGCAACAAACGTAATTTTGTACGATTACCACAACTCCGTGCTGAGCAAATATGAAATTAAAAATACGCATTTTTAGACTGTAAAAAGAGGTGATTAGGTAAGGTTCACGTACTGAGTTAGTGTGCTCATCGCGCGTGAAGATGACATTTCTTTTTTAAAACAGCACGGCCAAACATGAATATTAGTCCGAAAACTAGAGAGGTTATGGAAACTGTGAAATAGTAGTACCTAGTATTTTTGCAGCAATTCGAAGTCAAACGATAACAAACTTTCTTACTCCTGGAGGCAGCGTTTGTCCTCACAGTGGAGATTGCCTGTTGTCCTGTTTTCTTGTATTATAGTGTCCCAATAATGAGAAGTGGATAATTGATAATTACCCTTTATTTGAAACGGTTTGATACGCGTTTACAGGAGTTACAATTTACATGATTCTTTCCTGACTCTCAGGAGAGGACACGTTCCGATTGGTCAAGACCTACCCCGTATTCGCATGAAATCCTACACGTATTAAAAATTGAAAATGAAAATATTTAATGGGAGCTGTCAAGTAGCCTCCAGTTCAGTCCACCACAAAACAATTTTCCACATTTTAACTTTGTATTTGTAAACCTTATCGGGCAATTACATGCTGAGGAGTGTAATTAAAATCAATTTTGTATTGTTTGATTTCACAAATATTAATATTTTCACAGCGAGAACCAATCACAGATATGTACTTAATTTTCTTCCAATAATCACAATTGGTCTAAACAATCAAGATTGTGTAGCTAGTATTAAAAATGGTGTGAAACGGTGAAATCTTTAATATTGCTGTCCAAATTCAGCATCTTCACAATTTAAAATTCTTCAAGATGTCGATTCAAAATATTCTAAATCCAAAATTTTGGAAAATTAGCAGTTCAAAATGTGAAGGGCTATGTGATATGTTAAACTCGTAATTGAGAATCTTATACTGTTGAAATCTTAGTCTTTCTTAGAACCTTTCTTGAAATCTCGTAGAGCTTTGGAATATTCAATTTTGCAATATTTTAATTTTAGAATCTTGGCCTTTGGCGATCTTTGGAAAGTTGAAATCTTAAAATGGTCAAATATTATAAGCTTGGGGTCTTACAGCTTTCAATCTTGACATCTTTGAGTTTTGGAATTACATATTAAACTTTTGGAATTTTGAAATATTGGAATATTGTAATGTCAGAATCTTTTGAGTTTTGGAATCGTTTGGGTTCTTCCACACAAATAGTTATTCCTGTATTGTAGGCTCAAGAGATATATCGTACGGAGGTGGAGTTTCGAGGGACATAAAAAACTTGTCGAACGTATGCAGGTGTAAGATGATGTACAGGCCCGTCTTCGATTTTTTGTGTTATTACAATTTTGATCAAATATGCAGTTTTACACCTACACTTTAAGTTAAGTATCGCCCAAATTAAGACTTAATAAAACAACGTTCAATCGCAATGCATAAATCGAAAGTGTTATTAGTAGAATCGAGCATGTCTTTTACCGAAACCTTAAATTCTGTAGTTCGTCTCTGTCGACCCAATTCTGACACGCGACGAAACCGGTGCGGCTACCTTTGAGCAACTTTTTTACGTACATCGAAACTCCACCTTCGTACGATATATCTCTTGAGTTAACAATAGCTTTGGACCCGTTATAAGTTTTAACAAGTATTGGTTATTTTCTTCCATTATACAGTATTTCCCAATCTTTCTTATACTTCATCCAATCTCGATTTTTGTATCTGTGGGACCCTAAAGGCTTCGTAGCACAGTTCCAACTTTTGCTCTGGTTTCTTGCCTTTTTTTTATTTCTTGCCTTTTTTTTATTCTCATCGTTCGGCATTTCTTTTTACAATCTTTTTACAAATTGTGAAATATTGTAATCTTGGGTTCTTACAACTTTCAATCTTGACATATTTGAGTTTTGGAATTACCTATTAAACTTTTGGAATTTTGAAATATTGGAATACTGTAATGTCAGAATCTTTTGAGTTTTGGAATCGTTTGGGTTCTTCCACACAAATAGTTATAAACGTAGCTTTGAACCCGTTCTAAATTTTAACAAGTATTGGTTATTATCTTCCATTATACAGTATTTCCCAATCTTCTTATACTTCATCCAATCTCGATTTTTGTATCTGTGGGACCCTAAATGCTTCGTAGCACAGTTCCAACTTTTGCTCTGGTTTCTTGCCTTTTTTTATTCTCATCGTTCGGCATTTCTTTTTACAATCTTTTTACAAATTGTGAAATATTGTACTCTTGGGTTCTTACAACTTTCAATCTTGACATATTTGAGTTTTGGAATTACCTATTAAACTTTTGGAATTTTGAAATATTGGAATACTGTAATGTCAGAATCTTTTGAGTTTTGGAATCGTTTGGGTTCTTCCACACAAATAGTTATAAACGTAGCTTTGAACCCGTTCTAAATTTTAACAAGTATTGGTTATTTTCTTCCATTATACAGTATTTCCCAATCTTTCTTATACTTCATCCAATCTCGATTTTTGTATCTGTGGGACCCTAAATGCTTCGTAGCACAATTCCAACTTTTGCTCTGGCTTCTTGCCTTTTTTTATTCTCATCGTTCGGGATTTCTTTTTACAATCTTTTTACAATTTGGAAGTATTGTAATCTTGGGTTCTTACAACTTTCAATCTTGACATATTTGAGTTTTGGAATTACCTATTAAACTTTTGGAATTTTGAAATATTGGAATATTGTAATGTCAGAATCTTTTGAGTTTTGGAATCGTTTGGGTTCTTTCACACAAATAGTTATAAACGTAGCTTTGGACCCGTTCTAAATTTTAACAAGTATTGTTTATTTTCTTCCATTATACAGCATTTCCCAATCTTTCTTATACTTCATCCAATCTCGATTTTTGTATCTGTGGGACCCTAAATGCTTCGTAGCACAGTTCCAACTTTTGCTCTGGTTTCTTGCCTTTTTTTATTCTCATCGTTCGTGATTTCTTTTTACAATCTTTTTACAAATTGTGAAATATTGTAATCTTGGGTTCTTACAACTTTCAATCTTGACATCTTTGAGTTTTGGAATTACATATTAAACTTTTGGAATTTTGAAATATTGGAATACTGTAATGTCAGAATCTTTTGAGTTTTGGAATCGTTTGGGTTCTTCCACACAAATAGTTATAAACGTAGCTTTGAACCCGTTCTAAATTTTAACAAGTATTGGTTATTTTCTTCCATTATAGAGTATTTCCCAATTTTTCTTATACTTCATCCAATCTCGATTTTTGTATCTGTGGGACCCTAAATGCTTCGTAGCACAGTTCCAACTTTTGCTCTGGTTTCTTGCCTTTTTTTATTTTCATCGTTCGGCATTTCTTTTTACAATCTTTTTACAAATTGTGAAATATTGTAATCTTGGGTTCTTACAACTTTCAATCTTGACATATTTGAGTTTTGGAATTACCTATTAAACTTTTGGAATTTTGAAATATTGGAATACTGTAATGTCAGAATCTTTTGAGTTTTGGAATCGTTTGGGTTCTTCCACACAAATAGTTATAAACGTAGCTTTGAACCCGTTCTAAATTTTAACAAGTATTGGTTATTTTCTTCCATTATACAGTATTTCCCAATCTTTCTTATACTTCATCCAATCTCGATTTTTGTATCTGTGGGACCCTAAATGCTTCGTAGCACAATTCCAACTTTTGCTCTGGTTTCTTGCCTTTTTTTATTCTCATCGTTCGGGATTTCTTTTTACAATCTTTTTACAATTTGGAAGTATTGTAATCTTGGGTTCTTACAACTTTCAATCTTGACATCTTTGAGTTTTGGAATTACATATTAAACTTTTGGAATTTTGAAATATTGGAATACTGTAATGTCAGAATCTTTTGAGTTTTGGAATCGTTTGGGTTCTTCCACACAAATATTTATAAACGTAGCTTTGGACCCGTTCTAAATTTTAACAAGTATTGGTTATTTTCTTCCATTATACAGTATTTCCCAATTTTTCTTATACTTCATCCAATCTCGATTTTTGTATCTGTGGGACCCTAAATGCTTCGTAGCACAGTTCCAACTTTTGCTCTGGTTTCTTGCCTTTTTTTATTCTCATCGTTCGGGATTTCTTTTTACAATGTTTTTACAATTTGGAAGTATTGTAATCTTGGGCTCTTACAACTTTCAATCTTGACATATTTGAGTTTTGGAATTACATATTAAACTTTTGGAATTTTGAAATATTGGAATACTGTAATGTCAGAATCTTTTGAGTTTTGGAATCGTTTGGGTTCTTCCACACAAATATTTATAAACGTAGCTTTGGACCCGTTCTAAATTTTAACAAGTATTGGTTATTTTCTTTCATTATACAGTATTTCCCAATTTTTCTTATACTTCATCCAATCTCGATTTTTGTATCTGTGGGACCCTAAATGCTTCGTAGCACAGTTCCAACTTTTGCTCTGGTGTCTTGCCTTTTTTTTATTCTCATCGTTCGGCATTTCTTTTTACAATCTTTTTACAAATTGTGAAATATTGTAATCTTGGGTTCTTACAACTTTCAATCTTGACATATTTGAGTTTTGGAATTACCTATCAAACTTTTGGAATTTTGAAATATTGGAATACTGTAATGTCAGAATCTTTTGAGTTTTGGAATCGTTTGGGTTCTTCCACACAAATATTTATAAACGTAGCTTTGGACCCGTTCTAAATTTTAACAAGTATTGTTTATTTTCTTCCATTATACAGCATTTCCCAATCTTTCTTATACTTCATCCAATCTCGATTTTTGTATCTGTGGGACCCTAAAGGCTTCGTAGCACAGTTTCAACTTTTGCTCTGGTTTCTTGTCTTTTTTTTATTCTCATCGTTCGTGATTTCTTTTTACAATCTTTTTACAAATTGTGAAATATTGTAATCTTGGGTTCTTACAACTTTCAATCTTGACATCTTTGAGTTTTGGAATTACATATTAATCTTTTGGAATTTTGAAATATTGGAATACTGTAATGTCAGAATCTTTTGAGTTTTGAAATCGTTTGGGTTCTTCCACACAAATAGTTATTTCTGTAGCTTTGGACCCGTTATAAGTTTTAACAAGTATTGGTTATTTTCTTCCATTATACAGTATTTCCCAATATTTCTCATACTTCATCCAATACGTCGTTTAGCAGCTCGAACTGATTTGTCCACAGAAATCTAGTGAAAAAATTGAAACCCAAAAATCACTAGAAATACATCATAATTGAAGTGTATGTTAATGTTTGAGGTTATAACTGTTTTCGTAAAGCGGCATTTTTTATTTTACATCGAAAATGCACAGGCGACTAGATGCAAATCATTCTGTAACAGTTGTGAAATGAAGTACTTTACCTAGCCTATTTAAACGTTATCTGACGGCTGTGAAAAAAAAGTGTTACCTAATTTACTCTTTGTGTGGTACTTAGCCTGCAAATGGCATTATACCGCTTGACATTACTCGACTGTTATGACGTAAGTCTCACATTTTTAATATTAACCATTATCTCCTGAAAAGATTATATTTGGCTGATCCTTACCAATCAACATGTGTAAGTTAGAACACTTCTTGTACACCTGTAACCCTGTAAGCTCACAGCTCTCTTTCGAAAAAGAATTTGTTAGCGGAACGAACGGCGATCTGATATGTTGGCAACTAGATTTGCATATAATTTAACCTGAAAATATAATAACAGTCGCACTATTTTGAAGAACCGTAAACAGGTTACAGCTTGCGGAAATGGCTTGAGATCCCGCTGCCACCGACATCGACAGCAGGAAACGCTCTAATCCAATCTACGGTTGATTTTCTGCAAAACTTAACGACTCCCACAGAAAAAGCTCCACTTCACTTCTGGTGCAATTAAATTTTATAGACGCGAACGAAAGACAACTTAATTAAAACGAGAAGATATGGTGCGTCAACTTTTTGGTCGGACAACACAAGACCCGATGCAGCGCCTTGGGGCACCTCTACGTCTTGCTCGATTCAGTTTTCCTCTTTCCCGAGATTTTATTGAAACGATTGTAATTGAGGTTGCGTGCGTACGCACGTCCTGCACAGAGACCAGGAGCATTAACGTAATTAACACACAATCAACTGAGAGTAATTACGTCGTTGTTGTTGCCACAGTGCAAGAAGTTACTTGAGATGAGCGGTGAGCTTGATTATGCAAGTGGTAAGTTCGACGTAACGTGGTAAGGTTAGATGGGATGGTGTCGTGATAGCCGTAATTTAATCCTGTGAACTAATCCTATTCGGATGGAGTTTGACCAGACCCAATTGCCATCTACGTGCAAAAAAACTTTTTCCCTTTGGTAATAACAGTTCACCATCATACTGACGCCTGTATTCATCCAACTTGACCAAATGACCACTAATTGGTGCACATTCACAACTGTGGGTGCAATTGCTGCTGGAGGTTCAATGGGATAATTGCGATTAAGTCGAGACACGAGCGCTCTGCACACATATTAATTCATGTTGATAAGACGCACGGCTTGGTGATCTCATTGTCAGATGGTACTCCTACGGATGGACGTGGACAGAATTGCTGCGGATAAAAATCGGTTGAGTCATGTCTTTGTGCACTGCTATGGTACCAGAACACTAATTGGGGCGGCGAAGAAGTCGTCAAAAGTCGACAAGGTTACGACTCCCCTAAAAGGAAGGGCTGTGGGCGTTTGGTCGTGTTCCGTGGTTGTTCCTGCCTAAAGACAGACGTGTCCGAAATTTGGCCCGCCGACGAGCCCATTTCTTGATGACAGTCGACTTTGAGGAGGACTTCTAATAATCTCCTTTCGATATCATATTAATTCTTCAAGTAGTAGATATACAAAGCACGCCAACTAAAGCACTAAAAATGCAGATTAAAGATGCAAATCTTGACGTTTTATGAGACATAATAAATAAAACAGCAAAAAAAGTGATGACCGCCGTCAAACTTCCCGTCTCAAAAGTTTCAGGCGGACTGACATGATCACCATCAACATCTCCGGACCAACCGCCAACGAAATACTATCAAGCGTAAACGACAACAGCTGAAGAAAAAAAAATAGATCGACTTCGTTATTTTCCCCACGGCGTACCGCAGGGGTCCGTTCCCGGTCCGTCTCTATTCCTCCCGGAGTCACTTTCACAACGGTCGGTCGATTAAAAACGGCTCGTTGCGCCCGTTCAGAATTTGAATATCGAAGTCGATTCGAAGAAACGTTCCGGAGATTCACGGTGAGTTGCGTTTTTCTGTGTAATCGACACGACCCAGGGTACGAATATAATTATTACGTCAGCTTTCTGTCGAAGAACAATGCGACGAAGACGAAATTTCCGAATCGATCGTCCGCTCTGAAAGAAAGCAATTTCCTTCACAATGGAATGTGTTACAAAACGGGTTAGAATTCGTTGGCAAGGCAAGAAACGAGATGTTGGCCGTAATTACTGAACAATGAATTAATTATGGTGCACATAATGCGGCTTTGTGGCTTCGAGACGTGTTAATGCTGGAAATAAACAAGCGGAATGTTTTGTTTAGGGCAATTAGAGTGACGCAACACGTGGTGGTACCGACAACTATGGAAGAGTACCGGATGGATCGCTGCTAGCCCAAGGGCTAGCTCCGCTCCTACACACCGTCTCACGAACCGCCACTGCCCCCTATAAATTACCGCAAACATCTCTTATTGTCAACAGCACTAAAAACAACCCACTCGCAATTACAAGCTTCTCATTTCGATGTCAAAATACGGCTTCGAGGAGGTGATGGACGACCGGTACGACTTGCCATTGCTAATATTTAATTAACCGGTGTAATTCAGACCGTAATTTATTGTGGATTTTGTCGTGAGTACCACTAGACAAATGTGGAAAGGTTAAGAAACGGGGACCGGATCGGTGTAAATCAACGATAGTGTTTCCAAAATCGCGTTTTGAGAATTAATTTTTGTAATTTATTGCCATAAGGTTAAAAAATGGCAGAGGCGCGAAATGGGATAAGAAAAATTTAAATTAATAAGAAGAAATAACGAGGTTTCTCGAGATCGTGTTCTATAATAAATCTGCAGGTTTGAAATGAAAGAAAAAACTTGTCGAGGTGAAGTTACAACACCCACTTTTTTATTCTGAATTTATTTTTTGCATAAGGTGGCAGAGATTCAATTAAAGTTATCAAAAGCCATGATCCCATAGACTCATCTTACCCCAGCTCCTCTAATATTTATTTATATTGAAATCTCTTCCGAGAACTCTATGGTGCAAGTGGTACGTTTCAATAAAATAATTAAAGGTAGATCTTTATCATTTTTCTCATCGCTGGCGTTGTTTAGGCTGGTCTTACTTGAATAGCGAACATCGTAGGAGCCTTTGTTGGAGTTAGTTGGATATCCTTGTTCAAATAAGCTGTGGAAATTATTAAATTAACTGAGTGAAAGTGGTAAAGTTGCTGAATAGAATATGAGAATTCTTCCAAAACAACGGACGACCAATTCTTTAGAGGATGGCCAAAATCTAGAATAAGCTTGCGATCGCAAAAAAAATTAGGCAAACCAATTCGCCACTCTGGTTGAGTAGGCTTTACGTAAACTCTCTTGGGTGCAAAAATGCCATTTACCACATCATAAACCTACTTCTAAACACACTGCAACATACATTTTTAAATATCCGCCCACATTTTTCAACCAAACCTTGACTCGATCATATACTAATGTATAGTAATTCTCCAGTAAATAACGAGCTGTTGAGCTCTCCCATTTTCTATTTAGCCGCAGGAAATTCCCGCGAATGTTTCGATTGCAAAATATGCAACTGCCTCCATTAATATGTATATGCACTCCCCTATTGTGTCAGTGTTTAAATTATACAATTATCGTGTGTGTACAACACGGTGTTGATATATGGCGCAGAATAATACATCAGTATTTGCTGTCTGATGCCCGGGCCACCTATCGTAATTATTATTGTTATTATGTAATATTAATGTTATCAGTAGCAGTCAATTATCATACGTTGGACGTCTGCGGTAGATCGGCACCTTGGTTGTTTATGTATCAATAACTGCGTTACGTATTTGAATCGCAGAATTGCAGACAAAAGCTCGTTAACGACTGCTGAAATGCATACATGTTTCTGGCATAAAGCAATTAAAAGTTGTTAACATTCTGAGTAATCGCCATCGGCAAACATACTGATTAAATTATTGCGAAGTTGGTCGTGTTTATTGTCACTGATACGAGAAAAAATACCATACACTTTGCACTCAAAACTTCTTCTTCACTTATTCTGATTCACGATTGTTCACTTCTCATTCTTCAATTTCTCCTATCGGTTTTCGTTTATAATAATGATTATATTGATTTTTGACCCCTGCTCATTCCTCAGTTACAATTTCTCAACCTTACTGAATTTTTCATGTTCAAATATATTAAAAAATAAAATAGACATAACAAAGGGAGGAGAATACAAAAACATGATCCGAATCTACAAATTTAATATTTTAGGAGATACTAGTGATCAGCATACTAATCCGAACCGATTTCGTGCGCGCATCAACGTGCTCTTTGCGCCCAGTTCGCCAGTTTTTTACTCAGACGACCCACGCTGGTTGGTGTGCCGAAACGAGAATGCAAATAATCAATGAACCTGTGAAATTTTTGAAAATGAAAAGTAATCTACTGATGGTGTATTTTATCAATGTCTTTCATTTAATAAAACAGTTATAAAAATCGGTACAGTATTTTTTTGTTTTTTCGTGGATCATTGAAATTGGTGCCTCGCGCTTCGCCCTCGGCCCCTTAAAGAAGCATACTCCAAGAACTTCATATTTCCTTATACGTGAAACTGAAAATGTGGACAGGCCAGGTTGAGTGAAAATTAGTTTTTCCGTGGATCATTAAAATTTGTTTTTCGATATTTTGTACTTTCGATGTCTTGTACTTTCGATATTTTGTATTTTCGATATTTTGTACTGTCGATATTTTGTACTTTCGGCAAGTTGTGTTCGATATTTTGTATTCGATAATATTTCCGCCTGCCTCGGTCCCCAATTGACGAAGAATTCGGTGAAAATACATAAAAGGAAAGATTTGAGGACTTCCCTCGATTTCCATGGGATCCCCTCATCATATCCGGACTTAGTGACAATGGGAGTATACTCAGGAGTATACCCTTTAAAATTAAAAAAAAAATTCAAATTCGTTCCACAATTGACGAAGAAATCGGTGAACATACATAAAAGAAGTCGGCAATGCAGGGAAAAATTGAGGATTTTCCTCAATTTCCATGGGATTCCCTCATCAGATCCGGACATGGTGGCAATGGGACCAACTCAGGAGTATACCCTTACCAAAATAAAAATAATTTTCAAAATCGGTCCACAGTTGACGCAGAATTTGGTGAACATACATAAAAGGAAAATATTGAGGAGTTCCCTCAATTTCCATAAAATCCCCTTATCAGATTCGGACCTGGTGACAATGGGAGTATACTCAGGAGTATACCCTTTCAAATAAAAAAATAATTTTCAAAATCGGTCCCCAATTGACGAAGAATTCGGAGAACATACATAAAAGGAAAGATTTGAGGACTTCCTCGATTTCCATGGGATCCCCTCATCAGATCCGGACTTGGTGGCAATGGGACCAACTCAGGAGTATGCCCTTACTAAAATGAAAATAATTTTCAAAATCGGTCTACAATTGACGAAGAATTTGTTAACACACATAAATGGAAAAAATTGACGATTTCCCTTGAATTCCATGAAATACCCTCATCATATCCGGGCTTAGTGACAATGAGAGTATACTCAGGAATATCCCCTTTCAAATAAAAAAAAGAATTTTCAAAATCGTTCCACAATTGACGAAGAAATCGGTGAACATACATAAAAGAAGTCGGTAACGCAAGAAAAATTTGAGGATTATTTTCGATTTCCATGGGATCTCCTCATCAGATCCGGACTTGGTGGCAATGGACCCAACTTAGGAGTATACCTTTACCAAAATAAAAATAATTTTCAAAATCGGTCCACAGTTGACGCAGAATTTGGTGAACATACATAAAAGGAAAAAATTGAGGAGTTCCCTCAATTTCCATAAAATCCCCTCATCAAATTCGGACTTGGTGACAATGGGAGTATACTCAGGAGTATACCCTTTCAAATAAAAAAAAAAATTCAAAATCGGTCCCCAATTGACGAAGCATTCGGTGAACATACATAAAAGGAAAGATTTAAGGACTTCCTCGATTTCCATGGGATCCCCTCATCAGATACGGACTTGGTGGCAATGGGACCAACTCAGGAGTATACCCTTACCAAAATAAAAATAATTTTCAAAATCGGTCCACAATTGACGAAGAATTTGTTAACAGGCATAAAAGGAAAAAAATGAAGATTTCCCTTGAATTCCATGAAATACCCTCATCATATCCGAGCTTAGTGACAATGGGTGTATACTCAGGAATATACCCTTTCAAATAAAAAAAGAATTTTCAAAATCGTTCCACAATTGACGAAGAAATCGGTGAACATACATAAAAGAAATCGGTAACGCAAGAAAAATTTGAGGATTATCTTCGATTTCCATGGGATCCCCTCATCAGATCCGGACTTTGTGGCAATGGACCCAACTCAGGAGTATACCTTTACCAAAATAAAAATAATTTTCAAAATCAGTCCACAGTTGACGCAGAATTTGGTGAACATACATAAAAGGAAAAAATTGAGTAGTTCCCTCAATTTCCATAAAATCCCCTTATCAGATTCGGACTTGGTGACAATGGGACCATCTCAGAAGTATACCCTTACCAAAATAAAAATAATTTTCAAAATCGGTCTACAATTGACGAAGAATTTGTTAACACACATAAATGGAAAAAATTGACGATTTCCCTTGAATTCCATGAAATACCCTCATCATATCCGGGCTTAGTGACAATGAGAGTATACTCAGGAATATCCCCTTTCAAATAAAAAAAAGAATTTTCAAAATCGTTCCACAATTGACGAAGAAATCGGTGAACATACATAAAAGAAGTCGGTAACGCAAGAAAAATTTGAGGATTATTTTCGATTTCCATGGGATCCCCTCATCAGATCCGGACTTGGTGGCAATGGACCCAACTTAGGAGTATACCTTTACCAAAATAAAAATAATTTTCAAAATCGGTCCACAGTTGACGCAGAATTTGGTGAACATACATAAAAGGAAAAAATTGAGGAGTTCCCTCAATTTCCATAAAATCCCCTTATCAGATTCGGACTTGGTGACAATGGGACCATCTCAGGAGTATACCCTTTCATCTAAAAAAAAATTTCAAAATCCGTCTACAATTGAGGAAGAAATCGGTGAACATACCATAAGAAGAAAAATTTGAGAATTTCCCTCGATTTCCATGGGATCCCCTCATCAGATCCGGACTTGGTGGCAATGGGACCAACTCAGGAGTATACCCTTACCAAAATAAAAATAATTTTCAAAATCGGTCTACAATTGACGAAGAATTTGTTAACACACATAAATGGAAAAAATTGACGATTTCCCTTGAATTCCATGAAATACCCTCATCATATCCGGGCTTAGTGACAATGAGAGTATACTCAGGAATATACCCTTTCAAATAAAAAAATAATTTTCAAAATCGTTCCACAATTGACGAAGAAATCGGTGAACATACATAAAAGAAGTCGGTAACGCAAGAAAAATTTGAGGATTATTTTCGATTTCCATGGGATCTCCTCATCAGATCCGGACTTGGTGGCAATGGACCCAACTTAGGAGTATACCTTTACCAAAATAAAAATAATTTTCAAAATCGGTCCACAGTTGACGCAGAATTTGGTGAACATACATAAAAGGAAAAAATTGAGGAGTTCCCTCAATTTCCATAAAATCCCCTTATCAGATTCGGACTTGGTGACAATGGGACCATCTCAGGAGTATACCCTTTCATCTAAAAAAAAATTTCAAAATCCGTCTACAATTGAGGAAGAAATCGGTGAACATACCATAAGAAGAAAAATTTGAGAATTTCCCTCGATTTCCATGGGATCCCCTCATCAGATCCGGACTTGGTGGCAATGGGACCAACTCAGGAGTATACCCTTACCAAAATAAAAATAATTTTCAAAATCGGTCTACAATTGACGAAGAATTTGTTAACACACATAAATGGAAAAAATTGACGATTTCCCTTGAATTCCATGAAATACCCTCATCATATCCGGGCTTGGTGACAATGAGAGTATACTCAGGAATATACCCTTTCAAATAAAAAAAAGAATTTTCAAAATCGTTCCACAATTGACGAAGAAATCGGTGAACATACATAAAAGAAGTCGGTAACGCAAGAAAAATTTGAGGATTATTTTCGATTTCCATGGGATCCCCTTATTAGATCCGGAGTTGGTGGCAATGGACCCAACTTAGGAGTATACCTTTACCAAAATAAAAATAATTTTCAAAATCGGTCCACAGTTGACGCAGAATTTGGTGAACATACATAAAAGGAAAAAATTGAGGAGTTCCCTCAATTTCCATAAAATCCCCTTATCAGATTCGGACTTGGTGACAATGGGAGTATACTCAGGAGTATACCCTTTCAAATAAAAAAATAATTTTCAAAATCGTTCCACAATTGACGAAGAAATCGGTGAACATACATAAAAGGAAAGATTTGAGGACTTCCTCGATTTCCATGGGATCCCTTCATCAGATCCGGACTTGGTGACAATGGGACCATCTCAGGAGTATACCCTTTCATCTAAAACAAAAATTTCAAAATCCGTCTACAATTGAGGAAGAAATCGGTGAACATACCATAAGAAGAAAAATTTGAGAATTTCCCTCGATTTCCATGGGATCCCCTCATCAGATCCGAACTTGGTGGCAATGGGACCAACTCAGGAGTATACCCTTACCAAAATAAAAATAATTTTCAAAATCGGTCCACAATTGACGCAGAATTTGGTGAAGATACACAACAGGAAAAAATTGAGGAGTTCCCTCGATTTCTATGAAATCCCTTCATCAGATTCGAACTTGGTGACAATGAGAGTATGCTCGGGAGTAGACCCTTATAAAAAAAATAATAAAAATCGGTCAACAATTGACGAAGAAATCGGTGAACATACATACAAGGAAAGATTTGAGGACTTCCTCGATTTCCATGGGATCCCCTCATCAGATCCGGACTTGGTGGCAATGGGACCAACTCAGGAGTATACCCTTACCAAAATAAAAATAATTTTCAAAATCGGTCCACAATTGGCGAAGAATTTGTTAACATTCATAAAAGGAAAAAAATGAAGATTTCCCTTGAATTCCATGAAATACCCTCATCATATCCGGGCTTAGTGACAATGGGAGTATACTCAGGAGTATACCCTTTCAAATAAAAAAAGAATTTTCAAAATCGTTCCACAATTGACGAAGAAATCGGTGAACATACATAAAAGAAGTCGGCAATGCAGGAAAAAATTGAGGATTTTCCTCGATTTCCATGGGATTCCCCTGTCAGATCCGGACTTGGTGAGAATGAGACTACCTCTGGAGTATACCCTTTCAAATAAAAAAAGAATTTTCAAAATTGGTCCACAATTGACGAAGAATTTGGTGAACATACATAATAGGAAAAAATTGAGGAGTTCCCTCGATTTCCATGAAATCCCCTCTTCAGATCCGGACTTGGTGACAATGGGAGTATACTGGTTAAATTGTCCAGCCAAATACGACTCTAAGTCTAAATATTGCCGCCAACTTTTTCTCTTCAGATTGACTCGTTCAGATCGAAAACTTTGTCGGAAATATTTTGACCTCTCGTAATATTATTATTGACCATTTAACTTGTCTTTTTGTCAACCAATGAGACATTACAATTTACATGTTAAATAGTCGAGCCAAATATTTCCGCCAACTCTTGCTCTTCAGATTGACTCGTTTCTGTTTGCTCGTGCAAGCACTCGTAATTATTTTCGTCGCAACAGAAACTCGTATCTGAATAGCAAAAATTGTTTTCGGCAATATTTTTTTCTTGTGCTCGCAATATTAATAATTAATTAAATGTCACAAAAAACTCGGAAGAAAAAAGTACATCTTTTCTTATCATCTGCGGTAAACAATCGGACTCCTTTATGCAAGCAGAGACGACTCGTCAATGCGAATTTGTGAATCGGCAAAACCCTGAAAAAATGTGGGTTTTGAAACAAAAAATTTATTTCAATCTACACTAACACTGAGAATGAATTACATACTTACTAATAATTATTACTACAAATTAGACTTGCTTGAACCTTTATTGACGAAAATGACTATTTATTAGTTCTTCAAGAAAATTAAGTAGTGTGTGTACTCCTTTAGTAAACCGAGTTCTGTGCATAAGCACTCCACATGATCTATTGCTTCACAATCAAGTTTGCGGAGGATTCTTTAATAGCTTTAAATCAACAAGCAAACAGCTCAGTTTCTCCATCAAGTATCTCACTACAAGCTTTCTAAATTTGGCTTCGTGGAGTTGAGATAAAAAAAAAGAAGAAAATAAACTTTGTAATTTGATTTTGATTTTATTGTAGAGTTTAGGTTACCCTTTTTACTCATGGTCGGTTACTAAACATTACTAAACGTATAAATCTGCAATTACAATGAGCCTCCTTGTCACCAGCCACAATTGAAACTAACAGAGCTCCTTTCAGTACGTCTGGAAACCATTTTTCTACAATGCGAGCATTCATTGGTTATAAGTGGATTAATCAGTAGGTCTTTAACGCTTTTTATGTTGGTGCTTACACCGAAACATCGGTACTTTTGGTGACTGGAAGTGCGTTGATAACATATCGAATTTCATAAAGCGTATTTCCTCCATTTGCCTCTTGAATTATTAGCAACTGCAATATTATCATACCTGTAACTCAAACAATTCGCAAGCAGAAGGGCGCCTCAAGTTACATTAGCTCCATCAACGGAGATTTATCCGTACAGGTTATAAATAAGTGCCTGCGTGCATAAGTGTTGCTGACAAATTGTTAAAAGCACCTATTCAGAACCATTAAAAAACAAACTTGAAATTTAGATCCAATTAGAATAAAAAACACTAATCCGGAGTTACTTAGCGTCAGCAATGTGGACGGAATTAATTATTTCAGTGCAGACGTGCTAATCCGATTCTTTCACACACGCTCACTCCGGTCGGCTCATTCGCAGTCACAATTCGTTGACCATATACGGCATCTGAAAAAATCCAATTTAAATACGCCACTACACACGTCCTAAATTAAACAACGCTGATGCAGAGAGGATGCTCAAGATTCAACAATCGAAGAAAAAAGCAAATATATGTAATGTGACTAGGCGACTTTCTAAATAGCTACATGAGCGCGCAAAAGTATCGACACCGTTCGATTTCCGGCGGAATAATTTCGTGAGAGGCTTTTATGAGAAGCTAACAAGCATGTCGTGTATACACAGTGGTCCAAAAGGGGCGACGCTGGGAAATAATGCGCCTGATTAACGCTGCGATTGTTAATACATATGGAAATGGCGCGACATCGTTACGTGCCCATATAGGTTTATGTCGGGTTAGTTTGGCGAGCTTTTATGCAAATGGGAGTTCAGGTAGCGATGTTGGCACCCTTGCCAGATGGACTGCTGATTCGGTATTTGATACACATTATGCAAGAGGCCACGAAATTTGTGGAGCTTTCGGATACTTAAACCTCGATCTGAGGCAGACAAATTGCTGTATTATGTAAATGCGTGATTTCACAGTGTTGAACATAAAATTTCAGAACAAGATTAAACAATTTGAATAAATTAATGCGATGGTGAAATAAGGTTAATAAAAATTCTTGATAAAACTATGGAAGAGATCTTTAGAATTAAAGACCAATGGAGTATGGAAGCCTTATGTTAAAGAAAACAATAACCTCTTTACTACACAGATTTTATTATGGTTCTGACCTGCATCAGTTCCTAACGTAATCTAACAATTGATTGAAATCACGAGCTACCAATCGTGCTTTGTAAAAAATACTTGGTCAGATTTCCTTCCTCGTCATAACACCCATTACTATCAATAATATTTACATACAAATATCATTTCTGTAGTTCTTAGTTCCTCTTTTTGTTCTGCCGTCAGATTATTTCTTCTTCTATCTTTCTGTCCTCTGAAGTCGCATCGAGTCGAGGTCTACTATTTACAGCGGATGATGTCATCATTCCAGAAGTCGTATTGTGTCGGGTACAATAATTGTACCTGCCCGAATGTTCACATAGGATGATGTCATCATTCCCGAACTTTTTCTAGACAGAAGGAATCGAAAAAACAAAGGTGGCGAATGAAGTAAGCGAAGCCAGATAGTGACTGACCAAGGTTATTGTAAATAATCAGCCGTGCAAATTGTAGCTAATCCAAACCACTAATTTTTAATAGAATTTAGTAATAAATTGCGGTAGTGCATCTCAAAATCGGTCGAATCGAAAAATTTGTCAAGCCCAAGGGGGCCCCATGGACCCCCATGCCCATGTGAAAATAGTTTATCACCTATTCTCCTATCTACCAAATATACAAAAAAAATATATATATTTAAAGTCGGTCCAGAAGTTTCGGAGGAGTTCTAACACCGTGACACGAGATTTGATTTTTATAATTAGGTATATTAGATAAGATTATATGAAGAGGAAGAATAAAATAACCCTAAAGACAGCAGAGAAGGAAAACAACGTGTTTTCATATACAGGCTGACTGAGAATTAAACCGACAACGAAATAGCGGAAATAATATAAAATAATTCTGAACTGGGATTTTTGAGTGCGAAGTTTTCCTTAGTAGATGTTTATTTAACCGAATAGGAAAGTTTGTTCATTCTGATTAATTTAAGTCAATTTCATACATTAAAACTCTAATTATCTTCAAACCCAAAGAATTACTTATTTTGGCATTCAGCATAGTGATAGCAACATAATTTTCCTTATTTATGAAAGACATCGTTAGATATGTTAATGACATAATGATCAGGAGAACGGCAGCTCATTGCACAGAAGATGGTACTGGCGCTCTATAGTTGATTATATTATAAGTGACAGAAATGCTTCATTGTCAGCGAGTGATACACCTCTCACCCTTACAATAGCATTTCGGTCACGTGTAAGATACGACGTGTTATGACGTTTTAAAAAATTATTCATGTCTTACATTATATCACTTGCGTGGAATAATACGTCTTCTAGACGTTTGTAGAGCATAAAAAATAACCATTTTTATCGCACCCAGGAGAAAGAAAAATCGCACTTACTAAGCACACTACCTGTCAAGGAATTCTTTGTGTACATAATAAGGGGATAAAATATTGTAAAGAAGAATAATGATTGAGTTGTATCTACATTGTTTCTTATTTATCACAACATTTAACAGATAAAGTATAGAAAGATAGATTACAACACTTATACTGATCACAATCTTGTAACGTCACGACTGGGGTAAAAAGCACAATATTCAATTTGAGATAAGAGGTGGATGTTCTCAATTTGTTACGCCACTGGACAAAACACAAACTTGATGTTAAAATTTTAATTGTATATTTGTTATTACTAACCGGGACGTTCCGAAGAAAAACGATACGACTTCCTTCCAGATTTTGCATTGAAGTCTCATCGTGCTCCAAGAATCCCCGACATTTGAAGCACCTAACTGTACGGTAATATACTTATTGCCATTACGATTTTATTATGTTTTGATGGTGATTGTAAAAGGTTGTTCGGTAATTAATTATCCTTTACTCTTTACATAATATACAAAATAGTTACTATTACATCATTGCAGTTAATTAGTTTGAGCGGAACCGTTCGGAATTACAAAATAAACCACTTAATTAATACCAATAACTGAAATTAACGTTTAACAAAATTTATAGGTTGTACTTACAACAAATTTAATTGCAATGATTACTGGGCCTTGCAAATATTTTTCGAAAACGATGAAATCCTGAGAAGAAAATAATTAAAAACTGATGATTCTAAATCTACTTTTTTCTCAATATGGAGAGCTTTAAAAAATATTTAATAAATTGGTATCCACCACTATTTGCACAGAATAAAAAATAGTACCTGAACGACTTTCAAGTGTTAAAAATAAAACATAAAAAAGAAGAGGTGATTAATGATCCCGTATGGAAGGTTTCAACAGGCGGAATTTGTCGTCCGACATTGAGTCTTCACAATAATTTTGTTTCGGCCCATTGATTGAAAAATAGTAGAAAAAGCGTAACTAAACAATATTACTCATCTTGAGCGAAAACATGTTTTTCTTCAGAAGAGTAATTACTGTTTGCGTTTACAGCACGAGAAACAATAAGACCTGAACGAAGCCAATTTCTCATATTGTTTATTTTCTGCTTCCGTTGCTTGACTGAAGAGAAACGAGATAAAGCATTGTAACGTCACGTGCTCAAAAGAGTAAAAAATTACGCCATGGTCAAGAACCCGATATAATCTCACAAGAAGCGCATAATTTTAGGTTCCTAGAAATGAAAGAAATTCAATTTCCTATCGTCTGAAGATGAAAGGAGACGGTGACCGTATTCCGTCCATTCCGCAAGCTTCTGTTGGTTTTTCCCTCGCGAATGCCCAATTCTGGTCGCCACTAATCAAATCTCCTTTTCGTGGAAGCAGCAATTCGATCTTCCCAACTAATGAATTTATTACCACCCGATAAAATAAAGTTCGTTAAACTGAAATGATTGGAACCCGCGTCTAACGGCCAACCTATAGTCAATTTAATGAGAGACTATTCCGTCCCATGATTGATGATCTCGACACTAATTAAAATATTTCCTTATAAATCCAGCATATATTTACGAAATTGGTTCACGTATTCAAATGGGCTCGAAGAAAAACGGAGCTGGAACCTCTCGACCTTAATTAATAACCGGGCCATTAATTAATGGGTGGTACGGTGGAAATCGTGGCGAATTCCTCGGGTTCCGTTCGGTCGGAGCCCCTGGGCTCACGTTTATTGCCCAATTCTAACGTTTTGGACGTAATTAAAAACAAATGACTCTTTCTAACCTCTCTCGCGTTCATTAGGAAAATTACGGTGCCGACCTCGCTGTTCACACACACCGAACCGTAAATCTCATTTATTGGGGAACTAATGGGTGTAGGTTCAATTACAGAACAATATTGTTTTTGTCCGGTTACAGAAAAACGAACGTTTGCAATTAGAGGAGAATCGAGGAATGCTTTCAGCGAACCGCTGGACTTTCCAAGGGGAATGGTGGTAGTATAGTTGGGTAAAACCCGTAGATTGTTTATGGATAAAGAGGTTAAGCTGTTTATAATTGCCTGGAGGTTAGGATTACCCTGTTACTTCATTCAACAATTTCTCCACTCCAACTCTCGCAAATGTGCCAAGTGAGAACGCTATATGAAGCATCTGTTGAAACGTATATTGTGGAACAACTGTATTTTCACCACCAAATTGGCGACTCTGTGCAGGCTTAGTGCGGTCGGTTGTGGGGCGTAGTCTTTCAATCTAGCAATTTGTCGTTTCCTTTTCTTGATTCCTCTCAATTTTTCAAATTCTCCTTCCCTTTATTTCTCCGTTTATTGACTCCTCTTTATCTATTTCAATTCTATAATCTGTGAATTTCCTTCATTGCTACTCTTATACCTGCCGTACACGAAATTGGGACTCTTTATTGTGACCGGTGGTTCCTATAGCCTCACAGCCTGATTTTGTGTTGATTTGCGACTGGTCGCAAGTGCCGGTTGCTATGGAAACGTCTTAACCAAAAACCACGCAGTAAGGGTCAATTTCATGTATCATTTCACATGAAATTGAGCCTAACTGCCTGGAGTTCAACGTTATAGTAACAAGACTCTTGCTTGAATATTTTATAAAATATTGTATTATTATTAAAAAATAACAATTTCATACAGCTACGACGGTTCCAAGGTCATGGCAGACATCTTCGAAGTCCCAAAAACAATTAACAATTTACGGTATTTGGCAATTTTGTTCATTCCTCTTCTGCTAATTCTCCTGAGTCGTTTAACATTATTCTTTCATTCTTTATACTCGACCTTTCATATTTTTGTCTCAATATAGCTTGATCCTTCCACTTTCTCATACTTTGATTATTAAAGAATTGAAAGACATCAAGGACTCAAAAAGTCGACTATTAAGAATGGTAGTAAATTGAAAAATCAAAGAATGAAGAATATTGACAGACTAAAGGATTAACAGCTAAAAAAGTTTCAAAGATTGAGACATTCACAGATTGAAAGATTGGAGTATTGAAAAGGAATCAATAAATGGAGAAATCAAGGAAAGGAGAATTTGAAAAAGAGAGAATGAGAGATTCAGTACTTGAGGAATCAAAATTGACAGATTGATAGACTGAAAGTTTGAAATTGGGCAGATTGAAGAAGGATTGTCAGATTGAAAGATTGAGACGTCAAGGAATTGAGATATTGAAAGTTTTATAGATTAAAAGATAGACAATTAAAATATTGGCATACTGAAAGACTGAAAGATTAAAATAATGACAGATTGAAGCATTGAAGGATTGAAACACCAAGAAATTAGAACATGGGGAATCAATATTGACAGCTTGATAGATTGAACTACTAAAAGATTGACACAATGAATGATAAAAAATTGACAGCTTGAAAGATTGAGATATGAAGGCATTGAGCGAAGGATTGAAAGATTGACACATTGAAGGTGAGACATCCAGAAATTGAGATATTGGAAGTTTGACAGATTAAAAATTGCCAAATTAAAATATTGACAGCTTGAAATATTGATAAATCAAGTAATTGAAAGATTGACAAATTGAAAAATTTACAGATTAAAACATTGAAGGATTGTCAGATTGAAATATTGACAGTTTGAAAGATTGAGATATCAAGGAGTTGAGAGATCAAAAGGTTGACATATTGAAAGACTGAAAGATTAAAATGGTGAGAGATTAAGGAAGTGAAATATTAACAGATCGAAAGACACATATTAAAAGATTAGCTGGTTAAAGGATTGACAAATTAAAATATTGACAGATTGGTAGACTGAAGAATTAAGACATTAATGAATTGGGAAATTAATAAAAGATTGGCAGCTTGAAAGATTGACATATGAAGGAATTGATACAAAAATTGTCAGATTGATAGACTGAAAGTTTAAAATATTGACAGATAGAAAAATTGGCACATTGAGGTATTGAAAGTAAGACATCAAGAAATTGAGAGATTGATAGATTAAAAACTGACAAATTAAAATATTGATAGCTTGCAATATTGAGAAGTCAAGTACTTTGAAAGATTGACAAATTAAAATGTTTACAGATTGAAAGATTAAGATTATCTTACACGTGACCGAAATGCCATTGTAAGCTCGCGGGATGCGTATCACTCGTGCTATCGCACTCGTGGTTCAAAGATCTCACTCGCTGAGAGTGAAACATTTCTGTCATTTGTAATATTTAATCTACTATTTAACATAAGCCATTACTCATTAACAAAATAATTTTTCTTTTAAACTGTAAAATAATAATTAATGTTGCTGTTTATTTATTTTTAGTTTCTTATACGTATTTTTTGTTTTCGATGATACAGTCCCAAGTTTAAAGGAATATGTGTCAATATTTCCATCTGTCAATCTTTTAAACTTTCAGTCTAACAGTCTAATCTAATTTTTCTCTCAATTCCTTAATATGTATCTCAATCGTTCAAGCTGTCAATCTCTTCTATTAAACGGGGGAAGTTCAGGATTCAACAATATCCCTACTCCAACTCTCGCATATGTGCCAATTGAGAACGCTATATAAAGCATCTATGAGGAAGAGCAGTTGAAACGTATATTGTGAAACAACTGTGTTTTCACCGCCAAATTGGCGACTCTGGGCAGGCGTAGCCCATGAGTTTAGCTACTCTTTTATTAATTTCTAAATTCATTGATGTCTCAATTCTTCAATCTTTCAAGCTGTCAATATTTTAATAATTTATCGTGTCAATCTACCAGTCTTTCAATCTACCAATTTGTCGTTTTCTTGCTTTTATTCCTCAAGTTCTAAATCTCTCATTCTCTCAATTTTTCAAATTCTTGATGTTTCAATACTTAAATCTGTCAATATTTTAGACTTTCAGTCTATCAATCTGTATTTTTTTTTCTCAATTCCTCTATATTTCAATCTTTCGAGCTGTCAATCTTGATTCCTCAAGTTTTGAACCTTTCATTCTTTCAATTTTTCAAATTTTGCTTTCCTTGATATCTCCTTTAATCTTATTTCAATCTGTCAATTTTTCAATCTTCCAATTCCACGACATCTCAATCTTTCAATCTTATATTCTATTTTCAAACGGTCAATATTTTAATCTTTCAGTTTTTTAATACATATGTCAACCTTTTTATCTCTCAACTCCTTCATATCTCAACCTTTCAAACTGTCAATATTTTAATTTGGCAATTTTTAAAATCTCAATTCCTTGACATCTCAACCTTTCAATCTGACAATCCTTCGATCTTTCGATCATCTGTCAATGCTTTAATCTGTCAATCTTTCAATCTGTAAACATTTCAAGTTGTCAATCTCTCAATTACTTGATTTTTCAATATTTTAATTTGTCAATTTTTAATCTGTAAAACTTTCAATATCTCAATTCCTTGATGTCTTAATCTTTCAATCTGACAATCCTTCAATCTGCCAATCTGTCAATTACTTGATTTTTCAGTATCTTAAACAGCTTAAAATATTGAGAAATCAAGTACAATTGAGAGATTGGCAGATTGAAAAAGGATTGTCAGATTGAAAGATTGAGACGTCAAGGAACTGAGATATTGAAAGTTTTATAGATTAAAAGATAGACAATTAAAATATTGGCATATTGAAAGACTGAAAGATTAAAATAACGACAGATTGAAGTATTAAAGGATTGAAACATCAAGAAACATGGGGAATCAATATTGACAGATTGGTAGATTGAAATAAAAAGATAAAAAATTGACACCTTAAAAGATTGAGATATGAAGGAATTGAGCGAAAGATTGAAAGATTGACACATTGAAGGTTTACTAAAGTGAGACATCAAGAACTTGAGAAATTGGAAGTTCGAGAGATTAAAAGTTGCCAAATTAAAATATTGATAAATCAAGTAATTGAAAGATTGACAAGTTGAAATGTTTACAGATTGAAAAATTTGCAATTTAAAACATTGAAGGATTGTCAGATTGAAATATTGACAGTTTGAAAGATTGAGATATCAAGGAGTTGAGAGACTGAAAAGGTTGACATATTGAAAGACTGAAAGATTAAAATAGTGAGAGATTAAGGAAGTGAAATATTAACAGATCGAAAGACACATATTAAAAGATTAGCTGGTTGAAGGATTGACAAATTAAAATATTGACCCTTTGGAATATTAAAGGATTGCCAGATTGAGATGATGTTGAATTGGGAAATTGAAAAATCGACAGATTGAAAAACTAAAAATTTAAAATATTGACAGATTGGTAGATTGAAGAATTAAGACATCAATGAATTGGGAAATTAATGAAAGATTGGCAACTTGAAAGATTGACATACGAAGGAATTGATACAAAAATTGTCAGATTGATAGACTGAATGTTTAAAATATTGACAGATAGAAAAATTGACACATTGAGAGATTGATAGATCAAAAACTGACAAATTAAAATATTGATAGGTTTCAATATTGAGAAGTCAAGTACTTGAAAGATTGACAAATTGAAATGTTTACAGATTGAAATATTAAGGTTATCTTACACGTAACCGAGATGGCATTGTATTTATCGCACTCGTGGTTCAAAGATCTCACTCGCTGAGAATGAAGCATTTCTGTCATTTGTAATATAATCTACTATTTAACATAAGTCATTACTCATTAACAAGATCATTTTTCTTTTAAACTGTAAAATAATAATTAATGTTGCTGTTTATTTATTTTTAGTTTCTTATACGTATTTTTTGTTTTCGCTGATACAATCCCAAGTTTAAAGGAATTTAGTTTAACAGTCTGTTAATTTTTCCCTCAATTCCTTAATATGTATCTCAATCGTTCAAGCTGTCAATCTATTCTATTAAACGGGGGAAGCTCAGGATTCAAAAATATCCCCACTCCAACTCTCGCATATTTGCCAATTGAGAACGCTATATGAAGCATCTATGAGGAAGAGCAGTTGAAACGTATATTGTGGAACAACTGTGTTTTTCAACAATTCATTGATGTCTCAATTCCTCAATCTTTCAAGCTGTCAATTATTTAATAATTCATCGTGTCAATCTACCAATTTGTCGTTTTCTTGCTTTTATTCCTCAAGTTCTGAATCTCTCATTCTCTTAATTTTGTCAAATTTACAATGTTTCAGTTCATTGACATCTGAATCTGACAATCCTTCAATATTTCAAGCTGTGAATATTTTAATCTGTCAATCTTTCAATCCGTAAACATTTCAAGTTGTCAATCTCTCAATTACGTGATTTCTCAATATTTTAATTTGTCAATTTTTAATGTGTCGAACTTTCAATATCTCAATTTCTTAATGTCTCTCTTCTTTAAACCTTCAATGTGTCAATGTTTCAAACATTCAGTCTATCTATCTTTATTCCCCATGTTCAATGCTTTCAAGCTTTCAATATTTCAATTCCTTGATGTCTCAATCTTTCAATCTGGCAGTCCTTCAATCTCGCAATCTTTCAAGTACTTGATTTCTCAGTATTTTAACCTGCAATATTTTGATCTGTCAAGCTTTCAATCTATGAATTTTAAACTTTCCGAATTCATTGATGTCTCAATCCTTCAATCTATAAGTTATCAGTCTTTCAAGCTTCCTTTCGTTTATTGTGTCAATCTTTCAGTCTTTCGATCTACCAATCTGTCAATCTTGCTTTCAGTCTTTCGATACATATGTCAACCTTTTTATGCCTCAACTCCTTGATATCTCAATCTTTCAAACTGTCAATATTTTAATTTGTCAATTTTTTAATCTAAAATTTTTAAAATCTCAATTCCTTGACATCTCAAACTTTCAATCTGGCAATTCTTCAATCTGTCAATGTTTTAATCTGTCAATCTTTCAATCTGTTAACATTTCAAGTTGTCAATCTTTCAATTAAAATTTAAATATATTTCAGTCGAACTCCACAAACTTTAATAAACGCAATATGTAAATTTCAGTTTTTTAATCGATGAATTTTTCAATCTACCAATTTTTCAATCTGTAAATATTTTAATCTTTGGTCTTTCAATATGTCAACCTTTTTATTGTATAACAATCTTTCAAGCTGTCAATATTTTAATTTGTCAATCTGTTAATCTGTAAAACTTAAAATATCTTAATTCCTTGACGTCTCAATCTTTCAATTTGTAAACATTTTGGTCTCTCAATTACTTGATTTCTCAAGCTGTCAATATTTAATCCATTAAACTTTCAATCTCTAAATTTCTTTATGTCTCACTTTCAATCATTCAATATGTCAACCTTTATTTCTGTCAATATTTTAAACTTTCAGTCTATCCATATATCAATTTTTGTCTCAATTCCTTCATATCTCAATCTTTCAACATCTTTTATTAATTTTCCAATTCATTGATGTCTCAATTCTTCAATCTACCAATCTTCAATCTTGATTCCTCTCATTCTATCAATTTTTCAAATTTCGATTTCCTTGATTTCTCCTTCAATCTTGTTTCAATCCTTCAATCAATATTTTAAATTTTTAGTTTTTCAATCTCCCAATTCCACGACAACTCAGTCTTTCAATCTGACAATCGTTTAACTATTCACTCTTTTAATTTGTCACTATTTTAATCTTTCAGTCTTTCAATATGTCAACCTTTTGATCTCTCAATTCCTTGATATCTCGATATTTCAAACTGTCAACATTTTAATTCGTCATTTTTTTAATCTGTAAAACTTTTAATATCTCAATTCCTTGATATTTCAACCTTTCAATCTGACATTGACAATCCTTCAATTTCTCCATCTGTCAATGTTTTGATGTGACAATCTTTCAATCTGTATAACCATTTCAATCTCTCAATTACTTGATTTCTCAATATTTTAATCTGTCAAACTTCCAATATCTCAATTTCTTGATGTCTCACTTTAATTATTCTCTCAATTCTTTCATATTTCACTCTTTGAAACCGTAATTTTTTATCATTCATTGTGTCAATCTTCTAGTATTTCAATCTACCAATCTGTCAATCTTAGTTCCCCATGTTCTGATTTCTTGATGGTTCAATATGTTATTATTTCAATCTTTCAGTCTTTCAATATGCCAATATATTTTAATTGTTTATCTTTTGAACTGTAAAACTTTCAATATCTCAATTCCTTGATGTCTCAATTTTTCAATCTGACAGTCCTTCAATCTGGAAATCCCTCAATTACTTGATTTCTCGGCATATTAACTTGCCAATATTTTAATTTGTCAATTTTTAATCTGTCAAGCTTTCAATCTGTGAATTTTAAACTTTCAGTCTCTCAATATCTTATTATTATCTTAATTATTATCAGTCTTTCAAGCTTTCTTTCGTTTATTGTGTCAATCTTCCAGTTTTTCGATCTACCAATCTGTCAATCTTGACTCCTCAAGTTCTGAATTCTCTCAATTCTTCAAATTCTCTTTTCCTTGATTTCTCCATTTATTGATTCTTTTCGATTTCATGATATTTCAATTGTTCAATCTTAAAAGCTCTTAATTTTTAAAAATGTTAATTTTTTAGTCTGTGAATCTTTCAATCTGCCAATGCTTCAAACTGTCAGTCTTTGAAACCGTAAAATTTTTAAACTGTCAATCCTTCAATCTGTCAATCTTTATGTCAGTCAATAATCAAAGTATGAGAAAATGGAAGGATCAAGCGATAGAGAGACAAAAACATGAAAGGTAGAGTGTAAAGGATGAAAGAATAAATTAATTATTTATTATTGTTAATTTTTTGTCACTTTCAAAGATGTCTGCCATGACCGTCGTAGCTGTCTGCCATTGTTATTTTTTAACAATAATAATACAATATTTTTAAATATTCAAGCGAGAGTCTTGTTACACAATTTTTACTCCTTCCGTAGCTGAGTGACAGCCCGATTTCATGTTGATTTGCGACTGGTCGCAAGTGCCGGTTGCTATGGAAACGTCTTAACTAAAGACCAGGTAGCAAGGCTCACTTTCATGTGAAATGAAACATGGCATTGATCCTTACTGCCTGGTCTTTAGTTAAGACATTTCCATAGCGACCGGCACTTGCGACCAGTCGCAAATCAACATAAAATCAGGAATAAAGAGTCCCAATTTTGTGTACGGCAGTTATACGAGTATAAATGAACAAAATATAGGGTTTGTTAAAATACCGTAAGTCCCAAAATGCAAATAAGAAAAATATATTTGCGAACTTTGAGCTTTGACACAGGATCGATGGGGACTTGTTTATAAAACTTTGCTTTTGTAGTTTATAAGAAGGGGACATTACTAAAGAAGCCTGAAAGGGATAAAAGGCAAATTTCTTACAGTCTCAAGAAACTTGTGTGGTGTTGAAGATGTGTCAACGATAATAATCATTTGATTAACCTTACACTATAAAAATGTGTTCAGGTGATAAGAAAACAGAAACGCATTTAATTTATGTTGAATGCAAAAACACTACTGTGTCTGCTCGTGTTTATGTAAGACATTCACCTGATAGAAGAGCACCTGCAGACACAATGCTAAAAGATAGAGTTGACATTAAGAGAAAGCCGATTTTCGAATTGATGGTAAATGATCGTCATTTGGGGCAGAATACAGCAGCTGCTACGAGCTCGAGCCTACATTTGAGCAACATTTTTTTTTTATGTTATGGTTATGATCATGTTACTGCTAATACATAGCTGCAATGATAATTGTTTAAACAAATTAGTTTCTCCCCGACGTCGGTGGCAACAATTTCTTCACTCGACAGTTCCGTGATTTTGATCGAGTGCTTCGGTGGATTGCCGATGGGTCCGTCTCCGAGGCGGTGATGTCACGTTGGTTGATGGGACTCGCATGGAGCGGCCGGCCCGGCTAACTTTCCTAATTGAAATCAATTAAGTAAGTAAAATGAGTAAATAATGTGTGTGTGTGTGTGTGTTGCAGATGAGCCTCGTCGTCTGGATGTTGGTGGTGTCGTGACCTCGCTGCTGCTCAACGCTCGTTATTGGAGCCATCTACGGCCGCCTGCACTCAATTAGTTTGTGAGATCGGAATCGGGACGGCGGCGGTCTTTCAGAGGGAACAGATAAGGCGTCCGTGGGCATGGGTATGGACCAGGAGGAGCACCAGATGGTTTGAAGGGTTTACTGATTTTCTTTTTACTTTTGGAGGTTTTTGGTTCTTGGAATGTACAAAAATTTCTAGTCGTCTCGAAAGAGAGCGAGCTAGTTCTTATTATTGCTTTCCTCAACAAAAAGCTTCCATAATTCATAATTCCAATGGGTTATGGGCCCAGTCCACCACTATTAGTCTAGTTCGAGGTCGAGTGCTAGTGTATAAAAACCAGTCTAATTAAAATAAAAATTAAAAAAATGACGAGTGTCAAATGCGCAAAACGTAACATTGACGCTTTTAACGGAGATAATTTATTGTATACCGTTTACAGGTCATAGTTGAACAAGAAGGTGCGCTAAATGTGTTAGTAGGAGAACCAACCCCCAGATGAATGACAGAAGGAGGTAATGGGAGAGAGATCAATTTGAATGGAAACAACAATTCAAGACAAGCCAGAGAAGGGCAAAAGGAGAAAGGAAATGTTGTTATGAATGCATGTAGGAAGTAACAGCAGGTAATTGCACCACCAAAACATTGAATAATTTTGTTCTGCTTATATACAGGGTGTCTCACGAGGTAGATATTTAACCTGTTTCGCCAAAACTGTTTGAGAACCGCTAACAAGAGATTTATTCAATTAGCGTTTTTTGTTGATCGTAAGGCTTTTTGTCCAACTCTTGTGACATGAGCTCGACCGCTGTCTTGCTGAAAAATGAGAATTTGGTGAATCCCCATTTTGATGGTATTAGGATAGGTATAAGATGTTCTGCAGCGCCCCTGACAATAGTGCGTTTAACGCCATAAAAGATTCTGACAACTACTGGACAGAAACAAGTTGCAATATATTTTGAATTGAACACTGGTTACTTTTTATTTTATTTTTTTTTATCTAAAGAAAAATTCTTTTTAGATAGAAGTCGTACAGTCGGAAGACATAAAAAGTGTGACGAACTGAGAAATTAGAAATAGAAAAAAGACAGTGAGGCCAAATGCAGATTTCGATATTGACTGAATTATAGTGTCGACTCTTCAGTATTAGTTTTATAAGCCTGTACCCAAATTATCGGTTGGCCAGTTTCAACTCGTAAAGCCACGGGCACTTAAATAAATTAAAAAAAACAGCTCACCAACAAAACGGGCGTTCCTCAGGGAGGCGTTCTCCGTCCGATTCTGTCGAAGCGCAGCTGCGGTGACACGACTGTCGTCCGTTGTCTCATCTGCATATCGCAAAAAACGCATCGCCAGTTGGTCGCTTATAATTTAATATATTTGAGAAATTAATGCAGGAAATCGTACAATTGGATTGAGCTCGCGCACACACACAGTTTTTTTTTCGAGTTTTTTTTTCCAGCGAGAAAAAACGTGCGTTGGGGGGACGGTTTGACAGCCGGCTCTCGCTTTTGTTTTTAACCCTTTTGTTGGGTGATCTTTAAGCAGCTGTCTGGTGGGGCCTCGGAGCGATCCGGGCTTCGAATCGTGACCTTTTGGATGCCTGCCGCGATCGGTGAATATGGCTTAATTAAATCAATGCCAGGACGAATTAAAATTCATAAATTATTAATTTGTGTGCGTGCTTTCGGAGTGCAGAGTCATGCTGCGGGCGCGAGGTTTCAATAAAATGCCTCCTATTAGCATGTGCGGTGTTTTCATTATTAATTGGAGTGATAAGCGGGCGAAGGTGACACCGACACGACTGTAATGACTGTTTTGCAAGTTTCGACGTTTTTCTGCATCGGCGAACAGGACACTTTTCATTTCTTGGTAGAAAACGTAAGAGATTGCGGCAGGTTGTCGTGTCGTCTCTTGTTAAGTGTTAGGGTTTTATACTTATTGCAATGATGGACCACACTGAAGGACATACAGGGTGACTGAGAAATAGACCCACAAGCTTCAACCGCAGCTTGATGGTAATAAAAGTAAAGGATTGGTGGTGTTTCTTTCCTCTGGGAGTCTCATGGGAGTAATATATTCAAAAGTAAATAAAAATTAAAGTAAAAAGTACTTTTTTAGCCTTGACAGCTGTAAATTACGTTCTGCCAGATTTTAGACAGCCATGGTAACCTTTTTTTTACATATTGAAGCTGTCACCTTCAAGCGGTAAAATAGTCCAAAATTTTCTTCTTTAAGAAACGCGAAAAAAAAGATCCTTTATGATAAATATTGGTCGTTATTTTAAAAGAAGATACCGCACTTAACTGTTTCTGAATAAGTTTCTAAGATATAATAATGACCAATTCAAAGACACTCTCGAAGGCGCACCATCTTGTGGTATAAATAGTAAGCATCTCACTTGCCTATTTACCTTATTTACAATGTAAATCTAAAAATGTTCATTTACTGCGATTATATACAATAATGTGGTAAAATGGGTGAAGTCATTGAACTAAAAGTAAAACACGTCAACAATAAGACAGTGAAATAGTTGAGGTAAGTCAACAAAATACTCCAAAAACATAACCTTTTTAAGCATTGCGCCCTATGTGCTATTATGCAATCCTACAACTCTCGCATCCTTTTGGGCAAAATCCGGACACTATCCTGCACCTATCTTTATGTCAATAATGTGAATGTAACTTCGGTGCAACGATAATTTTTGTACATTGTTTGTAGGAGCAGCATAAACTGTGTTTCATCTACCCCCACAGAAAGTAGTCGCAAGGTGTTAAATCCTTCGAGCGGGGTGGCCAACGAACAGGACCGTACCTGCCTATCCAACGACGTGGGAATTTGGTATTGATTCGATGGGCACTTTTGCGGATGATACTGTATTACTTTCAGACCATGAAGATCCAAATTTAGCAGTTCGCGTCCTTCTTGACCAAATACAAAACTCAGTCAGAAGTCAGGGATTCTCATTGGCCAGTTTAATTTATATCTAAGTTCTACGACTATGAAGCCCAACGAAACAGTAAAAGAGAGTTTGATGTCCGGGAACCTCAAGGAAGCTAGTTGTGGAACACACCCTGTATATTTTTAAAAAACATCTCATACTAGAAACTTACATTGTTGCTCCTTCCAAAAAAGATTATTTGTTTAATGTAATCTCCACAAAAGTATGTGACTTGGAAACCAGTTCTTTTAAAAGCCGAAGCTGCTGAAGCGCTTGTAAACAGAGATTTCACACCATCTTTACAAAAACCAATCCAAACGTTTTGATTCAATAGAGATCCTAAAGACCAACCGCCGGACAAAAAGCCCAGTGCTGCATTTTTCAACAAACCACCGCCGTTTTTATCGCCTTCAAACAAGCTTACGCGACATTCCTAAAAAACGCGCCCCGTTTTTCCTGTTTGTTCGCTCCACTAATTCGCTCGAACACGTGCGTTTTCCACGTTATTGACCGCTAATTAAGTCTTATCCTTGCATCTGCACACCAGAAAAAAAAATTAATTACCTTCATGGCACGTCGGCGTGCATCTGGAAAAAAATGATCGCGAGTAATGTATTCAAATGGGGTGCCTATACTGATTCTCTAATTCAATTAAAATTATAATACAATTAATCCCAGACCACACACCTACCTTACAAGGCGTTGTTGCACGGCGACTGCCAACAATAGCATGTCGCTGGTTTTAATTAGAACACGAACACGTGGCAGGTAATTGTTTGGTGTCGATGTGAATTAACCCTTCGACAGATTGAGCTTAAGCCGGTTGTTTTGGCGATTGTATGGTGGTTGGCCAAGAAATCGTGTCCGACACCGCTGTACGGTCTAGTAAACAAGGAGAAATGTGATTTTGAAACACCGAAGAGGTAATCTTAGTCTATTTGAGTTTTAATATCAAATCGTTATCGAGTTGCTAACAGGCTCATTGATCCCGTGATTTATGTATTATGTATTTTGTTCAACCTAGAGCTTTTAGAGCAATAAATATTACAACCTAAGTTGTCGATATTCGACCCTTCAAATGACATGGGGATTAGAAAGACAGTTTCCTTGCTGAAGGTTATATAGAAGACACGCTATAAAATTGAACGACATTGCAAAAGATTGTGGCCTTGTACCTACTTCAAGTATTTCATTATCTGGAAGTTCGCACTGCATCATTAATATTAACACGAATAAATAACGACCTGTGTATTGTGATTAATTAACGTAATAACAGTATCAGTAATAAAGTAGTTTATTTATTCCGTTGTCACGACGACGTTATGGCATAATATTATGCCATAAAGTGACACTTTATAAGCAACTTAAGCATTCTGATGCAAGAAACTGGCAGCTTAGCCTTATTCAGGTTTCAGGTTTGGACTCAATTGGAATTACTGCTTCAGAAACAAAATATTTATCAATTGCTTGGGGTGTTTTTTGGGAAGGTTTTTTGTGATCATTAAGGTTTATTAGATTTCAGATTTTAGGAAACTTACTCTTTTTCAACGAGACGCCATTGCTTGTCCTCGATCCTGACGTCTATTAAATAAAAAAGCGCCATGTCTCCAAAGGAATCCAAAGTTACTTTGAAGCACTCGGTATTTCTACCGACTTTAAATTTTCATGGAAAACTGAATTGTGTTTAAAATTATAAAATTTAGGATCGGGATTATAAACCATATTTATAGCGTTTTGGATCTTGCGTGACAAGTTTTAAACAGTTACAGCTTTCATTTTATCTACATTTTTTTTACTTATTGGAAACTAATAAATTTGACGGGTATTGAACATAACAAATATTATTATATTGTATAATATACACCGGGGGTGTCCCAGAAATAACTACATTAATTTTAACCAGTAGTAGAACGCATCAGTCTCAACAATTTTAACCTACTAAACGTGTTTACTTCAACATCGAATGCCATTGAAAATTGTGTGGTCCAATAAATAACATGCGGATTTTCGTCTGCCCCTACGTATTATTTAAGTTGAAAATACCTTTATTATTATTTATTTAAAAACTTTATAAGGACGTTCGCTTTTCCGGAAAAAAACAATTGATTGTCTGTACGTCAAGTTAAAATAAATATCCATAGGCGGTTCGTGAACTTCAAGGGTTCCAAAAATGCTGAAAAAAAATTGATAGTGGTAGATAAAAATGTTGCTCTCGGCGAGTTCTACTACTGGTTAAAATTAAAGCAGTTATTTCGGGGACACTCTGTATATTATATATTATAATAAAATTATAAAGAATAATTTCGCGCGCTCAGTCAGGGAAGCCTGAACTCTTACCTGGAGGAAAGGAAAAGAAAGAGAAAAGGGGAGGGTAGAACAGAAAAACAAGAAGAGGAGGAAGAGAAATTTTTTCAAAAAAGTAAAAAGACGGCGAGGTCGCCTGGAGTAAAGAAAACACAGAAGACATCAGAGAAAGAGAAGAAAACGGACACAGAGATGGAGAAAAAAATATTGGAGCTGTTGCAAGAGTTGAAGGAGGAGATGAAAGAAATAAGACGAGAGAACAAGGAACTCAAGAGAGAGATAGAGACGCAGAGAGAAAAATTTAAAGACAAGGAGAAGAGATGGGAAGGAGAGAGAGACTGGTGGAAGGAGAGAGTGGAAAAGCTGGAAGAGAGAATGGAAATCGAAGAGAGAAGAAAAAGGAAGAACAACATCGTGATAACAGGATGGGAAGGGGAAAGAAAAAGTCATGTAAAAAAAGAGGATGTAGAGAAGTTTTTGAAGGAAAATGTAGAGGATAGTAAAGTAAAAGATTGTTACAGGATTAACAAGGATCAAGTATTGGTGGAGATGGAGGGATGGGGTGAGAAGGAAAGAATAATGAAGCACAAAAGAAAATTGAGGGAGAAGGGGGAAACAAGGGGGATATACATAGACAACGACCTCACAAAGAAAGAAAGAAATTTACAAAAGAATCTAAGAAGTATGGCGAAGGAAAAAAGGGAAGAAGGGAAAGAAGTAAGAGTGGGATACAGGAAATTAATAGTGGACGGGGAGCAATGGAGATGGAATGAAAAGAGAGAGGGACTAGAGGTTTTCCAATAAGAAGAAGAAGGGGAGGAGGGAAAAAGGGGGACAACGGCAAAGTATAAAGGACAATGAAACGGGAAAAAAGAAACAAAGAAGGAAGTAGGAGGGAAACTAAGGAAGGAAGGGGGAAATCAAAGAAGGTAACGAGAAAAACAGGGGTGAGGGCACTATTTTGGAATGTAGCGGGACTAGGGAAAAAAGAAGAAGATTTTTGGGACTATGTGAAGGAGTTCGATATTGTTGGATTAACAGAAACATGGTCAAAAAGCTGGGAAAAAATAGAAAAACTGTTACCAAAGGAGTTCAAGTGGGAATGGCAAAGGGCGAGAAGGGGAAAGAAAAAAGGAAGAGCAGCAGGGGGAATAATAACAGGGGTAAAAAAAGGAATAAAAGAGAATACTAATAAGAAGGAAGAAGAGGAAGGTCACATGGTGAGAAACGTTAAAATAGACAGTAAATGGTGGAAAATAGTGACAGTGTACAGCAAAGAGATGAAAGAAACAATAAGCAAGATAGAAGAAACATTAAAAGACAACAGGGAAAAATGTCTACTTCTGGGAGGGGATTTTAACGGGAGAATTGGGGAAAGAGGAGCCAGGGATTGGGAAGAAGAGAGAGGAGATGGAAAAAGAAAATCCAAAGAAAAGAAAGAAAACGCGGAAGGGAAGAAGTTGATGGAATGGATAGAAGAAAAAGGATGGGAAGTGCTGAATGGAAATAAACAAGGGGACGAAGAAGGAGAATGGACCTACATAGGCGGTAGAGGAGAGACGGTGATAGACTACGGAATAGTAAACGAAGAAGCATGGGAAGAAGTCGAAGAATTCAGAATAGGGGAAAGAGTAGAGTCAGACCATCTGCCTATGGAGATAAGTATAGGAAGGGGGAGAGAGAAGAGAGGAGCAGAAGAAAAAATAGAGGAAATGCGGAAGGTGATAATTAAAGTATGGGACGAGCAAGGAGTGGAAGAGTATAAGAGAAGACTGGAAAAAGCAAGATTTAAAGAACAAGAAGTAGGGAAAATGGAGAAAGAATTGGTAGAAATATTGGAAAAAGCAGCGACAAAAAGAGAAATAACAGTAAGAGGTGGAGGAACAAAAAGAAAGAATAAATGGTGGGACAAAGAATGTGAGCAACGTAAAAAGGAAGCAATAAAAGAACTAAGAAAGTGGAGAAAGACTAAAGGGAACAGAAGTAGCTTTTTAGAAGCGAAAAGAAGATACAGAGAGACATGCAGGGAGAAGAAGAGGCAGAAGAAGGAGAGAGAGGAGGAAGAGATAAAAGCAATAAGAACAGAGAAGGAGGTATGAAACTATATTAATAGAGAGAGAAAGAAAAAAGAAAATAGGAGCGAGGAGATAACGATGAATGAGTGGGAGGAGTACTTCATGAGGCTGCTGGAGGGAGAAAAGAAAAAAAAGAAAACGGAAATAGAGACGAAGAGAAACCGAGTAGAACCTGAAGGAGAAGAAATTACAATGGATGAGGTGGAGAGGCATGTGAAGAAACTGAGGAAAGGGAAGGCACCAGGGAGGGATAGAATACAGAATGAGTCGTGGATGTATGGGACGAGAAGAGTGCTAGAGAGGCTGGTGGAGGTAATGAATGGGGTGTGGAGAGGAGAAGTATTCCCGGTAGGGTGGAGAGAGGGGGTAATTTACCCCATTTACAAAAAAAGGGGAGAAAAATAAAGTAGAAAATTACGGAGGGATAAACACAGGGTACAAGTTGTATGCATCAATTCTGAATGAAAGGATGAGCAGAGAGATAGAGGAAAAGGGAGCATTACCAGACAGCCAAGCAGGATTTAGAGAGGGGAGGGGAACTATGGATAATGTATACATCCTGGACCATTTGACGAAGAGTGAGTTAAAGAACAAAGGGGGGGGGGGAGATGGTAGGTAGAAAAAAAGTGTGGAGCCTGGCGTTTGCGGATGATGTGGTAACGGTGGCAAAGAGTGAAAAAGAAATGAAGGAAATGATAAAGAGTTTAGGAAAATATGTGAAGAAGAAAAGACTAGAAGTGAATGTAGGGAAAACAAAAATGCTGGTGTTCAATAAGAGAAAGAGGAAGAACAAAGAGAGTGATGGGGATGGAAAGAACAAGAGGAGATAGAGAGGGTGCAAGAGAAATATCTGAGGTGGGTGCTAGGGGTGGAGGGAGAAACGCCAGGGTACATAGTGAGAGAAGAATGCAAGAGGAATAGGTTGAGAGTGAAAGCGGGAAAGAGAGCGGTCAAGTTCGAAGACAGGATGGAAGGGAGGAAAGAATGTAGGATACTAAAGGAGTGCTGGAGAGAAAAAAAGAAGAATTCAGAGGAGTATGATAGGGAGAATTACTACAGGGGGAATGGGTATGCAAGCAAAGAAATAGGGAGACTGAGAGAAAGAGGAGTGTGGATGAATGTAGAACTAAGTGAAAGAGATAAGGATACGGATAGACAAGAGAGGAGAGAAAGAATTAGAGGATCCAGATGCAACGGGAAGTACGGAAGATGCATGATCGAGAGCGAGAAAGAAAGAAAGATGATGGCGAGGTTTAGGTGCGGAAATGAAGAGAGGGAAAATAGGTATTTGGCAAAAGATGGAGGAAGAATGTGTAGAATGTGCTATGAGGAAAGAGAGACGATTGAGCATATATGGAACGAGTGCAGTGAGATGAAACAAAGAGAGAGGAAAGAAAGAGAGGAAATACTGAATGTAGATGGAAGGGAAATTAAATAGATGAAAGAGGTATGGAAGAGGAGGGAGAAGGAAGAAGAGGAAAGGGGAGGGGAGAAGAAATAGGGAATTTAATTTAGTTTTTTTATTATTATAATTGTTAAGTTTACTTGTATATGTATAGGAATCAAAAAGCCCGTAGGGCAAATAAAGATTTATCATTTCTCCTTATTATAAAGAATAATTTTATTCGGACCTCTAAAGTATTTTATTTTACAAATTTAGAACTTGATAACAAATTTTTTTTTTGAATTATATTATTTGGAAAGTGTTTTCGTTTTCTCCTCCACTATTGTCTTTGTGTGTTATTTTTTTCTCTTCACTTTCTTCTTCGCTATCGCCTTCCTTCTCGGAAACATCTTCGTTTTAGTGTTCGTCTCCTGAAAGTTGACGCTGATCCATGAAGCTTTTATCATCGTGGCAGACAAATAATAATTTATTTGTATATGTTGTTACTCTATATCGAAATTAAGTCATTCAAAGTTCAAGGAATATGCATCATGGTTGATTAATAATCTGAAGATAGTAAATTTACAGAAGGTGTGTGTTATGAGTTACAATTACAACAACAAATTGACCGCTTCTTTTCTAGTCTTCAAAACTTAAAATTTAAAAAAATACTTCAAACAATAAAATTATTCATTCATTATTTATTTTTTAAAACATCACACCTAAAACAAAAATCTTCCGACCGAAGAAATTACGAAATTAAGTGTGTTGGGAATTATAACAAACTTAAAAGATCCACGTGACCTGTGTGACCTGTCCACAGGCAAGTACAAATCGGGAAGATAAGAAGCTGAGAAAGGAATTAAAAAAAAATTAACTATTCCATGAATCTTTGAAAGATATTTTGTGATTCTGCCTTTTCAAAAGCCCAAAAGAATGTTCTAAAATTAGTGTAGAACTCGAAATCTACAAAAAAAAAAAATTGAATTTGAAAACGAGTTTTAATATTATGAATAAGTTTTATGTGTGTACTGTAAGACTGATAAAGCTCAACTGATAAGGATGGGTGTTTTTGGCGGACCAGGTAATAGTATATTACATTATAAGTATGAGAGGTTCAATTTTACATCACGAAGTTTTAATAAAACTGAGTGATGTAAAATACCTACCACACACATAATGTATACAACTTTTTAGCCGATGTCGAAGTTTTCCACTCGGCGAACCCATTTTAGAAAAATTATCGTTGCACAGAAGTTATAATGCATAAAGATAGGTGCTGGATAGTGTGACGGACGCAGATTTTGCCCAAAATCATACGAGAGTTGTAGGAATGCGTAAATAGCACATAGAGCACAATTCCTAAAAATATGAGAGACGTTATGTTTTTCGAGTATTTTGTTGAGTTACCTTAACTCTTTCATTATCTTATTCTTGACGTGTTTTACTTTTAGTTCAATGACTTCACCCATTTTGCCATATTATTGTATTTTATGAGAGTAATAATCGCAATAAATTAACATTTTTAGATTGACAGATATTGTAAATTGACAAGGTAAATAGGCAACTGAGATGCTTACTATTTATACCACGAGACCTTCGAGTGTCTTTAAATTGGTCTTTATTATATCTTAGAAACTTATTCAAAGAAAGTTAAGTGCGGTATCTTCTTTCAAAATATACGACCATTATTTGTCATAAAGGATCTTTTTTTTCGCGTTTCTTAAAGAAGAAAATTTTGGACTCTTTTACCGCTTCAATGTGTAAAAAATGGGTTACCATGGCTGTCTAAAATGTGGTAGAACGTAATTTACAACTGTCAAAGGTAAAAAGGTTTTATCATCATCGGGTAAAATCAGCCGCTGAAATTTTCGGCATGTCTAGACTTAGTGGCGGCGTAAGTAATTGCGTCAACGTGGCGCCCTCTTGAAGTCAATACTACTTCAACATTACACGATCTTAAATTATTTTGAATTAAACGAATATAAATCACACACCTTTTTTACGGATCGCTTATATTATACACCTGGGGATGTTATGTTTTAACTGATACCTACCACCAGCACCATCAGTTCCTGGTTGGAGACGCCATTGCATATGGAGGAGATTTTCTTCCATTGCGGTTATAAATTTTCCAATGGTGACTCTGCTGACCCTTGGGACGTTCTTGGAGTTGTAAAGAGTATATTCCTTCCGCCACCTCAACCAAAAGTACTGAAGCATTTTTTGCCATTAGGTACGGCGATGGGATCGTCCGGATTGGTCAGTTGGTCTTGGAAAAGAGGTCTAAAGCAGGCTTCGATTCTTGTCAATAAAGTATAAAATTCCTCGTAATTCAAGGAAGCGTCAAATGATGTTCAACACTTCTTACAGCGTGTTCCCACAAGCCACCAAATTGAGGAGACCGTGCAGGAATAAAATGAAATTTAAAGTGTTGACTCGTTTTAATGTGAAACACATGGGAAGGTATTAATCACGACGTAAACCGCTTTAAAATGCAAGAAAGGTTTCGTTAATTAAATCTCCAATTAATTGTAGGTGTACAGCCTTGGTGGAGACATGTATGGGCTATGGTATGCCTTTACCTTTTTCATCTTCGGGTTTTCCATTATTTTATAAGAAGGGTCCAACGTAGTTAACTCCAGACACAAAAGGGCGCATTGGTTGTACCCGGTGTTCTGGAAGGTTACCCATTTTTTGATTTGGTCGTCTAGGGCTGGCTCAAACGCATTTTATACGGGACCGAATTGAGCTAGACTAAACAATTATTATGACATTTCCAATGGAACAAGAAAGTACGTATTCGTTCTTTTGATTGTTGTATGCTACTCTATGTGTTCGGCACCATTTCTGTTAGATATTTGTCTCAGGATAATAGGCAGTTATTTTCTTCTTTTACGAGTTATGCATTTTGTTTCCTTTAATGGGAATATTACCTTGGAAGGATTACGGTGAGTTACGAAAATTACACGATTGTGTCACTTTATGGGAAAGTGATTAAATGAAAGGAGGAATCTCGCCGGAAGGCTGCGCTGTAAATAACATACCATTTGTCATAAATGTACAATGACATTTCGGCACGCATGTGATATCGACATCACCTCCTGGGACACCTCAGCATCCGTCCTTATTCCTCCTGCCACCCTCGATCGCCTCGCGCCCCACTGAAGCATAAATCACCGTCGGTAAAAAGCAGTCACCGTCCGCATCCACCAGAGAGCAACGGAGATTTTACGACATGTTGTAACTTAAAATAGTAAAGACCTACCATATAAGCTAATGGTCGGAGTAAACGACGTCGGGTAATGGCCACAAAAACGACGTTTTATGCCACTCCGGGGAGAGAGTTGACCTAATTTATCGTCCGCTCTAGGATAAATCTGTTTATAATTGCCGCGGATCGTCAGTCATTAAAACACTATTATCGCAAGCCTAATTGTTTTGGTACCGCCGATCGACGTTTGTGTAAAAACGCTCCTCGATGAGTCACGGCTTCGCGAAAATGGCGGCGGGTCGCTGACATCGCCGCTGACCCACAGACAGGTTGACACCGTGTCATGAACACAGGACGAGGAAAAAACGAGACCTTCGTGGGGTCTAGCGGAGAGGTGGCGGCTGGAATCGTCGGCGGTTCCAAAATTTTTGGAGACGTCTTCAGTTAACTTTCTTAGAATAGTAGAGATATGAAAACTATTGATTCTCCCTACTTTTAGTAATTATTATGCATTCGTATGGTTGTCTCTTTGATTATTTTTGTTAATTTGAAAACTGTCAAAGTGACAATTTGCTTTTTATTAATAATTAATAATTAAATTACAAATACAATTTTATTGTATTTGTAATTACAATAATCGTACTTCCTAAAAGTGGTGTGTTCTACAGAACATAATCCGTTTATTGTCATGGCTTATTTCCGCACAGAATGACGAAATGAAAATGGACACTAGATTTTTACACAGGAAGCGACATATCAGCAATTTACTGAAGTCTACCCAGAAGAAGAAATTCACAACACTGTGGAAGAATAATCCAAAGATATTTGACTAAAATTTACTATCAACGACAAATTTTTTGCCCCCAAAAAATGTTCTGATGCGTTCAAGTTCATGTCGGCATAAGCGGAGGGTGAAATAAGGGTCAGAAAAATGTTCAAAAAAATTGCGGATTTCAGCAAAGTGGTAAATAGAAAACAAATTTTATTTTCACGTGTTCTACTAAAAGTTTTACAAAAAAAAAATTCAGAAATGTTGAAAATTACAAAGCTATAGCGTCAGGGGTAGTGACACATCAAGTGCCATAACGGTTTTTACATGTATTATACACAACATTTTTTCTTTCAATAGAATCAAACGATATGTAAGTTACAGCTGTGTCTGTTCTAGAAACAACCCGTAGATGACACTTTTCAAGACCCCTTCGTTGGTTCAATCCTTTGTGTTTGCTCGAGATTGTGTTGAAGATCGTGTTATTCCTCATTAAAACGTCCGATGTTTATAAAATTACTTTCACACTTGCAAATTATTTGCAAAACTAGTTTTGTTTGAATAAATCGGTTGAAATTAGCATTCATTAAACTATTGATACTTTGAGTAGGTATAGGGTATGTCCTTGATAACTCATCACAAAAATAATCACTGTCAAGAAGAATTATACTTCTACGTCCTGTCAACTAGACAACGATAATATAATTACATTATTCCATACTTTGTGCACCTTGGTCGGCCACTAGTATCCTTTAAACTGTACCAACATTTTATTCCCCCTACATCTTTAAAATATGGCGCGAAAGGTTGAGGTGCACAAAGTGACATAATTATGGTTGGGTAGGTGGCAAGACGTATCGTATAATTACAATCCAACTTCAGACAAGCTCGTTTGAACGTACAGTTGCGGTCACAGAATTTCGTCAGTAATTGTCACTCATCTGACATTTGTTGTGAGACAGTCTTTAATTAATACGTGGTATGCCTAATTCTGCCCCAATGTTTGTTGTTTCCGCAAGGTGTATTATTCTAAATTTATTAAAATTAGATACTTTTGACAAGCACTTCAACGTGACACGACTGTACAATTATTGTGTTCATACTATCTATTATAAATTTTCTTGCGTTGGAAAATAGGATATTAGAAATTAAGGTATTGACAGGTTGGTCAAGGCAAAACATACTATACTTTTACCAAAGTGTAACACAGTGGTACAATTACAATTGAGCTTCCTCCGGGTCAATCTTAACAAAGGACACTTTAGGAAGACCAGTCCCCAAAACGTGTCCCAAACGATCTCGCTGTGCTTTTTGCAGAATTTTTAAAGTGCTTATCTCAAAGCGACCGATGCCCCTAGTAGCAGAATTTTTTCGCGGCGTTCCAATTGTTTATAGTCGCTCTGTAGCGTTCATTGCTCGCTCGTAAATCGCAATTAGCGCTGTAAATTCCACCGACATTAGTCGAAGAATCGACTCTTCATTCCTCGTCGATTCTTCTCGAACCGGGGCCGTTGATTAGAGCCAAAAAAAGCCGCTCGACTTTACACGACTGTGCACTCAACACTCGTTAAACGTATTCACACCCGAAGTGATTCGTCGATGTGAAAAATTTAACAAACTGTTAACTGCTCGACGACAAACATCTTCAAACAGACACACATATACATGTGTCTTCCACTCTCGTCTCATTACACCGAATGAATCGATCCGTTTTGATTAAATTACCACTGCTGCGACCAATTAAAAAAGTCATCTCGTTCGGTTGATTCTATCACTTCATTAATTATGAAAATGTTTGTTAGTATGCAAATCGGGTGAGATTTGGAGATTGGGTGTTCGTTCCGGACGACAAACTGCTTTAAAATAAGAAAAAGACGATCAAAACCGATTTAAAAAAATAAGCTGGATTTATGTGACTACCTCCGATTAATGTTGAAGTCATTGATTGGGATTTGACAAAACGGATGCTTAACTTCGCTTAATTACTTAATTTGAATAGTCGCTTTATTGAGAACCAGGTCGGTCTGCACGAATGCAAATTAATACGTTATAACAACACAGTCGTCTTGCTGCAGTCATCTTATGTAAAATAAAATGCTCATCTCGAAGATATAAAAAATCAGGCCAACATCCTAAGATTCTGCACGCGAGTCAATTATTTCTGACTCCTCATTTTTCTGGCTTGTTAAATCACACGATAAAACGTCCTCAACGTTTATTCATGGTTTAGCCGAGACTTTACTACTACGTTAATTAGAGTTTTACTGTGTGGATGCTGGAATTGCAAATTTATGGGCGAAGTGAACAATGGGTAAGAGAAATTGCTACGTTGTTAATTACGAAATGCACGTGCTAAAGATATGGGTGCAGTTATGACTTTGTGGTTGATATCACAATAAAATCAAAAAAAGAATTATTTCTGTTTACCTTATGTTGCCGACTGATGTCTTTCTCAATCCATGCTCAGGTTTTTCTTGATTTACCGTGTTATTCGGATTCGTTAAGACTGTGGGCAATTTGGGCAGCGTGCGTGTGAGCTCTTAATTTATTATAGTTTGGTCTTAAGATTTAAATAAAGACTTAATTCGTTATACACATGATTTTTTTATTATCATTCAGAACTGTACAATGTATTCTATAAGCTAATGTAATGACTTCAGAGCTAATTAATTAGTTCTTCCTTGGCGTGCAGAGGTGCAACAAAATTTGTGATCGTAGGAGCCTCTGAATCCAAAAGTTTGAGTCGATTCTTGATCGATACGATTGTGTAAAAAGTCATCAAGTTGTCAAATCTGATTTGAAATAAAAACCTGTTCTTTTGCAAAAGTTCACTTGAGTGGGACCCGTACAACCTTATTTTCACAATGCAACAAAAGTAAATGGGATTTGGAACCATTCTATTCCGGATATCTGGAAGAATTTCGAGCTGAATATCGTGATATTGTTATAAGCTACAGTAATTTCTGCAACGTTCCATATCGATGCTACTGGAAGTGTTAACTGAAAAGAAGGTATTGGTAGTTATCGGCATGTTCGAATACCTGAAACGGTTGAAAGAGTGAGACAAGTTATGGAAGAAGCCCCAAAGACCTGCACGATGAGGAACTAACGATGAGTTGTTTCAAGAAGGATGAAGGCACTGTAGCTTCAACACAACAAGAGCTTCCATCAACTTATTTTTGATAACCGAATTATTAGCAGAATATTAAATCATTGCCCCTTAAACCAGGCAACCATAATCAACCCATGACCCCGTTCTAACCTCACTCAAATGTTCTACATAATCGGCGACTGCAAATACATCACAGTCGAAGGTTTGAACTTTATACAACGTTGCGACAAAGTCTATCTGGAGGCCTACACGTCGATCCTAACCTGCGGAACGGAAGCGCTAGTAAATAACCACGACCCACACGGGCCTGGTACTGATGGCAAGAGAGCGTAGGGTTGACACGAGGGTGGTCCACAATGCTTCCATTTTGAATGCTGTGGATTGCAGTTGTACAGTTTTGAGGAGACTGTCTCAATTTCTTATTGGATAAGGGTTGGAAACCAGACAGTTTTTATGAGAGGATTGTTTCTAATTATATGATAGAGTATGTACTGGAGGGAAATGATGCATATATAAAGGTCGAGCAGCCCACATTAGAGAGTTTAATAAAGAAGAATAAGGGGTACATGAAATCTAAATTCAGGTCTGCGACTGAGGCTTCCCAGCAACTGGTGGAGATACTGAAGAACAAGGAACAGGACGATTTAGGTAGATGTCAAAATGGTGTAAAAATGATTCTTATTGGATTTGTAGTGACTGAAAACACCCTTTGCATTGGGCTTGCTAGAGTAGCATCTGAAACTCAGAAGATTCTGGCTTGCAGCCTCCAGGAGATGTCCCAGGTGGATTTGGGGGGAGTCTTGCATTCTCTCATTATTGCAGGACCTGTATTACATCCTCTTGAAATAGAGTATTTTGAGCATTGTAAGGGGGGAATAAATTTGATTTAGTCACTTGTTATTTCAACATTATGCAGTTATAATCTTTCTATTTTACTTTTTCAGGGTTTTCTATTTTGTCCGGAAACATATAGACAGTATTAAATATTTTCTATGTGTGGGATTCCCCGAATTGAGACAAGTGCCGCACAATTTATTTACCACTCTTTTCGTGGAAATCCCCGCCAGTTTGAAAAATCGTTGAACGGATTGTTACGTTTTTATTTTTCCCCTTTATATTCCATCAGGCTCATTCAAGTTTGACTTTAAACAACACAGAAGGAACATAAAATCTTGTATGCAAGCGAGCTGCTATTCATGAACAATGGGAATAAGTAAATTACATAATAAATCCAGTTGCATACAAGATTTTGTGTTTATGATATTACAAAATGATTAAATTTTTTTATTGTAAAAGAATGTATGCTTTATAATTTTGGAACTCAAAGTTGGCATTTGAAAATGCAAAAATATCAAATTAAGATAGCAAATTTTTGAATATAAAAATTTTGAATTCATAGAATTTTGGAAAATGTGATCAAAATGAGAACAAAAATAACACCAAACAATGACAACAGTATTGGTAAATATGCAACGAAATGAAAAATTACGAAAGTCTCCAAAGTTTGTCTCCAAACAACACAAAAGCAACATAAAATCTTTTATGAAACTCTGCTGTAATGGGAAATTATTGACTCGTCTTGTTTAAGCATTGTATAGAAAACTATTTCGTTATTCATTTTGTTACGAGTTAGAATATATGAGCGAGCGAAGCGAGCTGGTATTCATGAACAATGGGAATCAGTAAATTACATAATCAATCCAGTTCCATACAAGATTTTGTGTTTATGAATAGTAGCTCGCTTCGCTCGCTCATATATAACAAAATGATTACATTTTTTTATTGGAAAAGAATGTATCCTTTTTAATTTTGGAACTCAAAGTTGGCATTTGAAAGTGCAAAAATATCGAATTAAGGTATCAAATTTTTGAATATAAAAATTTTGAATTCATAGAAATGCCTGCGTGGCTTTATACATCTACCTATATGAACGGGAAGAGGAGCGTGAACGGGAAAGAGTAATTCCTATATGAAAACGAATACTTCATGAGCGAAGCCATGACGGGCCAACTAGTATATTATAAAATCGTTACAAACGAAAGAGACGACGTAAACGTTTTTATTGTAAAGCAATGGATCCTTTTTATTTTTGGAAGTCAAACTCGGAATTTGAAAATGTAAAAATATTCGAATTGGTGTATCGAAATTAGCGAATTTTGATATAAAAATTTTGAAATCGTAGAACGCTTAGGTATTTAGTGGTATCTCCTGTATGCTCGGTCCTCCTTAGGTTGGTATCATAAAGCGTACTAACTTCCTGTATGATTCAGGATCTTGCCAGTTGATTTTTATTGTGTTGTCAGCGAGTGTTTTTGTGACATACTGCTCTCTTTCTACTATTTCGCATAATTTTTTGACCATATCTTAAAAATTCATCACGCCGTACACGAAAATTGGAGGAGGCTTTGTCTCATTTTTGTTGGATTCGTCAATAATTTCAACATCCTCTTGTGTTAGTTCACTGTATTTGTTGCTTAATGTGATGTTATTGTCGATATTAGCTTTTATTTTCCTTTTCTTTGTTCGCTTTATTACTTGCCAGGGATTTTCTTCGTTCTCCTTCGCAGTTGGATCGTCTCCTTCAGTTGAGGACATTCTGTAATAGTATTTGAGGATTGAGAGGATTGAGTTGCTGCATTTGTATGTTGTTGATTTGGTGTACAGAAGTTGTTTTCATTTGTTAATTGGAAGTTAAAGCCTTGCTTCATTTGAGGATTATACGTCGGTGCAACCTGTATAGCATTTGCTTGACCGTAGATAAATCCCGACCCATTGGGGCCGGGAAAATGGCTCATATTAATTAATTTCAATCACTCTGTTGTTTTTTACTGTTTTTTATTGTTGATTTATTCGCAAGGATACAACGTAAATATGACCGTGTTCTCGGAGGAATTGACACACACACACACATGAAAAATAAGGAATTTTTATTTTCCTTCCTGTGCGACAAACGTCTGTATTGCGTATTTTCTGAAGGCATGTGTTTTATTTCCACTACCATGTACTAAGCGGATATTACAGATGAAGCAATGTATACATTTAAACAGCATTTTTGAATTTAAATTAACATGAGATGTCAAACTACAGAGACTCTCATACATTTTAATTAGCTCACATCATATTTGCAGTGACATTGTGATATTTATACTACTAGACCCACCACGTCTTCAGCTTCCATAATTCGTCGTCCGTTCAAGCTGAGTTACTGAAGCCGTATTAAAGGCATTACAATTTTTATCGAGCGGTGAAAAAACTTTTAGAAACTGTTTCTATCACAATACATTATTGTCACAGCAGCTCGTGAATGATAATAAAAAAAGTGAGGTGCTCTCAATATGTTTTTGGTGGTTGAATATTACATTTAATTACATATGCATACGTAAGACAGATGTACCTATTAAGTTTTAAAATAACGACTTAAAATTAGTAAAAGGTCAAACATCGACAGCTGTTATGTAGAGAGTGCCCCAGAAAACAAAAGTTTGAATTCAGGCTTTTAGTCAATTGTTGAACACTACGCAGTACGAGCATTTTGACCACCGTGTGGAAAAATGAATAATGTAAACATTCTTCTTTCATGTAATGAAGCCATCGATTTTTTGCCGCTGCCAATTACCAGATGGTTTAAATAAAAACAATTTTCTTATCTACTGCAGTCAGTAGAGTAGAAAGAATGCATACGTAACAAACACAAAATATTTATTCTAATTGTTTGCTCACTGAATTTAATTGATTTTTTTGTTGAGAAAATGCGTATGTTATCTACACATGTAACGTTCTTAATTATTATGCTCATCATACCTAAACAAGACAAGTCAGACAAACTACAGATTCTGATAATTATGGGTAATTTATTTCATATTAAAGTTTAAATATTCAATGAGTTATGTATAAAACAACAAACTTATAAAATCGCTTTTGGTACGTTACGCCAAATGAAATGGGAAATCTTTACACGTATTCGGCAGTTACAATGCCTATTTTAAGACATGACGAGTTATGCCTTTACAGTCAAAAAAGAAACCAACTGCGACGGTTTACAATGCTGATCGTTTGAATTTAATCTAAATTAAAAAAAAAAAACATTCGTCAAAGTACAGTATTTTGTTAATTAATTAATTTTGAAGAAACAACCAAAAAATAAAAGTGGGACAAAGTGGCACGCACATAACTAAGACGAAACAAAAGTGCTAGAGTTTCTTAACATGACGACATTGAAAATAGATGAGTCAACAGAAGTAAAAGTTAACCCTTGTGTTGTGCTTCACCTTTTTAAATGGGGCGCTCTGATAATTCTACAGCTGATCAAAAAATGCCCCAGTCTAATTATTTGAGTCTGCAGATAGTGGATACAAAAAACGGGGGAATTTACAATAAAGTCAATCTGTATTAGCAATGCCTGCAACTCTTCGAACGTTAAATGAGCGTTGTCTTAAACACGCTTCAAACGTCAGCCCTGTCTGCGAAATACCGCCGAAGTGCGTTGAATGCGGCGGTATAAATAGAATAATAAATTTAAAAAAATTGAAAATGTCCTGAAGCAAAGATATTTTGTGTCTCAAATTCGAGTCCTTGCGTCATTGTAATATCGTCGTTCTTAGCCATCATTATAGTTTCCTCCTTCTGGGTATTGCTTATTATTTTTATTGCTGCTTCATATTCCACCCTCTGTAGGCCGCCAGTGCCCATCTTTAAACCGCGCTGCACTATAGGTTATTGCACTCGCGCATTTTTAAGTCAAAATTCAAATTCGTACTACTGCCCTTAGGCACTTCCGAAAATAAACTCACGCAATCAGCAAATATATCGTTCACAGCCAAAACACCCATTCGATATGCCGGCCGCAAGTCAACGGGATCCACGTTTACAGTTTATTTTCGCAATACAAGTTAGACTTGTTATTTTTAATACATTTACATTGTAGTAAAACTGGAAAGAGTAATCATGTGCCTTTCGTATTGATAAAGTTCTTGAACCTCTCCTCGTTGCAAACCTAAAAAATTCTTTTCTACTTGATAAATTTATGGCTTGCACCTCATGTGACCTTTCGAGAGCTATAGATTGCACTGCGCATAAAATACCCTTGAATGTACTGAAGATTTACGGTTACTAATTTAAACTTGATGTCAAGCTATTTGTCTAATAGCGGTCAAATTACGTATTTTAAAAGAAATCTCCAATCTGTTTTCACAAAAAAAATTGCCACTTTTCTTCCGGATGCTGGACGTTGCCAACCTGCGCCGTAACAGTAAACTCTTCTTCCTTTCCATGTTGGGCGAAATAAGTCGCATCTTTTCCCTCCTGCTGCGGCCGTGCAGCATCTCGGATCTTCCTGCGACGGACGTTTTCATCTTATATGGTGCGCCGTTCCGTCTTGTGCAACGAAACCGCATTACGCTCTACCACGCCATAAATTCCGCTCGTACGGCACGACATAACGCAAACTTTGCTTGCGAGCCCTACCTGCAATTTAATTAATCGCGTCGGTATTAATTATTCAGAACGGCGTAAGTGCACATCCTGCAAGCATATGCGATGCGTTTCGTGATCTACATCATTAAAATCGAGTCCGAGAATTCCGCAAACAATGTTACATTAGTGGAATTAAGTGCAGGAGAGTCGTTGCGACTTTTTATAATTGGATTAATTGCGCGGCGGGTACGAGGGGGGTTTTCAGAGCAGAAAATCGCTGCTGAGAATTCGAGGCAGTGGGAAAAAGTATGCTCGAACTGCTTATTTTTTTCTGCTAGTGCTAATTTTGGGGTCGGGGATACATATTATTCTCTTCAATGAAATCAAGCAAATGCTAAATATGCTGTGAAATTTAAATTAGGTTGGCAGTACTAACTTTAGACAATCTGATTTAAAATTTGATTGCAAATGTTTCTTACTGACAATTATTTTGACAAGTTTCATATGAGAGGTCCATCTCTGACTACTGCTGCAACATCTGCCACAATCTCAGGAGGTTTTTTTGGGCGCTCCGCTACCCGCTTTTCGCCCAACATTTTCAATTCAAACATTTTGTTACTTTGATCAAGCTGTTAAAACTTAGTAGTGCCAACCTAATTTAAATTTCACACTCTACTCTAATTTCCAATTTAAATGATCGCATTGTATAAAAAGGACACTATGTATATTCAGGTTTTGAAAGTAAAATTTTTAATTACTAAACTAAAGTCATGACAGACATTCTGTCGTAAAAATCTTCTCTTCTTACTTGTTCTGCACCCCGTGTGCCTTTAAATTTTTTTTGTGTAATATTCATTTATTTTCGTTACTTCTGTCTTTTTTGGTTCTGTTTATCCCGTCTCGATGTTACTGTTCAATTTTTTTTTATTGTCTCCTTTGTGGTTCCCTCCCAAATTCTGCCCCGTTTCTGTTAATATATTCCACTGTGTATTATTTATTTATGTCTGATAAATTAAAACCACATTTACGTGAAAACCGATTTTCGGTGTTAACATCAAGAACCTGTCCACACAGAAACATTAAAAGTTATGTTCGCTAATTTGACAAAATAAAAATGGATCCCTGCCAAATGCAGATATCCGGATAAATTTACCATAAACTCTCCCAAGCAAAGACTTGGCAACTCATAAAGGGACCCGCCGAAAATAAAACAATGTAGTAATAATGCGTGTAAATGTGTGCACTAAAATAAATCTGTGTTGCGAAATTGGAATACATGCTATCAATTTATTTATTGACTGGTTAATTATCATTTAAATGCTTGGAAAACAGCAACGTTTACTGTAATGGGTGTAAAGAATGGGTGTTTTGACCGTGTGTTAAAAATTGAAACCACATCTACATTTAGGGCAGTTTGGAAGTGATTTGATTACACTAGGTATTGTAAACTGAAAAAATATATCGTACAAATGTGGGGTTGATCAAAGAGTAGCCGCACCGGTTTATTCGCGTGCTAGCAGTTGGCGGCCAGTGAAGTAGTCTAGAATTTAAGGTTTCAGTAAAAGACATGCTCGATTCAATTAAGTCTAAATTTGGGCGACATTTTACGAAAACGCTGAACAGACATGAATTAAAAAAATACCGACAACGATTTTTCTGACTTTTTTCTGACAATTCCGATTTTTTTTTCTGGCAATTCTGATTTTTTTCTGGCAATTCCGACTTTTTTGTGGCAAATCTGATTTTTTTTCTGGCAATAGCGAGAGGGGTAGGACGACGGTGCTGTTTTGTTGACCAAACTTGAAATATGAAACCCTGTCTACATTTTTAGTTTTACGTACAGAGAAATATGATCTTTTTGGAGCATGTTTCTTTAAGGGGTCGAGCGCGTAGCGCGAGGCACCAATTTCAATGATCCACGGAAGTTACAGGAAGTTTTATAATACCCCTGAGTTAAGCTAGGCATATTGTAAAATCATTGTGTTTTTATAATAAGCCTAAAGTCGTTACGGCGTTTTATAAAACTTCTGAAAATCTAGTCTCATTGCAAAATTATTACTGTTTTACAATTTGCCTAGTCATTTTGAAAAAGCCTAGGCGTTTTACAAAAAGCCTGGTTTTGGTATATGCCGACGACATGTTCCCGGAAATAGTTCGAGAAGGATTCTTTTGGCCTCTAGGACAAAACCGTGGGTGTAAAAACTTTTTGGGTGTTATCTATAATTTTTTCGCGACGGGGTTACTGGGGTGAAATCTTAAAAGATTGCATTGCTGGGTTCGCCCTATTTTTCTCTATTATTGGGTATTCGTGACACCCTGTTTAGTGGCAAAAAGCGCTACGACCGTACCCACCTGAAAATTCCATCGTTGTTAAAACTGCAAGAATATTTAATAAATAATATTTCGTCTTTTTTTTTGGTATCAACGGACATCTTCCTCCACCGTTCGGGATGTCCCTCGCCCATCCAGCGCATCAGTTAATGGGCAATAAAAGCTCGCAGCGCCCATCTCTTTACAGCAGCATAAAACAAATTTAATTACCCATCCACAATCAACAAACCAGTTACGTTTATAGAAGATTAATAAAACGATGCGATATCCATCTTGTCGCCGCCAAATTCCCAGCCATCATCGACACCATCGTTCCGAATCGGCCTCTCCTTGCTTCCAACAGGTGCTAGAGAAGTAACGTAACAGACACACGGCATCGACGTAAATCAAAACCTCTTGTTTCTCCCAGGAAATTGCTCTTTTTCTTCTCTTGCGCTGCTTGTTTATTTAACCTGAAACATAAGCCGCTGGCTTTCGAGAATGACGCGTTTTATGTGTTGTTATTTTTCGTGTTGAGACGCATTTATTGCGGCCGTAAACAACAAACCAAAAAACGGATAAATGCAAGAGCGATAACCTCGAGGGGCTCATGTGAAGGAGTACGGCTCCGGGCTGAACGGGTCAAGTGGTTAATATGGTTCGTGATGTGGTAATTGAAGCTGCGACTAATCTCGTTTGACGCTAGAATGAACCACTGTGTTGGTTCGCTTCTTCGAGGCTGCAAAAAACTCGGATTATCGGATTGTGGTCAAAATCAGTGGGAACATTGTTACCTACCACAGTGGAAACTGCAAAAATTAACTGCTAATTAACTGTAATCATGGGTTGAGTAATTGGTCGTTTCAGATTTTATTATCCTATGCCCCAATTACGTCAAGCGCGCAGATGTAAAACCGACACTTTAACTGTAAGGCGATTTCAAGTTTAGACTAGCCTGAACCTTGACAAAGTAGAGAAATTTGCTCTTCTAACATTGTCCTATTTGCTCAAGGAGTAGAAGAAAGGAACACGGTTGGAATGCTTCAGGTTGAGGTCAAGCACC